>WOAB01000589.1:4885000-7285000 GCA_027886185.1 Rheum nobile | reverse complement strand
CCCTATATTCGGATAGGGGACGGTCATGACCAGGAAAAAGTGTTAGGGCAAAATCCTCCTAAGCACCAAGTTATAAAGAAACGACTAGACCTCGCAAGGTACATAGCGTTCCTACGAATACTCGTTCTAACTATACATTTAAGTTCACACATAAAATCCACACCAATACCATCACGGTAATAACAGGTATAATAGCGTTGTTTCTAGCAATATATACAATCTATTATAATATCATATTTTAATCACAATCATTTATAAAATCTGTTCCCAAACGAAAACAACACTTCATCCCAATTTAAATAACAAGGAAAATAATTGATAATTAACGGAAACATGGAATGATAAGCAAGAGCGAACCGCCACTTGCCTGAATTAGACGAACGAAGATTTGCGGGTCGGGAATACTGGACACGGACTCAACAACCTTCTGGAACTCCCGTCGAAGCCCACCGACGTTCCAAGGTCCATTCCGATGATGCACGTGAAACGAGGTACAATACCCTAATTAGATATGGTACTAATAACTAAAACAATGCGAAGGGAACGGACTGAGCCGCGGCCGCTACGAGTATGGCCGCGATCGTGGCTTTGCTGGGCAAAGCCGCGGTCGCGGTATATATACCCGCGGTCGCGGTTTCCTGGGCAGAGCCGTGGTCGTGGTGTTCATAACCGCGGTCGCGGTTCTCCCTCCCGACGCGACGCTAAAATCGATTCGAGGCTCACCGACGACGAAGATGACGAAGCTAGCCTCTCCTCCTTGCAACGCCACTACTCCAAGATCCCAAGGCACCACGGCAACTACCAACAACTCCGGCGAACACTCCGACGAACTCGAGAATACCGGCGAACTAAGAAAACAAGAGAAAGAGGGATTGAGAGAGCTGAGGATGAAGAATTCCAGATCTGAAGACCACCTTTTATAGAGCTGGAGGGAGCGTAACGCCGGCCAGACGAAACGATCCGAGTTCCTTCAACGGCAGAGTTACAAAACGTGGGGAAAAGCGAATCGGCGAAGCTCGGATAAGAACGAAGAAGAAGATGCAGCAGAGACCTGCGATCGCGGTTTCGAAACCGCGATCGCGTTTTTCCACAGACAAAACCGCGGTCGCGGTTATCCCGCGCTCGCGCCTCTGGCTTCTTGGCCGCGGTTTCCTCTCGCGGTCTTGGCTAGGTCTTATTTTTAATACCTCTAAAAATATTCTAGACCCAATATAAAAATTAAACGTATAATAATACGTTCAAAAGATCTCACTGGGATTACAGATATTGCCCAACATGTCTCACTTACAGAACGAGAGTTGGGAAAATTACCCAAATACCCTTACTAAAATTGAGGGGTATTATATTACTACCCCCTTAAAAGAAGTTTCGATCCCGAAACTTGGCTGATAACAACCCGGAGATGCGACCTTATACTAAGTTACCCAACCGTATAAGTTTAACCATGCCTAACCCATTTCACACTTTGTAAATTGGTTCAGGCATTTCTAGGTTAAGATCTATAAGTTGGTTCAAATTACAGTTAACGTAAGGTTAACCATAATTTAGACCCTTTCCAACCTAAGAGAATTCTATAACTTGCTTTCACCAGACATACATTCTATCATATTACCCCTATGGTAACAAGAAGATTATTACATTACTACCCCCTTAAAATAGTTTCGACCTCGAAACTAGCATCGTTAAACTAAAGGGACCGGTTTCACCATAATCTCACTACCTGATCTTAATATCCTTAATCATCTCATCCTTGTACTTGCTCCTAGGAAAACGATCTGTTTCCTCAACCATATCACTATCTCGCATAACCTATCTCCATGTGCTACACTTGTATTAACTCGTGACTATATCCACAAAGTCATAATTATCTTTAGGACAATAGTCTCCAAAAATCATCGCAATAGACTCGTTATACCTTAAGCATGAGAACATACATTCCTCTTTCACCTTTCTCTTTATAACCCCTCTCAGAGTACATACTTTATCTCCCTTAAACGCACATACGACAATTTCCCATGCTACATCCTTTTGTTTATCGATATCCTCCGAATAACTAGGCCCTACTCTATAACTCTTCAATTTTAAGTGAGCTTTCTCCCAAAGCAATCGTTTCACAACTTAATCTCCCAAAAAGTGCTATATCCTCGGCCTTATAGACGTCACACTCTCTTAAAAATCACATATCAGACCTTGTAAATCTCCAGATATCATAACTCCATATCCCCTGAAGGTACAATTCTCTGATTCAGTTCCTTGGCCCAATTAGATTTGGCCCTAAAGCTCACTTCCAACTCAAAACCTTTAGTTTCCTCAAAACAATCGTGATAAATCAATTAGCACAATTGCGGCCAATCACTTTACTTTCCCTAAACGTGACATCAAATCGCCTTAACAGACATCGATCACTCTCCATCCAATCCTTATGTCGTTTCTTCTAGGAAAGCCTCCTAACGAAACCTCAGATGATACTTATGACTTCACACCCTTGGGTCCTAAGGTTTTACTCCAGGTCGTAATAGAGTACGATCCTTTTTAGAGAAACTGGATTCCCTATGAACTATCTCCTATATACATTTATTCTCTTCTCAACAATCTATCCACTTAGGTGACTACAGTATGACCTCACAACTAGGCATTCTGAACTTTATATAGTTCACTCTTACGTACTTTTACCAAAACAAATGTTTAGGGTACACATATGAGAAGAAAATTCTTAATCCCATAGAGCATTAACCACATACATTTGTTTCCTTTATATTAAGGAATTTTGGTAAAACTCAACTCACGAGATAACGCTCGTCAACTCAACGAAGGGAGTAATTAATGTCATACCGATGTGACATTACTCCAAGAATAAAGAGAGATTCCTAAGAATGGGTCTAGGAATTCAGTAATAGAGTCGCCCCTGGTGTTAACCATGTAGGGAACGAACACCTAGGCTCCATACGTTACCCCTCCTTTATGAGTCCTGACAGCCCTTATCCACCCGTGACATAAACTGTTTTTGGCACTCACGGAGTCTCGTATGAACGAACAATTTGCAATAGTAGCGAATTTAGTAATTTCCGGAACAAGGAAATACTTCTTTATTATTCGAAACATTACATAAAATAACTGATAGAAAGTCGAATAGACAGATTACTAAACTATGGAGACTATCGACACAAGTCATCGCTCCTTATTCTCAAAAGCCTTATAAAATACTACCACTCGTACAGGGCTTCCCTCCCGTCGGGGTGACGTATCACAAAGAGTCGTTGCTCTTGACCCGAAGATTTCATAGGCGCCTTGCATTTGATACGAGAAACAGATTGCTCCGGAGCAGACACTTCCGCCCTTGGGTTCTGCCCACTGCCAGCTTTTGAGGCCTGATATGCTTGTTTTGGCCTTAGGCCCTTCTGCCTACAGTATGCCTTCATGTGGCCTTCCCTCCCACAATTGTAACATACCCTCTTATCCTTTTGGCAACTAGGACTCTTGTGCCCAGCTTGACCACAGTTGTGGCATTGAATCATGCCGTTACTCCAGCCTGAGCCTTTGGCGGAGCCAGACTGAGTCGCCTTGGTCTTAGTACGATCAGACTTCTCGAACTTGGTGGGCGATGATGGCCGCTTGAATGAGCTAGCCCTGCGATTCTGTTGCCCACCCTTTGCCTTAATTTGTGCCTCCACACTAGCTGCGACTTGAGGTATGGGGGCTGCTTGGGTTTGCGGTATCACCCGGGCCGTTAATACTTCGACCACTAGCCCCACTATATGCCCAATGGTCATCGCATTTAGCACGATCGGGGCAGGAGGTGGAACTCCCCTTGCAGCTTGGGGGTCCGCTTGTCCCTGATGAACATCCTGCCGCAGGGTCGGGTTATTATTACGTGAGCCAGATCCCGCGTCTTCCCCTTGCGGAGTAGCACTCCTCGGTCGAATTCGAGAACCGTTGCTAGGACTTTCGTTAGCTGCTTGGTTGGTGGAACGGGTGTCCATCATCCGTTGATGAACCATAACGTTAGTTTAGAATTTTTCCAACTTGTAAATGACACTGAGTCAATTACGTTATGATACGAATTATAAGGGTCCAAACTAATAACTTTATATCAGTCTGACTGGCCCACCACCATTAACCGCAGAAACGACCTTCTTCTCTTCTTGAAAGTGGAAACTCTAGGAGAAATGTCAACCTTTAAATGACATTAAACCTAATGAGAAACGATATTCCTAAGAATGGATCTAAGGAATAAGTAACAACTCGAAGCTTACAGAAGTTTGAAAAACCACTTATTATTAAACCTTATACTTTCAAACTTCATACTTTATACCTTTAAACCCTATATAAAAATAATTATTTATAAAGTTAGTTTCTCAAACTAGTGATACGTTTATCACAAAACTCTTACTAAGACCAAAATCACACTTTTAAAGTTACAATCATAAACTTAATTTAATCGCTTATAACACGTCATTTATAAATCAAATATAAATAACTTTTGAAGTTCCAGTAGCTAAATCATTATTTTAAATTAAATTCCAAGAAACAATTAAAACTTTTAAATTTAACATTTAAATTCTCAAAATTCCTTTTTAATAGAAAATAGGTTGAAAATAGTTTCAAAATTAATTTTCGAAAATTCTCAAACCTAACAATAGGCCAAGAATTTTAAAACCATTGCTCTGATACCATGATTGTAACACCCCCGACTTACGTCGGTAGTGCCACACACTAGTGACTTCAGACGTTACTGTCCAAAGTCACCCTAGGCTTTAATTGGAATAATTAATCTTAAATAAACATATTAAATAACGAAAGGTTAAACAACGGAAGACATTTTTAAATGAAACTCAACCATTTTTATTAAAAGATTTCTCAATAACAATTTACAACAGAGTGAAATTACAGCGGAAGACTTTTAGATTACACAGCGGAAGACTTTAAGAATAAACCTATTACATGACTAGGTTATAAAAATATATATATGAAAATACCACTTAACAACCTTGAAATACTGACACTTAAATCTTCAACTGCAAGCCTTTTCTTCAATTGGTTACTTTGAGTCTTCAGGAACCAACCACTGATGTGCTGTATAGGACGAATAACACCAGCCAACCATGCAAAGAATAAAACCCGGTTGGTTAGTCTAATGAAAGACTATGCAAGGGTGAAAACAGAATGGTTCTAGTGATCGTAACCGTTTACTATCATTGTCCTTCGAAAAATAACCGAAGGAACGATATATAACCCGGAACTTTCACGGAATGATTAGAATTTAGACATGCACTGAAAAGAAGACTCCAAAGGAATTGAGTCTTATGGGAAAGTATGACAAATGTTTGGGAACGTTATAGTTTTCATACAAGCGTTTAAAAATGACTTGATCATTTGGGTCAACGACCAACCTCACCGCGGAATGCGAATCCAGATTAGAAAGAAGACATACTCTAACCGAAGTCTGGGCGGTTTCCACGTTTTACTCCTCGCCCGATGGTATATTAATTATGTGCATAATCACACTTATCTTATTTAATTCCAAAACGTACATTTCATGTTAAAGCTTTTAAGGAGTATCATCTCATCACGAGAGATATCTTGGGGAATAAATCCTGATTGTTGGCACCAGCTTAGTGCACCACCCCTATATTCGGATAGGGGACGGTCATGACAAGGGAAAGTGTTAGGGCAAAATCCTCCTAAGCACCAAGTTATAAAGAAACGACTAGACCTCGCAAGGTACATAGCGTTCCTACGAATACTCGTTCTAACTATACATTTAAGTTCACACATAAAATCCACACCAATACCATCATGGTAATAATAGGTATAATAGCGTTGTTTCTAGCAATATATACAACCTGTTCTAATATCATATTTTAATCACAATCATTTATAAAATCTGTTCCCAAACGAAAACAACACTTCATCCCAATTTAATTAACAATGAAAATAATTGATAATTAACGGAAACATGGAATGATAAGCAAGAGCGAACCGCCACTGCCTGAATTAGACGAACGAAGATTTACGGGTCGGGAATACTGGACACGAACTCAACAACCTTCTGGAACTCCCGTCGAAGCCCACCGACGTTCCAAGGTCCATTCCGACGACGCATGTGAAACGAGGTACAATACCCTAATTAGATATGGTACTAATAACTAAAACAATGCGAAGGGAACAGACTGAGTCGCGACCGCTACGAGTATGGCCGCGATCATGGATTTACTGGGCAAAGCCGCGGTCACGGTATATATTCCCGGACTGTGGACCAGACCATAAATTTAAGGTCCGGTCCGGTCTAATTTTGCCCATCCTTAATTCTAGGGTTGGGGTGATCCCAACAATGGATTGGTAGACTTTTGTATGGTATTTGCCTGAATTGAAAATCTGGAACCTTGTCTGATTCAATCCTAGAGTTCTTAATGCATTTGATGAATGTTGATTAGGTTTCTATTAGGTTTGAGTATGAAAGGAGATAACCTTAATAGATAACTCAGATATGGTATGAGTCTGAAAGGAGATTACTTTATCAGATTACTAGGTATTGAACCTGAGTGTTATTTATGCGACAACAACCTAACTACTCTTGTGGAATCCTAAGCTATCATAGAAACCCTAGGTTTTCCTGGACTTAGCGGAGCGCGACAACGAATGTTAACCCAGTTTGATCCTAGATTCTAAGTGCCCAAAGGGTCTAGATTTGATTAGCTCTGCGCGGCAGTGATTGTTAGTTACAATTTAGGCACATCTATTATCGTCTGAAAGGAGTTAGTAGAGACATTAGATAGCTTACATTCAGACAAGTTCAGACTAATTTCATGCAGATATCTATAAGTTTACCAATACATTGTTGTGGGGATCCCTGGTCCTAGGATCTTCTCCCTAATTGTTCACAACCATCTTTTGCAATTATGTTTCTTGTTTTCTTATTTCCTTAGTTATTAGACAAACGAATCTTCCTTTCTTACGGCTTAGCTTACCAGTTTAAGTTTACAAAAGATACTACATAGTCCTTGTTGGGAATGACACTTGAAAAGCTAAAACTGAACCCATACGCTTGTGGGTAGTTTTTTGTCCTATCAAGTTTTTGGCGCCGTTGTCGGGGACTATTGCTAGTATTAGTTGTTTTCCTACAACTGGTTCGACTAAGTCTTTGTTTTATTTTTTATTTTGTTTTTTTGTTGCTTTGTTTTCAGGCTTGTTTTCTACAGATGCGAAGAGCCCTGAGCGCTGGTAATCTCAACGACTACAATCCCGAACCTGAGCGTACTCTTCGTGCTAGAAGAAGACAACTACGCGAAGCCAGAGAACAAGCAATGAGTGACAACAGAGTGGTAAGCGATCTTGCTCTGGAAGTTCAAGAGCCACGTATGACGCTTGGTGATTATGTGATGCCAAATCACCTTGGTCCTATTTCTGGTGTGGTCCGACCTCTTGTGCAAGCTCGTAACTTCGAGCTGAAACCTTCCCTGCTCAACATGGTTCAGCAGAATCAGTTTGGAGGTCTACCTTCTGAGAACCCACACCAATATTTGGCTACCTTTATTGAGCTGATGGATACAGTGAAGATCCATGAAGTGTCCCAAGATGCACTTTTCCTGCAAGCCTTCTCATTCTCTCTGCGGTACAGGGCCAAACCTTGGTTCAAGACCCTACCTTTTGGCTCGATAACAACTTGGGATGAGTTAACAAAGGCATTCCTCAACAAATACTTTCCACTAAAGAAGACTTCTTAGATGAAGAATCAGATTCTTGCATTCAAGATGAAGGATGAAGAGTCTCTCTATGAGAGGTGGGAAAGATTCAAGGAATTGTTGATGCTGTGATGATGTGCCCCCACCATGGGCAACAAAAATGGACTCTGCTGCATGTCTTCTACAACACTATTGACAGTTCTACCAGGCTAATCATTGATGCTTCAGCGGGTGGTAGAATCACGAGTATGGAAGTTGATGATGCTTGGGACTTGATTGAGAGTACTGCTCAACACTCTCATTATTACAATGATCCTCGCTCTGCTTCAAGTTCCAAGAAACCTGCAGGGATGTTTGAGGTCAGCTCTGAGACGCACCAACATGCTCAAATAGAAGCTATGACACAAGAGATCAAGAGGCTGAATCTGTTAGTGCAAAAGTTTCAAGCACAAGGTACAGGGCAATCCATACAAGCTGTTTCTGGTGTAGTATGTCAGTTTTGTGGAGAGGGTGATCATACCATATCATCTTGTCAACTTTTCGCTTTCCAGAACGAGTCTTAAGGAGAAGTGAACTACATGAATAACTTCAACAGAGGCCCTAAGAATGATCCATATTCCAATACCTATAATCCTGGGTGGAGGAATCATCCAAACTTCTCCTACAAGAATGACGATGCTTAACAAAGACCACCTCCTGGGTTCCAACCGAGAGTCTCTCAACTACATAATCAAGCACCCGCTCAGACTTCTGACAGCTTCGCACTTGAGTCAGTGTTGAGGGAAATGGCTAAGATTCAGGGGACCATGGCTTCTCAGTTGGAAGCCCTATCTAAGAAGGATAACAACTTCGAGAGCTTGCCTAAGAGGATGGACCAATTAGAGAGTTAGTTGGCCCAAATTGCTATGAATGTTCCTAGGCCTGCTGGTCAACCTAAAGTCAACCCTAGGGAGCATTACAGGACTGTCTCTCTGAGCAAAGAAAAACAGTTGGAGGAGAACAGTCCAAGAGAAAAAGAAGGGACAAAGGAGCCTGTGGAGAAGCCACAAGAAGAAGAACCCAAGTATGTTGCTCCCCCGCCATATAAGCCACCTCTGCCTTTTCCTCAGAGAAGGATTCAGATACAGCTAGAGCACCCATTTGTGAAGTTTAAAGAGATGATGAAGAAGTTGTATGTTGACATACATTTCACAAATGTCCTCACTAAAATGCATGCGTATGCTAAGTTCCTGAAAGAGATTCTGATCAAGAAGAGAAGGCTGGAGGACTATGAGACTGTGGCCCTGACAATGGATTATGCTAAGAAGATGCCAAAGAAACTACAAGATCCGGGTGAATTTTTTATCCCTGCATATTTTGGCAATCTGACTTATAATTGTCTTTGTGATCTCGGGTCTAGTGTCAATGTTATGCCTTTGTCAATCTGCAAAGAACTGAAATTGGGTGAGCATGTTCCATCCAAGATGCGTCTCCTTATGGCTGATAGGTCTGTTACTCATCCTGTTGGCATAATAGAAAATGTCCTTGTGAAAGTGGGAAAGTTCTTCATACCAGGAGATTTTATGATACTTGACATGAAGGTTAGTGATAAAACTCTCATCATCCTTGGGAGACCATTTTTAGCCACTGCTGAGGCTAATATTGATGTCAAGAATGGGAAGCTTTCATTCACAATAGGGGAAGAGAAGATTGAGTATAAATATTTCAAGGAATACTTCCTTGAGATATTCAAATACACTCCACCAACTCCTATCACAGGTGCCTGCTGTATAATTGAGGTTGACCCCGGGCAAGATGAGATCATATCTGGCATTACTTGTCTGTTGGATTTGTCTTTGGGAGATCTGGACCCGGATGGTGGTAAAACTGCTAAAGCAATGAAAAGGCAAACTTCCAAGACAAGGAAGAAAGCCAAAACAAAGGTTGAGTTCAAGTGTGGAAATACAGTTTTGTTACTTCATGAGAAATCTGCCATGTTTCCAGGAACTAAAGGAACAAGATGGTCTGGACCATATCGGGTGACTCAAGTTCTAAGAGGTGGGACGGTTGAGTTATGGCATAAAAACCCGGGAAAGTTCAAAGTGCAAAGTCATCGACTGAAGCCTGTTGTCACGCCTGATCCGATCAAACAGGGTACCACCGACCCTCCCGATCCGAGTACTTGAAAGTGGTGGGAGGTTAAGCTAATGACCCAAAAGAAGCGTTGCTTGGGAGGCAACCCAAGACTCTAGATGTGAGTTTCATCTTCTTTTGTTCTTTTTCTACATTGGGACAATGTAGGGTTTAGTTTGGGGGAACAATTCACATGTAGACTTGCATGATCATCTTAGTTCATCCTAGATTTAGTTGTCTTTTCATTGTTTTTTTCATCATTTTGAACTTGTTTCCATGCATTGCATTATGGATATTTGACCCTTTTTGCTTGATTCCCTCTGGTTGTTTTTCTTGTAATGCATGAGTTATGAATCCTCTTAATATGTTTTGGTTGTTGATATTGCAATTGCAGTATGAGCATGATTATGAGGGTTTGAACTTTAGACAATTGGCTTGAGCATGTGATCTTTGATTGGGATGTGTTAGGACCGATACTCTAGACAAAACGCCGGTGAGATTTTGGCCTTTTAGGACTATTTTTGTGCAAGTCCTCTCTTTTTCTCTATGTGTGTAAATCTCTCTCTGATTGCTAATTCCATAACTTGCATTAATACCTCTTTCAAGGCTACATCTATGATTTATGTACATGACATTAACATGATTGAGGCATTGTTTCATTTAAACCCTTGTTCCTTGGCCACCCTATATATGTTTTCCTCTGCTTGAAGCCCCTTTGTGCCTTAATTGCCTTTTCTTTGAAAGCTCCACAAACGCATACCGAGCCTATATATTCTTCTTACCCATCTGGGGATTAGGATACTTTATTTGTCTTGCTAGTGTGGACTTGAGCCAAGCTTGGGGAGGTTGCATATGGTAGTGGTTGGATTTAATTAAGCTTTGTAATGTTCTCCTCTCTTTATTCCTTGTCTAAAAAAAATGAAAAAATGAAAAAAGAGATAAATAAGGCAAGGAAGAATGAGCAAAGAAATGAGACAAATTATCATCAAAAGGGTTTTGTTGTATGGGTTTGATAAATAAAATTGGATGTGAAGGATCGTTACAAGCTTGGTGTCGTCCTGGTAATTCTCTTCCCCGGATTTAGCACCACATGGCCTAAATATATCCTTACCTTAATCCTATACCTTGGCCCCATTACAACCATGTAAAGTCCTCATGATTTTTGTTATGTACATGATCTTCCGTAGTGGAGATTTAGGACACTGTTGCAAGCCTATGGTAGTTTAGCATTCAAAGTAGAGAATTGAGTGAAACACAAACCTAAACACATGAGTGGAGTGACTTCATTTCCTTATCCTTGTGAGGTTTGGAGTAGAGGAACTATCTACATCTCTATCATTGGTTGCAAAGCATGCTATGACTGCACTTGTCTTATGTTTGGACTCATGATCATTGTTCACTTGTCTCTTGGGTAAAAACAACCTTGACATGTTTTGTGGATATATAGATTATGTAATTGCTTGAGGACAAGTAAGGGTTAAGCTTGAGGGAATTTTATGATGATGCGGGAGCATCCGAGGCTTCACCTAAGGTGCCCACAAGGGGAGATGGTCCACTCACAAGAGCTCAAGCCAAGCGCATGCAAGAGGAGCTAGAGAACTTGGCAAGCCTTCATGTCTCAAGGGAACCCGCCCTAGTTGAGGACTTCACCGAGCCTATGCTAAGGACCTTGGTGACCTTTCAAGCCAAACCATTTGAGGAAGAGTGAGGGCCGTGTGGGCCAGCTGAACCATTGCTTTATGTGCTTTGTTTTAAGTGTGTTTTAAGACTACTTTTGGGATGCCTTACTTGGGCCTTTTGGGCTTGTTTTGGGCCGTGCCTCTAGGGAGTATTTAAGGCCAATTTGTTGTCATTTTGTAGGAGACTTTTCAGAAATCAAATGTTGCTTTTGCACATGGAAAACGAGGGCTCCAAGGGAGTGTTCTCAAGTGTTGATTCGATTATAGCTTGGCTGACTTGCGTGTGTCAATCTCCTCCATAAGATTGGTGTTCGTAGGCTTCACTTGCCTCCTTTTCGTGCTCTTTGGATCCGTCCATCGTTGTGTGAGATTGTAGAAGGAAGGGTTGGTTGTGCATTTGGTTTGGTTCTTGGTGTCCTTCAAGCTCCAAGGGTTTCTCCATTGTATCTCTCGGTTCTCCCTATATCCCTCTTGTTTATCTTGTTCATTTCAGATTTCTAACTTCTTTTGTTGTTTCTTCTCTTCTCCTCCCTCAATCGAGTCCTTGGCGTCAAGATCGGGCACCCCGCGGCTGACCCCGCATCAAAGTGGTATCAGGGAATGAACCAATTCAGCCACATGTGGGGCGTCTTGATCTCCTGGCTCAAAGGGCACTTCTCCGGATTTTAGCTTTGAATGGCTCACAAACTTCACTTCTTGACCTGAAATCAAAGCACTAGAAACTCCATGCAACTCCACAACTTGGTCAATAAAAGGGTTAGTCACATAAGATGCATTATGAAGTTTAGGGCATGCAATGAATTCAGCTTTCTTAGAGGACTTAGTCATACCAACAATGACAAAATAAGACCCTCTAGCACGTCCACACAATTGTAAGAATGTAAGCACAAATCTTCCAATAACTACATGATACCCAAACAAGGATACAAATAGTATTCCACTCTTCCTAGTCCTACGTTCAAGCTTAGGAGTACAACTAACAACATAACACACATGATTGGACATAATGATCATATTATGAACAAGATGCATTCCACAAGACATGCATTGTGCTAGAGAACTTTGGTGCACACAAGAATATCTAGTTTTACATGCAAGGATTGATTTCTCCATGTGTATTGTCCTATATGGAATGATATGCTCATTTTCAAACTCAAGAGATGGAATTGAAAAGGTGGAGATAAGTGGTACTTCCCTTGCATTAGTCTCCATTGGCACATCCTTCTTCTCTTGGTTGAAAACTGATTTCTTGGGCTGCTCAACATCCTTAGCTTCAACCTCTTCTTGGAGTAGGAAAGACAAGCTCGAAGGAACCATGTAGGTCAGGTCCGTCCATGGAGTAGCCAAGGATTTGAATGAACTACGCACAATGATGGGCAAACGATTGCCTCTTGTAGTAGGAAGAGATTGTGATACCCCTCATTTTAGTAAAGAGTATTTTGGTAAGTTTTCCAAACACTCGTATTGTAGTCGAATTATTTTCAGAGAAGTTCAGACTTTCTGTTAAATACTTGATCTCTGTAAAAATTCCTTGAGTGGAATAAAATACATTCGACATATTTTGGGGCTTAGAATATTTGTTCGGATACGAATATGTTTAAACCGGGGTTAAAACCTATACCCATAATTCTTCCCGGACAAAAGTGGGCAAAAGGCACATAATTTGCCTTGACCGCAGCCGCGGTCATACCCACCGCACCCGCGGTCAGAATAGGTCACCACCGCACCCCGTGGTGAGACCCACCGCACCCGCGCCGTCATGATTTCTTTTCTGCTCCGCCGAACTTCGCCTGAGCTGCTTGCCGATCTTGTCGGAGCTGAAGCGGTGAGGCGGTGGGGGAGGTGCCAGCTGAGCTCCTTGCTTGGCCTATAAAAGGAGGAGGCTTGGAGGAGGAAGACATCTCAATCTCTCTCTCCAATCTCTCTCTCTCGTTCCATTATCGCCGGAGTTACAAGCTTTCGCCGGAGTTCTTCAAGGTCGTCGCCGGAGCTACCATAGGAGGAGGAGGTGCCCTCAAGGTGGTGTTTGGTGGCCTAAGGAGTTTGGAAGTCGAAGCCAATCCAAATCGAGCCCAACGCGTCGTCCCCGGTAAGATCTCGTCTTCGTCCCCGATGACTGCACTTGTGACCGCACCCGCGGCAGGGCCACCGCACCCGCGGTGTGCCTGGGCGATTGTGGGTGTGGCCTTGGGTTTTGTGATTTCGATCGGGGCTTCGTTCCTTCGATTTCATTCGCCTTTCTTTAGATTCGTACTAGTTATTGTCGAATCTAACTTTGGGTTTCGTTATGGGTCGTTCCGTAGGAAATTATAATCCTAGTTCTTCCTCGTTTCGGACCCGGAAACCCGTCGTCTCGAGCTTCGTTGAGCCTCGTCTAATCTAAGGCAAGTGGCGGTTCACTCTTGCTTATCATTCCATATTTATATTGATTATCAATTGTTTAATTGTTAATTAATTTGGGATGAATATTGTTTTCGTCTGGGAACAATTTTGATAACTGTATGTGATTTAAAAAGAGATATTATAATAGGTTGTATATATTGCTAGAAACAACGCTATTATATATATATGATTGAAATACAGATATTATAATAGGTTGTATATATTGCTAGAAACAACGCTATTATATCTGTTATTGGCCTCGATGGCTTTGATGTGAATTATTGCTCTTATGTTTTAACTGTTTAGTTAGAACGAGTATTCGTATGAACACTATGTACCTTGCGAGGTTTAGTGGTTTCTTGATAATGGTGCTAGGAGGATTTTCCCTAGTATCTTCGGTCATGACCTTACCCTTACTCAGGGTATATGCACACAGCTGGTGCCGCCATTTGGGATGTATTCCCTGAGATGTATTCCCTTTGATATCTCTTGTGAGGAGATCCGATGTCTCTTGTGAAGAGATCTTAAAAGCTTATAACGTAAAATATACGTTTTGGAATTAAATAAGATAAGTGCTTTAGTGCACATAATTAATATACCCTCAGGCGAGTAGTGTAGCTAAGAGAGTAGTACAACTAGGAAACTCGTCTAGACTTTGGTCAGAGTAAAGTTCTCTTTCCAATCCGAATTCGCATTGTGCGGTGAGGTTGGTCGTGAATCGAAAAACCAAGTCAGTTTTAAAATGCTTGTGTGAAATTGATGTTCCCAAGCACTTGTCATACTTTCCGATAAGACTCAACCTTTTGGAGTCTTCTCTTCATATGTTTCCGTAAGACTCATTCTTTCAGAGTCCTTTTTCTTGATCACGCCTTTTCGTATATTTCAGTAGGAGTATGGTGGTTGACTATCGTCATCGACTTTTATTCGAGAAGCGATGAGTCTAAACTAATACGACTACTTAGAACCTTTCTGTTTTACCCTTACATAGTCTTTCATTAGACTAACCAATCGGTTATATTCCCTTGCATGGTTGGCTGGTGTCATCCGTCTCATACGACACATCATATAAACTACAGTTCCGATGAAGGCTAGAAACGAGAATGATGGCAGTTGGAATTTTGAAGAGTTTTACCAGGTTGAGATTCCTTGGCGGGTGATCGTTTAGATCAAGACCCTTGTGTCCTTTATGTATTAAGACTTCCGCTGTAATATATTTGATTATGTATTTTGAATCATGGATGTAATTCCGAAATATTTGCTTTAATCAAAAGTTATGATATTTTGTATTATAACTGTTGTTTTATGATTTATATTAACGGGTTAAGCCTAGGGTGGCTTCGGATGTGGTCACTGGCGGTAATACCTTTCAAGGATATATATTTAGGGGTGTTACAGATTTGGTATCAGAGGCTAAATTTATTTAAATGGGTGGGTTTTAAAACATTTTCTTAGAACGAATTTTTTTATAAACCATTTACTCGTTTTGAACTGAGAAATATTTTGAAGGATTTGAATTTCCAAATAAAATTTTTATTCTGCCGATCTAGTCGTGCCTTTTCTTTAGTCTGATATGGAAGTGAACTTCTATATTTAGAAAGACTAACTCTTTTCTCGTCACCCGTAGGTTATGGGTGCATGCTTTTCTCTTCGAAAGGACTCGGAAGAAGCTGAGGTGGCTCCGCCATCTCCAATGAGGCTTGAGTTTCCAGTTCCCCTGCGATGCTTCGAGGTCGGAGAATCTAGTAGTCCACCCGAGGAGGTGAAGACTGTACTACCCGAGTCAATAGTACTAGTGTCCGATAGGACCAAGGTTCCAGTGGCAGAACCTACAGAGGAGCCAAGGGAGGACACGGAAAATGAAGAGGAGTGGTCAAGGTATGCAAGAGGGCATTACAACGACGACTTCATGATTGAGTTGATTCCCGAGGAGGATCCAGAAGAAGAGGATCCTAAAGAAGACCCGGAAGAGGATCCGGAAGAAGAGGAGGACCCCGAGGAGGACCTCGAGGGACAGGGCCACGAGTCTGATGGCTTAGAGCGCTTATTGGTGGGCAACAAGGACCCGTGAATGGAGTTTATCTATCCCAGTTCGGAGTTGCCACATGAGCAAGAATACTCGCCATTGACTTCGGCCGATTGGGATACGCTTTACAAGGTAGTATTTCCCAGAAGAAGAAATGGTCCACAAAATGCATCTGAGAACTCACAGCCTATTCCTGCTCAGAGAAGGCTAATGTTGAGTCCTGACTCGCGAGAGGCACTTCGCCTAAGTCAGATGATTTCCCCAGAAGAGCGCCGCCAGATGGACGAGGTGGTTGAGCATGCTCTAAGAAGGGCAAGACCAAGGAATGAGCCATGTGCTCCTGGACCGAGCAAGGTGAAGAGTCTTTCACCAGACCCCGATGGTAAACCCCGTTCGAAGAAACCTTGTATGAGGAGTGGTGATTACAGGAAATGTTTCAAGGCGCCATGATTGGGCCAGTGCTGATTAGCAATTTCTTTTCTTGTATTTCAATTGTTTTGTTAAGAACCTAAGTCTCCGAGCAATTTTGTCTTGACGCTCGGGAGATCCCTTTTGTAAAACGTATTAGCTCAGTTGAGCTTATCAATGAAAATTACAAAGTTTGATCTATTCTGAGTTGATTTTTATTACGTTAAGTATATTGAATGATATTAATGTAATAAAATACTTGGAATTTGATCGGTAAACAGATGGTGAACACAAGGAACACCATTCGTGCTGGTGTTGGGCCAAGTAATGACCCCAGACCAAATGAGAGGAATATCGCAAACCCCGTGGATGAACACGAGTCTGCTTCTAACAACAATCAAAGGGGCAATGACCAAGTTCCGGTCAACACTCCAATAGTATTTGATGCAGTAGCAATTGAAACTATTCGGGGAATCGTTATGCAAGCATTCACCGACATCATGCGACCAATTGCGCCTCAGCCACAGGCTGTGCCAATTCCTCCAGCGGTTCCAAGATTTGAGGAGCCAGTTGTCCATGCACCGCAAGAAGAATCAGTCAGGAACATAGGCAATTATGGCCGAGCACTGAAGGCCATTAGCTCTATGAGGCCTGATAGTTATGATGGGAAATGAGAGCCAGTCAGGGTGGCACATTGGTTCTCGCACATGGAGCGATTGTTCCGCAATGTTGAGTGCACTGAAGCTGAGAAGGTGCACATTGCTTCCCTTCAGCTGAAGGAGGTAGCTAGCGAGTTGTGGGAAGGTACCTGCCTAGCTGAACACCCTGGTTTGAACTGGGGGATATTCAAAGCCAAAATGACTGATCGTTTCTTCTCCCGAGCTATGAGGGAAGAAAAACATAAGGAGTTTCTCTATCCGAAAATGGATGGATTGAAAGTGACTGAGCTTGTGGCCAAGTTCAATCATCTGCTACAATATGATGGGCCAGAGGTGTCCAGTGATGAGCAAAAGATCTGTCATTTCCATGAGTGGATGAATCCAGACATTAAGCCACTGATGGTGCGCCATAGATGCTCTACTCTGGAGCAGTACGTGGACGCTGCCTATAAGTTAGAAGTGACTCTGGAGGAGTCAACAAAGAAACGAAGTCGCCAGAGGTCAATGCAGGGCCAGCCTCAGGCGAGTGGATTTAAGCGTCCCGTGCCACCGTCTAATTTTGCCAAGTCTGGCAGAGCAAAGACGGATATGACTCATGGAGGGTCTACACGTCAATCGGGTCAGGGCAAGAGTCCGATCCAATACTATAACTGTGGTACACACGGACACAAGAGTAATGAGTGTCCGAAGGAGAAGAAGACGTGTTTTGGCTGCGAAAGGGTGGGACATTTGCAGAAGTTCTGTCCACAGCAAGGGCATAAAGGAGCTGAGTCACAACAAGGGTCAGCTAATCAGAACAATCGACCTAAGTTCAGACCAGTGGAAGCTCCTAGTCCTTCGATGCAGACGTCTGCACAGAATAAGGGGAAAGCCCCAGTTGCTTCTGGAGGTCAAGGTCAACGCCTTTACGAGATGCGTGAGGCTGATGGACCTAATGCTCCAATTACTCAAGGTATTCTATACCTTCATTCTACTTCTGTATGTATGTTATTTGATTCGGGTGCTACCCATTCTTTTATTTCGGAAAGTTGTGTCAGTAAATTAGGGTTAGTATGCAACGAGGTTTGTAAACCTTTCGTTGTGAATCTTCCTAATGGTGAACATTTGGTTGGAACCAAGCGTCTGTCAGAATTTCCGATTACCATCCAGGGTAAGAAGTTCGAAGCAGATTTGATCTGTATAGCCATGGCTCCATACGACATTATTCTCGGTATGGATTGGCTAACGCGTCATGGGGCAGTAATCGATTTCAGCTCAAGGACTGTGACGGTGTCATCTGGGGGCCAGCATGTATGCAAGTTTAAGGGTCGGAATGACGCTGATAACGGCAGGCTTATCAATGCGATGGCTGCGTTCAAGCTACTTCGACAAGGTTGTGTCGGGTACTTGAGCTATCTAGACGAGCCCAAGAAAGATGAACCTTCATTTCCTGATATTCCGGTTGTTTGTGAATATCTGAATGTCTTTCCGGAGGAGATTCCTGGTTTACCCCCACATCGTGACGTAGAATTTACTATCGATCTCGAGCCTGGTACTTCGCCGATCTCTAAAGCACCGTATCGGATGGCTCCTCCTGAGATGCAAGAGTTAAAGAAGCAACTCGAAGATCTTCTTGAGAAGGGTTATATAAGGCCGAGTACATCGCCTTGGGGTGCTCCGATCTTGTTTGTCAAGAAGAAGGATGGATCGTTCCGACTTTGTATCGACTATCGTGAGTTGAATTAGGTCACGCTCAAGAATAAGTATCCGTTGCCGAGGATTGATGATCTATTGGATCAACTGCAGGGAGCAAAGGTCTTTTCCAAAATCGATCTGAGGTCTGGTTACCATCAGCTCAGGATTCATGAAGAGGATATTCCGAGGACTGCGTTCCGGACGAGATATGGTCACTACGAGTTCGTAGTCATGCCATTTGCACTTACTAATGCTCCAGCAGTCTTCATGGATCTGATGCATCGATGTTTCCACCAATACTTGGATAAGTTCATAGTGGTCTTCATCGACGACATTTTGATCTATTCCCTGAGTGAGGAGGTTCACGAGGAACATCTTCGGATTACTTTGTCAATCCTTAGACAGAATCAGCTGTACGCAAAGTTGTCTAAGTGTGACTTTTGGATCAAGAAAGTGGCTTTCATAGGCCATGTGATCAATGAGAATGGGGTTATGGTTGATCCCCAAAAGATTGAAGCGGTAGCCAATTGGAAGCGGCCTCAGAATGTGAAGAAGGTGCGCAGTTTTCTAGGACTCGCTGGATATTACAGACGGTTCGTGGAGGGATTTTCTAAGATCGCTCTACCCATGACCGGTCTGCTCCACAAAGTCCATAAGAAGTTTGTCTGGGATGACAAGTGCGAGGCCAGTTTTCAAAAGCTGAAGCAATGTCTGACCTCCGCACCAGTATTAGCGCTACCGGAAGGGATTGATGGTTATGTGGTCTATAGTGATGCTTCGAAGAGTGGTTTGTGATGTGTGCTGATGCAGAGGGGCAAAGTTATTCCATACGCATCCCGACAGTTGAAGACTTATGAGGCAAACTATCCGACGCATGATCTAGAATTAGCAGCGGTAGTTTTTGCGCTGAAGATTTGGAGACACTATCTTTATGGTGTAAGATGCCAAGTCTTCACCGATCATAAGAGTCTAAAGTACGTGTTCACTTAGAAGGAGCTGAATATGAGACAACGTCGCTGATTAGAGCTACTCAAAGACTACGACATCGAATTATTGTATCATCCGGGCAAGGCTAATGTAGTAGACGATGCATTGAGCCGGAAGACGCCGCACGAGACAGTAGTGGCTTTACTCACTGCTCAGACCAAGCTAAACCAAGGGTTGTGCGATATTGAAGTCTTGTACGATCAGCGTAGAGGATATCTGAGTATGCTGGAGATTCAGGCCACGCTACTTGATCAAATCAGGGAGAGACAAGTTGATGATGTAGTCTTGGTGAAGCTAAACAGTGAAGTGATGGATGGGAAAGCTCCCGGTTTCGTGATTCAGGAAGATGGATCACTCTGGTTTCAGAACCGAATCTGTGTGCCTGACGTTGATGGTCTTTGCCATTTGGTGATTAAGGAGGCCCATTCGTCAGCTTATTCTGTATATCCAGGCTCTAGCAAGATGTACAAGGACCTCAGGAAGAAGTTCTGGTGGCCCAACATGAAGTGGGATGTAGCAGAGTTTGTGGCGAAATGCTTGACTTATCAGAAGATCAAGATAGAACATCGTAGACCAGGTGGTGAGTTGCTACCTCTTCCAGGGCCAGAATGGAAATGAGAAGATATTGTTATGGATTTCGTCACTGGGCTGCCAAAGACTCAAAGCCAGAAAGATGCTATATGGGTAATCATTGACAGACTCACGAAGAGTGCTCATTTCGTGGCTATCAAGTCAACATGGGGAACCCAAAAGTTATCAGAAGTGTTTTTACATGAGATCATCCGTTTGCATGGTACTCCAAAGACCATTGTATCGGATCATGATGGCCGATTCATGTCAAGATTCTGGAAAGAACTACATAAGGCCATGGGAACCGAGTTGAGATTCAGCACTGCATTTCATCCTCAGACGGATGGACAATCTGAGAGGACCATCCAGACCTTGGAAGATATGCTAAGAGCTTGTACACTCGATCGTCCGACTAGTTGGGAAAACAGCCTGAGTCTGATTGAGTTCACATACAACAACAATTGGCATGCTACCATTAAGATGGCTCCATTCGAGGCTTTGTACGGTCAAAGGTGCAGATCTCCGATTTGTTGGGATGAAAATGCTGACAAGGTTCTGCTCGGACCGGAGTTAGTCGAAAGGACTGCCTCGGACATTGCTTTGATAAGACAAAGGATGTTGATAACTCAGAGTCGACAGAAGTCTTACGCAGATCTGAAGCGTAGGAATGTCGAGTTTGAGGTTGGTGACAAGGTGTTTGTCAGAGTGTCGCCATCCAAGGGTGTGTTTAGGTTTGGTAAGCGTGGGAAGCTTAACCCTCGCTACGTGGGACCGTTTGAGATCCTTGATATAGTGGGGTCTCTAGCGTATCGTTTGGCATTGTCGCCATCGGCACATCCAGTGCATAACGTGTTCCACGTATCTTTGTTGAGGAAGTACGTGCCAGATGAGTCTCATGTGCTGAGTTATGACGACATTGAGATTCAGACAAATGGTACCTATGAGGAGATACCGGTGCGTATTCTCGAACGCCGTGAGAAGCAGTTATGGAACAAGGTGGTACCTTTGGTACGGATTTTGTGGTAAAAGTCAGGAACTGAAGAAGTTACTTGGGAAACCTGGGAAACGGAGGCGGATATGCTTATACGTTTTCTCGAGCTATTTTCGGCCTAGTTTCGGGGTCGAAACCTTTTTAAGGGGGTAGTGTTGTAACGCCTCGCTTTTCTTTGGTTTATTCAGCCAAGTTTCGGGGTCGAAACTTTTTGTAAGGGGGAGGTGATGTGATACCCCTCCTAGTAAAGAGTATTTTGGTAAGTTTTCCAAACACTCGTATTGTAGTCGAATTATTTTCAGAGAAGTTCAGACTTTCTGTTAAATACTTGATCTCTGTAAAAATTCCTTGAGTGGAATAAAATACATTCGACGTATTTTGGGGCTTAGAATATTTGTTCGGATACGAATACATTTAAACCGGGGTTAAAACCCATACCCATAATTCTTCCTGGACAAAAGTGGGCAAAAGGCACAGAATGTGCCTTGACCGCACCCGCGGTCAGAATTGGTCGCCACCGTACCCCGCGGTGAGACCCACCGCACCCGCGCCGTCATGATTTATTTTCTGCTCCGCCGAACTTCGCCTGAGCTGCTTGCCGATCTTGTCGGAGCTGAAGCGGTGAGGCGGTGGGGGAGGTGCCAGCCGAACTTCTCCAATCTCTCTCTCTCGTTCCATTGTCGCCGGAGTTACAAGCTTTCGCCGGAGTTATTCAAGGTCATCGCCGGAGCTACCATAGGAGGAGGAGGTGCCCTCAAGGTGGTGTTTGGTGGCCCAAGGAGTTTGGAAGTCGAAGCCAATCCAAATCGAGCCCAACGCGTCGTCCCCGGTAAGATCTCGTCTTCGTCCCCGACGACTGCACTTGTGACCGCACCCGCGGCAAGGCCACCGCACCCGCGGTGTGCCTGGGCGATTGTGGGTGTGGCCTTGGGTTTTGTGATTTCGATGGGACTCCGCTCCTTCGATTTCGTTCGCCTTTCTTTAGATTCATACTAGTTATTGTCGAATCTAACTTTGGGTTTCGTTATGGGTCGTTCCGTAGAAAATTATAATCCGAGTTCTTCCTCGTTTCGGACCCGGAAACCCGTCGTCTCGAGCTTCGTTGAGCCTCGTCTAATCTAAGGCAAGTGGCGGTTCGCTCTTGCTTATCATTCCATATTTATATTGATTATCAATTGTTTAATTGTTAATTAATTTGGGATGAATATTGTTTTCGTCTGGGAACAGTTTTGATAACTGTATGTGATTTAAAAAGAGATATTATAATAGGTTGTATATATTACTAGAAACAACGCTATTATATATATATATATGATTGAAATACAGATATTATAATAGGTTATATATATTGCTAGAAACAACGCTATTATATCTGTTATTGGCCTCAGTGGCTTTGATGTGAATTATTGCTCTTATGTTTTAATTGTTTAGTTAGAACGAGTATTCGTAGGAACACTATGTACCTTGCGAGGTTTAGTGGTTTCTTGATAATGGTGCTAGGAGGATTTTCCCTAGTATCTTCGGTCATGACTTTACCCTTACTTAGGGTATGTGCACACAGTTGGTGCTGCCATTTGGGATGTATTCCCTGAGATGTATTCCCTTTGATATCTCTTGTGAGGAGATCCGATGTCTCTTGTGAAGAGATCATAAAAGCTTATAACGTAAAATGTACGTTTTGGAATTAAATAAGATAAGTGCTTTAGTGCACATAATTAATATACCCTCAGGCGAGTAGTGCAAATAAGAGAGTAGTGCAGCTAGGAAACTCGTCTAGACTTTGTTCAGAGTAAAGTTCTCTTTCCAATCTGAATTCGCATTGTGCGGTGAGGTTGGTCGTGAACCGAAACACCAAGTCAGTTTTAAAACGCTTGTGTGAAATTGATGTTCCCAAGCACTTGTCATACTTTCCGATAAGACTCAACCTTTTGGAGTCTTCTCTTCATATGTTTCCGTAAGACTCATTCTTTCAGAGTCCTTTCTCTTGATCATGCATTTTCGTATATTTCAGTAGGAGTATGGTGGTTGACTATCGTCATCGACTTTTATTCGAGAAGCGATGCGTCTAACCTAATACGACTACTTAGAACCTTTATGTTTTACCCTTGCATAGTCTTTCATTAGACTAACCAACCGGTTATATTCCCTTGTATGGTTGGCTGGTGTCATCCATCTCATACGACACATCAGATAAACTACAGTTCCAATGAAGGCTAGAAACGACAATGATGGCAGTTGGAATTTTGAAGAGTTTTACCAGGTTGAGATTCCTTGGCGGGTGATCGTTTAGATCAAGACCCTTGTGTCCTTTATGTATTAAGACTTCCGCTGTAATATATTTGATTATGTATTTTGAATCATGGATGTAATTCCGAAACACTTGCTTTAATCAAAAGTTATGATATTTTGTATTATAACTGTTGTTTTATGATTTATATTAACGGGTTAAGCCTGGGGTGACTTCGGATGTGAAATCCGAGATCACTGGCGGTGTTACAGAGATGGTGCTTCAATTTCTTCCTCCTTTCTTCTTGGATTGAACTCATCTTCCATGAGAGTGGAAGGCTGATTTGATTCGTCCATGAGCTCTTCATCACCTAGGGAGGGCTTTTCCTCTAGTAAGGAATCATTGCAAGAACTCAACGGAACCATACGAGTAGGGTTAGAAGTACTCCCTTTGGGGGCATTAGGAGTCACGGCTGGTGGCCTTAGGCTTGGCGTGGAGGGGCTTGGTTGAGCACTCCTCCTTGGCTCCAAATGAGGATTTGATAATTGTCCCTTGTCCTTTCTGTGTGGGGAGTCTTTGCCATATGGTTGATAGCCTTGATTTTGGCTACCACTTCTCCAAGAGTTTGGCTGACCACTTGAGCCTCTTTCTCCTTGGTTCCTAGCCTTAGTTTTTCTCTCAACTTTGATGGCTAAGTGCAGTAATTCATTGCCACTTGCATGGCATTGAAAGCTTCCTCGGCACTTATGGATCCTTGCCTCAAATTTTTCCAGCCTTTGCCTTAGTTCACGTGTGTGATGTGGAGGCACAAAGCGAGCTCTCATCAAGGCCTTCATTTGATTCCAAGTGGCCACGGCTGCATCTAAGGTTCTTCTCCTTTCTTTCACAAGATTATCCCACCATATTAGTGTATAACCATTGAATTCAAGGGCTGCGAGTTGTACCTTTTTGTGCTCGGGAAAGTTGTGGCAACTCCAAATTTGCTCAATCTTAGTCTCCCATTCCATGTAGACATCCGGATCACACTTTCCTTCAAAGGATGGGATCTTCACCTTGATCTTGCCAATGCCATCTTGCTCTTGCTCTAGGCCTCTTCTTGCTTGGTAGCCTCGAGGTGGCACTTGCTCTCATTCTTCATCTTCTAGCTCTTCTTCCTTTTCATAGGCACGCCTTGGCTCATCATGATAGGCATGCCTTGGAATTTCCTGAAATTCATTAAAATGGTTAGGAGCATAAGGTCTATCTCTACGCCGGGGGGAGTTGGCGGCTATGGGCACTTGGCGCGCATAGATGGGCTCGGTGTTGGAGGGGCCTCCCTCCTCAGTTTGGGTGCCAAGAGGGGCGGCCGCATGTTCGGTTGGGGTGCTAAGAGGCGCGGCTGCGGGCTCAGGCACTCTTGTCTCCAATGCTACCATTCGGTTGGTCAAGAGAGCTATGTTGTCCGACATTGCCTTAAGCATATTGAACAACTCGGGTGACACGGTGTCGGACCCTTCTTCATCTGATGGACTTTCTGCATTAGACATGATCAACAAACTCCAAGAAACAAGTTAGAGTTAGTGAAATCAAAACATCCTCACAAGTGTTTACTCTCGTGTGTTTGATCACTCACTCTCTTGTTGATGTCGATGCAAGCTTTTGGGGTGTGGAGCTGCCTTGATTAGATCAAAAACTTCACGTGAGTTTGGTGAGCTTAGACAACACTAACCAATGTGGATTAGCTCTTGGACTTAAGGTGATGGGCAATTCAGTTTGGTTGAGTTAAATGTGTGTATGGAAGATTGGAAATGGACTCAAAAGAAGGAACACAATTGGGCTCAAACACGGCTGAACACAAAGCTTAAACAACAAACCAAGACACAACAAGGAAACACACGGATGGACTCAAAACAACAAGAAAGAAGACACAAGGAAAAGTGTTTAGGAGACTCAACAAAGCAATGTCATAACTAGCTTGCATTACCAATACTCATGAACTTGTGAACAATTGCCAATGATATGAAATGTAGAGATCAATAAACACTTGAAGATGACAACATAAGAGCAACAACAATCACATACACAATGCATGCACACTTGTCTTCCTTGCCTTTTTTTTTTTTTTTGGTAAATAAACGTGCAGCAACAATAAGTATAGAATACAAAGATATGTGGGTTGCTCTTTTCTTTTCCCTTGACTTTGACTTCTTTGAAGCAAAAGGCTGATTTGTATGGATAAGGTAGGTGGGCCGAAATGTAGAAGAGAGAAAGAAGTTGGGATGCTTTGCCACTAATATCAATAGGTAGCTTTCAATCACTCTTCCACACACAAGGCTGCCAATGGTCAATTTGGCTCTTTCCCAAACTACCTAAGACAACCCAAAAGGCTAGATAGAAAGCAAAGTGGTCCCTTGCCAAAAATGCTCCAAATCACATGCACACGTTAAGGATTCAAACTTGAACAAGCAAGGGCATGGCCGACAGGGGGGGGGGGGGGTCTGTGGTGGTGGGATGGGTGTTGCTGGGTGGTAGGACGGCGGCAGACAAGGTGGTCCGGTCGCCGGAGGTGGGTAAGGTGGCCGGAAAGCAAACCCTTTTTTTTTGCAGATTTGCAAGGCTCGTTGGTAAGGGTTTTCTTTAGGGGTTTTTTGGGAGTGGTGGCCGGAGGGGGGTGGTGGCAACAAGTCCACAAATACACAAGCACAATCAAAAACAAACTAGACACAACCAAGCAAGAAAACACAAGAAGAAACACAAGAAGACGCAAGAAGAAATGGAAAGACTCAAAGGAGCTAACCGAAAGGTGGCTCGGCTGAGGTGGTGGCTTGGCGTCGAACCGGAGCTCTGATACCACTTTGATGCAGGGTCAACCGCGGAGTGCCCGATCTTGACGCCAAGGACTCGATTGAGGGAGGAGAAGAAACAACAAAAGAAGTTAGAAATCTGAAATGAACAAGATAAACAAGAGGGATATAGGGAGAACCGAGAGATGCAATGGAGAAACCCTTGGAGCTCGAAGGATACCTGTAACACCCCCAAAACTTAACCCTTTTGGAAAGGTATTACCGCCAGTGACTCCAGTGTTCCTTACCGAGATCACCCAAGGCTTTACCGTTTAAATACAATTTATGAAATACAAATGATGCATAATGATCAAAGTATTCAATCCAAAACATAACATTGTCAAGGAACAAGAGTTACGTGATTACAACCCAATCCCGAATAGGATAATACATAGTTTAAACCAAACACAGCGGAAGTCTCATAAAACACTTTACAACCAAAGTCATTGTCCAAAAGATCTCAACCTGATTAAAGAAATAATTAAAACGTTCAAAAACCACCGCCAACTCCATAGTCCTTCTAATCTTCTGGGCTACTTTCGATCTGATGTGCTGAATCGAACGGATGACACCAGCTAACCATGCAAGGGAAAATATTGGTTGGTTAGTCTAAATGAATAGACTAGCAAGGGTACAAAGTAGAATGGTTCGAAGCAGTCGTATTAGGTTAGAATCCTCGTCCCTCGAATAATAATCGAGTACTCTTGTCAACCACCATACTCCTACTGGAATAAACAAGAGGTATGCACAAGAGAGGATTCTGGAAGACTGAATCTTCACAAAAATCGACTCGAAAGAAGACTCCAACGAAAATGAGTATTTAAGGAAGTATGACAATTCTGGAAAGTTACAGAATCATACAACAATGATTTAAAACTGACTGAGATGCTTCAGTCAACGACCAACCTCACCGCCTTTCAGCGAATCCAGATCGGAAAGAAGACGTACTACATTCAAGTCAATACGAGTCTTCCTAGCGACACTATTACCTAGCTGCCCTACTCGCTGAGCGTTCATTAATTATGTGCGTCAAGGTAGCACTTATCAGATTATGTTTCAAAAACACACATCATATTATAGACTTTTACATGTGTACCCCAACAATGGGACGACACATCTTAGTATACGTTTCGTCGAGAGTGACGTACACTGAAAGGTTTGTGACACCAGCTAAGTGTCCTGTCTCTACACACTTGTGAAAGAGACCAATCATGATCTTATAATAGTACCAGATGGAGACGAGCCACCCCGATACCAGATTATAAAGAAACGACTGGACAGAGTCCGAGTAACGTTCCTATTTAACAGTGCTAACTAAACAGTTACAGCACAATAACAGTTACAGGATAAATACACATAAAGGCCCGAAAGGCGATCACAGATAATAGCGTTGTTCTAACAGATATACAACCTATTATATGATTTTCAAAACAGTTTAACAAAACCGTTTCCAGACAAACAGAATATTCATTCCAAATTAATTACTCAGATAGACTACTGATAATTAATGTAAATATGGAACGAATGAGCAAGAGTGAACCGCCACTTGCCTTAATCCGCAGAATAGTCTAACGACGTCAACTGGATTCCGGGCTCGACACGGGTATAGTTCCGACAGCACAATAACCTTCGAGTCGACCCATAAAAGGAACTCTAAGTTAGATCCGACATAAACAGTACGAATCTAAACACGGCGAAAGAACACGAAAGGAAAGACGCCACGACGACAACCGACCAAGCCAAAGCCACGAAGGCATTTTGGGCACTGGCGGCGGTCGCTGTTCTTGGCGGCGGTCGCCACATTCATCACGGCGGTTGCCGTGAAGAACACGGCGGTCGCCGTGAAGAACACGGTCGACAGAGACGAGAGAAATCTCACCAAAACAAAGCGCATTTCGACCCCTTTCCGCCTTGCTTGGTTTCAGACCTCCAAAGGCAACCACAAGGCATTCAAAAGAGCTGCTGGAAACACCACCAAACAACACCGACGAAAGCTTCAGAAATTCCGGCGAAGGGCACAACTCCGGCGAGACGAATTTTGGCAGAGATTTGGTGCTGGGATGGCTCAAAACCTTTCCCCCAACACCCCCTTTTATAGCCAAGCATCTGGAGTTCAAAAACGAGAGGGCCTAGAGCTAGTTCGGCGCTCGCCAGAAGTCGCGCCGGCGACCAACAGGCAAGGACCGCCGGATAACGAAGGTGGCAATTACGGCGGTCGCCGCGGCCTGGCACACCAGCTGCCTCCTCGAGCATTGGGATGGCGGGCGCCGTGACTTTACGGCGGTCGTCGTGCTTGGGTCTCACTACGGCGGTCGCCGCGACTTTACGGCGGTCGCCGTGACACCTTTTTCCCGCATGTTCAGCTTTGAACGAACATGACATTAAGCCGGGATAAAAATTATCGTACGCGAACGACAATTAAAATCCAAGGCATGTTATCTGTATATTATTTCACTGAGAAAAATATTACAGATAGAGAGCACATTACAGAATGTCTCAAGCTACCTGAATTAAATCCGACGTACACAACGGGTACTCGGGAAAATTCCAAAATTCCCAAAATAACCTTACAAAAATACGGGGTATCACATCTCCTCCCCCTTACAAGAAGTTTCGACCCCGAAACTTAGGTCGAGAATAACTCGGGAAAACGCCTGAGCATATCTGACTCGGTTTCCCACGTCTCCCAAGTAACTTCTTCGGTCCCTGACTTGGACCACAACACTCGTACCAACGGCACGATCTTGTTGCGCAAACGCTTCTCCCGACGCTCCAAAATACGCACGGGCAACTCTTCATAAGTACCATTAGCTTGAATCTCGATGTCCTCATAACTAAGCACATGAGACTCATCTGGTACATACTTTCTGAGTAACGATACGTGGAACACGTTATGCACTGGGTGAGCCGATGGCGGCAACGCCAAGCGGTACGCTAGAGATCCCACTCTATCCAGAATCTCGAATGGTCCCACGTAGCGAGGGTTAAGCTTTCCACGCTTACCAAATCTGAAAACTCCTTTGGATGGCGAAACCTTGACAAAAACCTTGTCACCGACCTCGAACTCGACAATCCTGCGCTTCCGATCTGCGTATGACTTTTGTCGACTCGGAGCGGTCAACATCCTTTGTCTGATCAAAGCCATGTCTGAAGCCGTCCTTTCGACCAATTCTGGTCCAAGCAGAATTTTGTCGGCATTATCATCCCAACAAATCAGAGATCTATATCTGCGACCATACAAAGCTTCAAACGGAGCCATCTTGATTGTAGCATGCCAGCTATTGTTGTACGTGAACTCAATCAGACTCAAGTTGTCCTCCCAGCTAGTCGGACGATCGAGCACACAAGCTCTAAGCATATCCTCCAGAGTCTGGATGGTCCTTTCAGACTGGCCATCTGTCTGAGGATGAAAAGCTGTACTGAACCTCAACTCGGTCCCCATAGCCTTATGATGTTCCTTCCAGAACCTTGACATGAAACGACCATATCGGTCCGATACAATGGTCTTAGGAATGCCATGTAAGCGGACAATCTCCTTCTGGTAAACTTCTGCTAACTTCTGGGTTTCCCATGTGGTCTTGATGGCTATGAAATGAGCACTCTTCATAAGCCTATCCACAATTACCCAAATAGCATCTCTCTGACTTCGAGTCTTGGGTAGCCCAGTGACGAAGTCCATGGAAATGTCCTCCCATTTCCATTCTGGTACGGGGAGATATAGCATCTCACCACCTGGCCTACGGTGTTCGATCTTGACCTTCTGGCAAGTTAAGCACTTTTCCACAAAGTCTGCTACGTCCCACTTCATGTTTGGCCACCAAAACTTCTTCCTGAGATCCTTGTACATCTTGCTAGAGCCAGGATGCACAGAATAAGCAGATGAATGAGCTTCTCTCATCACCAACTGACGAAGACCTTCTGTGTCAGGCACACAGATCCGATCCTGAAATCAAAGTGATCCATCATCCTGAACCACAAAACTGGGAGCTTTCCCATCCATCACTTCACTGCTTAACTTTACCAAGATGATGTCATCGACTTGCTTTTCTTTGATTTGATCCAGCAGTGTAGCCTGAATTTCCATCATACTCAGGTACCCTCTACGCTGGTCATACAAGACTTCAATGTCGCATGATGCTTGGTTTAGCTTGGTCTGAGCAGTAAGTAGAGCAACTACAGTCTCATGCGTTGTCTTCCGGCTTAGTGCATCAGCTACTACATTAGCCTTGCCCGGATGATACAACAACTCCATGTCGTAGTCCTTGAGAAACTCTAACCAGCGGCGTTGTCTCATATTTAGCTCCTTCTGAGTAAATATATATTTGAGACTTTTGTGGTCAGTGAAGACTTGGCATCTTATACCGTAGAGGTAATGCCTCCAAATCTTCAGCGCAAAGACAACCGCTGCTAACTCAAGATCATGGGTCAGATAGTTTTCTTCGTAAGTCTTGAGTTGTCTAGATTCGTAAGCAATGACTCTGCCCCTTTGCATCAAAACACAACCAAGACCACACTTGGAAGCATCACTATAGACCACATAATCGTCGTTCCCCTCTGGGAGTGCTAACACGGGTGCCGAGGTCAACCGTCGTTTCAACTCCTGGAAACTGGCCTCGCACTTGTCATTCCAGACAAACTTCTTGTGGACCTTGCGGAGTAGATTGGTCATAGGTAGAGCAATCTTTGAAAATCCTTCTATGAACCTTCTATAATACCCGGCAAGTCCAAGAAAACTGCGCACCTCCTTCACATTCTGGGGCTGTGTCCATTTAGCCACCGCTTCAATCTTTTATGGATCAACCATAACCCCATTTTTATTGATCACGTGGCCTAAGAAAGCCACTTCCTTCATCCAGAATTCACACTTGGACAGTTGTTTTGGGACGAAAAGATCGGACGACCTAAATCGCCTTAGACGGGGTAACTAGTCGACTGGACGATAGGAAACAATCCAAACCAAGTAAATAATAGATAAACAAGAAATAAATATGTAATAACAAGACGATTTTATTAGATGTCGTGTGAATCGGATTGAATCGTGATACAACTTATCGTAATAAAACCAGAGATCCAGTGGGACTCGACCGGTGACTTGTGAGTGGCGACCGGCAGAGGTCAGACGTAGGTAACCGTTTTTAGAGCTAGATGGGCCGCGAGAGTGCTATTCTGGTGAGTTATCTCCGTAAGAAAGCGTGTCCCTAGCGTAGTTGTGAGAGTTGAATTTTTATCTTCCTTGTCGTCCCAATATGGTAAGTCCATTTACTCTTTGTGACTGTTGTGCTTCTTCGATATCTTTGTCTTCTATGCTGGACGTAATGGCAAAGATTTCGCCATTAAATTGCTGGTAATGGTGGTGGTTTAAGTGTTGTAGACGTTGCATGATCCGGGCATTAAATGCGTGGCGGGATCTTCGCGACCCTGTCGGATGACGCTCGACTAGAGAAGTCTTGTCGGCTTTTCTGGGCTTTCATTGTTTGGCCTTCCGAATGGCGATGGGCTTGGGCTCGATCGAGGGTTTGATCTTTTTTTTGGAGAATCCAGGCCCAACAATAGCCCCAAGTTGCTATGGGCTTACGGTTTAGGCACGTTGACCAGAATCCGTGGCAACTTCTCTAGACACGATCTCCACTTTCCGATTTGGCGCGTTCGCTCAGGGCTACGTGGCGCGTGATCGAGGCTTGATGCGACGCCTCTGCAGGTCTTCACTTCCCTCCATAAATTCGTAGTAGATGGAATCGATTGCTCTTCATTATCTTCCTTCGCAAGTTTCTAGTAAGACTCTTGGTCTCTCTTTGCCATTGCTTTCTGCTTTCCTTAACCATAGCTCTTCGATTCCCTCCCCTCTCTATTCTCGACATGGTTTCTCTTGAGGCTTCTGAGTCGTCGAAGACTCTTTCTGATTCCCGTGGGGAAGAAGCTCCTCCTCGTTTCATTCTAAAGGAGTCGGATGCGTTAATTAGCACCATATCCCAGGCGGAACTGGATCAGGTGCTCCAAGTTGGAGGCTTTCCGCCGGACACGGTCGCCAGACTGCCCCATCCAGATGAGAGGGCCGATTCTCGCTACGAGGGATGGGTCTGCTTCTACTCTTACCCATTTAGAATAGGGCACAAGTTTCCTTTTCCCCCCCTTGTGAGGGACTTTCTAGCTACTTTGGCGTTGGCACCATGTCAAGTGATGCCTCAGGCGTGGAGAGTTCTTAGGGTCTTAGACCTTGTGAATGTCCGGACAGGAGCTGATTTTGATTTTGATGCTCTGTGGTATAACTACTTCATTGGGTCGAGGAGTTCTTGTCGCGTTCAGTTGCGTGTTCGACCTGGTCAGAAATCTTTGGTGCAGAGTCCAGATGTCAACGACCGTGGATGGGGGTCGAAGTTCTTTTTCGTCAAACGCTCTTCTCTGGAGAAGGAGGGGGAATGTCCGTTTTTGTTGACGGAGTGGCGAGTCGATAGTATGTATTTGCCTTTCCTTTCGTGTTTTTGTGTCTTAACTCTTGTTTTAACTTTTCTTCTTTGTAGTTCCCGAACCAGAGGATCTGGAAGTGAGTAGCCGATCAGAGGGCTTGTCGAAGATTATGCTTGAAGTTCCTGCGTCTGAGAAGAAATTTGTGAACATCAACTTGCTGTCGACGACTCCTACTCCCCAAGAAGACATGTCAAATGTTTCGTCGTCTCATGCGAAAGGTAGACTTTCGGCTTTTAGAAGTCTTTTCAACGTTTTTTGTTTTGTCGTGTGCTTAAGGATTTCTCCTTTTTTGTTGTCCTGTCGTGTCAGGTTCCCCTGGTGGTCGGTCAAGTGCTCGATTGAGGGTGGCATCAGGGAAAAGTTTGATTGAGCAAAGGAAGGCAGCCGCCAAGGCGGCGTCGAGCAAATCGGCTCTGATTGACCTGACGGCCCCGGGCAAATATGGTTCTAAGAGGAAAGCGATCGCTTGTCCCGATGACGTCGAGGTGGAGGTATCCAAGAAGAAGAAGGACGTGACCGCCGAGGGGATTGGCAAGATCGGTGCCGTTGGGCAGTCGATTGTCGACCTTTTTCATGCTCAGGACCCGACTTTGAAGTCGGAGGTTGATGACGTCTCTCCCCTCGACTGCATTGGTGAAGCGGGGTGCTCCGCGTGGAAGGTGAATTGTCCTTTTGTTTGTGTCTTTTTTTCTTTTTTGTTCGATCATGTCTTCTGATCGTGTGTCGTGTCATCGTGTGAGATTGTAGTCTTTTCAGTATCTTTTGGGGGCATATTCTGGCATCAAGGCGATGGTCGCCAAGGCCGAGGATCGGGCTGCTAGGTCAGAGTCCGATCTTGCGTCCTTGAGGACTAAATTAGAAGGAGCGGAGAGCCGCTTCCGTGAAATCGAGCGTCGCCTCGTCAGAGACATGAAGAGTTGTCAGGGGGAGTTGGTTGTGTGTCAGAGGGTGCTTGAAGAGTGTCGGGCAGGCGTTGAAGATGAAGTGAGGCGGGCTCGTATCGCCGACGGTCAGATTGCTGGCGACGTGGGGGCCTTCTATGCTGTGAAGTCGCGCATTGAGATGATTGAAGAGTTCAATGAGGGCAAGCACAAGCTCTGGGACCTAAAGGCGGAGAAGGAGACTTTGGACTCCATGTTCCCAAAGGACGATCCTGGTCAGGAGCTGTTCTGCTTAGCCGACGTCGGAGAAGAGGCTGTGGATGAAGGTGCCGATGAGGATGAAGCTCATTCTGGCGATGCTAAGTCGACCAATGAGATAGCCCCATTGGAGCCAGCCCCTGCCGACGGTAACGTTGTTGTTCCCGATGCTTGACTTTGTTTGTCCCATTTGTGTGTGGGTTTAGACATTTGGCGCCTGTGGATAATGTATGTTTTGGCGACCCGTCCACCATCGCGGGTCGTAGAATATTTCTGTTTAATGAAGTCCTACAGATGTGTAGGCAGACAATGTGGTTTGGCGACCCGTCCGCTATCGCGTATTTATAAAAATGCTTTTTATTTTGCTGCAAATGCGTTTTTACATGTAGAATTGCATGCTAGTTTGTTTTGTACATGTTCGTCGAACTTTCGAGGAAGTTGTCGACGACGTTTAGTATATCGTGTATGTCGGTTTCACCCGTGTGCTCCGTCGAGTGGGGTTTCACCGTGTGTATGTATGTAGGGCAGGCCTACGACGTGTTTGTGTATGTGTTAGTCATGACATTATGCCGGGGAGGTAAACAATATATAATAAGGTGTTTGTTCCTTATGTTTAATTGCGTGAATGTAATAAGGTGTTTGTACCTTATGTTTTGTATAAGGCAGACGGTGTGCCGACGTGCATGTGTTGTCATCTCCCCGTAATCCGATCGATCGTGTAATGTAAGCGCTATATGCGGATGACAGGATCCATTTGCGGACGACTGGGTCCATTTGCGGACGACGGGGTCCAATGTAAATGCTGTTCTGCATTTGTATTTTTTGTAAGGAGGAAATCCTCGCTTAGTGTCAGATGATGACATGTAAAAGAAAGTAGCGATGTATATGCGATGGCATGCGATATGTATACGACAGATGGCAATGTATATGCGATAGCATGCATTATATGTGCGACATATGGCAATGTATATGCGATAGCATGCGATATATGTGCGACAGATGGCAATGTATACATGATAGCATGCGATAGGTAGCAATGTATATGCGATGTATAGAGTTTTGCGTGATGTTTTTACCTTATCGGTTCAGAAATGGTATAGCTTGAGATGTGCTGCGTTCCAACTCCTCGGGATTGGTTGTCCGTCTTTGTCTTCTAACTGATACGCTCCTTGTCCGACCACTTCGGTGATCAAGTAAGGTCCTTCCCATTGTGGTGCTAGCTTTCCGTCGGATGGGTTCTTGGTGTTCTGGAATGTCTTCCTTAGGACCCAGTCTCCGACCTTGAATGCCTTGATTCAGACGTTCTTGTTGTAACTCCTTGCGACTTGTTGTTGGAACCTGACCATCCTGATTCGAGCTTTCTCTCTGATTTCGTCCACTGTGTCGAGATTATGAAAGTTCGATGTCGTTTTGTTCGTTTGTCTGAAGGTTGTAGCGAGCGGTCGGAACCCGTAACTCAGCCGGGATGACTGCCTCACTCCCGTAGACGAGAGAGAAAGGCGATTGCCCAGTCGTATTCTTTGGAGTGGTCCTGTTGGACCAGAGAATAAGTGGGAGTTCGTCTGCCCATTTGCCTTTAGTCCATGTGAGGCATTTCTTGAGGTTGTTGATAATGATCTTGTTACTGGATTCGGCTTGTCCGTTGGATTGTGGATACCGAGGTGTAGATGTGACCAATTTGATGTTCCATTGGTCGCAAAAGGTTCGAGTCTTATGACTGATGAATTGAGAGCCGTTATCGCACACGATTTCTGATGGGACGCCAAATCTGCACAAGATATTGTGTTTTATGAATGAAATGACGTGTTGATATTTTACCTCTCTGTAGGCTTCGGCTTCCATCCATTTGGAGAAGTAGTCCGTCATAGCGAGGAAGAAGACTCTTTGTCCCGACGCGGGGGGGAGCTTTCCGACAATGTCCATTTCCCATCTCATAAAGGGCCATGGAGCTAAGGTCGGATGGAGTAGCTCTGACGGTTGATGATGTACGGGTGCATGCCGCTGACAGGCGTCGCACCTCTTAGTGTATTCCATGGCGTCTTCGTTCATTGTCGGCCAGTAGTACCCGTTTCGTAGGGCCTTTCCTGAGAGGCTTCGTCTGCCGGTGTGGTTGCCACACTCTCCTTCGTGTAACGATTGTAAGATACATCCGACTTCTGGAGTCTTAAGGCATCGCAGGAGTAATCCTGTAACAGATCTTTTGTACAAGATATTGCCAATGATATCATAAGATAGTGCTTATACCTTGAGCCTTTTTGCTTCTGTCTTGTCGTCGGGTATAATGTCGTCTTTTAACCACCTGATATAAGGTAGCATCCAGTCATCGTCGGCGTCGATGATGTCCTCTTCAGGTCGGTCGTCTATTTCCATGGCGACGAGTTCTTCAAGTGATGTTGTTAACTCGACGGATGTTCTTGGGACGGTTGACGTCGTGATGTGGGCCAATGGTATATGTGGAAATTCTTTCGGGTTTAGGACGGATCCTAAATTGGCGAGTGCGTCAGCTTGGGAGTTAAGGTCCCTGGGTACCTGTCGGATGTTGAATGTCTGGAATTGTTCAATTAGTTTCCTGGCTACCTCTAGGTAGGCTACCATTCTGGTATCCTTGGCGTTATACGAACCTTGTATCTGGTTTACGACCAGCAGGGAGTCGCATTCAGCTTCGTTGTTGGTCGCATCCCACTCACATCTGACAGCTTGAGCTATCTTGTCCCCCTGTGGCGATTTCAGTACGACCCTAATCCCCGATCCTCTGGCGTTCGATGCCCCATCTGTGTGGAGCTCCCATGTACCTGTCTCGTCTGTCGCGAGTAGTTGTGTCGCTTCTTGCTCTAGGGTCGGACTAAAATCGACCACAAAGTCGGCTAAGGATTGCGACTTAATCGCCATCCTAGGCTCGTATTCGATGTCGTAACCACTGAGGTGTATGGCCCATTTGGTCATTCGTCCTGTGAACTCGGGTTTCCTCATGATAGCTCTCATGGGATGATTAGTGCGAACAGTAATGGTATGTGATTCAAAATATGGTTTGAGTTTATTTGAAGCCATTACCAATGATAGTACGAGCTTTTCAAGTGACGAATACCTCATTTCGGCTGATAATAGCGTCCGACTGACGTAGTATATTGGCGACTGTTTTCCATCCTCCTCTCTAACCAGTACAGCGCTTACGGTCGACTCTGATACTACAAGATAAAGAAATAAGGGCTCGTCGCCTTTAGGTTTGGCCAGTAACATGGGACTGGCCAGGTACTCTTTGAGGTTCTGGAACGTTGCTTCGTGTTCTTCCGTCCATTGAAAGGACTTGTTCTTCTTGAGCGCGTCGTGGAAGGGTTTGCATTTGTCGGATGATTTGGAGATGAATCTGTTCAGAGCTGCTATCCGACCTATGAGCTTCTGTACGTCTTTGACACATTGGGGGGATCGGAGGTTGATGAGAGCTTTGATCTGCTCTGGGCTGGCCTCTACTCCTCTTTGTGTCACCATGTATCCTAAGAACTTCCCTGACGACACTCCAAAGGAGCATTTAGTAAGGTTTAGTTTCATGTTGTACCTTTTGAGCACCTCGAAGCTGTCGCGTAGGTGGTCTATGTGATCTTCTTTCTTTTTGGACTTGACCAACATGCCGTCAATATAGACTTCCATCGTTTCTCCGATTTGGTCTTTGAACATTTTGTTGACCAATCGTTGGTATGTAGCCCCTGCATTTTTCAGACCAAAGGGCATTACTTTGTAGCAATAGATACCTTGACTGGTGATGAACGCTGTTTTTTCTTGATCGTCGGGATCCATAAGGATCTGATTGTAGCCACTGAAGGCGTCCATGAAGGTGAGCATTTCGTGTCCTGCTGTGGCGTCGACCATGGCGTCGATGTGAGGCAGAGGAAATGAGTCCTTGGGAGAAGCTTGTTGAGGTCTGTGAAGTCGATGCAGACTCTCCATTTGCCGTTCTTCTTCTGGACCACGACCACGTTGGCCAGCCATTCAGGGTAGTGGACCTCCCTGATTTTTCCGGTTTCCAATAAGCTTCTGACTTCGTCGTCAATTATTTTGTTACGTTCGGGGACGAATTTCCTGCGTTTTTGCTTGACAGGGGGATGAGATGGATCCACATTTAATTGATGAGTAATAATGTTGGGAGATATCCCGACCATATCCTCATGCGACCATGCGAAACAGTCGGCATTGGTCCTGAGAAAGTTGAGAAGTTGTCGTCTGGTCGAGTCGTCCAGGTCCGACCCGACCCTTACCGTTTGGTTTGGCTTTAAAGGGTCTAGTGCGATCTCGTCGAGTTTCTCCATTTCTGGTTCAACGTATCGACTAGGTCCTTCGCCGATCTATGGTTGCTATGCGATCTTGTGTTCGACCGCGTTCTTCATGGAAGTGACATAGCATTCCTTTGCGGTCCTCTGATCTCCTTTGATTTCTTGGACTCCCCACTCAGTGGAGAATTTGATGACTTGATGATATGTTGAAGGTACTGCCTTCATAGCGTGTATCCATGGCCTGCCAAGAATACAATTATAGGGAGATGGACAGTCTAGGACTAAGAATTTAACCTGTTGATTGATTCCTCCAGCGTATATGGTCAGAATGATTTCACCAGTCGTGTGCTTAACCTCGCTGCTGAACCCGACCAGTGGGGTCGACTTCTTGACTAGATCGTTCTTAGCCAGACCCATTTCTTTGAGAGCATCGAGGGTCAAGATGTTTGTCAAACTCCCTGTATCGATTAGTATTCTCCGGATTAAGCAATTACCGATGGACAAAGAGATTACCAGACCGTCATGGTGACTATCCGACCCGTCGGAGTCGGACTCATCGAATGTGACCATCGGAAGGTTAGATGCCCTCCTTGGCTTGAGTTCTGATGCCTCGGGCTTGTCGCCTTTGCTTTCCTTGGCATGTCGCTTAGCCGCGGAGTATGTGTTCCCGCATATGTCGAATCCGCCTGAAATGGTATTGATAACTTTCGTATGGACATGAGATGGGGGTTTGTTCTGTTTTACCTGATCTCGGCGTTCCATGGTGGCTTTTGCCCGTTCCGAGATGACGTCGCGTAGGAGCCCCTGTGAGAGCAGCCTAGCGACCTCTTTTCGCAGGGCGATGCACTCGTCGGTCGAATGACCATGGTCGCCGTGGAATTCACACCATCGACTCATGTCCTTCTTGAAGTCCGGGCGGTCGCTCTTTCGGGGCCATCTTACGTCTTTTCCATACTTGTCGAAACTCTTGATGAGCTCCGACACGGAAACGTTGAAGTTATAAGGCTGGACCCTAGGAGGCAACGCAGAACCGTCCCTCCATTCCTGTGACCTGTCTTGGAGAGAATTTACCTGATTTGATTCGTTTCGATTACGAGAATAGGGATGTGGGCATCTGTCTCGACGATTGTCGGAGGAATGTTTGCGATCGGATGGATCGGGTCCGCATAAGGCTTTACGCGACTCACGGTCTTCTTCCAGCCTTACCTCGGCCATAGTTTTGGCCTGAACATCTTCGAAACTCTTGCATGGATACTTGGTAATCTCGTCGTAGATATTGCTGTCTTTGACCAGGACTTGTCGGAATGCTTCGATAGACGTTGTGACGTCACAGTGAGGGATCCCCACTTTCTCTTTGTTGTACCTGTTAAGATAATTTTGGAGAGATTCATTGTATCTTTGTGTGACTCGGTAGAGGTCACTCGATTGTTTCTCATGCTTCCGACTGCTGGCGAACTGGCTCTTAAAAGAGTTGACCAGATCCGCAAATGATGCGATCGCTCCCTAAGGCAAACGCATAAACCAAGTTAGTGCGGGGCCCGCGAGGGTCGTGCCAAAGCTTTTGCACATGACAGCCTCGCGGCTCTCCCTTGAAACAGATGCAGCCATTAGTTTTTGTTTATAGAGAGAGATATGGTCATCTAGATCGGTGGTGCCGTCGAATGTCGCCATGTTGGGGAGATGGAACTTCTTGGGGATCTTGACCCTTGCGATTTCTTCGACGAACGGGGATTCTTCGAATCCGCCGGACGCTTCTCTCTCGATCGGTTGCGGGACTCCTGGGAGCCTGTTGAAACGATCGTCGATCGCCTTCATGTGTCGGTCGAGCGTTTGCTGAAAAAGGGCCATGACATCTGGCGGACTGGCTACCTGTGTTTCGTCGATTCGGGCCCCAACAGACCCGATCGGTGTAGGAAAGGTGACATGGTTAGTCAAAAATGGACTAGCAAAAGGAGTTCGAGATGTACCCTCAGCGTGTCCGAGACGTCGTATGCTGGGAGGCGTTGGCTCGATATTGTCCATGTCGAGGCGCGTTCGGGCGCCGCCGTGGGCGGGCGCGTTCCTAGATCCTGAGACCACTGATTGTACCTGCGACTTAAGAGACTCGTTCTCACGGGTTAGTTGCGCAATCTCGGCTTCGGATTGGGTTGACAAAGCGGTTAGGGCTTCGGTCTTCTGACGTTGCTGGGCTAGTTCCTCTTGAAGGGCGGCCATTTTCTGAGAGAGTTCTTGGAACTGGGTTGGAATAGGATTTTCGGTTGGGTTTTCTGTGGTTTGGGTTTCGTCTTCGAGACGTAGTTGTTGGTTGTCAGTAGGAGGATCAATTGCCATGGTTGGAAGATTCCGGAAAGGTGATCGACAAGTTGCCCCACGGTGGGCGCCAAATTGTTTTGGGATGAAAAGATCGGACGACCTAAATCGCCTTAGATGGGGTAACTAGTCGACTGGACGATAGGAAACAATCCAAACCAAGTAAATAATAGATAAACAAGAAATAAATATGTAATAATAAGACGATTTTATTAGATGTCGTGTGAATCGGATTGAATCGTGATACAACTTATCGTAATAAAACCAGAGATCGAGTGAGACTCGACCGGTGACTTGTGAGTGGCGACCGGCAGGGGTCAGACATAGGTAACCGTTTTAGAGCTAGATGGGCCGCGAGAGTGCTATTCTGGTGAGTTATCTCCGTAAGAAAGCGTGTCCCTAGCGTAGTTGTGAGAGTTGAATTTTTATCTTCCTTGTCGTCCCAATATGGTAAGTCCATTTACTCTTTGTGACCGTTGTGCTTCTTCAATATCTTTGTCTTCTATGCTGGACGTAATGGCGAAGATTTCGCCATTAAATTGCTGGTAATGGTGGTGGTTTAAGTGTTGTAGACGTTGCATGATCCGGGCATTAAATGCGTGGCGGGATCTTCGCGACCCTGTCGGATGACGCTCGACCAGAGAAGTCTTGTCGGCTTTTCTGGGCTTTTATTGTTTGGCCTTCCGAATGGCGATGGGCTTGGGCTCGATCGAGGGTCTGATCTTTTTTTTGGAGAATCCAGGCCCAACAACAGTTTAGCATAAAACTGATGTTGTCTAAGGATTGACAAGGCAATCCGTAGATGTTCCTCGTGGACTTCTTCATTCGGAGAATAGATCAGAATGTCATCGATGAAGACCACCACGAACTTATCCAAGTACTGGTGAAAACATTGGTTCATCAAATCCATAAAGACAGCTGGAGCATTTGTAAGCCCAAAAGGCATCACTACGAACTCGTAATGACCATATCTGGTCCTAAACGTAGTTCTAGGAATGTCCTGCTCACGAATCCTGAGTTGGTGATATCCAGATCTCAAGTCGATCTTGGAGAAAACCTTTGCTCCCTGCAATTGGTCCAACAAGTCATCAATCCTAGGTAAAGGATACTTGTTCTTGATCGTCACCTTGTTCAACTCTCGGTAGTCGATACAAAGTCGGAACGATCCGTCCTTCTTTTTGACGAACAATACCGGAGCACCCCACGGCGATGCACTCGGCCTGACATAACCTTTGTCAAGAAGATCTTTAAGTTGATTCTTCAATTCTTGCATCTCAGCTGGAGCCATCCGATACGGTGATTTGGAAATCGGCGCCGTACCAGGCTCGAGATCAATTGAAAACTCTACGTCACGGTTCGGGGGTAATCCAGGAATTTATTCCGGAAAGACATCCGAAAACTCCGTAACTACAGGAATATCAAGAACCTCAGGTCCATCCTTCACAGGCGAATCCAAGTAGCAAAGGTACCCGACACATCCTTGTCGTAGTAGCTTAAACGCAGCCATCGCATTGATCAGCTTGCCGTTATCAGCGTCATTTCGACCTTTGAACTTGCACACGAACTGGCCCCCGGATGACACCGTCACCGTTCTTGAACTGAAGTTGATCACCGCCTTGTGACGCGTTAGCCAATCCATACCGACGATAATGTCGTATGGAGCCATGGCTATACAGATTAAATCTGCCTCAAATTCCTTACCCTGAATGGTAATCGGAAAGTCGGACAGATGCTTGGTTCCCACCAAACGTTCTCCATTAGGAAGATTAACGACAAAAGGGTCGCACGAATCGTTGCACACTAAATCTAACTTGCTAACGCAACTATCCGAAATAAAGGAATGCGTAGCACCAGAATCAAATAGAATGCACACTGAAGTAGAGTGAAGGTATAAAGTACCTTGAGCAATTGGAGCATTGGGTCCATCTGCTTCACGCATCTCATACAAGCGTTGTCCCTGACTTCTAGAAACAGCTGGGGCCTTTTCCCTGTTCTGAGCAGTCGTCTGGACCGAAGGGCTAGGAGTCTCGGCAGGCTTAAACCTAGGTCGGTTGCTCTGATGAACTGACCCTTGTTGCGACTCTACTCCCTTCTGCTTCCCCTGCTTGCAGAACTTCTGCAGATGACCATCACGTCCACACCCAAAGCACGACCTCTTCTCCCTCTGACACTCATTGCTCTTGTGCCCAGCAATACCACAGTTATAACACTTAACTGAACTCCGGGTCTGCCCTGACTGCTGAGTCGATCCTCCTTGCGTCATCTCCGTCTTAGCTCGGCCAGACTTGGCAAAGTTAGACGGTGGCGCAGGGCGCTTAAAACCACCTCCTTGGTTCTGATTCTGCATCGACTTCTGTCGGTTGTGCCTCTTGGTCGACTCCTCAAGAGTTACCTCCAGCTTATAGGCACAATCAACATACTGCTCCAAGGTAGAGCATGTGTGATGCACCATTAATGGCTTGATATCCGGACTCATTCACTCGTGGACGTACCAAATCTTTTGGGCCTCGCTGGTAATCTCGGCAGTGGCATATTGCAAAAGATGATTGAACTTAGACGCTAACTCGGTCACTCTCAGACCATCTGTCTGTGGGTACAAGAACTCTTTATGCTTCTCCTCTCTCATAGCACGAGAGAAAAAGCGATCAACCATCTTGGTCTTGAACATCGACCAAGTCAACACTGGGCTCTCAGTCAGACATGTGCTCTCCCACCACTCGCTAGCCTCCTCCTTCAGCTGAAGAGAAGCGATATGGACCTTCTCGGCCTCAGTACATTCCACGTTCCGAAACAGCCTCTCCATATGGGAGAACCAATGTGTCACTGCCACTGGCTCCCCTTTCCCGTTATAGCAATCGGGCCTCATGGAAGTGATGGTCTTTAGAGCGCGACCATAGCTGTCTCTTGCCCTGACGGCAGTCTCCTGAATCACAGGGTTTCTGGGTTCCACAACATCAGGAACCACTGGGTGGGTAGGCACTTCTTGCGCTTGAGGCGCATTGGGTCTCAATACATCCCCAATTGCCTGCATCACAATCTCGCGAATCGCCTCAACAGCTGTGGCGTCAAACAGCGCTGGCGTTTGGGTCTGATCCTGACCTTCACACCTCTGCTGGACGCGAGACTCTGACTCGTGCTCATCCTGAACACCTCTTCCTGCTGGCCTGGGATTTTGACTAGTCCCAGCACCGGCTCGAGTCGAGTTCCTCGTGCTTCTTGGGTTCACCATCTATTTACCGATCAAATTCCAAGCATTCAATACATTAATATTATGCAATATACTTATGCAATATACCAACGTAAATAAATTACTCAGAATAGATCAACTTGGCATTTTATAGATGAACCTTCGAACTGTTACACAAGCTACACATAAGTCTATCATTCGAGCGTTAGGACAACATTGCTCGAAGATATAAGTGTTTCTCAGAGTACTTGCCGCAATACTAGAATATTACACAAAGTATAACTTGGAATACTAAGAAACGAAACTACTGCGATAGGCAATGCCAATCCTCCTCAAGGCGTTCCAAAATGTCTCCCATAAGACTGGCTACTCGTGCATGGTCTCTTCGGGCTAGGCTCACCATCGAGCTCTGGCGATGGGTTTCGCACCCTGCTTGACCCTGAAGCACATGGTCCTATCTCAGTCATCGTAAGGTATGGGTTGTCCATGACTGGTCCTCCTATTCCAGCCCTCCTCTGAGTACTGGCGATCAACTCATCCCACTAACTCTGCTGTTCTGCAGAGATTACCTCGCTCTGGCGGAGGATCTCCTGCAGCTCGGATTCCGACCTCCTTCTTCTTGGAGTAGGGGTAGGCTGAGATTCCCTGTCACTTCTCCTAATACCGTACTCGGTATACAGTGCCTCCCAATCAGCTTCTGACATGGGTGCGTACTCTGGCACTGGTGGCAATTCTGTACCGGGCTCCTGATTCTGCCCTCCAAGGTCCAACTCCGGGTCCTCTTCTGGATCATCCTCTATGGGATCCTCATCCTCGGAATCATCCTCGATGGGATCCTCATCCTCAGAATCATCCTCGATGGGATCCTCATCCTCAGAATCATCCTCGATCATATCTTCGTCCTCGACAGGATCTTGCTCAAGCATCTCCTCTTCCTCCTCCTCGTACTCGATCTCCTCGGGAATTGGTCCTAGCAGAAAGTCATCTTGGTAAACCCCTTGTTCATACCTTGATAACTCATCTTCCTACTCCCATTCATGTACTTCCTCCACCCTTGGTGGCGGCACAGGTGCAGGTTCAGGGACCATAGCATCCCTAGCTATAAGGACAACCGACTCGGGGAGAACGTGCTTGACGTCTTCGGGCGGGCTACTCGGGCCTCCGACCTCGAAACATCGCTGAGGTAACGGAAAATCTAGCCTCGGTTGGTCCGACTTGGCGTCTTCCGACCCCCTACCAATAGAAAAGCAGACACCCATCCTATCGAACAATAAGGAAGGAATTAGTCTTTCTAGACATAGAAGCAAGCTTACTACATCAGACTATAAAGAATACACGACTATGAACGGTATTTTTAAATTCTTTTCAGTACGAAAATTCAGAGCCCTTTTTAAAGCCTTTTCGAAAACGGATAAATGGTTTATAAAAATTCCAAACCCGTTTTAAAACCTTTGGCTTTGATACCACAACTGTAACACCCCCAAAACTTAACCCTTTTGGAAAGGTATTACCGCCAGTGACCCCAGTGTTCCTTACCGAGATCACCCAAGGCTTTACCGTTTAAATACAATTTATGAAATACAAATGATGCATAATGATCAAAGTATTCAATCCAAAACATAACATTGTCAAGGAACAAGAGTTACGGGATTACAACCCAATCCCGAATAGGATAATACATAGTTTAAACCAAACACAGCGGAAGTCTCATAAAACACTTTACAACCAAAGTCATTGTCCAAAAGATCTCAACCTGATTAAAGAAATAATTAAAACGTTCAAAAACCACCGCCGACTCCATAGTCCTTCTAATCTTCTGGGCTACTTTCGATCTGATGTGCCGAATCGAACGGATGACACCAACCAACCATGCAAGGGGAAATATTGGTTGGTTAGTCTAAATGAATAGACTAGCAAGGATACAAAGCAGAATGGTTCGAAGCAGTCGTATTAGGTTAGACTCCTCGTCCCTTGAATAATAATCGAGTACGCTTGTCAACCACCATACTCCTACTGGAATAAACAAGAGGTATGCACAAGAGAGGATTCTGGAAGACTGAATCTTCACAGAAATCGACTCGAAAGAAGACTCCAACGGAAATGAGTCTTTAAGGAAGTATGACAATTCTGGAAAGTTACAGAATCATACAACAATGATTTAAAACTGACTGAGATGCTTCAGTCAACGACCAACCTCACCGCCTTTCAGCGAATCCAGATCGGAAAGAAGACGTACTACATTCAAGTCAATACGAGTCTTCCTAGCGGCACTATTACCTAGCTGCCCTATTCGCTGAGCGTTCATTAATTATGTACGTCAAGGTAGCACTTATCTGATTATGTTTCAAAAACACACATCACATTATAGACTTTTACATGTGTACCCCACCAATGGGACGACACATCTTAGTATACGTTTCGTCGAGAGTGACGTACACCGAAAGGTTTGTGACACCAGCTAAGTGTCCTGTCTCTACACACTTGTGAAAGAGACCGATCATGATCTTAGAATAGTACCAGATGGAGACGAGCCACCCCGATACCAGATTATAAAGAAACGACTGGACAGAGTCCGAGTAACATTCCTATTTAACAGTGCTAACTAAACAGTTACAGCACAACAACAGTTACAGGATAAATCCACATAAAGGCCCGAAAGGCGATCACAGATAATAGCGTTGTTCTAACAGATATACAACCTATTATATGATTTTCAAAACAGTTTAACAAAACCGTTTCCAGACAAACAGAATATTCATTCCAAATTAATTACTCAGATAGACTACTGATAATTAATGTAAATATGGAACGAATGAGCAAGAGCGAACCGCCACTTGCCTTAATCCGCAGAATAGTCTAACGACGTCAACTGGATTCCTGGCTCGACACGGGTATAGTTCCGATAGCACAACAACCTTCGAGTCGACCCATAAAAGGAACCCTAAGTTAGATCCGACATAAACAGTATGACTCTAAACACGGCGAAAGAACACGAAAGGAAAGACGCCACGACGACAACCGACCAAGCCAAAGCCACGAAGGCATTCTGGGCACTGGTGGCGGTCGCTGTTCTTGGCGGCGGTCGCCGCATTCATCACGGCGGTCGCCGTGAAGAACACGATCGACAGAGACGAGAGAAATCTCACCAAAACAAAGCGCGTTTCGACCCCTTTCCGCCTTGCTTGGTTTCAGACCTCCAAAGGCAACCACAAGGCTTCAAAAGAGCTGCTGGAAACACCACCAAACAACACCGATGAAAGCTTCAGAAATTCCGGTGAAGGGCACAACTCCGGCGAGACGAATTTTGGCAGAGATTTGGTGCTGGGATGGCTCAAAACCTTTCCCCCAACACCCCCTTTTATAGCCAAGCATCTGGAGTTCAAAAACGAGAGGGCCTAGAGCTAGTTCGGCGCTCGCCAGAAGTCGCGCCGGCTACCAGCAGGCAAGGACCGCCGGATAACGAAGGTGGCAATTACGGCGGGCACCGTAATTTACGGCGGTCGTCGCGGCCTGGCACACCAGCTGCCTCCTCGAGCATTGGGACGGCGGGCGCCGTGACTTTACGGCGGTCGCCGTGCTTGGGTCTCACTACGGCGGTCGCCGCGACTTTACGGCGGTCGCCGTGACACCTTTTTCCCGCCCGTTCAGCTTTGAACGAACATGACATTAAGCCGGGATAAAAATTATCGTACGCGAACGACAATTAAAATCCAAGGCATGTTATCTGTATATTATTTCACTGAGAAAAATATTACAGATACAGAGCACATTATAGAATGTCTCAAGCTACCTGAATTAAATCCGACGTACACAACGGGTACTCGGGAAAATTCCAAAATTCCCAAAATAACCTTACAAAAATACGGGGTATCACAATACCAAGAACCAAACCAAAAGCACAACCAACCCTTCCTTCTACAATCTCACACAACGATGGACGGATCCAAAGAGCACGAGAAGGAGGCAAGTGAAGCATACGAACACCAATCTTATGGAGGAGATTGACACACGCAAGTCAGCCAAGCTATAATCGAATCAACACTTGAGAACACTCCCTTGGAGCCCTCGTTTTTCCATGTGCAAAAGCAACATTTGATTTCTGAAAAGTCTCCTACAAAATGACAACAAATTGGCCTTAAATACTCCCTAGAGGCACGGCCCAAAACAAGCCCAAAAGGCCCAAGTAAGGCATCCCAAAAGTAGTCTTAAAACACACTTAAAACAAAGCACATAAAGCAATGGTTCAGCTGGCCCACACGGCCCTCACTCTTCCTAAAATGGTTTGGCTTGAAAGGTCACCAAGGTCCGTAGCATAGGCTCGGTGAAGTCCTCAACTAGGGCGGGTTCCCTTGAGACATGAAGGCTTGCCAAGTTCTCTAGCTCCTCTTGCATGCGCTTGGCTTGAGCTCTTGTGAGTGGACCATCTCCCCTTGTGGGCACCTTAGGTGAAGCCTCGGATGCTCCCGCATCAGATGACATCCATTTGATACATATTTAGGACATGCATTTAGGCTATAGTTTAGGCATTTCCACGTTTATTATCTTGCATTTTTAGCTAGTTGCATCAATTTTTTTAGTTTAGAGGTCTACACGAGTCTTTGCATATTTTCAGGTACTTTAGCAGGCAAATAAGGTGCATTATGAGGCATGGACGTCATAGGAGATGTGCATGGTCGAACACAAAGACGAACGACGACAAAGAACTCGCCTTGGCGTGCAAGAGATCTCTGTTTTCTGTCCCGTCTTTGAAGAAGTATAACGTTTGCTACATAACTCCGAATTGAGTGATTCCAACGCCAGATTAAAGATCACGATGTCAACTACAACTCCTCCAAATTTCAGCACGCTTGGACCAGGGAATCAAACGTTATGACGATTACAAAATCGTGTCCCAGTTCTACACGGTTTGCGACAAACTGTGCCGGATGCTACTAACCGTGCGGGCTTCCAGAACAAAGGAAAACGCATTCTATAAATAACCACGGTTTGGCACAAACCGTGCCACCTTCCCCTCGCGTTCTGTAAACTTGCACGGTGTGCGGGTTTTGTCACAAATCGTGCGCTTCTCCCGCGGACCCGAAACATTATTTTTCCGACCCCTTTTATTTTAGGACAGTATAAATACTTTTTAGGTTTTTTTTGGCACGTCTCTTCTGCCACTTTTTGCCACTCTCTCTAGCCCTAGTTGTTTTTTAGAGTTTCTTTGAAGATTTCTGAAGATTGGAGATTGTTTCCTTGGATTGGATCAAGTATTTCTCTTTTTCTAATTTAGTTGAATGATTTCTTTTGTCCATATGATGTTTCTGATTGTTTCTCCAAGCATGTCTGGCTAAATCTCTTAATTCTAGGGTTGGGGTGATCCCAATAATGGATTGGTAGACTTTTGTATGGTATTTGCCTAAATTGAAATTTGGAACCTTGTCTGATTCAATCCTAGAGTTCTTAATGCAATTGATGAATATTGATTAGGTTTCTATTAGGTTTGAGTCTGAAAAGAGATAACCGTAATAGATAACTCAGATAGGGTGAGAGTCTGAAAGGAGATTACTTTATCAGATTACTAGGTATTGAACCTGAGTGTTATTTGTGCGACAGCAACCTAACTACTCTTGTGGAATCCTAAGCTATCATAGAAACCCTAGGTTTGCCTGGACTTAGCGGAGTGCGACAACGAATGTTAACCCAAGTTTGATCCTAGATTCTAAGTGCCCAAAGGGTCTAGATTTGATTAGCTCTGCGCGACAGCGATTGTTAGTTACAATTTAGGCACATCTATTATCGTCTGAAAGGAGTTAGTAGAGACATTAGATAGCTTACCTTCAGACAAGTTCAGACTAATTTCAGGCAGATATCTGTAAGTTTACCAAGACATTGTTGTGGGTATCCATGGTCCTAGGATCTTCTCCCTAATTGTTCACAACCATCTTTTGCAATTCTGTTTCTTGTTTTCTTATTTCCTTAGTTATTAGACAAACGAATCTTCCTTTCTTACGGCTTAGCTTACCAGTTTAAGTTTACAAAAGATACTACATAGTCCTCGTTGGGAATGACACTTGAAAAGCTATAACTGAATCCATACGCTTGTGGGTAGGTTTTTGTCCTATCAAATTCACATGGATTTTTGGTGATGGAATCATCATCTTAGTCACATTCTTCACATATATGTCATGTCTTGTTAGGAAAACAAAAGAAAACATGTCTAAAAAATATATCCAAAATTCAGAATCAACTTTTCAAGATCATTATAAAAAAATAGTAACATCATCTTTTGAAGGCCACAACTAGATCATAACATACCCAACATAAAGCTTTTTATTTGCCTTAATCTAGCCTAAAGGAAGGTAATAATATTGCAGGATTTATGCATTCTACTAAGAAATCAAGGAGATTAATAGACTTACAGTTGTTGCAATCCATATATGCTCCCAATCTGAGATGGCAGAGGGCGGGAAAATTGTTCACACTAGTACCCCTACAGGTTAGAAAGAAAAACATTCACCTCCAAGACTCCAATTATTTCAGAGAATTGAACTGAACATGATAATATGAAAACAAGAAAGTTTGCTTATATAAATCACAACAGGAAACGCTTACGAAGGAATGATCTTAGAAGCATGAAAAACTCAACAAAAGTCTCCAAAAATAAGATTTGAGAATATTTCCTTTGCATAAAACTTGGCAAATAGATTCTTCTGTTAACTTACAGTGACTTCTTTTTACTAAGCCTTCTTCTAGTAACATATATGTTGAGCAATAACCAAGAATGAATGTGACTGGGTGATTTTCCTCTACATGGAAGATTCATTGTTTTGTGTCATATAAGTTGCTCAAAGACTGAACAATTTATTTGTTCTATGTAAATTGGCATATAATTTCCCATTATAGATTATATACCATGCCAAACAAAAGGTACTAGGAATGACTCATTCCAGCATGATACCTAAAGTTTCATACCAATTACCAAACGCCTAACCAATATCAACCTCACATGTGGAGTTGCTAATTATCCTTTTGTGATAGAAGTAGATTTTAATCAAGTAAAACAAAAGAACAAATAATAGGGTAGCCACCACATGAATTCTTGGGGATGTTGTATAGTTAGGCTTGTCATATAATTTACTCAGTTGGTGAAGAAAATCATCTAGTTTGAGTTGTATCTTGTAATTCCATATGTATATATCATATAATAATGATACAATTTTCAAGCCAATTTGTGAAATTATGATCAGATTAACCAGTGCAACATTTGAAACACTAAAAGCCACAAAGTGATCCATAAATTTGTGAAATTATGATCAGATTAAATCACAGTTCACCAAAGGTAGTTGGCTGATGTAAATTACCTTGAAATACCCAAAAGGATGTAATTTGTCTTCTATCTGAAACAAAAGCAACTTAACTCGGAATATTTTGGTCTAAATTTTTAGGCTGAAATAAGGACACAATGGACTGCACTAAACTTGATAAATTAAAGCAAACAAGGAATACCATCATTGTGTTTATATTTTGGTCTAAATTTTTAGGCTTATCTCTTGAACTTGTTTTTTTTATTATTATTAAATAACCTGGATTTCTTTAAGCCCGCGATCTACTTTCAAAACAATTTATTAAACAAACCGGACGTCAAATATCCGGGTTATATTGTGATCGCATTTAGAAATTACACGGACTATATAACTCGGGCGTAGTTCAAATATAATCATCCGAGATATATTCTTAAATTCAAAACTTAATAACCCGGATATATCAAATAAAAAACGCTTGTGTTATTCTATTTCATGGTTCAAAGAGATGTGTACTCAAATAACTCGGGTGTGTTGCCTTATATCCGGGTTATTTGATTATTTCATCGAAAAATTTTAAAGAATTTTTTTTTTCAATGTTTTGACCCCCTACTATAGCGGATATCTGACGTTCGAGTTATTATATTACGGGTTAAAATATCATTTTTGTAGTAGGGACATGAACCGCATGTTAAAGCCACTGCCTACACATGTAAATTTGTGATTGTATTATGCATATGTAAATTTGCATATATGCTTCATCAATTCAAAAGATAAACCCCATGGTCTACACATGAACATGATAATAAAGACACACATACCTAATAATGAAGGTACATGAACCAACATTGAAAAGGGAGAGACAAAATGTTCACATCATCATTAATGAGCACAAAAACCAAGAATAGGGATTATCAAGTCATCACAACATCAAAGATCAGAAAATACTTGACTAAACCAACATCAGTCCAAGATGGGAGCTAAATTTGTCACAACATCAAAGAACATAACTTCAACATCATCGAAAGTAGTAAAGCAGGCCTAACGTTATCCAACAAAGAATCCCAAAGAATGTAGATGAGAACTCCGAAGGGAAAGCATCAACAAATCAATGTGGAACCTCAACCATTACAAGCATCATCACAATTCACAGAAATCAAACAGACACACAAGTACACCCTAGTGGTATCTAATACACATGAACAATCTAATATCTCAAAAATTCCCAAGAAAGGGCTCATGGAAAATGAACCCAAATCATACACATAACCACATCCATATCATTGTCTTGTGAAAATTCTCAAACAGAAATGAGAAGCAAGCAAATTGACTCACAAGTGTTTTTCACTTTTCAACTAAAGTATTAAGCTTAGTGCAATAACATCAGTAATGTTTTAGTATAAGAATAGCCAGTTAATTTGAAGACACACTCGCATAACCCCATGGCTACCTAGGCGTGCCTAGGCATGGCCAGTGCAACGCCTTACACAAATTAATATATCTCACTAGAATCTTCAACATTACACTTGAACTCCAAATGAAACACGAACCGAGAGAATTCAATTTTCTTTTCTAATCTAGAGTTTTTCCACATTACATGAACCTTAGAACTCGAACTCGTTTACTCAAATCTAAAGTCAAACAACTATTTTTCAACTAGCATTTTTTCGCAAATCACTTCATGAACCTTAGAATTTTCCAAATCAATTCGTGAACCCTAGAACTTCAATATGGCATGAACTCTACAAAGTAGTATATTTGCAAATCCGATTTACAAACATCAATTTTTTCAACTAATTTTTTCTCAAATCACTTCATGAATACTAGAATTTTCTCCATTTCATGAACCCTAGAAACTTCAATTTGTTTATTCAAATCAACTTCAAGTAGTAAGCGTAGAGCTGGCCTTGGTTCATGAACATGCGGTTCCAGTTCATAAACCTGCGGTTCAAGGTTCCCTTCCCTGAACCGGTAACCCCCCAGAACCATCGTTTCGGTTCCGATTCCGGTTCAGGTTCAACGCGATTTCCCGCCGATTTTATATTGGTTCTGGTTCGGAGCCCGGTTAAAAAATAAAATAAAATCAAAAAAAAATCAAAAAAATCATATTTTATCTTGAAATTATATAAAAAAATATACGATAAATCAAACATTAACCAAGTTGTTATAATGTTTTATACGTTTATAAACCAAATAGTTACCATTAAACAAGTTGGGGTTAACCTTTCCTAAAATTAAACCTGAACATATCGAAACTAATGATTCTCCTAACATTATCCATATTTTAGAAATAAGACAAATAGAAACGATGTAATAACAAATTTGATATAATAAAACAACTAATCAAATTATAAAAGCAAGTAACTTAGTCTTGTGGAGAGTATTTTAGTGAAAAGAATATCTTTCTATATTCAACATTTATTGCATATATTAATTTTATGAGACTCAAATCAACTATTATATATAAACTATATAATTTCAAGATCAATTATACAGTTAGTTCTTTGTCATAATAAATTACTATTATAAACATGATCAACTTCATCTTCATAATCATTACAAGTGTAGATAATAATATTCTTTGTAAATTGAAATCATTGAGTTCAAATACAAATCTCACATAATTTTAATGCTATGTTAAAATTTTAACATTGTGACATGTATAATCTATTTTATAAATAAGTATTAATTGTATATTATAATAAACAAACTATTAGGTTTGTCTTTGTTTTATAGATATATATGAACCCCGTTTCTTATGTAATAACTTTGAAAAACCAAATTAGTAAAATATTGAATTAAGTATATATATATATATATGTTATAAGGTTAGCGTTTCACATTCTCCTACAACAACTATATAAGCCAATTTAATATTCTTGATATATTGGTTATCATGCCAAATTAATAATAATAACTATTTATACTAGTAACCGATAGATGCTGACACGTCTTACTATATAAGATTGAAGGGTTTACTAGTTTAGGGTATAGCCGTATAGGGTTTGAAGGATTTAGGTTTTTTTTGTTTTGAAGGGTTTAGGATACACGTTTTAAAGGGTTTGTATGGTCTAGGGTATTTTTAGGGTTTGAAGGGTTTAGGGTGTAGGTTATTTGTAGAATTTAGGGTATTTTTTAGGGTTTGAAGGGTTTTTAGAGTACTTTTTAGGGTTGAAGGGTTTAAGGTTTCAAGAGTTGGAGTATTTTTAGGGTTTGAAGGGTTTAGGATATTTTTTAGGGGTTTAAGGTTAAGGTATAGGGTTTGAAGGGTTTAAGGTTTCAAGAGTTGTTTATAGGTTTTAGGGTATTTCAATGTTCGAAGGGCTTTGGGTATTTTTTAGGGTTTAAGGTTTCAATAGTTGGGGTATTTTTGTAGGGTGTGAAGGGTATAGGGTATTTTTTAGGGTTTGAAGGGTAAGGCATAGTTTTTTTTATTTAATGCATTGAACTGGGGGTTCAAACCGTCGGTTCACCACCGGTTCGAACCAGCTGTTCATGAATCAGAGGTTTGCCAGTTTAGGGGAGGGGTGAACCAGAATCTGAATCGGCTGGGACCTTGAACCTGTAATAACCCTCAGTTTCAGTAAGGGTATTTATGTAATTTTCCAAGAAAATTTATAATAAAGAAATATTGGTATTTATTTCCTCTTTTTGGAAATGAAATGGAGAATTTTAACATAAGCCATTACAACCTTAAAGTTGATTGTTATTTAAATTTTGGGTAACATTATGTCGTTACCAAATTTAAATAAAACTATAAGATCTAACCTAGAATATTTAAATCCAGTTTAACTTTTGTTAAGTGATTTAAATATGGTTAAAGCTATAGGAATTGTAACTTAAGCCTATCCTAGCCTAAGTTAAGCTTATTTTAGCCTTGGTTAATTTTTCTAATATTAATTTTGGGCTAAAATAATATTAGAAACTTAGAATTATTAAAATAATTAAGTTTGGAAAAGTTTGGGTAACTTTTGTAATTTTCAAGAATTATTCAAGGGCATTTTTGCCCCAACTTGGAAATTTGGGGCCAACAATGCAATTAAGCCAAAATCTGGGGGGGCCCGATCGGGTACTGTTCATCGTCATCAACCCCCAGCCCAGCCGAGCTCTCCAATGCCCATCAATGGCGGTTTTCCGCCGAATCGAGCTTCCATTTGGGTTCGTTTGGTTTAACTAACCCATGGGCTTTTTAGAGGAGGATTATACTCGCCCAACCCAAGTGGTTTCGGATGGTAACGATCAAGGACGAGATCGAATTTGAGTATTTATGGAAAGAGATTTTCGGTTTTAGCTTTATGGAAACGAAGAGAAATCGAGGCCATTCCGGGATCGATTTCGTCCAAATTTTATATGGAAACGAAGATCTCCCCGAGACCTTTCCAACCCCTATAAATAGGGCATCATTCATTGAGATCTCAGCACCCCATTAATTCTCCAAAGCTCAAGAACCCTAGCTCTCGGCCACGCTTGTTCATCACCGAAATTCGTCGACTACCGTCCACCGTTAGAGTCGCCGCCACCACCAGAAGTTGCGCCTGGAAGTTAGCTTCCAAATCCCTAAGGTATCGCCTCCGATTAACCACCGCCGACCACCGCAGTAGCCGGAAAACCGCAACCTCCCTTGCGACGTCGATCCGAATTGGGTATTTTCGAATTATTAATTCGGTTTCTGATTTTACTTCATCATTATATAGTTTAATTAAGGTTAAATAAATTAATCTTAATTACTATATAATAAGATGAAATTATTCTGATTCTTTATAAAATCTGAATTAAAGTAATTAAAATTACTTGTTTATTATCTTAGACTATGAATGGTTATAATATTGACTTTTCATGGAGATAATATTTTGGAGTAAGATTTCTGGATTTATAAATAAATTGTGATATTTATTTATGTATGAAAAGATTATTTAGAATATATGATTAATTGACTTTTAATCGTATAGATAATCATCCTACCGATTAAGCCTTGAGATTGAATTAATTTGAGATGTATTAATTCAATATTGAGACATATACCCTTCAAATTTCAGTTTTAAATAAATTATCTAATTATAATTTATTTTGTGTGTGATATGGATATGTCTCGGATTCGCTTCTGAAACGAAAATAGAGCAGAGATTCAAGTTGCCACCTGGAAACAACCATCCCCGCGATACCGCTCCTCTTCTGTGAATCAAGGCAAGTGGCGGTTCGTTCTTGCATATTTATTCCATGTTTATCTTAATTGCCAATGAATCGGTTGTACTATTAAGTTGGGATAAATAATTCTCTTCCTGTTTGGGAACTTGTGTGAATAAATGGTGTGTTAATTGAACCTTATTAGGTTGTGCAATATGCTAGCTATGACCCTTATATATATATACTATTATTATAGGGTGCTAGTTATAAGTGGTGTGGACTTGTTGTGCATTGGTGTGGACATATAAATGCTAGTTTAGCACGAGTATTCGTAGGAACGCTATTTCCTTGCGAGGTTTAGTCGTTTCTTTATAACTTGGCGTTAGGAGGATTATTGCCCTAATGCTTTTGGTCATGACCTACCCCTATCCGAATATAGGTGGTGGTGCACTTAGCTAGTGCCAATCTTCGGGATTTATTCCCAATCTTCGGGATTTATTCTCATCCTATATCTCATTGTGAGATCTGTTGTGGAAATTAAAAGCTTCAACGTAAAATGCACGTTTTGAAATTAAATAAGATAAGTACCTCGTTGCACATAACTAATATACCATCGGGCGAGAAGTACAACGTGGAACCCGTCCGGACTTCTGTCTATGAAGGTTCTCTTATCAATCTGAATTCGCACAACACGCATGCGGTGAGGTTGGTTAAGGACCCGATTATTCAAAGAAGTAAGTTTTCAAACCTTGTATGAATTGTAATGTTCCCAAACAATCATAAGTATTTCTATAAGACTCATTCCTTTGGAGTCTTCTCTTCTTGCATTCCTATTCTTTCATTTCAGTGAGAGTATCTAGTTATGTATCGTCTACCGGCTTTTATTCGATAGACAATGATAGTAACTGAACGCAATCACCAGAACCATTCTGTTTGAGCCCTTGTTTAGTCTTTCATTAGACTAACCAACCTTTCTTTTCCTTGCATGGTTGGCTGGTGTCATCCGTCCTATACGGCACATCAGGTACAACTTCCCAAATTGAAGCCCTAGAACGAAGACGTTGAAGGCAGCTGCAGTTTCTTTGGTTATTTCGTCATTTTGAACAAGGTTTAGATCATGTTGGTGTTTTGAATATTTAAGACTTCCGCTGATATTTTTATATACATTTTGGGGTTGCCGTTTTACAACGTCGAATTATAATATAACTTGATTTGGATATTATATTTGTTATTGTTCGTTATAAATTGTATTTTGCGATCAATACTGTAAAGCCTTGGGTGATTTTGGATATGTGATCCAAGGTCACTGGCGGTAATATTCCTAAGGTAATTTAGGGGTGTTACAGTTATGGTATCAGAGCTAAAAGTTTTTTTAAAAAACTCGAAACTTTTAAACAGTTTTGTGTTTTACAAAACAAGAACTTGTTATAAGAATTTTCTTTACTATAGGCCCTAAGTAAGACTTAGGATAAAAATGTCTTTCAGTGATTTTTGAACCACAGTAATTTGGTGGGGTTTATTTCAAAAATATAATATTATAGTATAACGGGTTTGAAATGGAAGACAAGTTTAACAACGAGTGAAACTTGTCTTAGTAGTTTTTATGTGAGCTTCTTTTTCAAACTTCTGCCAACGCTAGTAGTCCAACCATCCATGCTTGCTATAGAAGATATAACTTCTATATCGGAAAAGTCATAACCTCTCCTTGTCTCTTTTCAGACAATGGTGTTTACTAGAGCCCAGCTTAGGAAGAATCTAAGACCGCTCCGACGATCAAGTCTGAGTCTGATTCCGTGAAGGTGGTCGAAAATGATGGCCCGGTAGTAGATTTCACTCCACCTAGAGAAGCCGTAGAGGACTTAGTGGCAGTTGAGACCACCGAGGAGGAGGATCCAATTGAGGATCCCGAATACGAGAGTGAGGGTGAAAGGGAAGTGCAATCCAAGCAATCCCCAACCCCTGAGGTCGTTGATGAAGATGAGGATCCAATCGAGGATTTAGAGAGTGAGGAGGAACCACTGGATCCCTATTATGAGAGTTGGGAAGAAAGGTATGGGCCAGATCACCCGGTTGGCGCCTTGTCTCCCATGTACACGCCTCTATCTCCAGTTGCTTATGAGACTATGGGAATTTCTGATGCTGCATGCACGAGTATATGAAGGGCTGGAAGGACTCTATAGATGACATGAAGGCTGAAGCTCGAGAATATGTGTCGACTCTCAACACTTGGCAAGAGTGCGCCCACTCAGTGCTGGATGAGCTTGAGGATGCCGATAAGTTCTTGGAGACTCTTTGGGGGGAAACTTGGAAAGGCTCTGAGCCTCAAAAGGGCGATGTGGGCAAGTCTGGAGAACCATCTGTGCCAGCTGAGGAGTCAAGGGACCCGAAGCCTAAGAGACCCGTGGATAAGTCCGGGGATGGGCTGCCTCTGAAGAAGAGGAAGACTGGAATGACCAGGGATTATATAGACCTGTTTTGGGCCCCTACGAAGGAGCAGTGAATCATAGTCCTTTAGTGATTTCCTTTCTAGTATTTTTCCCACTTAGACAATAACGGAGCAATAGTCTCCTAATGTTATTTCCTCTTTCCTTCTGGTTGTTGTTTGACATTTGGTGTGATTTCCATTAATGAAAAGTTGAGTTTATTAGATGGTTGTCTTAATTATTACATCTAAAGTATTTATTACTAGCAATTTAAATTTTGACTGCTTAGACCTAATAAACGAAAACACAACTAGATGGGGGAACAATTAGTAGGAACCAAGCGGTTGTCGGAGTTTCCAGTGACCATTCAGGGTCGGAAGTTCGAAGCTGACTTGATTTGTATAACCATGGCTCCATACGACATTATTCTGGGGATGAACTGGTTAACACGTCACGGGGCGGTAATCGACTTCAACACAAGGACAGTGACAGTTTCATCTGGGGGCCAGTTTGTGTGTAAGTTCAAGGGTCGTAATGACGCCGATAACGGAAAGCTGATCAATGCGATGGTTGCGTGTAAGTTACTTCGACAAGGTTGTGTCGGGTACTTGTGTTATCTGGATAAACCCAAGAAGGATGAAGACTTGGTTCACGATATTCCTACTGTGTGCGAATTTGCCGATGTTTTTTCGGAAGAAATTCCAAGATTACCCCCGAATCGTGACGTGGAGTTTACTATTGAGTTGGAACCTGGTACGGCGCCGATTTCCAAGGCACCTTATCGTATGGCTCCAGTGGAGATGCGAGAACTAAAGAATCAACTCGAGGAGTTGCTTGAGAAGGGCTATATAAGACCAAGTGCGTCACCATGGGGTGATCCAGTCTTATTTGTCAAGAAGAAGGATGGTTCATTCCGGCTGTATATTGATTACCGGGAATTGAACAAGGTCACGATCAAAAATAAATACCCATTACCGCGGATAGATGATCTTTTGGATCAGTTGCAAGGGGCTAAAGTCTTCTCTAAGATCGATTTGAGGTCTAGTTATCATCAGCTCAGAATTCGTGAGGAGGATATTCCGAGGACTGCATTCCGGACAAGATATGGTCACTACGAATTCGTAGTCATGCCATTTGGACTTACAAATGCTCCAGTAATTTTCATGGATCTGATGCACAGATGTTTTCATTAGTATCTGGATAAGTTTGTGGTGGTGTTTATTGACGATATCTTGATCTACTCGCCAAATGAAGAAGTTCACGAGGAGCATCTTCGCATAGCGCTATCTATCCTTAGACAAAATCAGCTATATGCTAAGTTGTCTAAGTATGACTTATGGTTGAAGGAAGTGGCTTTCTTAGACCATGTGATCAATAAGAATGGGGTAATGGTTGACCCTCAGAAGATTGAAGCGGTAGCTGACTGGAAGCGGCTTCAGAATGTGAAGGAGGTGCGCAGTTTTCTTGGACTTGCTGGCTATTACAGACGGTTTGTAGAGGGATTTTCAAAGATCGCTCTACCAATGACCAGATTACTCCGCAAGGTCCACAAGAAGTTTGTATGGGATGAGAAGTGCGAGGCTAGCTTTCAGAAATTGAAAGAGTGTCTGACGTCAGCACCTGTACTGGCACTGCCAGAAGGATCGGATGGGTATGTGGTCTACAGTGATGCTTCGAAACAAGGTTTGGGATGTGTATTGATGCAGAAGGGGAAAGTTATTGCATACGCATCTCGGCAGTTGAAGCCTTACGAAGCGAACTACCCAACCCATGATCTGGAGTTAGCAGTTTTGGTCTTTGCATTAAAGATTTGGAGGCACTATCTCTACGGTGTCAGATGTCAGAAAGAGTTAAACATGAGGCAACGATGCTGGTTAGAGTTGCTCAAGGATTATGACATAGAATTGTTGTATCATCCAGGTAAGGCTAATGTGGTAGCAGATGCATTGAGCCGAAAGACGCCGCATGAGACTATAGTATCTCTTGTCACTGCTCAGACAGAATTGCAGCAAAGATTGTGTGAAGTAGAGGTCTTGTTTGATCATCGACATGGACGTCTGAGTATGCTTGAAATTCAGGCTACGTTGCTTGACCAGGTCAAGGAAAGACAAGTTGATGATGTGGTTTTGGTGAAATTGTGTAGCGAAGTTACGGATGGGAAAGCTCCAAGATTTGTGATTCAGGATGACGGATCCCTTTGGTTTCAGGACCGGATCTGCGTGCCTGATGATGTCAACATTCATCAGCTAATCATGAGGGAGGCCCATTCCTCTGCTTATTCTGTACATCCAGGGTCCAGTAAGATGTATAAAGATCTGCAGAAGAAATTCTGGTGGCCCAATATGAAGTGGGATGTAGCAGAATTCGTGGCCAGATGTTTAACCTGTCAGAAGGTGAAAATTGAACATCGAATGCCAGGTGGCGAATTGCAACCTCTTCCAGTGCCAGAATGGAAGTGGGAAGATATTGCAATGGACTTTGTGACGGGTTTGCCAAAGACTCAAGGTCAGAAGGACGCTATTTGGGTGATCATTGACCGGCTCACGAAAAGTGCTCATTTTGTGGCCATCAAGTCAACCTGGGGAACGCAGAAGCTATCTGAAGTGTTTTTACACGAGGTTGTGCGCCTGCATGGTACACCCAAAACCATTGTTTTGGATCGCGATGGTCGATTCATGTCGAGATTCTGGAAAGAGTTACACAAGGCAATGGGGACTGAGTTGAGATTCAGTACTGTGTTTCATCCTCAAACGGATGGACAGTCGGAGAGAACAATCCAGACACTCGAAGATATGCTGAGAGCATCTGTGTTGGATCATCCGACCAGTTGGGAGAACAGTCTGAGTCTGATAGAATTCACATACAACAATAGTTGGCATTCCACCATCAAGATGGCTCCATTTGAAGCCTTGTATGGTCGGAAGTGCAGATCACCAATATGTTGGGATGAAAATGCTGACAAGATATTGTTAGGACCTGAATTGGTCGAAAGGACTATCTCGGATATTGCTTTTATCAGACAAAGAATGCTTACCGCTCAGAGTCGACAAAAGTCTTACGCAGATTTAAAGCGAAGGAATGTCGAATTCGATGTTGGAGATAAGGTCTTCATCAGGGTGTCGCCAACCAAGGGTGTGTTCAGGTTCGGAAACCGTGGGAAGCTCAATCCACGCTATGTCGGACCATTTGAGATCCTTGACAGGGTCGGATCTTTGGCATACCGGTTGGCATTGCCACCTTCAGCACATCCGGTGCATAATGTGTTTCGTGTCTCTATGCTGAGGAAGTACGTGCCAGATGAGTCTCATGTTCTGAGTTATGACGACATCGAGATTCAGTCGAATGGTACATACGAGGAGAGACCGATGCGTATCCTAGAACGTCGAGAGAAACACCTGCGGAACAAGGCAGTTCCATTGGTGAGGATTCTTTGGTCAAAGTCTGAAACCGATGAGGTAACTTGGGAAACCTGGGAGACCGAGACTGATATGCGTAGTCGTTTCCCTGAACTGTTTTTGACTTAGTTTCGCAGTCGAAACTTTTTCTTAAGGGGGTAGTAATGTAATAACCCTCAGTTTCAGTAAGGATATTTATGTAATTTTCCAAGTCTATTTATAATAAAGGAATATTGGTATTTATTTCCTCATTCCAAAAATAGAAATGAAATGGAGAATTTTAACATAAGCCATTACAACCTTAAAGTTGATTGTTATTTAAATTTTGGGTAACATTATGTCGTTACCAAATTTAAATAAAACTATAAGATTTAACCTAGAATATTTAAATCCAGTTTAACTTTTGTTAAGTGATTTAAATATGGTTAAAGCTATATGAATTGTAACTTAAGCCTATCCTAGCCTAAGTTAAGCTTATTTTAGCCTTGGTTAATTTTTCTAATATTAATTTTGGGCTAAAATAATATTAGAAACTTAGAATTATTAAAATAATTAAGTTTGGAAAAGTTTGGGTAACTTTTGTAATTTTCAAGAATTATTCAAGGGCATTTTTGCCCCAACTTGGAAAGTTGGGGCAAAAAATGCAATTAAACCAAAATCTAGGGGGCCCGATCGGGTACTGTTCATCGTCATCAACCCCCAGCCCAGCCGAGTTCTCCAATGCACATCAATGGCGGTTTTTCGCCGAATCGAGCTTCCATTTGGGCTCGTTTGGTTTAACTAACCCATGGGCTTTTTAGAGGAGGATTATACTCGCCCAACCCAAGTGGTTTCGGATGGTAACGATCAAAGACGAGATCGAATTTGAGTATTTATGGAAAGAGATTTTCGGTTTTAGCTTTATGGAAACGAAGAGAAATCGAGGCCATTCCGGGATCGATTTCGTCCAAATTTTATATGGAAACGAAGATCTCCCCGAGACCTTTCCAACCCCTATAAATAGGGCACCATTCATTGAGATCTCAGCACCCAATTAATTCTCCAAAGCTCAAGAACCCTAGCTCTCGGCCGCGCCTGTTCATCACCGAAATTCGTCGACTATCGTCCACCGTTGGAGTCGCCGCCACCACCAGAAGTTGTGCCTGGAAGTTAGCTTTCAAAGCCCTAAGGTCTCTCCCGATTAACCACCGCCGACCACCGCAGTAGCCGGAAAACCGCAACCTCCCTTGCGACGTCGATCCGAATTGGGTATTTTCGAATTATTAATTCGGTTTCTGATTTTACTTCATCATTATATAGTTTAATTAAGGTTAAATAAATTAATCTTAATTACTATATAATAAGATGAAATTATTCTGATTCTTTATAAAATCTGAATTAAAGTAATTAAAATTACTTGTTTATTATCTTAGACTATGAATGGTTATAATATTGACTTTTCATGGAGATAATATTTTGGAGTAAGATTTCTGGATTTATAAATAAATTATGATATTTATTTATGTATGAAAAGATTATTTAGAATATATGATTAATTGACTTTTAATCGTATAGATAATCAAGTGACGGTTCGCTCTTGCATATTTATTCCATGTTTATCTTAATTGCCAATGAATCGGTTGTGCTATTAAGTTGGGATAAATAATTCTCTTCTTGTTTGGGAACTTGTGTGAATAAATGGTGTATTAATTGAACCTTATTAGGTTGTGCAATATGCTAGCTATAACCCTTATATATATATATATATACTATTATTATAGGGTGCTAGTTATAAGTGGTGTGGACTTGTTATGCATTGGTGTGGACATATAAATGCTAGTTTAGCACGAGTATTCGTAGGAACGCTATTTCTTTGCGAGGTTTAGTCGTTTCTTTATAACTTGGCGTTAGGAGGATTATTGCCCTAATGCTTTTGGTCATGACCTACCCCTATCCGAATATAGGTGGTGGTGCACTTAGCTAGTGCCAATCTTCGGGATTTATTCCCAATCTTCGGGATTTATTCTCATCCTATATCTCACTGCGAGATCTGTTGTGGAAATTAAAATCTTCAACGTAAAATGCACGTTTTGAAATTAAATAAGATAAGTGTCTCGTTGCACATAATTAATATACCCTCGGGCGAGAAGTACAACGTGGAACCCGTCCGGACTTCTGTCTATGAAGGTTCTCTTATCAATCTGAATTCGCACAACACGCATGCGGTGAGGTTGGTTAAGGACCCGATTATTCAAAGAAGTCAGTTTTCAAACCTTGTGTGAATTGTAATGTTCCCAAACAATCATAAGTATTCCTATAAGACTCATTCCTTTGGAGTCTTCTCTTCTTGCATTCCTATTCTTTCATTTCAGTGAGAGTATCTGGTTATGTATCGTCTACCGGCTTTTATTCGATAAACAATGATAGTAACCGAACGCAATCACCAGAACCATTCTGTTTGAGCCCTTGTTTAGTCTTTCATTAGACTAACCAATCTTTCTTTTCCTTGCATGGTTGGCTGGTGTCATCCGTCCTATACAGCACATCAGGTACAACTTTCCAAATTGAAGCCCTAGAACGAAGACGTTGAAGGTAGCTGCAGTTTCTTTGGTTATTTCGTCATTTTGAACAAGGTTTAGATCTTGTTGGTGTTTTGAATATTTAAGACTTCCGCTGATATTTTTATATACATTTTGGGGTTGCCGTTTTACAACGTCGAATTATAATATAACTTGATTTCGATATTATATTTGTTATTGTTCGTTATAAATTGTATTTTGCGATCAATACTGTAAAGCCTTGGGTGATTTTGGATATGTGATCCGAGGTCACTGGCGGTAATATTCCTAAGGTAATTTAGGGGTGTTACAGAACCGCCGGTCCGGTTCCGGTCCAATTCACCGGTTCCAATTAACATTTTGCCAGCTCTAAGTAAGCGCAAGATAAAGTGTAATTTTACCTTGTTCTTATGATGTGTGGTTGCTCCTAGGGATTTCTTCCTCGTTTGAGATCGTGTTCAGTAGCATATTGTTTTCGAAAAGAATTGTTGGAGTGGAAGAGTTGTTCATTTGAGAGTGGATGATAGTAGGTGGTCTTCAATGACGATTTTTATATGGAATGTTGATTTTTGAGCTTCGATTTGGTATGTAACTGGAATCGATTTTTGCTCGTGGAAAACGGATTGGGGTTCTTGATTTTTGTCCAATCGAGGTTGAATCATGTTTGAAGAGTTGAAACATGCGGGGGTATGTTCGTATTTCCGGCCTTGATTTTCAGGAATGTACAAAAAAGCCACGGAGTAAGTTTTTAAGCGTGTGCGTGTGTATTTGTTGAATCTAAAGCTCGAAATCAAATTTATCGCTTACCTCTCCTCTGGGAGGAAAGCTCCCTCTCTCCTTGTGAGGGTTTTCCCTCTTTATGAGTGTTTCGCCTCCGCCCCTGTTCCTCCTCCGCCCCTGTTCCTCCACCTCCGCTTCCCTTCCCCTGCCTCCTCCGCCTCCCGGCCCCTCGCATAGCTTTTGTTTTCTTTGGTTTTCAATTTCGCTTTCTGTATAGTTATTTCCGGCTCCTCTCTGCCGCCTCCCTCCCTTTGTCTGATGCATGCGCCGGCCGTGGTCTCTGCGTTCCTGGTTCTTGACCAATTTTGTTTCGGTTGCATGTGCATCTTTCTCGCCGCCGTCGACTGCCTTCGCCGCTGTTGTTCCGGCCTTCCTGCTCCACCTGGCGATTGCATCTCCTGGCGACTCTCCTGTCCTCCTCCGGCTTCCACTCTTCTCCACCGGTCGCCTCCTCCTGGTTGTCGGTTCTGTGGTTTGAGGTTTTGGTTTTCCGCCGGATTTTGGGACTAGAATTTGCTTGGGCTGGTGCCTTGTTTGGTGGATCTCCGTTCTGGAAATTTTGAGCATGCGCCGATCTTTGTCAAATCATCTTCTCCGTGTGCTGCCGGTGGTATTTTGGGGTCGCCGTTGATCCTGCTCATGTCGCCTCTGTCCGTCGTCTCCGTCAAGGCCGATTTGCAGATCCTTTGCCTTTGTCTTCTGCGGTCTCAGATTTGGGGGTTTTTGCAAATCCGATTTGCAGATCTGCCTCCCTTGGGATCTCAGTTTTGGGGGAATTTTGTTGTTTCAGTGGCTTCTGTGTGCAGCTTTGCAGATCCGCCTCCTTTGGGCTTTAAATCGACTCGAAGACTCGATTCGTTGCTTCACCAGCTTCGGTTCGAGTGCTCTTCTGGCTTTGGCTTCGGTTTTGGTTGTTTTTCTCTGGGCATTTTTTGGGTTTAATTTTGTTATTTTGGTTTCTGTACAGTAGTTTGTTGTTGCTTTTGGAGCTTGTTCTTCCCGTGTTCGTAAGGTTGGTTTTAGCCTCTCTTGATTCGTTTAATGGTTAATTGATTGTGGCAGTGAGTAAATCTTTAAAAGCTACCACAATCATTGATCTGTTAATTTCAAGGGTTGTTTATCGGGACCTTCGTCTGTTAGCACCATGCTGTTTTCTTTTTTTGGTTGTCTTGTTTGGTTTTTCCATGCCTGTTTTGGCATTGGTATTCTGCATCTCTCAATCGCCAATTTATTTGGCTTGTAACCGATTCTCGATTCTTCTCCTTCAATATATATTATGTCCTTTTCTCAACAAAAAAAAAACTCGAAATCAAGGACATTGATTCATCTCATGCAACGTTCTAACAATGATCTGCATTAAACACCATAATACATATACTTACGTGAGTGTGCCTCTATATTTGTGATAGTCTTACTTTCTTTTAGTAGACATATGATCTTGCTTTTGCATAAAAATATTACAGCAAATTTTTCCGTGTGATTATGCTTTAATAAGTTATTTTTTATTTAATGAAATAAGAATATATATAGTTCGGTATATCTTTCTACCTACTTAAAATGTAATCTATGTTTACCACTTTACCCTTCTTATTTTTTACAATCCACTTTAACTTTATATCAACATCAATTTCCTTATTTACCAAATATAACTTCCCTTACATATAATAAAGAATTTGTTTAATAGGATTGTTTAAATAAAATAAGGAAGCAAATATTTATGCATTCCTTGTTGTAATGAACTTTCCAATATGATCGCCCCAAAGAACATTATAATAAAGAATATGTTTAATGTAAAATTAACAATTTTAATCAAAGTGAGAAATTAACGTACTAATAGGTTTAATATAATATATCTTTGTTATTTATTTTACTTGTTGTTCATATTATTAAAATTAATTTACTACTAAAATATATAATTTATATTTAACCATATTTGTGCAAGGAATGACAACATACATTCATATATCCTATTTTTGAATTATATATTTTTTTAAGCACAACATAATTTGGATAATATTCCAACATTTCGAGTTGATGGATGTATGACCAATTTCTAAATTTTGATGGATATATACTCAGTTAGATAAATTTTCATGAGTATATAACAAATTCTCCGATATCTAAAATAGTTCTAAATAAAAGTTTAAAAAACCTAAGATAAACCATTTATAAGTATCTAAGAGCAAACTTTTCAACAACAAGTATTCACAATCTTTTTATTGAAAATAGGACCATAAGTATGACAAAATATTAATTTTCATTAGAGTGAAGTTTGAATGTGACACAAATTTAGACAAATTTTACAATACAAGAATTGATCATTCAAAAGTCAGAATGTATTAAGTTCACCAATTTTTCTAGCTTATACCACCATGAATAACATTGCACAACTTTAAGAGAAAATCATATATTTGAAAAAAAGAAGAGAAAATCATATAAGAAATTATTATTTTTTATTATATTAATATATTAGTAACTTTTCAATTAACTTTTTACAAAAATGACTTTTTTTTTACTCTCTATAGTTGATCTTTATTTTTCAATTAATTTTATGCAGATTATATATTGATCTCATGTATATGAGAATTTAACTAGACTTACAAAGCACTGGAATTAAAATAATTATCAAAATTAATCTATATATTAAAAAAATCATATCTAGATTACATTGATATCACAATCATATTCGCGTGAATTAGATACATCTAATGAGGAATGTCAAATTGCAAGAGAAAAGGTTAGGGAATACAGGGCTGAAATTGAGAAGCAATTTGATGAACAACTCAGTGAATATGAAGATTCTGATGGTGATATACAAATTATTTCTGAAAATGAAGAAAATGATGATGCAAGGATGAAAAGAAGGAGAATCAACATGGTTGTTAGTTGGAAAACTGATTACAAGAAGATGAAGTGGAGTGTTGGGTTAAGATTTCCCAATGTTAAAATGTTTAAGGAAGTTGCACGAATGTATGGTATTTTGAATGGATACAATTTGAAATTTGGGGTAAGTGACAAAGCTAAAAGAAATATTGGGGTAGTTTGTAAGAAAGAATGTACATTTAAGGTTTATGCATCATGGCATGACAAGGAGGATTGTTTGCTTGTGAAAAGTGTTCATAACGAACATCGTTGTGTGAGAGATATGCAAAAGAATCGTCTACTTACATCCAAATGGCTTGCTAAGCAATATCTTGCTCGCTTTAAGATAAAACCTCACTGGCCGGCTGCTGATATGGTTGATAGTGTGAGGAGGAGATATGGTGTCATTATCAATACATGGGTTGCATACAAGGCAAAGGCATCGGCTTATACAATGTTACATGGTTCTATGAAGGATCATTATAATAAAGTTGGAAGGTATATCGAAGAGTTAAAAAAGTCAAATGTTGGAGACAAATTTGATCTACTTACTATCCCATCAAGTCCTCCAGTGTTTCAAAGGTTCTTTGTATGTTTTTCGGGGTTGAAAAATGGTCTATTTGCTAGATGTAGACGGATTATTTGCTTGGATGGGTGCTTTCTTAAAACATTCCTTGGTGGAATCTTACTCACAACCATAGGAAGAGATGGAAACAACCAGATGTTTCCTATTTGTTGGGCTGTAGTTGAAGGAGAGAACAGAAATAGTTGGGAATGGTTTCTAAACCAATTGAAATTAGAGTTGAATGGAACAAATGGAGAAGGTTGGACTTTCATGTCTGACCAACAAAAGGTGTTTTTCTTGTCTTATATATTTTAAATTCATTTGATTAATTTATGAAGTAATTATATATGATTTGAGTTTTATTGTGTGCAGGGCCTTCTTGCGGCATCTGCTTCTATATTTCCTAAGTCTGATCATAGAAATTGTGCAAGACATATTTATGCTAATTGGCATAAGATACATAAAGGAGATGAGCTGAAAATGTATTTTTGGAAGGATGTTAGAGCTTATACTGAATCTGATTTTGAAGAAGCTATGGAAGAGATTAGGACAATATCTCCTCGAGGTGCTGAAGACTTTCTATGCCAAAATCCAAGGGTATTTTGCAGAGCATTTTTTTCTAGTGCAAGCAAGTGTGATGTGGTTGTGAACAACATGGCAGAGACATTTAATGGCTATATTTTGAGAGCTAGAGGGCAACATCTCATTGATATGCTGAAGACTATTAGGACTTTACTCATGGATAGGCTGGTTGTCAAGCAAGGATTGATGGAAGGCCAAGAAGTAGGAGCTATCTGTCCAAGAATCAAATTAAAACTAGAGGTAGAGAAGGTTAAAGCATGGGAGCTATTAGTTACACCTTCATCAATCACAGTATTTCAAGTGAGAGAATTTGTTGATGTTTTCAAGGTGGACATTCAAAATCAGACTTGCACTTGCAAGAAGTGGGATATCACAAGTATACCATGTTGTCATGCAATAGCTTGTTGTGGGTTTATGAATGTTCAAGCAGAGAGATATGTCCATGATTACTATAAGAAAGAGGCTTATTTGATGGCATATGAAAGAGGGATTAGTCCATGTACTAGTCAAAAGTTTTGGCCAAAGAAAAACTTTCCTTTAGATCCTCCACCTGTGAGAGTTCTATCAGGAAGGCCAAGGAAGAACAGGAGAAAAGACCACAACCTTGCTCTGCCTTCACCCATTTGAAATATCCACAACCTTGCTCTGCCTGCAATTCAAAGGAGCAAAAAAAAATCAGTAGTTTGTAATGACTTAAAACTCTTGAAAAACATGAAAGGATATATACCATTCCCTGCCTACTTCACATATGCAATGCTTAGCCACATAGGTATCAAATTTAGAAGAAGTAAGACATATATGATATATATACTAAATTTTAGCTAGAAATTAGAGAAGATAATACATATGAATAAAATTAACGTTTGTTGCTATGCTGCTAGCCTGCTAGTGCATTGTTGCTCATGTGTTCAATACTTCAATGCAGGATCATAACATAACTCAATTTAATCAACAGGGGGTAACAAAACACGATCGATCAAAAGAGGAATTTATCACGTATATGCATCAACTCCAACATCTTTATCCAATTAACATAATCCAAACCGACAATCAAGATAAAATTAACAATACTTAAATGCTAAATTTGTAATGAAATTAACATTATCTGAACAATAAGATTCAAATTCCCCCAATTTGAAACCCTAAACCTCACTGCATAAGACGAAATATTACCTTCCACATAGAGCACCCATAAACAAATTCCTCCAATTTGGACCACTTTTGCAGGTTTGCAACGGAGATGTTACAGAGAGGTCGTGGTAGCACTATTCCCTGAAAAATCAATTAACCCCTCTTCTCCAAGAATTTGAAGAACCGAACGATCTTGCTTGTCACCTCCCTTTCACCTCTTAGTTTCTTCGTGGGCGATTGGACAAGCAACCCTACCGACTGCCCCTGAGATACTACCGAGCGCCTCGCCATTAGGTTCTTCTTTGACATTGGGAGAGAATCGTCCTCTGGTTCATCTTCTTCGACGTATGCAACAATTAGCCAGTTAGGGTTCTTTGGCTGCTATACCTCTATTTACTATATCTACATATCGATTCTAAATTTTTACATGTTTATACTATCGTAGCATTTTTAAGTGTTTCAATTTTTGGGTTTTTCATGATTTTTTTCATTTTCCATTATTTCAACCCTAATCCTAGTCAGTATGTACAGTCAACATATTTCGGTATCCATGTCATCAATGTGGCTAGAATTTCACCCGGAATTTTCATCGTGTTATAATTGATAAATATATGTATAGTTTGTATAGGTATTGATAATTTTAAAAGTTGGTATTATTTTGGATTGAAGATGCATAGTTGGTATTATTTAAAGTAATTTTTCCTTATATAAATTATGATTTGTGTGAATAATTTCTATCTAAAATAAGAATTGTGTGATTGGTTTGTATAGTATATTAGAAAACGATCGAATATTTGATATATATTTTGAGGTTTAAAAGGTGAAATTATATCTTCAAAGTATTTATAGAAGAAAGTAGATCACGAAAACAATTGTGTTAATGATTTGATCCATTCAAAATATATGTTAGGAAAACAATTTAAAAATTCGATTCACTCCATTTTAAGAAGCCACGATCTTGTTTTAAGATCACCAACCAATGTGTATATTAGGAAAGGATAAAATAGTTTATATATATTTTGAGGTTTAAAATGTGAAATTATATCTTCAAAGTATATATGGAAGAAAATAGTTTACGAAAACAATTGTTTGCTTTATTTGATCCCTTTGTTAGGGAAACAATTTAAAAATTCATTTACTCCATTTTAAGAAGCCACGATCACCAACCAATTTTTTTTCCATTAGTTATTCTTCTTATTCGAGACTTTCCTAATCAATGTACGATATTTAGTATAAATTAGAAATTGTGTGATTTATTTCTATCCTAATTAGGAGTTGTGTGATTTGTAATTGATTCGTAGGAAGTTATCAAATATTTGCTATATATTTTAGTGTTTAAATAAATGTGAAATTGTAAAAAAATGATATGTAGCGGAAATATTATAGGAACGCCATGTGAAAAATGAATTGTGGAAGTGTCATATGGCAAACAAAGTTATTTTTGTAATATATATATAATAGATTAAAGTATTTGGTTTTTGTCAATTTTCCTATAGCTTATTCTTTAGAAAGAGGAAGCATATTTCTTATAGAGTAAAATATTATAGGATCTTACAATAATTGAAGGCCCTACCGCCCCTACGTACGCAATCCACCATCTCTTAGCTTGAATGTTTTGTTATTTTATTTAATCATTTAATATTTATTTAATTGCACCATGATCTAATAGATTTGAGGACCACTGGGAATCGACTAAAAATGCTTATATGTTGAGCAACTTTGTATGTTGAGCAACTTTGTTTAAAAGGGATAAGTATTTCATTTAGTGATAGAAAACTAATTGCCATTTGTTGTAGAAGTGTTAGCGGTAAGAAATTGTACTACCAATAATTTTATGAAGCGACGAACGATCTTTTTTAAAAGAATTTTTAATTTTGAGAATTTCAAGAAGGTGAAGAAAGATAAGACTTTGATTATTCGTATTCACTCCGACGCTCAAATCAGGTTACGACGATTGTAGATAATTGAATAAATCAGAAAGAGAACTAGGGTCCTTTTTAGGTCTTAAATACTTTGCCCTTTATGGTAATTAGATTACTCCTTAACGGACGTTCCATAATAATGTCAATTAATTAACTCATTATAATAAATTTATTAAATAAGTAAATAATAAAAGGAAATTAAATAATCGGATATTTTTTTACCTCCTCAGTCGTCCCTCGGATCATCGAGGCTCATACGAGAATCGGGGATTTGAACAATCCGACTCGATTTGACATCTATAGGCCCGATCTTGGCGGCCTCATGACGAAAAGCTTATCAGTGCACAATGCATGGCCAGAGGGTCAGCACGCATGGTGCGGGTTGTGACCGTGTAATTGCACATCCACGAACTCCTTCAGTTTACATAATAGTGTGCACGAGTTGTGCATCCCATGTCATGCTCCATGCACTATGCATTGCATGGGGTACCACTGTTTCGCGCTTAGACCGTGAGTTGAAACCCAAGGTGTGTGCATGACATTGATTTTCCAAAGACTTCTACATGAGACGTCGTATATGCCAAGCGACTAGTGCACGTTTGTGCCTTGCTCAACAAGTCTTTTGTAAAATGATGTGCACGGCCTTTGCTTCATTTTGTACGATTCGTGCATGCCTGCTAATTTCATCTTTGGGTGTTGTTCGACTATGGTTCGTCTTGGAAGTTGATTTTTTTATTCAAATCGTGTTCGAAAGATGTTCTGTGCTTTGGCCTTTAGCTTAATGGAAACTCGTGCCCCGGTGGCCCAAAGGCTAATGGAATTATAGTTTAATGGCAGCTCGTGCCCTATTGGCCCTATGGCTCGGTGGCATACAACTTAGTGACAACTCGTTTCTGGGTTGGCCCGAAGGCTAATGGCATATAGCTTATGTGGCAGCTCTTTCCTCTTAGCTCGAAGGCTAATGGCACTTAATGGAAGCTCGTGCCCAGGTGCCCGAAAGCTATTGGCATAAAGCTTGACGGCTTGGGCCCCTGTTTCCCGTAGGCTCGTAATTTTGAACGCTCTATGTTGTGTTTCCAAAACAACCATATAGAAATCAAATCAATAGTTCAATGGCATTACTCGATGCAAGTACAAATAACAAAAGAATGACAATTAAAATATGGGGGGCTCGTTAAAACCTCTTTGCAGGAAAATTGCGTGGGAGAAAACCATGCGAAGAGAAAAAGAGTACCCCCATGCCAAGTGTATGCAGTAAACATAAAACGTCATGAGATTCGAGGTGTTCCAAGTGCGAGGCACCACCTTTATGTCCATGTCTTCCAACTTGTAGGACCTATTGATGAGGGAGAAATTGATGTGATACGGGATCCCATAAAACTGCAAGGCTAAGTCAAGAGCCGTGCCAAGCCTGCGAGTGACAACTCCTCTCACGATGACGCATGCGCGCCTTAAGTTAGGGTTTTCCAAGACGCCCATGCCAACGATGTCCAATCTGAACCCTACCAGTGTCAACCCTCAAGAGAGGCTAAATGAGGAGGCCATGCAAAGTTTGGGCTCAATTGGAGGAAGAACGCCCGGTGAAGACACAATGGCCTTACTAGCAACGATGTCGGCGCGAGCACCAACGTGGGACTATGGTCAAATCCTTGATCCATGCGACTTGGCTCGAGCACCAATTTGCCAATCTTGTTTAGGCTCTCCATTGTGTCTAGAGATTCAAGGTGTGCAGAGGGAGAGTGAAGGTGGCTCGAAGATGTTGAGCCAAGAAGGTCAAGCCGCGGCGCCAACATGTGAGCCCGATTTTGTCTACAGGCGCAAATCTTAACCCCTCATGCGTTTGGGATCATTTTTGTATATGTTTGGGCTTTTATAGCTTGTGTCTAAATTTCATGCACATCGGAGATAATAGCATGGAGAATGACGCGTTGAAAATTTACTTCATATTTTGGTTTGACACTGTTTCACACCCGGTGGATGAAGCGGAAGCGAGAATGTTGGCTTTCCAAAAAGCATATTCGTAAAAATAGAGATACCACTTCCTTATGAATTTATCTTGGCTCTTTCCGGAATGATAAAGTTTACTTAGAGTTCCCCGACAAACCATTCGCGCCAAAATTGATTGAACCGTAGACCTTCTCGGTAAAACGGCTCAAACTTCAATTCATAAATGTGGATCTCGGACCTATGATGAGAAATAAAAAGGAATATCAAAAATTCGAGTGGCTGAAGCTAAAGCAGCTACTTAAGTAATAGTATTTTTGCTAGCAAATCTTCTAATTGTTTCATTAATTTCAAAGAAACGTTCTCAATGATAGTTTTTCCGAGTTGTTCTACCTCGTTGAATAATTTTTATGACCATCGTGGAGGATCAAGTTGGCCCTTGTGAACAACGAACAATGTGATATCTCACACCGGGTAAATCCTTAACCCTTCCCAAAAAACAATTATGAAATGGAGTTTTCAAGTTCTAAAAAGTTTCAAAGAAAGAACAAGTTTCCAATCCAAAAGGAAAATTTGTTGGTGACGATACTTTAGGGGAGGTCCTGCGGAAAAATAGTTCGACTGTTGATTTACTGTCGAGTCTCGGATCAAATGATTTAGAGATTTTTTTAAACTTATCTTTTGAGTTGTTCTGCCGGATCGATCGCTCAAGATCTTTGGGAGAGCCAAATGAATCGAAAGATTCAAGTTTGGGAACTTTAGGCCACCCGTGGGGAAATGCTCCGACTTGGTTGACAAATCGATGTCTTACTCTATGAACAAGCACCTTCTTTCTCAAAGTCACGTTTTTGCATATCAAACGGACCTCCCCAGTAGGTAATTTTAATTTGTCTGTGATGAACTGGATAAGTTCTTCACCCAAAACCGAAATAGGTGGGTAGGTAGAGAATACCTAGGGGCGCGAGCAGAAGCACAAAAATGAAATGGAAATGAATCGAGGAACTATTAGTGGATCAATTAGGCATAAATTAATACTGACTCCTCAATCTGACTTACTCGTGGCAACCTTCCGATTTTGCTCTATAAAATCCGATAATCCGGATTTTATGTTGTCTCGGAATAAAAATCGAGGGGGGGCCCAAAATTCCTTCTAAAGCTTGCTGAATAATTTAGCGCGGCTGATATTACTCGTCATTATAATGTTTTCTGTTTGCTCATGGTAATTGTAACTTACCGGGAGGGAAATCTTTCTCCTGTTACATGAATCCAATTTTCAGTTCATCCGCATTCAATCAATATAGATTGATCCGAAATCTGATTAATTTTTTTCGTGGATTGGATTTCGCAGAGTTCCATTACTATTAATGGATGGCTCCGTGATTTCTTCTTTTGTATCTTTCAAATAATTCCTGCAGGAGATCCGAAGCCCAAAACTTATGTCGCTCCATCCCCACAGGGGCAGAGAACCTGTCACTGTCTCGGCTATGCTAATGCTTTTTGTCGGTTGGTTCCATTATCACAAAGCGCCCCTTCTTTCAAAGAGATGAGGACAGGTTATTCACATCAAATTTGAAAAAAATGAAAGATTTCGTTGAAATTGTTCGTTTGGAAATTTCCCAAAAGGAATTCCGGGAGGCCTTTATGAGAAGAAAAAATGATAAGCTTAACACAAAGGAAGAAAAAGAAATAACATCTATTTCTGTTGTAGGGTTAGTTCATGACTTCTCATAATAGAATTCGCTCATAGACCGTGATATGCAAATTTTTGCGATTCGACTTTGATCGTTATGGACTGGTACCAAGATTTGAAAGTCTAACTCAACTAAGGATTCAATAAAAAAATTATACCTCGTCGAATACTCATCCTAATATCTAGAAATTTAGTTAAATTAGTTGCAAGACGAAAAGGCCACGAAGCGCCCAACGAATTGGACTTGATCCTCTTCCCCAGGATCCCAGATTAAGGAAGTATTATTTTCCCAGAATGTATCCTAATTTTTGGGATGGAATCCACCAAGTAGTGTTAGAATGGCAAATTCCTTTTCTTAGGAACACATACAGAAAAGTGGATGCATGCATTTTTGCATATCATTTGGACCTTGGAAAGATGGAACTGACATTGATAGATGAGCATGGATCCCATGATGTGACTAATGTGACTCGGAGGACGGCCAAGGAAGGTCCTAATGCCTCATGAATTAATCAAGAAGGGGTTGAGTCAAGAAACCTTATGCTATCAAGGACCAAGGAGATTTATTGCTTCACATGTGGCTTTAATCAAGCAACCTTCAAGTGATAAGTGAGTTTTTTTGCCTAAAAGTCTTCTTATGCATATTTGTTATAAGACACACTTCCTAGATTGTCATGTTTGTGTTTCTTGTTTCATTAGAGTGTTATCTAGTCATTCACGTGCTATTATTCCAAGTATGACTCTAGGGGATAGGTTTCATATTAAGAAGGGGAGTTCCCTAAAATTTCTTCTTGTGCATTCTAGGCGCAAACACCATGTCGTGGCTAGGTCAAGTGGTTTTGCTTACTTAGGAGTTTTTGAGATCCATTATTATTTGACGTTTGTTGGCATAGGCAGCACAAATTCGAGGTCGAATCCTCTTAAAGGAGGGGATTATGATGTGATATGGTATCCCATCAAACTGCAAAGCCAATTCAAGACTCGTGCCAAGCCTAGACGAGTGACAACTCCGCCACCGCTAACGCGCCTCAAGTTAGGGTTTTCCAAGACGCACATGCCAACGACGTCCAATCTGAACCCTACCAGTGTCAACCCTCAAGAGAGGCTAAATGAGGATGTCATGCAAAGTTTAGGCTCAATTGGAGGAAGAAGGCCTGGTGAAGACACAAGGGCCTTACAAGCAACGATGTTGGCTCGAGCACCAACGTGGACTACGGTCCAATTCTTGATCCATGCGACTTGGATCGAGCACCAATTTTCCAATCTTCTTTAGGATCTCCAAGGTGTCCATAGAGTTAAGGTTTGCCAAGGGAAAGTGAATGTGGCTCGAAGGAGTTGAGCCAAGAAGGTTAAGCCGCGGCGACAACATGCGAGCCCGATTTTGTCCGAAGGTGTAAATCTTAACCCCTTGTGATTTTGGGCTCATTTTCGGATATGTTTGGTCTAATGGTCTTATCTAGCTTGTGTGCAAATATCATGCTCATCAAAGCTAACAACAAGGAAAATGACGCGTTGCAAGTTTACTATAAAATTAGGGTTTTGCAAACATTTGGTCTCTTTATACATTCTACAACATTCATTTTTTGGTAACCTTTGAATTATTGATTATTAAAAACTTAAGCATCATAATTATTTATCTTTGAGTTTATGTTCTTGAGTATTTTGTTTTGATGAGTCATATCCATTGCAATCTACTTGGTTTTGGTGAGTCATATCCAAAACAGTTGCTTAGCCTAGGTGAGTCATATCCAAAACGGTTGCTTATCCTAGGTGAGTCATATCCTTGGTGAATTAACAACCCTTTTCGTGAATCTATTGGTGCGTCATATCCAATAGGTCCAAGTTGCCTATCCTTTTTATTTCTTGCATTCTAAAACCCTAAAATCTCAAAAAGAACCATTCTTATCACTTGATCGATGACGCTACGAGTCTTGCTCCACACAAGGCTTTGGGAGACGACTATCCTTGAACCATAACAAAGATCCTTAGGCTGGAAGTCGTCAGCAATCACTTGGTATGGCCCCTCCATATTCGGTCCCAACTCTTTGTCCGTCGGGTCCTTAGTTTTGGCTAGGACCTTTCGGAGGATGAAATCACCGACTCCAAAGTTGCGCGACCTGATGCATTTTCCAAGTTAGACCCATGGAAGGTCAATCCACGTGCCTCATGAATCTGTTCTTATTTCTTATTATTTCCCTCGCTTTGAGCACCTTTAGGGTCTGGAAACCGCATCAATAGTCGTGCATGTTGGCCTTATTCTGCCTGATTGTCAACTCTATCATGTGTATGACACATTTCTGCGGGTTTTATTTTTTATCCGCGAGTGATTATGCCTTCTTTTCAGCCTGATGGGACCCTGAACCTGATTCCTGACCCTTGAACTCTGGAAGAATACCCTTAGAAACCAATTGTTCTAAGTAGTGCTTGAGAGTCCTACAGTCTTCAATCATATGCCCCTTCTCCTTATGAAAGGAGAAAAACCTAATCTGGTCCCTCTCACTCGGATCTTCCCTCATGGGATTCGGCCATTTGAAGTAGGGCTTGCTTTTTATCCTTGTCAGGATCCTGTAGATAGGTATTTTTAATATAATATGCACTGCCTGCAAAGCCGGAACTGGAAATAGTCCCATGTCTCTACCCTGAATTGGGCATCTCTATTCAGACGAAGAATATGCGCCTCCCTGTATGCATGGATGACACACTACATGAATCTAGAAGCAAATTATCTCAATCCCTCATCCATGCGCATCTTCATAGAAAACAATGCATCCACATACGATGGCTCCCTACTATTAGCAATAAAGTGAGCCATAAAATTCTTGGCCAACTGATTCCAGGAATAAATCAAATTCTGCTGCAGACAATGGAAGCACTTGGCATCCATCTTCCGTAAACTCATAGGGAATAATTTACACATAAGCGCATCGTTAAAATTCCATAGAGCCATCTTATGCGTATATGCATAGTAATTTGACCAACATGATCTACTTTTCCGTCATACAACTCGAAAGAGGGAGAAGACAACTTAGATGTTGGTGGTTGATTCCTAGTTGTTCTTGCAAAAGGGGTTAAAGTCATTCGAGTTTGTTTATGCTTTGCCTGATCTCGCGTATTAATCAAGGACTCGCCTTGGTTGTCCAGTAATCACAATAGGCGCTGCTCTGCTTCCTAGATCTGACAGGCCTTGCGGTCTTGCTCGTTGCCCAAGTCTATACTCTCGGCCCTAGCCCGATAATCACAATCGCGGGAGACCTCCACCTCTCGTATTGCACTCCTTAGACCGCACCCCTTCACGGTGTCGTGCTACGCCTCTCCTTGAATCAATAATTCTGCCTGGAAGTCGAGGAAGAAGAGCGTCGCCCCTTCCAACGAGCCCGATCTCGCAGCCCCTCGTTGTCGCCGAGATCGGTATCCTCTTGTTTGGCGACTCCGCGTCAGCCGTTATGGTAGCCTCACCAGAACTCCGCTCCCTATGGGTCAAGAGGACGACAGTGCAAGCCAATCATTGGCCCCTGCTGCCACCTTTGGACTCGGTTTCCCCCACTGGCCGCTTGCCCTGTGCCCTATCGAAAGCCTTACGCAACGCAACCGCCTCCTCTTGCACAACCTTAATCTGACGATCTTTTTCAGCCAATGTCGCCTCAAAATCGACCCTTTGGTGATCTCTTTCGACGATCTCTGCATCCAACTCGGCCCTTTGTTGTCCGCCGCCACCCCTAGGCTCGTGGTAGTTCTCTTGGTGACCATTATAGCCCTTGCTCCTCATGGACGACGCCAGTTGTAGTAGTAAGAAATTGTACCACCAATAATTGTACGAAACGATGAATGATCTTCCCCAAAAGAACCTTTAACTATGAGAATCTGCAAGAAGACAAAAAGAGACAGGGCTTTGATCCCCGTATTCACTTCGACTCTCAAATCAGGTTACGACGATTGTAGAGAATTGAATGAACCAAGAAGTGACCTTGGATCCCTTTTAAAATCTTAAATACCTTGTCCCATATGGTAATTAGATTAGTCCTTTAAACGGGCCTCCGATAATTAATAAAGCCATTATTTATCTCATTAAAATAAATTACTTAAATCAAGTATAAATAAATTAAAATAAAATAATTGAACTATTTTTCACCTTCTCAAGAAATAATGTTATTTGTGAATTTTTGTATTTTTTTTTTAAAAAAAAGTAAGGATTAGGAAGGAATCAAGAATGACTTGAAAACCATCCTATAGCATCATTTCGGATGAGAAGCAGAACTTTTGGGTTGGATTGAATCTCCTCTTGAGTCTTCTCGTGGCAGAGCTTTGTAATCTTGTCGGCCACCAAATTGACTTCTCGGAAGATATGATTGATCTTGGCTGTCGAAAAACATTGTAATAAAATAAGAATATAAGAGAAAAAAATCTCTATATCCCAAGGACAAGCCCAAACACCATTGATAATATTAACAATAGTTAAGTTGTCGCTTTCTAGTTCAATTTGACTTAGTCTCATGTCTTTTGTTGTTTGTAGGGCGTTTCGTATTGCCAAGGTTTTTGTTCTTAAGGCAGTTAATTTCCCACATTTAGTTGCATTGATTCTTATTGGATCTGCATTGTCGTTTCTGAAGATGTAACCAATAGTTGAGTCTCCATTAATTTTAGTGGAACCATCAACGTTAATTTTGATGGTGCCTAGTTCTGGTTTTCTCCATCTTAGATTTTTCCTTTGTCGTTCTGGTTTTCAAGACTTTCTTGTTAGCTATGGTGTATCAGCACAGTCTTGGTTCTATTCTCTTACTTTTTTTCCAGTTTGAAATCATATTTGTTATGTAGTGGGGGAGATTTTTAATAATATCTGATTGGTTATTCGCGTCTGTAAAGGTTGTATGCTTTCAATGGTACCAAATACTCCACCACACGATGGTTAAGTTAGATAAGTCCTTTTTATTAAGTGTTCCCCTAATTTCTTCAATAATGACAGCAATACTTTTGTTATCGCAATCTAGAGAATTAATGTATTTTTTTTTGATAAAGTAATAATTCAAGAAACCAGTACAACCAAACCTGGAATCTCGAGAGGCCAAAAAATCGGCGACGGAACACTCGCCAAACCCTACCCAAACATAATAAACAAAGATAAACAAACTGCAAAGAACGAGAGAAAAACCAATACAGAGTATAGACACTGACGAAGCAAGCAAACACCAAGGCAAATTATCGAGAAAGTCCTCAAACAGTGGTTGGAAGACACCAACAGGTCGTTTGAAGCATCCGAAAAGAAGAAACATGACACAATCTGGAGGCAAATCGTCAGCAGCAGCCACCAGGGATCACTCGATCGCTGTCTTGTCTCGATCCGAAACAACAATTCTCAGAATCAGCCTAAGGGAATGCCAGCACCAGCAGTGAGAGTACCTTGCTTTGTACAAGCTTGCAGGGCAAGCCTCATTAAGAAACCAATGAGGCATCAGGCAAGCTTGCAGGGCAAGCCTTGTTAACTTCAAAGTTTGTTTAAACTTGTATTCAACCTGTAGTCCAAGTTTGACTTGTATTCCATTTTCTTTTATTTTTATTTCCCTTTTATTGTTCTCTACCATAAGGCATTGGAAGCTACTTCCAACGAAAACCAGATGGGGAGACAAGATGGGAATTTTTGTTTTTGTTGTTTGTTCAGATCCAGTTTTCAGATCCAGATGTTGTTCAGATCTAGGGCCAGCGGGTTTCTAGGGCCAGTGAACACTCAACGCGGAACCGGGGTTTGTGGGTTCGGTGGTGGCAGTGTTGTGGGTTCGGTGGTGGAGGGTTGGGTTCGCCAGGATTTGGGTTCAGACTAGGATCTTGGTTCAGTCCAAGCCAGGATATGGGTTCAGCAGTGGCGATGTTGTGGGTTCGGTGGTGGGGGGCTAGGTTCGCCAGTCGGAGCGGGCTCGAAGCAGGGGGAACGAAGTCCGATCGGAAGGCGGAGCATCTGGTGGTGGTGGCGAGTCTCAGTCGTGGGTGCCCGTGAGGCGGGGGGGCGGTTAGGCGGGTGCCGGTGAGGCGGTGCCTGTGAGGCGGGCCGGTGAGGCGGGGCTCGTCGGAGGCTGTGGCCAAACGCGTTTTTTCCCTCCCCAGAGGCGGAGCATCTGGTGGTGGTGGCGAGTCTCTGTCGCGGGTGCCAGTGAGGCGTGCCGGTTAGGCGGGTGCCGGTTAGGCGGTGCCTGAGAGGCGGGCCGGTGAGGCGGTGCCTGTGAGGCGGGGGCTCGTCGGAGGCTGTGGCCAAACGCGTTTTTTCCCTCCCCAGAGGGGAGCGTTTTCTCCAATTAATTTTCTCTATAGCTCTTGATTTGTATAAACACGTTTAAACTTTTGCTATTCAGAACTTTTGATTTTTTATTTTTTTTTTTATTTAATTTTTTTTTTATTTTGAGCGTACTCAGTACGCTAGAATTTTTATTTGGTATTTCGTTTTTATTCTTTTCCATCTTTTTGAACCAGCTTGCAGAGCAAGCTTGTCCAACAATGGAAGAAGTTGTTTGAGGGGGTTGTCCCAATTCTTGTTTGATCTTGTGGTTGGTTTGGGGTCACCTCCAAGTTGTTCAGCAGACCGCCGGCGAGGCGAACCAGAGCTCCAGCTCCAAGGCGTCCAGCGAGGCGAGCCAGATCTAGATCCAGAGCCTCCTCAGCAGCGGAGGCGGTGGTGGGGGTCTCGGTTCGAGGGTGGTGGGGGGAGGCGGTGGCGGCGAGCCGGAGCTCCACCTCCAAAGCGTCCAGCGAGACGAGCCAGATCTAGGTCCAGATCCAGAGCCTCCTCTGCAGCGGAGGCGGTGGTAGGGGTCTCCGTTCAACCGGTTCTCCGTTCGAGGGTGGTGGAGGGAGGCGGTGGCGGTGGAAGGCCGAGAGCGATTTCCGGTGAGGCGGTAAGTGCCGGTGAGACGAGTGCCGGTGAGGTGGGCGTCGATAAGGGCGGCGGCTCATCTCCGGTAGGAGATGGCCATTGATGGCTTTCTGGGAGAAGCTCCCTTGGGAGAGTTTCTCTCTCCTTAAAAGCTTTATGGTGTTGGGTATTGTTTAGCTGTACAAGTTTTGTATTTAGAGAATTAATGTATTGATTCGTAGTTGGGCATATCTTTTTGATAGTTGATCGTGTATATCGACAAATAAAAATTTGTCAAAACATTAATCAATTATTTAGAGAGTGCATGCCTAATTCCTTTCACTCGCTTTGATGAGAAAACAAAGTGCACCATCCTTCCATATGATCACACACCAATACTATAAAACCCAAACACTCCCACCTCTCTCCTCTCTCTAAAAACCAAACCCAAACCCAAACCCCAATCACAACCCCAAATCAACAGTAACACCAACAGCAATGGATATTTCACTACCAATAGGTTGTCCATTACCCAACAACAACAACACCGAAACAACAACAAACTCAAAGGAAATTAGAGAGAAGGTTTCATCCTTCTCTTTAAACCCCCCAAATATTTCAAGGGATAATCTCCCATAAAACATCCCTAATTACTCTATGTGGTAACCCTCACCTATATCATCGGGGCAATCCCCCACCTATACCGTTGGGGTGAATCAACTGTTAAATACCGCTTCAACTTCTCAAAGATCAAATACAAAAGAAGCATCTCAAATTGAATCACTAGTTGAGCCTCAAGCCAGGGCGACACAATAACTGAACCACCGTACCACCACCATGCCTAAGCCGTCAGCTTGACCCCTCTCAGAACCAAATCTGAGCCTCTCAACCCCTCACCGTGCTCGCAAGTATTGAGGATTAGAATGTGCCCATTTCAAATTGGTTTCGAAATCTAGAACAAAAATTGTCACCCACACCAAATTAGATTAAGTATGTACTGTTAATCTTACTCATACATGAACCTTGCATCATCATTCTCTTATTATTTGAATCGATTTTGATTCCGCCTACCTCGCTCCTCTGATCCGAAGTTCACTTCTTGGTGACCATTCTTCACCGTCTCATCCTCTTCTAACCTACTCGGCCTTCGATTAAATAATCTCATACCTCTCAAATCTGAGGCTCTCTCGTCTACGGCCTCTAAAATCTGAGGCTCTCTCGTCTCCGGCCTCTCAAATCCGAGGCACTCTTGTCCTCTGATTTTCAAATCCTAGCCATCCTCGTACTCATACTTGAACATATGCTTCTGCTTGTGAGCCACGCCCCGCTGATTTCGGATACAATCAGTCTAACCCCTATACAAACCCATCAAAAAATTTATCTTTAAGCTTTCAAGCTTAATCGCTGTTTGTTTCCCAACTGTTCCCTGATCTCTCTTTTTGGCTTGTTTTGCAAGCTAGAGGAGATAACAATATTACTTTAATTCTGAATATATATTAAACTCTTTTTCTTTTTCATTACCCTTTTTGGACCTATTAGCCCATTTTGATCTGATGGGCTCTATAGTCCATTTAACATCATCCAACTTAAACGCAAACTTTATAATTTTTTAATCTATACTTATTTGCTTCGTTTGATTTACTTGAAAGATTTCGGGAAATATTTTCATTAAAATAAGTGTCTTGCCGTCCAATTTAGCTTTCACGCCATTGGCAGTCCCACCTTCGATATACCACAGGCTTCTCGAATACCAACACCTATTTTGGAAGCAACATGCCAAAGCAACTCATTTGACTAACATGGATAAAAATACAACATATTTCCAATCTATAGTCAAAATTCGTACACATAAACAACAAATTACTTCCTTCCAAACAAGAGATGGTTGTATCTTTCATGATCATCATAATATCCAGTGTATGATCACGTCGGAACTTCAATTCCGTTTTGTGCCGCTTCAAGTTCAACCATTATCTACGGAAGACCTCGATATTATCCCCTCTATTATTACTCCCCATGACAACTCATTCCTTACTGCCATCCCTACTGCTGCATAAATTTTTGATGCGTATCTTCAAAAAATGACAAAACAATTGTCAAAGTGGAAGGTCAACTCCTTGTCTTAGGCTGGTCGACTAGTTCTAGTTCAATCTAATATCTTGTCCACTGTCAATTATCTAATGCAAAGCTTCCTCCTTCTTGTTGGAATTTGCAACGACATCGACAAAATTCTAAGGGACTTCTTTTGGAACAAAACCAACCCAAAATATCTCCCCTGAATTAGCTGGGAGTCTATCTGCCAACTTAAAAAATTTGGTGGTCTTAGGACTTCATAAGGCGGCTGATATGAATAAATCTTTACAAATGAAACTGCTATGGAAATTACTCACTGAACCTAACAATTTATGGTGCAAAGTAATGTAATATCCCACTTAAAATAGAAGGGTAAAATGACAATTTTAAAGTGATAAAAATAAAAGTTTTGAATTTTTTTTAGAGGAGTAATTTAAATTTCGGAAATTCCGCGAGGTAACCTTCAGATTTTGCAAATTCCGCGAGGTGTCCACATGTTTCGACTATTCTGCGAGGTAACCTCGAGTTTTTTTAAAAGTCCGTCAAACGACCCTCCGTTATCTCCACCGTTAAAATGCAGTTAATTCAATTTTTTTTAAATAAAAATAAAAATTGTTGTTATTTAATTTTTAAAAGAAAAGGAAAAAAATTGCAGCCATTAATTATTAATAAAAAAAAAAACAAAGAAGTCTAACTCCTCTTCTCGACTTTGTTGGCTGGGAGCTTTTAGCCTTTTACACGACTTCACTTCAGCGACTTCAGCGAGACTCGGGGGAGACGAAGCCAAGGAGACGTCGGGGATTGGGACAATGCGGAGAGGGACGACGCCTGGAGCGGGACGGCGTCGGGAGTGGGACGACGCCGGGAGCGCGACTTCGCCGAGAGCGCAACTTCGCCGTGGTGGTCCGCGGTTGCTTGCGACGAGGGTGGTGGTGGACTGCTCCGTGAACGAGAAGGGCTGTTCGTCGAATCTACGCCAAGGCCAGGTACAAATTTCAGCATATAGTTAATTTTTGTGCTTTTTTGAAATTTAGGGTTCATGTAAATTTGGGGGTTTGATGGAGATTCATGATTTTAGTCAAATTGGTGTCAATTTTAGTTGAATTTCTTTGATATATTGCGTTGGATTCAAGTGGGGATAAAGCTAATCTTGTATTTCTTTGATATATTGTGTTGAGAAATGAGAAAAATTTGCAACTGTTTTGAGAAATGAGGAAAATGTTGTCAACAGTGATGACAACTGAAATTGAATTAGTTGATGGGGATCCTTTCATCTTAACTTGCTCTGCGTGAATGGAATATGAGCTTGTGGCAACTACTGATATCTTTTTTCCCCTAGTGACGAGATAAGCACTTAATTATGAGTATGCCTTTGCCTTTAACCAGTGTTTTTCTTTTAAAAATTAAATAACAACAATTTTTTTTAAATATTGAATTAATTGTATTTTAACGGTAGAGATAACGGAGGGTCGTTTGGCGGACTTTTTAGAAAACTCAGGGTTACCTCACGGAATAGTCTAAACCTGTGGACATCTCGCGGAATTTGCAAAACCTGAAGGTTACCTCGCGGAATTCCCGAAAAACTCATGAACTTAGGTTCAAATGTTGGGTTATGATAATTTTTGGTACAAATTATCATATGAATAATAATAATATGGTGTTAAAATAAATAAATAAGTATAACAAATAATGTAATTTTATAATTTTAAATAACAATAAAGGTCATAAGAATTTTTATGTTATCCAAGAAGGGATAAAATAATAATTGTCCATATGTTATTTCTTTAAGCTAAGGATGGTTTAAATTATGATTAAATTTATATTAATTATAATTTAGATAAATCTTATCAAATTTGACCTAGAATATTTAAATCAAGTCTAACAAATTTTGTTAAGGATTTAAGTATGGTTAATTTCATAACAACAATAACTTAAGGTTATTTTAACCTAAGTTAAATTTTAATATATTTTAATTTTGGGTTAAAATAATATTACAAACTTAAAATATTAAAAATACTAAGTTTGAGTAATTTTTGCAATTTATGTAAAGTAAAAAGGGCATTTTTGACAAAAAACCAAAACATTGGGCCATTTTTGTAAATAGCCTAAAACATCATATCCTTCTAGGGGTGTGCAAATTCGGACCGGACCGGAAAATTGGACCGGACCGGACCGAAAATGCCCGGATCGGACCGGGGGAATTACGGTCCGGTCCCCGGTCCACATATTTATAAAATTCCGGTTCTGGTCCGGTCCGGACCGGATGGACCGATTTTTTATTGTTTTTAATTTAATTTTATATATTAATATCTCATAATATTATTAAAAATTAATTTTTACTATAAATATAAATAAATAACAAAATATATTATCTAATATTATACACAATAGTTATAAAAATAGAAAAAATAATTAATTTTTCATTTATATAAAACTAAAAAATATAAAAATATATTTACCGGTCCAAACCGGTCCAAGACCGGACCGAATCATACCGGACCGAATCATACCGGTCCGGTCCGATCTCCGATCCAAGGTTTGAAAAAATTCCGGTCCGGTCTGGACCGGATTTTCTATTCAGTTGGCCGTGAAGCTTTCAAGCCACTTTAATGGCAGAAATTCGCGAGCCTCGGATTCGATCGAGCCCATTGAAGGCTGGGTATTGAAGACAATCATATCTTACACGTAATCTACCATTTATTCGGATTAAAGGAGGACGAAAACCTCGGAATTGTGCTCGATTGTATCCCGTCGAAATTTAGGGTAAATTCACATTGATTCAAAATTGATCTGATTTGGATTCAATTGGGAAAAATTAATGGAGGGTTTATGCCGGGTATATTCACCTCTATCAAACCCCTAAAAATACCCGCCCAAATCAACGATCTAAGGCACCCAATTTCGATAAAAAACATTTAGAACCCCAGAAATCTCTACCGATCTGTACCACTAGTTGCATCTGGAAGTCCTCTAGCAAAGCCCTATCAAGCCGCCGTCGTACAACCGCCGGAGCACCTCCAATTTGGCCAGAAACCGCCGGGTATCATCTTTGTCGGTTTTGGTATTTTTTTCTTTTGGCTCCGATTTGATTTTCCGTTTATTTTTATAATTATTATTTAGACTAATTATGATTAATTAAATTAATCTTGGTTACTAAATAATAATAGGGGATTAATATGAATTTATAAAAAATAAAATTATTTAATTATAAGTTTAATAATATTATCTTATATTATGAATGGGTAATTCATTATTATTCATTCAGACAATATTTTGGTTTAGAAAATTTAGGATTATAGATAAATTATTTATTTAATTTATTTATGATATGATTATTTAGAATATACGACTAATTAATTTTTAATCGTATAAATAATCGTTTTATCGAAAAACCTTGAAATTGATTTATTTATGAGTTAAATAAAATCAATTAGAAACCGAGATATTGTATCTTTCAAATTGTGATATTGAATAAATTATCTAATATAATTTATTCATTTTGTATGATTTGGGTACGTCTCAGAATTGCGTTTGAACGGGAATAAGCAGGGAACCATTTTGCTTTTCGAAAGCAACCATCTCCAAGACGTCGTTCATTTTCTTCGTGATCAAGACAAGTGGTGGTTCGCTCTTGCTAATTTATTCCATATTTTACTTAATTGACAATTAATCTACTGTCTTAATTAAGTTGTGATAAATATTCTTAATTTCTCGTTTGAGAACTTATGTGTTAAAATATTGTGTAAAATGAACATTTTTATTAGGTTGTATATATGCTAGCTATTACCGTATATATATTATAGGATGCTAGATAATAATTGGTGTGAATTGTTGTGATTTGGTGTGGATAATAATTGTTAGTTAGCACGAGTATTCGTCAGAGTGCTATTACCATGCGAGGTTTAACTGTTTTTTTATAACTTGATATTAGGAGGATAATTTCCCTAATACTTTTGGTCATGACCTACCCTTATTTTATATAAGTTGTGGTGCACTTAGCTAGTGTCGAAATTCGAAATTCGTCCCATATTCTATATCTCATTGCGAGATTGGTGTGGATTAAAAACTTTAACGTAAATGCACATTTTAAAATTAAATTAAATAAGTATCGTTTTGTACATAATTAATATGTCCCGTCTCTTGTCTAAAGAAAACCTTCAAGAATTCTGGCTTTTGCAGGCGCTGATGGATCGACAACGCTAAGGGAGCTAAATGCAAATTTAAATCAACGGCTAAAGTAATGAATAGGAAAAGCGTCCGCTTCAGGAACTCAAACGAAGTTATCATATTCATACGATGTTACATAACAAAATATCAGCGTCTTTGTGAGAAAGAGTGTGAACATGGGGTGTTTTATGAAAATTTTCCCATAATAATTATTAAATTAATTTGTCGTTGAATGATTGACGGCTTTTCCTTTCTAGCTCGTTCTTGGAAAGCAGTGAATGATTGAGTGTGAGGTGTGAAACAAATACTGAATATTTTACTCCGTAAATCGGCGTTCAAACCAGTGGACACATGCCAGGAAGCAAAGTAGCAAGTTTGCATCATAATTTTTATTTTGTGGCCACAATTATTTGGCCCATTTTAATTCGTTTATCGATCTTAAGAATACAATACATAAAAGTTTAGCATTTAATGAAAATAATAGTACTCCCTTCGTCCCGATATATAGTGTTCATTGTGAATTTTGCACAAGAATTAAGAAAGAAAAAAAGAAGCTGAAAATCCAGCGGACAAGTATAGATTGTACTCTAGAGGAATAGAGCCACATTTTTTGCAACCAGAAGAATGATTTAGTCATCCAAATCATCAATCCTAAGCAAACAAAATTAACCAATAACATTACATAATCACCAAAATACAACCAATATGATTCCAACAAATTAAGGCACACAGATTGTGCCCAATTTGCTTCAATTTTTTGGCTCTTTAAATATAGAAAAAGAAACATTCTTCCCCAATTTATTGCCTAAACAATCTGAAAGCTAAACAAACAAAGAAAAAAATAGAGGGGAGAGAGAGCATCATTGCCTAAACTTCAATGGCTTCAGACCTAAACTTTAATGATGGATGGTTTCCAGATGATGAAGACTTTGATAATGTTGTCCAAGAAGATTTTCTAATGGAAGAAATTGAGATGCCTTTTGATCTGAATGAGCCAGCTGGGGACATGGAAGAAGAAGGCTTTCTTCTTGATCTTAACATGGAACCAAAAGAGACAGAGCATGACACAGAAGCAAGCAGTCATCATCATCAGTCATCACAATCAACAGAAATAGAACATCAAACACAGGCAAACAGTCATCACCAGCCATCAAGAAATAGGCTCAGCAGTGAACAAAGAATACAGATACTACTGTGGCTACTAAACAGAGCATCAGAGGGGCATCTTCAGTATGGAGCAATCAAGGCTGCTGAACATGAATTCAATGTATCAAGAAGGTGCATAAGTACATTATGGAACACAGCCAAGAAATAGAGAGATGTTCAACAGAGATACAATGTCACAACAAAGTTTCACAACTCTGGAAGAAAGAGGATTCAAGTGCCAACTGATCAAATCAAAGCAATGAACATTAGGGACTTAGCTTCCAAGCTAAACATTTCAAAGAGCTCAGTACACAGAATGGTGAAAAGGGGAGTTATTAAGCCACATTCAAATCCACTCCATCCAGGATTGAAGGATGCAAACAAGAAAACAAGATTGCAATGGATATTAAGTCTGCTACAGAGGGACACACCAGAAACAAAGAGGTAGTACTATTCAATGTATGATTTCGTTCACTTAGATGAAAAATGGTTTTATCTTAGCAAGAAGTCACACAGAGTGTATTTAGCAGAGAATGAGAAAGGCAAATACAGAGCAGCCAGTTCAAGTAAGTTCATTCCTAAAGTGATGTTCACTGCTGTGGTAGCTAGGCCAAGATTTAATGCACAGGGAGAATGTACCTTTGATGGGAAGATTGGTATCTTCCCATTCACTTACCAAGAGCTAGCAAAGAGGTCATCAAAGAACAAATAAAAGGGGACAATAATCACTAAGATTGTTGAATCAGTAAACCAACAAGTGACAAGGAAGATGCTCATCAATCAAATAATTCCAGCAATCAAGGCAAAATGGCCACAAGATGGAACTTCCAAAGTGATTATTGATGCGAACAACCCCTGGAGTGTTGTTGCAACGCAAGATCTTTGACTCCTCAAGCTTGAATTCGATTCCTTCTCTTCCGTAGCCAAAGTGATGGCTTTCCTAGGGCTAAATAGATAGCCCTCAAACGCGTTCAAAGTGATGAACAAAGGATCAAAGAGATGATCACGAACACCGAAGAGACGATGTAAGAATTGCTCGAAGCGACGAGCTATGGGATAGACGATCCGTGGGATCGAAGAGTTGACGTTAGAACTCAAGGGAAGGAGCGTACTCAACTTTACTACTCAAATTCAACGTAAAGATTACAACTAGGGTTTTCCAAGTTTAAATACCCATAAAAGATAATAATAAAATAATAAGAATGTTCGGAAACGACGCGTGAGTACCGCACGGTTAACCGCACGGTTAGCAAACTGTGCAGAAAGTACGAAACTTAATGCTGGAGTGCCGCACGGTTAGCAAACCGTGCAGACCTTCTGAAATCACTCTCGACTTTCTCGCACGGTTAGTTGCACGGTTAGCAAACCGTGCAAGAGTTCCGGAGCTGCTCTCGACTTTCTTGCCCGGTTAATGGCACGTTTAGCAAACCGTGCCGAATTTCCATAGACCCAGCTGGGTCTTTGTTCGTCTGGCTCTCCTTGGCGTCTGGCTCTCTTCGAGTGCTCTCCCATTGTTCTCTCTTCGTTCTTCGCCGTCATCGAGGGGATCATGGAGCTATCAATCTCCCCTTCTTGGCTGCGAAGTGTCCTCGCTTCGACCTTGTCGTCAAAAGCAGGAGGCGTAGAAGGAGAAAGAACAGCGATGTTGAACGTAGGAGGCACACCATAGTCATCGGGTAAAATCAAGCGGTAGGCGTCGGCACCAAGGCGTTGTAGCACCTGAAATGGACCAATACCGCTAGCATCCCACTTGCGGTGTCACTTTAATGGAAAGAGATCGCGACGCAAGTGCAGCCATACCAAGCCTCTAGGCTCAAACTCCATGGCACGCCGGCCTGCGTTGCGTTCCTGCAAAAGAGTAGACACCGCAGGGGGTAAATCAACCAAAGCCTTAACATTTAAGAGACACGCAAAAGGTTCAAGTAAAAAGCATGGAAGACGTCCCTGAATTATTGGGGAGACATCATGGGACCGGGCTAAGGTAAGCCGGTTCTCGCATTTGCCGTGAATGTCAGGTTGTGGAGGCGTCTCAAACGTGAAGTACTGGATCACCTTTGTATTGATGATGTCGCGGTAACTCCCACCATCCTCGTTGGCGGTAATAACGCTGTGTGGAACCAAGCCAATAGGCACGTTGTCGTGCTAGTCCATAGAGATGCATATGTATTCGTCCATCTCCTCCTCCTCCTCATCGTCGTAGGTGTCAAATATCGGGCCGGCTGCATAGGTGTCCTCGTCAAAAGACTCGTAGCCGGAGGTGTTCGACATTGGGTCAGCCATGGTCAACCTGAAGTCACTCATGGCCAGACGATGTTGCGCAAGCTTGGCAGTCAGCGCGGCATGCAAAGCTTGAAGTTGGTCAATTCGCGCACAGACGGAGGCCATGTGTTGGGGGCTGCGGTGGCCCGTAGAGTTGATGTCACTTATGGTCCGACGAAGGTGGGCAAACTCGGCAGCCTGCGCGGCGAGTTGGCGGTCTATGTCTTCACTCAGTGCACGAAGTGCGACAATTCGCTCAGAGACGGAGTCCATCTGTCCGGGGATGGGGTTGCCCGTAGAAGGAAAGTAGCTTATCGTAGGAACCTCCATCGTACCTACACGAAGCATATAACACAAGGAGTAAAGTGCACCAAGCAAAAGAACAAGTCCAAGCCAAGTCCTTGTCTCAAAAGTGAACCAAGAAATTTTCCGCTAGGCGTACTAACTTTGGTTGCTCGTGAGGAGGGAGAGGCTTGAACGGAAGGCAACAAAGCAAAAACTAGCAAATCACGTCCCAAACAACACACAAAATTTCCAAGGTCAAGAAGATCACATCAAGTTTTTCAGAATTAATCACAAGAGAGTTGAAAATTTTTCTTTGCCCTTTTCAATAAGAGTTGCATAGAGACATGAAAGAAGAGAAGATGGAGTATGACCGTATGGTGCGTTCTCTGCCCTTGTTTTTTTTTTTGAATTTATGGGCTTCCGTCTTCCCAAACCTTTTTTTGTTTGATGGAAGGTGAGAATAGTATGGTTGTTTTTGTTTAGACGGTCACACTTTGTTTTTGTTTTTGTTTTGATATGATTGTGAAGCAAAGAAGAAAGAACCACACAAGCAAGTGTAGGAAAAGAAAGAAGAGACAAACAACTATGAGGGAAAAAAAAATCTAACAACTAATCTAGCAATTAATCCAAAGATGAAGCAAGACTTGATCAACAAGAAACAAGGAAATCAAATATGCCAATAAAGAAACAAGAGTTGCTAGAGGATAGATTTTAGGGTTGTTGGAAAAGTAACCAAAGCCTAAGGAAAATTAGGGTTCAGCCGTGAGAGGGAGAGGGAGTGGCGGACGGAGTGGTGGTGGCGGACGATGGTGGTGGTGGCGAACGGTGGTGGTGGGGTGGTGGCGAGAAATTCGGTAATGGTGGTGGTAAGAAAAAAATTTCTAGGGTTTGCGAGCGGAAAATTTCAAAGAGTCACAATAAGAGAGAAGAACAAACTTAGCTTGGATAGGCTCTGATGCCAGTTGATACGAACAACCCCTGGAGTGTTGTTGCAACGCAGGATCTTTGACTCGTCAAGCTTGAATTCGATTCCTTCTCTTCCGTAGCCAAAGTGATGGCTTTCCTAGGGCTAAAGAGATAGCCCTCAAACACGTTCAAAGTGATGAACAAAGGATCAAAGAGATGATCACGAACACCGAAGAGACGATGTAAGAATTGCTCGAAGCGACGAGCTACGAGATAGATGATCCGTGGGATCGAAGAGTTGACGTTAGAACTCAAGGGAAGGAGTGTACTCAACTTTACTACTCAAATTCAACGTAAAGATTACAACTAGGGTTTTCCAAGTTTAAATACCCACAAAAGATAATAATAAAATAATAAGAATGTTCGGAAATGACGCGTGAGTACCGCACGGTTAGCAAACCGTGCAGAAAGTACGAAACTTAATGCTGGAGTGCCGCACGGTTAGCTGCACGGTTAGTAAACCGTGCAGACCTTCTGAAATCACTCTCGACTTTCTCGCACGGTTAGCTGCACGGTTAGCAAACCGTGCAGGAGTTCCGGAGCTGTTCTCGACTTTCTTGCCCGGTTAATGGCACGTTTAGCAAATCGTGCCGAATTTCCATAGACCTAGCTGGGTCTTTGTTCGTCTGGCTCTCCTTGGCGTCTGGCTCTCTTTGAGTGCTCTCCCATTGTTCTCTCTTCGTCCTTCGCCGTCATCAAGGGGATCATGAAGCTATCAATTATCATACAACAAGATAATGCAAAGGCTCACATCAATCAAAATGATGCAGAATGGTACCAGGTATATCAACAAGATGGATTCACATTCATATTACTTCAACAACCACCTAACAACCCTGACTTAAACATTATAGATTTAGGTTTTTTTAGAAGCATACAGTCTTTAATGCATAAGAAAATGCCAAATGATGTTGATAGAATGCTAGAGGCAGTAAATGAAGCATTTTATGAATTAGACCCCAAAACATTAAGCAATGTATGGATGACATTGCAGTATGTCATGAATGAGATACTAAAGGCCAAATGGGGGAATGATTTTGAATTGCCACATGTAAGTAAGAGAAAATTAGAGGCTCAGGGTAACCTAGATCCAATAGTCAAGGCATCAATGTGGGAAGTTGTACAAGCATGTGGGGCACAAGAAACTGAAGCAGAGGAAGCAACAACAAATACATGAGAGGACACTCAAGCAACATCAACATTGAATGCAATGCAAGAGACCCAGGAACAAGACACTCAAGCAACAACTGAAGTATGTCCAATGCAAGGGACTCAAGTAACATCATCAACATCATATGCACTAGGGGACAACTGAATGTATTTAGGTTATAGTACAATTTTTTTGTGAAAATGTTGTGCTCTCGCACACGCCAGGATCCAAAACAGTACAAGGTGAAGGGCATTGAGATTATGTTTTGTGTTTCTTTGTGGAAAGGGAAAGATATAAATCTTCTAGACGGATCTAGACGAGTTTGGGATATAACTCATCAAGTATGACTCGAAGAGTTTGGGATAAGCAACTCATAACCCTCGGATGAACTCACCAAGAAATATGAGAAGATATTGATTGACCATGGATGTACGATTTGGAGAAGGTGAAGGGTAGAAAGGCTAAGAAGTGAGACCCAGACGAAAGGATAAGAAAACCAGACGAGGACCCAAATGTACTCACCCATATCAAACAACCTTCTTTGGATATACGCACCAAAGGTTGTTTTGGATATACGCACCAAAACAAGAACTTTAAGCATTCATGGATATATGCACCAAGAAGCCATCATTCAAGTGAAGCTTGGAATTCAAACAAATATGTTTTCTCTCAATTCAAGCTTAAAAATAACAAAGGAAGAGGTGGCCTTTTATAGATCCTATGGCCGGCCCCTTAAGCTAACTTCTAAGGCTTTCAAAGCCTGATTTAATTAGCAAATAAACGTCCAAATTAAGTACTAAAACGGCCTGCCTTGAAAGTAATGCCATACATGGTAAAAATGCATAAAAGGAATGCTATTTAATCTAGTGCCTTGGATGCTCTTCAATTTATCTGTTTTGTTGACCCGAATTTGAGGAAGACCTTCACATCAGAATTGTAGATAATTTCCTTAGCTTTCCAATGACTACTCATGGGCCTCCATTGGACTTTCGTAGCTCCGGATATGGCCAGAAAACTGAGAAGGTATCGACGAGTCAGATTCTTCGGTTTTGACTCCTTCCAAGTTTCGAACCATTTCTTTTGGATAAGTGTTTGCTCTTCTTCAAAAACGGTGGTTACCATAGTCACATCAGAAAAGCTTCTACATTTCACATAACTAGCAAGTTATGTGAAAAGTAAAAACTTTGTTTTGGTTACTAACTTTTGTGGACAATATGGCAAGAATTGTCAAGAATCATGTAATTTTGGGATCCTACATGATAATCTAAATATTTTCATAGCATACAATACAGACAACAAAGCATCTCATCACAATATGGAAACAATATTAATCTCAGATGTCCCCAAGCATCACAGACACATCTCCCTAATCAAGACTATAATACACCAAAAAGCCTCATTCAGTTTTTACACTAGGTTCTTAATGGCACATTATAGCATGAATAAACAAGAAAAGCATCTCAGCAGAATAAAGACTTCATCATTGATCACACAACAGAATACAAGATTAATCTCAGATGTCCCCAAGCATCACAAACACATCTCCCTAATCAAGACCATAAAATACCAAAAAGCCTCATTCAGGGGACAGTAAACATGAATTGCATCTCAATACTAACAAGACTTCATCACCGATCAAACATGAGCACTACATAATGGAACATATTTCAGGAGCATAACATGAGACATCATATATAGGGGACATAACCATTTTATGAATTTAACACCAACAACACACAGACATCAATTGATCAGGGCAACATGTATAATGCTCATTGTGAGTTTTGCACAGGGATTAAGGAGAAAAGGAAGAAGTTGAAAAATAACCAAAAAGTACAAGATTGTACTCTGCAGAAACAGAGCCAGATTATTGCAACCAGTAGAAGAATTTAGTATGCCAAGTCATCAATCCTAAGCACAAGTAATTAACCAATAACATTATATTATCAACAAAGAACAACCATTAGGATTCCAGCAAATGAAGGCACACAGAATATGTCCACTCAATCTCATGCTCATCAATCATACCCATATGTAAGCAACCAACAAGGGGACAATAACATATTCATGATTAATTTATCACAATTCAGGTAATTCAATGACCACAGAAACCATCAGGGGACATATAAGAGATAATAACATCAATACACAATCATCAGACCACAACACAACATTCCAATTTAAGCATCGGCAGCATTGAGCATCAATATCACATAAACCATCATATAAAATTAGCTAAAACAAAGTTCAGGATAGAGATGACTTAGCTACATGAAGCATCACTATCAACATCATCATCAAACGACATCCCACCATGATCAATTGAAGTATAACCATCTTCGGAATCAACAGAGTCCTTAACGACAAGATCACCTTCCGGCGGCTCTTCTTTTCCCTCCACAGGGGACTTACAAGGTGCCTGATCAACGACCAAGTCAACTTCTAACGACTCTTCCATTCCCTCCAAAAATGGCTCATCCTCAGATTGAAGTCTCCAATGACTGTACGAGTGATTTCCATCACAATAATCACCCCATTCACAATTATCTGGGTCTGAGCAAACATAGGAGCCAGAAGGTTCATGGCTCATATTCTGTTTTTTTTTTGGGAAATCGATTTGGGGAGTATCCAAGAAACCAGAGAAGGCGACGATCGAAGACAATCTCAGGAACCCTAAAACCAATAGAGGAAAATAAGAGATCTACCCCAGAGAAATGCGACAATCAAAGATAATCGAAAGAGGATCTATCCCAGAGAGCAACCAAAACTCAAAAACCCTTAAAATCTGACAGCAAGGGGACAAATCTAGGGTTCTTAGAGGACAAATGCAAGAATCAAAGACAAGCAAACGAGAAAGAGCAAAGATTTGGAGGATCTACCCCATAGAGCAACCAAAACTCAAAACCCCCCAAAATCAGACAACAAGGGGACAAATCTAGGGTTCTTAGAGGACAAATGCAAGAATCGAAGACAAGCGAAAGAGAAAGAGAGAAGATTTGGAGGATCTAAGCCACAAAATTCCCAAACTCAAGAACCCGAGCAAAATAGAGAGCAAATACGAGATCTAGGGGATTTTTAGGGTTCTTACAATTGTGCGAGAGAGGGGGGAGAACCAGAGAGCAATCAAGAGCGAGAAATTGAGGAACTAACCCACATAAGAGATCAACCAACGAAGATTCAATGAGAGAGAGCGATTTTTTAGGGTTCTTAGCGAGAGAGAGAGAGAGTGAGCGAGAGAGAGCGATCGAGAGAGAGGGAGCGGCGCAGAGGAAAAAAATGAGGGAGATTGAGGGTTAGAAGAGAGGCGGTAAGTGAGGAGTGAGGAGAGTGTGAATGGATTAATGGAAGAGTAGGTGAGAGAATTAATGGTAGAAAAATGGGAAATGGAGAAAGTGGAAGATGATGAGTTGTAGAAAAAGACAAATTCTATTTATGGTAAGTGGGGGGAAGTAGGAAGAATTTTTTGGGATACTCTATTAGGAAAACAAGTACTATATAATGAGACGGATGGAGTACTAAAAAAAGCCAAAGAATAAATAAAACATTTTTTTATAAAACTGGGCGCTTGGCTAGTGCTGACGAATCGAGGCCGTGAGATGTGATGTTTGATGTTCCTCAGGTAGTGACAACGACTATCATGTGCCTACCCCAATTTGCCCTAATTTGCTTTTATTCTCTTAATTGCTACGATGTGGCTAATAAATTCAAATATTGAACATACATATACATGCATTTGACAGTATGAAGCTCTGAAAGAAACCTGATTTGGGGTAAAAGTTTTCTCGTTGCATTGAAGCTTGTCTAATTACAATATATACATGCTAGTTAAAGGGTAAAAGGGGAAAATACAATATAAACTCAGTAAAATATAGAATAAATTCAATACTTCCCCTCAAGTTGGAGCATGTAGATCACGAATGCCCAACTTGCGAGAATATAGGAGAAAGACTGTTGGCCAAGCACTTTGGTGAAGATGTCAGCAAGCTGGTCGACAGAGCGCACATAAGAAGTAGAAAGAATACCAGATTGGACAAGATCACACACAGAATGACAATCAATCTCAATGTGTTTTGTGCATTAATTAAACACAGGGTTTGCAGCAATGTGAAGGGCTGCCTGACTGTCACAAATCAGCCGCATAGGAGAGGAATGGTAAACTCCAAGAGATCGAAGAAAAGCCTTGAGCCAGATGACCTCGCAACATGCAGAGGCCATACAACGATATTCGGCTTCAGCCGATGAACGAGAGACTGTGGGTTGCTTCTTGGTCTTCCATGAAATAGGAGATTGGCCTAACATGACGAAGTAGCCCGTAAGAGAGAGCTGATAACTGGACATGCGCCCGATCAGAATCATAATACGCTGTAAGAGTTAAGGAACTATATCGAAAAGGAGATCGCCCAAATAGAATCTCAAATGGAGACTTGCCACCATGTAGAGATGATGGTGTACGATTAATAAGATAGACTGCAGTGAGCACACATTCACCCTAAAATTTCAGTGGTAAAGAAGCTTGAAATCGTAGAGCCCTGGCAACATTTAGAATATGTCTATGTTTTCGCTCCATGCGACCATTCTGATGCGGAGTTGCAACACATGATGTCTCAAATATAATTCCATTTATGGCAAAATAATTAGAAAAAAGGTAAGAACTCAGTACCATTATCCGTACGAAAGCACAACACTTTCTTATCAAACTGTGTCTGGACAAACACACAAAAAATTCTTAACTAGGCGTACGACCTCTGTTTTGCTGGCCAATAAGGGCACCAAAACACACCTAGAATAGTCATCCACAATGGTAAAAAAATAACGGGCTCCACATGATACGTCAATGATGTAGGGACCCCATACATCACAATGAATAAGCTCAAACAAGCCATTAGCTCAATTATAGCTTATGGGAAATCTCTCACGTGTTTGTTTTGCTTGAAAACAAACTAAACATGGGTGAACTGCCTTGGAGAAATATTTAATATCAAGCAAATGGGTAAGCAAGTAATAACATGGATGACCCATCCTCTTATGCCATAATTGAGACGGCGACAGAGTAGCAACGTTGCAAGCATCAGTTCGTGCAACGACAACAACAAACAACCAATATACACCACCTCTTTTGATGAGTCCCGGTTATTGACCACCAAGGCGCCGATGCGTTAATGCCATGACACTCAAGCATCGACCATGCTTCGATTCCAAGGCATTCATGCGCGCGTCTATATCCAAGCCTCTAAGGCGCATTCATGCGCGTGCCTATATCCAAGCCTCTAAGGCTTTTATCCTTCTATTTTTAGTATGATGTCTTTTATTTCTAGAATTACCTCTTTGGGTGTGTGAAGCCATATGTTTATGGACTTCTAGCCCAAGAGGCCCATTAGCTTAGAAAGGCCATGTGGCCAAGACCCCTAACACTCTAGTATTTATATGCCTTCCATTCCTTGTAAACAAACTAGTGAAGAATATAGAAGTGGCATAGCCTAAGGTTGAGTTTATCTCCCACTAGTCCGCCACTTACTTCTATCACTCCAAGCTTTCAAGTCCCTTGCATCTTCTTTCTTCAATCTCATCCCATCTCGAAGTGAACTCGTTCAACATCTTGGATCCAAGTCCGACCAAGCCAAGGAACCTCTAGGAGGGGTTCCCTTGGCCGTGCACCCAAGGACTGCCGGCAACCCCCTCGTTCCCATCTTCATTCCTCTCAGCCGTGATCCTCCCTCACACTCCATTGAAGATCTAGCAAGCTTAGGAAGGAGAAGGAACAAGCTTTGGACACTATCTACTCTCTCTTGGGAAGAAGAACCTCTTAGGGGTTTGATTCTCATCAATTGGTATCAAGAGCCATTGTCCAAGCTAAGTTTTTCTTTTCTTTTTCAAATTCAGTTTTTTATGCTTATTTTCATAGCTTGCATGAGATTTCTTGTTGTTGCCATGATGAACATGTTCTAGGCTTAGGTTCTCTCTTGTTAGCTTGAAATTTTTCTTGTTCTTCATGTTATTGTGTTAGTTGTTCATGCTCAGTTTTTCCTTGTTTCCATGCTTTTTTTTCTTGTTTGCATGCTAGTTTAGTGTTTAGTTTAGTTGGACTTTACTTCCCTCCCAAAAACAGCCCCAAAAAACACAAAAAAATCATTTTTCGGCGACCTCCACCACCTCCGGCGACCGGACCACCGCGTCCGCCACCTTGCTGCCACCACCATCACCCTACATCCACCATCACCATCCCCCATGGCCAGCCACGTGCCCCTCTCCCAATGCTAGCTCCATTTTGAATTGTTAAGTGTGCATGTGACTTTAGGTATTTTTGACAAAGGCTAGAAGTGATTTCCTTCTTAGCATTCTTGGTTGTCTTAGGTTGTTTGGATAAATGCCAAATTTGATTCTTGACTGATTTGTGTGGGTTAGAGTGCTTGGAAGCTTCCTCTTTGTGGGCTTCAAAAAAATGGGGATCATTTGTGGCAAGTCAACAACCCCCTTTTCCTCTTCTCCTCCTTGTCCCACACACAAATTGGGATTTTGTCTTCAAACACACCCTTGGTGCTGGCCCTAAGTAACATTCAAAGGCCTTTGTGTGGCCCCACCTCCTCTCTAGTTACATGTCTTCCATTTGGACATTGTTCTTCCATTGTTAGAAAAAGCCTCATTCAAAACAAGAGGCCAAGAAAAGGCAAAAGGCCCATCAATACAAAAAAATAAATAAATCAGAAAGTCGGAATACAAAAAAAAAAATCAAGAGAAGGTCCACTCCAATTTTCCTTTTTCGGTTGGGCCACATTCTTTGGTGGGCTCTCTCACCTCCCCTAGGAACCATGGGCCACTAATCCTATCTCTCCATTTTCCTCTATGTTACTTGTCACCACATTCCTCCTCTCCTTGGGCCCATAGGGTAGCCGAATTGGGCTCTTCTCTAGACTTGTCATCCATAGTTTTTTTCGGCATTCACTCATCTAGTCTAAGTCATCCCATTGGGCTTTGCTTGGAAGTGCTTTGGCCCGCCCCTTGTACTCAAGTCACACGACCTTAGCCTACCATTACACTTTGCTTGAGCCTACTTTGTGCTACTTGTGTTTCCCTTGACCTCACTTGCCTTGTTGTGTAGACATCATTGTGTGTGTTGTTTGTTTGTTTGATATGTCCTTCTTGCATTTCCCTTGTTTGTTTATTTGGTCTTGTGTTATGTCTTACTACTTTCCTTGGAACATTTGATTGGCGTTTTCCTTTGGTTTTCCTAGGTGCCAATGCCATGGAATATCCTATAGAAGATGAGTTCGATTATCTCCTCGAGGGAGCCGTCTGGTTTGAACAATACCACCGCCCTCGACCTCGAGCCTCCTATGGTGTCCCCGACCGCAGCTCCAACCGCCCCTTAGCGCCTCATTCTGTGCCACCAAGATGAGGATATGACCGAATGCCACCCGGTTACCGGCATGCTCGAGCTCGGCCCCGGTCAAACCTTTATGTGCCTAGCCAGCCCGAGGGCCATGGTGTAGGGATGTCCTTCTACTCCTTCACTGGTTGCAACGACGGTGGTTCCGAGTTCTTGGCATGGGAGCGCCACACACGCTATGTCTTTGACCGCTCGAGTTATGATGTTCGCGAGGAGGTGCGCATCGCCACTTGGTACTTCACCGACTATGCCCGTACATGGTGGCCAAAGGTGCAAAAGTCCCTATGTCTCGGAGGCTTCCTGCCTATCCAAACTTGGGCCCAACTTGTCTATGTCATGGCTCACCACTATGCCCCGAGATCCACGCTAGCCAGCCCAAGTGCATGTGAACGCGCCTTCCCGATGCTCAACTACCACATCTCCGACCATGAAGCCCACGGAGAGGCTACTATTGACATGGTTGCCTCTTGGGAAGAGGCCCACAACAATGCTGCACTTGGCGCGCCTCAACATGCCTTGGTCGCACCTCGGATCGTTTTGGTTGTGCCTTCTTGTTCTATGGCCGCGCCTCAACTTGCCTTGGCAGAGCCTCCCTACGCCTTGGTCGCGCCTCAAGTACACTTGCATGCGCCTCAACCTCTTTTGGCCGCGTTTGACATTGACTTGGGCGCGCCTCACATGGCCTCAATCGCTCCTCACGATGCCTCCCTCACAGCCGCGCCATCTGCACCCCCGCCGGCACCACTGCTCGCGCCTCCGCCAGCCCCGGTGCGGCCGCCTTCGTCTGCCCCGACGCCGGCGCCAGAGCCTACGATGCCCGCATCTTCACCGGCCATAGTGAAGATGGCGGGGGCTCGGGCACCGCCTCCAGGGAGAGAAGCCCGGCCATGGGTCCTTCCCCGCCGCCTACGGTGCTCGCGCCTCCGCCAGCCTCGGTGCCCGAGCCCCCGCCACCTCCGCCGGCCCCGGTGCCCGCACCCTCATCGCATGTGATGCCCGCGCCGCCTCGGCCGTGCCCAACGACCGATCCCGCCGACGTAGCTGAGGAGGCATGCGCCTCCAAGGCCCACCTCGCGGCCTTTGGCTCTCCACCACCACCATGTGCGCTCTTCCGTGGAGCGACACCCACCGTCCTCTTGGCGCCACGCCCGTGCCTCACCGCCGAGGCGGGCAATGCCTTGTTGGCGGCTCGGCTAGCCATGCCCTTGGCTCGGCCACTACTTGGTTGGCCGCTGCCCATAACCGCGAGCAGCCCCATGTCAACTCCTAGCGGCTTTCCTTTGAGCCCACCCTATGGAGGCCGGCACCCCATGGCTACCACACCGGAGGAGTTGTGCGCCTTCATCCCACCTTGGCTGGCGCCCTCGTGGCTGTTCAAGGCCTCACCTTTGCCTCTCTCCCAAGGAGGATGGTGCTTCATGCATTCCCCACCCGAGGCGCCTTCTCCGTTTGATGGCCGGATCAAGAAGGACCGAGACAAGATTGCCCACATCTTGTCTCTGAGGTATGTGCTCCCATCTCCTTGTCATGCTTACACTATATTGATTTCCGTCTCTTTGTCCTTGCATGACCCCCAAACCCTCCTTAGTCCTCTAGCCCCAATGTGTGTCATTTTGGGTAACTTTGTGGGCAATTATTAGGATGATGATTTCCTACTCCGAGTGGGTGAGCTTTGTGCCTTTAGGACCTCTCTTAGGCCATTGTTGATTGAGGATGCCATTGAGTGCCATAGAGAATTTGGGACCATAATACACATGGCAACTTTTGGGGATTATATCTTTTGGTCTACACTTGCCTCTCTCTTGCCTAGGTCCCACCCTCCCGGTCCCTACACACACCTAGCTCATCCATCCATCCCTTGGGAAGACCTAGCCTTGGTCTTTCTAACCGGATTTGCCACGCCTAAGAAGGGGAGGGATTCCATTGGTGTGTTAAGTAAACACCCCCTAGGATGGGTCATGGCATCCCTTGTCGCATTGCACACTTGACCGTCGGATTAGTTACCCTTCCCTTTGACCCCGGGGTACTCTTAGATGAACTCCTTTGTCCTAGTGTGTTGGCTTGGGACCCTAGCTTTGTGGGTCGTTGTTGGGAGATTTGGTGGCTGAAATTTGGGAAGAACTTTACCCTTGACATTAGTGGCCACCTACACCCCGTAGTCATGTTTAGAGCCATCCTTAGGACCCTCCCACACCGTTGGCTGACCTTTCTTTGGCTTGTTGAGTTGCATTGTTGTAGGTCTCTTCCGACGGCCTCCATGCTTGCGCATGAGGCCCCCCAACTTGTGGTACCTAAGGAGCCGCCCGACGACTCTCGTATGCTCAAGATTCTTTGTGTTAGTGGCGGTCTCCCTCACTCCACCTTCACCTTTAAGAAGGGGAGATGCGCCACCACACTTCCTCCATCTCCCGGACTTCCTACACCGTCTAAGCGAGGACGCTTCGAAGCTAAGAAGGGGAGAGTGATGAGTCCCAGTGATTGACCACCAAGGCGCCGACGCGTTAATGCCACGCCACTCAAGCATCGACCATGCTTCGATTCCAAGACATTCATGCGCGCGCCTATATCTAAGCCTCTAAGGCTTTTATCCTTCTATTTTTAGTGAGATGTATTTTATTTCTAGCATTACCTCTTTGGGTGTGTGAAGCCATATGTTTATGGACTTCTAGCCCAAGAGGCCCATTAGCTTAGAAAGGCCATGTGGCCAAGACCCCTAACACTCTAGTATTTATATGCCTTTCATTCCTTGTAAACAAACTAGTGAAGAATATAGAAGTGGCATAGCCTAAGGTTGAGTTTATCTCCCTCTAGGCCGCCACTTACTTCTATCACTCCAAGCTTTCAACTCCCTTGCATCTTCTTTCTTCAATCTCATCCCATCTCGAAGTGAACTCGTTCAACATCTTGGATCCAAGTCCGACCAAGCCAAGGAACCTCTAGGAAGGGTTCCCTTGGCCGTGCACCCAAGGACCGCCGGCAACCCCCTCGTTCCCATCTTTATTCCTCTCGGCCGTGGTCCTCCCTCACACTCCATTGAAGATCTAGCAAGCTTAGAAAGGAGAAGGAACAAGCTTTGGACACGATCTACTCTCTCTTGGGAAGAAGAACCTCTTTAGGGGTTTGATTCTCATCATCTTTCTTCACCCGCTCCAATTACCATTCGTGTCCTACGGTCTAGTAGGACACAAAATTATCATTAAGTGTAACAAGACACCAAAGCTCTTTGATTAGTTGTGCAATAGAGATCAAGTTGCATTATACACGAGGCACATAGAGCACATTAGGAACCCGGAAGTTGGTGTCGATAACTGCAGTACCAACTTGACAAGCATCAATTTGTGATCCATCAGGAATGAAAATAGGAGAAGGTGCAATGTCTCTAATATTAGTAAGCAAATCTTTACTTCCTGTCATGTGGTAGGAAGCACCGGTATCCAATATCCACATAGGAGATGATACGTGAGAAGTTGTATGTGCATTGTACATGTCTACAAAAATAGACCATTGTTCATCTGTGTGGGCAGGAGTGAACGCCCAACGGTCATTCCACGTTAGACCCTGTTTACCGGAATCTAGAGTCATGGTAGATGAAACCAACAATTTCTCGAACAATAGTACAACCCAACAAATATATAAGGTCGTACGAGAATCAATTCAAGCCAATAACCGACTATGTTGACATAAATCAAGATCTGGAAACACAAAAAATTGAAGAAGAAGACAATCTCCAGCAAATTAACGACAAGCAGCGGAATCACAAGCAATTTTCAAGATCTGAGCAGCCACGCAAGAAATCTGCGAGACACCGAATCAGACAAGCTCACACGCGGAACCGACAAACCGCTCCAACAAAGAGCAGCAACAAATCTGAGCAACGCCAACAAAGCCTCGACAACGACGATTGTATCTGAACGGAAAATTGGACGGCGGCGATCGGTCCAAGAGCAACGACTCTGATACCATGAAAGAAACCTGGTTTGGGGTAAAAGTTTTCTCGTTGCATTGAAGCTTGTCTAATTACATTATATACATGCTAGGTAAAGGGTAAAAGGGTAAAATACAATATAAACTCAGTAAAATATAGCATAAATTCAATAAACTTAATCGATGACTAACCTTAGTCCCCGAAAGCTTCTATTCTAGACTTTTGTCTTTGCCCTGTAAATAATCAACCAATGATAATTTGAAAACTAATTAATATTATTATCTCTTTGGCAATTGTGTGGCTTCCCATCAGACTAGTTTAAGCCTTCTACATTATAGAAATTGTGGATTCTTAATTGTTAAATTAGAAAACGAAAAGATAAACTAAAGTTGAAAATGTCAAATTGACTTTCTCATTTTATAGTCGAAGTCTCTATTGCAAGAGACTTTAATCTAACATTAGGAAACTATTTTTTGAAAATTTCTGACAGAAATAATTTTGTAATTTATTTTTAATTTACTTGAGAAACCCATGAAACCTCATTTGTGGATAATCTAAGGGCATCTACAAGGGAGATATTCATAGTTTCTTTCCTTAAAAATAAATAAAAGGAAATGAAGATATTTTTTAATTTTGTAAGATTTTTTCAGATTTGGGTTTTCTATAAAGAGATGATCATATCAGGATGGCACTTAGGGTGCAAAGTGGGAGTAAGGATAATCGTTAGATTTAGTTGATCTAATGACTCGGTTTGTTATAAGATTTTTATACATCTAGTGACATTTTTGTAAATACCATCACTTCTTATTTCTTTTTCCGGTTTTCCCTCTTTGTGCAAATTGGGTTTCTTCTTCCCAACGTACTTCTTCTCCGAAATTTGTCATTGTTACTCTCCTTCATTGCTCATCGATACTGCAGTTTCTCGCATCATTTCTCTTGATTTATCAAAATAGTGATGGATTAAGGTATTTTAGTTTCATCTCTCTTCTTCAATCTACCATTTTTCTAGATTTAGGGTTTGCACATGTATTGTTTTTTTTTAGAATCTATTGTTGCGAATCGATTGGTTTTGCTCGCGATTTTTCCATGAATCTGTGATTAGCATATCAAATTTATCATCTCTATTGTGATTCCTAATGTGAGAATTCATTGTTTTCATACCTTTGTGTTTGTGTTTGTGTTTGACATTTGCACTTAGATGTTATTAATCGTGCACTTTAACTGAGCATAGTTGTTACTTCTGCATTTTTCCTCTGCCTCTTTGTATTTTGTATTATCAATATCATTACTTGTGCCTTTTCTATTGTATTTAGTCACATTTATCACCATTGTGCATTATTTGTGAACTTTTCTAGTGTCCATGTAATTGAATTGATCAATGGGAACCTATATTTCCTCCACAAAGAAACGTGATTGGAACCAAAACCTAGATCTTAATTCTTCATGCGTTTATGGCGATATCAAGAAGTTGAATATGGTCTCAGCACAACACAATTCTCTCAATGTACCTTAACCTCTACATCTTGCTCTCGGTTCTGCTCTCCTGCCATTGGCTTCTCACCATGCGGTAATGTTTGATGTTCTCCGTTCCAGGTACTTAAATCTAAAACATGAATAACTCTTGCAAGATTGATATGATGCATTACTACTATACATCATAATTATGAGAATAATCCTTGGACTAACAGAGACCTTACAGATTCCATTTTGTGTTGATCAGTGATAACGCTTAAACATTGTAATCCTCTGCTGAACTACCAGTCCAAGCATATTGGTCACATGTACATGCTCAACCGTCTCTCTAGTTTGTCCCTCATTCTATGTCATTGCTACAACGTTCAGAAGATGATATGCCACCTCAACTATGCTTCATACCCACCAATAACACTCTCTTAGATCCAGTAGGTTTGCTAAGCCATAAACTCCAACCGAAAAATGTTAGTTGAAGTTGTTGTGATATATCCAATGAAGCCTTAGTTGCAGAAATTCAGACATGTGAATTTCCAGAACTCAATCGATTCTAACAATTTTGATAAAGGATCAACTCGATCATTGAAGTTCGACAAATTTCCATGCGCAAGCATTACTCTATAGGCTTTAATTTGATTACATTGGTACTCAACCTGATTTAATCATGTCGTTGGTGATTCTATTAAAAATGTTAATGTAATACCCCCAAATATATCCTTGAAAGGTATTACCGCCAGTGACCTCAGATTCCACATCCGAAGCCACCCAAGGCTTAACCAGTTTATACAAATCATAAAACAACATTTATAATATGAAATGTCATAGTATTGGATTAAATCAAAGTTTCGGAATTACATCCGTAATCCAAATACAACCAAAATATATTACAGCGGAAGTCTTTAATATAGCGGAAGTCTTTTTAAAATAAATGACACAAAAGTCTTGATCTAGTGATCACACGCCTAGGATCTTAACCTTGATAAAAACTCTTCAAAATTCCATTTGCCTCCATCGTCGTTTCTAGCCTTCATGGAACAGACGTTTATCTGATGTGTCATATGAGACGGATGACACCAGCCAACCATGCAAGGGAATATAACCGGTTGGTTAGTCTAATGAAAGACTATGAAAGGATAAAACAGAAAGGTTCTAAGTAGTCGTATTAGGTTAGAATCATCGCTTCTCGAATAAAAGTCGATGACGATAGTCAACCACCATACTCCTACTGAAAAATACGAAAAAGTATGATCAAGAGAAGACTCTGAAAGATTGAGTCTTAAGGACACATATGAAGAGAAGACTCCAACGAATTGAGTCTTATCGGAAAGTATGACAATGTTTGGGAACATTATAATTCACACAAGCGTTTTAAAACTAACTTGACTATTTAGGTCCACGACCAACCTCACCGCACAATGCGAATTCAGATTTGGAAGGTGGACTTACTCTAATCGAAGTCCCGGACGAGTTTCCAAGTTGTACTTCTCGCCCTAAGGTTCATTAATTATGTGCATAACGGCACTTATCTTATTTAATTCCAAAACGTATATTCACGTTATAAGCTTTTATCATAATCATCTCATCCCTCAGGATATAGAGATATATAGTCGGGAATAAATCCCTAAAGGTTTGACGCCGGCTAAGAGCACCTCCCCTATATTCGGATAGGGGATAGTCATGACTAGAGAAACGGTGTTAGGGCTTGAACATCCTATCCACCGGGTTATAAAGAAACGGCTACCTCTCAAGGTAAGCAGCGCTCCTACGAATACTCGTGCTAACTATATCTCAAGTGCACATAAAATCCACTGCTAACTATAATTCAAGTTTGCATAAAAATCCACAACAATACCATCACGGTAATAACAGATATAATAGCGTTGTTTCTAGCAATAAATACAACCTATTATAATATTCATTTTTAATCGTATCATTTTAAGAAAACTGTTCCCAACGAAACCAGTAATTCATCCCAATTTAATTAACAATTAAACAATTGATAATTAATAGAAATATGAAATGATAAGCAAGAGCGAACCGCCACTTGCCTTAGATTTAGACGAAGCTCAAAGACAACGGGTTTCCGGGTCCGAAACGAGGACAAAACTCGGATTTCAGATCCCTACGGAATGACCCATAATGAAACCCTAAGTTAGATTCGATAATAAAATATACGAATCTAAGGAAAGACAAACGAAATCGAAAGAACGGAACTCCCAAACGAGATCACAAAGCCCAAGCCACAACCACGAGTGCCCAGGCACACCGCGGGTGCGGTCGAGCTACAGCGGTGACACAACGGAGAAGAAACTCACCGGAATCGACACGACGGGGTTCGATCTGGATGGGCTTCGACTTCCAAACTCCTTGGGTCACCAAACACCACCTTGAGAGTACCTCTTCCTCCTATGGTAGCTCCGGCGACAACTCCGGCGAAATCTTGCAAATCCGGCGACAATGGAACGAGAGAGAGATTTGAGAGAGAGAGAGATTGAGATGGCTTCCTCCTCCAAGTCCCCTCCTTATATAGGCCAAGCAAGGAGCTCAAGCAACCAACTCCCCCACCGCCTCAGCTCCGACAGGGGCGAAGCAGCTCAGGCGCACGACGATCAAAGTTCGGCGAAGCAGAAAAGTAATGATGACGGCGCGGGTGCGGTGGGTCTCACCACGGGGTGCGGTGAAGGCCATTTCTGACCGCGGGTGCGGTGGGTATGACCGCGAGCGCGGTGGAGGCCAAATCCTGCCTCTTTGACCCTCTTTCGTCCGGGAAGAATTATGGGTATGGGTCTTAACCCCGGATTAAATATATTCGTATCCGAACAAATATTCTAAACCCCAAAAATACGTCGAATGTATTTTATTCCACTCAGGGAATTATTATAGAGATCAAGCATTTAACAGAATGTCTGAACTTCTCTAAAATTAATTCGACTTCAGTACGAGTGTTTGGAAATTACAAAAATGCCCTTACTAAAATGAGGGGTATTATAGTTAAATCGTTGTGGCTTTTAGGCTTTCACAATTTGATGAATGGTGAATTAATCGGCCAATTGAGATTTTGTATTATAAAGACACATTGAACAATTTTTGAAAAATGAACTTGCCCATTAAAATTCAAGACATGCAAACTCTAACATTTGTAATCCATATGAATAAAGTAAATACAGAGGAAATATCGTATACACTCGACAAAGTTGTACTAAAGTGTTAATAGCTTATTTATGCATGTCAGGTAACTAATCATGCACTAATATGTACAAGATATGCACTTTAGTTACTACTAGCATGATGTAGCGTATGAGAAATTCGAACCCACATCCATGTGTACCAACAAAGTGTTCTACCATTTGAACTAATAGGCTATGATAAAATCAAATATTTGGATCTACACCACATTATAATAAGTACATTCAAACATGAATAGAAGCATTTAGTGATACACTTTTTTATACATTTACTAATGCACTTTTTATACGCTTACTGATGTACTTTACTAATAACACGTGCACTACTAGGCACTTAGTTGTGCACTTTTACTAATAAGACACATTTACTAAACTTATTATGTTTGAATGACAAAGACACGAACTAAAAACACTTAGTAATGCACCTTTATACAATTAGTGATGTACTTTTACTAATTAGATATGCACTATTAGACACTTAGCTATGCACCTTAATTAAGAATATATGCACTTTTGCACAATTAGTGATGTACTGGTATACATTTAATGATGTATTTTTACTAATAAGATGTGCACTATTAGAAACTTAGCTATGCACTTTAATTAACATGATACACACTTTTTTTATTAAGTGACTTATGCACTTCGAATGACAAACATATGCACTAAAAGTATTTAGTTATGCACTTTTACTAACAAAAACATGCACTTTGAGGCTTCTATGGGTTGTTGAACGAGGTTAAATGTATTAACAGAAAAAAGAGAAAACATGCACTACAAATGAAGGCTAGCTAAAGTGATGGAACAAAAAAAGCTTAGCTAACAAGCAAAAAATAAAGAGATGAGCATGCAAATTAATATATCGAAAATATTCATCATTATCTTCGATCACAATCTCAAAATTGGTGCCAACAGGCAACTTAGGATAACTTCATGGCATGAAAACCGTGATTAAGCAAAATTTCAAGGGCTTTCAAACAACCATCACCGAATCACCAAAAGAACAGGCATCGGTAATACAAGTTATCCTTGACCAAAAGGAGGCCAGGATCCTCGATCAGGAAAGTTTAGCATAAGCTAAACACACACATCAGTAGACCAAGACATCAACAACTAGAAGACAATAGCGATTTACACAAAAATGACAATGGAATGACAACAAGAAATTTACCAAACTCAGTCACGAAATTTCATAAACTCAGCAAACGATCAGCACACCAACACCAATAGACCAAGACAACAACGCAATCGAGCAAAACATTTTTCAACTTCTCTAAAATGAAATTTAGAAGAAAATTCAGTTACTTCACTATTAACCAAAGTTGCAAGTAAAGAGTTCAACTTCTCAGAATCATAATATTTCTCAACGTAATATTTGTAAAACTCTAGAGATTTCAACATTTTCAACATTTTTTTTTTGCCTTTTTGAGCACTCCTAGTTCTCAACATCTCCATTAATCTATTAGATATTAAAAATAAAACATAGAAGAAGGCATTTACCTCGTGTTTGAGCCTTTCCCTAATGAAGACTCAGTTTTTTTCCCGCCACACACAAGTTGTAAGGTTCTGATATAGAAATTGAGTGAAAATCTGGAGGTAGAGATAGAGAAGTGAAGAAATCGAGAGGTTTTGTGGGGCGAGAAGTGCGATCCATATTGGATATTGCTAGGGATTTGACTAGGGTTTCATGCGTGTTTGAGAGAGGAAACGCAAGAATCATGTTTGAAAGAGTGTTTAGATTGAATTTTTACATATTCAAGGGTATGAGAAATGCGTGTTTATCAGAATTTCAACGTTTTAATCTTGGACATCCATTTTCTTGGTTCAATGAATGAGATTATTACTCATTTTACACCTTATGAGTTATATACACATGAACCTTACTTGGTTTCTTTATTTACATGGTAAATCTCTTTTTTAAGAAATCAACCCAAATAAAGAGGAAATTCTAGTCTGATTTTCCGACACAATTCACTTACAAATATTTTTTATTTATTTTTACAAGAGAGAAACTTGAGGTTTCTCTAATGTTGATACTCTAAGGACAATCTCTTTGTGTTTGGATAATTGCTAATTATTACATGGATATCAAGATTGTTCAAATTAATAAAACAATTATTATTTAATTTAATGGTGATTTACCTTATAGTTAATCAGTATTTAAGTTCATGTTAACTCTGGTAGTAGGGTTAATTCAAAGTTTTGTCGCCCAACATAACGTTTCTTATACTAACTTTCTGAAATCTGAAGTTTGCCAAATCAACTATATTAAATATATTATACTAGTATTAGTATCCCACGCTCTAGCAACCCACATTGCATTACATTATGAGTTTCATAAAATTAATGTTGGTTATGATTGGTGAAAGTTGACTGTTAATTAGTAGTCTATGTAAAACTAAAAGTTAGTTTTTTTTTCAATAAATGCTTTTAATATATTGAGAAAATACATAGAAAGTAATCTTCAATAGGAAATTGATTCTTATTTGAGAAAAATAAATAAATTTGTATGTCTATCATAAATATAAAGTAATTTTTTTTAATAAGTGTTATCTTCAATATGAATTTTTTATTTTTCATATAATTAAACCTGTAATATATTTTCATCTATAATTTATTCAAGTTTTGTCATAAATTGAACTATGGTAAAATTTATAAATTTTAGTTATCTAAATTGATATTATAAAAATTCAACTCTTAATTTCTTTTATTGTACAAACGAAATTGATTCTTATTTGAAGTACATAACATACATACTTTAGCAAAATTATTAAAAAACCATTGACATAAAAATAAACCATTTTTTAGCAAACAAAATTAAATACTCTATTTATTATTAGTCTATCTATATATACTAGAGAACATGTCTAAATTTTATGTGTCGTTATCACATTCAATTCACCTACGTGTCATCACCAATCTAACCATCATTTTCCACATCATCCATCCTTTAAAAAAATTATAGTAGTGAATCCAGTTAAATTATATATAAAATCTATTTAATTAAAAAATTATGAATTATTCAATCTTATTATGTTACTAAAATTATCAACTAAATTATTTAATCACAAATTATTAATAGGATAAACCTTTTGAAACAAAAAACAAAGAAATACACATTAATTTATACTTATTATTTTATATATTATATAAAACAAAATAACAATATTTTTTCCTCGTGCGTAGCACAAATTCAAGCCACCTAATTGAACAAACAATCAGACTTTTCAGAGTGAACTTAGACCACTTTATAAATATTTTCATCCAAAATAAAAATGAAAAGTAATGTCAGTTAATCTACATGGTATTGCTTTATTGATTATTCTATATTTTTGATATTTTATTTAGGTTTTATTTTTTAAATTACATATGAGACCTTGTACAATGTCAATACTAAAGATGTTTTAAGAGTGAGAATTCCAACCCTAATAGCGGCGCCACTTATAGGGATCCACTTATAGGGATGGCAACGGGGCGGGTTCGGGGCGGGGAGTACTCTCCCCCTCTTCGTCCCCGTTTTTTAACCACAGTCCCCGAACGGGAATAAAAAACGTCCCCGTCCCCGCCGGGGGCCCGCTCCCCGTCCCCCCGTCGGGGATCCCCGTCCCCGTTTTACTACACATAATTTTTTTAAATTTTGTTTTAATTTATATGTTATTAAGATTTAGGGTATAAATGATTTGAGATTTATAATTTAACGTCTAAAGGGTACAAGGTTTAGGGACTAAACAATATAAAATTTAGGATTTAAGGTTAAGAAAATTACAAAAATAATGTATTCGGCGGAGATCCCCGCGGGTTTCCCTGCCGAAGACGGGGACGGGGTGGGGACCTCTATCCCCGCCCCGCTCCCCGTCCCCGCTCGGGGTTTAAATTTTCCCTCCGTCCCCGTAACGGGGATTCCCCAAGGGGAATGGGGAATCTGTGCCCCATTGCCATCCCTACTTATTAGAACTTGGTAGCTTTAATCTTTTCCAACCAAAAAAGCATGTAATGAACTTGATCGTAGCTAAGGTAGGAGAAGGTGTGATGAAAAACCAGTCACATGATTGCAACACTTCCCCACCATAATCATATAGTTGTGGGCCTCTAGATCGTCATTGTCGGTGCTTAGTTGGCACATAACCCGCATAAAAAGAATAAAAACAAAAAAAATGTGTTACTGATCGAAAAGCAACCACCATATATAAAACAAGCACATGCAATCTACAATCAAGTGATAAAGAGAATGGGGGTAGGAAGAAACCATCAACATGACTACTAAACCTAAAAAATTCTCCCAAGCTTCACCCCTTTCCTAAAACCTAAAACACGCCGTCACATGCTCAATACACTCAGCTCCAATCGACCTAAGAGAATCAATCCAAGCCAAAGAGCTTCCTCTTCGATCCTCTTTCACTACTTAATCTGGTGCTCTACCCAGTTTGATAACTTGCCTAGCTTCCTCACTCATGGCTCCCCTCTGGTGTCTCCCAGATCTAGGGCTACCATCTCTAGCCACAACGATTTGTGCAAAGGAATTCCTTCTCCCTCCCTAATTCGAAGCTTTGATCACTCTTGCTGGTATGGCAGGCGGCCTCTTATCCTCTCGTTCCGTTCTAAAACCTCTTGGTCTAGCTTAGGTTCCAGTCATGGATCTCGGTTCTGCTCTCTAGTCACCCCGTCTCTGGAGTCGTTCTCTTCCAACCTCATCTGGACACCCCGTCTCTGGAGTTCCACGGCGTTTGATGTGGCTACACCTCATCAAGTGCCATCCACAAGCATTGCTGCCCCGGATGCCGTCGCGGATGCCGCCCCGGATGTTGTGTCGGTGCCCACCGAGCTGAAGGCTAGTCCGCCGGGCAACTCTCCGAGTCCCCCGCACACCAAGGACTCCACACGTCCCTTTGACCCAGATGAGTCCATCCAGCCCATGAGTGTCGAGGAAAGTGGGTCTGAGCCTGCCGAGCGCCGCGCTCCTTTCATCGCGCCGCCAACTCTTGCGTTGGCGTCTCCTAAGCCACCACCAAGGGCGATCACTCGCGCTCGAGCCAAGGAACTCAACCATCAGCTGCAGAAGAGTCTACTCTACCTTGGAGCGCCGAGCCAAGTTGCATTTGAGTCGGTGACGCTACTCATGGTATGCTCGGATGCCTAGCCGCCGCGCATGTGGGCACCGAGAGACTTACACATGCATTTTGGGACATCATTTTATGCCTTCAATGTTTGTGTAATTTTTATTACTTCATTTTAGACTTGGTTTATATTTCATGACATTATGGCATTAAATGCCTAGGTTTGATGCTCGGTTTGGCCGAGTGGCCGTATAAGCCTTTATAAGGCATCGTTGTTGTTTGTTTTGGACACGTTCATTTTTTTTAAATCAAAAACTTAAGCTTTGGCTGCTACCATTTGTTCTCCTCAAACCACAAGTTCATGCGTAAGATCGATCCTCCAGAACTTGGATCGAGTGAGTCACATCTCGTCCATCCTCCGCCCCTCGTCTTCTTGACTCGATGAGTGACATCTGAGCCTTGAAGTTGCTTATCCTTCTGTCCCGGTTCGAGACACCCACCAACAAACCATTTTCTGCACACCCCTGAAACTCCACCGTCCTCCCACCTTTCACCTTTGCCGAACAACCCCCGCCAACGCCGCCAGCCCTTGCACTTGCCTCCGACCGCCGTCTTGGAGCTTGCCTTGCACCGTGGCCTCCCCGGATCCTTGCTCGCGTCATGTGGTATCAGAGCCCGTGAGGTAAGCTCGTGGAAAATTGGTTTATGTCATGCTAAGTCAGATTTGCAAGCCTAGTTGAGTTGCTCTTGTTGTGTTGCATGCTAGCGGCCTCCTGTCGACAAATTTTCTTTGAGTTTCTGCAATACGTGTGTTGAATTCCTTAGGTTTTGATGGTTATAAACACTCAACTAATACGTGCACCAAGTGTTTCAGGGACAAGAAGTGTTTTCCCAGGGAGCTTTGCAGCACAGGATCTCAGAGGGAACAAAGGCTTGCTTAGGGCTTTGTTACCTCTACAGGAACTGAAGTGACAGACCAAGATCGAGGCTGCAAAAGGAAAGAAGTTATTCAGCGTGCAGAATTAAGGAAACAAATCAAGAAGCCACGCGGTAGAAGATGAAGACTTCGGCTCCAAGGATCAAGCCGGATTGCGCGAAGATATGGAAAGAGAGAAAAGACCCGATCGTGTTATCCTAGGAATCTTTCCTAAGATAAGGCGATTGGAGAGAGAAGAATAATATCCAATCGGTTGGATTAATTAGAGAACTCCTTCCCTAATTAATATAATCGGTTGTGATATCTTATCTTCCAAACAAAATCATATCTTTGTAATCCGATTCTAGTATTTCCTAATTTGTGTCAATTAGGGTTTCTGCCGAGTTGTATTTAAGTGAAGTAAGGGTTCATTTCTTAAAGATGACGACACGGCAGAGAACGACTTTGAACGAGAAAAAGAAACGAAGAGAAAGATAGTGAGGTGCGTGTGAGTCTTTGAGAGTTGAGTTTGATTCATCGTTGTAGAAGAGGTTTCGAGTCTAGCTGGTTGTTTAGAGGTCGAAGTCCAGGATACAAGTGTAATCAAGAAAGAAACTAATAAGACAAGTACGCAGTTCAAAATCCTCTCAAGCGGAAGCTTGAAGGTAGTGGTTTTTCCTTGAGAAGCTAGTTTTGCCAATCAGAATTTCCACTATATATCGTGTGTTCGTTCTGTAATCTTTCTTGCTATTTAAATCCGCTGTGCCTTCTGTGGGAACAAAGCTTTTGTTCCCTCAGACGTAACTCTAACGATCCAATAATTGGTATCAGAGCCTGGTGCTCTAGATTGTTTTCGTTACAGAATTTGCAGGAAAGATATCGTCGTCAAGCAATGCAATCGGTGATTCATTCTGGAAACCACCAACTCTGAAGTCTGGTGAGTATAGCTGGTGGGTGGAGCAAATTGAGTCCCATATTTGTTCCCTTGATGGACAGCTCTGGAAAGGTATTGAAGTCGGACCTTTTGTAATCAAGAACGAGACAGATGAGACAAAGCCAAAACCAAAAGTCGACTACACCGATGAGGATTGGAAGAAACTGGAGAAAAACAGCAGGGCTAAGAAGATCCTTCACATGGCCCTTCTTCCCTCCGATCTCAAGAAAGTCATGAGCTATAAGACTGCCAAGGAGATCTGGGATGCCATGAAACGTCTTCATCAAGGAAATGAAGATTCAAAGAAGAACAAGATCCTTTCCCTGTTCAAGGAGTACGACCAAATTTCTCAAGGGAAAGATGAACACATTCAGGAGTACTACTCCAGGTTCCATGGGCTAGTTGGTCAGCTTTAGTACCTTGGTGAAACAATGCCAGACTGGAAGCTGACTCATCACTTCATGCAAGGTCTCAACACTCAGTGGGATGCCATTGCTCTTGCCCTCTACTCTCAAACAGACGTCAAGACTCTTACTATGGAAGAGGTGGTTGTTAAGCTGGAAAGCAACGCCTCTGTCTATAACCACAAGATAAACAAGAAAGGAAAGGAGAAGGCGAAGAGCATTGCCCTGAAGGTGGAAAGGGCATTTGATCTGTCTCAAACGGGCGATGAAGATGAGGATGGCGATGAAGATGTTGCTCTTATCACAAGGGCAATGAGGAAGATATGGTCTCGGAACAAGGACTCACCCAGTTCCTCTGAAGGGAACAGAGACATGAAAGATGTGGTTTGTTACCACTGTCAGAACAAGGGACACATGGCCAGAAACTGCTTCAAGAAGAAGGCAGGAATGCCTCTAGCAAATGAAGGGAAGCAAGCAATGGTTGCCACCTGGGGAGAATCAGACTCAGATGACGAAGATTCGTCACATTCCAGGGATGTATGCTTAATGGCCGTTGAAGTTCCAAATGAGACAAAGGGAGAGGTAATCAACGATGAGGTAACTAAATCTGATTTTTTATCAAGCTTAAGATGCAAATCTAAGGAAAGCTTGATCTCTCTCATTAAGAATCTCGTTCGCGAGAGTAATCTTTTCAGTGAGCAACTCGAAGAGAAAGATGAATCGATCTCAGGTCTGATCGAAGAGAATCAGGTTTGGGCTGAAAAAGTACTCACGCTTGAGAAAGGTTCATCTTCCTCTTCAAACACATACTACGAGTGTCCAGAACTCACTGAAAAGATTAAGTCTCTAGAGTCCACTGTTTCCTCACTCGAGGCTGAGTCTTTAATGTTAAAACTAGGAAATGCAAAACTTTCTAGTGATCTAACCAAACTCAGTGAGGAACAGAAGGACGAGCCAAAAGGTATTGTCTTTGTTGCAGCCAAGAATGAAAAGAAATCTGAAAAGAAGGAAGTACCTCGCTTTGGTATTGGCTATCAACCTAAGCTTCCTGTTGATGACACTAAGAAAAAAGGCTCCAAAGTCGAAGGAAAATAGTCTGTAAAAGAAAAGGGGGAATGTTCCTCCGGAGGGAACAAAGACAAAGACTGTTCTAATTCGATTGAGGAAGGCAAGGCTTGGTATCATGGATAGAAGGCTCATGCTATTTGGCTGAAGCAATCCCAAAGCAGTAAGTCCAATAATATTGATTTTCAGTCAAGGATTGCTAACAAAACAACTTGGCCAGGACAGAGCAAGTATGTAGATCTGAAGTGTCAAAGGGTCTGTTGGTATTGCGGGCATTCTGGTCATTACAAGCAAGAGTGCCTGCTGAAGCAACATAATGAGGAGATTGCTCGCACTACTAGGAAGCATATAGAAGTTGAACCTCCTAAGATTAGATATGTTGCTCCCAAACCCAGAAAGTATAAGCTTGTCTGGGTTCGCAAGAACTAACCCTTTCTGTGCAGGATAAAGTGAGGAATATTCCTAGTGTTTCATTCATTCAAGGGTCAGTTACTTGACAGGGAACAAAGCGAGTCTCACCTCACTTCTGCATGGAATACTTGAGACTCAAAGACCTGGTGTCAGAGGTAAAATTGATATGGACAAGGACTTAATGACTAAATCTGTACCTTGTGTGAAAATTTCAGGTACCATGTACATCTAGGAAGGACATCACTGTGTCAAGAAAGATTGGCAAACGGGGGATCAAATGCCAATCTTCTCATTGGAACACCTGTTGGGGAACTCTACATTCAGTTCCATACGAAGTCTGGTTTGTTCCCCTAACTACATGTCTATGTGTTGTGTTCCCTCGATGATTGGCTAGGTTACGTGGTAAACTGTGAAAGTCAAATCTTCATGCCTTATTATGCATTAGCTTCCTTGGGTATTAAATTTCGAAAGGCTTGACTATGTGCTTTTACTTCCTTTATGTACTGAATGTCTTGCATGGTCGTCTATGTTATCATATGTCACATGAATCAGCTCTATTTCGGCCTGAAAGAATCAACTTGATGATTTGTTCCCTCATTATAAGCCCAAATAATAGTTGATTCTACAACTCACCCGTAACCGCCATGCTTGATGTCTCCTATGAGCCCATCTAATCATCCACAACTGGAGACCCCTCAGGCATGAAGTAAAAATCAATCGCAAATATCATATATTTTGGTGTGATGTCTTTTGTACCCTCTCTGGTAACTAACCTCCAGCATCACACCCTACTACTTTTTGTTTTGGCGGGAAAACGGTTCGGCCTCTGTGACTTGCAGGTCTGAGATGACGTGTGTATGGCAGAATATAATAATGAAAACTTTGTGTTGGGACGCGCCGTGCATTAAGGGTTGATTTGATGGAAGGAAGTTGGGAAGAGGGTTTTCGGCTGGATTAGTCGGATTTGAACGAGATATTGATTTTATTTTGGGAAGTTGGAAGATTGCGATTATTATCTCTTGGAACCAGATCAGATTCGGCATTATCTTTGGAAACTTTTGAAGATCTTGTGAGGGCTATATATTGTGGCTTCCGGGTAAGTCTCATCCTCACTGTTTCCTTATCTTCCTCAAGTTATCTTCCTCTTCCTCTATGCCTCTCATCTTCCCAGTGCTCTCTCTCTCTCTCTCTCTCTCTCTCTCTCTCTCTCTCTATCTCTCTCTCTCTCTCTCTCTCTCTCTCTCTCTCTCTCTCTCTCTCTCTCAAAAATGGCCTCAAACACTAACATTGCCCAAGACCTCCAAAACCTCCTTGCCAAACTGTCCTCCATGGGGACAAACCCCGCTCTCCTCGCCGCCATTACCCAGTCCTTACCTTCTACCTCCACCACCCCAGCGACCACCACTGTTACCCCTCCACCATCACCCAACCAGGACCAACTCGCCATGGTCCCCTACACAGCCCCAATCGCCGCAAACTCAGACCCCGCTCCACAAAACCCTAACCCTAACACCGCTCCTACCGTCCCCACATCCATCTCCTCTACTAACTTAGAGGAGGTACATTCCTCGCCTACCCATCCCGATCCTATTGAGGAGGAGACAGAGGAGTTGCCCGGTCAAGGGACCCCGGTCACGGTGGAGGAGCACCTGGCCATCAAGGAGAAGATTCAGTCAGTGGTGAGAGACCTCTCCAGGGAGCTCGTTGAGGAAGAAAACGTGGAGGAGCCCCCAAAGGCCCCTAAGGTGTCCGGCACGGTGAAGACTGCATACTCCTCTAAGCGGAAGACACACTCTCAGAGGAAGTCTGAAAAGGCGATAACGGTGAGCTCCGATGAGGAGTCGGTACCCCTCTCAGGGAACAAAGCAAAGAAAGCCAAGGTGTCCACCGCTCCCGTCCGACAAAGCCAGCGTCGTCTGTCGGCCAAAGCCAAAGGAAATGATGTGGCGGTTGATGATGTCAAAGACATGAGCCACAAGTCTGTGGTGAAGGAGCTGCTGCTGGACCTGAGTTCCTCAAGGAGAACTTTCTGAAAGGGGTGCTTGACGTCTTGGAGGAACAGAAGTGGAGCAGGCTGTTTATGGAGGAAGTTGAGATGGATGAGGAGTTGCTAAGGGAATTCTATTCCACGTTTGCTATGGAAGTGAGGCCCCATGCTGTTCTGGGGAGCTACAAGTTGAATGGGGAAGTTCATGTCTTCTCAAGCATTGAACTAGGCATGGCTCTGGGAGTTCCTCACGAAGGGTATGGAGAATACCCAAAGGGCAGATGGCCAAAAGATTTTGCCTACTCAGAGTCTGTGCTGGCTGTTGCAGGAATTGAGAACGCTCAAGGTAGTGCCGATCTCGACATTTATGAGATGTCTGCTGTTAACAAAGTTCTGTACCACTTCCTCATCAGCAACATCACACCAAGGGGACAGAAGAGGAACCGCCTTCTGATCTTGGACATTGTCCTTCTGTCCCTTCTGCTGAAAAAGGAGCTCGTCTGCCTCCCAATGATCTTGATGCAGCATATGGCCCATGCCCGGAACACCACTCAGCATGCTCTTCCCTTCCCTCGTGTCGTCAAAAAGATTCTGGAGTACCACAAAGTCTACGACGCGTCGGAGGATGTGAGTGTCTTCTCCCGTCCCTTTAATGCAAGCAATCTGCACAAGATGCAGTTTGCTCTTCTAGAGGGAGAAGGCTGGGTGAAGGTCGAGGGCGTTCATGCAGCTTCTGTGGTCGTAGAGGATGTTGAGGAAATGGAGGGCTCTGAAGCTGATAGCTCCGAGGGGGAACAGAATACAAATCCCTCGCTGGGAAAGGATGTGAGGAGTCTGTGCCGAGCAGTGAAGGACCTGGTGGCTCAGCAGACTCTCCTCATGGCAGATGTACGCGCGCTTATTTCTCACCATGCATCGGCTCAATCGGCTGGTCACAGTGGTGCCTGATCGCTTACCTGCCATCCTATCCCATTTTGTTCCCTTGCTGTCTATCCCTCCTTGTTCTGTTTTCTTGTTATCTGGTTTATGTGCCCTGTGTGGCATTCTGATAATGTTTGATGTTTTGTCTGTTTTGGTGGTATTTGCATGTTTTCTGTTTTTTCTTAATCAATGACAAGGGGTGCTTGTGTTTATCTGGCTGTGAATTTTCTCTCTAACTCTTTACTATGTTTTTGATGATGCCAAAAGGGGGAAAATGACAGGTAGCATTGTCTGAGGGGGAACAGAACAGGTAAAACGTATTGCTGAACTAAGGGGGAACTAACGGTGTTTTTAGTGGAAAACTTTCTTGTCAGTTTTGTCTTGTTCTAGTTGGTATATGCTTTATTGTTAAGGGTGTTTGTCACCATCAAAAAGGGGGAATTTGTTGAATTCCTTAGGTTTTGATGGTTATAAACACTCAACTAATACGTGCACCAAGTGTTTCAGGGACAAGAAGTATTTTCCCAGGGAGCTTTGCAGCACAGGATCTCAGAGGGAACAAAGGCTTGCTTAGGGCTTTGTTACCTCTACAGGAACTGAAGTGACAGACCAAGATCGAGGCTGCAAAAGGAAAGAAGTCATTCAGCGTGCAGAATTAAGGAAACAAATCAAGAAGCCACGCGGTAGAAGATGAAGACTTCGGCTCCAAGGATCAAGCCGGATTGTGCGAATATATGGAAAGAGAGAAAAGACCCGATCGTGTTATCCTAGGAATCTTTCCTAAGATAAGGCGATTGGAGAGAGAAGAATAATATCCAATCGGTTGGATTAATTAGGGAACTCCTTCCCTAATTAATATAATCGGTTGTGATATCTTATCTTCCAAACAAAATCATATCTTTGTAATCCGATTCTAGTATTTCATAATTTGTGTCAATTAGGGTTTCTGCCGAGTTGTATTTAAGTGAAGTAAGGGTTTATTTCTTAAAGATGACGACACGGCAGAGAACGACTTTGAACGAGAAAAAGAAACGAAGAGAAAGATAGTGAGGTGCGTATGAGTCTTTGAGAGTTGAGTTTGATTCATCGTTGTAGAAGAGGTTTCGAGTCTAGCTGGTTGTTTAGAGGTCGAAGTCCAGGATACAAGTGTAATCAAGCAAGAAACTAATAAGACAAGTATGCAGTTCAAAATCCTCTCAAGCGGAAGCTTGAAGGTAGTGGTTTTTCCTTGAGAAGCTAGTTTTGCCAATCAGGGTTTCCACTATATATCGTGTGTTCGTTCTGTTATCTTTCTTGCTATTTAAATCCGCTGTGCTTTCTGTGGGAACAAAGCTTTTGTTCCCTCAGACGTAACTCTAACGATCCAACAACGTGTGTCCTTGTTATTGCTGGGATTTTTCTGCAATGTTATGGAGCTTGTTAGACCGTCATTAGGAGGAAGACGAGTCACCAAAGAATTGCCAACCCACCGAAGTTACAATTTTCCTTGTTGTCTGACGTGTGACCTTCCAAGTGCACCAAAACCGCCACTTAATGGGCTAGAGATAAGGTTGAATCATTTCCCATTTATCTCCAATTGTTTCATCTACCGGCCTTTACTGCTTTAATATGCTCTTGTGCTACATGGTTTAAGTTATTGAATGTGTTTATTTCCTGCTCTAATTAAGTCTGAAGCAATCAAATTCAAGGTGACAAAAAAATGTAGGCTAAAAACGTGTGATCCAAAAAGGTTTAGTGTATATTATACATTAGGAAGCCTAGCCTCTTAGTGTATATTATTATATCTAGGACCTTGCGCTTATTTAAAAAAAACACTTTGCAAACCTGAAAACCATTGCAAGCACAAGACCTTGCCTTTACCTTGTAGAGGTCGTAAAACTCGAACTTGGCTAAAAAAAGAAAAAAAGAAAAAAGAGGCCAAGCAAAGACCAATAGGTGAAATCGTGCGGATCACACTAAGGCCGAAATTTTAGTAGTTTCTTTGAACTTGTTTGTGACGATTTGTTGAATCAAGCAATTCGGGTCAATTGCTTGATTATGTGTGTGCCAAGAGTTGTTGATTGGCGGGGCTTTGTGGTCGAGTCTAGGCGTCATAGGAAACTTTCCTTGTCAAATAGGCGTTGCTTGCTATCTACCTTAGCTTGACTCAAATCAAGAAATTTTCTTGAGCCCTTTGCGAGGCCTAAGAACCATTGACAAGCTTGGCATCGTAAGGACCTCGTGTGAGTCTTAGTTGTTGGACTAAGTTGGAAGCATGAGTAAGTCGCCGAACATCGGCAAGGGCATCACCATCTCCGAGCCCCTTCCCACGCCTCCTATTACTATGGAAGTAATCAACGAAGCCATCCAAGCCATCCAAGAAGCTATGGACGAGAGGTTGCGCCAGCTGATCCACACTCTTGAAGAGAAACACGCAACCTTCGAGAGGAGTTTGGACTCTAAGATCGAGCAATCCTTGAGAGGGCGGTCGAGTGAACACCGAGAACCCGATACATCATCTTATGCCAATCCAGAAGGAATCTACTCTAGGAGTCTCACCCAGGAGGTCTCCCTATTCTCCTTGGGCGGAGCTACTACTACCGAAGCTCCATTAATGATCACCCCGAGAGAAGAGGATGGTATGGAATCTGACTTTTAATTTCCAACTTCTTTATCTCGTCCTCCTAGTTTGCCTTTGTTGTGCACTAACCATGCAAGTGAGGGCTCACGAGGGACTCATGCAAGACATCCAGAGCTGTTTCCAACGAGGGAACGAGAGCTTTATCCACCCCGCCACCGCGAGCCGAATCCTCCAAGAAATCCGATCTTCAACATGATGCCCCGGAGGAATGTAGCCAGGCGTGAGGATGTGCGTGAATAGAGGCCTTTCACTCTGAGAATGCCTTATCAAGGAGGTTGTGGATACTACGAGGAGGACCAAGAGAGGTACCAAGGAAGAGACCGACCTCAAGTTCCCAAAATTGAAATTCCGCAATTTTGAGGTACGTGTGATCCTGACTCTTACATAGATTGGGAAAATAAGGTAGAACAAATCTTTTCTTTCTATGAGTGCTCAGAGACACGAAAGGCAGCCTTGGTTTCCATTCATTTTTTGGAGTTTGTGCAACAATGGTGGCTAGAGGAACAAGCCGAGCGTGACTATGAAGGCATACCTCCTATTGACACTTGGGACGAGCTCCATACAGCTCTTAGGAATAGATTTGTCCCAGACAACTACCAAGAGCATGTGCACGCTAGGTTAGAGAACCTTAAGCAAGGTGGGCGAACCCCGGACAGATACTATAGGGAGCTTAGGATGCTATTGTTTAGGTCGGGACTTAGGTTTCCTAAGGGGTATATCATCTCCAAATTCATCAACAACCTTACCCCTGAACTCAAGTCCTCGTATCCTACCAACACTTTCCCAAGGGCACTAGGATAGAAGATGTCCTACACTACACTACTCAAGTGTACAAGAATCTGCCTCACAAGAGATCCCATCCGTCCAACCCTAGACCATGGCAGCCCTCTTCCTTTTCTAGCCAACCCCATCAAGCCCCACGGCGACAAGAGCCTAGGCCTGAGTTTTCTACTCCTCACACAAGAAGAGAGGCTCTGTCTCCTTCACAACATCCGAAGAAAGAATGAGAAGGACGCACCCAGGATTTAAAGTGCTTCAAGTGTCTAGGTAGGGGACATTTTGCTAGAGATTGTCCTACCAAGAAGCAAGTCCTACTCAATACCCACGGAGAGTTTGAGTCGGAGGACGAGCTCGAAGAAGAGACCCAAGGACTTGAAGAAGAGTATGAAGAAGTGCACGTGAAGGCGGCTGAGGGAGAATGCTTTGTGGTCAAGAAGACCCTCATTGCTTCCGAGAGCCCAAGCCTTCCCAACCAAAGGGAAACCATCTTCCACACTCATTGCACCATTCAAGGCAAAGTATGTAGCATGATCATAGATGGTGGATCATGTTGCAACATCATTGACCAAGAAGTGGTCAAGAGGTTTAGCTTGCCCGTCATTCCTCACCCCCAACCCTATACCCTGTGTTGGCTCAATTGTTCTACTCCCCTCAAAGTCAGAGAACAAGCCAAGATTCACTTTGCTATCAGGGGATATGAGGACGAGGTCTTATGTGATGTGCTTCCTATGACCGCATGTCACCTCCTTCTAGGACATCCTTGGCAATATGATAGAGGAGTCATCCATCAAGGATGACCAATGAGTACTCATTCATCATGAAAGAGGAAGCGGATCACCCTTCACCCATTAGCTCCTCATGAGATCATGGCTAACCACGTGGCTAAGGAACAACAAAGAGCACTCCAGGAGAAGGAGGATTAAGCCAAGCTTAAGAAGATGTCGACCGACAACAAGGGCAGAGCCTCGAATCACGTGCTCCTAGCAAAGCCTGAGGAGGTTGACCAAGCCATCCGAGCGGATAGGGTGTGTTTTCTCCTCATCTTCAAGGACACTCTTCTGACCACTCAAGACCTCCAAGATCTTCATAAGCCCATTTCCCAACTCCTTCTAGACTTTGATGACCTATTTCAGGAGGAGATTCCTAGTGGTTTGCCGCCTATTAGAGGCATTGAGCACCAAATAGACTTCATTCATGGTGCTACACTTCCCAATCGGGCAGCCTATAGGGCTAATCCCGAACAGACTAGAGAGCTCCAACGGTAAGTGCAAGAGTTGCTAGACAAAGGCTATGTGAGGGAAAGCCTTAGTCCTTGTGTCGTCCCGGTCATTCTAGTGCCTAAGAAAGATGGGTCTTGGCGTATGTGTGTTGATTGTCGAGCCATCAACAACATAACCATCAAATACCGCCACCCAATCCCCAGGCTAGATGACATGCTCGATGAGCTTCATGGAGCTAGTGTTTTCTCCAAGATAGACCTTAAGAGTGGCTACCATCAGATTAGGATGAAGGAGGGCGACAAATGGAAAACCGCCTTCAAGACCAAGTATGGACTATATGAGGGGATGGTTATGCCCTTTGGTCTCACCAATGCTTCTAGCACCTTCATGAGACTCATGAATCATGTACTCAGGCATTTCCTAGGGAAGTTTGTGGTAGTCTATTTTGATGATATCCTAGTCTATATCCACAACCTTCGGGAGCATAGGGAGCATTTGAGGCAAGTGTTGGAGGTGCTACGAGAGGAGAAGTTGTATGCCAACTTCAAGAAGTGCCACTTTTGCTCCGACCATTGATGCTTGCAAATCAAACCCCGCAAGTATACGGGTTCGATTGTAGTACCAAGGTGTCGAACACGGGGACTAAGTAGTACCAATTGCTATTCCAACTAGTAGACCAAGTCAAAAAGGCAAAGACGGAGAGTTTGTGATTGAATTATCAAGCTAACAAGTAACAAAAAGTTATCAATAAGAGAAACGACTTCTAAGGTTAGGATTCCCAATATGATGTTTCAGTAGATTTTAAATGATATCTGATTGGATTTCAAATTGAATGCCGTTTGAATGACCGACTATCTAATGCCAACACTACCTCTTTTCAGACGACAAGTGTACGTACCTAGACTCGACTAGCAGTCACTCTCGCACAAAGCTAGTCTAGTCTAGATCCTTTACGTTCTTTAGAGATCAATAGATAAATAGAATCAACATTCGCTCTCGCACTCCGCTGAATCTACTCACCAAAGATCTACTACGATAGTAGAAGTACCACAAGAGAAGTTAAATCGCTCTCGCGCAAATAATTCTCAAGTTCATTCCTAGGGATCTAAAATGAATCAACAATTGCAAACTCACTTTATCAAAACCCTATTATCATCATCTCCTCTCGGACTCAGATGCTAATAGGATTCCCAATTATAATCAAATTAGGGCATTAAGCAACCTAGGAACGAATCAAACTCCATTCAAATCTCCAATCAACCAAACATCATCATACAAACATACCTACTACATCATAGGGTTCACCCAACCTTAGAATTAGAGAATTAGCTAGACATAGAGAAGGGAGAAATCAAATCCATTGCAAAAATCAACATACCGACTTGTCTTTCAATATGATTCAACTTCACACGAATCCAAAATAGAGAATTCTCCAAAGTCTTCCACTTAGGGTTTTCTTTTTTTGGGAGTGTTCTTCACAAAAATCACATAAAAAAAACTAAATCCATGTCCCCCCCTCATCAAAATAGCAGTTGTAGGCATTTCAGCAGAAGGGAAAAATGTTACGGACGCCGACTCGGTCAATAACTCGGTCGAGTTGTTGACTGAGTTGTCGCCTGTTTTTCCCTTTCCTTCAGAACTCGACCCAGTTCGCTGACTCGGTCCACAACTCGGCCGAGTTGTGTATCGAGTTGTTGTATGTTCCAACATGTGTTGCTGACTCGGTCAACAACTCGGTCGAGTTGTTGACCGAGTTGTTTTCTGTTGCTCCCCTTCAGTATCACTAGCGCGGGCCCGATGACTCGGTCCACAACTCGGTCGAGTTGTGGGCCGAGTTTTCCTTTGTCTTCACTAGCTCGACCGAGCTTCCATTTCAAACTCTCCTCGTTTGATCTTGGCACTTGTATTTCGACCTTGGCGCCATCCCTTCGAGTCGTCCACCCGAACATCTTCACTGGTAGCTCGATTTTCTTCAAAACACCTCCAAACGATCCTGAAATCACAACAACACAAGAGTAGACTCCGAACACTACAAAATCTATGAAAACCAAATAAAACTAAAATAAAAAGGAGCAAAACAAACCTATTCAAGAGAAATAAACATGATCTAAACTAGCCTAAATGCATGCTATCAACCATGTGGTATTTCTAGGGTTTGTCGTCGGACGTGAGGGCTTGAGAGTGGACGAGGAGAAAGTTAGGCCATCCAGGATTGGCCAACACCTACCACTATGACTCAAGTCCGCAACTTTCTTGGCCTAGCTAGATTCTATCGCCGGTTTGTGCGGGACTTTAGCACACTTGCTTCCCCACTAACCGAGTTGACTAAGAAGAATATGGCTTTCAAGTGGGAAGCTGCTCAAGAAGAGGCATTTGCAACACTTAAGGCCAAGCTCACTCATGCACCCCTTCTTGTACTACCCAACTTTGAGAAGACCTTTGAGATTGAATGTGATGCTTCGGGGATAGGTCTTCGAGGAGTACTCATGCAAGAAGGAAAGCCAATAGCATACTTTAGTGAAAAATTGGGTGGGGCCGAGCTCAATTACCCCACCTATGATAAGGAGTTGTTGTCTTTAGTGCGAGTGCTCAAGGTGTGGCAACATTACTTGTTGCCTCGGGAGTTCGTGATTCACTCTGACCATGAGGCATTGAAGTTCTTGAAAGGCCAAAGCAAGCTTAATAAATGACATGCCAAGTGGGTCGAGTTCATAGAGTCTTTTCCCTATGTGATTAAGCACAAGAAAGGGAAAGACAACATAGTTGCTGATGCTTTGTCACGTAGATATTCACTCTTGGCTCTTATGGATGCTAGATTGCTAGGATTTGCTTTTATGAAGGAACTCTATGCTCATGATCCTGATTTTTATGACATATATGATGCATGTTTGTCTAAGGGGGAACGAGATCAATTTTACTTGCATGAGGGTTTCTTGTTTAAGGGAAATAGATTATGCATTCCTAAGGGGTCAACTAGGAGAATACTAGTGATAAGCACTACTTTGTAGGGCTTAAGTAAGAGTCATTAGAGGTTTTATTGGTGTCATTCGGGTAGATTTAGACACATTCATGTGCATGGCATGTGGGGGCGAAGTTTGGTGATTAACAGGCCACGTGAAGGCTAAAAAGAATGCTTGAAGCAGCGTAAAATTGGAGATGGAATGAAGATGGCCCCACCGTGATGTCGCCGTGACATCAGCGAGCTGATGAATTGTTGTTGGGCCGTGCTTCAGCTGAAGGAGGGAGTTTTGGGCCGAGTTGATGAAGAAGGCCCATGGATTAAAAGGCCCACCGTGAAGAACCTCCTGTGTGGCGTCAAATTGAAAGCAGCGGAGAGCGGAAATGGAGAATTGTGAAGACGGGTGACATCACCATGACATCGGCATGTGCTGGAATTGAAATGGGCCGAAGACGCTAGCTGGGCCAAGCGAGATGTGATGTGCCGAAAGTGGGCCATTGCTGCTCGCATGAAATGGAGGCCGAGAACAAGTGCTAAACGCGAGATTGAAGGTCGAGAACGGGATTAATTTCCCTGTTTTAGTTTGTTTAATTATTATTGTTTTATTAATTCATTTTAGGTTAATTTAGACTTTAATTCCTTTAGTATATTAGGGTAGAGAAAAGGTTGGTTTGCCTATCTTGGAATCTCTCTCGAACCCTAATTAGTTTCTACGTTATGAAGAACTAAGCCTCCCTGGCTTAGTCAGACGCTGAAGCATTCGTTTTGATTAAGTTGTGAGATTCTCGTTTCTTATCTATTGCATGGTTTTTATCTTTCTCTTGCTTAATTTGCTTATGATTGATATTGATAATCTCTATTTGGACGCAACTAGGGTTTGTCGTTATTGATCTATTGCTAGATCTAGATTGTTACTGGTTGAGCATATCTATTTCAGAGTAGCAACTGCATCGTACTAGTATATGGTTGTGCTAGTCTTATGCAGAAGAGAATTGATTTACATTCTAGGATAATATCTGGTTGTTTTATGCTAGAATTATATCCAACTATATTCCTATCCGTAAGGCTGTTGTTAAACTGAATCTTGATAGTTTCAGGGTTGTTTGATTAGTTAGTGCTAATAGTATCTGGTTGTGCTATTAGTTATATCTGAAAAGGAATTGGAATTTCCATTGCATGAGATTTTGAATGATTTTCTATGATCAACTTGTCATACGAATAGTGGATGTTGTTTGACTAAGTGTTTGTCCCACCATTGATTTCACAACTCTTTCGCTTGTTTACTTTTGCATGCTTAGATTACTTAAACAAACAAAACCCCCATTTTGGTTACTTCTGATTAACATACGAATTGCATATTAAGATAGAATTTGCCTCCCTGTGGATTCGACCTGTACTTACCTAGGACTACGGTTTAAAGTTTGTTTGGATATTTTGCATAGTAGGAATTAGAACGACAAATTCTTGTTATCAACTAGTTCAAGAGGCACATGGTGGGGGTCTCATGGGACATTTTGGGATACTTAAGACTTTGCATACACTTAGGGAGCATTTTTATTGGCCTCGCATGGTTGGGTATGTGAAGAAATTTTGTGCTTCTTGTGTCACATGTTTGCGTGCTAAGTCGAGAGTCCAACCCTATGGTCTTTATACACCCTTACCCATTCCCCAAGCACCTTGGGAAGATATTTCTATGGATTTTGTGCTTGGTCTGCCTAGGTCAAATAGGGGTAGAGATTCTATTTTTGCTGTGGTAGATCGGTTCTCTAAGATGGCTCACTTCATTGCTTACAATAAGACCGATGATGCTTCTCATGTTGCTACTCTATTCTTTGACAATATTGTGAGATTGAATGGAGTCCCCAAGTCTATAGTGTCTGATTGTTATGTCAAGTTCCTCAGCTACTTTTGGAAGACATTGTGGGCCAAGCTTGGCACTAAGCTTCTCTTTTCCACCACTTGCCATCCTCAAACGGACAGCCAGAATGAGGTAACTAATTGTATTCTTGGTGCTTTACTTAGATCATTATTGCAGACTAACTTGCGCAAGTGGGAGGATTGTCTACCATTCATTGAGTTTGCATACAACCGATTCATTCACACCGCCACCAAGAGGATGCCATTTGAAGTGGTGTATGGCCGCAACCCCGCAACACCTTTAGATCACTTACCATATGCCATCATGGAGCAGGAAAGCAAGGAAGGTGCCGACCATGCCCACAAGATTCAGAAGCTTCATGAGGACACTCGGTTGCAGCTTGAGAGGAAGGTCATGCAATACAAAAGACACGCCGACAAGGGCCGCAAGGAGGTGCTGCTTGAGCCTAGAGATTTGGTGTGGGTGCACTTGAGGAAAGAGCAATTCCCTACCCTCCGCAACTCCAAGCTCAAACCTAGAGGAGATGGGCCATTTCAGGTGCTTGAGAAGATCAACGACAATGCCTACCGCATCGAGTTGCCGCCCACCTATGGTGTCCACGATGTGTTCAACGTCGCCGATTTGGCGCCTGATAACAGGAATTTGTCGTTCTAATTCCTACTATGCAAAATATCCAAACAAATCTTAAATCGTAGTCCTAGGTAAGTAAAGGTCGAGTCCACAGGGAGACATAGTCTATCTTAATATGTAATTTGTATGTCAGTCCAAAGTAACCAAATGGGGGTTTTGTGAGTTTTGTAAGTTTTAAACATGCAAAAGGTAAACAAGCTAAAGAGTTGTGAAATCAATGATGGGAAAAGCACTTAGTCAAACAACATCCACTATTCGTATGACAAGTTGATCCTAGATACTCATTCAAAATCTCATGCGATGGAAATTCCAATTCCTTTTCAGATATAACTAATAGCACAACCAGATACTATTAGCACTAACTAACTAAACAACCCTGAAACTATCAAGATTCAGTTTAACAGCAGCCTTACGGATAGGAATATAGTTGGATACAATTCTAGCATAAAACAACCAGCTTTTATCCTAGAATGTAAATCAGTTCTCTTCTGCATAAGACTAGCACAACCAGATACTAGTACGATGTAGTTGTTACTCTGAAATAGATATCCTCAACCAGTAACAATCTAAATCTAGCAATAGATCAATAACAACAAACCCTAGTTGATCAGACTAGAAATTATCAATATCAATCATAAGCAATCAAGCAAGAGAATAGATAAAATCCATGCAATAGATAAGGAACGAGAATCTCACAACTGAATCAAAACGAAAGCTTCAGCGTCTGACTAAGCAAGAGTGGCTTAGTTCTTCATAGCAAAGTACGTAGAATGAAATTAGGGTTCGAGAGAGATATGGGAGGCCAAGCTCCCATCTAACCCTTAAATACTAAAATGTAATAAAAATAATCCAAATAAAACAAATAAGGAAAATGGTTTGGTGGCGCTTCTGACAGCGGCGGCGGTCGCTGCATCATCTGGGGTGATCGCCGTAATCGCGGCGGTCGCCGTCTTTATACGGCGGTCGCCGTGCTCATGCCGTAGCCAAGGCAGCTGGGAATCCTTTAGCAGCGGTCGCCGCAATGTGGCCGGCGGTCGCCGTGAAGCCATTTCTTCAGTTCTTCGTCTCTTCAGCTCCGAATGCTCCCAAGGCCTCCAAAAGTGGGTCTTCAGCACCTCCTCGCCAAAACTCCACAACTCCATCAACGCCTCCTAAAACACCACTAAAACAATGCTAAAACCCCGTCTATACACACAACATACTCGTGTGTATCAAACTCCCCCATACTTGAATCTCTACTCGTCTCGAGTGGATAGAAAAACTACCACCCATCATCAATGAAATCCCTAGATCATCAACATGCAAAGAAGCTCACAACTAAGAATAAAAGCATCTACATGAAAGCTCAATATCCATCCTATCCAACCACACAACACGTCCACACCTTCAGCATCATAATCAGCACATCCACAACACACCACAATCAACACAATGCAACACAGCCTAACATCAATCTACAATATCAACTCTAGCAGACATACCACCCAAGTCCAACATCAACACAAAAAAAATCATCAAAGAGAGTGCTAAATACCAAGATTACTACACCTTATTCCTCCAGGTGAAAACCTACCCAAAAACACTCTTATACTCCACTTCTTATGACGCCTGCGCCGGTAAATTGATAGTCCTAAAACACTCAATTTTGTTTTCTTCTGCACTCATTTTGCTTAGGCGCCTTTTCAGGTTTTCACCTAACACTCTCATTTCATTTTCAAGTTGGACTCACCACCTCACATCACTCTGAATCTATTTTTGCCAAGGCCTAATGCATGCCAGATTACCTGCTTTTTACCTGAACCGCCCTTTCGGGTTTTCAGTCCATCCCAGGATTTCTTTATTGCCTTTTTTCTTTCTTTTTGCCTTTTTTTTTCCAGAATAATAGCAATAGCAATACATAATCAACTCCCCCACACTTGAAATAAACATTGTCCTCAATGAAGTAAGACATAATGAAATAGGGGAAGTCAAGAAAGTACCACTATTGCGGAGGTGGTGGAAAGCCTGGATAATGGGAACCCATGAATAGGTTCCACTGTCTCATATGCTCCTCCATGGCATGGATGTCATCGGTCTGCTGCTGCATCCTACTAGACTGTGCAGCGTGGTAATCGCGCTCCTCCTGGCGATAAGCAACAAACTCCTGGTGGTATCCTCACGCCTCCTCGCGAAAATCAGCAAACTGCTCATGATACCCTCTCGCCTCTTGGCGGAAATCAACAAAGTCGGACTGTATCGACCTCTGATGAGTATCAATCTGCTGTAGCATCTCCCACATCTACATCTGGTAATCTGGACGCTCCTCAGCAGTTGCCGGCACCTCAGGCATCTCAGTGTCGTCTGCCTCATCCTCAGTCTCCTCATCAGGCGCAGTAGAGGCACCAGCAGCAGAGGCACCGGCAGCAGAGGTACCGACAGCAGAGGTAACGGCAGCAGAGGTACCGGCAGCCTGGCTACCACCAGCTCCCACTCGGTGGCGGCTCAAATCAAAGTCCACGTAACGTGGCCCAAATGGTATCTCAAAAGGCAGAGGCATAGGGAGCTTGGAGCAGCCTCTCGATCCATACAGCCAAAACTGACGTGGCGGACTTCTAGACAGGACACAAACCGTATGTCACGCGGGTGACCCGGGTTCGATCCCCGGCAACGGCGCCAATTTGATAACAGGAATTTGTCGTTCTAATTCCTACTATGCAAAATATCCAAACAAATCTTAAACCGTAGTCCTAGGTAAGTAAAGGTCGAGTCCACAAGGAGACAGAGTCTATCTTAATATGCAATTTGTATGTCAGTCCAAAGTAACCAAAGGGGGGTTTTGTGAGTTTTGTAAGTTCTAAACATGCAAAAGGTAAACAAGCTAAAGAGTTGTGAAATCAGTGATGGGAAAAACACTTAGTCAAACAACATCCACTATTCGTATGACAAGTTGATCCTAGATACTCATTCAAAATCTCATGCGATGGAAATTCCAATTCCTTTTCAGATATAACTAATAGCACAACCAGATACTATTAGCACTAACTAACTAAACAACCCTGAAACTATCAAGATTCAGTTTAACAGCAGCCTTACGGATAGGAATATAGTTGGATACAATTCTAGCATAAAACAACCAGCTTTTATCCTAGAATATAAATCAGTTCTCTTTTGCATAAGACTAGCATAACCAGATACTAGTACGATGCAGTTGCTACTCTGAAATAGATATGTTCAACCAGTAACAATCTAAATCTAGCAATAGATCAATAACAACAAACCCTAGTTGATCAGACTAGAAATTATCAATATCAATCATAAGCAATCAAGCAAGAGAATAGATAAAATCCATGCAATAGATAAGGAACGAGAATCTCACAACTGAATCAAAACGAAAGCTTCAGCGTCTGACTAAGCAAGAGTGGCTTAGTTCTTCATAGCAAAGTACGTAGAATGAAATTAGGGTTCGAGAGAGATATGGGAGGCCAAGCTCCCATCTAACCCTTCAATACTAAAAGGAAAATCTCCAAAATTAACATTAAACGAAATACTAAAATGAAATAAAAATAATCCAAATAAAACAAATAAGGAAAATGGTTTGGTGGCGCTTCTGACAACGGCGGCGGTCGCTGCATCATCTGCGGCGATCGCCGTAATCACGGCGGTCGCTGTCTTTATACGGCGGTCGCCGTGCTCATGCCGTAGCCAAGGCAGCTGGGAATCCTTTAGCAGCGGTCGCCGCAATGTGGCCAGCGGTCGCCGTGAAGCCATTTCTTCACTTCTTCGTCTCTTTAGCTCCGAATGCTCCCAAGGCCTCCAAAAGTGGGTCTTCACCACCTCCTCGCCAAAACTCCACAACTCCATCAACGCCTCCTAAAACACCACTAAAACAATGCTAAAACCCCGTCTATACACACAACACAATCGTGTGTATCAGCGCCCTACTTGGTGGACGATGAAGTCGACCTTGATGCGCTGGATTCGAGGTTGAATCCTTTCCATGGAGGGGAGGATGATGTGGATACACCCCATCAAGTGCCGTCCACAAGCATTGCCACCCCGGATGCTGTGCCGGCGCCTACCGAGCTGAAGGCTAGTCTGTCGGGCAACTCTCCGAGTCCCCCACACACCAAGGACTCCACACGTCCCTTTGACCCAGATGAGTCCATCCAGCCCGTGAGTGCCGAGGAAAGTGGGTCCGAGCCTGCCGAGCGCCGCGCTCCTTTCACCGTGCCGCCAACTTTTGCGTTGGCGTCTCCTGAGCCACCACCAAGGGCGATCACTCACGCTCGAGCCAAGGAACTCAACCATCAGCTGCAGAAGGGTCTACTCTACCCTAGAGCGCCGAGCCAAGTTGCATTGGAACCGGTGACGCTACTCATGGTATGCTCGGATGCCTAGCCGCCGTGCATGTGGGCACCGAGAGACTTACACATGCATTTTGGGATGTCATCTTATGCTTTAAATGTGTGTAATTTTTATTACTTCATTTTAGACTTGGTTTATATTTCATGACATTATGGCATTAAATGCCTAGGTTTGATGCTCGGTTTGGTCGAGTGGCCGTGTAAGCCTTTATAAGGCATCGTTGTTGTTTGTTTTGGACACGTTCAATTTTTTTTAATCAAAAACTTAAGCTTTGGCTGCTACCATTTGTTCTCCTCAAACCACAAGCTCGTGCGTAAGATCGAGCCTCCAGAACTTGGATCGAGTGAGTCGCATCTCGTCCATCATCCGCCCCTCGTCTTCTTGACTCGGTAAGTGACATCTGAGTCTTGAAGTTGCTTATCCTTCTGCCCCGGTTCGAGACACCCACCAACAAACCCTTTTCTGCACACCCCTGGATCTCCACCGTCCTCCCACCTTTCACCTTTGCCGAACAACCCCCGCCAATGCCGACAGCCCTTGTGCTTGCCTCCGACCGCCGTCTTGGAGCTTGCCTTGCACCGTGGCCTCCCCGGATCCTTGCTCGCATCAGCGTTGCTCGGTGGTCCTCATAGGTGATGCGGTCAGATTCACCCCTCCCCTTCAAGATGTTTTCCACTCATCTAAGCCAAGTGTTTTCTAACAACCTCTATGGTTCACCAATACTCATTTATCAGCTTATAATTTGACCATTATAACTACTCCTTAACTGATATGCTTTCCTGCACTCAGTTCCTAACATTCAGAATCAAAATTCTATTTGATCAATGGCGTCTGTACGTGAGATGATTACCAAGTTCTGAAATCTGGAAAAGTTTGAAGACATGGATTTACCCCATTGGCAAAAGAAAATGCACTTCCTCATGGCCACTTTGGATATGGTGTATGTCATATCCACTACGATGCATGAAGTGGGAGTTGAGGAACCGATTGATGTCGTTAGGCGTAGAAGAAAATGGCAGAATGATGACTACAGCTGTCGAGGCTACATCTTGAATGGTATGTCTGGTTTTATTTTCGATGTGTTCCAAAATATGGAATCTTATAAGGAACTTTGGGACTATTTGGAGTCCAAGTATATGGCATAAATTTTCTTGTGATCAACTTCAATACCTATAAAATGGTAGATGCTCAGCCAGTGATGAATCAAGTTTAACGAGATACTACGTATCATGGGGCAGTTTGCCCAACACAAATTGAAGATAGATGAGTCCATCTGGGTGTCAAGTATAATTGACAAATTGCCTCCATTATGGATATACTTTAAGCACATGTTGAAGCACAAGAAGGAAGCCATTTCCCTTGTGGAGCTTGCAAACCATTTGTGTATCGAAGAGGGCCTTCGTTCACAAGAGAAAGGAAAGGAGAAATAGACTTCGTGTTCTTCCACTGTTAACATGATGGAAGAAGGTTCACAAAGAGGGAATAAGAACAAGGGCAATAAAAGTCCCTTCAACAACACAAACAATGGATCAAAGAAGAAACCCAAGGGAACTGGATGTTGGAATAGTAGTAAACCTGGACATTTCAAGAATGATGGTCATGTTGGAAAAGGGGAGAAAGGAAATGTTCCCAACCAATCTGCTCAAGGGTCTAAGGACCAAGGGAAGAAATCTCATTGAGGTCATAGTGGAAATGTCCCTCTAAGGCAATGGTTCCATTTAGTAACATTTCCTAGTTTGGATTTTGTTCCTAATATTTATGAGGCTTTCTTTGTGCGGGATGATGAGATAGCATGATGGGTTGACTCGGGTGCTACCACTCATGTGAGTAGGACAAATCAATATTCAAATTAATCGTACATGTGGATGATGGATGTGTTCTTCATATGGGAAGCGAGTCAACGACCCCCATTTTAGGAAAAGGCCAAGTGGAATTAGAGTTCTCATCTGGGAAGACTTTAATTCTGGAAAATGTATTGTATATACCCAGAATAAGAAAAACTCTATTCTCTAGTACTATCCTTAACATGTTAAGCTTTCAGCAAGTGTTTTAAGCAGATAAATACATATAATCAAAGGGCGGTGTATTTGTGGTTATATATGTAATGGAATATTTAACTAAGTATTAGTAAAGTAATGAATTCTATTACATGAGTTTCGCTCAAGGAACGGTTTCCTCGAAGGGAACTATTTCCTCTCTTTGGCATGCTCGATTAGGACATGTTCACTATAAACGCATGCTTGATATGTCTAAAGATGGTTTAGTTCCTCCATTTGATATGAGTATAGAGAGGTGTAGAATGTTCATGCTTACTAAGATAACAAGACAACCTTTTTCTGATGTTTTAAGGAACTGTGTCATGCTTGACTTAATACATCGTGATTTATGTGATTATCATGTTTCTCCGTCCTTGGGAAATAAGTAATATGTGGTTACCTATATAGATGATTATTTCAGATCTTGTTATGTTTTTTATGGCATTCTAAGGACGAAACCCTTGGTAAATTCAAAATTTACAAAACTGAAGTGGAACTTTAAATGGGAACTTTGATCAAGAAGTTACGCATCGATAGAGGTGGTGAGTATTTTGAACCATAACATTTCCAATCCGTAGGTATCATCCATGAAATAACGGCTCCCTATACACCACAACAAAATGGTGTGTCGGAGAGGAAGAATTAAGTTCTTAAGGAAATGGCCAATTCCATGCTATTTTACTCATGATTAAATGACAGATTTTTTTTGGGGGTGGGGAAACCATGTTGACGAATTGTTACCTACTGGATATAGTTCTTAATAAATGGAACAAGACTACCCCATACAAATTTGGTTCCAACGGAGGCCAAATCTGAATTATATTCGATTTGGGGATGTAGGGCGGTTGTAAGACTGCCCGAACTCAAGCGAAAGACCTTGGGTGAAAGAAGTGTTGAATGTATATTTATTGGATATGTTGACAATTCCAAAACATATATGTTCTATGTTATTGAACCTGACAGGTCTATTTTGGTTCATTCCGTAATAAAGTCAAGCGATGCAATGTTTGATGAAAAACGATTTTCATTGATACATATACCAAAGGGAATTGATACAAGTTCCAGTAGAAACCAAGACTTGGACGTTCCAACATCCCTACAAGGGAACTTTGAGGATTCATCATCCCGTCAAGGGAACTCTGAGTCTGAGATCTGAACAAGTAAAAGAGTAAGAAAGGAAAAGTCTTTTGGTTCTGATTTCCAAGTTTATTTGGTTGAGGGAACTAGGAAGGACCTTGGTTCCCAATACTTGTACTACTATAGTATTGAGAATGATCCAAGGAACTTTGTTGAGGCAATGAAGTCACAAGATGTGTCTTTTTTGGAATGAGACCATAAATGATGAGATGGATTCCATCATGGGAAACAATACATGGGTCTTGGTTGATCATCCCCCAAGATGTAAGCCATTGAGAAGTAAGTGGATCTTCAAAAGAAAGATGAAAGTGGATGGAACCATAGACAAGTTTAAGGCTCGATTGGTTGTCCAAGGCTTTAGACAAAAGTATGGAACTGACTGTTTTGATACGTATGCACTAGTTGCTCGTATATCCATCATTAGGTTTCGATTACCCTAGCGGCTATTCACAAGTTGGTTATCCACCAAACGGATGTGAAAACAGCATTCCTTAATGGGGAACTGGAGGATGAAGTTTATATGAAACAACCTGAAGGGTTTGTTATGCCCGAACAAGAGCATAAGATATGCAAATTGATCCAGTCCTTGTATGGGATAAAGCAAGCACCAAAGCAATGACAACAAAATTTTGATGGGGTTGTTTTGTCCAATGGATTCAACTTAAATCAATCGAAAAAGTGTGTGTGTGTATAGAATATTTGATAATTTTGGAAATTGAGTTATTATTTGCTTATATGTGGATGTCAGGTTCATCTTTGGTACGGATCAAAGGCAAGTAGACCTTGTAAAGAAATTTTTGTCGTCAAATTCTCCATGAAGGACATGGGCGAGGCTGTTGTTATCCTAGGTATTAGGATAAGACGGGGAACAAAGGGTTTATCATTGTCACAATCTCATTACATTCAAAAAGTGTTGGAAGAGTTAAATTGTGACAATTGTTGCCCTCTTAAGACTCATTATGATATGAGTTCAAAATTGTTCCTTAACAAAGGCAACTACGGTGTCACAAGTAGAGTATTCAAGGGTTATTGGATGCTTGATGTATGCCATGACAAGTACTCCACTGTATATCGCTTTTGCAGTAGGGAAACTTATTAGATGTACTAGTTCCCCTATTATGTATCATTGGCAAGCAGTTCCAAGGGTACTTTAGTACTATAGGAAACAATAGATTTTGGTCCTACATATGTTGGATCACCCTCGATTTTATAGAGGTATTGATAACAGGTTTTCGTCGTGTAAAAACTGCTATGCAAAATATCCAAACAAACCCTAAACCGTAGTCCTAGGTAAGTAAAGGTCGAACCCACAGGGAGGCGAATTCTGTCTATGTATGCAAGTTATGCGTCAATCCAAAGTAACCAAAGGGGGGTTTTGTGAGTTTAAGTAATCTAAACATGCAAAAGGTAAACAAGGCAAAAGAGTTGTGAAATCAGTGATGGGAAAAGCACTTAGTCAAACAACATCCACTATTCGTATGACAAGTTGATCCTAGATACTCATTCAAAATCCCATGCAATGGAAATTCCAATTCCTTTTCAGATATAACTAATAGCACAACCAGATACTATTAGCACTAACTAATTAAACAACCCTGAAACTATCAAGATTCAGTTTAACATCAGCTTTACGGATAGGAATATAGTTGGATACAATTCTAGCATAAAACAACCAACTTTTATCCTAGAATGTAAATCAATTCTCTTCTGCATAAGACTAGCACAACCAGATACTAGTACGATGCAGTTGCTACTCTGAAATAGATATGCTCAACCAGTAACAATCTAAATCTAGCAATAGATTAATAACGACAAACCCTAGTTGCGTCCAAATAGAGATTATCAATATCAATCATAAGCAACTTAAGCAAGAGAAAGATAAAAACCATGCAATAGATAAGGAACGAAAATCTCACAACTTAATCAAAACGAAAGCTTCAGCGTCTGACTAAGACAGGGAGGCTTAGTTCTTCATAGTAAGGTACGTAGAATGAAATTAGGGTTCAAGAGATTTGATAGATGATAGGCAAACAAGCCTTTTTTCAACCCTTAAATACTAAAGGACAAATAAAGCTAAGTTAACCTAAAACGAAATAATAAAAAGTAATAAAATAATTCGAAATAACATATAAGGAAAATCGGCTCGGCGGTACTTCAGACGTTCACGGCGGCCGCTGCAACCTTCATGGCGGGCGCCGTAATTGCGGCGGTCGCCGTCTTTCCACGGCGGGCGCCGTGGACAAGTCGTAGCTAATGCTTCTGGAATGGATTTGGCGGCGGTCGCCGTAAGTTGCACGGTCTCCTCAGCTCCCGAAAGCGTGTCTTCAGCACCTCCTCGCTAATACTTCATAACTCCTTGGCGTCTACTACTGGTGGCTTTCTCCTCAGTGTCTCATATGATCTCCAAAATAGCTCAAACACCTCCAAATACACCAACTTCGCCTCCAAACGCCATACACATGAATGTGTCTAAATCTACCCGAATGGCACCAATAAAACCTCTAATGACTCTTACTTAAGCCCTACAAAGTAGTGCTTATCAAACCACCCCATGCTTAGACCTTTGCTCGTCCACGAGTAAACTAATAAAGAGTCTACTCCTCCAATGCAGCATCCAAGGTCTCAGGAAGCATATCCTCCAACTAAGAGTCACCTAACCCATGCCAAGCTCCTAGCACCAATCTCATTTACAACACATCAACAACTCAGCAAGCTTAAGGGGCAAGCAGAGTACTTCCCCAAAGCTAAACCCGGACATCCAATAGTGTGAGTAACCTCTAATCCTAGCCTCCATGTATTGCTCCTTATGTCTCCCAGAATGACCTACCCGACAATCCTTCTTTGACTCCTCTTCTTATGACGTTTCGCCAAGAATAATGAGAAATCCTAAAATCACTCTTCTTCTTTTTCGCTCATTTTTCCAAGGTGCCCTTTCGGGTTTTCACCAAGCCACTCATTTCATTTTTCAATAGATGTACTCACAAAAGCTCACGTCACTCTTGACCTCATATTACCCCATCCTAATGCTGGTCCAAGCCACCTGCTTATTACTTAGGCCGCCCTTTCGGGTTTTCGACCTATCTCAGGATTTCGATTTTAGCCTTTTTTCAATTTTTTGGCTTTTTTCATCTTTTTTCATTTTTCTCCTCAGCAGCGTAGCAAGTATAAAACCCCACCCCATGCTTAAACATTGCACTTTCCTCAATGTAATGAAAGAAACAAGAATAAAGCACAGGGAAAAGCAAAAAATAACTCACAACGTTGCCGAGTTGGCTTGGACACTTCCTTGTCGCTGGCGGTGGACTCATGAAAGTTCATGTCCTGGATGTCGGCATCAACGCCAAAATCATCATCTACCGTGCAACCAAAAGAAACCACTGTAGGGTGTGGTGGTTATGTAGGAAATCAGGGCTGCACGGCCTTCAACTCCATCAACATGTACCATGCAACCAAAAGGAACCACTATGGTGAGTAGTGGTCTATCAAGGGAACGGGGTTGCATGGCCTTCAAAAATGGGCCCAGATGTCATCGTGGTTGGGCCCTGGTGTATCTCCTCTCCAGCTGTCGACTGCAGGGCCACCATCGTTGCCAAATAAATGTAGAGCGAATGTATTCCTCCGTTAGCAACATGATGCACACCTCTCCGTGGGGAATCTGGACAGCTCGGTAAAACTTTTTTTTTTGACTTTTTCTCCCCGTTTAAGGTCTATTCGGGGTATTTTATTTTCGTCTTTTGCTCCCCGTTTAAGGTTTTTTCGGGGCCCATTTTTTTTATTTTTTTTTTACAAAAGAAAACGAACCTGAAAATGGCGGCGATCGCCGTAATTAAACGGCGGTCGCTGTCATTTGCCACAAGCGAAGTGTCGGAGAAGGTGAAAATGGCGGGCGCCGTTTGGTCGGCGGCGGGCGCTGTGAACTCCTTTTCACTTTGAAACGCTTCTTGTAGGTTAGTTCGACACAGAAAGGAAAAACTAAAAGGAAAAACAAAAGAAAATGACTAAGGGAAGGAAAATAAACTACCTAACATCGGGTTGCCTCCCGATCAGCGCCTTAGTTAATGTCGTTGGCTCGACATACTACTCGAAAATCCTCAATCCATATCGCCAGGCTCTTTAGGAACCTTCTTAATCCATACCTCCTTCCTGAACCAATCATGGAAAGGTTTGAACCTTAGACCATGCTTCTTCTTCAGCGGCTTCTCCATCTTGACCTTCTTAGTCGCGTCTACCCCATGCTTAGATCGATCAGGGGGGTGTTTAGCCTTGACTTCAGAGACCTGCACTAAAGAGGGAACGAGCCTCTCGCTCGGAGTTAGCAGCAAAGGTGATTTACCTGGAAGCTCCGGAGGGAGCTTATAGAAAGCGTCCCACTCAGCAACACCTTCCTGCAAGTAAGCAGATATAGCAATATCCAAGCTAGAATCAACAATAGGTGGTGTGTCATATAGGTTGTCCTCATCAAAAAACATCTTGCACCACAGGCTCAAGTACATCAATTGCACACAAAGAATGATCATCAGAAGGAGATTTCATGGCTTCATAGATATTGTAGTTAATAGTTTGGCCATCAAATTCCATGGTTAAAGAACCAGTACTCACATTAATCTTAGTGTTGGCAGTTTTCAGGAAGGGTCTCCCTAACAGAATAGGGGTTGCATGCATATCATGTTCCATATCAAGCACATAGAAGTCAGCAGGAAAAGTAAGATCACCAACCCTAACCAAAACATCCTCCACTATCCCTATAGGACGCACACTAGATCTATCAGCTAGATGAATGGAAATTTTGGTCGCATGCATGGGTCCTAATCCTAAGGATTCACAAAGAGATGAAGGTAAAACATTTATGGAAGCACCCAAATCTAACATAGCTTTATTGAAGTTGGTACCTCCAATGGTGACGGGGATGGTGAACATACCTGGGTCGCCACACTTCTTGGGTAAGCGCTTCTGAAAAATCGTCGAGACATGCTCGCTTACCTTCACCTTCTTCTTGCTATTTCTGTCTTGATTTCTCTTTGTTGTGCACATCTGCTTCAAGAACTTCGCATAACGAGGGACAGACTTGATCAAATTGAGGAGAGGAATGTTGACCTCAACGTTTCTGAACATCTCAAACATGTCCTTGTCATGTGCCAGTGGCTTGGTGCGCTTCAAAGCAGATGGGAATGGTGCAATGGGCTTCCACTCAGGAAAAATTGGAGGTACATACTCCTTCTCAGCCTCAGCATCGGCTTCAGAGGGGCGGCGGGCGCCGTGAACATCACCAGAAAGTTCGAAGTTTGGCTCACCGTCACGGCGGGCGCCGTGATAAGTGCGGCGGTCGCCACAATTTTTATCAGACAAGTTGAGAGCAGGGTCATTTTCACGGCGGGCGTCGTGGTCTTCACGACGGTCGATGTCACGGCGGGCGCCGTAAGAGGCATAGCGGTCACCGTCGCTGTTATGTTCCAGCTCCTGATCCGCTTCCTTGTCGACCTCAGAATCATCATCTTCGAGTCTCTTCCCGCTCCTCAGAGTTATAGCACTGACGTTCCTAATGTTCGGATTCACTTCCGTTTGAGATGGAAGTTTACCAGAGACCTTTGCGTCAAGCTTGCTCATCACCTGAGAGATCTGGCCAAGTTGCCTTTCCAAGTTCTGAATGTTCGATTGTGTAGTCTCTTGGAATTGCAATTGGTTCTTACTCAACTTAGCAACATTCTCATTGAGATTGACGTGGCTCTGCATCAGCATCTTCATCATATCCTCCATAGACGAGGACGGGTTCGAGCTCTGCCCTTGAGGTTGTGGCACAAATGGCTGCCTTGATTGTTGAGGATTACCCTGTTGTTGCTGTGGTTCTAGGTCTCTCCATCTGAAGTTGGGATGATCCCTCCAACCAGGATTGTATGTATTAGAATAAGGGTCATGCCTGGGCCTCTGCTGATATCCTCCTACTGCATTCACTTCCTCTTGTAGGGTAGGACACGAATCAGTAGGATGCAAGTCGTCATGACAAATCTCGCAGGCCTTAGCCTGCTGAGGCATACCTTTCAGCTTCAGATGCCTCACCTCCTCTCTCAGCACATCAAAGTCAACTTGATCAATTTTGGATTGAGAACTTGCAACCACCAAGCTTTGGGAACCTCTCCCACTGTATTGTCTGGAGTCATCAGCCAGTGTAGCAAATATCTCCAGAGCTTCTTCATAAGTCCTCTTCAAAATGTTTCCACCACATGAAGAATTCACCATCCGACGATCATCTTCACGGAGTCATCCATGCAGATAGAGAATCAGATCATGATTAGCATAACCATGGTAAGGGCAACTCTTCACTAGTTTCTTGAAGCGTTCATAATAGTCGTAGAGAGACTCATTGGACAGTTGCTCAATGTTGCAGATCTTCTTCTTAAGCTGATTGGACTTGATAGCTGGGAAATACTTGTCAAGGAATACTTTCTTCAAATTCACCCAAGTAGTGATGCTTCCTGGGGGTAGAGAATGATACCAGTCCTTCGCTGAGTCCTTCAGAGAAAAAGAAAATACCCTCAACCTCATCTGATCTTCAGTAATATCAGATGGCCGCATGCTGGTGCAGACCTCAAGGAACTCATCCAGGTGCTGAATAGGATCCTCAAGCGGGGTTCCACTGAATTTCGGGAGTAGATGGACTACTCCTGTCTTGAGCTCAAATTTAACCCCTTCACCAAGGGCAGGGAATTGCACAGCACGAGTTGGTTGGTCCCCGGCAACGGCGCCAATTTGATAACAGGTTTTCGTCGTGTAAAAACTGCTATGCAAAATATCCAAACAAACCCTAAACCGTAGTCCTAGGTAAGTAAAGGTCGAACCCACAGGGAGGCGAATTCTGTCTATGTATGCAAGTTATGCGTCAATCCAAAGTAACCATAGGGGGGTTTTGTGAGTTTAAGTAATCTAAACATGCAAAAGGTAAACAAGGCAAAAGAGTTGTGAAATCAGTGATGGGAAAAGCACTTAGTCAAACAACATCCACTATTCGTATGACAAGTTGATCCTAGATACTCATTCAAAATCTCATGCAATGGAAATTCCAATTCCTTTTCAGATATAACTAATAGCACAACCAGATACTATTAGCACTAACTAATTAAACAACCCTGAAACTATCAAGATTCAGTTTAACATCAGCTTTACGAATAGGAATATAGTTGGATACAATTCTAGCATAAAACAACCAGCTTTTATCCTAGAATATAAATCAATTCTCTTCTGCATAAGACTAGTACAACCAGATACTAGTACGATGCAGTTGCTACTCTGAAATAGATATGCTCAACCAGTAACAATCTAAATCTAGCAATAGATCAATAACGACAAACCCTAGTTGCGTCCAAATAGAGATTATCAATATCAATCATAAGCAACTTAAGCAAGAGAAAGATAAAAACCATGCAATAGATAAGGAACGAAAATCTCACAACTTAATCAAAACGAAAGCTTCAGCGTCTGACTAAGCCAGGGAGGCTTAGTTCTTCATAGTAAGGTACGTAGAATGAAATTAGGGTTCAAGAGATTTGATAGATGATAGGCAAACAAGCCTTTTTTCAACCCTTAAATACTAAAGGACAAATAAAGCTAAGTTAACCTAAAACGAAATAATAAAAAGTAATAAAATAATTCGAAATAACATATAAGAAAAATCGGCTCGGCGGTACTTCAGACGTTCACGGCAGCCGTTGCAACCTTCACGGCGGGTGCCGTAATTGCGGCGGTCGCCGTCTTTCCACGGCAGGCGCCGTGGACAAGTCGTAGCTAATGCTTCTGGAATGGATTTGGCGGCGGTCGCCGTAAGTTGCACGGCGGGCGCGGTGAACTCGTTTCTTCCTCCTTTGTCTCCTCAGCTCCCGAAAGCGTGTCTTCAGCACCTCCTCGCCAATACTTCATAACTCCTTGGCGTCTACTACTGGTGGCTTCCTCCTCAGTGTCTCATATGATCTCCAAAATTGCTCAAACACCTCCAAATACACCAACTTCGCCTCCAAACGCCATACACATGAATGTGTCTAAATCTACCCGAATGACACCAATAAAACCTCTAATGACTCTTACTTAAGCCCTACAAAGTAGTGCTTATTAGGTATTCAGATGCAAGTTGGATCACAAATGAAGATGATCAATCTTCCACCAGTGGATGGGTGTTCCTTCTTGGTGGCGGTGCCATTTCATGGGCTTCCAAGAAGCAAACTTATATCACAAGTTCCACAATGGAATCTAAGTTTGTTACCTCAACCGCTGCTGGAAAAGAGGCAGAATGGTTAAGGAACTTAGTTTATGAAATTCCTTTGTGGGAAAAACCAATTTCACCTATATCGATTCATTGTGATAGCATTGCGACATTGGCTAAGGTATATAGTCATGTATACAATGGGAAATCACATCATTTGTGCACAAGGCATAGTGTGGTAGGAGATCTCAATACGCATGGGATGATTTCGATGGATTTTTTTGTTCACAACAAAACTTGGCTGATCACTTGACAAAGGGGTTGCCAAGGGACTTGGTTCCCAAGTCTGCTGAGAGGATTGGATTAAGACCCATATAAGCTTTCTAGCGATGGAATATCCAAATCCTTCATGATTAACGTTAGGAACAAATTCAATGTGGAAAGCCCACATCTAGACACTAAAGAGCACGAAGAAACTGTCCCCAGGTATGTGCTCAGTTCTTATAAGTTTTGAGGTTAAAATCAATTTCTTGATAGTTCCTTTGAAAAAGTACAAATTGTAGGTGCACGATTGAGGACTTGTTTTCCTTAAAGGATCTACCTATATGAGTGTGAAATTTGGCCGCTTCACAAAGTTTCGGGTTGACTTCGCATACGCTTACAAATAGATAAGGACTCAAGGCCTTCAATAGAGTCAAGTTAGACTATAAAATTGTAAAGTAATTCATGTGTGTGTTATCTTCATGCACCCAAAGAGGTTGATTGGTTCAATCCTTAGGACACCATGATTCCCGGGTGTTTGGAATGTGTAATTACACTAAAATGGAAATTTGATCTTCGTGACATTTTTGTTTATGCATGAGTTTGGGATAGAGGCTTGCTTATTTTATGAATCAAGGATTACAGTAAAATGGGGGAAAATTGTTGGTGATTTTAGTGAAATAATTTCCAAGTGTGATCAGGGTTCATACAACACTAAGGGAACTCACTTCGTTATAACACAAGTTTGGGTGTGTGGAGTGCACGCTTGTGTAAGCAGACTTGAGTTTTGGAGGGAAACAAACGGCGTTTCTCACCTAAGCTGGATTCTTTCTAGTTGTTGGAACGACGATGTTCTCTCTGGTTTTGATGATGATAAATATTATGAGGATTCATGACTTACTTGTTCCCATGAGTGTTAGGTTAAAAAGCGACGTTTCGGAACAATGAAAATCAAGAGAAGAAAAACAGAGAAGTAAAGAAACATAAAGTCAATAAGAAATAGAAGAGTTGAATGTAGCAACGAAGAGAATAGTTGAAGTGAAGGAACAACGTGAACGCTTGACACTGGGAATTTTGTTTTGTCAAATATGAAAACAAGATCAAACGAAGACTAGGCTGCAAGGCTTGAGTTTGGATAGAGTTTTGACTAAGTCTTAGGTGTGCAAGATAATATATTTTGTTACAAGATATATGATTTTTGAATTTATGGTAATAGAATATTTGGAAATATTATCTTTTAGTTGGCACGTGTAGGGCCGACTTAGGGTTAGTGTTAGGATTTATTCTAGGACTATGTATACATGGTTTCTACCATTGTAGTTGGTAACACATTTACGACTATGGGTGTTCATTTTTGGACCGGATCGTAAACTCGGACCGAAAATTACGGTCTGGTCTTAGACCATGTATGTCATAGTCTGGTCCAAGGGTTTAATAGTTTAGGGTTACGGTCCGATCAGGTCTAGGACCAGAAATTTACGGTTCGGACCATAATGGACCGTAATATGTTTTTGTTATAGCAAATATACCTCATTTAACCCTAAGTACACCCATTGTTATGGTCCAATTACATTCCGGTCTAGATTTGGACCGTAAATGAACCGTTATATGATCAATTTTATCATTTTTTTTAAAACAAATCATTAGAAAAAATAAAAACGGTCTATTACGGTCCGAGACCAGACCGTCTTGGTCCGGTCCATGGTCCAAGTGCTCATATATTTACTGTCCACCGGTCCAGTCAAGTCTGCACTGTTTGAACACCCTTAATTATGACATTCCGACCTTTTGAAAAAACGAAGAGAAAGGATGATCAAGATACGAACTTTGTGAGTATTCTGATCTAGGTTGTGTCTACTTTATTTATTAAGTTATAATCACTTGCTTAGGAGTCTCGGTGATCTTGAAACCATGTGTTACTAGATTGAAGTCCTTGCTGATCGTTTGATTGTTTGTAACCAAATTAATAACACAAGTATACGTTTGAAATCCTACTAGGTTAACCACCTACATGGAGATGTTTTTTCTTAGTCAACTTGTTGGTTAATTGAATTTTTCATCTCTAAGGATATTTGTCAAGTTCTTGATGTTACCTTAATTGTACTTACTTATTTGGCTGCCTAGGAAATAGTTATGTCATTCCCTAACTATATACACTAATGATTCAACAATTAGTATCAGAGCAGGTTGCTCTACATTGTGTGTTACTCACACTTAATATGTAACAATGACTTTCTCCACACGCTATGAAGTTGAGCTTGGGAACAAATTAATATGTAACAATGACTTTCTCCACAAGCTATGAAGTCACTCTTAGTTCGTTATGCTGATGTGGCATATACGGTTGCTTTTGATTTATAGAGTTTGTAATGCTTTATTCATAGTATAAAGAGCATCTGTTTGTAATCGGAACAAATTAATCGATTGGAAAAATATTCAGAGGCAAAACCACTTTTCTTCCTCTTCCTTCTTCATCGATGGCGTTTCTCACTTGATCATGGATTCTTTAGAGGAACATCGAACATGCATAGATCAGAGTGGTAACTGCTATCATATCTTACATGATCTACTTCAATAATGCAATGATTTGAAATTAGGAATCCAATTGAAAAAAGCAGCGAACAAGTTATGATGTTTATACTACATTGGCTTTAAAAATCCATGGACAATACTCAAATTTACCAGCACAAAACAATGCCTGATTAGACCAGAGGACAGGATTTCAGTAAGAAGTGCACAACAGGGGGGAAATCTCGGGTAGAAGTTGAACTCTAAGAGTTTGAGTTGAATCAGAAAGGGATGCCCTGATCACTTTCTGGCATTTCCCAGTTGTCTTCATCCTCCTCCTTTTCGGCGGGCTTAGACGACTCTTGCCTAGACTGTGGCGCACCTGCAGTTCTGAATGGAGGGCGCCTGCAATGGGATTTATTACTGTCATCTGACTAGCCAGTCATCAAATATCGCGAAGTGCAAAAGATTGAAGAATCATCAACAGAGAAGATAGACAAGTATATACTATTACTAGGGGAGTATGCTAGGTGAGTATATACTATTACTTACTAGTCAACCAAGAGCTCCTCAACTCAGTAAATGTTACTACGTGGATTCAATTAATCTTGCAATGTTATCGTGATCACAAATTCAAGTATGGGAAACTACACATAATTGTTTGCAATGAGGTCATGGGGACTCCAAACAGAAACCAAGGGAAGAAGAGCTCAAGAGGGGTATCATCAAAAGACAATGCGTTAATCCACCATTCATATAAACATTGTATTGAATGAAGTTCCAAGAGTGCATAATCACATGATCGTCTCATGCTCTCCCCGAAAAGACAGATTTTAGTGATGGTAACTTCTCTTGAAGCAACAAGATGTTGATCTAAATTGGGACAGTACATATACACGCTCGATAAAAAAAATATTAGCAAGGGAATTGAATCTTATAAGCAATGAAACTGCCGTAGTACATAACCCAGAAATCTGACTCCTCCATATATACTATCTACCCCTTATATCCAAACTGTTAGACATATTCCATGTTAGTTAGTTCAATAAGTGAGGGTTCATATTATTCCCCTATTTGAATGGTTCCTTGATCATCATGATATTCCTTTCCAAACAAAACAGCTACTCTCATTCCATATAATGGATAGCAATGGTGTTGGTAATACATTGGGGTATATAAATAATGTAATCAACCCAACCACCTAAGGCAGAGAACAACATATTGTTGATTGATCATTCTAATATTTCAATAATGGTGAAATGGGCATTGCTGTTGCGAAAAGGACCTAACTTAATGTTTCAAGCTGCAAAGTGACGTAAATCACTCAAATATATCCTTCAAATCAATCACTTGCAACATGTTTTTCCCTGCCTGGATTTCCCAGTGTCATTCCACTACTCCAGCATAAAATCAATTATTCATCACATGCTTCAATTGAGGATGATCAACAAATCCAGCTGAACAATCACAACAAATAACCTCTATACGTAATTCAGCATTTAAATTTGCAAAGCAATAAACCAAAAGAAGTTTAAAAAGGCGAAACCTTTTACGGCTGTTGCGCTTGGCGGCCTCGCGAGACTTACGCTTGAGCTCGTCTTGCTTATTTTCGAAGAAGCGGCGGCGCTTGACCTCCTGAATAACTCCGGCTCTCATAACCTCCCTCCTGAACCGGCCGAGCAGCCTCTCCTCCGGCTCGTTATCCTCCACCAACACCTGCACGTTGTAGGCCGACCTGAAGTACATCGTGTTCGCGTACGCCAGCGACGGGCACATCACAGCCGTCAATTCGCTCGACGCCGAGGACGAGCATCCGTCCACGCCGCTAATTTCATTCCTTTGCTGCTGCTTCCTCTCAAAGGACAAGGAGGAGGAAGGAGAAGGTGTTTGGGCGGGAGTTTGGCTCGGGAGAGGGGGAAATTGGGAGGATTTAGGTCTTGTAGGTAAGAGGATGGAGAGGAAATTGGAGAAGGGAGTTGTTGCCATGGCAATCCGGTTTGGTTTTGGGGAGGATGATGATTGATTTGGACGAGGCTTTCTTCACTTCACATGTTTTGGATAGATATGAGATTAAGATTATGATCAGATGGGACTGGGAGTGTTCGACTCCGAAATTCGGATCCTCTTCTGGTTTGGTTTAACCCGCCACACAAGTGGGCTGTGTTAGCGTCAGGCCCATCTTATAATATACATATATATTCATGTTTTTTTAGTAGCTAAACATATCATCAATCAATCAATCAAATATCAATATTATCAATCATCAGGGGTAAACCCCCACCAATAATATCAATCATCTTCTCCAACAACAAGAACAATAACCGTTTAACAACAACAAGATACAGCATCATTATCATCCAACATGATCATCAACAACAATTAGAGCTATTACAACACACAACAACAAAACACATACAACAAAGGTCTTTCTTCTCTTTAATAAATCCTAGGGATAACCTCCCATTAAAACCAAAGGGACAATCTCCCAATTAAATCAAGAGCCCTTTTTGGAATTGCTCTCTGCGTTTATCCGTTTTCCTTGCACTCCCTAAAATTCGCTCAAATCAACGAAACTTAATTCCTCAAACCCTAGTAGTCATCGATCAAGAAATTATGTAGCCACCACTTTAGATCCTTGACTCTTCTGGTGTATTTAAGAATTGCAATGGGGAACACTGAAAAGCTGATAAACACTGAGATAACCCCCCTCGACCCTCAGACCTCAAAGCTCCAAATTTGAACCATGATCGACAATATCGACACTGTCTGTTTCCTTGCCATTACCCAAACCTTGCGTCAAAACCTCCACCATTGTTGACCCATCCTGTGGCCACTCCACTTTACTGTCATCTTCTCCGATCAATGATGTTGTCAACAACAGAATCAAAATCATGTCAATCTGTTGACTTTTAATCAACCGTTGCTTAAGATCTAAATTTTTCCTTTGTTTAAGCTTATTTTACAAGCTTGGAGAGAGGAAATCCCTTTGAGATATCTTCTAAAAGATAAAATTAGGAAAGAAAAATCTTGTACTTCTCTTGTTTCCATCCTTTGGGTCTTGCTTGACTCATAAAATCAATCTCATACCACATCAAATATGTACTTGTCCTATTCCTCTATTGCTTTCAAGGCAAGCTTGAAGCAAGAAAAGTAAATAAAGTTGTGCATTTCTTGCTTTTTGACTAGGTCAACAAGCTAGTAAAAAAATAAAGCAATTGTATAATGTTGATCTCATTGGTAACTTAACGAGGCTTGCCCTGCAAGCTTAGTACAAGGCAAAGAAAAAATTCTAAAAGTCTCGGTATTTCTTATTTGGACTTTTTGAATTTGTTTTAATGGGCTATAAAGCCAACTCCTATATTCCAACCAATATACTAAAAACATTAATAATGTTTATCGGTTTAAACTCTTCAATACGAGTGAAATTTCGTAATGGTTCCGTTGATTCTAGCTTGCGGATCCGTTGTGTTGTAGGTTTATTAGCCCTTTTTTGTTCTAACAATAAAAGCTTTATAAAAATGGACTCTTATGTCTTACCAACTAATTTTAATCATTTACTGGATTTTTTCATAAAAACAGTACATTCTCTTTTACCAAATAACAAGACTAATTGATGTTTTTTTTCACATCAATTTTCACCCTTGTTTATCTTTGCGGTTCCATTTGCTTTAAGTTTTGGGTGTCAAATTCTTCGCGGCATTTGTGGAGCTGATCTTGGGTGATGTCTGAGTGTCCGGTTGTGGTCGTGGTCGTGTCTGTGGCTCAATGAAGATCCCTCTTGTACGAGAGCAACGTCATGATTGAGGCTCCTGAAGATCCCTCTTTAAAGAGAGGGCAACGTCATGACAGTCCGTTCAGCACTTTCGCAGGATTACTCCTGTCTGACAACGTCATGGCAGTCCAAATAACAAGGGGTGCCATGTGGCGGTTTTAATGAGGGAGTGACATGTGGCGTAATTAGGTTCTAGTTTAGTAGATATATAGTAGATTATGAAATTTTGGATTTGTATATAATTAGGAAATTTTGGATTTGTAATGTTTGTGATTAACTTATAATCTTTGTACTTGATTTGTATTTAAATTAGGAAAAATGAGTGATAGGTTTAGGATAATAATATTTGATTTATAAAAAAATGTATATTAAAAAACTGAAAAAAGCAGAAAATGACATGTGGCGATTTTAATAAGAGGGTGTCATGTGGCGGTTTTATGAGGGAGTGCCATGTGGCGTAATTAGGTTCTAGTTTAGTAGATATATAGTAGATTATGAAATTTTGGATTTGTATATAATTAGGAAATTTTGGATTTGTAATCTTTGTGATTAACTTGTAATCTTTGTGTTTGATTTGTATTTAAAATTAGGACAAATGAGTGATAGGTTTAGGATAATAATCTTTGATTTATAATTAAATTTATTTAAAAAAATTGAGAAAGCATAAAATGACATGTAACAGTTTTAATGAGGGAGTGCCATGTGACGATTTTAATAACGGAGTGTCACATGGCATGATTAGGTTTTAGTTTAGTAGATTAGAAAATTTTGGATTTGTATATAATTATGAAATTTTGGATTTGTAATCTTTGTGATTAACTTGTGCTCTTTGTGCTTGATTTGTATTTAAATTAGGAAAAAATGAGTGATATGTTTAGGATAATAATCTTTGATTTATAATTAGATTTATTTTAAAAAATTGAAAAAAGCAGAAAATGACATATTACGGTTTTAATGAGGGAGTGTCATGTGGCGGTTTTAATGAGAGAGTGTCATGTGACGTAATTAGGTTCTAGTTTAGTAGATATATAGTAGATTGGACAATTTGCAAGACCTTAATTAATATTTGAAAAAAAATACTAATTTGTATGCTAATATTACCAAAGTTAAATAAAGCTTGATAATCTTTCATCTATATACTATATTTGTAATCCATTTAATAAAATTGGATAATTTGCAAGACCTTAATAGATATTAGGAAAAATACTAATTGGCATACTAATATTGCTACATTATATCAGTGAAATATGGTAGTATGTTTGCAAGACCATTAGTTATCTCGATGCTATATGGTAGTATGTTTGCAACACCCTTAATTAGTATTAGATAAAATATAATAAATCCGATTGGGTTTTGTATTACAAAAATACTAGGGTGCTAGTTCTATTCATTATATTAATTAGGTAATGATGTATACACAGTAAATAAAAATATATAAATTATAAATATTTAATGTTTTTATATGACTATATTACCTAGAGTATTTTTACCTTTTTTAATTGAATGAATTATATGAAATTTCTAATTTATATTTTTTTCTTGATATAAATTCGCATCTTTACCTTCAATTTTTATCATACAATACACTTTATCAATATTTTTAGTGAAGAATTCAAGAATCTATCTATGTATATATATTTACTAAAGCCCTTCTTCTCTAGCCTACGTGTCGAGCTGTGGATATGTCACGTAAGCGAATCTAAATGTCGATTTACTCATATGTCCTTCTTTTTTCCACAATTTACAATACTTCTACAATTCTAGTATATCAATTTCTTTAATTTACAAATATAGCTTACCATATATATATGATAAAGAATCTATTTAATAGGATATGGTAAATAAAATAGTCTAATAATTTTCTTTCTTGATATGCTAAATTAAATAGTGTAAGATTATCACTTTTCCAAATTAATGTTACACTAAAATCCATAATTATATGTAACCAAACCCGTGCAAGGCACGGGCACATATGCTAGTTTATTTCTAAAAAGAGTGTCAGGTACGAACGAGTTTAAAGTGCGAATAAATTTAAGAAAGGGTACGACCGAATTATATCGATATAATTTACGTGTCAAATTCACTAGACAAAAAACAACTCTTGTGCACTAAGTTGTAGTAGTTTGTGCACCAATGTATGTTCAAACGTGCAATAGAATATGTTGAATTGTGCACCAGAATTTTATTGAGTATTGAACATATTTTTTAAGTACACAAACATATCAACTTTCTCAATGCATAAGAACATGAACTATGGTGCACACTTATTTATAATGTGGTGCACATATGACATGGTGCATGTAATATCCCTAAATTTTTAGTAATGATATTTGGGTATTTTTCTCAACCTTCGTTCAGTAATTATTTCACTTTCAGTGAAGTTCGGATTTTCTGAAATATCCATGATCTCCGTATTAATTCCTTGAGTGGTATAAAATACATTTAATATATTTTCGGGACTTGGAATATTTGTTTGGATACAAACAGATAATTTCTGGGGTTAAATGCCCATTTCCATTTTTTATATTCTTCAACCCCGCCACTGTTGCCTTTCCCTGACACATTTCCCCAGCCCTCCCCGGCATAGCTTTCTCGAGCCCTCCCCGGCATAGCTTTCTCGAGCCCTTCTCCCTATGATGGATTGTCGGGACATTGTGGCCATTTAAGACCGAGCTCCCCCTCGTCTTTCTCTCCTTCTCTCGTTGATTTGCTCGCCGGAGTCGTCAAGAGGTCGCGCCGATCGTTGATGTGGAGTTGTCCGAGCTGTTGTTGTGCCGCGTTGTCGTTGTTGTGCCGCTGCTGCCTCCGATCTCCTTCCTTCCGCGCGACCGGTGCCTCCATCTGCTGCTGCTCTTGCCGGCGATAGAGAGGTAGTCCAGGCGGCGACGAGGCTAGCCCCGGATTTGCGTCGCTGCTGTCGTGGAGCCGTGAGCTGCCGCGTGCCGCCGTTGCTCCGCCGTAAGCCGCTACAGCTCCTCCCCGGCGAGAAGACCAGCGTCGGCGTGGTTGTTACTCCGTTGTGCGTTGTGGTGTGTTGTTGGGCTGTTGTTGTTGTTGCAGTCGGGAAGAAGGCAGGGTAAGATGGGTTGAAGAAGGAGGAATAGTGAAGGTGGGCCCCATCCCTTGTTTAATTTTGTGTTGGGCCGTAAGCCCAATTCAATTCCAGTCCAGATTTAACCCGAGATCGATCGAGCGGTATAATTTCGATCCCTTTTATCCGTATTTTTTTTAGGAAAATTCAATCAATATTCTTATGATTTAAAATCATAAAAATTTATTGGATTTAATTCCTTAAATTTGTCCAGTCAAATTAATTGATATTAATTAATATGTCATATGCCGGATCGCGTGTGGACCCGTAATCTGTCAGAGCTATACCCGTGTCGAGCCCGGATTCCCGTCGTCATTAGGCTTTTATGCGGACTAAGGCAAGTGGCGGTTCGCTCTTGCTCATCGTTCCATATTTACATTAATTATCAGCTGTTTATCTGAGTAATTAATTTGGAATGATTATCTGTGTTTATCTGGAAAATGTTTTATAAACTGTTTTGGAAAATCATATAATAGGTTGTATATCTGCTAGAACGACGCTATTATCTGTGATCGCCTTTCGGGCATTTATGTGGATTAATAGGAAAACTAATCCAAGTAAGGATTAGTTGTTTCTATTATCTCTATGTTTAAGTTGTTTGCTTGGATGGCTTTAATGTGAATAGTTGTTGTGTTAGACTGTTTAGTTAACACGAGTGTTTGTAGGAACGCTAATCCAAGTAAGGATTAGTCGTTTCTTTATAACTTAATGTGCGTAGGAACGCTAATCCAAGTAAGGATTAGTCGTTTCTTTATAATTTAATATTCGTGGGAACGCTTATCCATATGTAAGGATTTGTCGTTTCTTTAAATCATAATATTCCTCGGGGTTATTGCCGAATAATTTAAGGGTCATGCCCTATGCTTCTTATCCACATGTAAGGATCTGAAGTGTTTTAAGCGCCTTGCTAGCGCCAGTGGATGAGCTTAATTGCAGTCCTGTGTTTTAAGCACTTAGCTAGTGCATTGGGGTGGACGTAACTGTCACCCTGTAAAATAAACTATAAGCGTTGTGGCAGTGCAAATCATGGTGAACGTAAGATCACCCGGTGTCTTAATAACTTCCGTGTTCTCGGAATATTCTTAAAAGCCTCAACACTGTGTGTGTGTGTGTGTGTTGTAATTTAATAAGATAAGTGCAGTTAAGCACATAATTAAACTGTAAGCGTTGTATAGTGCAATCAGGGTGAATGTAAGGTCACCCGGTGTAATATTAATCGCCGTTGTTTCTCGGCATAATAAAGTTAAGTCACGCGTGTGGGTTGTGTGTGTTTTAATTTGGGTTGACATGATTGTCACCCTGTGATTTAAGCCTTGTTGTCGCTCTTAATAACATTAACGTGTTTCAGTAATGTGTGTGTTGTAATTAAATAAGATATGTGCCCGAGTGCACATGATTAATAAACTTTGGGCGAGTAGTGCAGTTAAGTTATAGTGCAGCTAGGAAAACTCGTCTTGACTTTGATCATAGTACGTTCTCTTTCCGATCTGGATTCGCTGTATGCGATGAGGTTGGTCGTGAACTGAAGCATCTTAGTCAGTTCTTAAATCGTTATGTGGTTCTGTAAGATCTCGACTTGAATGTAGTACATTCTCTTTCCGATCTGGATTCGCTGTATGCGATGAGGTTGGTCGTGAACCGAAGCATCTCAGTCAACTTTTAAATAATTGTTGTTTGATTCTGTTAAACATTCCAGATTTGTCATATTTCCTTAAAGACTCAATCTCTTGGAGTCTCTTTTCGAGTCGATTTCTGTGAAGATGAAGTCTTCCAGAATCTTCTCTCATGCATACCTTTGTTGTTATTCCGTGAAAGTGCCGGGTTATGTATCGTCCCTTCGGTTATTATTCGAGGGACAATGATAGTAAACGGTTACGATCACTCGAACCACTCTGCTTTTTACCCTTCCTAGTCTATTCAAGTAGACTAACCCACGAACTTTGTTCTCCGCATGTGGGCTGGTGTCATCCGTTCGATTCGGCACATCAGATGGAGTGTAGATGAGAAGACTAGAAGGACTATGGAGTCGACGGTGGTTTTTCCGACATTTTAATAATTTCTTTTAATCAGGTTGAGATCCTTGGGCAGGTGATCATTACGATCACAATCTTTTTTTGTATTATCTTTTAAAAGTTTTCCGCTGTGCCTTGTTTAAGATTTCCGTTGTAATTTATTTAAACTCTGTGTTTGTCCTATTCGGGATTGGGATGTAATCCCGGGACTCGTGTTTTATGTAAATAAGGTTATCATTTTGTATCATTGTATTTAATGATTTGTATTTAAACGGTAAAGCCTTGGGTGATCTCGGTAAGGAACACTGGGGTCACTGGCGGTAATACCTTTCCAAAAGGGTTAAGTTTTGGGGGTGTTACAGTGCACAACTATCTCAGTGTACAATTATTTGTAAATATAGTCCACATCCCATCTCATTGCACATAAAATGTTATATAGTGCACAATTATCTCTATGAAATTTCTTTGTAACATGGTGCACAATTATTTTATAAAATGGTGCACAATTATTCATAACATGGTGCACATCCAAGCAGTGCACAATTATGTATAAGTGTGTAACTCTAGTGCACTAATCGGTCAAAGGTGGATCAACGCCAGTCAACAATGATCAATGTCAGAGCTCTATTGAGTCAATGAAGGAGATCAATTGTGCACCGATGTATCCACAGTTGTGCATCAAAATACTTGTACATCAAATTGCACTTAATTGTGTACTTCAATTTCTTGTACACCATAATGCACAGACTTGTACACTGTACACATGTTCGCACGGTAAGAATCATGCGCACCAGATCAAGATCATTTATCTACATATTTCATAATTAACATAACAATAAAATTTTGAAGTATATGGATACGTGATTTGAGATAACGAGGGTAAAGTGATGCCAATGAAAATCGGTAAATGTGATTGTAATTAGCTATTAATAATGCAAAATCCGTTTATTAGCTATTAATAATGCAAAATCCGTGCCATGCATAATATTTTTATTAATATTGTGTTTTAATGTAGCTCTAGTATCAATTATAGTGTATATTTATTTAAACTGTATTATATTACTATAATAATGTCAAATTTTTTGTACTCTATAATATTGAATAATATTAATCACAAATGCACAATATTAGTATAAAAGAAGAAAACTTGAATAATATTGTTTACACATGTTATATTAAAAATCTAGCAATTAAAAGAAAATTGATATGTTAATGTGCTATATTTAGAATATACAACATCAATATATAAATATATATATATATAAATAAATATAAAAAATAAAAGTACAACATTTAATAAAAAATATGGGTAACATTTTTTTATAAGAATGATTTGCTTAATAAAAATTGTGTTTCATCAATTCAGTGTAAATAATATAACAATTTATCATCACAAAATAATTTTTATTAATGTAAATAATCTGAAAAATTATCAAACTCATTTATTAATTTCAATGTTTATATAAGTTTTTAGCTATCTTTGTTGAACAATGAGCTATGTGAAGGCCGGAGCTGGCTCATTTACTCATTGCTTAAAAACATTTTGTTCAAGAAAATGTAAACACCTTAAGAACACAAACAAAGCAATTATATAATAAATAATAAAAATGTCTTTTGTATAAAGTAAATAATACTTAAATTGAAGATTGTGGTTTGATCTTTGTAAAAAAACTAATACATCAAACACTATAAAAATCTTGTTAAAATTTATTTGTTTAATATTGGATAAAAAGGTGACTAACATATAAAGAAAGAAGAAAAAAACTACAATATTACATGTCATAAAAACATAGAACGATTATGTTGAATTGATAAATTATTTCTGAAATAGCTTTTAAAAGACACAATAACAAAAAAAATGTTATGATCGTATTGTATATTTTTTTTACTTTTTTATTCTTTAGCGAACTAAAATTTATTTTATTTCATGATTAAAAATTATATTGTTGTTATAATAAAAAATACCTTTAAATTAATAACTCAATTTAATAAACTACTTATATTTTCTAAAAATTCACCTTAGTTTTAAAATAATTTTACAGCCTTTTCATTTCCTTATCTTTCTATCTTTAAATTGACTTGTTCGTATATTACATTTGGTTTAAAATAATTTAATTATATTTTTTAATGTTTTCGTGTAGTGTTTGACTTCGTCTCTATATTAGCACTTATTTTCTCATCCATTTACAAGATTGATATATAAGTTAACATTTTTTTAGGTTGAGATATAAGTTAACAATTTAACAATTAACTGAGATGTATGAAATTTAATTGTATATCATAACAACTTGATAGATTTGTTAGCAAAAGACTCCATAAAATAACATTAAGAAGATGTTCTTAGGAAGATCTTATAGGATTTGATATGGTTAAATAATTAAGATATTAACTTTTCTTAATTACTTGAACCCAAACCGCAATTGTTGTATGTATGATTTAGTTAGTTATAACAAAACATTGTACATAAGATTTGTTCTAAATATGAAAGTATTAGTTATGGACCATATGACAAATTTGGTTAAATTGTAAAAGTTTGTTAAGAGTATCGAGAGAAATCATATTATTAACAAAAACATAGTAAATACAAATTGTTAAACTTGGCTTGAGTGTCATCGTTCTTGTATTCAAGTTTAAAATAAAGTTAAAATATTTATATAACAATTTAAAATATTTATATAAGATGTCCTTTTATATTTGTATTGATCATGAATAATAAATTAGACTCTTATATCAAGTCTAAAATATTAATATAACATATCTATGGTAGAAAAATGAATGTGAAAATTTATATAAATAAATTATAGGTTTGAATTAATTCAAAGGTATTGTTGAATTAATTAATTTTCTTAAATGAATAAAGTTAATTTGATGAAAATTTACTTAAGATTTGATAGAATTTTAGAATTTAAATTAGATTAGTTTTAAAAATAAAATAAATTTATTAAAGAGGATTAACCACAAAATAACACCTCATAAGTTTGAATTAAAAATAATAATTCAAATCCGCAATATCTATATGCTGAGATTTGGTTGAGAATTATGATGTATATTTTATTAAATTAGTAATATAATAACAAACTAAAAATGAAAAAATAAAAGGAAATATCTCAACATTATGACCTAAAAACACTCTAAGAGCTCAAAAAGAGTGAGCTTTAATATATATATATTTAAAGGAACGCTCCGGTAAAACGGGAGTTATAGTAAAACGGAAGTATTAATCTGGAGCGTTGAATTGATGGCGATGGATGGTTGGATGATTGAGCCTTACAATAGATATGGTAGGGGTGTAACCACCAAATCTACTCTAATAAGGCAATTATTTAATTTTTTATTTTTTAATTTTTAATTAGGAAAAAATAATAAATGAGGTTGTTAGATGAGAGAGAAAACACAATATTTCTCTTTCAATAAACCGCCCTATTATGCTGATACATTTTCTTCTTTTTCAACGATTTTTCAGCGTTCCTGAATATCGATCACGTCTTTATGAATATCGTTCATGCGTTTATGAATATCGATGGATGTGAATATCTCCATTTAAAACATGAACATCACCACTTGTTGCTTTTGTCATTGTTTCTTGAATATCGTTCATGTTTGTATGAATATATTTGTTTAATATGTGGATACCACCAATTAAATACATGAATATCACAACTTAAAATATGAATATCACCACTTAATAATATATGAATAACACAATCAATTACATGAATACCACACTCAAGTACATGAATAACATAACTCAATTCATGAATATCAATCACTACCAATGACATTAATATTACCACCCAATTACATGAATATTAACACATATTACATGAATATCACCCCCGATATCGTGAATATTACATGAATATCGATCACTACCCAATTATTAATATTACCACCAAATTATATGAATATCAACACAGATTACACGAATATCATCCAGATATCGTAAATGTTACATGAATATCACCAATCAATTTATGAATATTGATCACTATCCAATTACATCAATACTAGTGTAGTACCCGTGCCTTGCACGGGATTTGTTTTTGTTTTTTTTACATTAAAAAAATAGTATATTTAAATTATACATTTAATTGATATAGAATTATGTAGGTAGTGACGGTTATAGAAGTAAATGAATGATAATATAAAAAAGAACTAATTGAATACAAAATATTAAAGAGATTGACAAAATATTATCGAAAGAGATACGAAACTCTCTATAACTTTATTAATATAAACTCTCTATAACTTTTCATGTCTTCCGAGAAACAAATGTGGTGGCCGACTTTATCGCAAAGACGGTCTAGCAGAGTTCCTTGGAAGATATTCAAGCTAGTCTAGAATTTATAATTCTCATCCGAAAGGATGCTATAGACTAAGAAACCGTCTCTTCTGTAGTTTCCAGTCTAATTTTTACCTTATTAAAAAAATAGTAAAGATTGGTTAAGTAATTTTGAAATGGGGATAGCCACATCCCTAACATTAATTATACTAAAATGATAAAGCATAATCAAAATGTTCATCTTATACATGAAAATGAAACCCTAAACATAAAATCTCGTAAGATGTTCAAAATTGCTAGAAATTATTTTAAAAAAACTTCCTTGTATACTACATTGGTTGTAGTATTAGATCTTTTTTTTGTTTTTTGTCGTATATCAAAATCTACAAACCTTTCTTGCTAGTAACTCTTGATGATGCAACAAAAAACTGATCATGAGTGAAAACAAGGTGTGAAAGATACAAACTGGCATTTGCAATAGAATGGTCCTAGCTCTTGTTATCGTCATAGCAAAACAGACACTCAAGGGAAATTGTCTTCATTGAAACTTAAACGGGTATGAAGTGTCTGATAATGACATAATCATGCGAGAAATCAAAATTGTATATCCAATATTGTTGCCTGAAATATTCTTCCTTGTTTGACATGATTGTCGAGCTGTGTGGTTATCAGTCTTTTTTCTAATTCTGCTTTTGTAATCTTTGTGATTAACTTGTAATCTTTTTGCTTGATTTGTATTTAAATTAAGAAAAAATGAGTAATAGGTTTAGGATAATAATATTTTATTTATGATTAGATTTGTTTTAAAAAAATTGAAAAAAGCAGAAAATGACATGTGACGGTTTTAATGACGGAGTGTCATGTGGAGGTTTTAATGAGGGATTGTCGTGTGGCGTAATTAGGTTCTAGTTTAGTAGATGTATAGTAGATTAAAAAAAATTGGATTTATATATAATTAGGAAATTTAAGATTTGTAATCTTTGTCATTAACTTGTAATCTTTGTGTTTGTTTTGTATTTAAATTAGGAAAAAATGAGTGATAGATTTATGATAATAATCTTTTATTCATAATTAGATTTATTTTAAAAAATTGAAAAAAACAAAAAATAACATGTGACGATTTTAATGAGGGAGTATCATGTGGCGTAATTAGGTTCTATTTTAGTAGATATATTGTAGATTAGGAAATTTTAGATTTGTATATAATTAGGAAATTTTTTATTTATAATCTTTGTGATTAACTTGTAATCTTTGTGCTTGATTTGTATTTAAATTAGAACAAAAAGAGTGATAGGTTTAGGACAATAATCTTTGATTTATAATTACATTTAATTAAAAAAATTGAAAAAAGCATAAAATGGCATGTAACGGTTTTAATGAGGGAGTCCCATATGACGGTTTTAATAAGGGAGTGACATGTGGCATAATTAGGTTATACTCTAGTAGATATATAGTAGATTAGAAAATTTTGGATTTGTATATAATTAGGAAATTTTGGATTTGTAATCTTTGTGATTAACTTGTAATCTTTGTGATTGAATTGTATTTATATTAGGAAAAAATGAGTGATAAGTTTAGGATAATAATTGTCTATTTATAATTAGATTTATTTGAAAAAAGAAAAAATAACATGTGACGGTTTTAATGAGGGAGTATAATGTGACGATTTTAATTAGGGAGTGTCATGTGGCGTAGATAGGTTTTATTTTAGTAGATATATAGTAGATTAGGAAATTTTGGATTTGTATATAATCAGGAAATTTTCAATTTGTGTATAATTAAGAAATTATGGATTTGTAATCTTTGTGATTAACGTGTAATATTTGTGCTTATTTGTGTTTAAATTAGGAAAAAATGAGTGATAGAGTGATAGGTTTAGGATAATAATCTTTAACTAATAATTATATTTATTTTACAAAATAAAAAAAGCAGAAAATGACATGTGACGGTTTTAATGAGGGAGTGCCATGTGACGGTTTCAATGAGGGAGTGTCATGTGGCGTAATTAGGTTCTAGTTTAGTAGATATATAGTAGATTAGAAAATTTTTGGATTTGTACATAATTAGAAAATTTTGGATTTGTAATCTTTGTGCTTGATTTGTATTTAAATTAGGAAAAAAAGTGAGTGATATGTTTAGGATAATAATCTTTGACTTATAATATATTTAAAAAAAGAAGAAAACATGTGGTGGTTTTAATGAGGGAGTGTCATGTGAGTCTGTTGTAACTCTATAATTCAAGATATATATATATCCACCAGTTCACCACTTTAATTTATAAAAATAAAATTCAGAGAATGAAAATCTCAAGCTGGAATCAAAAGATTTTTGTAATATGGTTGAATGCGTTTTGGCAATTATAGATGATTACATATTTGATTATGTATAAAAATTATAGGGCTGAGAATATTACTTAGTAAATTTTTAGAAAGATTTATACTATAAATTAGTATAAAAATTATTTGGGAGAGTATGCAAATTCGGCTATTATAGGTAGTAATTTTATTTTCTTTGATTTTATTAGTTTTTTGACAAAACTCTCGAAAAAATAAGAACGTGACACATGGCAAATTGAATATAGTGACACTACGTGACAAAATAAATTTTGGTTTATTGTGGGAGTGTCACGTGGCGCAGTCAGTATTTTGCTTTAGTATATATATAGTAGATAAAAGATTCAGATATTATAGGTACGTACCCATACGCTAGTTGTGTGATGTAATTCGATCTCTCGGCATCTATAACACGTGCATACGTACGTCAGCTTATATATAGTACGTTCTGATACCAATTCATGGTTAAATTAACGATCACAACTATAGAATTAAGGGGCTAGTTGCTTGATTATCTGTATGGATCGATGCATATATGTAATAAAGCAAATATACACTACCGTTATTAATTTATTTATTTTGGTAGAAAACACAACCCTTATTAATTTTCCGGCCAACAGAGGTAAATTATTATATTTGATCAACAATCCATTGTCTCAAAAATCTAATTACATGCACACCGGCCTTGGTGCCTTACTAATCAATATAGCTATTCAAATATCTCTTTTATTTAATTTTATTGTGAAACACATATGAATATATACATATAGCTTCGATGTCTATATATTTAACATAACTAGGTTTGATATATATATATATATAAGAGATAACAGGATGATTAAATAGTGTTAACATATATATATATATAAACAAATTTCTGACAGGTCATACGTACATCATTTATCCTATTCGTCAAATTTGATATTTTATGATCAAATTCGGAGCAAAAATTAATTATGATCGGTTTCATTAAATATGAAGTTTATATTTGGGTTGGCTTAGAGGTTGATGTCAGACTATATAATGCTCTAATATTATAATAGTATAACACCTTGTTTGAGAAATGTATGTATAAACACTTTATTAGATATAATTTTTTTTTATTTAAATATGTGGAATGTTTTTCAACATTTTAATAAATATTCCATTCAATTATTATCATTTTCACTGCAAATCTTTTAATAAAAAGTGTTTATATATCGGGTTTTTTCCTTACCGAATTTACTTAATTAAACAATCATATTTTTTCAACAAATTTATGAATACTTGATCTTTTAAACATGAGTTGAAGACTACTACATTTATTACTTTTTCTTGAAAATCAAGATTACTACATTACTTAAACCATAATTAAGCTCAAGCAAGATTATAAGTTAAGTAGTGAAATTAACTGCCCATATAAACCACAAAATGTCCTATTAACAAAAGCAACTGATTTTTTGGGTTTTAGCATTAGTGCCTAATTAAATACAAAGAATAGGTCCAAAATAAATACAAAAAATAGATCCTTTTATAAGATAATACAAAGATATTCGTTTGACTCCAATATGTATAAATTTAGACTTCTTATTAATTAATATATCTTTATTTTTTTGTCTACCATAAACCTATTTTGATCAAGATAAAATAATATTTTTTTTTGCAAAATAAAAAATATAACAATATAGTTTTAAACTCCTACATAGTAGCCACCGAACCATCAAAAGAATGTGATGCAAAATTCATATAAGCGAAAAGCAAATAAGCAGAGTCACATACTTCGAAAACTTCAAAGCCTAATACCGAGTGAAATTTCAAAATTCATACAAATATTTTACGATTTGTAAAATATTTGTACGATCTGTATTATGATTTGCGAAATAAATGATTACAAAAATAGAGTAGCTGATCATATATTAACAATTTGGAAAAGATAATATTATACAAATATTCTGGCAGATTCATATGGAAGGAAAGAAATGGCAAAAACCGGAATATATGGAATGATTGGCACGTGTACAAATTGTTGTAGAGATGTCACATGGCAAAAAAAAATTTGGTGCATTCTTGGAGTGCCACGTGGTGCAGTTAGGCTTTGCGTTTAGTAGTTATATAGTAGATTACCACCTAATTAAATGAATATCAACATATATTACATGAATATCACCCCCGATATCGTGAATATTACATGAATATCATCATTCCATTCATAAATATCGATCACTATCCAACTACATTAATATTGTCACCCAATTACATGGACGCGGCGGAGGCAACCGACAGAGAGAGAGGAGGGAGATAAACCCTTAATGTAATCTGTAATTTGGTCTGGAATTTGAAGGTAACCTAAGCTCCATGTCAAGAGACGAGGGAGATAAGCCCTTAATGTAATCTATAAATATCGAAACTGCAAAAGACAAATGTGAATCCAGTCAGACAAGAACAACATCATGAAGGACTGAGGAAGATTATATAGACAAACAAGAGGGGAGCACTCAAACTTACAATTGTTTAGTTCTGCAGATGACTTGAGTATGCGCTCAAACTCGGATGAAGCTAAGCTAGATTTCTCCAGGATTTTACTCGTGTCTAACACGCTTTCACCTGGCTTAACATATGCTTCGTCCTTTGACTTGAATACTATGTCTCCTGATAGGGATGGGATAGAAGGCAAGAAGAACGGTGCTTTCTCGGGCTTCTTCAGTGGTTCAACTGGTTTATTTCGGACCTGATATAGAAAACAATAAGGAAAAGAAACGGGAGCAAATAGTCTCCACTGAAATGAAGGCTTTTACCTTCGACAAGACGTTGGTGGGTGGTTCGGTTCAACAAGACGTTGCGCAGCAGGGGGCAATGACGCAGGTCGACACGGCGGGGTGGGTCGCACGGCTCGGTGGATCTGGGCGTGGGCTCGTGCATCAGATGTAGGTCTGGCATGGAGGTCCGAGCGGGGCTGGTGAAGGGTTCGAGTGAGGTTGTGGTCCGGTGGTCACGAACAGGTGGTGTGGTGGTCGCGCGGCTTGGTAAAGTGGGTGTGCGGAGGGGCGCAGACAGGTTGGTGGTGGCTTGGTGTGGGTTAGATGGGTCAGTCGTGGCAAGTATGAGTCGCGATTCAGGGCCGGTGTGAGTGGGGATTTCGGGAATGGGTTACCGGCCTGGTGTTGGTATTGGGGTATGTGATTGTGACGGCAGGGAGTAGTTAGGAAGGAGGCCATGATGAGATTTGGTTAAATGTGATTTTGGAAAGTCCAGATTTGGGTAAATCAAATCCCTATAATTATGTTAATTTGGATGGATCAGGTGTGTGCATTCTATTCTCCTTATTATGTACCTTCTTATATTCAATATGGGCCATTGATTCGATTCTAATCTAAAGGCTCATATTTGTACTTCTGTTTTACTCTAAATGACTGTTTTACTAGAACTTAAATCTATATATATATATATATATTTAGGCACGACGTTGATAAGGTGAGAAGGAGGAGGATTATATTTTGTTTTCAATTGATTTTTATAGTGACCCAGTAATCGGAATTTATATGGAATTAATGGGTCGAGTTCAATTTATGTTGTGTTGTGTTGGTGCTGATTTCTGGTGATTTTGGTTTTTAAGTTCGATGCTTGTTTTTTTTTTGTGCTTGTGTATTGAGGGGGCTATGGGAAAATTGGACTCCAATTGAAGATATCTGGTTCTTCTGATTGCATAACTCTTAATTGGGTTTTTTCAGTTTTCGAATGATTAGATTCACTAGAACCCTTTTCTTGGATTTTGTAATGACGATTTTTAAAAATTCAGTTTTGGTCTTTTGTTGTTGTTGTTTTAAGTTTGCAATTGATATTGAAACTGTTTAATGCAATATTCATACAACTGATTTTGATATTCATGTTGGATGCATGTTTCATGCTCTGAGTAGTTTATATTCAAATTTTATGATGTGATATTCGCTACAATGTTGTTGATATTCATGTTGTCAATTTTTTAATTGGTTTTGTTTGTACTGCTTGTAATTGATATTCAAATTGTTTGATGTGATATTCACAAAAATATATTTGATATTCGTGTTGGATGCAGGTTTTATGCTTTGAGTAGTTTATATTCAAGTTTTATGATGTGATTTTCACTATAATGGTATTGATATTCATGTTGTTTGTTTTGGTGTTTAACTGGTGTTATTTGTATTGTTTGCAATTGATATTCAAATTGTTTGATGTGATATTCATACAAATGCTTTTGATATTCATGTGGGATGTACATTTCATGGTCTGAATAGTTGATATTCAAATTTTATGATGTGATATTCACTATGATGTTGTTGATATTCTTGTTGGAACAGTTTTGGTGTTTTGTTGGTTTGTTTATACTGTTTGCAATTGATATTCAAATCGTTTGATATGATACTCATACAAATGCTTTTGATATTCATGTTCGATCAGTTTTGTAGTTTATGTTTAGGGTTTAGTGTGTATGGATTTAAGGTTCATGGTGTAGAGGTTTAAGGTCTAGGTTTTAGGCTTTATTAGTTTAGGATTTAGGGTATATGGTTTATTGGTTTAAGGTTTAGGGTATAGGGTTTATTGGAATAGGGCTTATTGGTTTAAGGTTTAGGGTATGGGGTTTATTGGTTTAGGGTTTATTGGTTTAGCATTTAGGGTGTATTGATTTATGGTTTATTGATTTAGGGTTTATTTATTTAGGGTTTATTTGTTTAGGGTCTATTGGTTTAGTGTTTAGGGTATATGGTTTATTTGTTTAGGGTTTATTGGTTTAGTGTTTAAGGTTTATTTGTTTAGGGTTTAATTGAGGGTTTGGTTTAGGGTTTATTGGTTTAGGAAATAGGATTTATTGGTTTAGTATTTAGGGTTTATTGGTTTAGGGTTTATCAAACATGAATATCAAAAGCATTTATACAAATGATTTTGTTATTTTTATTGGGTGTACGTTTCTTGCTCTAAGTAGTTGATTTTCAAATTTTATTATGTGATATTCATTATAATATTGTTGATATTAATGTTAGATCAGTTTTGGTATTTCGTTGGTGTTGGTTGTACTTTTTACAATTGATATTCAAATTGTTTGATGTGATATTCATACAAATGATTTTGATATTCATGTTCGATCAGTTTTGGAGTTTATGTTAAGGGTTTAGGGTGCATGATTTAAGGTTTATGGTGTAGAGATTTAATGTTTAGGGTATAGGATTTATTGGTATAGGGTTTATTGATTTAAGGTTTAGGGTTTAATATTTAGGGTTTATTGGTTTAGTGTTTAGGGATTATTGGTTTAGGATTTAAGGTTTATTGGTATAGGGTTTATTTATTTTGGATTTAGGGTTTATTGGTTTAAGGTTTATTTTTTTAGGATTTATTGGTTTAGGGATTAGGGTTTATTTCTTTAGGGTTTATGGGTTTAGGGGTTACGGTTTATTGGTGTAGGGATTAGGGTTTATTTGTTTAGGGTTTATTGGTTTAGGATTGATATATAATGATGTTTAAGTATACACAAAACATGAAGAGTTCTTTTTCTATGTCATATCTTTAAATATGAATATTCACGTTTAAGTTCTTGATATTCATGTGTACTTTGATGATATTCAGGAATCTAGGCGCAGAGTTCAACGGTTTTGTCAACAAGAAGCCCAAAATTCTAAACATGAAATGGTGTGATGATAAAAATAAGATTATTTGTGGGGTATTCACATATGTCATGTGGAGGCATACCTAGGTCAATGTGTAAAGCATTGTAAAACAACATTCAAGCATCATTTATCAAAGTACATGATTGGATATTCTTTGAAGTTTTATCAATATTTTTAAATGATCCTACTAGTGTATAACACAACAGTCGCAACTCTATGCACGACGTATGGATGAATATCAAATGTAACTCAATGAATACCGTTCAGAAATTTATGAATACTATCAATTTAGTTAAAGTGAATGTATGAAACACGAATCTGATTATCAAACATACAAGCTTTCTTGTAAATTTTCACACCGTATGGTTGAAGAATCACTTATAAATTCATGAAAATACAAACACAAATCCAACCATAGTAACACAAAACATACAAACTTTGATAGGAAAAACATGAATTTCTAGATCAAGCATATGAATATCTAGTATTAGAACACGACTATCAGGTCATATATATGTAACACAAGCCCCAATGCTTATTAATGTAAAATGTATGAATATCGCTACTAAAATACTGAATATCAAGAATAAGAATACGAATATCTAAACTACAAGTCTTCTTTGCAATCCCTATGGTCATGTCTTACATACTTGTTGCATCTCTTGCATTTCCTCGATCATGGCCTTCTTCATTTTAATGCCTTCTCCCTTCTATTTATGAATCTTTTTCCATTGCCCTCGTTCTTCGCTTGAACCATCCTCTTTGCGCAACCGTGATAGTACATGTGGAAAAACTAATGAATATCAATACTGAATATATGTACTGCATGAATATGTATACACATTACATAAACGATATTCACGTACTATATTGAGTAGTTATTTCATAGGCCATGATATTCAAATTTCCACGAATTATATTCACTTACTATAATATCACTACTAAGTTGTTGCATATATTCAAATTTGTATAATCGATATTCATGACAAAAGTCAATTGTAGCAATGAATATTGTTGCACTATATGTGAATATCAAACAGAACGTTCTGAATATCATTACACAAACATACTGTATCACTCAATAATACCCATGAAATGATGAAATTTACACATGAATATCTATAGACAATTCATGAATATTAGATCATTATGTCGTGAATCTACCCATATGCTACACAGAACAAGATATTCAAAATCTCATGAAAGTTATTTTTGAAAAAAACAATGATGTACGATTGAATATTTGTACAATATACTTGAATATCAGTCACAACATAAATGCTATGCATGAATATGAATCCAAACGACATGAATATCGATAAAATTGTATGAACATCACCTACAAACTACAAAATTGACAATCAAAACAAGACACTATATTGATTGTGATTGAAATCATATGAAGCAATACTAAAATTAATGAAATCATATACAGACATCTAATAGAGAATTGTTATTACAAATTTAAATAACTAAATTCATAGAAACGAATCACCAAAATCATACCACGAAAAATTATTTTGCAGTCCTTCATATAAATATAACTAGAAAACGATTAACTCACCTTGGTCCATATAGAAAAAACTCCAACTAATGTAGGATTTACTAGTTTTAAACGCTTGTTCAAAACTTCTTGACGATTTGCAGGTCCGGCGACAACTATGGAGGATTTGGGCGAGATTGAATGTTTATTCACCACGACTAGAACGTTTTTGAAGATTCGACCTATGGAGAATTCTTGGAGAAGAAGAGAGCGTGTCTAACAAATTCGATCCACAAAATCTCAATTTCTCTCTCCTAAATATCATATCCTTTTTTAGTTTTTATTAATTAACATATATATTGTAAATGCCTTCTATCCTAATCCCATACATTACGCACACAATACACCCCAATTTTCTAATCTAATCCATCAGTCCATGAACTCTAATCTAATGATCCAATTTTGTCCACTCGTTTTACCATAACACCCGTTTTACATAAGTGTCCGATTCAGTTGTTTACGAAAGATAATGCAGCAGTTTAGACATAAACTAATTCTTATACCACAGCCAAAAGAGGGAACCCCAACAAAAAAGGAATGATTTAAGACTATAGATACTTAAACCATACATCGTTTCAAGCACATGAGCGAGCTGACCACACAAAACCCAAAAACAATAGACAAACCATTTACACGACGATGTTTACCAGCATAAACCACCAAAAAAACACCAACAAGGTGATAGTTTTCAACAAAAATGAACCTAACCCAGCGGACGTCACCCGTCAGTCATTCTCCTCCTACAGTTCTTCTTGTTGTGTCCTCGGATGCCGCAATAAGAACACCGCCTCTTCCTAGAATAATTCATCTCCCACATCACTCTGAATCGGTTAATACGTGGTTTTCCAGAAGGACGCCTTACCTGTGGTGCAGAGCATGTGATGGATGACACAACTTCTGGAACTGACCACGGGTTTTTTAGAGGAACAAGACACACAGTTTCCTTGTAAACTTCTCTCACCAACTCATTCTTGAACATGGGATGGATGAGATCAGTGAGTGGCACTCCTCTATCACTTGCAACTGCTATGGCATGAGCACATGGAACTTTATCAATTTGGAACATGTTACAATCACATGTACTAGCATGTAGGTTCACATAGTATCTGATAGTTCCTTGCATAACCTCTCCTTCAAACTCGCTAAGCCTTCGCACACTCATCTTAGTTGACTTTCTATAGTTCACTTCTAACAATGTGTACACATAGGGTAACAAAACCTCGTCCCATTTTTTTGCTTTTTCCCTTCTTTCACAAAACCATTTAGAAATGGTCTCCAAAATGGCATCAAACAGGACAAGAATAGGCCACTGACGCTGGGTTTTCCAAAGGCCATTAAGACACTCAGCTTTGTTTCTCTTCATGTTGTTAAAATTTGTTCCCATGAAAATGCGCCCTCGCCCAGTTGTTAACTCTAGCTTCTTTGAGATATTGACCAATCCTTGGAGAGGCAGTTGTGAGTTGAGCAAACTGATGAACTCAACCACAGTGTAAGCCTTCGTAACTTTTTTGAAGAGGCCAAAGAGATCTGGCATGCCATGCTTCCTCTTGAAGTTTTGGTAGATGTGATAAATGCAAAACCCATGCTTGACGAAAAAATAGCTATTTCTTAGAGCCTTCACAATGCTAACATGACGGTCAAACACAAAGTACATCTCGGGTTGATCTGGAACAACAACCTTCAATTCACTACAGAAAAATGACCACGCATCGTCGTTCTCACTGTTAACAACGGCAACAACAAGTGGATATATTTGGTCGTTTCCATCTTGAGTCGTCGCTAGGAGAAGTATTCCCTTGAACAAGGCAGTCAAGTGAGTGTCGCCAACTGAGATTACCTACATATGCGAAACTATGTTGTTAATGACTTGTCCTGAAATTATACGTATTTGTCCAGACAAAAACATATTTGGTCTGAAATATTCCTTTGCTCTATTTTTCACACATGCAGTCATATAGTTGTTTGACCTAACATTAACAAAATACGGCCTGAAATTTAATCATACAGGCTCACCTTTTTCAGATGTGGCACTGCCCTTATCCATGGACCTAAAGCCTAGAAAAATACTTGAATCGATGGTCAGCATCTCTTACTATTCCCGTGTATATTCCCGGATTTGACTTCTCTAACATGTTTATGTAAGAGTACATAGTTGTATAGCTTTGCTCAGCTGTACCATGTGCCATATCCTAGGCTTTGAGCCGCGCTCGATTGGCCTTGTAGTAGTTTGTCCTTATTCCCAACTCTAACATGAAATCCTGTATCTCTGAAGCATGGAGGCCTTTACGGCCGTTTCAAAACCTGACATAACATGAAGTCATTACCAAATGATATTGGCATTTGATAAGAACAAGTGATCAAAGGCAAGAAATATTACTTGTGGAGTATTTTATCTACAATCACCCGTGAAGTTGCTCCTTTGTGATGATTGTGCATTACTCTCATGCCACACCTATGATCCGGCACAAATTATCACACCACAAACAAGGACGTTTTGCGATAGATTGAGCCACGACAAATGAAGGTGCAATTGTCGTCAATACATGTAACCTCATATGTCGACTTGTCAGAACCTCTTCACACGCATCTCAAAGCAGTTTTCCATTTCCATCATAGAAAGTGCACTTTTGAACTCCTCCTTAGAATTGAAGTACTGTCCAAGCTTCACTTATTTCTTATCATTGTTATCAATTGTATCATCATCTTCAACCAATATTGCTTGCATGTCCCATTTTGATGGATAGTACCTCTGCTCAATTTCTCTAAGCATGTCTTCATCAACATTAAAGTCTTGTTGGTCCTCCTCTATATCCATTTGCTCCTCGTTGTATGTTATGTGATTTCCATATATTTCATCCCAAACATCACCAATACCATAATTACATACATCATCACTTGAAGCATCACCCAAAGCATATCGCCATCATCACTAGGACCATGATTACATACATCATTGCCTGAAGCATAGACGCCACCATAATCAAGACCATCTGTTGTGTCATCCTGCTGAGAATCAAACCCCCAAGAGGAGGTTCTTCTTCCCAAGTGAGCTAGATTGTGGCCAAGCTAGACTTCTCCTTCCTTCTTGAGCTTGCTAGCCCTCCAATGGAGCTTGGAAGAGGTTCACGACCGAGAGGGAGAGGGGAGAGCCGAGGGGATGCCGAGGGAGGGCGCGTCCGGCGGCGGAAGAACAAGGAGGGCCAAGGGAACCTCTCTTGGAGGTTCCTTGGTTGAGGTAACTGTGGACTGAATTCAAGAGTTAGATTGTTGAGTGAGACTTGAGTGATTGAGAGGAAGAAAGAGATATTTGAATGCTTGGGGTTGATAGAAGTAAGTGGAGGCCTTAGAGAGATATACTCAACCTAAGGGAAATATTTCACTTCTATAATCTTCAACCAAATGACCAAGGAAGCCAAAGATGACTTTAAATAGTTTAGGCATCAAGCCAACAAGGGAAAGCTTCTAATGGGCCTTAGTGAGTTAAAGCCCATGTGCAAATGGCTCTTCACACTCACTAAGGCAAGACTAGACTAAAGAAACTAAATAACCAAAAATACAAAGAGGATAAAAGCCATAAAGCTTGGATATAGACGTGCACATAAATGCCTTGGAATCGAAGCATTGTCGATGCTTGAGTTTCGTGGCATTGATGCACCAGCGCCTTGGTGGTCAAGGCCTTGACTCCTTGTTGATAGGTAGTTGGCCCTTATCACATCCTCTAAAAAATCTACATAATATCTATAATCTTTATCACCATTGTCATCATCTATAATTTGCTCCTTTCCTCTATTTCTTGATGAAGTAGCTTCAATGTCCTCATCATCGTTGCTCACTGATATAATGTCTTCCACTGAATTGGGACACTTTCTTTTGTTTTTTGCCCTCACTTCGTCCCTATTTAATCTTCTTAACTCTGCTTCGTTGTCAGTTTCAATGATTTCCTCTACTGATCTGACTTCAGTGTTATGTGGACTGACATTCTGAAAAAAATGACCAGATATACTCCTTATTGTCTTGGCTCCGAGTCACTGGTGGAGTTGTTGGGAAAATGGGAGTATGATGTACAACGCTTTCAGTTGGAATCTCTTCCTTCATTACGAGGTTGGTATGCAACTCAATCTCACACTCTGCTGCATTTTCTCCACTCATGTTCAAGAACTTGAACGCTTCTAGATCGTCGTCATCATTTAAAGCGATCGGAGGAAGGTCAAGTTTGTTTGGATAAAGGTATTTTATCTACACTAAGTACTTCTGTTGATCAAATGGGTTCTTCTGAATCCATTTCCTCCGCAGTGTAGCCAAGTTGATGTCTTGTGAAATTAACATGGCTCTTATTGTTCTATCACCATCATACAACCAGCTTTTTCCATTAACTTTCCATTGTCCACCGCTTATGAACTTTACGTAGACTTAATTCGTACTTACAAATAAACAAGGATATGAAAAGATGAATAAAAAATGGAGCATAACCCTAAGTAAAGAACAAACTTTACGTAGACTAACTTCTCACTATTCTACATAAAAAACAAAGCCATAACCTAAGTAAAAAACAGAGGCAAAAAAGACGAAGCTTTGTCAAGAGGAATTACTTACCCATTAAAGCATTAATGACGATTGTCAGGTGCAAACTTAAAAACTTTGGAAGTAAAGATTGAACTTTGTCAGGCCGAGTTACTGTCTCTTCAAGAATGAGGTGTAAATATTATCAGGCAGAGTTACAGAGAAGGATATGGTGAAAAATGTGATTAAGGGAAGAAAGAAGATTACTTTGCTTGTACAGGAGGTCAAACCTTTGGAGGAAAAAAGAAGCTCCTTGCCCACCATTTTTTTTCGTATAGTAGGAGGTCATAACAGGTGATAGCTTTGGGTTAGGGGAGGATAAAACAATGGTGATTAAGGGAAGGAAGAAGATTACTGTAAAGGGTTAGGATTTTATTTTACCTTTTTTCTAGCAAAGATTTGCCACATTTTAAATTGTTTTTTATTTAAAAAAAAAGATAAAATCAAACCTTATGTATAGCCAGAATTAGGGATGGCAACGGGGTGAGTTTGGGGCGGGGAGTACCCTCCACATCCTCATCCCCGTTTAGAATTTCATTCCCCGTCCCTATCCCCGTTTCTTGTTTAAATTTTTCCCCATCCCCGTCCCCATCGGGGAATCCTCATCCCCGTTAATTTTCTTCATTTAAATTTCCCAACGGGGATTTTCCATCCCTGGTAATTTTTCTCATGCGTAATATAGTCCTAATTAGAAAATAGTTCATTTACAAATCACAAAACGTAAACATAGGTAACCAAGAACATGGTATAGACTAACTAACTAATAATATATCCAACCAAATACAAGCATAGAAAAGATAGTTTAACATCAAGTACCCATTCAGTATGTAAACAACTCCAAATAGTAAATACTCTTAATCATTTAAAAAATCAAAGGAAATTCTTGTTGGTACCCCTGAGTTTAGGATTATTCCTATTTGTGTCCCACGATTAAGTTTTTTTCGATTGGTGCCCCTAAGGTTTGGGTTTGTTTGCTTTGTAATCGAAATTTTCCATATCCGTATCATTTCGGTTCGAATTGATCAAATCGAAGCTCATTATTATGTTTATTGATCTCAACTTAGTAGGATTCGACTTCTAAAACAATCAAATCCATACTCGAACCATTCCGATTTGAATTCTTAAGGTCTGAAACGGGTTGTTGCTTCGAAATTCAAATCGACATGGTTTAGACATGGATTTGAGTATTTTAGGAGTCAAATCTTACTAATTTGAGGGCGAGGAACAGAATAGTGGACTTGGATTTAATAAATTTGAACTAGAATGATACAAACATGAAAAAGTTTGGTTACGAAGCAAACAAACCCAAACCTTACGGGCATCAACCAAAAAAAAATTAATCGTGGGACACCAACAAGAATAACCCTAAGTTCAGGGGCACCAACAAGAATTTCCCAAAAACCAATATGTAATGCTAGTAGCAAAGTTAAAATTCTAGTCCAAATTAAACAATGGTGGATAGTGAATTTAGCTCATCCGTTCTTCCGACGGGGATGGGGGCAGAGATCCCCGACGGGGACGGGTACCAGGACGGGGACCACTATCCCCAACCTCGTCCCCATCCCCGCGGCGAGGATATAATTTCCCCTATCCCCGCCCTCATATAAAATCCCCATACCCGTGGTGGGGATGGAATTACCCGTCACACTGTCATCCCTAGTCAAGATTTAAAAAAAAGTACAAAAATCACAAATTTAGCACTATTTCAAAACATTGACATGTTTTACCAGCCGTTTTTTTTTTGTTGTCTGGTATTTTAGCAATTACGCAAAAAAAAAAATCAATAATAATATACTACTGTGTAGAAGACAATGGGCCATCCAAACTCGATCGCATCCACTATCTAAATTTGATTCAATCAGATAAAATTGGTCTCTTCAGAGACATCCGAAGATTCCGAACCAAATACCTTGAAAACTGTGTGCTCTAACACCCATCAAAAAGAACTCCCTTTTCAATGGCCACAGTGAAGGCGGTGGCTGTGATCGCCGGCGACAAAAACGTCAAAGGCTCTCTCAACTTCGTCCAAGACTCCACCGGTAAGCTTCTCTTCTTCTCCTCTGCAATTCTCCCTAAAAGATTTTAGCTTCTGGGTACTATTCTGTATAACAACAAGTATAAATAAACAGGGTCTACCCATGTGAAAGGAACGATTTCAGGGCTCAAGCCGGGCCCCCATGGCTTCCACATCCACGCCCTCGGCGACACCACCAATGGCTGCATTTCTACTGGTCACTTACTTTGAATAATGACTATCATATCAATCCTCTTCTTCTTTTTTAAATTGAGATTCTAATAGTTGTGAATGTTGATGAGTTTGTGCAAATTGATCTTGAAGGACCTCATTTTAATCCGTTAAACAAACAACATGGAGCTCCCGCCGATTCCGAGAGACACGCGGGTGACCTGGGTAACATAATTGCTGCCTCTGATGGTAATCAACTCTTCAAAGTTTTCTAAAAAAATAGTTTAATCATCTATGTATGATCAAAGTGCAGCTTAATTGTATGTTATTATTTTGCTTTATAAAATTTCGCAGGGGTTGCTGAGATTTCAATTCGAGACTCACAGGTAAGTTAATTTTGGCAAATTGTTAGCGCTATGCTGTTATTGACTTCTTCCTTTTCTGTTGGTGAGATTGACTTGTTGAATTCCATAGAGACATAGAGTTATGGGTTTATGCATCTTTTGAGCTTTATAATTCTTCAGTTGTTGATTTGTCATCCTGTGTTTGCTATATGTAGTAGAACTATAGAAGATTCATCATTCTGAAATTTAACTATAGTCACTGTTGTATGTTCCAGATACCATTAACTGGGCAGCATTCGATACTAGGAAGGGCTGTGGTTGTGCATGCTGATCCAGATGACCTTGGAAGAGGTATCAGTTGTTATAAACCAATGCTTTAGGAATACAACCATTTTTATGCTAAAAGCGTAATATAATACATATGTAACAAAACACGACCTCCATTTTGAGAGTTCTTTATAATGGTTTCATGTTTCTGAAAGAATTCTAAAGATTATGTTTTTAGTCTGTATAACTCTTTGGATTTAGTGACATGTGCTTCAGGTTATTTAGTTACATGGTACTCATTTCGGTATACAATCACATCAGATTTATGTTTCCTCATTTCCCTGTCATTTGTGCTCTTTGGAATAGGAATTGAAGCTCTAAAACTAGGTCGAAGGCGTCTGCTCTGATGATGTAATATCAAATTTAGCATTCCTCATTCCCTACGTATTTGCACTCTTTAGAATTTGAGTTCAGAAATGAAGCTATTGTCATCTAATCTTGTGATATGCCATCCTCAATGTTGAATGCACTAAGATGTTACAACTAATGACTGATGAGAGAAGCCAATTTGGCCCATCAACGTGTCACACCTTAAAGCTACAGCTGGAACCGTTTCTTCCAATAGGCTCTACGTGCTTTGTTTTCTTCGGGTGTATGAGTAAAGGAAACCTGCCTAATGCAAATTAAACTATAGGGGAAGGGGGAAACATTAGATCAATTATGCAACTTGCAATCTTCTTAGTCTTCTGAATCTCTTTTACCTTGCTGTACATGAGGAATTTGGGGTATTATCATTGTTCAGCATTTACATATTATTGAAAGTAATGCAGGTTTTTCACCATCTTCATTCTCCAGTGGGCAGTAAGGTCATAGATCCTAGATTGTCTGTCCTTACAAGTGTAATTCCTTCTGGACCCCTTCAGTACTTGAAAATGTTGTTGTGTAACTTATGTTCACGTTTAAACCGTGAACAGCTCCTGTGTTTGTGATAAAATTAAGTAGTTAAGTGTAAGCTTTCAGACTGCGTGGTTTTTCTCCGCATTTCTTGACAGGAAGATATATCTGTGGTTGGTGACTGCATTTATCCACACCCAATAGCTTACTAGTTATCACTAATTGTAATGATTTGTGGAACAGGAGGACATGAACTCAGCAAGACAACTGGAAATGCTGGTGGAAGAGTAGGATGTGGTAGTAACTATTCTTTGTGCTTCGTGTTGGATTTTCCACATGGGACTCAATTTGATCTGTGGATTATTAGATTTGCATGGAAATGGCTGATGATCTGTTTCCTCAACTGTTGTGCAGGTGTTATTGGGCTGCAGTCAAATGTTTAATGTGTTCTTTACCTTCCTCTTTGACATTGTATACCTCACAACAGTTTGTTTGCTGCAACTGATTAAACTTGTGTATAAAACACAATTAAGTTGTAGATGGAAACACTTCCCCACATTTCTGTCATGACTCTCACTCAGTAGCTGCAATTGCTGTTGCATAATTGTCATTTTTTGTATCAAAAGAAATTGCTGTTGCATAATAGTCATTTTTTTGTATAAAAAGAAAGGAATGTTCTGTCTTGAGTCTCATCTTGTGATTGTTCATGGTGATCTGAATTTTTCATAACAAGGAATCTCATGCGGCTCGAGAATATAAAAAAACAAAAAACATACTTACTTTTAACTTGATAGCAACTACAAGTTCAGAATTTTTGATTGAAGACAAATGTACAAGTAGCCCAGTGGCGCATATGCAGGTATCAGATGCTACACCAGCTATGAATCAAAAGCTCATTCAACTTAAACATGATAAAGTAATAACGCATGACAATTCCAGTATCAACTTTGTCAACAGACTGGTACATGACTACATGTTGACATGGCAGCCAGAAAACAGCGATGCAGTACACTTACACATTGGCATTGAGATTGAGATAAAGAAAAGACACAATAGTAGAGGCCATAAAGTCAACAACTGGTGTATTTGCTCATCCTCTCAACCAGGTGTTTCGGTATGAAGAGTTGTCACGTAGAGAATCATTGTGGCGTTTGTACTCCATTACATAACTATGAGGTAGCTTCAGGCATCGTTTGATTGAGTCTCTCAGAGCCATTACAGCCTGCATGAGAACAGAGCAAGACAACGATTAATAATAAATCTTGTGTATCACATTTGGGGGTTAAACAGAGAGATGAAGCAGAAGTAATATGTAAGATTTAACCTGATGGTCAGATGCATTGCGATTCCAGACACTCAATATATCCTCAGTGAAACGAATGCTGAGGACTGCTCCACATACATCATGACTGTACTCAAGCTGGTCACCGACCAGCGCGAGAACCTGAAAGCACAAACCACATCAGATGATAATGCTTTGAAGATGAATGATTACAGGAGTCAGATCAACGCTGCACACTAATGTAATTAAATTTATGTTTCTGGATTTTCCTCATAAAAGAGAGATATTATTGAGGGACTTCTGAGAAAATTACAAGAAAATTTTCCTCTGTCAAACGCCAACTGTGACTAGGCAAGCCTAGATAAGGCTTGAGAAATATGAAGCCAAAACCAGAATACTTACAAGATCTTCCCAAAATCGTCCAGAAACAGCCTTGTTGAATCTGATGATCCACTTCCCCCCGTTGCAATTTGCAGAATCCTGACAGTACATAGTCACAATTGTGTTAAAATCTCTAAACTGTATTCAATCTGTTAGTGACGCTGAGATCACAAAAATGGTCAACACTGAAATAGATATAGAACAATGTATAAGCAAATGATATCATCTCTACCTCCCACAAAGGGCGAATACCCTCTTTGAATAGATGCAAATCAGTAGGACTTGGTAACGTGGAAGGGCGAGCCAGATGACAGTAACAGGCCCAAAATCCTTCAACCTACAGCATAAGCTAACACAATATCAACCAAAGACACAAAAGTGGGCCACATAAACCATTAGCAACATGACAGATAAACTCAGATGAGAAGCTCACGGCGCTAAAGTCGACTATCTTCTTCATATTATCTTCATATGATGCCTGTGTTCGGACTCCAGGTGTTCGGCGAGTATACCAGAAAACAAACTTGTTCTGCATATGCAAATGATGAGACAATGTCATTAAGCCACACTCTAAGTCATCACATCTTACACAGAACAAGTCAACACATGTGACGTAGGCAAAAATCACAAAGAAAAGCGGAAAAAAGGCTGAACTGTCATCACTAGAGAATTTGACAAATTCATTCACTCCAGACAACCCAAACTTTGAAAGAATCACAAAAAATGCAGATTGTCAAGTGCAACAGAGATCATGGAAATCAGAAGATAAAGCCAGTCCTCATTTACCAATTCAACCCTTTACCCTTAGAAGCCAAACTTTTGAAATGGCTGCATAATAGTCCTATTTTTGTTGCAATTCTACCACGCTACTGACATATTTTATTGCAAAACAATGTCTTGAGTTTTTCAATTCTGTTCTCTGTTTATGATTCCAGTTATGTTCCTTATTTAATGTGTAATGTATACAAAGGTTTAAAATCGCACTATTGATATGATTAGTACAGCAGAGGCATAACACCTGATCAACAGAATGCATTAATGCAGTATCAGCCTTGTCTGAAATACACCATGCTATTTTCAATTTTAAGGATATAACTTAGGGCATTTAAAACCTGAACTCGCAGCTAAAACCCAATTTAACTGCATGGATGCATAAACCAAATAAAGGATCTTTTTAGCTATGCTGGAAAGTTAGAAGCCAATTAAGTTTCTAAAGAGCAACAGTCAAAAGTGATGATTTTGCTTGTACAATTTCTTAACGAAATTAATTACCGAGAGGCCCAACACACATTAATATACAAAGCAATCAAAACCTAAATAATAACCATTACAGGAATCTTTTGTTGGATATTGCCTACTTTGTATCATTCCGACGCCCAAAATTTACCAACCGCAGGGGAAACACGTAAATCATATAAAAACATTCTTGAGTAAAGCAGCGGCCTTGCAAGGCTAAATCATAAAAAAATTAACTCACGAGAGACTCAACAATTAGACTAATTAGTTCAAATTGAGCTCAATTTCTTCACACTGTAGTACATGTGAGAAAATTTGCATCGATCAACATTTCAGCCAATCACCTAGCGGAGGCAAGAGCTCTAAAAACCAAATCGACACGAACAAAACCTATCTCGATCGTCTTCAACCTCCACACCAGTAAACAAACAACCTCGGGGGAGAAAGAGATGGGAATCGGTACCTTGAGGGGATGCAGACTAGCTTTGAGGTCGCGAGCCACCCGTTCACGATCTTCGACCTCTCTATCCGACATCGATTGATCAACCAATCCTTGATTGCCGGCGTCTGAGACCTTGTTCTCAGGATCCTTCTTCTCTTCTATTTCCATCTGCTCCAACCCTCAAAACCCTAATTCACTGTTTCTTTCTATCTATCAATCTGGTGAGAACGGAGAACTTTCAGAGAAGCTAAACTCGGGAGTCGGGACTCAGCAGAGAGGTGAAAGAACGGAGAGGAGTTCCACCAATCCGCAGCGTTTTTGTCTTTGAACGTAACACGAGAACAGCTGACCAAATCTCCTCCTCTTCAATCTCCACTGGGCTGGGCCTTTAATCAGATTATTAATCGTGGCCCAAGTTGAAGGTTTCGCTCAATACTATAAGCCCGCCAGTTAGATCTTGCATGCTAACTTTGAGTCTCCTTCCTAATCTATTAAATCTATTAAAGTAGATCTATAAGAAAGAATGACCCACTATAATATGGAGTCAACATTTGTCCTACATATTTTTAACTTTTCATTCTTATTTTTGCATTTAACCTCTCCACAACTTCTTCAACAATCACATGTTGCAGTTTTTTCACCTTACAAAAAATGAAAAATGATTGAGAAAACACTCCCAAAAATTACCCCCTTGCAACCCTAATCAACCCCTAGCCACCGTCGCCTCCTTACAACCCAAAATCTGCTCATCATACCAGTACCACTCCAAATCCCTCCATCTCCTTTCAATGAACCCAATAGATCCATCACAGATCTGGTTTGTCACCTCATCACAATCCCTCCCCAATATGTTCTTTATCAAGTGCATCCCATAACTCTTAATCTAGCCAAACAACCGAAACACCAATCTAGTGCCCCACAAAAAAACCCAATTTGGGCCAAATCTCTACCTTTTCCTCTCGAACCTACCATGAAGATGAGCTCTTGCCCCAAATCAAGCACAATAAGCTTCCTGTTACTCATGTTTTTGAATTTTATCCTTTCAAAAACCTGAGAAAACATGAGTTGCGTTTCAATAATGATGAGAAATCATCCCCGCCATTAGTGTCAACCTTTGATGGACCGATTACTAGGTCAAGATTGAAGGAACTACGTCAAGAGCTGGAGACGTTTATGGCACATGATGTATCACATGACGAAGAGGACAAGTCCAAAGTCAAGGCGTTGACTTTATTGGTCAACGTTACCTATGTTTAATAATCTTATTAATTTCTGCATTGGTTATTTTAGGATTATTATTTAATTGTTTTAAGCCTTCTATTTCCGGATAATAGAAAATTAGCTTTAGACGTTTTTGGGAAGCTAGGGCCGGCCCTCTATGGGTATTTAAGGCTCCCTTGTCTTCTTCATTAGTTAGACTTCTCATATTGTTAAAACACAAAAACAGAGCTTGGTTTTTGCTTTGAAAACTCGGCTCCCCGTGAGAGTCTCAATCGATTGTTCTTTCCTGCTTAGTTGTTTTCGTCTTTGTCAAGTCCCTTTGGAGTTGGTGATTTCGTACTTCATAAGCAATCCTCTCCGTGCTCCAAGTTCGTCAGCGATTCTTGGTTGTGTGGCGTTGTAGAGATCGGGATGGTAGATCGTTCGACAAGGTTCCTTGCTATCAAGCAAGCGGGTTTTCTCGTCGTTTCTATTGGTTCTATCTATTATCCTATCCATTAGTTTCACTTCCGCCATTGTTCTAATCTTGTGTTTTCTTTTGTTTTGAGATCCGTTGCCTAGATCCATCTTCTACACGGCTAACCCCGTATCAATTGGTATCAAGAGCTTTGTGGCTTCGGATCGCCTTTGACGGTTCCAGATTCATCATCAAAAATTGGATCTTCCTGTTTTCAATCGTCAATTGAATTTCTTTGTTTGAGTCACATTAGTGAATTGTTAGTCTGATTGATTGTTTGCTCTTGTTTGTCTTGGAAAGGAGTTCGTTGCGGTTGATTGTGACTACGAGGATCCACAAAAACATATCAAAACCGTCCAAAAATCACCCAAAAAAAATTCGCCCCCCCCCTTCCTCCATTGTTGTTCGAACCCTAGCTTGGCGAGCAAGACACGACGGCGTCCAGGTTCGTGCGCGCCAGAGATCCGGTTGTTCAATTTTGGTAATCTTCAAGATACTTGCTTGATTTTCTAGAGATTTTGTTTTATCTTTATGGTGTAATATCTCAGGAAAAACAAGTTGCCTCAAAGAAAATTATATCAAAAAAAAAAAAAACATTATCGAAATTCAAAAAAAAAAAGGAAAAGGCATCTGGGATTTTTGAGAATTTTTCAGATTTTTTTTTTTCGAAATACAAAAAAAATAAAAAATAAAATTAGGGTTCCGTTTCAGATTTTTTTTCGGACCTCTTTGCCGCCGCAATAGTACCCGACCACAACCCGACCGGGTCCCCACCGGGTTGCGCTCAGTCAGCCCCACCCGACCCCAACCCGACCGGGTCCAGACCGGGTGAGCCTCAGTTAACCCAGCCCTCACGTACCTGCCACCGACCCGGCCCCAACCCGATCGGGTCCCACCCGAGTTCTCCTCAGTCAGCCCCACCCGACCCCAACCCGACCGGGTCCCACCCCGGGTTGCTCTCAGTCCACCCTATCCGACCCCAACCCGACCGGGCCCCACCGGGTTGCGCTCAGTCAGCCCCACCCGACCCCAACCCGACCGGGTCCCACCCCGGGTTGCGCTCAGTCAGCCCCACCCGACCCCAACCCGACCGGGTCCCACCCCGGGTTGTTCTCAGTCCGCCCCACCCGACCCCAACCCGACCAGGTCCCACCCCGGGTTGCCCTCAGTCGAGCACTACCCCCCCTCTTGCCCGAACCCCTTCTCCCTTCTGTTCCCTCGGGTCACTCTCGGCTCCAATTGGCTTCGTTCCGAGTCGACAAAGGTACGTCTTTCTGACTTGCAATTCACATTTATTGAGTTCGAAACACATATATAGCCCCACCTTTAGTTGCATTTCATTCTTGTGACTATAGTTGTGTCGCTTTCCTTGTTGAGTCGTCCTCTAGTCTCGCTTTTGTTTGAGTCATTTTTCGTCGTACATCTACTTGTCTTGTCTACTACATCTCTGCTTGACCTTGATTTGCTGCGTATCTTGAGCACATAGAAAACTTGTCATTTACGAGCCTAACTTCGCAGGTTGTACAATCACCGAGTGCAAACACTTGAGAGTTTTTTTTTTTTTTGGTTTTCCTAACCTTAACGTCTTTCTGTGTTCGTCTAAGTGGTGATCATGACAGGTTCCGGTGATGAACATGTTACTGCAAATGGTTCCCATGTCGATATGCAGGCGATGCTACAACAGTTGGCTTCTACAGTCGCGCAGTTGTCTGCGAAGTTTGACTCGTTGGAGACCCGCTCCAACCCACTCCCGGCTGCGCAAGAACACATTGGTCCATCGCATAGCGCACCGCTTCCCGCCACCGAGCCCTTGGTCGACCAAGCCACGGCCTACCAAGTGGCGATGGACGAGCGTCGCCAACCGCTAGCCACTGGCACCGACCGCATACGCCCGATTCGGCATCCCTCACCTCGTGATAGGTCTGAGTCCCCTCCTATGTCGATACGTTCTAGTTTATGGGGTGATGATGATATGCAGGACTATGAGCGCGAGGAGCGTAATGAGTGGCGTCCTTACCGCCCCCGGAATGACCGCGGACAGCCCCGCCGCCGTGAAGCCGAACAAGACGGCATTGGACGGATCAAAGTGAAGATCCCGGCTTTTGATGGAAAGTGTGATCCAAACGTCTACCTTGAATGGGAGACGAAGATTGAGCAGATTTGGGGTTGCCACAATTTCCCTGAACATAAAAAGGTACAACTCGCTGCTCTTGAATTTACTGGTTATGCTTTGGTTTGGTGGGATTCTGTTGTGAAGGCTCGAAGATAAGCCATGGACCCTCCGGTCAACACATGGAACCAGATGAGAGCTATGATGAGGGCCCGCTTCGTTCCCCACCACCACAATAGAGTTCTCCGCAACCGTTTGGAGACTATGAGGCAAGGCTCTTTAGGTGTTGAAGAGGTCTACAACAATATGCAGATAGTCATGGCACGCGGCAACGTCGTCGAAGATGAAGAGGCCACTATGTCCAGGTATCTACGTATCTTGCATCCTCATTTAGCTGACACTATAGAATTGTATCCCTATTCTACCATGACAGATTTGCTACACCAAGCAATTAAAGTGGAGAGACAATTCAAGTCCAGCTATACCCAACAATACCGCACGGTGCCACAACGCCAAAGCTGGCGTCCCGACCAGCAGCAGGGCCGCACCGGACACCAGAGATCCCGCCCAGCAACCGGTCCGCCTCGCGGCAATGAGCAGAATTCCCGTGGTGCGCACCCCTTTACCTCCACTGCACCACAGCAGCCCACACGGCCCGCCCCTACAGTTACACGAGGTAACCCTGCTGACCCTCCTCCTAGAGCTAGAGATATCACTTGCTTTAAATGTCAAGGAAAGGGTCATTACATGAAGGATTGTCCTAATACTCGTGTTTTGATGATTAATCATTTGGGTGAGTTAGAGTCTGAGTCTGACACTGAGCATGAAAATTTAGTTGCTAGCCATGATATGAATGAGCATGCCAATGATGATGATTTGGATTTTATTGAATATGAGCATGGTGATTCATTGATTGTTAGGAGGACTTTGCATGTTAATCAGGCTCCTTGTGATGATAATCAGCGTGAGAATTTGTTTCATACAAGATGTCTTGTTAAAGGGAAAGTTTGCAACATGATTATTGATGGTGGTAGTTGTTGTAATATTGCTAGTGTTGAATTAGTTAATAAACTACAACTCCCTACTTTTTTGCATCCTAGACCTTATAGACTTCATTGGATGAATGACTGTGGTGAACTCAAGGTGAATAAGCAAGCTAAGATTACACTTAAGCTAGGAACTTATGAGGATGAAATTTTATGTGATATTGTTCCTATGCAAGCTTGTCATATTTTGTTAGGTCGTCCTTGGCAATTTGATAGACATGTTATTCATGATGGACGTACTAACCAACATGCCTTTGAGTTTCGTGGTAGGAAAGTGGTGTTGAAACCGATGACGCCGCTTCAAGTGGCTGAGGCTTATGATAAGAAAAGAGAGGCCGAGCGTAAGGGTAAGTCCCCAGCCGAACCATCCACTGCCTCCACACGGACCGACCTCACCCTCGCCTCTACCCCTAGACGAGTGCTCTTAGCATCCAGCAGAGACCACCTGGTAGATTACCTTCCCCCGGACGTCGCCCTCATGTCCCTTTGTCAGGCCTATACCCTGTTAGGTGACGAAGACCGAGCTACACTCTCAGCTGCTGTCCAGACCCTTTTAGCTGAGTTCCTTGATGTTTTCCCGGATGAGATACCCCCTGGCCTACCCCCTATTAGAGGCATTGAGCACCAGATAGACCTGATTCCCGGTGCTACCCTACCCAACCGGCCTGCCTATAGGATGAACCCTACTGAGACCCAGGAAATCTAGAACCAAGTCCAGGACCTTCTAGATAAAGGGTATGTTAGAGAGAGCCGATCCCAGTGTGCTGTGCCTGTCTTACTCATTCCCAAAAAGGACAATACTTGGCATATGTGTGTTGATTGTAGGGCTATTAATAACATCACGATCAAGTACAGGCACCCGATCCCCAGGCTCGATGACATGTTGGATGAGCTCCATGGCGCCTCCACCTTTTCCAAGATCGATCTTCGCAGTGGATACCATCAAATCCGGATGAAGGAAGGAGACGAATGAAAGACAACATTCAAGACGAAGTTTGGTTTGTATGAGTGGCTTGTTATGCCTTTCGGTTTGACTAATGCCCCCTCTACTTTTATGCGTCTATGAATCATGTCTTGAGATCTTTTATTGGTAGATTTGTTGTAGTTTACTTTGATGATATTCTGATCTACAGTAAATCTTTGGAAGCACATGCAGGGCACCTCAGGGAAGTTTTATCCACTCTCAGAGCTGTACAGTTGTATGGAAATCTGAAGAAGTGTGATTTTTGCACTGACAGAGTTGTGTTTCTTGGTTTTGTAGTGAGTGCTCATGGACTGCAAGTGGATCAAGAAAAGGTGCAAGCCATCCGTGACTGGCCGACCCCGAGGAACCTAGGTGACGTGCGCAGTTTCCACGGCCTGGCTGGCTTCTACAGGAGGTTCGTTCGAGATTTTAGCACCATTGCAGCCCCGCTGACAGAGATCACAAAGAAGAATACTCCGTTCCGTTGGGATGAAGCTCAAGAAAAGGCATTCCGGACTCTCAAGGATCGTTTGACACACGCGCCATTGCTGGTTCTGCCTGACTTCACTCGCCCCTTTGAAGTAGAGTGTGACACCTCTGGCATTGGTATTGGAGGAGTCCTCATGCAGGAAGGTAAGCCCATTGCCTTCTTTTCTGAGAAGTTGAAAGGTGCATGCTTGAATTATTCTACTTATGATAGGGAATTATATGCCTTGTTTCGAGTGCTGAAAACTTGGCAACACTACCTTTGGCCTAGAGAATTTGTGCTTAAAACTGATCATGAGTCCTTAAAGCATTTTAGGAGTCAAGATAAGTTGGATAGGAGGCATGGTAGGTGGATGGAATTCATAGAAACATTTCCCTATGTGATTAAGTATAAGAAAGGAAAAGATAATGTTGTAGCTGATGCCCTTTCTAGGAGACATACACTCTTGACTACTTTGGATGCTCGGGTCCTTGGATTCGTTTATATTAAGGAGTTGTATGATATGGATGCTGATTTTGGAGTAATTTATAAGCATTGTGTGGAAAAGGGTTCATTTGATAAGTTTTTCTTGTTTGATGGATTCTTGTTTCGAGTTGATAAGGTGTGTATTCCTGTTTGTTCTCTACGGTTGTTACTTGTTGATGAGTCCCATAGAGGTGGATTGATGGGTCATTTTGGTAGAGATAAGACTTATAACATGTTGCATACTCATTTCTATTGGCCACACATGCTTAGGGATGTAGAGAATTTTATCAAACGCTGTGTTGAGTGCTTACAGGCGAAATCTAAGGCAAAACCGCATGGTCTTTATACTCCCTTGCCTATTCCTTGCTTTCCTTGGGTTGATATTAGTATGGATTTTATTGTTGGATTGCCTAGGACTAAGAAGGGGAGAGATTCTATATTTGTGGTTGTTGATAGGTTCTCTAAGATGGCTCACTTTATTACATGCCATAAAACTGATGATGCTAGGAATGTTGTTGATTTGTTCTTTAGAGAGATTGTTCGGTTACATGGTGTCCCTCGTACTATTGTGAGTGATAGGGATGTCAAATTTCTGAGTTACTTTTGGAAGACTTTGTGGGGTAAACTTGGTACTAAGTTGTTGTTCTCTACTGCTAGTCACCTCCAGACAGATGGACAAACTGAGGTCACTAACCGTACATTGGCTACTATCCTTAGGGCTGTTATTAAATCTAATCTGAAAAGTTGGGAAGATGCCTTACCACATGTTGAGTTTGCTTATAATAGGACTATTCATTCTTCTACCAATATGTCCCCTTTTGAATGTGTGTATGGTTTGAATCCCCTAACCCCTTTGGATCTTAAGCTGTTGCCTTTACCGGAACGAGCAGACTTTGATGCTGATAGACAGGTTGAGTTCATGAAGGAGCTGCACGAGCGGACTAAGGCTCGTTTGGAAGCTACTGCAACGAAGAACGCAGCCCGAGCTAATCACGGTCGGCGTCAAGTGTTGTTCGAGCCCGGCGACTTGGTGTGGCTACACCTGCGCAAGGAGCGGTTCCCGGAGCAGAGGAAATCGAAGCTGTCTCCTAGAGGTGATGGACCGTTCAAGGTGCTGAAGAGAGTAGGCGACAATGCCTATGTGTTGGAGCTGCCCGATGACTATGGCGTGAGCCCGATATTCAATGTCGGTGATCTTACCCCTTATGCAGCCGCTGATGTTGATGACTCGAGGACGAGTCCTTTTCAAGAAGGGGAGAATGATGAGGAATCATCCCCGCCATTAGTGCCAACCTTTGATGGACCGATTACTAGGTCAAGATTGAAGGAACTACGTCAAGAGCTGGAGACGTTTATGGCACATGATGTATCACATGACGAAGAGGACAAGTCCAAAGTCAAGGCGTTGACTTTATTGGTCAACGTTACCTATGTTTAATAATCTTATTAATTTCTGCATTGGTTATTTTAGGATTATTATTTAATTGTTTTAAGCCTTCTATTTCCGGATAATAGAAAATTAGCTTTAGACGTTTTTGGGAAGCTAGGGCCGGCCCTCTATGGGTATTTAAGGCTCCCTTGTCTTCTTCATTAGTTAGACTTCTCATATTGTTAAAACACAAAAACAGAGCTTGGTTTTTGCTTTGAAAACTCGGCTCCCCGTGAGAGTCTCAATCGATTGTTCTTTCCTGCTTAGTTGTTTTCGTCTTTGTGAAGTCCCTCTGGAGTTGGTGATTTCGTACTTCATAAGCAATCCTCTCCGTGCTCCAAGTTCGTCAGCGATTCTTGGTTGTGTGGCGTTGTAGAGATCGGGTTGGTAGATCGTTCGACAAGGTTCCTTGCTATCAAGCAAGCGGGTTTTCTCGTCGTTTCTATTGGTTCTATCTATTATCCTATCCATTAGTTTCACTTCCGCCATTGTTCTAATCTTGTGTTTTCTTTTGTTTTGAGATCCGTTGCCTAGATCCATCTTCTACACGGCTAACCCCGTATCAAATAATCCTTCGTGGCTCTCTTTGGGAGATCCCACTTGGCGGATCTGGTGCGGTCTCCCTCCAATGTGGTGTGGGTGTGCCTCAATCGGCGATGGCTGGAGTGGTGGGGGCGACTTGGGGTTCCGGCGAGTCCTCCATCTGTCTCGTTTCTTCTTCACTGTTTCCAGATTTTGGACACGGGCGGATGGGTGGTGGAATTTTCTCACCAATATGGTCATTCGGTGTCGACGGATTCGGATTTATGGTGGTGTCTGCAACAATTCAGTGAGGCCAGACGGGGTCGTTATCGGCCTTCCTCTCCTTTGCAAATCCATGTATGTTCTGACTGATCCAACCACTCTTGATCATTACCTTAAACTTCAAAATGTGAATGACTCTTGCTGCTTGGTGTAGGTGGTTTGGCTTAAAAATTTACAAGCTACGGATCATGATCTCTTTACCCCTAAACTGAATCTTCTTCATTTACTTGCTATTTGTGAGCTTCTTTGTCTCATCTGGATTAGTTGTCACCTTCTTACTCATGGTTATTCTTCCTTGGAAAAGGGGATCAATACCTTGAGTGAGAATTTCTACTCTGGATTTGACCACACATTGTACCATGAGACTTTGAACCATTTTGATATTCAGGAAAAAAACCTTTTTTTGGTCGAGGAGACCATTAAACTTGACATTGCCCTGTTTGGTTTTGAAGATGTTTGCTCTTCGTTTTTGCTGTTGACATGCCCTTGGTTATGGATTGGTATGAAGCCTTTTCAGCCCTTAGGTCTTGCTTTTTATTCTCTGAATAATTGCTTGACCTACTTGAACAATATTGTTATCTTTGAACCCAAGAGCTCCTTTTTATGAAGTATATCCATCACTTCCGTTCTATATTAACCCCTAAAACTGAACCTGGTGACATGAACCTGTTGTGGGTGTGCCACTCTACTGATATTTTAGACATTTGCTATTACTTTTCTCTGAATAATTACCTGCTTATCTATGATACTATGCTCTGGAACTTGTTTAATGTCATCCTTGACTACAATGATTTGGATTATTTCTACCCTAAGATTAGATTTGGGTCGCTGTCTGATATCCTTCACAACATATTTCTGAACTTGTATACTTTTAGTATGCTTGTGGGTTCACCTCACTGCAGCATGATGAATACTAACATTGATGACTTTGAGTGGGTTTGTGTCTTCCACTTACCGCGTCATCTTCGAACAACTCAGAATGACTTTATGATATGTTATCCTCACCATAAGTGTTTGGACTTTGGCTACCCTAAGGCCTTGTTGAGCTTTGCTTCTTTCTGCCCAGCGGTGAGGCAATGTCTTCCTGAACAACAGAATTTTGATAACAGATCAGTTGCATCGAGATTTAACTATCCTTTGGTTAGTTATCTCTCCCTACAAAGTTATATCTTTTACAACTTGACTAATACTTGTTATACTTGTCATCTGTACTCCCAGGATTTGATCTTTTGGACCACAACTCCCAAGTATATCAACAAGGAATTCAAGGACAAGGATTATGCATAATTCTAGCTTATGAACAAAAACCAAACTATGAACAATCACCAACTGAACAAACCACTTTGGAGTTTTTACTCTATGAACAACTATTCCCAAAAACTCTTGTCTTTGTGGCTGATGCCCTTGATTTTTTTTCCTCTTTTGAATACTTTTAAACTGTATGGGTGGTCCCAAACTGATCCATGGTATGCTTGTAAGCTATCCTTAAAATATTACAGGTTTATACACCTTGGTATTTACAGAGTTGCTGCCTTGAAACATGTGGAATCATATTGGTCAACGTTTGAACAATAATGTGAAAATATTTCTATTTGTATGTGGACAAGCACGAACAATTACTTGAGAATTTATGAGGTGAACCCTCTTAATGTGATTATTACCTACTCTGTTGCCAACCCTGACCTTTTGATCATTTATGGGAACATCTATTCTATTGATTTTGAAAAATATGGGGAAAGGGTAACCCCTTTGTTTATCTTCTGATTATTACCTACTCTGTTGCCAACCCTGACCTTTTGTTTCCTAAGTTGTATCTGGCTAGTCTTAGGCCACTGATTTGGTCTTTTGCTTCTTTTACTGCTTGTGGGATTCTGAACATCCATGATTTGAAGTTTATGTACTTTTGGTGCTATCTTCCTATATGTGTTCTTAAGACCTTTTACAACCTTGAACTTGTGACTTTGTATGTATCGATGGAATCTGTGCAGGATTTGAAAATTGGTAAACAGATGAGAGCTTGGCTTAAATGCCATATCTACTCCTTATCTAGCATTTACACTTTGAAAATAAACCCTTTGAATAATTATCCCCATGAAGTGCAGACTTGTTTAAAGTTTACATTTCTTAGTCGTTTTAACTGCTATGTTATTTTTTAGAATGACAGTACAAACCCTTTCTGGATATGGAGTAGCTGTTTGGCTTTCTTCTCCAGATTATGGTGGTTTAGCAGTACAGAGAGAAGACCTTAAAAATCCTGAACAACAAGTACCATTTGGTGAGATTTATTCCTTGTCAACAATGCACCTTCTATAGGTATTTCATGAACCATTTCTGGATGGCCTCTCACAGGTCTAGAGAATTTCTCTATGAGGTAATACTATTTCTCTGTTTCTCTTATCTCTTTGTCCATACCTCTAATGTGAACTCTGAAACAACAACATGACTCTATATTCTGAAGGAAAAAATGGGAAATCAAAGTATGAAATCTAGAGTTGGTTTCTACACCAATAAACCAACAAAATGTGAATCCATGGAAAAACTCGCAACACAAGGAAACTACACCATGGACAATCATACCTGAATGTGTATGTCTCCAAAAATGCATTCTATGTTCTTAATTATGACCAGGTCAATACGTACAGCTGAGAAGCGAGGAAAAATCTTCAATATCTCTAAGTTTCTCCAGGTCTGGGCTTCGACTTTGCCTAGTCAAGTAAACTCTTTAAAGAGGGAAGCTCACTGTTATCAGTACTACACATATGGAGCCGGTTTGTTTGTTTATCTGTATTGTGTGGCTTGTAACAAAGTTTTTAAGCAATGGATACATTGTTATAAAAATGTCTCCTACAGCTGCAAAGTATCAAACTATAGGAATTCTGATTACTATAGCCTCTCTAAAATTGATCTAGGGTGTATTAATAACTGCACTGATGAACTCTACCTTATTTCGAACACTGATTCATGTAAACCTGGTCATAACTATGTTGTCGATCACTCAATGGGACAAGAGTTTTGTCTCACGAGCTTTGATTGTTGCTGCAATGTGATTACTTTACAACTGTCACATGAAAACCTTGATCGTAAGTATAATCTAGCTACAAACCAAAAACACAAAGGTTTTTCAACTAGACTACCTGCATTGGACTATCAAGCAAACTTTTGCAAAACCATATAAATAAAAAATAGAAGTTAGCTTCATTACTTACAGTAGCAAGATGTGTGAACTAAGGAACAAGAACAAGTTGAACCATATCCAGGATAACTACATATCTGAGCAAGCTTATGACTACACTACTGAAGGAAAACACATCATGTAGACTGAAGATCAACAACATCGGTTGGAACATAATAAACACCTGAACCCTTATTATTTGAACAAACTATCTGGGAGCCTCATATCTTGGAGATATAATCTCTTGAAACCAAATTTTGCAAGCACAAAAGATGCCGACCTTGTCAAATGTCAAAATTTATTCCTTACTAGATTTTGTACTAAACTACATTATTGCCTAAAATGTGAAATGGGAAAAATTAATACCTTCTTTGGGGACCATATACATCAGATTATTTCCCCTAATACCAACTACGATATGCATTACCATAGTGATAATTCTAGCAAGACCCCTCAATGTCAATGGATATGGGGCAACACAAAAATTGGTTTTTTATGAAGATTTCAACCTGGAATAGTTGGGGAATTGGTAAGAAAACCATCTTGATGGATTTAGAATCCTTCTGTAAGATAGAAAGGATCCAATTACTAGCGTTATTTGAAACAAGAACAAATAAAGTACCGAGTGAAAAACTATGGAATAAAGCAGGATTTGATCAATTCTACTGTGTCCCGGCCACGAGTTTCGCGGGCGGAATCTGTGTTATGTGGAAAACATATCAGCTAGTTAATGAAATACTTGAAATCGACAAGATTGAAAAAAGATTTATTAGTATCCTATACTCTAACTTGTGTACACATACTAAAATAATGATAATTCTAACTTATGCGCCACCAAATGAAGCATGTAAAAATGAATTTTGAGATACGATAATCACTTTTATTAAAAATAGTGCTTATCCATGCATTGTTATAGGTGATTTGAATGAAATACAAGACCCAAGTGAAAAAATGGGAGGAGCTTTACCACCTTTATCAAAATTTACTAGACTACGACACTTCAAAAATGAATGCGAATTATTAGATATTCATTTCCAAGGAAATGCATTTACCTGGAGAAAAAAACAAAACTGAAATAGAGAATATCTATGAAAAACTGGATAGAGTCTTAATTCATCACCAAATTTTACAATGATATCCGGACGTCTGTACTAAAAATTATGCATTTACGAGCTCAGATCATTGCCCTATATCAATTGAATTAGCCTTAACTAGTTCATTCAAAAACCAACCATTCAAGTTCGGAAAAATCTGGATGACAAGAAAGGACTTCAGAAATGTTGTAAAACAAGTCTGGAGAACAAATTATCATGGATCAAGAATGTATGACCTAGTTTCAAAGACAAAACTACTAAAGAAGCATGCACAAATATGGAATAAAATGACATTTGGTAATGTTTTCACTCAACTTAAAGACATAGAGAAACAATTATCTGAGATTCAAATTAGTATCTGCACTAATGCAAATATTAATGAAATACAGAAACAAAAAAGACTTATTGACAAGAAAGAGAAATTACTAACCTTCCAAAAAATATTCTTGAACCAAAGAGCAAAAGTGAAACATATTAAACTAACTGACACCAACTCGAGCTATTTTCATAAAATTGCAAGTGGTAGAAGGAATAGAAAAATCATTAAAGAAATAAAAAGGCAAGCAGGAACGAGCATTATTGGTGAAGAGAATATCTAAAATGAGATTAGAAATGACTTCATCAAAAGATTTAAAAGTGAAGAAATGAATGACGCTCTACTGCAATAAAATCTAAAATTAATACACTGAAATATCTATGGAAGATAACGAAGAATTAACCAGAAATATCACAAATGATGAAGTTAAAAAGGCAGTGTTTGATATTGGTACAGACAAATCGCCAGGACCAGACGGCATGACAATTGAATTCTATCAAAAATATTGGGATATTATGGGACCCTCTGTAATCCAAGCTGTAAAAAGCTTTTTTCTGTTAGGAAGGTTACTTAAACAGATCAATCACACATTTATATCTCTAATACCAAAATGTGACAATCCAAATTCAACAAACCATTATAGACCGATTAGTCTATGCTCTATAATTTATAAAATAATCTAAAAAATTCTAACTAGTAGACTGAAAAACACTATGGAAAAATTAATTCACCCTCTTCAGGGTGCATTTGTAGCCAATAGAGCCATCTAAGATAATATCTTAATAGCTCATGAAATTTTTTACTCTTTCAAATCAAAACAATGAGCTGAAGGATTTATAGTACTCATTAGATATGGAAAAAACATACGATAGAATTGAATGGAATTTCATTCTTAAAATAATGGAGAAATTTAGTTTCAATTCGAAATTCATAAACTGGATCAGGGAATGCATCACAATAGTGTCATTTTCGGTACTGGTCAATAATGGACCAATAGAATTTTTTAGGCCAACTAGAGGTCTTCGACAGGGAGATCCACTATCCCCTTTCCTTTTTATTCTAGGATCTGAAATTTTAGCGAGAAAATTACAAAAAGAAGCGGATAGACCAAGAAATCCCATTGGCTTCCAAATATCAAGAATTGGAACTCGAATCCCTTTCTTGGTTTTTGCGGATGATATTATGATATTTTCAAAAGCAAAACAAGAAAACTATAAGAAAATCAAGGATATCCTGGATGAATATTGCAAAATCTCAGGCCAGAAAGTGAATTTTGATAAATCTGCTTTCCAGGTCACAAAAAAAGTAACAAACACAAAAAAAACTAGCGATACAGGAAACTCTTACAATTACAAATATGACTTGCCTAGACAAATATCTAGGCTGTCATATTATTAATGGCAGAGTCAACTCCAATACATTTGTTGATCTGTTAATTAGCACACAACAACAATTAACAAAGTGGAAGGCTAATTCCCTTTCTCAAGTAGGCAGAACAACTCATCAAAGCGAATCTTGCATCACGACCAAATTACTTGATGTAAAGCTTTATGTTACCCACTCAAACCCATAATGAACTCGATAAACTAAATATAGGTTTTTTCTAGAACAAAGACCATACATACAAACCTCTGATATGATGGGATAAAATATGCAAACCGCCTGAACTAGGCGGACTAGGATTGAGAAAATCAAAGGATATGAATAAAGCCTTACAATTTAAATTAATATGGAAAATTTTGGTTGAACCAGATAATTTCTGGGTCAAAGTTATCACTGAAAAGTATTTAAAAACTAAACATATTTTACAATATGAAAAGAAAGGACAATGCTCATGGCAATAGACCAAAATGTGTGAAATCATTGTTGATTTCAAAGCAGGACTTATATGGCAAGTGGGAAATGTAAAACCATTAGATTTTGGACTGATAAATGGTTCTCTACAATCCCCCTTTGTGACATCATTGACATGCAACATATTTCAAACAAAACTGCCTTAGTTGTAGACTTTATGCTTCCAAATAATAAATGGAACAAAGAAAAGATTGAACAATATTTACAAGAGGATCTAGTTAAACAAATTATCTCTACACCAATACCTATAAATAATATTCATGACAGAATGTATTGGGAAACCAATAAAAATGGTTGGTTTTCAACCAAATCGGATATGGATATGCTCATTAAAAAGAAAAGATACACAACACATGATTCTTCATGGATATGGAAATTGGAAACTTATCCAAAAGTTAAAAAATTTCTTTGGAAAATTATAAGAAATGGACTACCAACCAAATCAAGATTAGCGGAAAAAGGTGTGGCAATTCCACAAGGCTGCATTAGATGTAACTCACTAACTGAAGACTCTAATAACTTCTTATTCCAGTGTAACCATACGTTGAAAACTATAGAAAAAATGAACAAACAAACTTATAACATTATAAGATCGCTAAACATTAGAACTAAAAAAACTGATGAGATTATTGAGGAAATCCGAAATAAAACAGACAGATCACAATTCACTGAACTAACAATATCATGTTGGGGTATCTGGTTTTATAGAAACCAACAAAGCTTCGGAAGAACAAATAATGACAATGAACCGATAAAAGATGTACCACGCTACATAAAAAATCAAATTGACAATTGGAATAAGACCAAAAAATGGAATCCAGACTGTTTGACTAATTATATCCCCAAAACAACAACGCACACCAAAAAAGGACGGATTTTGAAAAAATGGGAAAAACCACCAAAAAATATAATTAAAATTAACATTGATGGGTTTACGAAAACGAATGGTGAATCTAGTTATGGTTTCATCTTTTGTAATAATAAAGGTGAACCTCTATTTATTTTTGGTGAAAATTGTGGTGTATCAATTCCTTTGAAAACTGAAACTATAGCGGTTAGAAATACTTTAATCAAAGCAAACGAAATGAGTATTCCTAATATCCAACTGGAGTATGACAAGCTTATAATAGTAAACGTCCTAAATAAGATCTGGCATTGTCCATGGGATATCGAAATGTTAATTTTTGATATCCTTTGTTTATTGAAACTGTTTTCTTCAGTGCAGATCTGTCATGTCTTCCGAGAAACAAACGCTGCGGCCGATTGCATCGTGAAACTGAGTCAGCAGAGTTCCTTGAAAGATTTTCAAGCTAATTTAGAACTTCTAATTCTCATCCGCAAGGATGTTATAGATTGAGAAACCGTTTTCCCGTGGTTTTCGAGTCTAATTCTTACTGTATCAAAAAAACCAATCACGTGTTGCATTTAACCTCTCCACAACTTCATTCTTATTTTTGCTAGACAAGAGTTTATAAAATTAAGCTCCACGTATGAGATTTTGTGTAAAACGTTTTTACCTAAAAAAAAGTATAATGTTTGCATCGTAAAAAAGAAAACATGTTACATTAGCCATTACTTACAATTTTTTTTTTTCTATATTCCTGTCACTTCTCCATTTTCCTTTTTTGAAGGATCTCTTCTCTAGAGTAGTCTGCCTCTAGCATGTGGAAGTTAGCAGATTGGCTCCGACAAGTTGGCAGCTTGATGTCGCCATCGAACCACTGATTTGCTCCCTGCGGCAGTAATAGAGTGATTCCTGGTGTCGATTGTGTTGTCGCAGCGCACGCTGCCACTGAGTTCGTTGGTAGCGGCGGTAGAGGGGAGGTTTGACGTCGTTGCCATGGTGGGGGTTTGCTTTTGGGGAGAGGTCGAAGAAGAAAATGGGGAGGCCGAGAAAATATGATGTTGTGGACATAAACGCTCTCGCCACCGTGACGCCACCGCCGGGGTTTACTATCACTCCTTCGGCTTCTTATGATATCTCAAAATGACACCGTGGAAGGCCTCTAGGTCTCAGAATCGGGAAAACCCTCTCATCTTGCTATGCAATTTTACAGTTTTGCATTTTTTTTTTTAAAATTTGGCAAATATTTACAAATCTTCTTCATCTTTCTGTCAAGCAATTAATTTGGTTTTTGACACGAAGAAAAGACAATTTCTCTTTCATAGATTTTAAATTTTCACAAGTTTGATTTCACATTTTCTGCCAATTTCTTTTTCTTCTACATGCAAAATTTAACGATCTCAAACCTACAACAACTTCCTCAACTCTCTATTTAACGCCATCGACGGTTCCAAGAAGCAAAGGATTTCACCCCCTCCGACATTTGCACCGGCCGCCGGTGAGGTATTTTCTCCAATTTTCCATGTTTTTTTCTCTTATGTTAGTTTATGGTCTTTGTGCAAGTGTTTTGTGTCACTCTTTCTATTTTGATGTTGCCTGATTGACAAATTTGGTGGGTTGACAAGAAGTCAGTGAATAATCTAACTCTCCAATCAGTCTCCCCAAGGCAAGAACGCTTCATATTCTTATACTATGATGTTGTTTGAGTGAAACAACTATTTACAGTCCCAATGTTTCGGTTGAAATGTCTTGCCTTTCTCAACTATGAGTTTTAGGCTTATATTTATCTTCCATTGAACATGTGGTATCAACTATTAACTATAAAAATATGCCTCCATATATTGCTGGAAAACGCTTCTTGGCTATTGTAGATAATTTGCTTTATTCGGCATATTTTGATGCATGACTTGCTTTTCTAGAGTTTATACATCTTCTAGGATGATTTATTGATGCTCAAAGAGATCTATCTTCCTTCACATTGTGAATGATCATGAGATGAAATATGGATTTATGAAATTAGAGGGTATGCCAATACTTACCTTATCATTGCTTTATGTTTCAGTGATGCAAGGAATCCCTTTGTAGAACAAGTTGTACAGTATGTTGTGGCAGCTGCTCATGAAAGAATTGACAAGGACAAGAAGGACATCTTGGAGAAACTACTAATAAAAGGTGATATAGCTTTACAATCATCTGGCTCTGGGTGGAGTATGGCATATTGCAACTCTTTTGTGAATGCTCTGGTATGTAACATTAACTTTCTCAAATGATTTCTATTCGTACAACTAAGGTAATTGTATTGCATGCATGTCATGAATAGAATCACTATTTTGATTTTTACTGTGTCAACTGATAATGATATATCCTTACCGTCATTGACATTTCAAGACTTTGATCCTTACTTCTGCCCATTCCTTCATAAATTAATGAGATGTTGCTCAATTTCATGAGCTATCCTACATATTTCACTCAACTTTATGCTAAAATATATATAGTTTACCTCTCATATTTAAGTCTTCATGATGTGAACCACGTTGTTTTTGTCCCATATGCGCTTATCAAAGGCACCTCTTTGTTGCTTGTTCTACAATCTCCTTTCTTCCCATATCCCATTTGCAATTTGGTGTCTAAATTAATGGAATTTAATGAATAATTGTTTGTTTTGAAGTGTAAGAAACTACATAGTTATATGGAATTTGGTTGCGACAATTTTTCTTTGGTTTGGCTCTTGTGACTTGTTTTAGGTGGTTTGGATTTCTTAGTATGCATCAAAATAGTACTGAACAATTCATAGTTTTTAGGATTTGTTTCTGTGTATCTTTTCTTTTTATTGGTTTATGGTTTGATTGCTTAGGAAGTGACGAGATGTACTTATTAGACAGCGAAATCATACTACATGTCATCTTTCAACCTAGCTAATGACGGAACAGTGATGTTCTATTGTGTTGCCCTTAATTTTTGTGACAATATTGAGCTTTTGTTCTTTGTCCCTGCATGTTGAAGTGCAAGTGCGGAGGATATATTGTGTCCATCGGGTTGTACCAACTTTGCCTACTAATATTAAGGATGCTGCTTTGAGTGAATTTGAAATTGAAAAAAGTTTGTAGGAGGTAGTGTCAATGTTTTCTTTGATCAAACTATCTAGAGCTTCATTTTTTTTATTTGTTTGATATACATCAGTTTGATATACATCAGTTTGATATAAGTAATTTTCCATTCATCTAAGAATAATGATGAAACTTGGAGTAAATTTATCCCCAGGTAGAGACTAAATATATTGTGAACTATAAGTGCATTTCAATATCATTCATCTCTTTAGACTTGAAAAATTCATTCTTTGCAGTATACACCATCAATAGATATATGGAGTATTAAGTGCATATTTGCTGAACTACTTACAAGCAAAGACAAAGGGATGGGAAACTCAAAAAGTGAAGGAGGAACTGGACTTGAAGAATCCAGAATTGATTCCATTGTCTGTGTTCGGAGGCGAAATGGGTCTTGGTGTATCGGTAAAATCCTCGGGATAGATGAGTTGTATGCTTCTCATCTCATGTCTCATCGATCTGGAACTCCTGTCACTAGAAAACCAACATATATCTGATCAACAATAACTTGTTACGTTCCATTTATATCAAACGTTGTTGTGTAACTTTTTGCATTAGATATGTTTTTTGGTCAGTAGAAAACCAACTTACAAATTTCTTATTGTTGTGATATAATTTGAAGGCCGTTCGGTTTTGCACTGCGTTTTTTTTGTTTTCGCACCAGAGTTTAAACGCTATCTGGTAGCGTTTAGATTTTTTTTAAATGCCATAATGTGGCATTTAATCTTTTTATTTATTTATTGAGATTTAAAAAAAAAATGAAATCGACTCGATTAAACCGAGTCCATTTTAAACGCTATGGCGTAGCGTTTAAAGTGGACCCGGTTTAATCGAGTCAATTTCCTCTTAAACGCTACGGCGTAGCATGTAAAAATTCAAACGGTCAAATTTAAAGGCTATGTCGTAGCGTTTAAAAACTGTCCATTTTTTCCAAACGTTCGAATTCCAACGGTTACACATGTTCAAATCCAAAAGGCAAACTTGTATATATGTTTGTCTTCCATATGTCTTCTTCACATTCACACAATTTTAAATCACAATAGTAAGAGAGAGAATGTCGTTCTCAAGAGTAGTCAATGGGCCCGGTCTTGAATCGATTAGTGAAGATCATGTACTGGTACGTATACTGTAGAATTAAATTAAGTATAGAATATTATTATGTTAGTGTAACATAGTAGTTGTAAATTATATTTTATAGATATTATATGTATTTTAGTGCACTTTATTAGTGGTAAATTATATGTTACCATATTCTTGTTAGTAATAATTATATGTTATAGATATTGTAGGTAAGTTAGTATAGAATATTGAGAAATAGCAACCAATACCCTCTTTTACTAATACATTTGTGATTTTATCCTACCCCTTTTGGTTTTTGCAAATATATCCCATTCAAGAAAAATTCCTTCTGTTTTTGCAAAAATACCCCCCAAATAAAAATGTAAATTGAAAATTGAATTATCTTTTTGTTTTGGAAAATAAAATCTGACATGGCAGTGATTTTATGAAGAAAAAAAAATTTAGTTTCAATTTCAAATTGAAATGTGAAAGTTGCTACAGAAACCCAACTACATTGTCGGCCGAGGTCTCTCTCCCAGCTCGAGGTGTCTCCATCTTCTCCGGCGGAATCCAGCTTTGTTTTGTCCGACGGATTTCACCATTGCCGGCGGAAAGGTTTCCCTTCCAGGTATGATATCGATTCAAACTCCATAATCTCTAGATTTGTTTTTTGCTTGAAACCCTTCTTCGCCGTTCGAGCTAGCTGAAACCCTTCTTCGGCGCGAAATTGCAGGTTTTCCACAGACGAAGCCCTTCATCGCCGCTTGAGCTCCTCTGATTAAGGCCCAAAATTGCAGGTCTTCCACCGAAGACACGCGACAAAGTGCAGGTCTTCGATTCATCTTCCTCTTCTGTCTATCTCGTTCGAGCCTTGGAGGTATGCCCAATTTTTTAGGGTTCCAGCCATTCAACGCCGTTTTAGGGTTGCTCCGTTGCTGTTCATTTGGTTTTTAGGGCTGATTTACTGTTGTTCGTTTGAGCTGAAATGAAGTGAAGTTGAATGCAGCGAATTATATAAACCTGTGAAATCCGTGTTTGTAAAATGAGAATGTCAGATTAGTTTGTTTTTTGTCACAATTGCAGGAATGACCATTGTTTGAAAATTTCATGTCAGCGTTGATGAAGTATTTGTCACATCGTATAGTTTTATTGTTGAAATGATCAATTAGAATGTCAGTTTTGTGAAACATTGTTGTGTTTTGAAAGTTAATGTTTTCATTTGCCTGACATTATAGCTCTTACTCTTGCAACTTCCTTGTCTTCTCGTGTGATCTCTACATCTGAGTATGTTCAGTTTGGTGCTTAGAAAAAACTTAAATGTTGATATTTTTTGTTGTTTGTCTATCTCCACCAGTGCAGCTGAAGTGGTGTAGTATTCCATATTAAAACGGAGGAAATTGAAATGGGTAAAAAGGTAAATTTTGGTTAACTCATTGTGTGTAGTTTTCCGTATTTCACATCCTGTCATGTAGTTTTTAAGTATATGTTCCTTATGTATTTATTGACCTCGTATAATTTGTATTTTAGGGTCATTTATTGAGATTTGAAGGGAAAAAAATCATCGGCAGAGTCAACCAAAACTGTCGGCGTGAATTGCTGAAAATTATTGAGAAATGCCTCTCCCCTGTGGACTGGTAGAGGATAATAGATGGTCCATTTGGACCTACTGTGAAGATGGTTCGTCGACAAACCTTTTCATGCCAGCTTGTACATTACGTTTTATTCCGTCAAGTAGAAACGAGGAAGTTGTGGGAGACGTGGTATGACCTGCAGGACAGTTGCTGCGTTTTTCAATGAAGGAATTTGCACTTGTGACGGGGTTATGCTGTCGCAGAATGAATGATAATGAGCTGAACCTGGATAAAAATGCCGTGAAAGAGTTATTTGATGTACATAATTTGACGTTGGGTGAGCTAGAGTCATTATTTATGCGTACACAACCTGATAGCCCTTTGAAATATAAGATGACATTATTGATTATATTAGAGGGCGTCATTCTTGGGGTTGAGAAAAAGGTTCGCATAAGCACGGGTCATGTCAAATTATTGACTGATATCGACCGATTCACGAAATTCATGTGGGGCAGGGTTAGCTACATTGAAACTCACCAGGGATTGAGTTCAACGGTGAAGAATAGATTGCAAACGGTTGAAACAAGCAGAGACTCAAGTGCAAGGTTGGGTTACAAACTCAAGGGGTTGTCAATGGCCTTTCAGGTAATATGACAGAATGTAATGTATATTGTTTTGAAGTTGGTATTGTAGTTGCAATATATTGAAGGTTTCTTACAAGAAATAAGTATCATACTGACAAGAAAAAATGCGATTCAGGTTTGGCTATTTGAAGCTGTTAAATCAATTGCTTCAGCGTTTGCACATTTGGTGGATAAGGAGGCCTACCCACGCGGTCTACGATGGTCATCAGATTCACAACCTAATGCAACGGCTATGGAGTCTTTCTTGGGGAAGGCCACATCCCATTTTATTCCAAATGTGGTGTTAATAGAAGAAAAAGCTGAGGTGGAGGTCTTAAAAGAATGCAAATTTGATGGGGAAGTGAAGGACACTTACTTTGACAAGGCAGTTGGGAAATTCGAGCTAAGTAATAAGAGGTCTATCAATGGTAGAAGAAAAGGAAAGAGTGATTCGAACCCTGCCCCTGCTGCGAAGTCCTCAGGCCTGGATGCAAGACAAATGATGTGCGCTATGAAAGAGCTTCATGAGTGTATGATTAATTTGGAAAACCAAGTGGACGCAGGATTTAGTGCTATGAATAAAACCTTGGGCATAATGGAACAGATGATCAAGAAGAGGGCATTCAACAACTCGGGTTCAACAAATGATGAAAAAGAGGACATTGAACATGAGGAAGGGGAGGTAAGATAACTGTCAACAATCGTTATTAAGTTTTGTTTGGGAACCTAGATTTTTATTTCGTGGAAGCTTAAGCATTTTTTCTTGTCGGAATGTAGAATAGTAATTTCATATCAATAAGTTAAAATGTCACTGTTTTCAACTTGAGATTGACAGTTACTTATATTTATTGTAAGTTAAAACCTGTTTTTTGACAAACATTATAACAGGAATGTCATAGTTAATTAATAGAAAGTCAATATTTATAAGTTGGATGGATGCATAACGCTCTGTTTTTTGACAAACATTATAAAATGATGCACTTACTTATTATTCTTGTGAGTTAAATGTAATTTGTTATTTATTGAAGCATAATGTTGTACATGGTCATGATGAGGATGTCGAAATGGATAGAATGGGAGGGTCTGATTCAAATCCCCTATAGGATGACGATGATAAAGGTGCCATTAAAGTCGACAATGGCAATTTAGGATATATGATTGTTTATCGAAAGCAAAAGGATGATGAAGATGGTGCAGTTCAGAGTGATGATGTTGATGGTGCAGTACAAGATGAGGGGAAATATGGAGAAACGATGACAAAATAACAAAAATATAAGAAAGAAGGAAACGTATTTGCAAGGAAGACCCGTTCAAAAAAGAAGAAGGGTGATGAAGATGGTGCAGTTCAGAGTGATGATGTTGAGGGTGCAGTATAGGATGAGGATAGATATGGAGAACCGATGACAAAAGAAGAAAAAGATAATAAAGAAGGAAAAGTATTTGCAAGGAAGACTCGTTTAAAAAAGAAGAAGGGTGATGAAGATGGTGTAGTTCAGAATGAGGGGGGAAATAAAAAAAGGGAGGAAAAAAGGAGTTAAGGTATGCATCAATAAATCTTCCTGACATGATGGTCCCTCAGTTCACCAACATCTTATTTATGAAAAAACTTATTTGCAGACGCTAGCGGTAACAACAAAAGAAGTTGAGGTGGAAGGAGACTCTACAAAAGAATCAATTGGAGTCTCAACAAGAAAAACCACCTCAAAAAACAAAATTAATACAACTGGTGAACTGAGGGACCATCCTATCAGGAAGAGAGGACTGTCCAGAGAAGCCGATAATCCCAAACGATGCAAGGTTTCAACGTCCAAAGGTATCTATGTGCCTTTCGTAAAATCCTTCATCAAATTGCTATCTATGTGCCTTTCGTAAAATCCATCATCAAATTGCAATAATAATTCATCAGCCTCAACACGGTGGATCAAGCCTTGTTCAAAGAACATTGGCAAGTTCAACATGAGAACACAACATTGGCAACGATAATTCGTGCAATTTCACAATTCATTCCGACAATAACATATAACACTTTGACAAAAATAATAAGCTAACTAACATTCTCCACATACCTGATGGAGAGAATATTCTATATAAACATTCACCACATATCCGCGGACAACTGAGAGCCTTCTTTCACCTAGTCCTGGCACTTTAAGTGCTACAAGCCGATAATACTTTTGTCTCAAAGTAACAAACTTCATATTATAAGCTTTCACGTACTCCTGTAAACAAATACAAAAAAAAATCATTCAACAACTTGGTACTACGAGAGAACGATGCCATCTAGCTATCCCCTCAGTCCCTCAACCCCTATACAGAGAAAATATAACACTTACCATAATCAGAAGTTCCTACATCCCTAACAACTCACTGAAATACGACGCATAATTTTCCTTTGTTAAGCCTTATAAGACTACTTCAGGGATTTCCTCAAACTCTATCGCTTTCCTGATATGTGGTGGTATGTTATATGGTCTCTGAGGTGCCAAAGCTTTGGATACTTCATCTTCAGCCAAGAGGAAGACATCTCGTTCAATAGTCACAACCTCAGTTTCGATATGCACTATAGATGTGAAAACGCCAATCTCCTTGGGCACACAAGACAGCCATATAGTCAGGCTATCATGTGGCATCAAATTTCGTTCCTTAATCTGAAAAGAACAGACAAAATCTTCCTCGGGTATGTCATCTGGCTGGCCAGATGGAGGTTTCATCAGTGACAACACAAATGAATCTTCAGGATTTGAAGCATAAATCTTCACACCCCAAAGTAAAACATATTCATCAGTGGTGTTTTCTGTGAATGACGCTGCGGCAACCTCGTTGACAGGAACCGATTGAGGCTTTCCTCCAACAAATGGAAATGGCACAAACACCATGACAGGACCCTCCTCAGTATGAGTGGAAGTTGTGCCTGAGGGAACATCGATGAATCCAACCTCTCCCTTGTCTCCAATGGTGGAGTATTCATCACCCATACCTATTTGGCACTCAATAAAAATCCAACAGAAGTTTGTGAGTCCACAAGCAAAGAACACAACCACACGAGCTGCTCTAAGGAGATGAAAGAGATGAAGAGTAGAAAGAGATGGGTGAGATGAAGTGAAACAAAGAGAGAGTAGGACTGGAAGCATGTACATAATAATAGTCAAACAACACACACACTCCAATGAGATGGATGAGATGAAGTGCCATTAAGATCTCTGTAAAGTAAGATCTCTGCGAAGTAAAACAGTCTGAATACGGTCATATTTGTCAGTCATAGACTATTACTTTGTTAAAATAGTATAAATAGTATGTCACAATAGAAATTTAAAATGTCACGGTTTTGAAATCACCAACAGTAGGAGTGGCACCATGTAGCTAAAAATACTCAAACATGGAGCATTTTCTAATTAAGATATCTGTAAAGTGGATTGGTGAGATGAAGTACAATTAATATCTATGTAAAGTAAAATTGTCAAAGAAGCAGAGCATCGGGAAAGGGAGATCCAAATAAGACATCTTGTATTTAGATTGGTGAGATGAACTATTCATCTTCTGAGTATAACTATTCAGCCAGATATCACACGTCCTACCCAAATTAGGCAATAAGCAAGCATGTAATATGGTTTAATGTGACATTACATACTAAAGTTTTTTAGTTGTAGTTATGACATTATTCTTATTAAGTATGACATATGTTTTACTAAGGCCGACAAGAACTTTCTATTATAGCAAGAAAAAACCCTCTTGTGAATCATTTGTCAACTTCAGAAAACTATCAGTTCATCTGGTCGCTTGGGTAGCTTTGGTTTTACAATTGGTCTCTTCTGAATATTTGGTTTTACATTATTTTGGCTAAACCCTAACCTGGAAAACCGCTTGTGAATCAATCTGTTGAGTTCAACAGTTCTTCGGGTTCAACTGTTGAGGTTCAACACTTCTGTTAACCGCTTGTGAATCAATCTGCTGAGTTCAACAGTTCTTCGGGTTCATCTGCTGAGGTTCAACACTTCTGTTACACAGTTAATCACCATTCTTAATCGCCATTCTTGTTTAACAGTTATTCGTGTTCAACAGTCACATGGGAAGATGACGTTTGTATGGGCTTGCAGAATGGGAGGGAGAGGGAGGGAGGGAGAATGGGTTTGGATCTTTCAGTTCCAACTGTTCATCGGCCGGCCGATGGGATGGAGGACGGCATAATGGCCGGGAAATGGGAGGGCAGCGGGCGGGAGAAATGAAGGAAAGGGGCGGGGCAACTATAGGAAAAAGAGGGGGAAATTTGTGGTTTTTGGAATTAAAAAAAAGATTTATTATTTTGCAAAAATACACCAAATGGTGTATATATGCAAAAAAAAAAACAAGCTTCTATTTTTGCAAATGACAAACCCATTTAGGGTATTCTTGTAAATCAGTGTAGAATATTAGTATATGTTTTATTTTAGAACATTATGTTAGATTAGAAATTTGATAAATTATATAATTAGCGTAGAATTGGAAAGTATTTGTTTAAATTTAGGTGAGTGAGGAGAATGGACAAGTGTTTAAATTTTCTACGTATCATATTTGGACCATGATTTTTTGGGGAGAACATTAGGTTAGGTATAGAACACTTTGTTAGTGTAGAACATGAGTATTTATCTTAGTTTGTATTTATGCATATTTATAATGTATACCAATGTTTGTGAAATAAATAGGATGATTCTAGTGGCACCAACTTTACGAGTGCCGATTTTTCTTCGCATTTTACTACGGATGAGGAATGGGGTGAAAGACGGAGTATGATCCAATGGGTTCGTTCAATGGGCAAGGAACTGAACATTTTGATTGTCATACAAAAATCATGGGCTCGAAAGGTGATACTATCATGTGAGAAGTGTGGAGCATACAGACCGGCGAAGAATAAGGCGGTCGAAGGTTCCGAGCCAACCCCTAAATTGAATCGGTCAAAGAGGACAAAGAAGAGTGAGTGCCCGTTTGAGATGCACGGGTTGTTATCAAAAGAGAGTAAGTGGACCTTAAAAGGTCATTTGTTGATGGAACACCCATGACATCCCAACATCCTTAAAGGGGCATGCTTTTGCTGGACGCCTTGATGATGAACAAATCGAGGCGATGAAGTTGTTGTCTGCCACCGGCTCGATGCCGAAGAACATTATTTCTCTTTTTCTCAGAGTAGATCCAAAATGCCTGACATCAAGGAGCCAAGTGTACAATTGCAAGGCTAGGGAGAGGAAGAAATCTAGGGGCAATTTGACGGTGACGCAATTCACGTTGGAATTTCTAAGCTCTAGAGGATATTATGCGGACGTTGAAAGGGTTAAAAGGTTAAGATGAAAGAAAAGGGGAAGTATGTGGTGAAGGAGGTTGTGAGTGATCTTTTTATTTGTCACCCCGACTCTAAGCACTTGTTGAGTTTGTTCTCCCACGTCGTCATTATGGATACAACCTACAAGACCAACAGGTAATCTTTAGTTTTCATCTTTAGTTTCATTTTTCACTACATCTACACTATGTAATTCCATCTAATTTTCTTTTTGATTGTACATGTATAGGTATGGTATGCCGTGTTTGGAGTTTGTTGGATTCACTTGCACAAACCTTAACTACTGTATTGCCATCGTATTCATTCGAAATGAGACAACGGAGCACTACGTATGGGCCCTGGGGCGTTTGGAGGCCTTGTTCGGTAAAAAAGAACCTACGACGATCATGTCAGACCGAGATTTAGCAGTTGTGAAGGTTGTACCAATAGTCTTTCCCAATGCGCACAATTTGCTGTGTAGGGTTCATGTGAACCGCAATGTTGAAGCAAGGGTCACCGGGAATATGTGCAAGAAAAGTGTTAAGCATTTTACGGGGAATATTCGTTGGTTGTTGAGGTCACCCACAAAGGATGTGTATGAGTCACGGCTTAAGTATTTGAGGGACAAGTGGAAGAAAGGTACGTATATGCAGTACGTCGAGGAAGTTTGGCTTAAGGAGCACAAAAAGAAGCTAGTTGATGCATGGTCCAATCATATTCTTCATTTCGCCACAAGATCATCAAACATGTAAATTATATAACATATTTTCTCGTTAGATACGTAGTATTTTTTATGAAGTATAACATGAGTATTATTTGTCAGGGTCGAGTCTCAGCACTCTATGCTCAAGTATAACATGAGTATTATTTTTCATTGATTAGCTAGTTGTCTAATTAGGGTTTCCACTATACATCGTGAGTTCGTTCCTTATCTTTCTTGCTATATTATTCCGCTGTACCTTCTGTGGGAATAAAGCTTTTGTTCCCTCAGACGTAACTTTAACGATCCAACAATTGGTATCAGAGTCTGGTGCTCTAGATTGTTTTCATTATAGACTTTGCAGGAAAGATGTCGTCAAGCAATGCCATTGGAAATTCATTCTGGAAGCCTCCGATTCTGAAGGCTGGAGAATATGATTGGTGGGTAGAACAAATCGAGTCTCATATATGTTCCCTCGATGGACAGATATGGAGAATCATTGAAGTTGGCCCTATAACTATCCCTAATGATAAAGATGCTATAAAGCCGAAGCCAAGAGTTGACTACACCGATGAGGACTGGAAGAAGCTAGAGAAGAACAACAGAGCTGTTGAATTCTTTAGGTTTTGATGGTAACAAACATTCAACTAATTTGGGTACTAAGTGTTTCAGGAACAAAGACAGTTGTCTCAGGGAACCATTGCAGTGAAGGATCGCAGAGGGAACAAAGCTCTGTTCTTGTGCTTTGTTACCTCTCAAGGAACATCAGTGACGAACAAGATCAAAGCTGCGAATGGAAGGAAGAAATCCAGCGTGACGATTATGGAAACAAATCAAAGGAGATCACGCGGTCAAGGATGGAAGACTTCGGCTGCAAGGACTAGCCGATTTGAGAAGATATGGAGAGAGAAGCCCGATTGTTTTATCTTGGGAAATCTTTCCTAAGATAAGATAATTGGAGAGAGGGGATTATATCTTATCCGGTTATATTAATTTAAGGAATCTTTTCTTTAATTAATATAGATGGTTGAGATATTATTTCTTCAATCAATTAATATCATCTTGTTACCAAGTTTAGGAAGATAGGATTATCTTGTTACAATTAGGGTTTTGCCGAGTTGTATTTAATAGAAGTATGGATTCTTTTCTATGTAACCACGACGAGGAAAAAGAAGAACTGAGAGCGTTTAGTTGAGAAGAAAAAGAGAGTGAAGTGTTTGTAAGTCTTTGAGGGTTGAGTTCGATTCATCGTTGTAGAAGAGGTTTCAAATCTAGGTGGGAAGTCTAGAGGTTGAAGTCCAGGATACAAGTGTAATCGAATAAGAAATCAATAAGACAAGTAGACGCTTCAAAATCCTCTCAAGCGGAAGCTTGAAGGTAGTGGTTTTTCCTTGAGAAGCTAGTTTTGCCAATCAGGGTTTCCACTATATATCGTGAGTTCGTTCATTATCTTTCTTGCTGTTTTTAATCCGCTGTGCCTTCTGTGGGAACAAAGCCTTTGTTCCCTCAGACGTAACTCTAACGATCCAACAAGAGCTAAGAAGATCCTTCACATGGCTCTGCTCCCCTCTGATCACAAGAAAATAATCGGCTACAAGACTGCCAAGGAGATCTGGGATGCTCTAAAACGCCTCCATCATGGAAATGAAGATGCCAAGAAAAATAGAATTCTTTCCTTGATGAAGGAGTACGATCAAATCTCTCAGGAAAAGGATGAACACATCCAAGAATTCTATTCCAGGTTCTAGGGGATCGTCGGTCAACTAGAGTTCCTTGATGAAGAAATGCCCGACTGGAAGCTCACTCACCACTTCATGCAAGGCCTCAACTCTCAGTGGGACGCAATCGCCCTCGTTCTCTACTCCCAAACTAACGTCAAGACTCTCACTATGGAAGAGGTGAATGCCAAGCTTGAAAGCAATGCTTCTGTCTACAACCACAAGATGAACAAGAAAGGAGAAGAGAAGGCTAAAAGCATTGCCTTAAAGGTGGAACGTGCCTTTGACTTATCTCAAGTCGAAGATGAAGATGAGGATGGTGATGAAGATGTTGCTCTTATCACTAGAGCCATGAAGAAGATATGGTCTCGAAACAAGGACACGTTGAGTTCCTCTGAAGGGAACAGAGACATGAAGGATGTCGTTTGTTACCACTGTCAAAACAAGGGACATCTTGCCAGAAACTGCTTCAAGAAAAAGGCAGGTCTTCCTCCGGCTCATGAAGGAAAGCAAGCAATGGTCGCTACCTGGGGTGATTCAGACTCAGATGACGAAGAATCATCACACTCTAGGGATGTCTGCTTAATGGCCGTAGAAGACACCGATGAACCAAAAGGCGGTCTGTACAAGGATGATATAACTAAATCTGATCTCATCTCAAGCTTGAAAAGTAAGTCAAAAGAAAGCTTAATTTCCTTCATTAAGAAACTTGTTCATGAGAATAGTCTTTTTCAGTGAGCAAATTGAAGAAAATGATGAATCAATCTCATGTTTGATCGAGGAAAATAAAGGTTGGGCAGAAAAAGTGCTCAAACTTGAGAAAGTTTCATCCTCTTCTCCAAGTCTTTGCATTGAGTGTCCTAAACTCACTGAGAAGATCATATCTCTAGAATCCTATGTCTCCTCACTTGAGTCTGAGTCATTAATGTTAAAACTAGGCAATGCAAAACTGTCTAGTGATCTATCTAAACTCAGTGAGGAACAGAAGGACAAGCCAAAAAGTATTGTATTTGTTGCAGCCAAGAATGAAAAGAAAACAGAAAAGAAGGAAGCACCTCGCTTTGGAATTGGTTATCAACCTAAGCTTCCTGTTGATGGCACCAAGTCCAAAAGCACTAAAGTCGAAGGAAAACAGCCAGTGCAAGAAAAAGGGGAAAGTTCCTCGAGAGGGAACAATAGAAAAGACTGTTCAAATTCGACAGATGGTAACAAGGCTTGGTACCATGGACAGAAGGCTCATTTCATTTGGTTGAAGTAATCTCAAAGCGATAAGTCCAATAATATTGATTTTCATTCTAGGATTGCTAACAAAACAATTTGGCCTGGACAGAGCAAGTATGTCGATCTAAAGTGTCAAAGGGTCTGTTGGTATTGTGGGCACTCTGGCCACTACAAACATGAGTGCCTCCTGAAGCAACACAATGAGGAACTTGCTCGCACTGCTAGGGAGAAAGTGAATGCTAAACCTCCAAAAATCAAATATGTTGCTCCCACACCCAGAAAGCCTAAGCTTGACTGGGTTCGCAAAAACTAACTCGTTCTATGCAGGCTGAAGAGAGGAAAGTTCCCGGTATTTTGATTGTACTTGTTAGTTACCTGACAGGGAACAAAGTATGTCTCACCTCACTTCAACAGGCCTCCGGAGGTTCAATAACCTTTGGAAATAAGAGTAAGGGAGAAGTTTGTGGTCTCGGTAAGGTAAGGCTTTCTAACCATATTACTGTGGATAATGTGACACTCGTGAATAATCTCAGGTTTGATCTTTTCAGTGTGACTCAACTGTGTCAAAAGAAGAAAAAATAGGATAGTCTTTACTACTGATGATTGTTATGTTGAGTGCATAAGTACAGAGAAAATTCTACTCAGAGGGATCTGCAACAACAACGTCTACAAAGTTGATCTTGCTTTCATCCCGGAGAAGGAACTATTGTGTGTCTATGTGCTCGTTTTTAGGTTGATCCCAAAGAGACACACCTCATAGCAGTGAAGAAGATTCTGAGATTCTTGAAGGGAACAGACGATCTGTGTCTGTGGTGTCCAAGGGGTGGAAACTTCGATCTAGTTGGATACACAGACGATGACTTCGCAGGGAACAAAGTGGACAAAAAATCTACATCAGGAATGGCTCAGTTCCTTGGGCCATGCTTGGTTTCCTGGGGGTCAAAGAAGCAGAATTCAGTGACTATGGTATTCTTCTTGACTCTATTCTCATTCTTTGTGACAATACTAGTGGAATAAATATCTCCAAGAACCATGTGTAACACTCACGTACCAAGCATATCGAGATAAGACATCACTTCCTACGTGACTGTGTGGAGAAAGGGTTGGTGTCCATGGATTTCCGCGGAACCAAGGATCAAATCGCTGACATTTTTACCAAGGCACTAAATAAGGAACCCTTCGAACAGTTCCGTATGGAGCTAGGTATGATCTCTCTAAACTGATTGTCTATCTCTTATGTTCCCTCGATGATTGGCTAAATTACATGGTAAATTGTGAGAGTTTAATCATCATGTCTTGATCTGCATTCATTCCCTTGAACATTAATTGAACGACCTGCTTAGATTCGTGCTAATACTTCACTTATATGCAAAATGTCATGCATGATCTTCTATGCTATCATTATAATACATGAAACAGTTTTCTTTCGGCCCAAAAGAGTCAACTTGATGCATTGATCCCTCATTATAAGCCCAAATGATTGTTGACTCTACAGCTTACCCTAGTCATCATGATTGATGCTTCCTATGAGCCCCTCTTATCATCCACATCTGGGAGCCTCTCATTCATGATTAAACATTATTAAAAATTCTCGTATATGTTTCTGTGTGATGTTCTTTGTGCCCTCTCTGGTAACGTTACCCCCGCATCACACTCTTCTACTTTTTCGGAAAGCCGAGAATACGAATCGTCGCCTTTATGGTCCGTGGCTGGGATTTGACAAGTATGATGTGTAATGATGGCTTGCAACTGCTTGAGAAGTGTTATGTGCATTCAAATTGATTTGATGGTTGCGTTTTGTTTAGTGCGCTTGAGATTTTGTGGGCCTTGATGGATTTGGACATAATCTTTCACAAGATTTATTTTTGGAAGATATCTTCTTGGCTGAGATCTTTGGAAAAAGAAGGAAAGAAGAGGATTGAGAACAATATCCTTAGTGCTTGAAAAGATATGGAAAATGATTCTCGTGGTTACTCCTCTCCTCCCTATATGGCGACTTCAGCTAGCTTACCCCACCGCTCCCTTGTGTTGTTCCAAAAAAAAAAAACACCATAAGGTATACAAAGAGGGGACCAATGAATCTTTATATATGCAAACTCATGAAAATAATATTACTAATTACATAAATGAATATAAGATGTATTTTATATATAAGTTTAGTATAAAATCTATCACATATTATTTTGACATATATTATAAGCTTATTGTATGTGTTTTGTAGAAATCAAATTTTATAAAAAACTTGTATATAGTTTTTATATATTTGAAGTTAGTTGTGATTAGATATTGTGATTTAACTTTTTAAATATTTAAAGTTAGTTGTGATTGGATATTGTGATTTAACTTTTTAAATATTTGAAGTTAGTTGTGATTAGATATTGTGACTTAAATTGAAATATAATATTAATGTAAAAAAAGTGGATTCATAAGAAAATGAAATGTAGGATTTGTGGGGCCAGAAGCATTGTGATGGCTCTAAATTCCTTTTCTTTAATATATATATAGATATAGATAAAAAAAAGTTCAGCAACCAAATCAAAATTCAGTTTTAAATATATAAAAAATTTATTAGGCAGTAAAATGAATAATTCTTCTTAAAAAAATCAGAATGTGGTGAGATATTGAGATTTCACGGACGGGCAATTGGTTTGATTAATATCAAAGAATAAAAATGGGATTAAGGATAAACTATCTCCAAAAATGAAACCCAAAACCCTAAAACGCTCATGTCCCTGCCGTTGCTCCCGAAAATGCCTCTCCATCTCGATCAATCATCGCAACCCTAATCTGAACCAGATCTTGCCTTCTCAAGTGTCTCTGAATCACCTCCCTCTCATTTACACTCTCTCTTGTGCTTTTCTTCCCGAATTAGCCGTGAAATATCAACCCCATACCCACAAAATCAACTTGAACCTTTGCTGGGAGAGTCTGATGTTTACACAGGAGTTCCCTCATCATTTCAAGCCTCCTTGTTCAAGGCTTGGCTTAATCTCGACATGGAGACCCTTTTATTGTTTAGTTCTGGAAAGTGGGCTGGTGGATCTGTCCAACTACAGACGACGCCAACACCGTGAATAATCATGGAAGCTCCCTCAACTTTCCGGAGACTTGGTGGTGGTTCTGCCCTGCAGAGGCGTTGCGAAGATGTCGGTGGGGGGCGGATGAATTTGGGGATTTTCTCTCTCTCTGCGTATCAACTTCTTCAGGTGGAAGTGGGCTCTCGCCGGCCACATCGATGTTCTCCTCTTCCTTCCGTGATGCGAGGCGTCGGAGAGGTCGCTGGAGGTGTGTAGCTGTCCGTTGGGGATCCAGGTATTCCAATACTCATTATGCATTCCAGAAACTCAGGTTAGCTCCGATCTCCTTTGTGTTTTTTCTGCTTGCTCTCTCTAATTTGGGACTTAAAGTTAATTTTAATCTTGAAAGGTTATATCTTAACAATGAACACCTGACTCATTTGAATCAACTCTTCTTTATCCTCTCCACACTCCTATTTGACAATGGGTATGTGTACTCTTGCTGTCTGAATTTGTGCATCCCCTGTTTCCTCGTTTCTTTTGACATGGAGGAATTTAAACCGGCTTTGGCTTCTGTCCTTTGCTCAGACCCTAACTCGAACAATACTATGAAACTTGACATTTGCTCCACTAAGGTTGAGAAAACCATAATTAGTGGAGTTGAAAACATTTTGAAGTGGACACATGTTGCACTTCAGCATTGCTTGCATATTAAGTTGGATAAAAATATAAGTTTCTATATTCTTAATTTCTCTTATATATGCTACCTTCTGCTCAAATTGGCTCATGTCTTTGAACAGGGTATCTTGAAATGGCAGTTACTGATTACTTTGACTTATGGAGACATTAACTATGACAATTATAGTACCTTTAGGTTCTTTTGTAACCTCGTGATTACTGAATCTATTATTCTCTTGACCAATCTAGTTGGCAATATTATGGGTGAGGAGCCCAGTAATAATGATGAAAAGTATGTAAGTTCAAAGTATGTAAATTTGAACAAACGAAATGGGGGGACCTCTTGGAACAAATTTGTATCTTGATCAATGATACCGAGTCCTTTAAATTACGGTGCTTGTTTCTTATGAGTCACTTAGCTGATCAAATTTACTGGCTGCTAACTCTTGAGGAAAATATGCTAACTCTTGTTGAAAGGATGTTTCGAAAGCATGTGAACAACAAGCTCTTGAAGGCCATACACATGCCTTGGGTAATTTTATTTCCCTACTTCTATCATTTTGTTTGTTATAATTATAATGAGACGCTTGGAACAACTACAAGGTTTTATATTCTGAAGGAAAAAATGGAAAATCAAAAACTGGGCTGGACCCATGGAAAAACCCATAGCACAAGGAAACCATCCTAGGAACAATCATCTTTGGAGGTGTATGCATCTAAATATGTATACAACTTTCTTAACTGTGACTAAGTTCATACTTTCTGCTGAGAAGCATGGAGAATTCTGTAATGTTTCTATGGCTTTACAGGGCTAGACTACGAGTTTGCATAAACAAGCTTTGTTAAAGAAGGAAGCTTACTATGATCAGTGCTACACAATTGAAACATGTGGTTTTGTTTCTTGTTACTTTGTAGCTTGTAACAAAATTTTTAGGCAATGGATACATTGGTTTAAAAATGTGTACTATAGCTGCGGATTATCAGTCTACATGATTTGTTTTTACCACAACCTCTCTAAGGTTGATTTATGGTGCTTTAATAACTGTACTAATGGTCTCTACATTAATTCGAACAAGGAATTATGTAAATTTTTTTACACCAATGAATTCGATCAATCTAAGAGACAGGTTTTGTGTCTTATGAGTTCTGATTATGGATGCAATATCAGTCTTTTACAACTGACACAAGAGCAATTTGATATTTATTATAATCTTGATACAAACCAAAAACAAATAACAGATATTCATTGTGCTTACTTTCGTTGGACTTTTAAGCAAGCTCTTGAAACATTCTATAAATTAACAACTATAAAAACTAGCTTAATTTATCACAGTATTCTGCTGTGTGAATTAAGGAATCATGGCAGCAGATTACAATAAAATTACGTATCCAAGAAACATATAAATCAGAATCTTTCCCCTGATGCCAACTACGATATGCATTACGATAGTGATAATTCTAGCAAGACCCTATGGTGATAATTCTAGCAAGACCCCTCAATGTCATTGGATATGGGGCAACACAAAATTTGGTTTTTTATGAAGATTTCCACCTGGAATTGTCGGGGTATTGGTAAGAAAACCATCTGGATGGATTTAGAATCCTTCTGTAAGATAGAAAGGATCCAATTACTAGCGTTATTTGAAACAAGAACAAATAAAGTAGCTAGTGAAAAACTGTGGAAAAAAGCATGATTTGATCAATTCTACTGTGTCCCGGCCACGGGTTTCGCGGGCGGAATCTGTGTTATGTGGAAAACATATCAGCTTGTCAATGAAGTACTTGAAATCGACAAGATTGAAAAAAGATTTATTAGTATTCTGTACTCTAACTTGTGTGCACATACTAAAATAATGATAATTCTTACTTATGCACCACCAAATGAAGCAGGTAAAAATGAATTCTGGGATACGATAATCACTTTTATTAAAAATAGTGCTTATACATGCATTGTTATGGGTGATTTGAATGAAATACAAGATCCAACCGAAAAAATGGGAGGATCTTTACCACCTTTATCAAAATTTACTAGACTACGACACTTCAAAAATGAATGCGAATTATTAGATATTCCTTTCCAAGGAAATGCATTTACCTGGAGAAAAAATAAAACTGAAATAGACAATATCTATGAAAAACTGGATATAGTCTTAATTCATCACCAAATTTTACAATGGTATCCAGACATCTGTACTAAAAATTATGCATTTACGAGCTCAGATCATTGTCCTATATCAATTGATTTAGCCTCAACTAGTTCATTCAAAAACCAACCATTCAAGTTTGAAAAAATCTGGATGACAAGAAAGGACTTTAGAAATATTGTAAAACAAGCCTGGAGAACAAATTATCATGGATCAAGGATGTATGACCTTGTTTCAAAGACAAAACTACTAAAGAAGCATGCCAAACTATGGAATAAAACCACGTTTGGTAATGTTTTCACTCAACTTAAAGACATAGAGAAACAATTATCTGAGATTCAAATTAATATCTGCACTAATGCAAATATTAGTGAAATCCAGAAACAAAAAAGACTTATTGACAAGAAAGAGAAATTACTAACCTTCCAAAAAATATTCTGGAACCAAAGAGCAAAAGTGAAACATATCAAACAAACTGACACTAACTCGAGCTATTTTCATAAAATTGCAAGTGGTAGAAGAAATATAAAAATCATTAAAGAAATAAAAACCCAAGAAGGAACGAGCATTATTGGTGAAGAGAATATCAGAAATGAAATTAGAAATGATTTCATCAAAAGATTTAAAAGTGAAGAAATGAATGATGCTCTATTGCAAGAAAATCTAGAATTAATACACACTGAAATATCTATGGAAGATAACGAAGAATTAACCAGAAATATCACTAATGATGAAAATAAAAAGGCAGTGTTTGATATTGGTACAGACAAATCGCCAGGATCGGACGGCATGACAACTGAATTCTATCAAAAATACTAGGATATTGTGGGACCTTCTGTAATCCAAGCTATGAAAAGCTTTTTTCTTTCAGGAAGATTACTTTAACAGGTCAATCATACGTTTATATCTCTAATACCAAAATGTGACAATCCAAACTCAACAAACCATTATAGACCGATTAGTTTATGCTCTATAATTTATAAAATAATCTAAAAAATTCTAACTAGTAGATTGAAAAACACTATGGAAAAATTAATCCACCCTCTTCAGGGTGCATTTGTAGTCAATAGAGCCATCCAAGATAATATCTTAATAGCTCATGAAATTTTCCACTCTTTCAAATCGAAACAAGGAGCTGAAGGATTTATAGCACTCAAATTAGATATGGAAAAAACATACGACAGAATTGAATGGAATTTCATTCTTAAAATCATGGAGAAATTTGGATTCCATTCGAAATTCATAAACTGGATCAGGGAATGCATCACGACAGTGTCCTTTTCGGTACTGGTCAATAATGGACCGACGGAATTTTTTCAACCGACTAGAGGTCTCAGACAGGGAGATCCACTATCCCCTTTCCTTTTTATTCTAGGATCTGAAATTTTAGTGAGAAAATTACAAAAAGAAGCGGATAGACCAAGAAATCCCATTGGCTTCCAAATATCAAGAATTGGAACTCGAATCCCTTTCTTGGCTTTTGCGGATGATATTATGATATTTTCCAAAGCAAAACAAGAAAACTGTAAGGAAATCAAGGATATTATAACACCCCCGATTTATACCGATAGTGTCACACGCCAGTGACCTCAGACATTACCGTCCAAAGCCACCTTAGGCTTTAATCGGAACAATTAAACTTAAATGCGTACATATTTTAAATGAAATATTAAACAGCGGAAGACATTTGTGTATGAAACTTAGCCCTTTTATTAAAAGATCCCTCATCAAACGAGAGTAGCGTTTTTACAACAGAGTAAAATTTCAGCGGAAGACTTATAAATTACACAGCGGAAGACTTTTAAGAATCAACCTATAACATAGCTAGGTTATAAAGACATATTAAAGTAATACTTAACAACTTAAAACACTGACACTTAAATCTTCGTCTGCAAGCCTCTTCTTCTTCAACTGGTTACCTTGACTTCGGGAACCAACCACTAATGTGCCGTATAGGACGGATGACACCAACCAACCATACAAGGAATAAAACCCGGTTGGTTAGTCTAATGAAAGACTATGCAAGGGTGAAAACAAAATGGTTCTAGTGATCGCAACCGTTTACTATCACTGTCCCTCGAATAATAACCGAAGGAACGATATATAACCCGGAACTTTCACGGAATGATTTAGTATTTAGATATGCACTGAAGAGAAGACTCCAAGGAATTGAGTCTTAAGGGATGGTATGACAATTGTTTGGGAACGTTAATGTTTCATACAAGCGTTTAAAAACGACTTGTTCATTTGGGTCCACGACCAACCTCACCGCACAATGCGAATTCAGATTGGAAAGATAACTTACTTTAACCGAAGTCCAGGCGAGTTTCCAAGTTGTACTTCTCGCCCGAGGGTTCATTAATTATGTGCCTACCCGCACTTATCTTATCTTAGTTTCAAAACGGATATTCATGTTAAAGCTTTTTAATATAATCTCGAGTAACTACGAAAGTTTACGATATCGAGTGAATACGAAGGTTTACGATCTCGAGTGACTACGAAAGTTTACGATCTCAAGTAACTATGAAAGTTTATGGTCTCGAATGACTACAAAAGTTTATGATCTCGAGTGACTACGAAAGTTTACAATCTGGAAAGCATTTAGAGACTGGGTCCACTAGTACTGAGTTATAAAGAAACGATTAATCCTCATAAGGAATTAACGTTCCTACGAATACTCGTGCTAATCTAGCATTAAAGTTTACATTTAAATCCACAACAAAACCATTACAGTCATTAACAAGTATAATAGCGTTGTTTCTAGCAATATATACAACCTACTATAATATCATATTTTAAACACGTTATTTATAAAATCTGTTCCCAAATGAAAATAACAGTTCACTCCGATTTAATTAACAATTAAAATCAATTGATAATTAATGGAACATGGAATGAGTAATCAAGAGCGAACCGCCACTTGCCTTAGTCTAGACGAACGATTGAGCGACAACGGGTTTCTAGGTCCGGAACGGGAACGGAAGTCGGATTACAAATTCCTATGATAATGACCCATAATGAAACCCTAGGTTAGATTCGACAATAAAATGATACGAATCTAAGAAAGAACGAACGAAATCGAAAGAACGAAAGTCCCGCCCGAGACCGGATCGTCCAAGGCCACGATCGCGATTGCCAAGGCAATCCGCGGTCGCGGCAGGGATTCCGCGGTCGCGGCCGTCGAGGACTTCGTCCGCGAGTGTCAAAGACAGCGGCCGCGGACGCGGCCGACCTTGTCACTGCCGCGGTCGCGGCAGTTCATGTCCGCGGTCGCGGCCATGAACTCCGGCGACTCTAAAGGGAGAAAAATCTCACCGGCGACGACGCGAGGGGCTCGATTCACGAGGGCTTCGACTCCAATCTTCCTTGCGCCTCCTAAGCACCACCCTACGAGTACCACCACCTCCGTCAAGAGCTCCGGCGACTCCACAAGAATTCCGACGAGAGCTCGAAACTCCGACGACTATGGAAAATGAGAGAGAGAGGAGATCTGATGTTTGGGTGCTCAAAACCCTCCATCGCGACCTCCTTTTATATACAAAGGAGGAGAGCAGCCCCCGCCTAGATCAACGGTGGCTCAGAAAATCGACGGCGATGAAGAACACGCGACACGCATGCCCGACTGCACATTCTGCACATTTCCACGGTCGCGGAAATGCTTCCGCGGTCGCGGAAATGCTTCCGCGGTCGCGGAAATGCTTCCGCGGTCGCGGAAATGCTTCCGCGGTCGCGGAAAATTCCAATGCCCAGCTCCTCTGGGAGCTATTTTTCCGCGGTCGCGGAAATGCTTCTGCGGTCGCGGCAGAGGCATTTTCGCGTCTTTTTGCCCGGGGAAAGGTTTGGCATGGGTTTAAACCCCGTAAATTATATATTTGTACCCAAACAAATATTCTAAGCCCCGAAAATACGTCGAATGTATTTTATACCACTCAGGGAAATTTTACATAGATTATATGAGTTACAGAAATCCGAACTTCGCCTAACGCGTTCAGAATTATTGTCGAGGGTTAGGGAAATTACCCAAATGCCCTTACTAAAAAATGAGGGGTATTACATCACTACCCCCCTTAAGAAAAGTTTCGACCCCGAAACTTGCATCACTAAACTAAAGGGACCGGTTTTACCATAATCTTACTATCTCAAATATCCTTAATTACTTCATTCATGTACTTGTTCCTGGAAGACGACCTATTTCCTTAATTATACCATTACCTTGCATATCCTATTTCCATACGTTACACCTATAGCAACTCGTAACTACATCCTCAAAGTCATAATTATCTTATGATAGTATCCTCCAAAATCATTGCAACCGAGTTTCTATACCTTAAGCATGAGAATACACATTACTCCTTCCACTTCTCCATAACTTCTCTCAGAGTACGTACCTTATCTGCCTTATATTCCATTATCAGATCTTAGTGGCCCTTGAGACATCGCATTTCCTAATTCCTTTAAGTGTATACCCCGCAATTCCATTACTCATCATAATCGGGTTTGGCCCTTATGCCAATTCTAGCTTGGTATCTCTTCGATAGTGATTTAGCCTATTCCTTTAATCATTCAGTAACTTAACCCCTTTAACATTCCTTAACTTCTCTAAACATAATCACAACACCTTTATTCTTATGTTCCTCAAAACGAATCACATGAGGCATTACTCCTATTTCCTTAAGGTATCATCCTAAAAAATGATTCATTACCAACTGCATCAGTCACTTCTATCATAATCCTTTAACAGATTCGTACGAGTAAGCTTCGTTACCTTACTCCTTAGGCGCACATAAACAATTCTCTCCACTAAATCCTTTAATTTATCGGAGCCATCAACATAACCTATCCTTAAACTGTAATCTTTCCATTTACGTGACCTCTTCCTAACACAGTAACTTCAAAACTTAATCTTCTCCAAAGAACTGCACCATAAGCCTTATAACTGACATACTCGCATAAAATCCAAATACCAAACCTTGCAATCTTACAAGTATCATAACCCCTTATTCCATGAAAGTACAACTTACCAAATTCAATTATTTGGCCCACATAGGTTTGGCCCATACGCCCATTTCCTGACTCAAATCCCAAAGGTTTGTTTAACTGTCTCAAATAACTTATTTCTAACTTAAGATCCTTATATTTCTCACACAATCTATTCACATCAATGTTTACAGTATGAATTCACAACTAGGCATTCTGGACTTCGTATTAGTCCATCCCTTATAGATTTTTAGAAAAACTCAGCTTACGAGATAGCGCTCGCCAACTCAGCTAAGAAAGCAATTAATGTCATACTGATGGGACATTACTCCAGAATGAAGAAAGATTCTTAGGAATGGATCTAGAATGTAAGCAATAGAGTCAACCCTGGGGTTAACCATGTAGGGAACGAACATCTAGGCTACATACGATACCCCTCCCCTATAAGTCCGACAACCTTTATCCATACATGACATATACTGTTTCCGGCACTCACGTTGTTTCGTATGAACAATTGATTTGTAACAGCAATGAATGTAGTAAATTCCGAAACAAGGAAACACTTCTTTATTTATTCGAAATATTACATTAAAGCAACTGACAAAAAGTCGAACAGACAGATTACAAAGCTATGGAGACTATCGACACAAGTCATCGCTCCCTATTCTTAAGGAAAGGCTTAACAAAAATACAATTACTCGATCAGGGTTCCTTCCCGTCGGCTTGACGCATCACGAAGAGTCGTTGACCCTGACTTGAAGACTCCATAGGCGCTTTGCCTTTATTACGAGCCATAGATTGCTCAGGAGTAGATACCTCTGGCTTTGGGTTCTGCCTATTGCCAACATTTGAGGCTTGATAAGACTGCGTTGGTCCTTGACCCTTCTTTCTACAGTATGTTTTCATGTGGCCTTCCCTTCCACAATAGTAGCATACCCTCTTTTTCTTTTGACAGTTAAAACTTTTATGCCCAACTTCACCACAGTTGTGGCACAGAGTCACCCCGCTACTCCAACCGGAGCCTCTGGCGGAGTCTGACTGAGTCGTCTCAGTCTTAGCACGACCAGACTTCTCAAATTTGGTAGGCAATGCCGGTCGCTTGAATGTACCAACCTGGCGATCCTGTTGCCCACCCTTTCCCTTAACCTGCTTCTCCTGCTTTTGGGCGGATTCTTCCAGTGTGACCTCTATCTTGTAGGCCGCATCCACATATTGCTCTAATGTAGAACAACCGTGACGCACCATTAGAGGTTTGATTTCTGGATTCATCCATCCATGGAAGTACCAAATCTTTTGTTCCTCGCTCGACACTTCTAGCCCATCATATTGCAACAGGTGATTGAACTTAGCTGCAAACTCAGTCACCTTTAACCCATCGGTCTTAGGGTATATAAATTCCTTGTGCTTCTCCTTCCTCATAGCACAGGAAAAGAAACGGTCAGTCATCTTTGCTTTGAACATTCCCCAATTCAACTCGGGATGATCGGCTAAACCAGTGCTCTCCCACCATTCGCTAGCCACATCCTTGAGTTGAAGGGATGCGATGTGCACTTTCTCATTCTCATTGCAATCCACGTTCCTGAATAGCCGCTCCATATGCGAGAACCAATACGCCACTCTGACCGGTTCTCTAGTACCGTCGTAGCTGTCAGGCCTCATTGACCTCACGGCCTTCAAGGCTCGACTGTAAGTTCCTCTGTTCCTGACGACATCAATTTGGGGTACGTGATCCACTGGCTCCTCAACTTTAGGGATAACCTGAGGAATCGGAACACCTTGTGCTTGCGGTGCAATTGACCGAATTACGTCGGTGACCGTCTGTACAATAAACCCACGAATGGCTTCTTTGGTCGCGGCATCCAACACTACCGAAGGATTAGCCTGAGCTTGGCCAACGCCTGCGGGGTGATTGTGAGAGACAGACTCGCTCTCTTCCCCTTGATTAGCGGCGCTCCTTAGATTCAGCCTTGGGTTATTACTTGGTCATGCACCAGCACGGACTGTGTTTCTTGTGTTCACCATCTGTTGATGAACCATAACGTTGATTTAGAACTTTTCCAACTTGATCATGACACTTTAGTCAAATACGTTATGATACAGATTGTAAGGGTCCAAACTAATAACTTTATATTAGCCTGACTAACCCCTCACTGTTAACTACAGAAATGACCTTCTTCTCCTTACTTGAGAATGGGTATTCTAGGAGAAATGTCAACCTTTAAATGACATTAAACCTGAGAAGAGACACTATCCCTAAGAATGGATCTAAGGAATAAGTAACACTCGAAGCTTGCAGAAGTTTGAAAACCACTTATTAATAAACCTTATACTTTTAAACTTTATACCTTTAAACTTTATATATTAACTTTAATAAAATAATTATTTAAGAAAAATTAATTTCGCAAACTAGTGATATGATTTTCGCAAAACTCTTACTAAGACAAAAATCACACTTTTAAAGTTACAATCATACACTACCGTTTGGTTGCTTATACACAACATTTAAAACCAACTATAAATAACTTTTGAAGCCCAAATAGCTAAATCATAATTTAAATTGAATTTCAAGAGGTAATTAAACTTTTAAAGTAAAAAAAAAATTAGATTCCGAAAATTCCTTCTTTAAGGAAAACAAGTTGGAAATAATTTCAAAAATAATTTTCGAAAATTCTCAAACCTAACAATAGGCCAAGAATTTTAAAAACCATTGCTCTGATACCATAATTGTAACACCCCCGATTTATACCGGTAGTGTCACACGCCAGTGACCTCAGACATTACCGTCCAAAGCCACCCTAGGCTTTAATCGGAACAATTAAACTTAAATGCGTACATATTTTAAATGAAAGATTAAACAGCGGAAGACATTTGTGTATGAAACTCAGCCCTTTTATTAAAATATCCCTCATCAAACGAGAGTAGCGTTTTTACAACAGAGTAAAATTTCAGCGGAAGACTTATAAATTACACAGCGGAAGACTTTTAAGAATCAACCTATAACATAGCTAGGTTATAAAGACATATTAAAGTAATACTTAACAACTTAAAACACTGACACTTAAATCTTTGTCTGCAAGCCTCTTCTTCTTCTTCAACTGGTTACCTTGACTTTGGGAACCAACCACTGATGTGCCGTATAGGACGGATGACACCAGCCAACCATGCAAGGAATAAAACCCGGTTGGTTAGTCTAATGAAAGACTATGCAAGGGTGAAAACAGAATGGTTCTAGTGATCGCAACCGTTTACTATCACTGTCCCTCGAATAATAACCGAAGGAACGATATATAACCCGGAACTTTCACGGAATGATTTAGTATTTAGATATGCACTGAAGAGAAGACTCCAAGGAATTGAGTCTTAAGGGATGGTATGACAATTGTTTGGGAACGTTAATGTTTCATACAAGCGTTTAAAAACGACTTGATCATTTGGGTCCACGACCAACCTCACCGCACAATGCGAATTCAGATTGGAAAGAGAACTTACTTTAACCGAAGTCCAGGCGAGTTTCCAAGTTGTACTTCTCGCCCGAGGGTTCATTAATTATGTGCCTACCCGCACTTATCTTATCTTAATTTCAAAACGGATATTCATGTTAAAGCTTTTTAATATGATCTCGAGTAACTACGAAAGTTTACGATATCGAGTGACTACGAAGGTTTACGATCTCGAGTGACTACAAAAGTTTACGATCTCGAGTAACTACGAAAGTTTATGGTATCGAATGACTACGAAAGTTTATGGTCTCGAATGACTACGAAAGTTTATGATCTCGAGTGACTACCAAAGTTTACGATCTGGAAAGCATTTAGAGACTGGGTCCACTAGTACTGAGTTATAAAGAAACGATTAATCCTCATAAGGAATTAACGTTCCTACGAATACTCGTGCTAATCTAGCATTAATGTTTACATTTAAATCCACAAAAAAACCATTACGGTCATTAACAAGTATAATAGCGTTGTTTCTAGCAATATATACAACCTACTAAAATATCATATTTTAAACACGTTATTTATAAAATATGTTCCCAAACGAAAATAACAGTTCACTCCGATTTAATTAACAATTAAAAGCAATTGATAATTAATGGAACATGGAATGATTAAGCAAGAGCGAACCGCCACTTGCCTTAGTCTAGACGAACGATTGAGCGACGATGGGTTTTTGGGTCCGGAACGGGAACGGAAGTCGGTTTACAGATTCCTATGATAACGACCCATAACGAAACCCTAGGTTAGATTCGACAATAAAATGATACGAATCTAAGAAAGAACGAACGAAATCGAAAGAACGAAAGTCCCGCCCGAGACCGGATCGTCCAAGGCCACGATCGCGATTGCCAAGGCAATCCGCGGTCGCGGCAGGGATTCCGCAGTCGCGGCCGTCGAGGACTTCGTCCGCGAGTGTCAAAGACAGCGGCCGCGGACGCGGCCGACCTTGTCACTGCCGCGGTCGCGACAGTTCATGTCCGCGGTCGCGGCCATGAACTCCGGCGACTCTAAAGGGAGAAAAATCTCACCGGCGACGACGCGAGGGGGCTCGATTCGCGAGGGCTTCGACTCCAATCTTCCTTGCGCCTCCTAAGCACCACCCTACGAGTACCACCACCTCCGTCGAGAGCTCCGATGACTCCATAAGAATTCCGGCGAGAGCTCGAAACTTCGACGACTATGGAAAACGAGAGAAAGAGGAGATCTGATGTTTGGGTTCTCAAAACCCTCCATCCCGACCTCCTTTTATAGCCAAAGGAGGAGAGCATCCCCCGCCCAGATCAACGGTGGATCAGAAAATCGACGGTGACGAAGAACAAGCGGCACGCATGCCCGACTGCACATTCTGCTCATTTCCGCGGTCGCGGAAATGCTTCCGCGGTCGCGGCAGAGGCATTTTCACGTCTTTTTGCCCGGGGAAAGGTTTGGCATGAGTTTAAACCCCGAAAATTATATATTTGTACCCAAACAAATATTCTAAGCCCCGAAAATACGTCGAATGTATTTTATACCACTTAGGGAAATTTTACAGAGATTATATGAGTTACAGAAATCCGAACTTCGCCTAACGCGTTCAGAATTATTGTCGAGGGTTTGGGAAATTACCCAAATGCCCTTACTAAAAAATAAGGGATATTACAGATATCCTGGATAAATATTGCAAAATTTCAGGCTAGAAAGTAAAATTTCATAAATATGCTTTTCAGGTTACAAAGAAAGTAACAAACACCAAAAAACAAGCGATACAGGGAACTCTCACAATTACAAATATGATCTCCCTAGACAAATATCTAGGATGCCCTATTATTAATGGCAGAGTCAACTCTAATACATTTGATGATCTGTTAATTAGCACACAACAACAATTAACAAGGTGGAAGGCTAATTCTCTTTCTCAAGCAGGCAGAACAACTCTTATCAAAGCGAATCTTGCATCACGACTAAATTATCTAATGCAAAGCTTTATGTTATCCACTCAAACCCATAATGAACTTGATAAACTAAATAGAGATTTTTTCTGGAAGAAAGACCATATATACAAACCTCTGATAGGATGGGATAAAATATGCAAACCGCCTGAACTAGGCGGACTAGGATTGAGAAAATAAAAGGATATGAATGAAGCCTTACAATTTAAATTACTATGGAAAATTTTGGCTGAACCAGATAATTTCTGGGTCAAAGTTATCACTGAAAAATATTTAAAAACTGAACATATTTTACAATATGAAAAGAAAGGAACATGCTCATGGTAATGGTCCAAAATGTGTGAAATCATTGATGAATTTAAAACATGACTTATATGGCAAGTGAGAAATGGTAGAACCATTAGATTCTGGACTGATAAATGGTTCTCTACAATCCCCCTTTGTGACATCATTGACATGCAACATATTTCAAACAAAACTGCCTTAGTTGCAAATTTTATGCTTCCAAATAATAAATGGAACAAAGAAATGATTGAACAATATTTACCAGAGGATTTAGTTAAACAGATTGTCTCTACACCAATACCTATAAACAATATTCATGATAGAATGTATTGCGAAGCCAGTAAAAATGGTTGGTTCTCAACCAAATCAGCTATGGATATGCTCATTAAAAAGAAAAGATATACAACACATGATTCTTCATGGATCTGGAAATTGGACACTTATCCAAAAGTTAAAAATTTTCTTTGGAAAATTTTAAGAAATGGACTACAACCAAATCAAGATTAGCTAAAAAAGGTGTGACAATTCCACAAGGCTGCATTAGATGTAACTCACTAACTGAAGATTCTAATCACCTCTTATTCCAGTGTAACCATACGTTGAAAACTATAGAAAAAATGAACAAACAAACTTATAACATCATAAGATCTTTAAACATTGAAACTAAAAAAACTGATGAGATTATTGAGGAAATTCGAAATAAAACAAACAGAATACAATTCACTGAACTTGCAGTAACATGGTGGGGTATCTGGTCTTATAGAAACCAACAAAGCTTCGACAGAACAAATAATGACAATGAACCGATAAAAGATGTACCACGTTACATCAACAATCAAATTGACAATTGGAATAAGACCAAAAAATGGAATTCAGACTGTTTGGCTGATTCTATCCCCAAACATACAACGCACACCAAAAAAGGGCGGATTTTGAAAAAATGGAAAAACCCAGCAGAAAATATAATTAAAATTAATACTGATGGATCTACGAAAACGAATGATGAATCTAGTTATGGTTTCATTTTTCATAATAATAAAGGTGAACCTCTACTTATATTTGGTGAAAAATGTGGTATATCAACTCCTCTAAAAACTGAAATTATAGCGGTTAGAAATGCTTTAATCAAAGCAAGAGAAATGGGTATACCTAATATCCAACTGGAGTGTGACAACCTTATAATTGTAAACGTCCTGAATAAGATCTGGCATTGTCCATGGGATATCGAAATGTTAATTTCTAATATCCTTTGTTTATTACAACTGTTTTCTTCAGTGCAGATATGTCATGTCTTTCGAGAAACAAACGTTGCGGCTGATTGCATCGCGAAGCTGAGCCAGCGGAGTTCCTTGGAAGATATTCAAGCAAATTTAGAGCTTCTAGTTCTCATCCGCAAGGATGCTATAGACTGAGAAACCGTGCTTTCTGTGGTTTTCCAGTGTAATTCTTACTGTATCAAAAAAAAGAATAAAAATGGGATTAAAGGGCTAACAACCCGAGGCATTACATTTATATCTAAACAGGCAAATGGTTTCATTAATATCAAAAGATAAAAATTCAAATTCAAAAGCTTGTTAACAATAGTAGAATTTGAATTTGAAAGTGGTGAGATTTCATTAAACAACCAAATCTAATAACATTTTAATTGAAAATAATAAATTGTAATAAATTAGTAATGTGATTTAAAAAAAAGGTTTAGAACCTGAATGACTTTCAATGGTCGGTGAAAGTGGTCCAAATTCAAATATATAAGCTTTCATATATTAGTTATATAAATATAAGCTTATTGTTTGTATTTTTTTATAAAAACTTTATCACCTTCATGTATATAAACATTCAACAAAGTTGTATATATATATATATGATTTATAGATTTAAAGTTAGTTATGATTATATAAGGTTATTAGTTATATAAGCTTATACGGTGGTCAAAATTCAAATATATAAGCTTTCATATATTAGTTATATAAATATAAGCATATTGTTTGTTTGTTTTTTTATAAAAAATTTATCACCTTCATGTATATAAACACTCAACAAAGTTGTATATTTATATATATGATTTATAGATTTAAAGTTAGTTATGATTATATATTGTGATTTAAATTAAATAGAATTGTTAATATAAAAAAAAGTGAATTAATCACAAATTGACACCTAGGATTTGTGGGGCCGGAATGAATATGGTGGCTCTAAATTTCTTTGCTTTAGTATATATATATAGAGAGATACTCAATTCTTTTATTTAAAATTCCTCTCGTAAAATGAGGACGGTATTACAAACAATGTGAAATTACAGCGGAAGACTTTTGAATAAACCCTAAATACATGACTAATTTATTTAAGTATTATATTTATTTAAGAAAACAAAATTAACACTAAACAACCTTAAAAATAATATCACTTTAAATATTCAACTATAAGCCTTCGTCTTCGATTTGTTACTTCAAGATTCACTACGCCAAAAACTTGTTTTACATCGGGCGTAGAAAGCAATATACACCGGCTAATTACGCCAAAAACGTGTTTTACATCGGACGTAAAAAGCAATATACACCGGTTAAATACCGGTGTACAGGTCAGTGATGTATAAAGGAAATTTGTGATGGAACAGATGTATTAAGTTTGTACACCAATTCTTTAACTAGTGTATAAAATAACAAAAACCGGTGCTTAGAGTTTGTATTGCGGACATGATGAGAGTATTTAGAGCGGTAACCGGTGTATGTAATTAATAGTGAACCGGTGTCTAAAAATACTTTGTTTTTAAAAAGGATATTAATTTTGTACATTAGACCCTATTTTAATGACAACCTGAACTACCAGTTGCAAATTTTATATATTTCTAAAATAACAACATGAAAATCTCTGTAAAGATCATCCTATATAGAATGCAAGGAACAACAGTGTATTTCAGTAGCAAAAAAAATATACACAAAGCAGAACCACTTATAACATTCATTACAAGTCATTTTGTTGTGGTTAAACTAGCTTACATCTAATGGATGAACTCTAAAAATTCAACACTGACATGTATGATCACATTAGAATAGTGGCAACAATGTTGGTGTATTCTGGATTGGACGTCAACTGGAACCAAACGACTGTTGCACCCGAAATATTGTATCCCCAAAAGGACGCCTCTAATGAGTTCTACACGACCTGCGTGAGGACATACAATTTACAGTCCATGAGAGCTAATTTTGGATGTTTGCTTATCAACAAGGGGTGCAAACTCACGATTGAATAGTTTGTGAAAGGGCGTTTTCCTTAGCTCAAAATGTCAGGTGTATTTTCCATTGTAAGACTACTCATTCAAGTCCCCTCATGGTGTAGGAGTAACTTTGCCCTTAAAGTCTAACTTGGAAACATCTATGCACCCATGGATCAGTGATTAGGAAAGGAACAAGAGCCATCCCTATAAACTAACATAAAATGGAAATTATCGATTTGACCACTAACAAGAGATAAATCTAGTTACTTGCTCTCATCCCCATCTTTTGATAGGTCAGCCTTATGAACTGCATATGTCATGACATAAAACATATTATAAGTTTCTTTACAATATGGTGCACACATTAGTCACAAATACTAATAAAACATTCACAAATAAACTATCATTATATATGAGACTCTTCTCTACATATCAAATACTACTATCTAACTTTGCAACGAGCTTCTCACAAGGAATAAATAATCTAATAATTAAAATATGCAATATCACCTCTCAGCCTGAACGAACATAGGAAGAAGACATCGATATTTGCAAGAAACTGCATAAGAATCAGAGAAGTAAGTAAACGAAAAACTAACTAGAACATATCAGAGAGAGTAACTTAGTTGAATAAAAAAAAAAGAGTAAATTAGTGATAGCAACACAAAAGTTTAAGTTAACTAGTAATATAGTAAATAGTGCATTAATCAACAAAGCCTTTCACCCAATACATTTGTAAAACACATACTAAGGATCCAATATACTGATAGCAACAACAAAAAATGATTTACTATATAGCTTATATATAATGCATATGGAATCATTAGTCCCCTACTCAATAAATCTCAATTCGCATCCATGAAGTATATTTTAGTGCTTCTACATTATAAATAGTATTTTAATCTCATAATCTCAAAAGTGACATTCAACATAAATCGTATTTGCTTTCACTATATCACAATGAGTATTTCAATTTCCTTCATACCATCCAAAAAACTCGAATTATGAACCAAACAATGCTTACAATTGAAACACTTAAGATATCAATAATTAATCAAAAATCTTTATCATAAGCATATCACCGAGTTAATTAAAAATTAGAAAAGAACCAACACCAATTCACTAAACATTTTATCAAACACCTTAAGTGCATCGTCACTAACTCAATATACATTAAATCCCAATTTCAAGAGCTTAAACCTACAAATCCATCATATACACATCAAGATACTAAGTAAATCAAATTCTCAAACCCTAAATTCAAATCCCAGTTCAAACCTTAACGTATTTCAAATCAAACACAAGAAAAAGCAGAACTTACAATGGTTTTGGACAGCCAATGGAAGATTCAAAGCGGTAGTCGACTTCGCGGTGCTCAATAGTGGTGGGCAAGAGACGAGATGCTTTGCTAGTGAGATGGGCAACGAGACCGGTGCGCGGGTGGTGTTTCACAATGCCGCCATGGCTGCGCCGCTGCGGTGTTCGACAAGGGGTGGGTGCAGTGCTAGACAATTGTTCGATGGAGAACCCCCTTTATTACCCACTCACTCCCACCTATTCCCTCTCTCCCATTTATCACCCACTCTCTCCCATTTATCACCCACTCCCATCTACTCTCTCCCATTTATCTCATCTTCTCTCTCAATTCCCACTCTACCGCTTTGTTTTTTCTTTTGTAAAGTCCTAGATCTGTTGTGCTCTTCTCAATATCTCAATTGTCTGCTCACTCTTCTCTCTCAATTGCCCCTTTCGCTTCTTCGATTGATTGAAATGGGCTCTGAGATTTTTGGGTTGTACGATTATCCCCTTAATTCTGATGAGTCTAGCTCATATTGCTCTAAATATTCCAAGTGCGAGTGGGGAATGGGTTGTAGAGGAATCTATAGCTACAGTCCCCATGCTTCAGAAGCTTCTGAGGAGTCTGTGAAAAGAATATGTGGATCTGAAGCAAAAAATGAAGAAGAAGATGTTAATCAGCCTTCCTCTAAGTCCCCGGAGGAAGATCTGAAGTTGTGCCCTTATCTGGTATGGGTGGGTGAATTCTTTGGTGGTTCATCTAGATAAGTGTCTATGTGCCCTTATCTCTTTTAATATTTGTGTTGCATGTTGATTTTTGACTACTTTGTGGATTTGTTGAATGTTGAATCTGATTAGGGTTTGGGATCTGTTGGTTTTGGTTGATATTTTGATGTTGCATGTTGATATTGTGGATGTTGGTTTGATTTGTTGGTTTGATCTGTTGGCTTGATCTGTTGGTTTTGGTTTTAATGTTCCTCTTTCCTCTTTCGGTGTCCCCTTTTGTGGATCCGTTGAATGTTGAGAAGAGCACATCAGATCTGTTGATGTTGCATGTTGATAATGGATGATCTTTTAATGTTGCATGTTGATATTGCATGTTGATATTGGTTGATCTGTTTCGAATTAAATGGGTTCTGAGAGTGGGTGGGATTTGATTGGATTGACAGATTAAATTTGTGGTTCTGTTGATGTTGCATGCTGATTTTGTTTGATCTGTCCCCTATGAATGATGTGGAGGAATGTTGTGAGTTTTATCATTGTTCCTCCCTCAATCCCGTTTTAATGTTCCACTTTCCTTATATAATGTCCCAATAAATTATCCCCTTTGAATGATGAAGTCTTTAATGCTGTAATCTCATTGGTTTGAATGATAAAGTCTTTATATCATAATGTCCCATATGAAACCAGTTGCTCTGAATGTTGTAATCCCTGGAACCAGTTGCATGTGTTGCTTTGAATGCTCTTCATGTGATTGTCCCCTTGCTCTAAATATGTACTTCTCTTCACTCTCCTTAATTCTTGTGCTATTTGAGAAAGAAGAACTATAAGTCCTTTGTTGTGATACTTCCTTATATGATCTATGATGAAGAATTGTTTATTCTAAGATACAAGTCCTTTGTTTTCACTGCTTTAATGTGCCATAAGAAACCATTCTTACCTGAATGAATTGAGGCTTATAGGTATATTAATATTGTGAGAATGGAGTTGTGTCAATGATGTTTGGGGACATATGAGATCTAGACCTTTTTTTTTATGTTTGTTAATCTATGATGAAGTCTTTATAACTGAGAATCATCCCTGTAATTTGCATTGCCTTAATGTGCCATAAGAAACTAGTCTTCTCTCACTGAATTGAGGCTTATAGGTATATTAAGGTTGTGTGAATGGGGTTGTGTCAATGAAGGTTATTGGGACATCTGAAATTAATCTTTTTATTTGCTCTAAGTTCATGCCTTATCTGTTCTTTTCAAAAGTTACTAATATTCCCAAAAAGTGTTGCTTACAAAAGAATTTATAGTTTTAATATAACTTTATAGTTATGTGAAAACAAGAAACTTATAACTTCCTAGTTTTACAAGGAGTGACTATTTTCCACAAATGTAGCCCTAATCTTGAGTGTCTTGTTGTATTTGTGATATTGTTGCTCCTTGAGTTTCTTGTTGTGCTTGTGATAATGTTGCTCCTTTAGTGTCCTATTCTGCTTGTGATAATGTTGGTCCTTGGGTGTCTTCTGCTGCTTGGCTCGGTTGTGCATCCCCATGCACAATATCCCAAGCTTGTTTGACTGCAAACATTGGTGCCTTTATTTGTTCTTGTAGGTTTCCCTCTGCCTGTAACTTCTTCTTGTTTACATGTGGCCAATCATAATCATTTTCTCCTCTACATTTCAGTATCTCATTCATAACATACTGTAGGGACATCCACACATTACTTAGAGTTTTGGGTTCTAACTCATAAAATGCATCATTGACTGCCTCTAGCATCTTATCAACATCTTTTGGCATTTTTTGTGCATCAAGGATTGTATACTTCTGAAAAAAACCTAGGTCTAATATGTTGAGATCAGGGCTGTTAGGTAGTTGTTGAATTAAAATGAATGTGAAATCATCTTGTTGATATACCTATTGTCATTCTGCATCATCTTGAGTTATATGGGCCTTTGCATTATCCTGTTGTATGAATATGACTTTGTGACCTCTACTTGGTGGCCATTTTGCCTTGATTGCTGGAATGATATGGTTGATTAACATGCTCCTTGTGACTATCTGGTTGAATGATTTAACAATCTTAGTCACAATTGTCCCTTTCTCTCTGTTCTTGGACTTTCTTTTTGCTGGCTCTTGGAAAGTGACTGGGAAGATACCAATCTCCCCATCAAAATTACATTCTCCCTCTGAATTGAATCTAAGTCTAGCTACAACAGCAGTGAACATGACTTTGGGAATAAACTTACTTGAACTTGCAGATCTGTATTTGCCCTTCTTACCTTGTGCTAGATATACTCTATGTGTCTTCTTGCTTTGATTGAACCACTTTTCATCTATATGCACAAAGTCATACATCGAGTAATACTCTCTCTTTGTTTCTGCTGTGTCCTCTATTAGTAGCCTTAATATCCATTCTAGCCTCTTTATTTTATTTGCATCCTTCAATCCTGGATGGAGTGGATTTTTATGTGGCCTTATAAGTCCCTTTTTGACCATCCTATGTATTGTGGTTTTTGAAATCTTTAGCATGAATGCTAAGTCCCTGATGCATGATCTCTCCCCCATATGTAGTGTAATGATATCATCATGTGGTACTTCAGTTCTCTTTCTGCCTGAGTTGTGATGCTTTGTGCTGACATTCTGCATTTGCTATTTCTGTTTCTTTATTGTGTTCCATAATTTGCTTATGCACCTTGATGTGACATTGAACTCATGTGCAGCTGCCCTTATTGAACCTCTTTGAAGATGCCCCTCTGTTGTTCTCTCTAGTAGCTACATCAATATGTTAAGTCTTTGATCACTGCTGAGCTTGTTTCTTGATTGCTTATGATGACCTGTTGCCTGTGTTGTTTGTGGTTACTGGTGCTCCTCTTGATCTCCTTCCATTTCCAAAGCTGGCTCATTAAGATCGAAAAGATGTTCATCTTCTTCACTGTCCCTCACCTGCTCATTAAGATCAAACTGGAACTCGCCTACTTCCACTCCATTTAAGTTGAAGTCTGAAGCCATCAAGAACAGGCAGTGATGCACTTGTATTTATTGTGTTTTTTGTTTTTTGAAGTTCTAGTTACATCTCTATTAATGGATGAATTGAATGTTTGAGATCTTGTATTTAAACTACTCAGGGAGTAGTTGATGAGGCAAATTATGGGTTGTAATTTTAACCCACAATCCGTGTGCTCTTAATGCTGTAAACTCATTGGTTCATTAATAATATTTTAGCTTTTTTGCTTAATTTGTTTGTTGATTAAATTTGAAAACAAAATCTACAAAGCAGATGTCTAATCAGTATTTAATGAATCTGTACTTCTCTTCACTCTCCTTAAATCTTGTGCTATTTGAGAAAGAGGAACTATAAAACGGGACAGAGGGAGTGCTAAAAAGAAAAAAAGAATAAAAGATGATTTAAGGGGAGTGGGAGTAGTTAATCTGTACATTGCTTATATCCAGTGTATAAATCTTTTTACTCCCTTTTACACTGTTTACATATGCTTTTTTAACTTGGATATTTAGACAACTAGTGTATAAAATGAAAATGTATACATATTACACTATTTAATAAACATCTAATGTAAATTTAGTAATGTAAAACACAGTTTTTGTACAAGTGATTGTCTGAAACTAACCACTGATGTGCCGTATAGGACGGATGACACCAGCCAACCATGCAAGGAAAATGAAAGGTTGGTTAGTCTAATGAAAGACTACGAAAGGGCTCAAACAGAGTGGTTCTTGTGATTGTATCTAGTTATTATCATTGTCTCTCGAATAATAGTCGGTAGATGATACATAACTCGGATACGCTCACTGAAACGATAGAAAAAGAATGTTTCAAGAGAAGACTCCAACGAAAGTGAGTCTTATGGGAAATTAAATGAATTTGTTTGGGAACATTATCAGACAAAGTTTTAAAAACGCCTCGTTGAATAATTGGGTCCTCGACCAACATCACCGCATAATGCGAATCTAGATTGGAAAGAGGACTTACTTTAGACAAGAGACTGGACGGGTTCCACGTTGTACTTCTCGCTTGATGGTATATTAATTATGTGTCACGCGACACTTATCTTATTTAATTTCAAAACGTGCATTAACGTTAAAACTTTTAATCCACACCAATCTCTCAATGAGATATATAACATGGGACGAATCCCGAATTTCGGCACTAGCTAAGTGCACCACCACTTATATAAAATACGGGTAGGTCATAACCAAAACTATTAGGGCAATAATCCTCCTAATACCAAGTTATAAAATAACAGCTAAACCTCGCAAGGTAAATAGCGTTCCTACGAATACTCGTGCTAACTAGTAATTAAGTCCACACCAAATGCACAACAAATCCACACCAAGTTCATCTAGCACCCTGTAATAATAATAATATATATAAGGGTCATTGCTAGCAATTATACAACCTAATAATAAGGTTCATTATTCACACCAATTTAGCACACCAGTTCCCAAACGACAATTAAGAATTTTTATCCCAACTTAGGGTCCGTTCGATTCGCCGCTTAAGTTGACTTAAAGTGACTTAACTGAACTTAATCAAGAATTTAAGTCAGGATGACTGAACTTAATTATAAAGTCCGTTCGGTTCTCTAAAAAATTAAGTCGACTTAAAGTGACTGAATTTACCCAAAGATTTTAAGATAGGATTCATGACTTTTTTGATTTTCCCTGACTGAACTTAACCAAAAAACCATCCAACCCACAATAATTACAACCCGATACCCTCGAACCATTTCTCCTTCATCAGTTCTTCAGCTCTCATTTCTCTCTCGTGCTCCCATATCTCTCGTGCATCTGCGGTGTTGTCTTCTCCGCTGCTCATCTCCGGTCGTCTTCCCCGGTCATCTTCTCCGACGGCGAGCGTCTCCTTAGGATAGGTTAGTATTCTACCATCTCTCGTCTTCTCCATCTGTTCGCTAGTAATTCCTCATTTCTCTTCACATGTCGATGTTCTCCAGGGTGCCGTTCGGCTCGAGGTTTCTAGGGTTCGTCCGACAGCGATTGGAAGGTGCTCGTCTTCTCCATCACTCGTCCTCCTCATTTATAAGGGTTTTGGCTTCTAATCTTCTTCTTTGGTGTCATTCGGTTTGAGGTTTCTAGGGTTCCTGGATTCCGGCGGCGATTGGAAGGTGCTCGTCTTCTCCATCTCTCGTCTTCTTTGGTGCCGTTCGGTTTGAGGTTTCTAGGGTTCTAATTTCTTCTTCTTTAGCTTCTCAAAAGGTTGTGTCGTCCTCCTCAGAGGTTTGTGGCTTATCTCCTGTTTGTGTCTTCTCACAAGGTTGGCTCGTCTTCTCCATTTGATTTGTGGATTATTATTTTGTTTGTCTTGTTTATTTGCTGACCATTTTTTCCAAGTTTAGTTGTCCTGTGTGTTCAATCTCAGCAGTCAACAAATGTTGAAAGGTTGTTTTGTGTATTGAAACCTCAAGTTATATTAGGGCTAGTTTCTTGGTTTTACTTGGATAGTATTTACATTCACTGATTACAGCCTCTAGAAATATGAGAGTGCTAATAGAGGTATGTGATTGTGTTATGTGAGTGTGTTATAAACTATATGTCCTGTGTGTTCAATCTGTGTGTTCAATCTCAGCATTGGGTTTTATCCACCTCTAATAGATGTCATGTGTGTTCAATCTCACTGATTGCTACCTCTAGAAATATCCATGATTGCAGCCTCTAGAAATATCCCTGATTGCAGCCTCTAGAAGTATGTGATTGTGTTATAAACTAGATGAGATGGATGTAATATCCCTGATTACAGCCTCTAGAAATATGAGAGTGCTATTAGATGTGGATAAAACCCTATGGAACTGAAGTACTAAACTAATGTTTTGGAGTTGGTGTTGTTTAGGGTGTATGGAAATTTTGCATTATATATGATGATCTTCATTCATTTGTTATGCAGCTTTGTTGATTTCCCTTCAAAATCCAAGCTGCTACTATCCTCTGAGAAGCTTAAAACATGTATATATATGTCTTTCTATGCAATTTACAAGCCTTGTGTATTTTCATTAGTTTTTCTATACAATTTACAACTGGCTTCTTTTAATGACTGCATAAAAGAAAGTGATTTCTTCTTCAAGAGTGAGATAATTATGAGCTTTGAGTTAAAAATGACTTACCTACTCACCTTTTCTTGAAGTTATTCCTCATTTTTACATACATCTTGCATTTATTGTTTTGTTTCGTTATGAGTCGGAACATATCTATTGAAGTTCAAAATGATATGTTCCGACTCATAATGAAACAAAGAAGGTTGATTCCTTTTGAGCTCACCATTCCATGAAGTTAATCTTCTCACATATTGCATTTATCGTTTCATTTCTTTATGAGTCGGAATATATCACTTGAGGGAGGACTGCAGTAAATGATCTACCTTTGCGTCGTTCAACGAGCACCGCCGGGATCTTCGTCTTCGAGGAACACGAAGTTCGTGCAGAGAAGCTTAAGCAGCGGGGAGCCGAGGTCACAGCGGGGAGCCGAGGTCGCTGCGGGGAGCCCAGGCTGCAACGGGGAGCCCAGGTCGCAGCGGGGGAGCCGATGTCGCAGCGGGAGCCGATGTCTCGCGGGGGTATGGGTCACTGGTGAAACACGGGGGCAAGAACCCTAAGAGATGGATCTGCAACTTTGAAACCAAAAGAGCCAATAACCACGTGAGTGGCATGTGATACCCCTACACAATTTAATTTTGAGGATAATTTGGGTAATTTACTGATTTTTAAGTTTGGATAAGTCGGGACGAACCGAACGCGTTTATTGAATTCAGTCATCTATTTCAGTTCAGTTTCAGTCCAGTTCAGTCGTCAGCTTAAATTTTACTTCACAGTTTCAGTTCAGTTTTGTACCCAGTTCATTTTCAGTTTAATTCAGTTTTTGCGAACCGAACATACCCTTAATTAAGACAATAGATTAATTGTCAATTAAGAAAAATATGGAATAAAATATCAAGAGCGAACCATCACTTGCCTTGAATAGCGTAGAAAAATTGAACGGCGTAATGGGAGCGATTGCTTGACTTAGCCCTTAACCTCCTCAATGGACTCGCGGTTGCACTTCGTCGGAAAATATCAAAGTTGGCCTTCGGTGGTGGTTCTCCGGCGTCAGGGCAAGAGGGGTTTTGAAGTAGACAAGGAGGTGAAGCCAAGGGTACAACCAATTGCAAGATTGAAGCTTCAACACGGTCAAATTTTTCCCAAGAACACGAGTGTCGAATTTTAGGGTTCTTGAGGGAGATTTGATAAATTGGATGATTTGTGAGGACGATTGAAGGGGTTTATATAGGGCTTTGGCAGCCTTGATTGTCGTCAACAAGATCCCATGGATCACGCCCTCCAATGGAAGCCGATAAGACCGAATTTTTCAAATCTTCAATTCGGCCATATGAATGACACGGTTGAATGCTCAGACAAATCCCGCAAATCTTGCGGGTTTTAATCCGAATTGATCCATGAATTTAATGCGTGATATTGCCCTCTTAAATGCCCAGAGGTTAATTGGATCAATCAAACTCAAATGGTGCCCAAATTCCGCCATTGAAGGCCTCTTCAAGCTCGACCGAGTTATTACTGAAGGTTGAAGATGCAATTTCCGGGTATTTACGGTCACTTTTTTATTTGGGATCTGAGTATCCTCGTGTGTGTGATTGGACTGCACAGTACCAACCTCACGTCTTTGTTTCTTGATGATGAGTGTACGAAGCTCAAATCTTCTTATAGGAGCTCCCTAATGTCATCTCTCCTTCTGCTAATGAGTATTTGTCACTTAACATGGTTTGGTAGGAAACCCCTGATTTTGTGACATTCTCTATACAAATCCAGGAGCTTTGGGGCTTTAAATTTTTGGAGTGTAAGGTGTTCTTTCCTCCCTCTCTATACAAACCCATGGTTGTAAGTCTTCTTGAGTGTGGGCTCTGGGGTACTAAAACTCTGGAAAGTAAGGTGTTCTTGTCGCCTTTTCTGAGGGGTGAACTCCTTTGTTGGCAATGGTGCTTGAAGTGGTGCTGGTGGTGTTATTTCTAGTCTCTGTTCCTAGTGATCCCTCAAATTCAGGTGTAATCCCTCTAATCTCTCTATCTTATCTTACATCCTTAATGACTTGTTATCTTATGCCTATATATACTTCTGGTGTCTCATGTTTATTTGCATGCTTGACTCACTTCTACTCACAATTAAAACTACAAACACTGGTCCTTTATTTTGCTACTGGCCTGTTGTGTGCTTGTCTCTTCCATGCGTTGTTGTGTGCGACTACTTCCTTCTTCCCTTGCATTTATCTTCATCCTCTATGGATAAAGGTAAGGCACCCTTCTCTGTTATTCTCTGCTCTCAAAAACCTCAAGTATCTGGGGCTAAAGCAAATAGCTCTACAAAACCAAATGCTATTATCAACAAAAAGAATGACTCATCTTCTATTGAAAATCTGTCAACCAACAACATTCTTTTGGGATCAATCCCCATTGTTACCAAACACACTAAAGATAAGGGGAAAGCTAAAATGGATGTTGAATCTTATTTGTCTAGGCTTACAAAAATTAGAGCCAATGTCCAGAAACAAAAAGAAAATGCTCTTATGGGTTACATTATTGGAAACCCCGTTGAATTCCCCAAAATCTTCACTAAACTTAAATCTGAATGGAGATCTATTAAGGGAGAAATTGGTTTTTATGACCGGCAGTTAGGCTGGTTTGAAATCAATTTCTCAAATCCCCTAGACCTTAAAAAAATCTGGGAAGGTCGAGCATATCATGTTTTTGGTCAACTTCTTTTACTGAAACCTTGGTCCACTAGCTTTGACCCACAAACTGAACCAATATCACAACATGATATCTGGATCAAAATTCCTCTTCTCCTAGTTGAGCTATGTAATTCAGAATCCATCCAAGCTATCCTTGAAGAAAACCACATTGGGTCCCTTTTAAAACTAGATCCTTTTACAAATAAATGAAAGTGGGCAAAGTTTGTACGGATCTGTGCTCACATTGATTTCTCCAAAAACAAATAACAAAAATTATGTGCTTATTCCTGATGTGAATGGGAATATGGAAAGGTTCAACATTTGATTTGAGGATTGGCCCGAGGGATGTGAGAATTGTGGTGACCCTCACCATGCTTTCAATACATGTCCCTTAAGAAAATTCACCCCACCCAAGCTTGAAGTTTTCTTTAAGAGGGCCCCCACCAAACACAACCCTGATCCAACCCCAGAAAATGTTCAAAATTCTGATGATGGTGATTGGGTTCAAGTCACTACAAAGAATTAGAAAACAAAGAAAATGTTAATGCTATGAACCATGGTCACAAACCTTATCTAAATGCTAATGGTGATGTGTCCATCATTTATGAATATGATGACTCTCTTGATGATCCCAAAAATACTGTGAATTCTCAAACCACTGAAGCCCTTGTTATAGCCCCCTCCCCTCCTTCTGTTGCTGAAGCATGTTGTGTGTTGCTGAAGCATGTTGTGTTGCTTCTCCTTCTCCAGTGAAAGTTTCTCTCCCCATCCCTGATTTCTCTCAAATTAAAATCCCTAACTCTATTATGGTGCTTCCTGGTATTATAGGTGTAATGAATCCCACCCATGGTCCAAAATCCCTAACTCTATTGTGGTGCTTCCTGGTATTATACGCAGATCGTATTTTCTATCCTATTTGGGCCATACCAGTCACCGCATGCAATAATAGTATCATAATATCAAATCATACATGCAAAATATAATATCAAATATTAAGAGACAATAATAGACTATTAATCATATTAATAGACTTTCAAGATTAAATTATCCAATTAAATAATTAATCCAATCTTCTTATTATTTTAATTCAATAAAATCATATATGGAATTAATACCAATATTAATCATTACCATGTATAATTGGATAAAATATACTTTAGAGATAAAATATCTTGTTACCATATCTAATTAAGGTAGTTAGGATCTTATGCTAACAAACCCTAACCCTAATTCAACCCCCACACTAGCTGCACCATGCAGCCACCACCCTAGCCAGCCCGCGCAGCCAGCCGCCCCCCGGACTGCCACAACACCACCCCGGCCTATCGCCGGCCACCACGCACCGCCGTGAGCCACTTTTGGCCACCCAACCACGGTTTTACCCCTTCTCCCACTCAAATTTTGTAACAATTACAAATTTTGTTGATTTAAAGGATAATATGGTGTAATTTCCAGAAAATTAATGTATGAACCAATTTCATACAAAATTAATCAACTTTGGGCATTCAAGGCATGAAATTCTAAATTTCTAGGGTTTGAATCAATTTTCACCAACATGAAAAATCAAGTATTTTTATGTGTGATTATGATTTATACAAGAAATCATATCTCTTGCATAAATTAAACATACAAATCGATTTTGGGGTCAAAATTAAGCAAAAAAAAATCAGAATTTTAACATGCATAATTTCGGTAATAAAGGCTGAAATTTTTGAGTATATTATGTACATAAAATTCACAACTTTATGCATCCAATCAATTAAAATTATAAGTTTAATCATACAAGTTAATCCATACATCAATTTTACCACTAAATTGAACCAAAATAATCAAGAACATGCATCAAAATTAATAACTTTAATCATGATCATATCAATTTATGCAAGAGGCTCTGATACCATTGTAGGGATTTAGATGCTTTAAGTGTAATTTCAGAAAACAGTTTTCTAATATCTAACTTAGGATCTCATGCATAAACTTGATACGAACCATATATGAAAGAGTAACATACCTTTTGATGCAAAACTTGTTTCCGGGATCACCCTGGAGAATAGTGCCTCAAGTGTGATTCCTCTACTTGGTCCACACGAGCACGGAACTAGATCATCTTGCCTTCGTATGCTAGAATGAACGAACGAGAGGATAAACAACTCCACCAATTATGATGTATGGCCGTACGTGAGATCTATTCAATGTGTGGGTTCGGTTGCAATATATCAATCCCCAGAATTGTGTGTTTCTCACCTTAAAGGAACAATACACTTTTTGTATATATGGAAGATATATATATTAATATATAGGCTATTTTGCAAGGGTATACCACATTGTGAATGAAATTTGCAAAGTTGTACTTATATTTTTGGATATAACTGTAATAACATAAAGTGACTTTATTTGATTTTATTTTGCTTTTATATTTTGGGTAGAAAATGCATTATCAGAATTTGTAAATCGAAATTTAAAAGGAAAAGAAAAGAAGTTGAAAAGTTGAAAAGATGGCAACAGGCTTGATTGTACTGTGTGTCAGAATTTAAAATTATATATGGAGAGAAGCTGTGATTAAGCCGGATGGAGATTAAGCTTAATGTTAAACCAAGTGAATTTCAGCCACAAAAAATGCTGATGTGTAGCTGTCAAATCACTGCATATTTCCCGCCAAAACTAAGCTAGCTTAGTTAATCGTCTCTTTCCCACCAAAAATTACGTTAGGCTTCTTCATCTTACCAGGTTATTGCCACTGTTAAACCAAGCTTCCTTTATTTATGTCCTCTGCTTCATACCTGCCATCCGAGTTATTGCCACTGTTAAACCAAGCTTCCTTTATTGCCACTGTTAATATTCTCATTTTCTATGGGTAAGTTTTCATATTAGATTCACACGTGCTCTGTTTTATTTGTGTTTATTTTTGTTTGTTTCTTTAATTAACTTTTCTTATTTTTTGCTTCTTCAGGAAGATCAACTCCAACGTATATGGTTTCTCTAATCAGTGGAGGAAAGTGGAGGTGCGAGAATGAGATTTGGATTTATGAAGGAACAAAAAAGGCGAAGGGGATGATGGTTAGTGAGAAAATCGATTATGAATCACTGAAGATCAAGATTGCAGAAAAACTGGAAATTGATCTTACCAGGTTCGACTTGAAGATGAGTTACATGTCTTTACAAAATCCGCACTTTCCTCCCTTTGATATTTGCGATAAGGATGATGTAAAAGCATACATCTTTTTGAACATGACAAATTGTAAAGACAGAGTTTGGCCAATTGCTTTGCATTCCATTGTGCAACCAAAATCTGGAGTTTCAAAAGAAAAACCTAAATTAGTTCCAAAAGAAGAAGAAGAGATGATCGATGTTCCATTAAGTGCACCTCAACCTGTATCCCAGCCTGGAAATGATGGTGCATCTTTTACTCCTATACTAAGCCAAAAAATAAAGTCGGACCAGATGTTGAGCGACATATTAGATGCTGATCTTTTAGAAGATGAAATAGGAGTGGAGGGGATGCATGTCCGGATGTCTGTGAAGGGTGGAGAGAAACAGAATGTTGACACTATTACAAAGTGGTTTTGTAAGAAAGCCAAGACAGTTGAGGTTGTGTCACTAAGCAGTGACGATGAAGAGGAGAATGTTGTTATTTCTGCAACCAAGCATAAAGGTTGTGACCTTGTCAACCTTTTCGAGGAAGAAGAGGAATACATTGAAAATGTTGACAACGTTGAGGAGGTTGATATTGGGAAGCCTGAATATCTGGATGCTATTGATGAAGCCGAAGAGAGATCTTACCGTTCTGAAGCCCCTACTGACTTTCAAAATTTGGTGGATGTAGAAGAAGTGGAGGACAAGTCGAAGTCCAAGACAATCAAGTGTGGAGATATGTTTCAAACCAAGAAGGAGCTTCAACATTCGTTAGCCGCATATGCTATGGACAATTGTGTAGAAATGCTTGTGAAGAGGTCTGATAAGACTTGTTATGTGGTGGAGTGCAAAAACAGAGTATGTTCATTTGGTTTTCGTGCTTCAGTGAAGATATATAGGTACTAGTGCGTTTATTGTCCGGAGGTTTGCTACAAACCATACATGTGGGATGCTGTTCAGGCACGATCACAACAGGCATGCCACTGCCTCCGTAATTTCACAGAGTATTCTTGATAGGTATATATTGTTTTTGTTGAAGATTTTAATTTCAATTCAGACAGTTTTATGCAAAATGTCTAAAGACTATCTATTGGTGTTGGTGTAACAGGTTTAGAGGTCGCAAGGATGCACCAAGGGCAAGAGAGATACAAGCTGTCATGAAAGGCCTGGGAGTCGATGCCAGTTATCACAAAGCCAATAGAGCAAGAGTGCTAGCAGAGGACATTATTCGAGGGACTGCCGAGGAAGGTTACAGTCAACTTCACTCATGGCTACATATGTTGAAAGAGGTCAATCCTGGCACGCATACAGCTATAATAACAGATTCTGAAAACCGTTTTAAGTACTGCTTCTGGGCCTTGGGTGCTTCCATCAGGGCTGTTCCCCGTTTGAGAAAGGTAACTTTATGTTTCTCCAACTTTATTGTTTGTCTTGATTATATAATATTACCTGGAGGGTAAACTGCAATTGGGTGACCGATTTTATATGAAAATCATGTGATTTGTGTTGATGGAGCACACTTAGGAGGGAGATTCAACGGACAACTTCTTCTAGCTACTGCCCAAGATGGAAACAGACAAATCTACCCCTTGGCCTTTGCTGTAGTAGACAGTGAGAATAAGGATTCTTGGTCCTTCTTCTTTAAGGAGTTGAAGAAAGCTGTTGTACCCGATAGCGTGGATGTGGTTTTTGTCTCTGATCGTCATTTGAGTATAAAAGCTGCTCTGAAAACACAATACACTCTTGCTAGCCATGGATATTGCATTTATCATATGCTACAAAACTTCAAGCTGAAGTGCCGTTGGGGAGGCATGCAAGACCAGTGGTTCAAGGTTGCAAAGGCGTACACGGTAGAAGAATATAGGACCGAGCTTGAGATCCTAAGAAACAGGGCTCCGACTGTGGTAAAAGATGCTCTGAAAGTGCCCCTTAATCAGTGGTCAAGGGCATATTTCTCAATTGACAGGTTCAACATCATGACTACAAACAATGCAGAATGTCTGAACAATGTGTTTAAAGAGGAGCATATGTGGCCTATTGTACCATTGTTTGATGTTATCTTGCATACCTTTGCCACCTGGTTCTGTGAAAGGAGGGAGTCGGCTGCTACGTGGGCTGAGGTAAGTACCAGGTCTGTGACCAAAACCATGGATCAAAGGTATACGACTTCTGTGACAATGAGTGTCCATAGGCTAAGTGATATTGAAGCAGAGGTGACAGATGGAAGGAATAAGTACGAAGTGAATATTCGCCGACTAACTTGCCAATGCAATGTCTTTCAGAAAGATCGAATTCCATGCACACATGCTATGGCAGTAGCAAAGGATAGGGGTGTTGATGTTACTACTCTGGTTACTCACTTCTATAGCAACAACAGTTTGAAAGAAATTTACAAGGAAACCATCCATCTGGTCCCCCCACGCAAGCAATGGGATGTTCCATTGTCCGTATCGCAAATCGCATGTTTGCCACCACCATGGAAAAGGGGCGCTGGTAGACCAAGGCAGAATAGATACAAGGCTAGGTGGGAGAGACCCTACAAACGTGTGTCCAATAGATGTGCAAGATGTGGGCTGACTGGTCATACTTACCAGAGGTGCTATCGGGCTGCAAGAGGAGGATCAAGGGTAAGACCATAGTGTGCTATCTTTCATAGTGTGCTATCTTTTATATTCCAGTTATGAACAATGCTATTCTTTTTGGTATGGTTTTGGTAAGCTTAATATGACCAATAAGAGATCTCAAACTCTTAAATGATCTCTTATAAGTCATATTACTTTACTTTTGTGTCTGTTACTTATTCCAGTGATGAACCATGGGATGCTTTATGCTTCTTGGTAAGCTTACACTTTCCCATAAAATCCTACAGCTTAAATAGTTCTAGACATAGATAGCTTACAAGACTCTTAACAACCGAGAGCTTACAACATGCTAAGTGAAATAGACTTTAATTACACAAGCCATTACCACAAAAAAACAAGTAACCTTCAGCACACGTTCAACATAGTTTGACGCCTTAACTCGACACTCTTCTTCATGACCGATAACACTCTTTGCACCACCTTTAAGCCTTATCACTTCCTGCTGTAGCATTCCAAGCTCTGCCTCATATGCTGAAATTATACTCTCTTTCACATCCAATGCATCTTTCACCTGGATTATCTCATCTCTTAGCATAGGAATAAGTTCTGTTGCAATAGGACAAAGTGGAGGGTCATACCATTCCCAAAATCCACAACCTCCAACCTGCATTCAATCCAAGATACATGAAAACTGGATTCGTATCATAAAGTATTCAAAACACTTTTAAAACTAAATATTATGAATATTAGCAAACAAGCTAGATACGCACCCGGTTTACACATCTTATAAATCTCCTTCCCGGATTCTCGTTTGTCATAGAAGTGAAATATCGGCAGGCAACACCACATGCACATCTTATCAATTTGGACTCCATTGCTGCTGTATTCCATCTCCTCATGAATAAACATGAGTTTAGGCTACGTCTTGTCTTCATCAGTAGTAATCAAAACATCTTTGTCAGAAGAGTTTCAAGCTACTTTGCCAAACCACATATTAGAGTTCACAAAATTTCAAGCAGAAACAAAACAATAGCAAATACGGAATTCTGTAGCAAATCCACAATTCAATTCGTATTTTAGAACATACATTGAAACAAAACAGTAGCAAATACTTCCCCAAATTGAAACCCTAAATCATACCAAACTTACCTTTACATTCCCACCACTGCTAGATCCTTCCGAGTATGCCATGGGTTACGCCCTCGAGCTCTCTCAATCTCCACTCCCTGCGAAATACACCCTTCAATCGATTCTCGGAGTTGTATAGAGTTTTTGAAATGCCTCAATGAGCCATGGGAGAAGGATGAAGAAAATACGGTAGCTGTAGGATGAGGGTAAGAATTTGGGTGAGTTTAAAATTCATCTAAACCGGGTTTTGGAAATTGTTTTGACTAATCGGTTAATTTTAATCAAAACCGGGTTTTGGAAATATTGCTCTCCACCATTGAATTTAAAACCTGTCACTTAAGGTATAAACTTTCACTTATATTGTTTTCCACTGCTTGTCGAAACACAACACATTGTTCATGCATCAAAGTTGAAACACAACACATTGGATGAGAGAGATGACTTATACAACAACAGAATCAGAAGAGTTGAAACACAATACATTGTTCGTACATCAAATTTGCCCCAAAAACACAACGCAAACAAAACATTTTTCATGCATCAAAGTTGCAATCCAAACAAAACATTGTTCACACAATCTAGTGTTATGATGACACACTATTGTCCATAGTTCAACATTGTCTTCCACTGCTTGTCGAACACAGTATTAGCAATGTCGAATCTGTGATAGTCGATCGTATCATCTGAAATGAGGGAGAGATCATCACTTCCAAAACTCAACCACTCAATGTACTTCAAGGTGTATACTCCACAGTCACCACTGCAACCAAAAATAAGAAAGGTCAATTCTATGTTAATATTTTAGGTGGCGGGTAAAAAACAAACTGGAAGCAAGATATCTTACGCTCTTATGTTCTGTTCCAGATTGCCAACTCTTCCATTGTAAGTAAGAACTGAGACACCCCGGTGTGCATATTTCTTGGACAAAGGTTCGTGCTTGCTCACAAACTTAGGAAGATACTTGATAATGGGGGCGACTGCTTCTTCTATGACATGATCACGCTTCAGATTCGCATTGCAATCAAACACACTTAAGCTCCAATTAACCAGGTCAATTTGAATGGCAACCCAGTGGTTTTTGCCCACAAAAATCGGTGCATAGATGAAGTCCACCTCTTCCCAATTCTTCCCATGAAAAATTGGAAGTTCACCTCTAAAGTATCGAGCGACGCGATCTGGAAATTCTGGTACTGCAACACCACCCATTTCACACTTGTGTTGGTCTTTGTAGTCTTCACACCATGTAGTGTCCATAATAGCCGCCTTATGATTCTCACTTGGGTTCTTCAGGAGCGCATCGCGAAGTAAAATTAGGACCTCATCTAAGTGCTGGCAACAAAAATTTACAAAATCAATATATTGATAGAGTATGTGGACAAAATTTACAATTTTTTTAAAAACCGGTCACCCTTACCAAATTACCCCACCACTTAGTTGGTTCAATTAAGCTCTCCATGAAATCATTGTCAATGTATATTTTGCTAACTCCACGGAATTCTATAAGTCTGCAACATAAAGGACAATATAAGTACATAAACTTCATTGGATGAGAGAGATATAAGTTGGATATACATACCTTTCATCCTTATACCACTCTATTACAGGAGTCATTTCTTTCACAGCTGGATTTTTTGTGATCCTTTTCCAAAAACTCTTACCCCTCACTTCCTTCTTCTTGTCCTTGTCCTTCTCATTGTCCTTGGCCTTTTGGTTATTTTGTTTCTTAGATCTATAAGGGGAGAGGACTGAAGCAGATGGCGTCACACTACGCTTGGGGAGGTACCTTGACTTCTTTGGGGACTTCTTTGGAGATAGACCCACAGCCTTCTTCCTATTGCCGAAAACAACTTGGCCTTTGGCAAACTCTTGTTTCACATTCACAACCTCCTCAATACCCTCCTTCTCAACCTCTTCCTTACCAGCCTCTTCCTTCTCATCCTTGTCAATGTCAACCTTACCAACCTCTTCCTTCTCATCTCCTTCCTTCCCAACCTCTTCTTTCCCAACCTCTTCCTTCTTTCCCGACCTCCTTCTCTCTAACTTCCTTCTCAATAAATGAACGGCTACTGCCCTAGAAACCTGGACTTCTGCTTCCTGGCTTTCCTGCTCTTCCCTTGGGGCATCTTCTACATCATCTGTGATAGTACTATCAACATTCGGTATCAACTCATCTTGCTCCCTAGGGGCATCAACATCAGGCATTCCATCCTTATCAGTTAGCTTCTCACTAATGTCAGCTACAACATCAATTACTATATCTCCAGTTCTTCTACCAACACCAACTAATACATAATTTTCCTCCAATTCATGAAGTTACATTTACCACAAAAATATATATTACTTCAAAATAATGTGCATATTCCAATTTTTAAAACCTACAACACATTTCTCAAAATTTATAACCTGTCATGCTTCATTAATACACTCGACATGTACTTATGGCATACCTTATATACTTGTATGGCTAAACCAGAATTGTCTTGTATGGCCACATTTTCATCACTGTCTCTAGGGTTGTCATCTAGGTTCACATCATTATCCTTTGAATTTTGTTCAAATGCCTCACTAACAAATTCTTGATTATTCTCAATAATGGGCTCACTGCTTCCTTCTTTTGTTTCATTTCCCTGCAATGATAGATAATTTTTAGTGTTATCTATCTAATTTAAGTTTCTTCAACTCCATATTCTGCCATACTTCTTTAAAATATCTATGAAAGTAGAAATCTTAAAATAATTGGAATGTCATACCTTAGTATCAACATCCATCAAATTATGATCTCCACTAACAGCCTTGTCACTACCAGCCTTTTCATCATCCTCATCCACACTAACAGCCTTGTCACTACCAGCCTTTTCATCCTCACTAACAGCCTTTTCATCATTCTCATCCTCACTAACAACCTTTTCACTATCAGCCTTTTCATCCTTACTAACAGCCTTTTCATCATCCTCACTTTTTTCATTGTCACTACCTTCACTATCACTTGCTTCAGTCTCAGAACCTTCTGAATCATCTATATAATCATCAACTCCATCAAACTCTTCACTATCCCTATCACTTGCTTGAGCCTCAGACTTCTTAACCATTCTTTTCTTCCTCTTAGGAACCTTTTCAAAAACTTGGACATTGTTCCTCTCCAACCTGTCAATCCTCTCACATAGACCGTGTTCCATCTTAGCAATCTTGTTACACAACTGATTAATGATATCCATCATCTGCCTTGTATTTGCATCACCACTAACTTCTCCTTTGAAAGCCTCTTTCCCCTTGTTAGGCTCTTTCAGTTTGGCATTTGCCTTTCCCATAGCCATAGCCTCAGATACTATTTTGTCAAAGAAAAGGTCCTTGACTTCATCATGGAATCTGCAGGCACTTAACAAACTCTTCTCAGATTCATCAGGTATGCGAATAGGCAGGACCTTCAGCTTTGGATCAGCAAAACACAACTGAAGCAGTCCATGTTCAGGACATTGCTCTGAGTACCAACGAAGACCTCGGGGTATAGCTGTCTCATTTATCTTGGAAGCATACTGGACTCCAAAGCTTTGGACACATTCCCATATCCAAACCTACATAGACACAACTTTTTCATTATTCAAACTTGTATGAACTTTAACATTTCAAATCCAGACACCCTTCACTAGGTAACTAGTCAAGCATATTAAAACTTGTATGAACTTTAACAATTCAAACAAATGTTTGCATGATTTCAGGACAAATTCCATATAACAATTCAATTCTTTGATTTAAAAGTGATCCAACAGTTTCTCAAACTTCAAATATTTACTTTATAGGTATCACTTCAAGTTTAAACACTTAAATCCCACCACCCAACACTATCAAACTTGTCAGGGATATATAGGCAAATGCAATTACTAATTTAATATACCTGAAATACAACTGGCATTCCTTGAATGGTATAGGGAATCCTTGCATCTTCAGAGAGTAGCAAAGCTTTTTCAACAGTAAGCATTCTTCTGGCCAGAGATTTTGTCAAAGACCTGTGCAACTCTTCATATGCAACTCTTCCCCAAGGATAATCCCAAAACTTGTCCATGTTATCCAGCAGCTTCACATGTTCAGCTTTAACTAGTCTCTTCTTATCTCCTCCAAGAAAAATACCTTTAACTATCAAAAGCAATGCCATCTTCAACTTGTAATTATCTATCAGTCTATAATCCCTGAACCTCTCGTACAAGTCTTGCACTGAGGTTTTAGGACCAGCAGGACCACCAAAGAACTTCTCCATCACTTGTACATCTTTCTTTTTCTTCTTCCCAACTGATTCTGGTGGCATTTGACCACAATTTAAACCAGTTATCAATGCAAACTCCTTCATTGAAAACCTTAACACTTTACCACCTATCTCGTACCAGGTCTCCCACTTCTTTTTTGATTTTATTTGCTTAAAAAGAACATTATGTACAGTTTGGGAAGAAAATGTAACCTGATGCAGCATTTTCATTACATTTCCAAAAGGGCTTGCAATTATCCTTCTCCAATCTGCACCAGTCAATTTGTTTTCAATATCACGCACGTATGAAAACCTACAGTTGATATTGATTCTTCCATATAAAGGGTCGCCTTTGTAGAACGCGTACTTAATCTACAATTGAATAACAGAACTTGCATAAGTTACGGACACAACGGTGTCGGGATATCAATAAACCCTAGATTACAAATTGAAAAGGTCAACATTTCTGAGAGTTTTTTTTTACTTACATCTTCCTTGAAAGCTAAAGGCTTCATGCTTTTCCACCTTTTCAGAAGAGCGACAACTTCCTTTTTCTTCACAGAATAACCGCTCTCTGATTTAGCCTTCTTCTTCTTTGTAGCTTTGGGTTTTGTAGATGGAGGGGTTTTCTTCGCCGTATATTTTCCCTTCCTCTTACCACCTTGTTCTTCTTCATCCACCTCTCTTTTTCTTTTCTTCTGCGGTGTCGCATCATTCGAAGCTCTGGTAACAGCCATTCTCTTTTCTTTCTTTGTTTGGGCTTCAGGGAGGTTAGCAGAGGTTGACGGCGATTACAGAGCTCGCCGGAATTTGATCTCGGTGTCCGGTGAAGAAGAGGAATTTTGGGGGGGTTGAAAATGGGTTGATGTTCTGATGTTAAATGGGTGAAAAATTAATGAGGATCTGATGTTAAATGGCTTCAAATTAATGGGTTGAAAATGGGTTTACAATATTGAAATTTTGGTTTACCTGTTAGCACTAAATATGGTTGAAATTTTGGTTAATTTAGTTAAGCATCAGATTTGGCAATTAATTTGGTTAATTTTACAATTAATGGGTTCAAGTTGAAATTGGTTGAAATAATTTCCAATGGTAACCTGTTAACGGTCACATCATGACAAATCACACCCATTTTTCTTTTTTTCTTTCATTCCGAAATACAATAAAATAAACATTATAATTTTGCAAAGAAAAGGTAATTGTAAATCCGAATTTATCTTTTCATTTTTGTACCCAAAATATGTGTTTTACCACTTTTTCCCTTATTTGGGTAGAAAATAGGGTATTCTTGCCATATCCTATAAAACAATACCCACTTTGCAAAATATGCCACCAAAGTGGTATATTCGGTTACAATTTTTCTAATATATATGTTATCTTATCTTATATCATATATCTTATAATATTAATCTCCTTTTAACTAGAAAGAGATATTTATGAATGATACAATATCTTATCTTTCCTAAAGATATATATCATCAAGTAAATTAATAACTCTGTATTATTACTTGATGAATAATTCGCTCTTCCAATATTACCATATGGAAAAAATTCCCTAGTCCCACTATGGGCCTCAGGTTGCTTTGATCTAGCCCAATTGCTCTATTGTGTGTGACCTTATAGGACCCGGATAAAATAGTATGGGCCAAATATAATTTATCCCATAAGTCATAGTTGGCTTCTAGCAAAGCACTAAGACTACCTAAAATATCCGGATTATTATTCTTCATTATAATTCTATTCTATTATTAGTAATTGCCAGCTTGATTAAAGGACACATATTCCTTCAATATTAATTTATATTTTAAAAAGGTGATGTGAAACAAGGGGTTGAAAGGCCTTGTCTTATAAGCTTGAGCTCTAGATCGTGACACAAGAAGGCTTGAACTTCTCCTTGGGGCTCCGACTGGCTTGGGAAGCTCCTTGAGGATGGATTGAAGGCGGAAGCAAGACCTTGGACAGCCGAGAAGAGCAAGGGGCCAACCGAGGGGTGCTTTGGCTAGCCGAGGTGGAGCAAGGGGCCAAGGGAACCTCTAGAGGAGGTTCCTTGGCTGGCTTCTTCTTGGAACACAAACAAGAGATTGATTGAATGAGAGTTGTATGAGATTTGAGAGAAAGATAGGGGAGATTGATGAAAGCTTGGGGTTGATAGATATAAGTGGAGGCCTTAGGGAGGTATTCCTCAACCTAAGGGAAATATTCCACTTCTTAATTCTTCAACCAAATGAGCAAGGAAGCCATAAGTTGGCTTAAATAGTCTAGTGTTTTAAGTGGGATGAAGGCCCACTTGCAAGTGGCCTAACTCACCCAAAATGGAAATGCAAAGTCTTTAAATGAACTACTAAAATAGGAAAGAAAGGGATATGTGCCACGAGCCTAGGCTTGGCTTTGGCATGGACGACGCCTTGGATGTCATGGAGATGAAGGCGTCGGCGCTTTGGTTGTCATGGACTTGGTAAAGCCAAGTGATGGCCTTGATGAGTGCTTTGGCCATCCCTCAATGTGGAGGTGAGGTGCCCATGGCTCGCCGGTGTCGTTGATGGAGGACAAGAAGGGTTGGAGCTCATCATTCTCCCTTTCATGAGGTAGAATTGTCCTCAATTCGTCATTAGGGACCGGGGGCACATAAGGGCCGAAGCGGCCGGCCAATGTGATAGCGGGGTGGGCGCCAGAGTCCTCGGGAAGCTCCATCGCATAAGCAAGGTCTGCGAACCACTTGAGCACTTTGAAGGAGCCATGGCTGCATAGGTGGGGCTTGGAGCGGTGCCGGGCTGAAAGCTACGCGAATGTTCTAGAACAAGCAAACTCAACAAGCCAAAGAAAGGCCAACCAACGGTGTAGTGGGGTCCTAGGGATGGCTCTAAGAAAGGCTACGGGGTGGAGGTGGCCACTAGTGTCAAGGGTAAAGCTCTTCTCAAATTTCAGCCACCAAAGCTTCCAAAAAAGACCCACAAAGCTAGGGTCCCAAGCCAACACAATAGCACGAGGGATTACATGTAAGGTTACCCCGGGGTCAAAGGTAAGGGTATCTAATCCGGGTGTAAGGTGTGTAGTGCCACAAGGAAGCCCATGATCCATCCTAGGGGGATTTTCACCTGACACACCAATGGAATCCCTTCCCTTCTTAAGCGTGGGCAATCCAGTTAGAAAGACCAAGGCTAGGTCTTCCCAAGGGGTGGGTGGAGGAGAGATGTGTGTGTAAGGACCGAGAAGGTGAGGCCTAGGCAAAAGAGAGGTAAGTGTAGACCCAAAGACATAAACCTCAAATGTTGCCATGCGTGTTGTATCCCCAAACACTCGACGGGTCTCATGGTCATCCATAATAAACAACTTCCTAAAGGAGGCTCTAAGGACACCATGCTCACCCTATCGGATAAGGAAATCATCATCCCAATGATAGCCCGTAAGGTCACCCAAAGTGGTATACATGGCTAGGGGACGACTAAGGGGGGGCTCGTGATCATGTGGAGACATAGTAAGAGAAATCTCCAAAATGTAAGTATAACAAAGAGAGTGAAGCAAAAACCTCCTAGACAAGATGTCGGCGATCTTGTCTTGGCTCGTCTTTTGCTCGACAACAAACGGGCAACGCGCCACAATTTCCTTCCCACGGGTATGGCACCGGCCAAGGTTGGCGTGTATCTTCAAGTAGACAAGACCCGCATGATGTGCACGGAGGGAGAGCTCCTTGGAAGGTGAAGAAGCGAGGCGCCGGCCTCCTTTGGCAAATGGGCAATGGTGGGAGCAACGGGGGCGCCGGCCAAGGCGGGAGCAAGGCCACACCTATGGTGGGGCAGTCAAGGGGAGGCCCAAGGGCAAACAAAGGCGCCAGTCAGGAGGTGCTGGCGGGAGGTGGCGGCGGCGAGCCAAAATAAGCTATTGAGTCGCGCAACGTCCGTGTAGGGCAGCCGGGGGCGCGCGCTCCGCTTGCTGGCTGGATATCGCCGACACGGGAGCCACGCCAGTGGAGGTGGAAGACGTGCCGGTGGTGAGCATGCCGAATGAGGGCGAGCCGCGCGCTCACCCTTGCCTTTGTGGTGAAGCGTCGGGGCGTGGCCGGGGGCCTCAACTTGGGTGGGAGGCGCCGAGGGCAACAATGGCGCCGGCCACGGCGGTAACAAGGCGCAAGCTTCCTTCGGTGGTGCAGTCATGGGGTGCCAGCCTCAATGGGGGTGGGTCAATGGGGAGCCGCCCCTAGGCGTCAAAGGACCGCTCGCGGCGATGGGCGGCGGCCAACCAAGTCGCGGCTGAGCCAAGGGTGCGGCCAGCCGAGTGGGCAACAGGCACCGCCCTCCTTGGTGGTGAGGCAAGGGCGCTACACCAAGGGGGATGTGGAGTCCGCTCCGGGGGTGAGCACGCCATGCGGCGGTGGAGAACCGATGGTCGTGAGGTGGGCCATGGCGGCACGTGTCTCCTCAGCTACGGTTGCGAGTTGCCGGTCACGAGGCACATCCTTGGTGTGGTCCGGCGGACGCCGGCCTAGTGGAGGCCGAGCGTCAAGGTGCTCAATGGGCTCCTCACGTGTCGAGGCTCCAAGGTGGGAGTGGCTTGCCGGGCCATGAGAGAAAGCGCGAGTAGGCGACAAGGGCGCCGACCAATGTGGCAACACGGCGCCGCTCACCGTGGTGGTGAGGCAAGAGTGCGGCACGAAGGGGGAGGCGAAGGCGTTGCCGGTGGGAGGCACACCAGGTGAATGTGGACTTCCGGTGGCCGCGAGGGGAGCCTTGGTGGCGTGTGCCTCCTTGGATGTGGCGTTTTGGTTGCGGGCTGCGAAGGCGCGACTCTCCTCGGCCATCCGGTCTGCAAAGATGTGCGCAATGGGCTCCTCCATGGGTGACTCAACGACGGCAAAGGGACGCTCAATGGCAGCAATCCCAACGTCAGAGTGAGATGGTGGAAGCATAGGCCCCGTGCCCCGGTCATACGCCGCTGCCTCAAGGTGGTGGTCAGCCGGGCCGTGCGAGGAGGCACCGTTAAGGATGGGCGCGACACAAGACGGCGCCGCAGCCGACGTGGGCGTCGGAGAAGCAGCGGAGATGTCAACCAAGCGTTGCTCAAGGGAGGCCATCCGGGCGTCGGAGGCCTCTTTCTCCCAGCGGAACTCAGCCAAGGCGGCACGCAAGTCGGCGGCGGCGGACCCTTCACGGCGGGCGGCAGCTTCCTTGGCGTGACCCTCTTTGGCTAGTCTAGCCACAAATGACTCGGGGGAGAGCGTGGGCGTGGAGCTGGCCAAGAGGCGCCAACCTTGGTGGGGGTGGCGAGTATGGCCGTCGGCGTGGCGGTTGGCGCGAGGAGGCGGTAATCAATCCTGGTCATGGCGGTCGAGCGTGTGCCGGGGCTGGTTCCGGGTGCGATCATATCCTTGGTGGTTCACATCCACCCAAGCCTCTTCCTCTTCATGGCCTCCAAAAGACTCATCTTCTTGAACGAACTCGGTGAAGCTAGGACCATATCGGTGACTGACCTCGTAGTCGGATGCGGGCCTAAGGGCGGCGCGTGGATGAGAATCTCCATACAAGGGTATGGGATCACGAGCGTGGATTCGTGGACGCCGGCCCGGCAGTGGCCGAGCGTGATGGGGCCAATATGGTTCTTCCATGGGGACTCACCTAGCACAAGCAATAGGCAAAACAAGTAAGAAGTCCCAAGAAAACAAATCAATCATACTAAGAAAATATGAAGACCTTAGGCCTAAGATAATCAAATCAAGGCAATACAAGCAATAAGGCACGCAAATCAAAGATCTAGGCAACCAAGCTAATGCAACAATGAAAGTTCAAGTAAAAGAACAAGCTAGGCCTCAGTGGAGCATATGACTTGCCAATCTTGATTAGAACTTAGGCACTTGCAAACTTTCCAAATTGAATGATTTTGGCTAATTGGGAAAATCCAACTTCAAAACTTAGAATGATGGGCGTGGGGAAGAGGGGGAGTGGGCTGCCCTATGGGCTAAAAAAGAGGAGAAGTGAAGTGACAAGAGAAGAGAAGAAGATGGGGGGGGGGGGGGGTAGGCTTAGTGTCCCAAGTTACCAAGTGAAGTGTGAGAGCCCACAAAAGTGATGTGGAATGGGTTGTGGCCCAACCGAACTTGACTTCTTCTTTGTTTTTATTTAATTGGGCCTTTGCCTTTTTCTTTTGTCCTCTTGTCTTTTCTTAGGCTTTTTTCCTTTCCTTGGAATAGTGAGGCCGAATTTGGGGGATAATGGCCTTTGTGTTTAGGAGTGAGGAGTGGGGCCACATGATTTTGGAGAGGGGCAGTAACAAGGGATTTTTTTTGAATGGCAATGTCCCTTTTTGGGGTGGGACAAAGCTTGAGAAGAGAAGAAGAGAGTGTTGTCTTCTTGCCACCTATGGTTCTACTCTTTTTGGAGCCCATAAGTGAAAGTTTCCTAGCTCTCTACTCCAAACAAATCAGCCAAGAGTCAAATTTGACATTTATCCAAATAACCTAAGACAACCAAATATGCAAAGAAGAAAGCACCTTTGGCTCTTGCCCAAAATAACCAAGTCACATGCAACACTTAAGAAATTCAAAAGGGAGCTAGTAAGGGAGCATGGGCACATGGTCGGCTATGTGGAAGGGGATGGAGGCTGTAGGGTGGTGGTGGGCGGCAACAAGGCGGCAATGGGCGGTGGCGTGGTGGCCGAAAGTGGTGGCAAGGCAGCAAAAGGCTTTTTCTTGTTTTTTTGAGGCGATTTTTGGAGGGAAGCTAAAGTAAAGACTAATAAGCATAAAGAAAGAAAACAAATGAGGAGAAGAAGCACTTAACTCAACCTTTGAGCTCTGATACCAGTTGATGTGAAACAAGGGGTTGAGTGCCCTTGTCTCACGTGCTAGAGCTTTGGATCGTGGCGCAAGTGAAGCTCGATCTCCTCCTAGCGGCTCCGCCTGGTTAGATGACTCTTTGGGGGAGGATTTGGAGGCGGAAACAAGGGAAGCGCTGAGGGGGACTGAGGGGAAGCAAAGGGTGGCCGCAGAGAGGCGAGTGGCCGGCCAAAGTGGAGTTTGGCTGGCTGCGTACGACAAAGGGGCCAAGGGAACCTCTCCTAGAGGTTCCTTGGTTGGCTTGACTTGGATTCGAACTTGTTGAATAATTTGCTTGAGTGCATCGTGAGAGATTTAGAGGAAGAATGAGAGATTTGAATGCTTGGGGTGTATAGAAGTAAGTGGGAGCCTTGGGGAGGTATTCCTCTAACCCAAGTGATAAATCCACTTCTATAATCTTCAACCAAATGAGCAAGGAAGTCATAAGTTGGCTTAATAAGTCTAGGGTTTTAAGTGGGTTGAAGTCCCACTTGCAAGTGGCCTAACTCACCCAAAATGGAAATGCAAAGTCTTTAAATGAACTACTAAAATAGGAAAGCAAGGGATAGGTGACACGCGCCTAGGCTTGGCTTTGGCATGGACGACACCTTGGATGTCATGGGGATGAAGGCGTCGTCGCTTTGGTTGTCATGGCATTGGTGAAGCAAAGTGATGGCCTTGATGAGTGCTTCGGCCATCCCTCAATGTGGAGGCTAGGTGCCTATGGCTCGCCGGTGTCGTTGATGGAGGACAAGGAGGGTTGGAACTCATCAAAAGGAAAAAGTTAATGTGAGAATGAGCGCTTAGGTGAGAATGCGAGGATGCCGAATGTGCATGGATTTATGACTGTATGTGCATGACTTTGGTGAGTGAAAACTCATGCATATACAGACAAATATTCATGCACACCTCAAGATGTGTATGAATTTTTGCCTGTATGTGCATAAATTTGTGACTATGTGTAAGTGAAAACTCATGCACATACATGCAAAAATTCATGCACATCACAATATGTGCATGAATTTTTGCCCGTATGTGCATATATTTTTTTATTATGTGTGTGATTATGTATAAGTTAAAACTCATGCACATACATGCAAAAATCCATCACATTTTGAAGTGTGCATGAATTTTTGCATGTATGTGCATATATTTTTGACTATATATGTGAATATGTGTAAGTTAAAACTCATGCACATACAGACAAAATTCCATGCACATCATGTGTTGTGCATGAATTTTTGCTTGTATGTATGTATTCTCACGTTCTCACCTAAGCGCCATTTCTCACCGGATCCACATCCTTTTGAAAAATAAAAAATAAAAAAATCTAATTAGTAACAATATAAATGAAATTAAGATAAGTATAAAAATATAAAAAAGTCTACTAATAATCAATTAACAAAGTTCAATGTGATTTTATAGATATATAATATGTTGGGTCCTATACATATACATGAATAAATTAAAAGGACATTTCAATAAAATGTTACTAATTAAATGAAAAAATTAAAAGAGAATATTAAAAAAATACGTAATATATTCTACATAATATGAAAATCAAGATCAAATATGAATAATTTAAGGCCCTTGCTATTTGACGCACGGGTAAAATTTCTATTTCACGCACTGTTGGGAAACATTTGACAATCGAGATGGAAGATCTATCAAGTCATATGGGAAACATTTGACAATCGAGATGGAAGAAGCTTTCTATTATCTTTATGTATGGCCAATCTTTTTAAAAACCGGTTTATCTAGGTCTTTGTTTTGATTTACAATGCAAAATCTATCAAGTCATAGAATTTAAAAACTGAACATAATCAGAATAAGTTTATAAACAATTACTTTATTGATGTTAACATCAATAAAAGAAACTTAATTTAACGCCTTGGTTCATCCATGACGGACGAAACATGTCATCCGTGACGGACGAAGCATTTTCATCCGTGACGGATGAACATGTTTCTTCCGTCACGGATGAACATGTTTCGTCCGTCACGGATGAACATGCTGATCCGCAACACGATTTTGGAATCGCCATAACTTTTGATTCCCTAGTCCAAACGCGCTGAAATTTGGAGGAGTTATAGTTGACATATTGATCTTTAATCTAACGTTGGAATCACTCAATTCGGAGTTACGTAGAAAACTTTATACTTATCCAAAGACGGGACACATAAATAGAGATCTCTTAAGCGCCAAGGCGAGTACAATAGCATTTAAGGCGGATTACAATAGCATTGTAATCATGGATAACAATAGAATTACAATGTGCAAGTACAATAGCATTTAAGTCGCCTTGCGACCTCGTCTCTTTCTTATAGAAGAAGGTTCGAACGCCATCAGCTGAGAAACGAATGGAGAAGTATCTCTACTCGCCTTGACGCTTAAGAGATCTCTATTTCTTTGTCCTGTATTTGGAGAAGTATAACTTTTTCTACGTAACTCCGAATTGAGTGATTCCAACTCCATATTAAATATCAAGATGTCAGCTATAACTCCTCCAAATTTCAGCGCGTTTGGACTAGGGAATCAAAAGTTATGGCGATTCCAAAATCGTGTCGCGGATCAGCATGTTCATCCGTGATGGACCAAATGGATCCATCCGTGACGGATCAAATGGATTCGTCCGTCACGGATGGATCCATTTGGTCCATCACGGACATATGCACATGATCCGTGACGGACGAACCGATGCGTGAAATAACAATTTTGCCGGTGCGTGAAATAGAAATCGTGTAATTTACATGTTGAAAAGAAAATCAAGATCATATCTAAAATATTTTATATAATAACAATAATAGGAAAAACAAGATAATTTAGTGATGTGCCACATTGTGGAGTATACATGTGACAATATATGATGTAGCGCAATGTCAAAATGACAAGTGGTCTTAGCTACGTTTTACTTAAGTATTATATAGTATATTATACACCAAAGCTTCAAACCAATCATATAAATGGGTAACCTTGTAAATTTAGAAATAAAAAGGTATGACAAATTAGTTAAAATATATGATAATACGTAGTCCATTAAAACTATTTAAATTAATTATGAAATAATGTTGTTCCACAAGCAATAAATATCTATTTAATTATTTTGTGATTTTTGAAAACTGTTAATTAAAGCAACATTTAAATTATCGTAATATATATAATATATCATTTAGATGAGATATTTATGATTATATCGAATTTCAAATCTAGAGAAAAAAATCGAATTAACAAAATTGAATTTTGATTTGGATATTGTGCTAGCAAATAAATATTAATTTTAAAAAAGTGCATGGATTTTGATATGGTTTTAGTTTATTTGGGATGTATTCGTTGTAGATATCATATTTCTTAATCTTTTATTTTATCAGATATGTTTTATTTACTCTCTTTTTTATAGAAAGTGGTTATAAGCAAATCTACTGATTAGGTAAACTAAAAAAATAAGTTAGTAGTGTCAAAAATTATTCGAATTAATTAAGAACCATAAGCTAAAATAGAGAATTACGAAATTGACGGAAAAAATCAATCATAAATCACATATCCTAAATTAGTTATAGATATTGTATTTTCAATCTCATATCGAATATGTTTTTATTTTTTTTCTCTAAAAAAATAGTTATAATCAAAACTCATGATTTTCGATTTTCTATAACTTTTATTAGTTTACAATCATATATCCACAATTATGTAGCAGTTAGTCACCTCGATGTTACCTCGATTTTCTATAATTGCTACTTAATTATTATTTTTTAATTGACCATTGATCATTTTTGTGAATATTTTCCAGTATATGATCTTTAAATAGTCTCACTTTTTGAAAATGCACAAGTACTTGAACTGTTGTGTTTCGTCTAATGGCTATTACAGCTTTAAGGGATTTTTTTTGTAAATTAAAAAGTTCAATGCCTTTACCGAGACAAACATCGCGACGAACTAAGGATTCCAAGACGGTGACATAGCAGAGGATGTGCAGATCGACGCTCACTAGTGATGGCGTGGCGATGACAATAAAGGGAGATCGGCCATGGAGGAAAAAAAATCGATCTTCATAGGCGATGACGACTGAGCTTTGAAAGAGGCGAAGGCAGGGGCTGAGGGGTCGGTGTTCAGGATAGTCCTTTTCAAAAAGATCGCATGGAGATCACTCCAATTCTTTTTTTTGGCGAGAGAAGAGCAATCTAATTCTAAGTTAATCAGTGTTGTAAAAGTTTTGAATTTGTAATTTTTTGTGATCGATTTGTATTCAAATTAGGAACAGAATAGTGCTACATTTTAGATAGAAATCTTTGATATATAATTAAATTTATTTAAAAAAAGTGAAAAAAAGAAGATAAAATTACATGTAACAATTGTTATGAGGGGGTGTCATGTGGCATAGTTAGGTTCTAATTTAGTTTATATATATATAATAAATCAAACAAACAACAATATTATTGTAAGTGTAACGGGTTCAAGCATGTAATGTATTGTGAGACAAGATTAACACGAATTAGTGTCAAATCTTTTCAATTTAACCATTAAATAAAATATCACGTGATTATAATATCATGAGTTTGATTTATTTATTCCCTGTTATAATGGTCTTATGTAATACTATTGCTAGAATTTTTCATAATTAATCTTGCAGTATCTCAATCAAAAGGTAAAAATTCGAGCAATAGTATTACATTTTACTTTTCTACTAAATTTCATATCGTTTCTAATTTTCTATTGCTACAGGGAGGCAAATAAGCAGACGATTATCTTGCGACCCATGATATCTGATTATCAGCCCTAGATTAGTCAAAAATATTATACGCATGATTACAGACAATGATGGTTCTTCCTTAAAGATTTTTACTTTAAGACATGAGTTCTTTCAAAAGGACTCTGGAATAAATTTTTTTTGTAAAAATTTTGTAAAAATCGTCTGTTGTGATGATCTAGACAAGTTTTTTATTTGAAAGAGGTTTAATATTTGCCTTGTATCAAAAATAAAAATCTTGTTATGAACATTTTAAATGCATCTAGAAGTTATGAACATGTTATGTAACACATGTTTAATTAAGTATGAACACAAGTGTTGTATAAGTTTGACAATTTAGGTAGATTATTGAAGGTAAATAGTAATGGTGAATTATTCACCTTTTTTACCTTGATATTAGTCAAGAATTGTATGCTACCATTGACCTATAAATAGAGGCCTTAACCATTGTGAAAGATGCACCAACAAAGAGCAATAATACATCTCTAAAGTTCTTGATCTCTCTCTCTCTCTCTCTCTCTCTCTCTCTCTCTCTCTCTCTCTCTCTCTCTCTCTCTCTCTCTCTCTCTCTCTCTCTCTCATACTTTAAGTTGGTTTAAGTGTTTCTTTATAAAGGTGTAAGTGATCTTGCCTTAATCACTTTATAATACGTTATCAGCACGAGTCTCTAAATACCACTTGAGCTTCGGGAATCATCAATGTACATATCTCTACCATTACATTAATTTAATCATGCAAGAAGATTATTACAAAATCAATTTGAGGAGTATGCTCTGTAGTTGCCCAAATCGGGATCCTCTACATCAGAAACTCGATTTGTCTTCCTAGATCTAAAAACGTTTTTACTAAAAATGGAAACATAATATCTAGATTCATACAAGGTACAAACAAAACACTAGATTTGCTTACCTTATTTTGATGTCTAGCCTTGAACTCTTGTTGTTAATCCTTGATTTCACCACTTGAAACGTAAGTAAGTTTTTGCAAACAAGATGATGAGAATGATATTGATAACCATGATAAGAACAAGGCAAATGAAAAGCTTAATTAAGAACCGATCATTACTAGCTCTAAGGTGACGAAAAATCTCATCGTCGGCCATGGAAATGGTTGAAAGAAAATGGATAGGGTGATCGAAAATGGAGGCGAGAAGGAGAAGATAAGGCCGGTGAAAAAGGGTAATAAGGAATGACCATAAATAAAAGAGGGTATGAGAAAACGGTTTGGGTTTTAATTGTTCCCGCCAAAATTATCTTCGTATGATTTCTTACTTGCATTATTATGTCTATACAGTATGATCACTATTCTATTTCACGCTTTCTGATTGCATACTATACGCATTCTTTATATAAAGTTTATGTACATGCTATCTACATACCTATTTTGATAAGAAAAGACAATATGACATGACTTTAACAATTATTCGGCCATATCGTTTCACACATGACTCATAAATTATTCATGCATAATGTTGAACATGCTAATTAATTTATATTATACAACTCTTGATTTCTAGTAACTAAATGGCAAGCATCGCAAAGAAAGAATTTGACATCCTTGAGTTATCAGGCCAGAAATACCTCGAATGGAGGGTTGATGCTTAGCTCACCTCAAGGCAAATCACCTTGAGGGAACGATTGTGGAAAATAATAATACCACGCCCCATGAGAAGGTCAAAGCCATTGTGTTCCTCCGCCACCACATACATGAAAGTTTCAAAACTGAGTACTTGTTTGTGGAAGATCCAAGAGAATTGTGGGAGAGCTTGAATGAACGTTATGGACATCAAAATGAGGTCCTGCTCCCACAAGCACTGTACGAATGGAACAATCTAAGGTTCCAGGACTTTAAGTCCAGATCTGAGTACAATAGTGCTATACACAGGATCACGTCTCAGTTGAGACTATGTGGTAATGTGATAACCCAACAAGAAATGTTTGATATAACTTTCTCCACTATACATGCCTCTAATGTTGTGTTACAACAACAACATAGAGAGAGAGAGGCTTCAAGAGATACTCTGACTTTCTGAAAGTCTTGTTGGTTGATGAAAAGAATAACGATCTCTTGATGAAAAACTACAATCTAAGGCCTACTGGCTCCACAGCAATTCAGAAGCAAATGATGTGGATAAAAGGTTCCCAGATGGGGATGCCAACAAATATGGGCAACAGTCACGATGCGATAATGGTCGTGGCCGTGGCCGTGGAGGCCGTGGTGGTCGTGGTGGCTATGGTCGTGGTCAAGGACACAACAAGCGCCATATTAATTATCGTGGTAATTATGGCCACCAGGGGAATGGCAAGCAAAAGGTCCAGAAGGGTCAAACAGGACCCTCCCATAAATCGAAATTCACTTGCTACAGATGTGGCATGACTGGTCACTGGTCAAGCGTATGCCGTGTAGCTCCACACTTAGAGAAGCTATACCAAAATAAGAAAAATAAAGGAAAGGCTACCGAGACCAATCATATTGAAGGTGTGAGTAATTCACACGTGACTAGTCTGGATTTTGAAAATTTCCTCAATTTTGATAATTATGATGACTCTGTCTTAGAGGCTTAAATGAAAATAATGACCATTAAATATCTATGTTATTTGTTGTTGCATGACATTATGTAATGTCTTCTATTTCCTTGCACTATATTTTCTCATTCTCTCGTAAGAATATTGTGTAATATAACTATCTGTTGGGCCCAACATGCTCCAAAGGAATCGGTGCAAGCAGATTGGGACAAGGTCCAAGCAAAGAAGAAGGCCGGAAGAGACTAGAGGGGAGCGTCAGACACTCCTCAGACGCATGAGATCCGACCAACTCCGAAGATTTCGCCAAGGGCATTAATTGCCCGATCAGCGGCAAACGGTAACCAAATCAAGCCTGGAATTATGATGCTATTAAGGAAGGATCCCGAAGATTACGTGTAGGAATAAATAGGGGAATATCACGAAGATAGTAACAGACGAAAGAAGAAGATACCATAAATAGACCACGAGAGAACGGTCGACAGAGGACACGTCTACGAGCAACACTCACCTACTCAGCTCTCGAAAAAGCTTACTAGCATATCCGCTCTCACTCGGAACACCGTGGGGTGCTACCCGATCATAGCCGGTCGAGCCATCAGAACCGCCTGTCGGACAAGACTTGATCTCTTATTCTTCAAGGATAAGTTGTACACCGATCCGATTCTGTCATCATTTGATATATCACATTACAATTTTGCACCTATTCTTTACGTGGTTGATTGTTTATTTGGTTTGGATTTATTTTATATTATCCGATCGACTCGTTACCCCGTCTAAGGCGATTTAGGTCGATTGATCTTTTCGCCCCAAAATAATTTGGCGCCCACCGTGGGGCAACTTGCCGATCACCATCTCAGAAATCCTCCAACCATGACTGTTAAACCGCCTACCGGTACCGAGGAGCCACGCCTCGAAGACGACTCCCAAACTCAAGGAAACACAACCGAAAACCCTAATCCGAACCAACTCCAAGAGCTTGCCCAAAAAATGACTACCCTACAAGAAGAGCTCACCCAACAACGCCAAAAGACCGAAGCCTTGGCTACCTTATCCACCCAATCTGAAGTCGAGATCGTACAACTAACCCGTGAAAATGAGTCTCTTAGATCGCAGGTATAATCAATGGCTTTTGGATCCAGGCTGATGCCGATCCATAGCAACGTCCAGACACGTCTTAACATGGATAGCGTCGAGCTGACTCCCCCGAGCGTCCGACGCCCTGGACATACTGAGGGTACATATCGAACTCCTTTGGTCAATCCATTTTCGACTAACATTATTACTTTCTCCACACCGATCGGGTCAGCAGGAACCCGAATCGACGAACCACAGGTTACCAATCCTCCCGACATCCTGGCTCTTGTCCAGCAGACGCTCAGTCGGCACATGAAGGCACTCGACGACCGCATCGCTAGAATTCTCGGAGTTCCACAACCGATCGAGAAAGAAGCATCAGACGGATACGAGGAATCTCCGTTCGTCGAGGAGATTGCCAGAGTCAAAATCCCTAAGAAGTTCAAACTTCCTAGCATGACGACTTTCGACGGCACCAACGATCATATTTCTCTCTATAAACAAAAATTAATGACTGCATTTGTTCCAAGGGAGAGCCGCGAGGCTGTCATGTGCAAAAGCTTTGGCACGACTCTCGCGGGTCCCGCGCTGACCTGGTTTATGCGTTTGCCTTAGGGAACGATCGCCTCGTTCGCGGATCTGGTCAATTTCTTCAAGATCCAATTCGCCAACAGTCGGAGGCTCGAAAGGCAGTCGAGTGATCTCTATCGAATCACCCAAAGGCATAATGAACCTCTCCGAAGCTATCTTAACAGGTACAATAAGGAAAAAGTCGTGATCCCCCATTGCGACGTCACCACCTCCATCGAAGCCTTCATGCAAGGTCTGATCAAGGACAACAACCTTTACAATGAGATCCCCAAGTACCCGTGTAGAAGCTTCGAAGATGTCCAAGCCAAAACCATGGCCGAGGTACATTTGGAAGAAGATTGCGAATCGCGAAAGGCGTCCCATGGACCCGATCAATCCGATCGCAAATCCTCTTCCGATAACCGCCGAGACAGACATTATCACCCCTACCCTCGTAATCGAAACGAGCAAAGTCAGGTAAACTCCTTCCAAGACAGGTCTCAAGACTGGAGAGATGGTCTGACGCTGCCTCCCAGGGTTCAATCTTACAACTTCAGTGTTTTCGTGTCAGAGCTCGTCAAGAGTTTCGACAAGTATGGAAAAGAAGTAAGATGGCCCCGAAAGAGCGACCGACCAGACGTCAAAAAGGACATGAGCAGGTGGTGCGAATTCCACGGTGACCATGGTCACTCAACGGACGAATGCATCGACTTACGCAAAGAGGTCGCGAGGTTACTTGCGCAAGATCTCTTGCGCGACATGATCTCGGAACGGGCTAAAGCCACCATGGAGCGACGAGATCAGGTAAAGCAGGATAAACCTCCATCTCGTGTCCATACAAAAATTATCAATACTATTTCAGGGGGCTCGGACGTATGTGGGAACACGTACTCTGCAACCAAAAGACATGTGAGAGAAAGCAAAGGCAGTAAACCCGAGATGCCAGAGTTCAGACAAACCAAGGTCTCCAACCTCCCAACGGTCACGTTCGACGAGTCCGATGCCGACGGGTCGGAAAACCATCACGATGGTCTGGTAATCTCTTTGTCTATTGAGAATTGTTTAATACGTAGAGTACTAATTGATACAGGAAGTTTGACCAATCTCTTGACCTTCGACGCCCTCAAAGGGATGGGTCTGGGTGAAGATGATTTTATCAAGAAATCGACTCCACTAGTCGGATTCAGCGGTGGAGTTAAGCTCACTATTGGAGAAATCATTCTTACGACATACGCCGGAGGAGTAAACCAACAGGTGAAATTTTTAGTCCTAGACTGTCCATCTCCTTATAACTGCATTCTTGGCAGGCCATGGATACACGCAATGAAGGCGGTACCCTCGACGTACCATCAAATCATCAAGTTCCCTACCAAGTGAGTAGTTCAAGAGATCAAGGGAGATCAGAGGATGGCCAAGGAATGCTATGTCGCCTCCATGAAAAGCGTGGTCGAGCCCAAGACCGCATAGCAATCACAGCTCGGCGAAGGATCCAATCGATACATCGAACCAGAGATGGAAAAACTTGACGAGATCGCACTAGATCCTTCCAAGCCAAACCAAACGGTAAGGGTCGGGTCGGACCTGGACGACTCGACCAGACAACAAATATTAGATTTCCTCCGTCTAATACTGTCTCTTTGCGTGGTCACATGAAGACATGGTCGGAATATCTCCAAACATTATTACTCTTAAGTTGAATGTAGATCCATCTCACCCCCTTGTAAAGCAGAAGCGTAGGAAATTCGCCCCAGAGCGAAATAAGATCGTCGACGACGAAGTTAGGAGCCTACTGGAAACAAGAAAAATAAGAGAAGTCAACTACCCCGAGTGGCTGGCCAACGTGGTTGTGGTTCAGAAGAAAAATGGCAAGTGGAGAGTCTGTATTGACTTCACCGACCTTAACAAAGCTTGTCCCAAGGACTCCTTCCCACTTCCTCATATCGATGCCATGGTCGACGCGATAGCAGGTCACAAAATGCTATCCTTCATGGACGCGTTCAGTGGCTACAATCAGATCCTCATGGAACCGGAAGACCAAGAGAAAACGGCATTCGTCATAAGCCAAGGTATTTATTGTTACAAAGTAATGCCCTTCGGACTAAAAAATGCAGGGGCTACCTATCAACGACTAGTCAACAAGATGTTCAAAGATCAGATCGGGGACACAATGGAAGTCTACATAGATGACATGCTGGTCAAATAAAAAAAGAAGAAAGACCACATCGATCACCTCCGCGACAGCTTCGAGGTACTAAAAAGATATAACATGAAATTAAATCCTATGAAATGCTCTTTCGGAGTGTCGTCAGGAAAATTCTTGGGGTACATGGTGACACAAACATGAATAGAAGCCAACCCAAAATAGGTCAAAGCCCTCATCAACCTCCGATCCCCTCGATGCGTGAAGGACGTACAAAAGCTGACAGGTCGGATAGCAGCTCTGAATAAGTTCATCTCAAATTCATCCGACAAGTGCAAACCCTTTCACGATGCTCTCAAAAAGAACAAGTCCTTTCAATGGACGGAAGAACATGAAGTCGCGTTCCAGGATTTGAAGAAGTACCTGGCCAGTCTCCTGTTGTTGACGAAACCCAAAGACAACAAGCCATTATTGTTGTACCTAGCAGTGTCGGAGTCCGCCGTAAGCGCAGTACTGGTCAGAGAAGAAGATGGTAAGCAATCGCCAATCTACTACGTCAGTTGAACGCTACTGCCGGCGGAGACAAGGTATTCGTCGTTGGAAAAACTCGTCCTATCACTGGTAATGGCATCAAATAAACTCAAACCATATTTCGAATCTCATACTATAATTGTCCGCACTAACCATCCCATGAGAGTAATCATGAAGAAACCCGAGTTCACAGGACGAATGGCCAAATGGGCCATACACCTCAGCGGCTACGACATCGAATATGAGTCCAGGACGACGATCAAGTCACAGGCATTGGCTGACTTTATGGCAGATTTCAGCTCGACCCTAGAACAAGAAGTTGTCGAAGAAGCAACACAATTACTCGTAACAGAGGAAACATTTAAATGGGAACTCCACACAGACGGTGCGTCGAATGCTAGAGGATCGAGGCTGGGGGTCGTGCTGAAATCGCCACAAGGGGACAAGATAGCCCAAGCCGTAAGATGCGAATGGGACGCAACCAACAACGAAGCTGAATACGAAGCACTCATATTTGGGCTCATTCTGGCACGCGACCTAGGAGTCCGAGAAATCGAAATCATCTACAACTCCCACTTGGTCGTAAATCAAATACAAGGATCGTACAATGCCAAGGACGACAGAATGATAGCTTATCTGGACATGGACAAGAAACTAATCGACCAATTCCAAAATTTCGACATACGATTAAGATAAATAGTCACCCCCCTTCTCCAGAGATTTCGCCCCGGTTGTAGTATTATAGTTACTTACGCCTTCAGTTACTGTTTACCAAGGTCGAACTTTTTACTGTTACTAGACCGTGCGTGTTTGGTTTTAGTCGTAAGTCCGTTGGTAAGCCCGCTTGACGAGGTAGTCCCAGGGTGTTCCAGGCCGATGGTCCCACGCCATTTAGTAACAATAAAACATACGATTAAGATAAATAGTTCCTGAAACGTAACTAATTATGGCCCTACAATTTAGGCGGATGCTGCATAGAGGTTCTAGTTCATCTAGCACCCCAGTCGTCCATAGTAATGAAAATCTGTATGAAGAAAATAATAATGATTGGAACATACCACAACAGTCTATACAATCTATTTACAGAATAGGATGGACAGACTTTAAAACAGCCTTTAGTGTTAAAAGTCATGAAGAAACACTCAGTTTAGACAAAGAACAACTGACTCTTCAATTATTATCCTCCATAGCTATTGATGAATATCTAAAAAAGAATTATAGATATATCCACATAGGCCTAATTCAAGTTGCTCTTAAGCCTTTAGCCAGATTAGGCATAGACACCCCAGTCTTTATTGCCCTTAGAGACGACAGACTCCTTTCTTACAAAGACTCTTTAATTGCTGTTATTCAAACCAATATCTGTAATGGCCCAATCTTCTTCAACTGTTCTCCAAATTTTACAGTTGATATGACAGACCCTAGAATCAGTAGTACTCTTACTCTTGATATTAAGCTCCTTAAAAAGGGGTTCAAAAATCTTTCTAAAAACTTTGTCATTATCTACCGACTCCACTACAGAATCCTAAGTTCCTGCACAGATCCTAAGTGTATAGTTCCTCCTGTCCCTAGAGGAGAGACTATCCTCCTACAACTAGAAGCCGAAAGATCTACAACCTTCACTCCCAAACTGATAAAATGGGAAGACATCACTATACCAGAAGCTCTGGAACTAAGACATGATTGTCCTCCGGAAGATCTCGAAAAAACAGAAATTTCCCAGATAGAAGAAAGTGGTGATGGTAGGGTCCTTATAAGATTCAATTCCACTAAATCTTTCAGACCTATACCCAGAAATCCCCATCCTTTCCCTTCAAGAAACTCTTTCTCTGAGTCCCTCTATACTGCTAGAGACCATTCTATAAAAGACCATTCAGTTAAGGTTGAATTTAGTAGTCCCATTCCTAACCCTGTTACTGAACAAAAGTCAGATGAATCTTTTCCCTCTTCACCTACTCAGAGTGATATGGGAAGATACTCCTCCATAAATGTTATCACCAAAATGGACTTTACAATAAACAAAGATTATCTAAGAAAAGACTTTGATTCCATTGAAAACAGGATCAAGAAAGTTTGGTTTTTGAAAATAGACAAAATAGTCAGAGATAAAATAAGAGAATTATGGTATTCTGATATGGAAAAATATAGGATCAATATCTTATTCTTCACATGGTTTCCTAATTACCTTAAGATTCAGGGAATAGAAAACCCTTTAGAACAGAAATCCATAGATGTCCAAACAAGGTTAACAAAAACCTGGAATCTTTTACCCTCAGGATCTACACAAAGTGTCCATCCTCCTCTACAAGGAATAAAAATTATTACAAAAGATGGAGAGGTTCCTGCTGAACCTTTCAAAAATCCTAGAATTGGTACTCCAGACAACAGTCCCGCTACCCTAGAAGATGTTAAGAAAATACATCAACAACACAACTATTCTAACCAAATCCTCCACACAATAGCCGAACAAGTTGAATTAATACATGATAAAATCAGTACGGAAACTATCAAATTCCCTAAAGACATCTCTAGACCTCATTTTCAAATTCAGGGGATAAAAAAGGAGATCATTAGTAACACTTCCCTTAATCCTTCTCTTAGTCTCATAGAATTAATCGATCAAAAATTAAAAAATGTTACGATTAATTGTATCGAGGACTGTAACAATTGTTCCAACACAGACTCAAGCAGTTCCTCAGACAACTCTGAAAGAGAAGATTGCCCATCTGGTGATAAGGCAATTGAAACCTTACAAACCTGCTTTGAGGAAAACCCCATTACCATTAATAGGATAAGAAACAACCATGATAGACCTCAAGCACACAGAAAAATATTTAGGAACACAGACACTAGAAACTTCTATCCTAGACCTACTCCTCCTGACCTTCAATATGAAGAGAGATCTAAGTTTAGATCCACAGATTATAATGGACAATCTATCTATGAATGGAATATAGATGGAAAATCCGAACATGAAATACTTAATACCTTACAAGAAATGGGTATGGCTAATGTAGCCTATACAGTTGGTAGAAAAGACCCCAAAACTTGTTTTTCACTTTTAACTACTGGATTTACAGGCCAGCTTAGAAACTGGTGGGATAATGCTTTATCCTCCTTTCAAAGAGAAGAGATCCTAGATTTTACCAATGATAATGGTGAACCAGAACCTGTCCACCAACTTATATACACCATAAGTATGCACTTCATAGGCAACCCTAGGGAGGAAATCCAAGCCAATAGAGAGATCCTTTCTAATCTAAGATGTAAGACCCTTAGTGACTATAGATGGTATAAAGATGTTTTCCTGTCCTACGTCTACAAAAGAAATGATTGCAATAAGGGATATTGGAAAGAAAGATTTGTTACTGGTCTTCCCAACTTATTTGCTGATAGGATAATCCAGAAAATAAAAGATGAAATTCAAACAGAAGAAATTCCTTGGAAAGATATGACCTATGGCCAATTAACGGCTTTTGTCAAAAAAGAAGGGTTAGCCCTTTGCTCCGAATTAAAAATCCAGGCCAAATATGGTAGAGAAAAAGGATCTAGAAGAAAAGAACTAGGTAACTTCTGTGAGGCTTTTGGCCTTGCCAAAATAGAACCCCCTTCTTATAAATATAAAAAGGGTCATAAAAATAAACACAGAAAGTTTGATAATAATTATGAAAGACCTAGTTACCCACCTAGAAGGAAATTCCAACCAAGACAGACTAATAAAAAGATTATCTGTTTTAAATGCGGAAAACCAGGCCATAAGGCAGACAATTGCAGTCTCAAACAAAAGATCAATGAAATCTGTCAAGATGATAGTACCCTAAAAGATAGACTCACTAAAATCCTTTTGGAGGATTCTGAGAATGAATTTTATGCCCCTGATACTTCAGAAACTGAGGAGTCAGGAACAACCCAATTCTGCAATGTTATCACCAAAAGTGATGAAAGAGAGGCCCTTTTAGAGCTTATCGATACCCTTGAAGATCCTCAAATAAAACGAGAATACTTCATGAAGCTAAAAGAACTAATATTTAAAGAACAACAACCCCAACTTGAAGAACCTTTTAGCATATCCAAAATTATTAATAAAAAATCACCTACTAAGATATTTTCCTCCATTACCTTGAAAGACCTACAAGCTGAAGTCAATAAAATCAAAAAAGACATAGGATCCCTTAACCAACATTTATTACTAAATGAGACCAAAGATCTTGAACTTGAAGCTAGAATAGCTCACCTAGAATTTTCTAAAAACCCTTACTCCAGCCCCCGTTCTCAACAAAATGAAGAAGAACATCCCGTCATTGAAGATTCTTTTATTGCGGCCATAAACAAGATCAACTTTCAAAAATGGTATGTTCATATTACCATAAAAATAGAAGACTTCACTCTTTCTACAGTTGCTCTCATTGACAGTGGAGCAGATCTAAACTGTATCTGTGAAGGAATAATCCCTTCAAAGTATTACCACAAGAGTCGTGAAAAAATTCTTGATGCTAGTGGTAGTCGTATGAACCTTAGTTACAAGATCCCTAAAGCCTCTATTTGTAATGAGAAACATTGTTTCCACAACTCCTTCATATTAATAAAAGGCTTAAATCAGCAAATAATCCTAGGAACACCCTTCCTGACACAAATCTGTCCGTTCACTGTTGATAGATTTGGCCTACATACAACAGTAATGGAAAAAAGGATTAGTTTTAAGTTCATTGCTGCGGTTGAACATAATGATATATCTACCCTACAGTCTGCATCTGTTAGCAGAACCTAAAACATTTTAACAAGAGAACTTGTAACATTAAACTCTTTCAAATCCCTACAGAGTCACAGACATACAGCGATTTCTAACTTGTTTTAAAGTTTTCAGGTTTTTAAAATGAGATCTCCCTCCCGCAAAGGAAAGGAAAAGGTTTTACCTTCACCTTCCTCCCAAGTTACAGCCAAAAGCAACTTCAGACCGCTACAAGGACTTTTGCTCTCCAAAGAACAACTTGGTTTGCTGAATAACATTTGGAGGCTTCCTACTATGCCCCATGCAGCCAAGAAAAAAGTACAAGCCTTAAATACACTCAGTATCCACTTCCACGAATATGGAAATGTGATAAGAGAGAAAGAAAAAAGGGAAAAAGATTTGGGTGAACAACTAACCATTGCTACAGGTAGACGTTGGAAGAATCTCCAAACTCGTCTCCTCGACACACCAACACAAGAAGCACTTACACCACTCCTTGATGCCTGGCCCCAGGGAAAAGAGGTTCTAATACAAAAAACAGAAGAAGGCCATTTGGCAGACCTTATACAAGCTCAGAAAGAGCTTATCCAAATGTACTTCGGTGAACCAGGGTGGAAATTCAAGGGAGTCACTGTTCGGCAATTCTCTACTATTAAACCAATAGCAGGGGGCTCAACAATGATGACAAGCGGACTTCTGAAGATCCTCCTTTACCTAAACACTTGCACCATGCCCAAAGACCTTATTCTAAAATTCTTCCACCTAGGTATGGTCCATAGTATCAGTTTCCTACCTAATATTGAAGGAAGAATAGAAGAGATCCTGCAGGCCTTTGGAGAAAAGTTCCTGTTAATAGGAAGTAACATGGCAACTTTTGGTCCAACAGTTGCCTACGTCCAAGCTACCCTCCCAAAAATAACGGAATTCACCATGATTCCGTCAAAAAAGGTTATATGTTTCTCCCATGGTGTTTCAAAGGATGAAGACTGGAGAGACTGGGTAGGTCTGCTACCCACCAACTTTACAATACACGAGGAACATGAGCTCTATAGGCGCCACCAAGACGTTTCCTTCTTCTACAAAAATGCATACCTCTACAGTGGATGGAAGGCGTGTAGATTGGCAGCAGAAGGACATTATACACAAATCTGGGTTCCAGATAAATGGAGAATATGGCTACCTTTCAGCGGGGATGGCCAGTTTGCGGATTGGCGAAAATTCATTTCCCTGGAAGATGAGTTTAAACAAGAAGATGAAGATATGCTTGACACCGAAGACTGGGATGACATAAGCATTCCCGACACTCATAGAGACACCTAGCACAAGAACCCTACGCTAAGGTAAACAATAATAGTTCTATCTGTTCAGCAAAAAAGAAAAAGAAAGAAGAGAAAAAGAAGAAAAGAAAAAAAAGAAAAAAAAGAGAAAAAGAAGAGAAAAAGAAGAGAAAAGTAAAAAAGAAAAAGAAAGAGAAAAAGAAAAGAAGAGAAAAAGAAAAAAGAAAAAGAAGAGAAAAAGAAAGTTCTTTTGTTTTCATTTTATGTTTTCATCTCAGGGGGTAATCTAGCCTGTTTTAGATTATCTCCTTTGAACATCTTATTAATTTGATAAAAGACTCAAGAAGTAGATCTCATAAGACAATAGGCCCATCATCAAGAAGGAAGTAGAGCCCAACAAATCAAAAAGCTCAAATACCCATCAAGACACAACGAAAGAAGAATAGGTCCATCTGAAGGATAGGCCCATCAGAAGAACATGCCCAATTTTTGCAAAAAGACAAAAGACCAGCTCAGCATTCCACTCAAGACAAGAAGACAAAAGACCAGCTCAGCATTCCACTCAAGACAAGAAGACAAAAGACCAGCTCAGCACTCCACTCAAGGCAAGAAGACAAAAGACCAGCTTAGCACTCCACCCAAGGCAAGAAGACAGAAGAAACCAACTCAGTACTCCACTCACAACAGGAGACTCCACCCGTGAAGAAATAGTACCAAAAATTGGTACGGACAAAGAAAATCAGACTCTCCCCTTTTTTTCTATAAAAGGCAAAGCCCTCATTTGTTTTGAGGCATCAGAATTTAGACTCTCATGTGTTGAGAAACTCACAAAAAACTTCTGAAGCTTAGAAGCCTTCCTCTGGAGCTCCTTCAAGCTTTAGGAAATCATTTCAAGTTACGACAATAGTCCTTGTAAGTTTATTATGATCTTATAAAAGTCCTATGTTTCCAGTTCATATTTCTCTCCCTGCTTTTATTATTAAGTTTTCCAGAATAGTCACTATTACGTTTACTGTTCATTGTTCTTAATTTTTACTATTTATAAGTTACTGTTCAAAAGTCACTGTACATTACTATTCACGCGTAAAAACTTTGTATTACTGTTCACCTATGTTCCGCTTTACTGCTTTCTTCCTACGCCTTTCCTTACTTTAGATTACCTGGGTACATTTGGGGGGTGACTGCTCGTTCTCCAGAGATTAGAATGGTCAAGTTCCAGCAACAGGTCGCGAGAAGTTACAACAAAAACGTTCGAGCCAAAGTCTTCAAAGTTGGTGATTGGGTCCTTAGAAAGACATTCCAGAACACCAGGAATCCGACCGACGGAAAGCTCGCGCCTCAGTGGGAAGCTCCCTATCTCGTCAAGGAGGTAGTCGGACAGGGAGCATACCAGCTGGAGGATAAAGACGGACGGCCAATCCCAAGAAGTTGGAACGCGACACATCTGAAGTTGTATCACTTCTAGACCTACAAAGTAAGACGCTAAGATCCTCTCACTTTTCATATGCTATCCGTCGCTACAAAGTCAATTTTATTTCATAAAATCTAAATACTTACATCTAGCAAGGATACTTTCTTGCAACCATGAGCACATGACGACATCGACACACAAGCTGGATCCAGTCACACAAAAGCGCTTACATTATATTTACACGATCGATCGGAACACGAGGATATGAACACCAGAGGCACGCCGGCACACCGCCTGCCTTATACAATACATAAGGTCAAAACACCTTATTACATCTACGCAATAAAGACATATTGCTTTCCTCCTCGGCATAACACTAAGTCATGACTAAACATAAACATATACATTTGCAGGCCTCCTTTTTCTTACACGACACGGAAAGCCCTACTCGATGGAGCACACGGGCAAACCCGACACAGAACAAAGGCATCACAATTATCTTTTCTAGGAGATTCCGACAAAACACACGAAACAAGATCGACCCTTTGTAAAGGAAACTACGTCAATAAAAGTCTAACCTTTTTTTTACATCTACGCGACCCACGATGGTGGACGGATCGCCAAAACATATTGTCTGCCTACACGCATGTAGGACTTCAAGCATTCTTAAAAAACACATTCTGCGACCCGCGATGGTGGACGGGTCGCCAAACCAGAAAATATTCTACCCACACGCTGGTGGGATCACAAGTCATTTACAAAAAAGTCAAGAGTCAGGGGTCACAACGTTACCTTCAGTAGGAGTCGGGTCGGAAGAAGGCGGGGGCTCGATCGGCACATTGTCGCCAGAATGGGCCTCATCCTCACCAGCGTTTTCGTCTAGAGACTCTTCTCCGACGCCGGCCAGCTGAAACAGCTCCGAACCAGGATTCCCCTTCGGGAACAGGGTATCCATGGTCTCCTTCTCCGCCTTCAAGTCTCAGGTCTCTTGTTTGCCCTCTTCAAACTCCTCGATCATCTCGACACGCGACTTCAACGCGTAAAAAGCACCTACGTCGCCTACGACCCGACCAACCTCGATCTTAGCCTACTTAACCCTCTCTTCAATGCTTGTTTGACTCTCGATGAGCTCCCTCCGACAAACATCCAACTCGTCTTGGAAACTCTTCAGCTCCCGAGCGAAGCGGCGCTTAGCGTCCCTAAAGCGGCTTTCGGCTCCTTCCACCTTGGTCTTCAAAGATGCCAGGTCGGACTCTGACCTAGCAGCCCTGTCCTCAGCCTTAGCAACCATCTCTTTGACTCCAGAATACGCACCCAAGAGAAACTGAAAAGTCTGGGAAAAGAAAGACCAAATCGAAAAACTCAAAACCAACTAGTTTTACGAGAAAGAAAAACTTAAGACTCGACAAGGCGACTTACCTTCCACGTAGAACACCCCGCCTCGCCGATGCAGTCCAAGGGAGAAACTCCATCGACTTCAGACTTCAGGGTCGGGTCTTGAGCATGGAACAAATCGGCAATCGATCGACCGATCGAGTCGATCTTCTCGACTCCACCGGCGACCGTCGATCTCTTCTTCAGAGTGTCCGCCACCGCCTTCCCGGCGTCGGGAGAAACGCTTGTCTTCCTTTTTGAACCGACTTTGGTCGGAAGCGACGACTCGGCCGGCGTCGACTTACTCGATGAGGCCCTAGCCTCCGCCAACCTCTGCTCAATCAGACCCTTCCCAGACACTCCTTTCAAGAGAGAACTTGACTGACCAGCTAGAGACGCTGACATATCAGACAAAACGTAAGACACAAGCACACAACTAAAGATGCATGACTCAAACAAAAAACTTACACTTGACCCGAGATGACGAAAGAGTCGACATGACATCCTGAGTGGTGGGGGCGACAGACAACAGGTTGACGTTTATGAATTTCTGCTCCGACGCAGGGATACCAAGGATAATATTGGTCAGACCTTCCGACTGAGCATCCACCTCCAAATCTTCAGCCTCAGGGACTACAAAAAAAAGAGTTAAGCAAAAGGTTAAAACGCTTAAAATGGGCAAAGAGAAGTCGAATACATACTCTTGACTCGCCACTCCGACAGCAAAAACGAGCAGTCACCCCCCTTCTCCAGAGATGAACGCTCGACGAAGAAGAACTTCGACCCCCATTCACGGTTGTTTACGTCAAGGTTAGCCACCAAAGGCTTTCGACCCGGACGAATCCGCAACTGGACCCGAGAGGAACTCTTTGACCCCAGAGAGTAATTGTACCATAGGGCGTCAAAATTGAAACCGGCCCCAGATTGAGAGTTCAACAGATCTAAAACCCTAAGGATCCACCACGCTTGTGGCATGACCTGACACGGCGCAAGCGCCAGAGTCACTAGGAAGTCCCTAACAAGAGAAGAAAACAGAAACGTATGACCTATCCGAAATGGGTAGGCATAGAAACAAATCCATCCCTCATAACGGGCGCTGGCTCTCTCGTCCGGATGAGGCAACCTCGCGACCGTCTCAGGAGGAAAGCCTCCGACTTGGAGGATCTGCTCCAACTCCGCCTCCGTCAGCGTCCCTGTCAGAGCATCAACCTCCTTCAAAAGGAAAAGGGGGGAGCCTCATTCTTGCTCGGGTTCGAGTGAGTAGCAGACGACTCGGAAGAATCGCTAGAAACCATTTCCAGAACAGAAAGAGGGGAAATCGAAAAGCAATTTTTTGAGAAGCGTAGAAAGCCTACCAAGTCAGAGAGCGAAGGGAAAGAGATGAAGTGAAACCGCCAGAACTTAATTCGGATTTATGGAGGGAATCATCACGTCGCAGAGACGTCCCATCATGCTACGGGATTGTCGCCACGTAGCCCTCACCTGTCGCGCCCAGATTGGAGGGTGGAGATCGTGTGGAAGGAAAGTTGTTTGGACTCCCGTTTCGCAGCTGCCTTGAGCCCAAAACAACTTGGGGCTATTGTTGGGCCCAACATGCTCCAATGAAATCGGTGCAAGCAGATTGGGCCAAGGTCCAAGCAAAGAAGAAGGCCGAAAGAGACTAGAGGGGAGCGTCAGACACTCCTCAGACGCATGAGATCCGACCAGCTCCGAAGATTTCGCCCAGGGCATTAATTGCCCGATCAGCGACAAACGGTAACCAAATCAAGCCTGGAATTATGATGCTATTAAGGAAGGATCCCTAAGATTACGTGTAGGAATAAATATGGGAATATCACGAAGATAGTAACGGACGAAAGAAGAAGATACCATAAATAGACCACGAGAGAACGGTCGACAGAGGACACGTCTACGAGCAACACTTACCTACTCAGCTCTCGAAAACGCTTACTAGCATATCCGCTCTCACTCGGAACACTGTGGGGTGCTACCCGATCATAGCCGATCGAGCCATCAGAACTGCCCGTCGGACAAGACTTGATCTCTTATTCATCAAGGATAAGTTGTACATCGATCCGATTCTGTCATCATTTGATCAATATATCATATTACAATTTTGCACCTATTCTTTACGTGGTTGATTGTTTATTTGGTTTGGATTTATTTTATATTATCCGATCGACTCATTACCCCGTCTAAGGCGATTTAGGTCGATTGATCTTTTCGCCCCAAAACACTATCTATGTGTAATATATATGAAGTTTTTCTTATTAAAGTCTTGATTCATCCTTTCCCCTTTATCTAGAAAAGATGAACTCACCTGAAGTGAAACTTGATAGAAAGGAGCAATGTCTTCTAGACAGTGCAACAACACACACCATTTTGAGAAACAAAGAGTTCTTTACTCATTTGAAAGCCTATGAAGGCAATGTTACTACAATATCGGGTGTGTCTAAACTCATTGAAGGCTCCGGAAGAGCTATTGTTCAACTCCCAAGAGGAACAAAATTAGTGATAAATGACGCACTATATTCGAGTAAATCTCGAAGGAATTTATTGAGTTTTAAAGATGTGCATCATAATGGGTTTCATATGGAAACCATGAATAAAAATGGGAGAGAATATTTGTGCATCATAAAATAGGAATCTGGTTGAAAACAGATTCTTGAAAGGATGCCAGGGCAAACCTCCGGATTATATCATACATATATTTATCCATTTGAGGTCAATGCGACGATACGTAAAAGGTCATATATTTATCCAACGGACTTTTCCCACCAACGGACTTTGCTTTTCTTGAGCCATGTATTTTTGAAAGGCTTGAAAGGCTTCCCATTGTTTCAGTTGCTCGAGCTGGTTTTTTGAAAGGGTAGGAGAAGGGTTCTTTTGTGGAGAAGGGTTCTTTTGTGGAGGAGGAGTAGGAGCTGAAGTAGTGGCTTTGACTGTTGTATCATTAATTGACAGTCTCTGGCCTTTCTGCTGGAAAAACAGTTCTACTTTTGCGACTGTTATAGTGGAAATAATGAACTTTTCCCACCAACGGACTTTGAAACGGCGACAAAGTGTGAGGGGATAGCTTTGTGGTTGAATTTGCAGGGTCTCATAAGTCCAGCAAAAGATCCATGCTATACCAAAATCGCTGTGGAAGCGAAGAGATTTTGTGAAGGTCCTGTCTTTGGCATGAAAAAGGTAGGTTGAATAGGCTCTTTGTATTTTTTATGGGTAAATTTTCTCTGAGGCTCCATAAGTAATCCACCACTCATAGAACCAAATTGGGAAACCTTGGGGGCAGTGTTTGTCAAAAAAGAAGAACCATGAATGATTAAAAGGCCTAAGTAGGAAGGTTCTTTCCCACGCATCTTTGTAGTCTTGGTAAGAATACCCTGGGAGATTAGGAATGGCATTTGGAAGGGAGAAGGACTTTAGGGTCCAGGGGTCAGTCCAGTCAGAGGAGACCAAGACATTGAGTATCTTGCATTTTGAGAAGGAGATGCGTGAGGGGTCTATTGTACACATGGTGTGAGAAATTTCTGCCGAGCCAGAGTCAACTAGGATGAATTCATAGAATTTTTGGGTCTTTGAGGGGGTATCTGAGAACCAATGAAGGGTAGGAGGAAAGAGTCTTTTTGTGTAAAATTCCAGCTGGTCTTTTGAGATGGGAGAATGTTCTGGTGTGAGGTAGACTGAAGTAATAGGATGTGGTTTAAGGAAATATTGGAAGAAAGAACTGTCCCTTTTGGGATCTATTTTGACAGGAGTCTTTGGTGCCCCAAGGGCTTGGTTGTAGGGGAGAGCTGGGAAGTTTGAGAGAGCTTGGAATCTATTATGCATCGGGACCAAAGAGGAAGAGGAAGATGGACTGATGTAGTCCTGGGGAGTCTGTTTTCTGTCTTTAGGATCCATTCCTGAGGCGGTCTTTTAAAGGAAGGTAAGCCTTTCTTTGACTTTCTTTTCGAGTTTTTGCAGAAACTGGCGAAGTGAAGGATCTTCGTAAAGCTCCAGTGTTTCTCTTATAGGTGGTATCCAGAGGCTTTGTTCAAGACGTGCTTTGCATCTTTTGTAATGATCTCTCATGGACAGAAATCTTATGTCTCTGTGGTTTTCCCCTGTAAGAATTCTCTTGTGAGAAAGTCTGGTAAAGAGTTGTTTTTTCCTTTTATAAATTCTATTTTGAAGTCAAAAACTGAAACAATAGCTTGCCATCTAGCAAAAATCTGTTTTGAAACAAGATTTTGAACATCTTTTTGCAAGATTTCTTTTGCTGATTGGCAGTCAACACGGAGGAGGAAATCTTTGTTATATAAATCATCTTGGAATTTAGAGATACAAGAGACAATAGATAGGACTTCTTTTTTTACAGTACTATAGTTCTTTTGTGGTCCAGACCAAACACCAGAGTAGTATCTAACAAGGGTTTCTTTAGTTTGGTTAGGTAATCTTTGTTTGAGAATTCCGCCGAAGCCTAATTCTGAGGCGTCCGTTTCAACTATCATAAAAGCAGAGGGGTGAGGAATACTAGCACAAGGTAAAGTTTTAACTTTTTCTTTGAGAAGTTGGATAACCTTGGTATGCTCAGTAGTCCAAGGAGGTGGATTTTTCCTGAGTCTTTGAAACAGAGGGGCACAGATTTGTCTGAGGTTAGGGAAGAAATCAGAGATATAATTTAAACATCCAAGGAACCTTTGTAGTTGGTTTTTGTCTTTTATTTCATCAGGGAATTTGTTAGTAAACTCTATGCTTCTGTTTATAGGTTTGAAAGTTTGGTTGAAGATGTTATGACCCAAGAACCTTATCTGTGTTTGGAATAATTTTATTTTTGAGGCCGAGACAGCCAGCCCATTTTTCTCTATTATAAATAAAAAAGTATTAAGGTGTTTGAAATGTTCTTCTATGCTATTAGAAAAGACTAGAACATCGTCAATATAGACTATAGTGAAGCTAGAGTAAGGGTTGAAGATATCATTCATGATTTTTTGGAATTCTGAAGGAGCATTTTTTAAGCCAAAAGGCATAACGTTCCATTCATAATGTCCAAAAGGAACTGTGAAGGCTGTTTTATACCTGTCTCTATTTTCTATTTGGATTTGCCAGAAACCGCTTTTCATATCAAATTTAGAGTAGATCTTAGAATCAGAAAGTCTATTGAGGAGATCTCTTTTATTAGGAATGGGGTATCTAATCCATTGTAAAGCTTTATTCAAAGGTTTGTAGTTAATCACAAGTCTGGGGACTCCTCTTTCTTTTTCGGCTTGCTTATTAACATAGAAAGCTGCACAACTCCAGGGGGACTTGGAGGGTCTTATGAGTTGTTTCTTTAGAAGGGAGTCTATTTCTTGTTTGCAGAACTGTAGGAGTTCTTGGTTCATTTGGATGGGTCTAGCTTTGGTGGGGATGTCTATTTCTTTGAAATCTTTTTCATAGGGGAGAGACACCTGATGCTTCTTTCTGTCCCAGAAGGCTGTGGGAGATTCAGAGCATACACGTTTTTTGAATGATTCTTCCAGGATGAGAATCTGTTTTTGTAAACTAGGGTTTTTAAGTTTTTCTTCTATTTTAAGGTATGCTATTTCCATAACAAGGGAATGGATGAAGGATCTTTTCTTAGTTATAAGATTCATGCTTCTGTTTACGGAAGAGGACTGTATAGTAGATATGTTTTTATGTATGACCGGAGAAATGAACTCAAAATTTAATTTTTTACCTATAACAACAGTATGTATGCCATAAACATCTACTGTAAAAGGGTAAATTTGTGTTAGGAAGGGTGTTCCAAGGATTATGTCCTGGTTTAAGTCTTTTATTAATATGAAGGAATTGTTAAAACAATACTTATCATTACAAACAGAAGCTCTAGGGATCTTGTAGCTAAGGTTCATTCTACTACCGCTAGCATCAAGGATCTTTTCATGACTTTTATGGTAATATTTTGAAGGAATTAGACCTTCACTAATACAGTTTAGATCTGCTCCGCTGTCTATTAGGGCGACAGTAGAAAGGACGAAGTCTTTTATTTTTATGGTAATATTAACATACCATTTCTGAACGTTGATCTTGTTTATAGAAGAGATAAGGGTCTGTTTAGTAAAGAGAGTTTTATTATCTTCTTGTTGTAACTTGGAATTATTGTTAAGGGTTTCAATGTCTTTTTTGAGTCTATTAACTTCAGTTTGCAGATCTTTTATAGTGATGGAGGAGAATGTTTTAGCAGGGGAATTTTTATTGATAAGTTCAGCGAGGGTCTCTTTATCATTACTTTTGGTGATGATATTACAGAATTGGGTTGTACCTGAATCATCTGAGTTTGAAGAATTGAGGGCATGAATATCTTCCTTAGAGTCTTTCAAAAGGACTTTTGTAGGTCTATTTTTTAGAGTACTGTTATTACGACAAATTCTTTTGATTCTTTTGATCCAATTATCCATTTTCCTAGATTGATATCTTCTTATAGGTGGGTAATTAGATTTATCATACCTTTTTTTTGGATTAGGATTTTGTTTATTTTTATAAAAAGGAGGTTCAAACTCGTCTAAGTAAAAGGTCTTAGAGGAGTTATCTAATTTTTTCTTATCAGGAGGGTCATATTTCTTCTTCGCATTTTCAGGACAATTACTAGGATCAGTATTGGTTTTATTATTACGTCCTTCAACATAGTTTAAGGACATGGTTCTTCTTTTACAATTAATTAATTTTAAGACACTGAGAGAAGGGTTTAAAGAGGTGTATTTAAGAATTTTATTTTCTATTTTCTGAATTTGAAAATGAGGTCTATATTTGTCCTGATTAATTTTGAAAGTTTCAGTAATGACTTGATCTTGTATATTCTTAACATCTTTAAAAGTTGCAAGACTGTTGTTAGAAATAATGACCCTAGGATTCTTAAGGGTCTTAGTAGGAATATCTTCATTTTTAGTAATAATTTCTAGTAAACGCGGATGAACACTTTGTGTAGATCCTGAAGGTAAAAGGTTCCAAATCTTAGTTAACTCATTTTGGATTTCTATGGACTTTTGTTCTAAAGGGTTTTCTATTCCCTGAATCTTAAGGTAATTAGGAAACCATATGAAGAACAAGATGTTGATCCTATATTTTTCCATATCAGAGTACCATAATTCTCTTATTTTATCTCTGACTATTTTGTCTATTTTCATGAACCAATCTTTCTTGATACTGTTTTCAATGGAATCAAAGTCTCTTCTTAGATAATCTTTATCTATTGTGAAAACTGTTTTTGTGAAAAAGTTTATAGGAGATAAAGAATGAAGAGTCAGTTGTTCTTTGTCTAAACTGAGTGTTTCTTCATGACTTTTAACACTAAAGGCTGTTTTAAAGTCTGTCCATCCTATTCTGTAAATAGATTGTATAGACTGTTGTGGTATGTTCCAATCATTATTATTTTCTTCATACAGATTTTCATTACTATGGACGACTGGGGTGCTAGATGAACTAGAACCTCTATGCAGCATCCGCCTAAATTGTAGGGCCATAATTAGTTACGTTTCAGGAACTATTTATCTTAATCGTATGTTTTATTGTTACTAAATGGCGTGGGACCATCGGCCTGGAACACCCTGGGACTACCTCGTCAAGCGGGCTTACCAACGGACTTACGACTAAAACCAAACACGCACGGTCTAGTAACAGTAAAAAGTTCGACCTTGGTAAACAGTAACTGAAGGCGTAAGTAACTATAATACTACAACCGGGGCGAAATGTTGCCTAGTGGCTCTGATACCAAGTCAGAGAGCGAAGGGAAAGAGATGAAGTGAAACCGCCAGAACTTAATTCGGATTTATGGAGGGAATCATCACGTCGCAGAGACGTCCCATCATGCTACGGGATTGTCGCCACGTAGCCCTCACCTGTCGCGCCCAGATTGGAGGGTGGAGATCGTGTGGAAGGAAAGTTGTTTGGACTCCCGTTTCGCAGCTGCCTTGAGCCCAAAACAACTTGGGGCTATTGTTGGGCCCAACATGCTCCAATGAAATCGGTGCAAGCAGATTGGGCCAAGGTCCAAGCAAAGAAGAAGGCCGAAAGAGACTAGAGGGGAGCGTCAGACACTCCTCAGACGCATGAGATCCGACCAGCTCCGAAGATTTCGCCCAGGGCATTAATTGCCCGATCAGCGACAAACGGTAACCAAATCAAGCCTGGAATTATGATGCTATTAAGGAAGGATCCCTAAGATTACGTGTAGGAATAAATATGGGAATATCACGAAGATAGTAACGGACGAAAGAAGAAGATACCATAAATAGACCACGAGAGAACGGTCGACAGAGGACACGTCTACGAGCAACACTTACCTACTCAGCTCTCGAAAACGCTTACTAGCATATCCGCTCTCACTCGGAACACTGTGGGGTGCTACCCGATCATAGCCGATCGAGCCATCAGAACTGCCCGTCGGACAAGACTTGATCTCTTATTCATCAAGGATAAGTTGTACATCGATCCGATTCTGTCATCATTTGATCAATATATCATATTACAATTTTGCACCTATTCTTTACGTGGTTGATTGTTTATTTGGTTTGGATTTATTTTATATTATCCGATCGACTCATTACCCCGTCTAAGGCGATTTAGGTCGATTGATCTTTTCGCCCCAAAACACTATCTATGTGTAATATATATGAAGTTTTTCTTATTAATGTCTTGATTCATCCTTTCCCCTTTATCTAGAAAAGATGAACTCACCTGAAGTGAAACTTGATAGAAAGGAGCAATGTCTTCTAGACAGTGCAACAACACACACCATTTTGAGAAACAAAGAGTTCTTTACTCATTTGAAAGCCTATGAAGGCAATGTTACTACAATATCGGGTGTGTCTAAACTCATTGAAGGCTCCGGAAGAGCTATTGTTCAACTCCCAAGAGGAACAAAATTAGTGATAAATGACGCACTATATTCGAGTAAATCTCGAAGGAATTTATTGAGTTTTAAAGATGTGCATCATAATGGGTTTCATATGGAAACCATGAATAAAAATGGGAGAGAATATTTGTGCATCATAAAATAGGAATCTGGTTGAAAACAGATTCTTGAAAGGATGCCAGGGCAAACCTCCGGATTATATCATACATATATTTATCCATTTGAGGTCAATGCGACGATACGTAAAAGGTCATATGACCAAACTGTATTCACATTATGGCATGACCGTTTGGGTCACCTTGGATCAATAATGATGCATAAAATCATAAAGAGTTCACTTGGACATCCATTGAAGAACATTAAGGTTCTATCGTCCAGTGATTTTAATTGCATTGCTTGCTCACTTGGGAAGCTAATTATAAGGCCTTCAAAAGGAAAAATTGAAAGTGAAATGCCTGCATTTTTGGAAAGAATCCAAGGAGATATATGTTGACCAATTGCTCCACCATGTGGACCATTTCGATATTTTATGGTGATAATTGATGCATCCACACATTGGTCACATGTAAGTCTATTATCGACTAGAAATGCAGCATTTGCTAAACTCCTTGCTCAAATAATCTGATTAAGGGCGCAGTTCCCGGATTATGCCATAAAGAAAATTCGGCTTGATAATGCAGGAGAATTTACATCCCAAACTTTCAATGATTTTTGTATGTCGATTGGGATTGATGTAAAGCATCCAGTGGCTCATGTTCACACACAGAATGGTCTTGCTGAATCATTGATAAAGCGATTACAATTAATCGCTAGACAATTGTTAATGAAATCCATATTACCACCATATGCGTGGGGACATGCTATATTGCATGTTGCAGCCTTGGTTCGGTTGAGACCAAGTGCAAACCATGAACATTCCCCACTACAATTAGTATCTGGTAAGGAACCGAACATTTCACATCTAAAAGTATTTGGATGTGCTGTTTATGTTCCTATTGCTCCACCTCAGCGAACAAAGATGGGTCACAAAGAAGATTGGGAATTTATGTTGGTTTCGAATCCCCATCGATTATTAAATATCTTGAACCAACAACTGATGATTTGTTTACAACAAGATTTGCTGATTGTCATTTTGACGAAAGTACATTCCTTAACTTAGGGGGAGAAAAGAAAAAGGTGGACCCATGTATGAAAGAGGTTACATGGAATGCAACGGCATTATCTCACCTTGATCCAAGAACAAAAATGTGTGAACAAGAAGTTCAACGGATCATTCATTTGCAGAATGTTGCAAATCAGTTACCCGATGCATTCATCGATACAAAGAAGGTAACTAAGTCACATATACCTGTAACAAATGCTCCTGCAACGATTGAAATAGCAGAATGTTGCAAATCAGTTACCCGATGCATTCATCGATACAAAGAAGGTAACTAAGTCACATATACCTGCAACAAATGCTCCTGCAACGATTGAAATACCCGTTGTAAAGCCAGAAGCGTCCATTGCAAATGAGTATATAACACGTCGGAAGCGTGATAGACCACTAGGTTCAAAGAACTTGAAACCAAAGAAGACAAAGAACCAAAAGGGTATGGCAGGAGATGCCACAATTGTCCCGGAGAGCAATGATAAAGGCAAAGAGATTGAAAATGAAAACATCTCAAAAGAAAATGATATCTTGGATGAAGATCGAAATATCGATAATTTCGAGATTTCTATAAATTATGTATACACGTGTATACAATGGAATAGAAATGATATCATTGTTGATGATATATTTGCCTACTCAGTGGCTATAGATATTGTGGCTGAGGATGATGACATTGAGCCAAAATCAGTTGATGAATGTCATCGAAGGAAAGATTGGCCAAGATGGAAAGAGGCCATTCAGGCAGAATTAAAATCGCTTTGAAAGCGAGAAGTCTTTGGACCTGTAGTCCATACACCAAAGGGTGTAAAACCAGTCGGATACAAATGGGTATTCGTCCGAAAACGAAATGAGAAATACAAAATTGTCAGATATAAGGCTAGACTTGTTGCCCAAGTTTTTTCTCAAATTTCCTGGAATTGATTATGAAGAAACATACTCTCCGGTAGTCGATGCAACTACGTTGAGGTTTCTAATTGGCATGACTGTGTTTGAAAAACTACAAGTGCGCCTTATGGATGTCGTGACTGTATACTTATATGGGTCACTTGATACAGATATCTACATGAGAGTCCCAGAAGGACTAAAACTGCCTGAGTACAACAACTCTGAACCTCGAGAAATGTTTTCTATAAAACTGAGGAGGTCGTTGTATGGATTGAAACAATCAGGACGGATGTGGTACAACCGTCTCAGTGAATATCTTATGAAAGAGGGATATAAGAATAATGCCACATGTCCATGTGTTTTCATCAAGCGATCCAAGAATGGATTTGCTATTATTGCAGTCTATGTAGACGGTTTGAACATCGTCGGAACTTCCCATGAACTTCAAGAGACTGCGAAATATTTGATGAAAGAATTTGAGATGAAAGATCTTGGTAAAACCAAGCTTTGTCTTGGCTTACAAATTGAGCACCTGAAAGATGGAATTTTTATCCATTAGTCTAATTATACTAGAAAGTCTTGAAAAAGTTTAATATGGACAAGGCTCATCCTTTGAACCCTCCCATGGAAGTTCGATCTCTCAATGTAGAAAGGGATCAATTTCGTCCTCGAGAAGAGGACGAAGATGTTCTTGGTCCAGAAGTACCATATTTAAGTGCAATCGGTGCTCTTATGTATTTAACTAACAATACAAGACCAGATATTGCTTTTGCTGTGAATCTATTGTCCAGGTTTAGTTCTGCGCCTACAAGGAGACATTGGAACGGGATCAATCATATATTCCGCTATCTCCGCGGCACACATGATCTTGGGTTATTCTATTGTAGCCAAAGAGACGCTACCTTGGTCGGATATACAGATGCAGGGTACCTATCAGACCCACATAAAGCCAAGTCATAAAATGGCTATGTATTCACATATGGAGGCACAACTGTCTCATGGAGATCAACAAAGCAAACTGCGACTGCCACATCATCAAATCAAGCAGAGTTGATTGCTTTGTATGAAGCAGGAAGAGAATGTGTGGCACTACGAGCAATGATCAAATTCATCCAGAAAGAATGTGGAATGAGGTCTATCATTGACGACCCAACATTGTTGTATGAAGACAACTCAACATGTATTGCTCAGATGAAGAAAGGCTACATCAAGGGAGACCACACAAAACATATATTGCCTAAATTCTTCTCTACTCATGAACTGGAAGAAGCTGGGGAAGTTGATATCCAACAAAGCCGGTCGAACGACCACTTGGCAGATATGTTCACAAAGTCATTGGCTCCTAAGAAATTTGCAGAGCTAGTGTCCAAGATTGGAATGTGCAGACTCCGATACATACGTTGATCTCAGGGGGAGCACCGTATGCGCTGTACTCTTTTTCCCTTCGATCAAGCTTTTATCCCACTGGGTTTTTTCCTGGCAAGGTTTTTGAGGCAGCATCAACAGCGTATAATGGGATTCATAGTTGCACTCTTTTTCCCTTCGATCAGGTTTTTTATCCCACTGAGTTTTTCCTGACAAGGTTTTTAACGAGGCAACGTATATCCATATCCCACAACAGTTCGAAGGTGAATATTCAAGGTGAATAATTCCCACAAGTGTTGTATAAGTTTGACAATTTAGGTAGATTATTGAAGGTAAATAGTAATGATGAATTATTCACCTTCTTTACCTTGATATTATTCAAGAATTGTATGCTACCATTGGCCTATAAATAGAGGCCTTAACCATTGTAAAAAATGTACCAATAAAGAGCAATAATACATCTCTAAAGTTTTTGATCTCTCTAATACTTAAAGTTGTTTTTAGTGTTTCTTTATAAATGGTTAAGTGATCTTGCCTTAATCACTTTATAACAAATCAGAGTTTATCCCAATTATATAATTTCTCACACAAATGTGCTAGAAATGTAGATATACGTAAGAGTAGTTCTTTGTAATTCATTACCCTAAAAATACTCTTATGCAATAATTGTAGTAGGTGAGATGTATATTTTCCCAGATTTTTAAATTGGTCTATACAGTAACACTCTTAATACTCCAACAGACAGTATTTATTTTTCAAGCAGACATATCGGGCCGAACATACATGGGTGTGTGCCCAATGGGCCTTCATGTTTTATTTTTGCTCGCATATGGCGAAGGTAACATGGTCCACAATCCACATGGACTAACTGAGGGATCGGATACCTACCACATGCTTTTGCATGTGATTTGCAATGATTGACATTCGAGGTGTTTCTCTTTTCCCCTTGGAAATTTGGGACACAAAAAGGGACAAACATACGTTTATAATGTGTAAAATTATTTCTTCCACTTTTTTCAACGGGTAGAAGGTTATAATTATAGATTTAATACTTGTAACTTATCATATTACTTTTCTTTTTGTAAAATAAATTACTTTTTTTCTTCTTCCATCTTCCTTCTTCCACCCATCTACCTTCCTCTAGCATTTGGATTCGTCTAATCTGTTTTTTATAAGATAAAAATTAGACTGATATCAAGTTCTACTTGAAAATCAACTTATAACATTCTTCGGGAGGAGAGCTTGAAGTTCTGGTTTGGTCAAGATTTCTTCCAGTGAAAAATTGTGGCAAAGATTTGCAATAAGATCAACTACAAAGTGAATTTAATGAAAGATATGATGAATCTAGACTCTTACAGAAGATTGTAATAATTAAGATATAAGAGATAATCTCCCATGCACAATCCCAGATTCTTTTAAGAACATTTACAATTGTAAGATTTTCGCTTTCCAGATTAATATTATCAATTTCCATGTCCCTTGCTTTTATAAGTGAAATACGCACGTCAAGCGCTTCCATCCTAATGACATTTGATGTCCCACCTCGCTATGCCATTATTAGTATTGGACATGCCTTATCATTTCGAAAGATGAATCCAATTGATAATTCTCCATTAAGTTTGGTAGATCCATCCATATTTATATTTATTACGTTATCAGGGGCTTTTTCCACCTAATATTTTTCCTTCTTCGTTTGGTTTTAGTTCTTCTCTTGTTAACTTTTTTGTCATTTTGGCATGTGCAGTCATCATTTCATTCCTTTGTTTTATTCCGATCCGAAAATATATTTTGTGTAAATTTGGTCAGATCCTTAATTATTGTTGTTGAGTGGTTAGCTTGTCAAAAGGTTTTCTAATTTCTATGATACCATATATGATCAGCGCTACTTTGTAGTGCGTATCTAGGAGTTGTTAGCAGTGTTTTGGGTGCCATTTGTATGTGTTTAGAGCACAACTACGGAGATTAGAGTTGAGAAGAAGAAGTGTAGATATGTGTTGTGGATAAGCTTAATTGAATACATCATGAAATTGAGGAGAAGCCACCATGAGAAGACCACGTAGAAGACGGTGAACTGAAGAACGCGTCAATCTGCGATCGCGGAACCACACGGCAGCGAGCCGCACGAGAATTCTCCGAAGTTCTTTATTTTTACTTTTTCCGGTTTTATTTTCTTTTCTTATTTCGTACTTTATATTATTTTCCTTTTAGGATTAGGTTTGTTATCTTTTTGCATTAGGTTTTGGTTTCTAGGTTACTTAAACCTAGTTTCATAGCCTCCATTGAGGAGCTAGACTATTAGTCAGTTTCCATTCATTATTGTTTTCCCATTGAGTTATGAAGAACTAAGCACCTTTGCTTAGTCCGACAATTGAAGCCTTCATTTGATTCATGATTGTGAGGTTATAACTCTATCTCCTATTCCTTTGGATTATATCTTTTCTCTTGAGCTTATTCCTATTGATTCTTATTGATTTCACTTGTTGGACGCAACTAGTTGTTATTGGTAATTGTCTATTGCTAGGGTTTGGATATTTCGAGTTGAAATCCCTTATCTTGTGTAGCAACCATGATATTCTAGGACTAGTTGGACTAGTTTATTATGAAAGAGAATTGATTATGTGCTAAATGCTGTGAAAAATCGGTGTTGTATGTATCCTGGTTAATTCCTATTCTTTATGCTGCTGTTGTTCTAAATCTTGATAGTTTCTCGTGCGTTCAATAGTAAGGGTTGCTAGGACTAGTTGGACTAGTAACTATTTCAGAATAGGGACATGAATAATCAAAGGAAGGAATAGAGATAACCTAGGACCAATCAATCATGAATGGTGGATATTTGTTTGGCTAAGTGTCTTTCCCCAATTTGATAAAACCCTTTGCTTTTGTTTGTTTTGTTTACTTGTTTCACAATCAACCTTAAAACCCCCCATTGTTACCATTGCATGAAATCAACATAAAGATAAAACAACTCCTCCCTGTGAGATTCGACCCTTGCTTGCCCATACTACTTGTTTAGGTTTGTTAGGATTATTTTGATCAGGTGATACGACTTTAGCCTGCTGTCAAATTGGCGCCGTTGCCGGGGAGGCAAGTTTTGTTTTTCTTTGTGTGTGTTTGTGTGCCAATATTTTGTGTGGACCTATCTTACGGTCCACACCCGTGCTACTGGTTATTTTTTCTTTTTGATTTTGATACAGAAATGGAGAGATTTCCGCAATTCTGGCAGGAACCGCGATATGATCCATACTCCTACGCATACACTCCAGGGTGTGGAGATCACCCCAATTCGAGTTATGGGAACCAGCAATACCCTTTTTATGGTCCTAACTACCAGGAGTTCTATCCGGAGCCATAGTCGTACTATCAGCAGGACACTCCACAGCAGTACAGTCCAGCCTACGTGCATAGACCTCCGGTGTCCAATCCAAGTTTCTCCATGTCGAGCGTGGAGATGCTGCAGAACTTGGAATGGCAGATGCAGCAAATGGTTCAAGCAGTGAGCAAAACAGAGTCCATGATGAAACTGCTATCGCCCCCGGTAGTGCACCCGGGGGAGAATGTCTTCTCGATGACCCTACAAAGTACCGAGCAGCTACATGTCGCCCCCTTAGCTGGAAGGGAACAACAAATTAGTGAGGCGGGTGCAAAATATAGAGAGATGTCTGCAGAAGAAAACTGCGACCTCGGGTCACCCACTGAGGAGATGGGCCTTCCAGACGATATTATGGACCGCGAGGTGCTTTCTGAAGAAGATTATTTTCGGGAACTGGAGGAATCCAGCGTCCATGAGGAAGAGGGCCGCGACCGCGGATTGATTACTGAGAAGGAGGGAGAAATCGACGCCTTTCCGCGACCGCGGATCGAATTCCACGACCGCGGAAAAATCCCCTCCGAAGAGCTGTTCGAGAGCAATCCGCGACCGCGGAAAGAATTCCGCGATCGCGGAAAAATCATTGAAGACGAGGCTTTGTTCGAAGAAGATCCGCGACCGCGGAAAGATGCCCGCGATCGTGGAAACGTCCCTGCAGCCCCCGACCCTCTTGAGGCAACCATTCCCTTGGTCGAATTGGCAAACAACACTCCTCGCCGCACATAAATTTTAAGGGCGCTGCACAAGATCAAAAAGAAACCGAAGGGGAAGCACAAGAAATAAACTGGGAGTAAAAGGGAAAATTTCTCCATGCTGGATACGGGGCAGGACAAACATGCAGCCCCTGAGATGTTGGGTAGGCCATTTCTGAAGAAGGCAAGTGCAATCATGGATGTAAACAGCGGTCCACCCATCATGAAGTGTAGGGGATTGGGGGTAAAGCTCAATACAGAGCATACAAAGAGGCACCCCCCTGATCTAGACCCCAGGAGTTCAGTTGCTATGAGCAACCCGAGTTGATGTGGAAGAGTACCAGGTCGAGCCACGACAATAACTAAGGCGCTGTCCGGGAGGCAACCCGAGGTATGTATTTCTTTCCTGTCTTTTTATTCCATGTCTTTTAGTTGTTTGTGTGTTATTTTTGTTTTTGTTTTTGTTTTGTTTTCGTTTTAGACTAACCTGCATGAAGGAGGACCAAAGCCAAATTGAAGACGGTGTTAACCACGAACCAACAACGTAAGTTTTCCTTTCCCTGCACTCGAAAAAAAAACAAAAAACAAAAAAAAGTTCTACTGAAGGTCAGCTGTCCGAGTCCACCATAGAGAGACGGTGCGCATCATGTTGTCAAGGAGGAGACAATAGCCCCACTTTTTATTTGGCAACGATGATGGCCCTACATTCGACAACTGCGGAGGAGGAACACCAGGGCCCACACCACGAGTACATCTGGGCCCATTTTTTGTGTTCATTGAAGGCCGTGTAATCCTGACTTCCTTGTCATACCACTACACCTTACAGTGGTCCCTTTTGGTTGCACGGTGGAGAATATTGGAAGACCGACGTAACACCAGTGACTTGTGCTTACATTGATTTACCGCCAGCAACATCTTCCGCGTCCAAGCCAACTTAACGACGGTTGTGAGTTTTTTTTTGCCTTTCCCTGTGCTTCATTCTTTTTGTCTTTCATTACATTGAGGACAATTCAATATTTAAGCATGGGGGAGTGTTCTATACTTGCTATGTCGTTGAGGAGAAAAGAAAAAGAAAAAGCAAAAAATTGAAAAAAGGCAAAAATAGAAATCCAAGGATAAGTCGAAAACCCGAAAGGGCGGCTTAGGTAATAAGCAGGTGGCTTGGACCAGCATTAGGCTGGGGTAATAATTGGTCAAGAGTGATGTGAGTTATATGTGAGCCCATCTATTGAAAAATGAAATGAGTGGCTTGGTGAAAACCCGAAAGGGCGCCTTGGCAAAATGAGTGTAAAGAAGAAGAGTGATTTTTAGGAATCATCATTTTTACCTGGCGTGGTGACATAAGAAGAGGTGATATAAGGAGGATTCGGGTAGGTCACTCTGGGAGGTATAAGAAGATAGATGGAGGCTAGGATTAGATTGTTATTCACTCTATGGTGTTCGGGTTAAGCTTGGGGGAAGTACTCTGCTTTCCTTTTAGCTTGGTTGGTGTTGTGGTTATGCGTTGTGTTTTGTTGAGCTTATTGTGTTGGTGCCTTGGAGTTTCATGATTAGGTGTAATTCTTAGTGGAGATGATTTTGCTATGCTTCCTGAAACCTTGGGATTTGATTGGAGGAGTAGGTTTCTTTTAGCTTACACTAGTGGAAAAAATCCTTATAGAGGCGGGCCTTTGGACACTTATTGAGGTGAACACCGTTCGCTTCAACTAAGGGGGCTGCAACAAGTAGGGACACTTTTTGAGGCGGACATTTTACGCCTCTAAAAGGACCTTATTGAGGCGGGCCTCCAAAGCCCACCTCAACAAGTCCCTCACTTTGGCGCCAAAATGAGGGACTTGTTGAGGCGGGCTTCGGAGGCCCGCCTCAATAAGTAAACACTTGTTGAGGCGGGCCTCTATAGGCCCGCCTCAACAAGTCGCACTGACTAGGCCGAGTTCTCGGCCGAGTCAACGCCAGTGGACTTCACATCTAGGCCCAAAATATAAGTGGTCCTTGTTCATCTGTTCAAGGACAAAGATGACTGTATGACAACAAAAACAACTACATATAATACTAATCCTATAGACTTGCATCAAACTTAGCTTACATTTTGAAGCATTCAAGTAACATCGTCCAAGGGAACACGTCTAGCATTATATATTGCTAAAAACATACAAGTAACATCATCCAAGATTTAGAATTTCTCACAGCTAAATTTTCAAAATTCAACCCAATAATTAGGAATTCACTATCTAAAGCTCCACAACCAAACCCCAATTCCAACAACAGATTGCAAAGGAAACAAATAGGCAGAGATTTAAATTCAAAGAACGATGCATTTACCTCACCGCATCACAAGAAATGACCTTGAAGCCCGGTATATCCCACTTCTAAGTGAATACCTGATTTCCAGCATGATCCATCCCGTCGATCGAAGTTCTTCTCCCTAATTAATTGTAGGACAGTGAGAATAGTCATGAGCTCCGCACACAGAGCGGTAACTAATCCAATATGAGATTTGAAGGAGAGCAGAAAATCACCCGTAGGAGTCCTCAAAATTCCACCACAACCTGCATCTCCTGGATTACCCTTACATGCACCTTCGACATTGAATTTCACCCATCCCGTCGGCTGTGGCTCCCAGCAGGACCACTAGTCATTAGTGGACGTAGAAGCTGAGGACAACCTGTTTCTCCTGATGTTAGTGACAACGACAAAGTTCAACGCAGTTGTGCACACCAAACTGTGCAAACGAAGAGCATCATTAGTAGCTACTTCAAAAACAATATGATTCCGTTGTTCCCATACTAACACCTAAGAGGGAAGTTCTTCCATCAATTGCGAGAGATTTACTGCCTCCCCTGTTGAATTGATGAGTAAATACAATATGAGTTCATGTGAGAACATGGGTGGAGAAGAATGGGACAAATGTTGAGTGCAGTTTTGATGAGATCAAAGCAGTTTAGTGCAGATTTGGGTGAAAACGTGGGTGGAATCAGCAGTAGTTGAACAGAAAAAGTAATCGCATTTGGAAGAAGCGGTTCCACAGGGAACGTGAAGGTAGATAGTGGAGCATTGGGAACACATGGCATCAAACTGGAGTGCCAAATGTCAATAATGTAGAAGGCCAAGTGGTGCAGTATTTTATACAGACTTGCCTATAACTTTAATTATATAGGGTAGATATGAACTCACAATTCAACAACAAATATATCTTAAATCAACACAATAGTAATTCTAAGCTTAAAATGATCCGAAAGTTTCACCTAATGTACTTCCAAAAGAAACAAAAATTTGAACCTTAGCTAAAAAGAACTGAAATCAGACGCAAAAGATGATGCAAGAGAAATTTTTACCTTGTAAGTTTGTCGAAAAGATGATACATGACAAATTATGCTCTTCTACCCATCCCTAAACAATTGCATAAGAATAGAAGATCTGCAATGTAATACAAATTGATAATTTCTGTTAAGTATTCAACAATAAAAACATTCAAAAACAGATACACAATAACAAATGACCTAATCCAATTAATTGACACATCTCTTTTACCTTTAATTTCAAGTTCACACTAAAAGGGAAGGATTGAAATACAGAGATATACTCACTTGATATGGATTCTTCTAAAGCGTCTAGAGACAACATTCTATGCACCTCAATCTACCCAACGATAGTGATATAGAAACATAAGAAACCAATTGCATAACCATGATCTCATCATCTGTTTGGATTCCCTTAATAATGTATTAAAATGCATTATCTTGCAATAAATTGATGATTAATCAATTTAATACGAGATAATGTATTTTAATGCATTCTCTAAGGGAAATCCAAACAGACCCAAAGTGAGAAGAAACTGAGATTTTTTTTTCCTGGTTTCTTACTTCTTTAACCTTCTTGTCTTGCACGAAAACATAATCAATCTCGACGTGGTCTATGATGTAATTTATAGCACCATGGCCTGTACCCACAACAACAGAATCAGTAAATTTGACATGTAACAAAAGTTTTTACAGATTAATCACAAAGGAGTTATACCTAGTGTCATAAAGAGGCACACAAATCAAACTATGAGCTGCACAAACCTCCATTGAAACAATCCATTGAGGGCAATTGGGGCCATAAATTACAATCCTAGCACCCTGTAAAGTTAAAAAATTGACATAGTGAATGTAACTAAAATCTGATTGATTTATAAGGTAAGTTGTAACAAAATCTTCATAGACTTGTTTGTATGGTTTCCACACATATGAACCAAACTATAATGCACAAATTGAGGCAACTGTTATTTTGTACCAGCAAGATTTGTAATAGCATTTGAAATAGCAAGGGCAGTGCAAACACCCTTCCCTCCTCCAGACATGTCCTCTCTAAGCAACAGCTTTGCAAATCTTTCCTTCATCAACTCTACCTCTACAAATGGATACAACCAATGCAAGAAAACAAAAATCCACAGACAGTTAACAATGGATAAGCGATAATTTTCAAGAAAATTTCATAACCCTAATTCTCAAATCGTACACGATTTTACCCTACACAGACGCACACATCTCTCAAATCGTGTGCCCCTCCAAATAAAAATTTCATAACCCTAATTCTCAAATCGTACATGATTTCACACCCGATTACCTCGATGACGTTCGTCAACCTCTCATCAGATTCACCCTACACCAACCGCATCGTCAGCGTCCAACTCCACCCTCCCGTCGGCCACCCTTCAAAATGAAGCTAAAAACTTGGAGGATGTAGAGATAAAAAGCAAGGAAATGGAGAAAGTGAAGAAGAAAATAGAAGAGACGTGGGAGAAAACTTAACTGAAAGGAAATTAGGGCTTCTTGACTCCGTTAATTCTTTTGGCTTTCGTCTTCTTCGTAGCGGTGATTCGAAGTAACAGAAGGGGGAAATCGAGCGGAAAGCTGGGGTAGACGGAAGTCGTGAGCGAAGGCGGCGACAGTTCGCCGATCTCGGAGGCGGAAAGGATGACGCCGATGAGCTCGGGAAGACGGAGCTCGGCGAAGACGGAGGAGATCGATGAAGTCGGGAAGACAGAGGAGATCGATGAAGTAGGGAAGACGGAGGAGATCGATGAAGTCGGAGCTCGGGACGAACGAATTGAAGACGAAGAGGAAAATGAAGGCGCGCACAACTGTTTTTTTTATATTAGGGTTGAGCTTATAGAGGCGGGCCTAACACGCCCGCCTCTATAAGTATTACGACTCGGCCGAGTCGGCAGAGACTCGGCCGAGTAATGGTCTAATAGAGGCGGGTCTTACATGCCCGCCTCTATTGGACATACTTGTTGAGGCGGGCTTTAAGAGGCCCGCCTCAATAAGCTTTAATTGAGGCGGGCTACTTGGCCCGCCTCAATTAGTTAGCATTAGAGGCGGGCCTTACCCTGGCCCGCCTCTAATACTTTAACGGGAAATGTTTTTTCGGATACTTGTTGAGGCGTATATTAATTTGCTCGCCTCAAAAGATGTTTTTGAGGCGTATAAATTAATTATCCGCCTCAAAAACCAAAAAAAGTGATTGCCTAAGTCGTTGTTGAAGCGTTTTGAACTATGTACGCCTCTAAAAGGGAGCCTCAAAAAGTGTTTTTTCCACTAGTGTTACTTGAGGACGAGCAAGGTTTAATCATGGGGGAATTTGATCAGCGCTACTTTGTAGTGCGTATCTAGGAGTTGTTACCAGTGTTTTGGGTGCCATTTGTATGGGTTTAGAGCATAACTACGGAGATTAGAGTTGAGAAGAAGAAGTGTAGATATGTGGTGTGGAGAAGCTTAATTGAAGACATCATGAAATTGAGGAGAAGCCACCACGAGAAGACCACATAGAAGACGGTGAACTGAAGAACGCGTCAATCCGCGATCGTGGAACCACACGGCAGCGAGCCGCGCGAGAATTCTCCGAAGTTCTTTATTTTTACTTTTTCCGGTTTTATTTTATTTTCTTATTTCGTACTTTATATTATTTTCCTTTTAGGATTAGGTTTGTTATCTTTTTGCATTAGGTTTTGGTTTCTAGGTTATTTAAACCTAGTTCCATAGCCTCCATTGAGGAGCTAGACTATTAGTCAGTTTCCATTCAGTATTGTTTTCCCTTTGAGTTATGAAAAACTAAGCACCTTTGCTTAGTCCGACAATTGAAGCCTTCATTTGATTCATGATTGTGAGGTTATAACTCTATCTCCTATTCTTTTGGATTATATCTTTTCTCTTGAGCTTATTCCTATTGATTCTTATTGATTTCGCTTGTTGGACGCAACTAGTTGTTATTGGTAATTGTCTATTGCTAGGGTTTGGATATTTCGAGTTGAAATCCCTTATCTTGTGTAGCAACCATGATATTCTAGGACTAGTTGGACTAGTTTATTATAAAAGAGAATTGATTATGTGCTAAATGCTGTGAAAAATCGGTGTTGTATGTATCCTGGTTAATTCCTATGCTCTATGCTGCTGTTGTTCTAAATCTTGATAGTTTCTCGTGCGTTCAATAGTAAGGGTTGCTAGGACTAGTTGGACTAGTAACTATTTCAGAATAGGAACATGAATAATCAAAGGAAGGAATAGAGATAACCTAGGACCAATCAATCATATGAATGGTGGATATTTGTTTGGCTAAGTGTTTTTCCCCAATTTGATAAAACCCCTTGCTTTTGTTTGTTTTGTTTACTTGTTTCACAATCAACCTTAAAACCCCCCATTGTTACCATTGCATGCAATCAACATAAAGATAAAACAACTCCTCCCTGTGGGATTCGACCCTTGCTTGCCCAAACTACTTGTTTAGGTTTGTTAGGATTATTTTGATCAAGTGATACGACTTTAGCCAGCAGTCAATATACTCCACCAAATAATTGCTAGTTCTGCAAACCGTGCACTTGTTAATATATTTGATTTGCCTTGCTCCCATCAATCTTTCTCAACAATACATCATCTTGGCTTGCTACTTGTCTAGGTATATTCATTTATGCCTTAATTCTTATTTACTACAAATCTGAGATAAAACGAATTTGTTGGAGGCACCGGAGTAGTGAAAGCGTCTCCAGAGACGTGGATATGGTTAGAGAATGTCATATGAGAAGGCAACGAAATGTTCGGAGTAGAGGCAAGCGGTGCATTCGATGATGACAGGGACGCCGATGTCGGCCATATATTCCTCTGATTCCAAGGCTGACGAGGTCGTACGTTCAACGGATATAGTGGTTGAATGAGGCGCCGAAGCAGGAACGGAATCGGCTGGTCTCGTCGAAGAAGGTGGAAAAGGGGTGGTATGGAGGAGGTGGTGGTGCGGTGGCGCGTGGGAGGTGGCGATGCTGCGGTGCTTGAGCGTCTAGGAGGTGGTAATGTTGCTGGAAAAGGGAGATCGAGGATGAGGCTTGGGCATCCATTGTAAATTGAAGTTCTAAATGTTTGTGAGAGTTACGAGAAAGATGTTGAGGAATGAGTGAGATAATTAGAAACTCAATTACATTAGTCAAGGATTGAAATTACCATAATATTAAAAAAATTCATATTATTTTATTATTATCTAAGAAAAAAGTAACATATGTATTACATCGATGGGATAAATCCTACACTTATTTACACTAAGTGTAAATGTAAAATAATCCTTAAAAAACACTCGCATATAAGTTTAATCTATTTTTCTTATTGTTAATTTATTTTAGGATGGAATTCATTTATATAAACATGTTTTTTTGATTTTATACGTCCTTATATTTATTGGCTTATCAGACTTTAATAGTTTCTAAGAACTTTAACATATAAACACTTACTCAGCTGATAAAACGATATATTCATTTAAATAAACCTACAGTTTCGAATCCTACATTTTATGAGAACAAATAGGATAATAATTTAGACTCTTAGAAAGTCTTTATGAAATAGAATAGCTTTGCAACTATGACTAAAAAAGAGAATAGATTAACAAAGCACGTAATTTTAATAGAACCTTAGGCTATGTTTATATCTAATTTCTCTAAATTTTTTTCTTTTTTCTTCAAGGAACCAATCCATTTGTACCATTTTATCCATGGTTTCTCCAACTCACTATACTCTTTTTTTAGATTTATTAAATATATTCAAAATTAGTGTCTATGAATAGAGAAAAATGAGACTAGAATTATGGTATAATCTTTTAAATTTGTAACATCTCAAAATTGAGAAAAATAATATTAAAAAATATATTATTTGGAGCAACCTAACAATTGTACACCCTTCTATGCTCCACAATTATGGTATAATCTTATAAATAAGCACTTCGAATTTTATGCTCCACAATTGTACACCCTTCTATGCTCCCTTTCCTTGATTGGTCCATCTATAAAAATAATTATATCAAACAGAAATAGCCTAAATTAGTAGATACTAGTTGATAAACTCATGCCTTGCATAGGGCCTTTTTTTATTTTATTTTATTTTATTGATAAGTATTATCTAATTACATGTTTTCATTGATATTGAAAAAAATAACTCTAAATAATACAAACAATTAAGTATCAACTAACACAATACTAATTTCATAAATTTTAAGTTAGTTGCCAAATTATAGATTTTATATTGAAAATAAAATGATTGAATTTTGCGGTCACAATTCTAATGAAAGTGATAACATGGACGTCGGAAATATGACCGAACTTATGAAATTGCAAAAAAATTGAATTGTATTTTATCATGTTTATGTCACGGTATATTTTCTGTGGTCTTCAATCTAGTCTTCTAACGTTCATGCCATCACTTTTATAAGAATTGTCACCAGAAAAATGGATCATTTTATTTTCGATATATATGCAATAGTTTGATTATCAATTTAAAAATTCTGAATTTCATTTTTTTTTTCTTAGAGTTGACAGTTTATATTAAGTAAGGGACTTTGCGAATCTAAAGTTATTTTTCTTTTCTATTATAAGTTAACATAAAATCATCAATTGATAACAATAAAATAATTTAAGTTTGATATCAATTATATCACATAAACTAACAGCAAATACCAAATAATAAATTACTATAATTAAATATGTCAAAATTAAATTTAAACATAAGAATTGTATGCAAAAGAAGTCACATTGATTTTGACATTTTTTTTAAATTTTATTGTGAAATACTAATATTATCTTTTATTGGTTAAGAACCTTAACTAAGAACGTTGTTATTTTTTTAGAGCCTTAACTAAGGTCAAAATATAAGTGACATAATATATATTGTAGTAGTGAACGCTATCGGTGGGAAAACCTCCCCCCCCCCCCCCCCCCCCACGAGAATAAGTGTTAACTTGAGAATACTTATATGTGCATTTTGAGACAAACTTCGTCGATAAGTATCTTTTGATATCCAACTTCTATTTGTCTTCAAAAAACCAAACGGAAACATTCAAGATTTTGTTTTTTCTAGATAACCCGTGTTTGTCTTAAAATTAATAATGCACATATGACTTATCCTAATGCATATATGGTTCAATCGAGATATACTCTATGTGCATTTTAAGTCTATAAGGCAAACAAAAATGGCCTTTTAAAATATTATATAAGATGGGCATTTGATTTGTACTGATAAGGCATTTTGTCGTATGCACCTAACAAAGTAAACCTCAAAAACCTAACAAATGTAGTCTGGTAAGTAAGGGTCGAATCCCACAGAGAATCAAGTTATATATCCTGTTTGCAAAATCATTCACCAATTGATAACAATGACAAAGGGGGGAGTTTTGATTGTATCTAACTAAGAAAATGATAAATAAAACATACAAAGCTTGGCTAGGCAAATATCCACCTTTAGTTTGGTTGATCAATCATTGATTATCCCTAGTTCCCAATCCTCATGAATGTCCTAATCCCTGTTCTAAATTAACTATCAGTCCAAACAGTCCTGATAATCCTAACTATTAAACAATCAAAAAAACATCAACATTCAATTTAACAGCAGTAGTAAGTTCAGGAATAGATAGGCTCATGCAATACTTAACAAACAGTCAGTACTCGATATGCAATCAATTCTCTCTACAAAAGACCAGTCCAAACAGTTCTTAGAATATCGCAGTTCCTACTCTGAATTAGGGATGAACAATATTAATCTCAACAAGTTGACCAAATTAGGGGAACCAACACTATAGATAATATCAATCTCAACTAGTTTGTCACGCTAGGGAAACTAATATTAATAATACTAATCACAACAATTGATGAACTAGATTAACCAATAGATTTCAAAACCGTAATCATGTAGTATGAATAATACCAATAAAACTAGGTGATCAGGCTAGAGAAATCAATAAAACTCAATGGCATGAAGCGCAAGAGAATCATAACATTCAAGGATAAAGAAAGGAATAATCTCAATATCAAATTCAAACCAAGGCTTCATTTTCTAGCCAAAAACAAAACAAAGAACTAAACTAAGAAAAAAGGGAAAAGAGGAAGAAAGGTAAAACCCAACTTGGGGTAGAACCCAACTTGGGGTAGAACCCAACTTACAAAACTAATGTTCTAAAGGAAGAATATATAAATACTTAGCAAAACCTAATTTCCTATAAGATAACAATAACAATCTCTAAAATATAATAAAAGGAATAAAAGGAATAAAAGAAATAAAATAACAAAGCTCTCCCAAACCACCAAATCACACTTCCTTCTCCTCAACTCCATTCTCCACAATTATGCTCTAAACACATCCAATTGGTACCCAAAACTCCAGTATCAACTCCTAGTTAAACCCTACAAAGTAACGCTGATCAAATTCCTCCATGCTTAAACCTTGCTCATCCTCGAGTAAGCTAATAGAAACCTACTCCTCTAATGAAATACCCAAGGTCTCAGGAAGCACAGTAAAACTATCTCCACTAAGAACTGCACCTAAACATGAATCTCCAAGGCACCAATAATCAACACAACACACACAACATACAAGCTTAAAGGAAAGCAGAGTACTTCCCCCAAGCTTAACCCGAACACCATAGAGTGAATAAAAATATCTAATCCTAGCCTCCATCTATCTTCTTATACCTCCAAAGTAACCTACCCAAATCCTCCTTATACATCTTTCTTATGTCACCACGCCAGGAAAAATGAGGAATTCTAATAATCACTCTTCTTCTTTTCACTCATTTTGCCAAGGCGCCCTTTCGGGTTTTCACCAAGCCACTCATTTCATTTTTCAATAGATGGGCTCACATAAACTCACATCACTCTTGACGAATTATTACCCCAGCCTAATGCTGGTCCAAGCCACCTGCTTATTACCTAAGCCGCCCTCTTGGGTTTTCGACTTATCCTAGGATTTATTTTTGTCTTTTTTCAATTTTTGACTTTTTCTTTTCATTATTTTGTTCTTTTTATTCAGACGACTAACAAGTATAGATCACTCCCCCACGCTTAAACATTGCATTGTCCTCAATTTAATGAAAGCCAAAAAGATGAGGCACATGGAAAAGCAGAAAAGTACTCACACCGTCGCCGAGGTGGCCTAGCCGTTGATGTTGGGGCTGGCAGTAAATCAATGAAAACACATGTCTCTGGTGTTGTGCGGTCCTCTTCAAGCAAAACTCCACGTGTAACCAAATAAATCCAGTGTAAGGTGTAGTGGTACATCAAGGAAACGGGGTTGCACGGGCCTTCAACGAACACAGAATGGGAGCCCGAATGTAATCGTGTTGTGGGCTCTGGTGTTCATCCTCGTCAGTTGTCGAATGTCGGGCCATTATCGGTGCCAAATAAAAATGTCGGGCTAATGTCTCCTCCTTGGCAGCATGATGTGCACCGTCTCTCAAAGTAAAACTCGGACAGCTGGGCCGCGATCGCGGTTTAAAGGCCGCGGCCACGGAAAATCTTTGGATTTTTTTAAATTTGTTTCAATTTTTTTTTTCCGACAAAACCCTAAAATTGCCGCGGCGGTCGCGATCGCGGAAATGTCTCTGAGGTGTGCCGCGGTAGCGGTTTTTAGGTCACGATCGCGGTTTTTCGTCTGTTTTTCCTACTCCTGCGGGTTAGTAAAAAAACGAAATGAAAACACAACAAAGAGAAAAAATAAAAGAAAAAGATAGTGTCTTGTTGATCAAAACGGTAAATAAACACAAACAAGAAAATACAGACCTTAGATTCCCCGGTAACATCGCCAATTTTATAAGGCGTTTTGTCACATGCACCTAAAAAGGTAAACCTCAAAAACCTAACTAATGTAGTCTGGTAAGTAAGAGTCGAATCCCACAAAGAATCAAGTTATATATCCTGTTTACAAAATCATTCACCAATTGATAACAAAGACAAAGGGGGGAGTTTTGATTTTATTTAACTAAGAAAATGATAAATAAAACATAAAAAGCTTGGCTAGGCAAATATCCACCTTTAGTTTGGTTGATCAATCATTGATTATCCCTAGTTCTCAATCCCCATGAATGTCCTAATCCCTGTTCTAAATTAACTATCAGTCCAAACAGTCCTGATAATCCTAACTATTAAACAATCAAGAAAACATCAAGATTCAATTTAACAACAGCAGTAAGTTCAGGAATAGATACGCTCATGCAATACTTAACAAACAGTCAGTACTCGACATGCAATCAATTCTCTCTACAATAGACCAGTCCAAACAGTTCTTAGAATATCACAATTGCTACTCTGAATTAGGGATGAACAATATTAATCTCAACAAGTTGACCAGATTAGGGGCACCAGCATTATAGATAATATCAATCTCAACTAGTTTGTCACGCTAGGGAAACTAATATTAATAATACTAATCACAACAATTGATGAACTAGATTAACCAATAGAATTCAAAATCCTAATCCTGTAGTATGAATAATACCAATAAAACTAGGTGATCATGCTAGAGAAATCAATAAAACTTAATGGGATGAAGCGCAAGAGAATCATAACATTCAAGGATAAAGAAAGGAATAATCTCAATATAAAATCCAAACCAAGGCTTCATTTTCTAGCCAAAAACAAAATAAAGAACTAAACTAAAAAAAAAGGGAAAAGAGGAAGAAAGGTAAAACCCAACTTGGGGTAGAACCCAACTTACAAAACTAATGTTCTAAAGAAAGAATATATAAATACTTAGCAAAACCTAATTTCTTAAGAGATAACAATAACAATCTCTAAAATTTAATAAAAGGAATAAAAGAAATAAAATAACAAAGCTCTCGGACGAAAAAAATCCCAAAACGCATATGAACAGTACCCGGGATGAACAGTAACCGCGGATGAATAGTACCCATGAGTGAACAGTAACCACGACCGCGACACTGTTCACCGCACCCGCGGAAAAGTTCCTGGAGTGTTCGTTGTTTGTCTTCAATCCGCGACCGCGGCGGTGACTTCCGCGACCGCGGAAAACCTTCTGCATCGATCTTCAGCTTCTTCTTTGGTCTTCTCTTATGGCTTTCTCTTCCATCTTCTTAAGTCTTCATTTGAGCTCTCCCAAACCACCAAATCACACTTCCTTCTCCTCAACTCCATTCTCCACAATTATGCTCTAAACACATCCAATTATACTGCACCCCGTGTCAAATGCGTATAGAGGTATTCTCAAGTTAACTTTTTTTTTTCGCCTAGGGGTATTCTCATTCGAACCCTCCCCTACTATATTAACATATTATAGATAATAAATAATTTTATATCCATAAGTAGAGAACAAATTAATTTAAAAATTATTTAGATTGATCTATGACTATTTAGATAAATAAGTATAACAATATATTAATCAAATCATACCAAGATATTATTCAAATCAAGTAAAAATCATTACATAAAATTGTATAGCATTAAAACATGGTCAATTTATTATTTATACTTAATAAAGGTCAAGTCCATTTTAAATTTCTTTTTTTATATCTTTTAGTAATTATATGACAATGTTATGATCGATCAAGATTTGTGAATTTAAAAATGTGGTGTTATAAATTATATATGGTGGAGTATATAAAAAGTATTAAGCTATTATTTATTGAATCAAAGTATTTGACTATACTTTAGACAATATAGTCATAAAATAATATGTATTATTATTTAATATCTCAGAGATTATTTGATTTCCTTTTTAGTATATAAATAAAGAATTTACTATCACATGTACATCCTATAATATGACATCTCATCATTTTCCACCTATCATTTCCATAATTTTTCACCTAAGGCAATATTAAATTATAAGTTGACTAAGGCAACATATCTCCTCCTAATTAATCCTAACGATATTCTTGCACATTGATGTGACCAAGTCCCATCAAGAGAGCCAACTCAGCCAAGAGAGCCTAGACGATCATGATGGCTCAAGTGTCCAAGAAGAGCCTAGTGATGCCCTTGACGCCATTCTGAGCCAAGACCAAGATGAAGAGCTTCCACCTGGCTCAATCACGAGGGCTTGAGCCAAGCAACTCCAAATGGAGCTCAAGAAGGGACTCACAAGCCTCAGAGCTCCAAGCCTAACTCCTCCTAAGCCGACCAACCTTCTCATGGCTCGTCCGGGCGCATGAATCATATTGTTTTTGTTTCATGACAGTTTATGACATTTTTTGACTTGGTTTAGTTGTTTTTCCGTCAAATTTCAAATTTAAGCCTTTGTGAGGCTTAATGGGCCTAGTGGCCCACCGCACTTTCTTTCCTTAGCAGTTTCTTTTTGTTTTTGCCTATACAAGGCAGCTGATTGTCATTTGCAAAGAACACGTTGAATTGAATCAGAATTACAGTTATTTGGTTTTTGAGAAAGCTCTCTCTTCTTCTCCTTACTCGTGTGTGAGATCGAGTTTCCTTTGGTGATTCCTTGAGTGCGTTATATCTCAAAGATCAACCAGCCATGCCTTCTTCGTTGGTGTGTTGTATCCAGCCGATGAGATCCCTATCCTGCCTTGATTCCGCCATCTTTACCTCCATTTCCACGTCAACCTCATCCCTTCCATCCATCCACCAGGTCTACCATCGTTGCCGCCTTGGAGTCGTCATTGGAGACCTCTTGCGTCGGTCAAAACCACCAGCCGTGGAGACTTGCCTTTGGAGACATGAAGAGCGATTTCCTTGCACTGAAGCCCATCAATCCTTGCCTTTATCGCATGGTATCAGAGCTACGTAAGGTAATTGCTCAAAACTTTTGTTTAAGGCTTTAGAATTTCAGGTTTGCAAGCCTAGGGTTTGTGCCATAAATCTGAAAACGTTTGTCCTGGTTGTTTGCGTTTTTTGTGTGGTTTTCTTTGCGTTTTTATGTGAATCGGCCCTCACATCAAGTGTCGGTGGCGTCGTCGGCTCCGCTAGGGCATGACAAGTCTCACGGCGGTACTCCTTCAAACTAGGTGGCCTTGGACCCTCATCTTCCTCCAAGTGAGAAGGAGTAACCTATATCAAGTGCGCCCAACAAAGTATACGTGGCCCGTGCCGACCAAACCTTTCACAAGGGCGAGCGCCCGAGCACTAGCGCGCAACACACAAGGAGTGGCCTTGGATCCAAGCTCGGAAACTACTTCAAGACCTTCAAAGGGGTCTCCTTGCTCAAGAAGGCTCATCTCAAGTGCCCAAAGGAGTGGTGACAATGCTTAGCCAAGACAAGGTGTCGACGCTGCAAGATCTCATGTCCAAGTCTTCGGGCGACTCTCTTCCAAATGGCCCCAAATTTCAGGAACCATCTTATAAGGACCCAAGAGGCCCAAAGGAACTAGGAGAGCCGAGCAAAGTCATGGCGCACCCGTCGCTTTCAAGCACCTCTCCGACAACGTTGGCGTCTAGCGGCACCTGAAGTAGAGCATGGGCGTTCTCCTAAATGCCTCGGGCGTTTGGGCCCATTTTTTGTTAGCGTTCTCATGATGTCTTCAAGGCGCACATATCCAACATTCAGGCCAATCCGAGTCGTTGTGCTCCTGCTGAAGGCTGCATTTACTATTTTTAGCGTCTTTGACCTAGACTATAAATTGTTTTTCTTGCTTCTGTTTTCATTTACGTTTTAGCTATCAAAAATACTCTTAAGTTTCCCAGAGAAAACCTCAAGAGTTTCATAGTTCAAGGCGTCAGATTGGTGTGTTCATCCAATCAATCGTAGGTTTGGGTTTGGTGTGTTCATCCAGATTCGTTCTTGCAATACAACCGGTCATTTGGTGTGTTTATCCATCTAAGATCTATTGCTTATCTTCTTCCTTCCTCTCCTCTGAATCCTCTCAAGTTCTTGAACATTTTCTCCTTCAAATCTACCATTTTCACAAACAACTACTCTGACTATCATCAAGGCTTGCACAACCGTAGTTTGGATGGCGAATCTTCCTTGTTCCGGCGAGATCCCCTATAGGGGACCTATCATTTGGTATCAGAACTACTTACAAGGTAAGATTTCGAATCCTAACTTGGTTCTTACAAGAATTGCATGCAAAGTTAACCAAGTGTTCTAGCCGAACCATTTTGTGTGTTGTTCGAGTGAAATTCGTGTGTTGTGCTTAAGTTTGTGTGAGATCTGAATTTTCTGCATAACTTCATGTGAGAAAGGTTGAAGATGACAGTTACTTTGCCTAGCTTGAATTTGGTAACTCCTTGACCATCCATTAAATTCTTGGAATTAATTTGCTGAGTTAAGTTTGCATTTAATGTCCTGACTAAATTGATCTTGATTAGATTTGAAAATCCGTAACTCCTTGGACGACTTGAATGCTGAATTTTGTAACCCCTAAGTTGAATTCAATCATTTAATGCTTGTCTTAACTTAGCCTTGACCCATTGCTGTCGATTTTTGAAACTCTCGAACTTATTAATCACATGAAAAATATTCTATAGGGTCTAATTCAAGGAATCCAATACGGGAAACGTAATTATTCCTAAGCAACTTCAGGATTTGACCATTCACGTGTTTAGTGAAGCAACAAGGGTTATCATATTTGTATCATCTGAATTCAAAAGCAAAGTGTATCCAAGTTAAGTTAGCAAAGATTGCTAGGACAAGTTGTGAACTCGAGAAAAAGGGGTTGAAGAAAAGAAATACCCGGCCTAAAACAAAAGGGACGGCTATAGAAAAATCATATTCAACCAGAAAAAGTCGAGTACACTTTATTGGAGTTTCTTGTTTGATTAAGTGTGTATAAAAAAAAACTGAATTTGTGAAGGTAAGTGCTTAGTACCTTTTGTGCACTTGAGTTAGATTTGACTACTTGAACTAAGTGTTGATACACATGGTGAACTAAGTACTTTGGCCAAACACAACTCCTAGCCTAACCTTGGACTTTGCAATTTGCAACAATCCTTGTGATTACTAAGTTAGATTTGATACTGCTTTGTGGTAGTTCTTGCATTTGTATGGGTCAGGTTGGAGTATTATTAAGTCAAAGAAGTGATCCACCTAAACTCAAGGCTAACTTGAACACAAGGACATCAAGTGTTGAGCTCGCTAAAAGTTCATCCACTAGACTTGTTCAATTCAGTTTCTAGCTAAGTAGTTTGTTTCTTGCCTTGTATTGCTATGTCCATACAGGGAGACAAAGGGAAGAACCTCATGGATGCACCAGCCCCTAGCCACCCTCATGACACCGTGAGTTACCCTTTCACCGAGGATCTGACCAAGGATGTAGTCGTCCGATGGGGCCTGCCCTCAATCTTTGATGAGTACGCAGAAGATGATGATTTGTTGTTAGACCATATGGCCATGAGCGAGAGTTTGGAGACTCAATAAGTTATTGAGAGAAAAGAGGCCAAAGAAGATAAAGAAGAAAAAAGTCTTGCAACCGCTACCATTGGAGAAGGCTTTGTGATCTCTAAGGTGAAAGAAGAGCCTTTTGATCCAAGGTATGACTCCTATGCAAACATGGAGCTAATATATGATAGAGATGAACTTTTGGAGATGCCTCCTATGTTTGAAGAAGAAACGTTTTGGAGGTGCCTTTTGTAGGACCCATCCCCATGGTTGATTATGGCCAACGAGAGTAAAGCTTCCACCACCTATGTGCCATTGCTGGCCATGACCAACCTTTCTTAGCTTTGGTTGATAGTGGAAGTGATCAAAATATGATCTCTGAATCCGTGGTTCAAATGTTAGGTGTTGTGACTCAACCACAAAATCCACCCCTTATGATAGGATGGGTGAATGAGGGCCATAAGATCAATGTGGATAAGAAGGTTCATGTGAGCGTTAGCTTGGGAGCCTATTCAGATTGTGTGACATTTGTGGTGATGCCCACACATGCATTTGATCTCATCTTAAGGCGACCATGGCAGTTCGACCTCAACGTCATGCATGAAGGCCGCTTCAATGTGAATCATGTGTATAAAGATGAAGCGTGGTACATGTTGGAGGCCATGAGTGTGGAAGCATTGAAGGAGGCTAGAAGGCGTGCCAAGAGCTTGGTGCATAAGGAGAAGGAACCATGGGTATTCAAACTACCCCATGAGCTTTGCAAGGCATCTAGACCCAATGTGAAGAGTCAAGTCTGTACCCTCAAGTCATCCATAGTCCTCAAACCTCCCGAGGTGATCAAGCCGCTCACAAAAGAAAAGGGAGTCTTCGTGCCTATTACTTATGCTTTACATATGAGTTTAATGGCACACTTTCAAAGCTATCATGTGTATCTCTTTTGTTTGCTTGGAATTTTGTCTAATCATTCCCATGCTATTCATCCAAGTGAAACATTAGGAGATAGATTGCATATTAAGAAGGCTAATACCCTCAGAATTATATTTTTGCATGACGTGTTTAATGTTGCTCATCTTTCTCCTTTTTGTTGTAGACAATGATGAAGGTGAGGAGGACTATGAAGATTCGGGGTCGAATCTTTGGGGGGAGGATGATGTGAATCCGCCCTCACATCAATTGTTGGCGGCGTCGTTGGCTCCGCCAGGGCAAGACAAGTCTCACGGAGGCACTCCTTCAAACCATGCGGCCTTGGACCCTCATCTTCCTCCAAGTGAGAAGGAGCAACCTGCATCAAGTGCGTCCAACAAAGTGTGGCCCGTGCCGACCAATCCCTTTCACAAGGGCGAGCGCCCGAGCACTAGCGCGCAACACACAAGGAGTGGCCTTGGATCCTCCACTTGGTGCCATCACTCGGTCCCAAGCTCGGAAACTACTTCAAAGGAGTCTCCTTGCTCAAGAAGGCCTAGCTCAAGTGCCCAAAGAAGTGGTGACATTGCTTAGCCAAGACAAGGTGTCGACGCTGCAAGTTCTCATGTCCAAGTCTTCGGGCGACTCTCTTCCAAATGGTCCCAAACTTCAGGAACCATCTTATAAGGACCGAAGAGGCGCAAAGGAACTGGGAGAGCCGAGAAAAGTCATGGCACACCCGTCTCTTTCAAGCACCTCTCCGACATCGTCGGTGTCTAGCGGCACCTGAAGTAGAGCATGGGCGTTCTCCTAAATGCATCGGGCGTTTGGGCCCATTTTTGGTTAGCGTTCTCATGATGTCTTCAAGGCCCACATATCCAACATTCATGCCAATCTGACTCGTTTTTCTCCTCCTTCTGCTGAAGGCTGCATTTACTATTTTTAGTGTCTTTGACCTAGACTATTAATTGTTTTTCTTGCTTATGTTTTCATTTACATTTTAGCTATCAAAAATTTTCTTACGTTTTCTAGAGAAAACCTCAAGAGTTTCATAGTTTAAGGCGTCAGATTGGTATGTTCATCCAATCAATTGTAGGTTTGGGTTTGGTGTGTTCATCTAGATTCGTTCTTGCAATACAACTGGTCATTTGGTGTGTTTATCCATCTATGATCTATTGCTTATCTTCTTCCTTCCTCTCCTCTGAATCCTCTCAAGTTCTTGAACATTTTCTCCTTCAAATCTACCATTTTCACAAACAACTACACCGACTATCATCAAGGCATGTGACAAGGCTTTTGTCGTATGTACCTATCAAATAAACCTCAATAACCCAACTAATGTAGTCTGGCAAGTAAAGGTCGAACCCACAGAGAATCAAGCTATCTATCATGTTTGCAGAAATTGTTTACCAATCATCAAAAGTAACAAAGGGTGGTTTGGGTTGACTTCTAAAGCTACAAAATTAACTAACAGAAGTTACAAAGATGTAAACATATATTGACGAAAGAGCTCAGCCAGACAAATATCCACAATTCAGTTTGATTGATTGATCATTGATTATCTCTAGTTCTTTAACCCAATAAATGTTCCAATTCCTTTTCTTAAGTTTATTAACAGGACATCTAGACCTTGATAATACTAACTATCACACAATCAAGAAACTCTCGAGATTCAATTCAATAGCAACAGTATGTTCCAGGAATTTCAGCAGATACATGCAACATAAAAAAACCAGTTTTATTTGGCATGCAAATCAATTCTCTTCTATAATAAACTATCACAACTAGTTCTAGAATATCGTAGTTGCTACTCTGAATCAGATATTTCAACTAGAAATAATACAACTCTAGCATAAGAGTAATACCAATGGCCAATTAGCAAAACTCAAAGGGATTAAGTTCAAGAGAATCAATAACATTCAAAGGAATAGAACAAGAGTGATAATCTTACAACCAAATCAAATGAAGGCTTCAATCGTCTAACCAAGAAAAGGAACTTAGTTCTTCATAGTCTTGCAAAAACTCCAAAAACAATAGAAACGGTCGTTCTCCAAAAACAACATAATGAAAACTAGGTTTAGCAAAGTATTTATATCTTAGGCTAAAGATAACAGTTTCCATAAAAACGTAATTCAAACAATTAATAAAAACTGATAAAATAACTAAGAAAATACGAAACAACAACTCTGCTGATTTTTCTTCAATGGCCGCGATCGCTGCCTTGTTGGCCGCGATCGCGGCTTTGCTTGTCTTTGACTTTAGCATTTCAATGGCCACGATCGCTGCCTTGTTGGCTGTGATCGCGGCTTCTTCTCATGGGCATCTTAGCGAGTTCTTCCAAGGCCGCGCCTGCTGCTTCTAGGCCGCGGTTGCGGCTTATCCTTCTCAGCACCACTGGCATTCCAAAACTCCCTAAAATCCAGCCTTTCCTGTACTAGTCTTCCCAACTCCATAATCACAAATTAGCTCCTAAACTAGTACAAACATCCCCAAAAGTGTACCAATGATTCCTAGTAATGCACTACAAAGTAGAGCATATCAAATTCCCCCATGCTTAGACCTTGCTCGTCCTCGAGTAAGCTAATAAAAACCTATTCCTCCAAAGTAATACCCATGGTCTCAGGAAGCATAACAGAAATCCAACACCCAGAAATCGCAATCCACTACACATGAATCTCCAGCAACACCAACACAAAAACGCAGCACACTAGCATCAAGGAAAGTAGAGTACTTCCCCCAAGCTTAATCCGAACTCCAGTATGTGAATGATAATTTATAATCCTAGCTCCAATCTATCTCCTTATAACTCCAGAGTGACCTACCCGAAACCTCCTTATTGCTCCATCACTTATGTCGCCACGCCAGAAGAATGAATGAATCCTATTAATCACTCCTTTTTTTTCACTCATTCTGCCCAGACGCCCTTTCGGGTTTTCACCTAGCCACTCATTTCATTTTTAATTGATGAGCTCACCAATCCTCACATCACTCTTTAGACTGTTATTACCCCAGTCTAACGCCGGTCCGAGCCCCTGAATTTTGCCTAAGCCGCCCTTTCGGGTTTTCATCTTAGCCAGTATTTTCTGCTTTTTTTATTATTATTATTAATAATTTTTGTTTTTTACAAACTACAGCAAGTATAAATCCTTCCCCCATGCTTAAATATTGCATTGTCCTTAATGTAATGAAAGACGAAAATGAAAATCTGGGGAAGAAAGAAAAATACCCACTAGGGATGCCGAGGTGGTCCTTGGCTCGGATGTCGGGGTTGGCATGGCGGTGGAAAATCAGTGAAGCAGGAGGCTCTGGTGCGATGGCGGGTGATAATGTTTTGCAGATGATCTTCTGTTGGTCCCCTATACCACGGCCACCCGGCACTAGCAAACTCGTTCCAGCGCTGGCTGTAAGCGCACACCACCAGCTGTTGATCCCGGAGCGTCCGTACATCCTCATCTAGCTCAGCAATCCACTCATCATGCTGAATCTGGGTTCTCATGACATCAGCCACATCGGCGGTCATACGATCCAAGCTAGTGGCAAACCGATGCTGCTCGTCCATCATATAACGCTGGTCTGCAACCATTTCTCTAATCGTCATGTCCATCTCAGCTTTACAATAATTCATCTCCTTCTGTCGAGTAGAAAGGTTGGACATAGTAGCCAACATCTGCTCCTGCCAAGAACTAGGCTCATCGGAATTTCCTGCAGAACCACTCGAAGTGCCCGCCTCATACTGCCTATCCGTGTCAGCGGCCTCATCATGGAGCCCCATATCAAGCATCATATTGGTAGTTGCCCTTGGAAATTCCTCCTCAACAACTGCTCTATCCTCATCCTCCTCATCATCAAACATATACAAATCCCGAGCCGTAGGTCCAAAGGGAATGAAACGAGGTAGGGTAAGATGATGGATGCCACCCTTCCTTGCCTTCCAGAAATATTGTCCCAGTGTAGAACCCAACAACCCCGCCTTCTTTAGAGAGTGCTTATCATAGACATATGCGCCAGACAACGGCTGATAATTCTCTAGCATTTCCGGTCCTCAAATTCTAGCAATTATAGTGATCATCCCACCCATAGCTATCTTTCCGGACTCCTTGTCGCGAACCCGGAAGCAACTTGCTACAAACAGAGCAACCCAGTCTGGAATGGAATCATTCTCTTGATTCATGCACCAGAGAACTGACAGATCAACAGCAGAAACTTTGTTGACCTCACCATGTCCCAAGAACGCCATTGCTATTACCTTATGGGCTAATCTCAAGCATGGATGTGAAATCTTATAGTTATACTCCTATTTCTTAGGCTTGAAAATCTCACCAGTAGCGGCCTGCCAGAAATCATAGTATCGGGTGCCCACAGCTGTCCACTCCTCAGTTGGTGGAACGGACACTCCAAAAATCTGTCTAAGCTCATCAAATGATAACGAGTGATCCTTATCATTCAAGTGAAACGTAATCCTATCCCTATCTCTTTCCAATGTAGCCAAGAATTCCATCACAAGAAGGGGGTAGGTAGGAGCTCTCATAAGAACAAAAGCACCCAAACCACCATGCTCAAACAAAAGCCTTGTGCAGTCCAATAAACCCAAAGCATGCAAAATAGGCACATCAAGGAAGCGGGTTTGCACAATTTCACGATGAAAAAGTGCATCCCAACGCTTTATTTGCCTTTTGTTCAACCGCTGCAAACCTCTACCAGACATTTCCAACCTTCAATTTCGAATTCAACACAAGAGGAGAGTGAGGAACTCACCGCAAACACCGAGAGAAATCGGCGCAGGGCAACGTTGCTGAAGAAGGAGCAGCGATCGCGGTTGGACACTGCGGTTGCGGCTCGCACGACAGAAGAAGCAACGAGAAGAGAGGCGGCGCTCGTGGCTTGAAGATGAAAGAGGAGGAGCGGCGGCGCGGCTTGAGGAGAAATAAATTTTGAGGAAGAAGAAAGAGAACAAGGGTTTATATCCGCGGAAAAGCAGGGCCGTGATCACGGTTTTCAGGCCGCGACCGCGGCATCAATACAACTGTTTTTTTTTTCAAAACAAGATCGAGAAGGCAGCGACCGCAGTTGCATCCTTCACGTACAGAGCAAGGCCACGATCGCGACTTTGCCTTCGAAACCGTCTTTACCTATAAGTTTAGTCTAGAAAACGAAACAAAGTACAATAACAATAGAAGACGATGATAAAATGAAAAGAAAAACTTCATACCTCGGGTTGCCTCCCGAGAAGCGCCTTGGTTAATGTCGTGGGCTCGACATAGTGCCTTGTAGATCAATGTTCAACATTTGGTTCTTCAAGAACCGTCTCCTCTATGGCTTCCTTGTTGAACCCGTCATGATATGGTTTCAACCTTTGACCATTCAGCTTGAAAATCTTCTGAGTCGCAGGCTCATACAGTTCCACCGCACCATGTGGAGAAACGCGAGCGACAACATACGGGCCTGCCCAACGAGATCGGAGTTTTCCCGGGAAAAGACGTAGGCGAGACTGAAATAGTAGAACTTTGTCTCCAGCTTTAAAGTCCTTTCTCAAAATATTATTGTCATGCCAAGCCTTTTTCTTTTCCTTGTAGTTGACTGCATTGTCATAAGCTTCTATCCGAAGTTCCTCCAGTTCTTGCAGCTGTAACTTGCGGAATTCTCCAACCTCATCAATCCGCATGTTGCAGTTCTTTACAGCCCAGAAAGCCTTGTGCTCGAGCTCCACTAGAAGATGACAAGCTTTCCCAAACACCAATCTGTAAGGCGACATACAGATGGGCATCTTGTAATCTGTACGATAAGCCCATAGTGCATCATCTAATCTCAGCCTCCAATCCTTCCTGTTTGGAGCTACGGTCTTCTCAAGAATAGTTTTGATCTCTCTATTGGACACCTCAGCTTGTCCATTTATCTGTGGATGGTATGCAGTGGAAACTTTCTGCGTGACATGATATTTCTTCAACAACACGCTCACTGTCTTGTTACAGAAGTGAGTTCCTCTGTCACTGATTAGAGCTCTGGGAATGCCGAACCTGGCAAAAATGTTTTCCTTCAAGAAACCTGCCACAACTTTAGAATCATCAGTCCTGGTGGCCTTCGCTTCCACCACTTGGAAACGTAGTCCACCGCAAGCAAGATATAAATGTTCCCAAAAGAGTTAGGAAATGGTCCCATAAAGTCTATACCCCAAACATTAAAAATCTCACAAAAGATTAAAGGTGATTGAGGCATTTCATTCCTCTGGGACATATTCCCAACTGTCTAGCATCGATCACAGGATTGACAGAAACCATATGCATCCCTAAAGATGTGAGGCCAATAAAATCCTACATCCAACACCTTTCTAGCTGTCTTTTTCGCCCCAAAGTGACCACCACAATGACAAAAAGCTAAGACAAAAGTTACCTCATTGTCTGGAATACATCTACGGATTACCTGATTAGAGCAATGCTTCCAAAGATAAGGGTCATCCTACACATAGAATCGCGCCTAACTGCGCATCTTGTCTCTCTGGGCCTTTGTAAAGTGTGGAGAAAATTCACTAGAAACCAGAAAATTCACCAAATGTGCATACCACGGCTGAAAAGCCTGAATTCCGAACAAAGTGTCATCAGGAAATGTCCCTTGGATCTACAGCTGAGTCTGTGGTGTGTCTTCATCATGAACGAGCCTACTAAGGTGTTCTCTTTTCTCAATGTCAAACTCACTCAGCAGCAGGATCCATCTAATCAATCGTGGCTTGGCCTCTTTCTTCGTCAATAAATAATGAAGTTCTGCATGGTCTGTATACACGATCACCTTCGTGCCGAGCAGATAGGATCGGAACTTCTCCAGAGCAAAAACAACGGCCAACAGCTCCTTCTTAGTTATGGAGTAATTTTTTTGCGCACCATTTAGAGTCATGGATGCATAATGGATCACATGGGAAGCTCACGCCTCCTTCAAACCGAGGACAACACCTACAACATAGTCGCTGGCATCACACATAATCTCAAAAGGGAGAGACCAATCTGGTTCTTGAATAATTGGGGCACTTGTCAGGCGTACCTTTAACTCATCAAATGCCTTCTTGCTCTCTTCATTAAGCTCAAACGTCACTTCCTTTTTCAGCAGCTCGCATATGGGTGATAAGATCTTTGAGAAGTCTTTAATAAACCTGCGATAAAAACCTGCATGGCCTAGAAAAGAACGCACTTCACGCACATTAGTAGGATAAGGCAAAGACTGAATGGCATCAATCTTTGCCTTATCGACCTCAATACCCTTCGACGAGATAATATGACGGAGCACTATACCCTGTTCGACCATAAAATGACACTTTTCAGAATTCAGAAACAGGTTAGTGTCTACACATCCATTAAGAACAAGTGACAAGTGATCTAAGCATGCATCAAAACTGTCCCCATGGACCGTGAAATCATCCATAAATACCTCAATAAAGTGCTCAACATACTCAGAAAATATGCTTACCATACACTGCTGAAAAGTTACAAGCGCATTACACAACCCAAATGGCATTCTACGATATGCAAACGTGCCAAAAGGACATGTAAATGTCGTCTTTTCCTGGTCCTCTGGTGCAATGGCTACCTGAAAATAACCTGAGTATCCATCTGGAAAACAGTAGTAGGAACGACCATCAAGTCGCTCAAGCATCTGGTCAATAAAAGGTAGAGGGAAATGATCCTTCCTAGTTACCGCTATCAGCTTACGGTAATCAATGCAGACTCGCCACCCGGTTTGCATTCAGGTTGGGACCAGCTCACCTTGCTGATTTTCGACAACTGTAATGCCCCCCTTCTTAGGGATGACCTGTGTAGGACTCACCCACTTGCTGTCAGAGATAGGGTATATCATTCCAGCATGCAGAAGCTTCAGAACTTATTTCTTTACTACCTCCATCATGGGCGGATTCAACCTTCTCTGTGGTTGCTTGAAAGGTTTGGCTTCTCCTTCCAGTAGGATCCTATGCATACACGTCGTGGGACTAATCCCCTTGATGTTTGCAATAGTCTACCCTAAAGCTGTCTTATGCTCCTTGAGCACGTCCACCAGCCGGTCTTCCTGACCCTTGGTGAGCTTGTTTGAGATGATCACTGGCAGTGTATCCTTCTCTCCAAGAAAAGTATACTTAAGGTGGGCTGGAAGTTGCTTCAATTCGACCACCGGTGCCTGCACTATAGAGGGCAAAAGCTTCTTGCTGGGCAAGGTTAGTGGTATGGGCTGAGAGCCTGGTGAAATAAGAGGACGCTTAGAGTAAGCATCCAATTCAGTGACAACTTCCTGCAGGTTAGTAGATAATGCAAATTCCAAATCTTTATCTACTATAGCATTTTCCAAGACATCTTGTACATCCCCCAAACAACACACATCAAAGACATCTTGCATAATTGGATCAATCACATCAATAGAGCATAAAGAATGATCATCAGCAGGGTATTTCATGGCATCATAGATATTATACTCTATCGTTTCACCATCAATTTCCATAGTCAGCGAACCACTACTCACATCAATTTTAGTGTTGGCGGTGTTAAGAAATGGCCTACCTAACAGAATAGGGGCTGCATGCTTGTCATGTTCCATATCCATCACAAAGAATTCAACAGGAAAAATCAGTTTGTCAACCATCACAAGAACGCCCTCTACTACTCATTTCGGATAAACATTGGAACAATCAGCTAATTGAATCACTATCCCAGTTTCATGCAATGGTCCAAACCCCAAAGATTCATATACAGAGTAAGGCAACACATTAATAGATACACCTAAATCTAACATGGCTCTTTCAAACTTGGTGTCACCTATCGTACAAGGAATGCTAAACATGCCAGGGTCGCCACACTTCTTAGGTATTCGCCTTTGAAACACAGCAGACACATGTTCACTCACCTTAACCTTTTGCTTCCCTTTAAATTTTTGGTTCCTTTTAATTGTACACAATTCCTTAAGAAACTTTGCATAATGAGGAACACTTTTGATCAATTTAAGCAAGGGAATGTTTACCTCACATTTACTGAAAGTCTCGAAAATCTCCTTGTCGTTCTCTAGCCTCCTTGTGTCTTTCAACGCCTCAGGGAATGGCGGAGCTGGTTTTTGGGAACTGAGTGGAAGAAAATCCGGCCGAATATATGAGTTTTCAACTTCTGAGGCATAGCCACGATCGCGGTTTTCAGGCAGCGACCGCGGCTTTTCCTGAGTATCGGCTTCTGCTTTAGCATTCATTGACCGCGCCCGCGGCTTCTTTATTTGTAGTTGGTTCGTCCTTTTCAGCTAAGGGGACGCTTGACAAGGCCAGAAACCGGTGTCGTTTTCCTGTCAAAGAAATCCTAATTCACCTACTACAGAGTATATCAAGCAAGTCAGGGTCGATCCCACAGGGAGTCAGTTATCTGTATGCAATAACGTGTGAGTAACAAGTAACATGGGGGTTTTATAGTAATGGCAAAGTAACAAAGACGCAAGATTTAACAGAAGAAGGAATGTGATGAGGAAAGGTATTCCACTAGACAAATATCCACACAACAGATGAAATAGGTTGATCACTGAAAACTATCGTTCCAAGTTCTTTTTACAATCTTATAGTTGTTCCCACCCTGATCTTAAGTACTATCGATTCTCACAGTTGTCGATAGACTTATTACTATGTCACTGGTAAAGTACCACCGATTCTCACAGTTGTCGGCAGACTTTACCACTAACACAACAATAGCAATTCACACAAGGATATAGGATACATGCAAATAGAAGGACGTACTAATACTCGAATGCAACTGATTCTCACTCATGATTGTACGCTCGGACCCCTATACGCACAACCGTGTTTGCCACTAGATATGCACTCGGAACCCCTATATGCAAATCCTAGCAATTGATAGATGTCGAAAAACCTAGTTAGCTACGCTAGAAGAATCAACATAAACCAATAGACAATATGCTCAAGAGAATTAATCCAACTTTATAAGATATAGAACGAGGAATAGAAATCTCATAACCAATTCATTGCAGTGCTTCAATTGTCTAGCAAAACAAATGTGTTTAGCTCTCCATTCGTTCAAACCCTAGAATTGGAATGAATAATAGAGAGGACCGAACTCTCTACAAAAACTAAAGAAAAGGTTCTTAAATAGGTTTTAGAAAACTAACCTAGCAAATAGGGAAAATAAATAATAACAATTATAAAGTCGAAAATACTAAAATGGAAATAATTCAACGCTGGCCGTGAGGCGTCGTTCTCCACCGCGGGGCGGTGAGTTCCACCGCGGGGCAGCGGCTAGCTTGTGCTGTCTTCTCTGAGATCCATCGCCGGGTCGCGGTGGCTTGTGGCGCGGGGCGGCAAGACCAGCTTCTTCAAGTCTTCATCTTTTGCTCTCCTGTACTACCAAGTAATGGTATCCTTCCTCCATGAATTCTGAGCAGATCTTCTCCTCCATCTTCCATCATCTCTCCACTAAGCTGTAAATCCTATGATATCTTCGCTTTTCAACTATTCTTCTGGATTACAGACTTAGCCTAAATCTATACCAAAACTCCGTCTAAAATATGTCAATAATCACTAGTTAGGGTGCCTGAAATGGCACCTATCAAATATGCCCACACTTAGACCTTTACTCGTCCCGAGTAAATCAAAACTGATACTACTCCAGTCATCAAACACCAAGGCCTCAGGAAGCGCGAGCAGACATGATACCAGTGACTACAATAACTCAACAATCAGTTCCAGACAACCAAAATAAGTGATGCGAGATAAATCTATTCCTAACTCCTGTCTAGCTCCTTATTGCTCCAGAATGACCTACCCGAACTCCTTATATCACCTCTGCTTATGACGTTAACCTCCAGAATGATCCTAAAATCACTCCTTTTTCTTTACGCTCATCTTGCCTAGGCGCCCTCTCGGGTTTTCACCTAGCCACTCATTTCATTTTACTAGACATCTCACATGTACTCACATCGCTCCAATCCACTTTTGCACCGGTCTATACCAGTCGGACTACCTGCTTTTTACCTGAACCGCCCTTTCGGGTTTTCGGCCCATCCCAGGATTTTGATTGCCTTTTTCAAATATTTTTGCCTTTTTTTTTTTTAGGAATAGAATTGAAAATGCAAATATGAAAAGCATATACAGACTATGTACACTAACTGTGATAAGAAGCAAGTCTAAATCCCTCCCCACACTTGAAACACACATTGTCCTCAATGAAGAGACGAAGACAAAATGAATTAGGGAAGGAAGAACATAAACTCACTGGAAAGGTGAATACGGTGGATAGCCTGGCGGAGGTGGATGCCTCCCGAAGTACTACTCCTGTTGAATGCCTCAGCTGAACTCAACTGGCTCGTGATATCTCGCGCAATGTCGACCTGTAAAGTCTGCAGGCGAGTCAGCGTCTCCTCGTTCGCAGCGTGTTGACGCAGTGTGAAAGCATCAAAACGAGCAAAAATCTCATCCCAAGGAATCTCAGAAGTCGATGTAGAGGCAAAAGCAGCAGCAGGCGCAGGGGGATCAAAATCCATAATAGCAGGAATAGCGGCCTGGGGCTCATCCTCAGTGTCGGAAGGGATAACCTCAACGTCAGATGGAATGAACCATCCTGTGAAGTCCCGCGGGTAGGCCAAGGGGCGAGGGAGTCGCAGCATGTGACCTCTATAAGAACACCATAGAAATTGCCCCTGAGAGATGTTCAGCATAACAGACCGTCGCAGACATGCAATGTCATAGCGAACAGGGATGATCGGCTGAGGGATAGTGTCTGTCTGAATCCTGGCTGCAACAACTAAGGTGATCAGACCTCCCTGGACAATGTCTCGCGTAGCACCCTCGCGAATCCGTCGCAGCTCGTGGAGCCATATCATAACCCACCCGGGCGTCTCCTCATCCAACGGGTCAATCATCGGGGAGAATAAACCAAGGCGCTTCAGGGAGATTTTCCTCTCCTCCACACTTCCGCAAAATGACCAGATCAACACTGTAAACACTAGGCGGAGACAAGGGTGTACGATCTTGTTACTTGTCTCCTTCACCTTTTTAAACTCAGACATCCCTGTAGCGGAGATCCAGAAGTCTCTAATGTCAGCCTCATTGGGACCCTGCTTCCACCCAGCAGTAGGTGGTTTCGACACACCCAACAACTCCCGGATTTCTTCCAGTGGCATTTCATAAGCCCTGCCCTCATACTTGAATTTAATACCCGCCATGTATTTATGCTCTTCTCCATTGATAATGCGTCGGGTATGGTATTTTGACAAAGTGGCGATAAATTGGTAGCAAAGCTCGGGGAAAGCATGGGCACATTTGTCCAGGAAGCCACCCAATCCCATCTTATCCAAGCATCGTTGGACCATCTCTAACAAACCCAACTCAGCCAAAGCTCCTCTATCAAAGAAGCGAGGCGGGTACATAGGTCTCGCCGCAACCACATCATACGCCTCATTCTCCTCTATAGTCATGCCAACCTTCCTATCCCTCGGCATAATGACCGTAATTGAATACGTTGGTGAAAGAGCTAGGCAAAAAGGACTTACAAACCAAAGGCGGGGTTCACCAAGGGGTCACCGCGGGGCGGTACAATTCACCGCGGGGCGGCGAAGAGGACCAGGAATGTCTACTGAAAAGCAATGCCAGGTCACGGTAGGGCTGCCGTGGGGCGGTACTGTTCACCGTCTTCTCCAAATCAAAAAAACGATTTGCGCGAGGCGGTACTGTTGCAGCGCGAGGCGGCCACTGTGCGATTACTCCACTTTCACCCTCCGATGAGTCTAGACAACACGCAACTTCCTCCAATCACACCCCCAAAATTTCAAAACACCACCCTTCTCTAACAAACACCACAGGGTGGTCGGATGGGTGCAATGTGGTGGTATGGGAAAAGGAAACAAATGTGATGTTGGCGATAAGGATCTTCCACAACCAAGGCTTAGAACAAGGGAAATTTAGGGATTTGAGGTGTTAGGTTGAGGGTTTGAGAGGGGGAAGGGGGCGCGGCAAAGAGAGAGAGAGAGAGAAGGGAAGAAAAAAAAAGGAATGAGGGGATTAGGGTATTGGCGGGAGTGTTTAATGAGTGTGATGAAGGTAAATACCAGGTACCGGACCGCGGGGCGATCCAACTGAAATCGTCAAGTCCTTTGTATCCAACTTGGAAAATATATATATATATTTTTTTTAAATCGGGATTGAGTGAAATTATCCAAGCTTCACCGCGGGGGGTTGGGACTCACCGCGGGGCGGTCTTTAGGTTTCTGGGGAGTTGAACTCGCCTCCATTTACTTTCGTACCTGAAATGTTAGTAGCAAGCGAACGAAACAAGGAAAAAGAAAATACGAAAAAGTCTAAGAAAAGAAGAAATCAAATGAAGAGAAAAGGAAAAAGGAAAATACCTCGGGTTGCCTCCCGAGCAGCGCCTTGGTTAATGTCGTTGGCTCGACATAGGCTGTGGCCTATCAGATATCAGCTTTAGGGGACTCAAAACTTACCACGTCAACGTGGTTTGGGTCAAAGCCTTCATAATAAGGTTTCAACCTATGGCCATTCACTTTGAAAATGTTGCCTGTCTTGGGGTTAATCAATCCAATGGCGCCATGGGGGTGTACTTCAGCAATTTCATAAGGGCATGTCCACTTGGATCTCAGTTTCCCAGCAAAGAGCTTAAGCCGAGATTGAAAAAGGAGGACCTTATCCCCTGGCTTAAAATCCTTTCTCAGAATTTGCTTGTCATGCCACTGCTTGGTTTTCGCCTTATAGCTGATCGAGTTCTCATACGCCTCAAGGCACAACTCCTCGAGCTCTTGCAGTTGTAGCTTCCGGAAATCTCCCACTTCATCCAGTTGCATGTTGCATTTCTTTATTGCCCACCATGCTTTATGCTCAAGCTCTACAGGGAGGTGGCAGGCTTTTCCAAAAACCAACCGGAAAGGAGACATTCCTATCGTAGTCTTGAAGGCTGTGCGATATGCCCACAATGCATCACTGAGTTTGGTACTCCAATCCCTACGATTAGCTGCAACTCTTTTCTCCAGGATAGATTTAATCACTCTGTTGGAGTTCTCGGCCTGCCCATTAGTTTGAGGGTGATAGGCTGTCGAGATTCTCTGGGTGACGTGATACTTCTTCAGTAGGGCAGTCACTGTCTTGTTGCAGACAAGGGTTCCCCTGTCACTAATTAAAGCTTTGGGTATCCCAAATCTTGAGAAAATGTTCTCCTTAAGAAAACCTGCTACGACTTTAGAATCATTAGTCCTGGTGGCCTTCGCATCCACCCACTTGGAAACGTAGTCCACCGCAAGCAATATATAAAGATTTCCATTACAGCTAGGAAAGGGTCCCATAAAGTCCATTCCCCAAACATCAAAGACCTCACAAAAGATTAATGACGATTGCGGCATCTCATTCCGCCTGGTGATATTTCCAACCCTTTGGCATCGGTCACAGGATTTGCAAAAGGCGTAAGCATCCCGAAAGATGTGTGGCCAAAAAATACGCGCCTCCAATACTTTCCTAGCAGTCCTATTTGCTCCAAAATGACCCACATATGCTTCAAAATGACAGAAGGCAAGGACAGATTGTACCTCATTGTCCGGAAGACACCGGCGCACTACCTGATCGATACAATGCTTCCAAAGGTAGGGATCATCCCAAACATAATGACGGGCCTCTCTACGTACCTTCGACCTTTGAGCTCTGGTGTAATCCGGGGGTAGTTCCTCTCGGACCAAATAGTTCACGATATCTGCGTACCACGGCCTGAAAGAACGGATTCCGAAGACGTCCTTGGCTATGTGAGGAGAGGGGTCATAAGTGTCTACAGAGTAAAGTGGAACACCGGAGATGTTGCCGCGGGGCGGTACTGTCGCCGCGGGCCGCGGTGAGCTTCCCTGGTTCTCAAGTAAATATGCCTCCGGGTCGCGGTGAACATTACCGCGGGGCGGTGGATCCTCCAGCTTCATACTGGCTACAAGTCGCCGGGTCGCGGTAATGGGGGCCGCGGGGCGGTGAGCACTTCCTGAACTCTCTTCGATCATAAAGAGTGTGTCGTCCGGGAAGGTTCCGTGAATGGGGTTCTGTTTTCTGGGCTGATCTTCTTGATGTACGAGTCTACTCAGGTGATCAGCTACTAGGTTCTCCGCTCCCTTCTTATCACAAATCTCCACATCAAATTCAGTGAGAAGGAGAACCCATCGGATTAATCTTGGCTTTGCTTCTTTCTTCGTCATGAGGTAACAAAGAGCGGCATGATCTGTATAGATAATCACCTTGACTCCCAAAAGATATTGCCTAAACTTCTCCAAGGCAAAGATAACTGCCAGCATCTCCTTCTCAGTAGTGGAGTAGTTCCTCTGGGCTCCATTTAGAGTCATGAAAGCATAATGAATCACATGGGAGGCACGTCCCACTTTCTATCCTAGAACTGCTCCAACTCCATAGTCACTAGCGTCGCACATGATCTCAAACGGGCGAGACCAGTCAGGTGCCTGAATGATGGGTGCACTTGTCAGGTGTTCTCTCAAGCAATCAAACGCCTTCTTACACTCATCAGTAAATGCATAGGTCACCTCCTTCTTCAGTAGCTCGCATAGGGGTGAGGAGATCTTAGAGAAGTCCTTGATAAATCTTCGGTAAAAACCTGCATGACCTAAAAAGGAACGCACTTCACGCACATTAGTAGGATAGGGCAAAGACTGAATTACATCAATCTTCGCCTTATCGACCTCAATACCCCTAGCGGAGACGATATGACCAAGTACTATCCCCTGTTCTACCATAAAATGACACTTTTCATAATTCAAAACCAAATTGGTTTCAACACATCTTTTAAGTACAAGTGCCAAATGGTTCAAACATGAGTCAAAGCTAGTCCCATGCACTGTAAAGTCATCCATGAATACCTCAATAAATTTCTCAACATATTCAAAAAAAATACTAACCATACATTGTTGAAAGGTATCGGGTGCGTTACACAATCCAACTGGCATTCTGCGGTATGCAAAGGTGCCAAAGGGACATGTAAAAGTGGTTTTCTCTTGGTCTTCTGGCGCAATGGCCACCTGAAAATATCCTGAATACCCGTCGAGAAAGCAGTAATAGGGGCGCCCAACAAGGCGTTCTAGCATTTGATCGATAAAGGGCAGGGGAAAATGGTCTTTCCGAGTCAATGCACACCCTCCATCCTGTGGTGGTCCTTGTAGGAACTAAATCCCCTTGTTGATTTTCCACTATAGTGATGCCTCCTTTCTTAGGAACAACCTGGGTTGGGCTTACCCATTGGCTATCTGAAATAGGGAAGATCATATCAGCTTTGAGGAGTTTCAGCACTTCCTTCTTGACCACTTCCATCATTGGAGGATTGAGCCTTCTCTGCGGCTGCCTGGATGGTTTGGCTCCATCTTCAAGTAGAATCCTATGCATACAAGTCGAGGGACTTATTCCTTTTATGTCTGCAATGGTCCATCCTATCGCAGTCTTGTACTCCCTGAGCACGCCTAATAGCTTCATTTCCTGGTCTGCAGATAGCTTACTAGACACAATGACTGGCAGAGTATCGTTGGCTCCAAGAAAGGCGTACTTGAGATGATCTGGCAACTGTTTCAATTCAATCTCGGGGGCCTGTTCGACAGAGGGAACAAGCTTCTTGCTCGGATTTAGTAAAGTGGGGCCAACGCCCAAAGGATCTAAAGGATACTTACCATATGCATCCAGCTGAGCTATGACTTCCTGCATGTTAGATGATAAAGAATATTCCTCATGGGAAAAATCCAAATTGTTCTCAACAATGGATTGCAACTTATCAGGACCAGAAATATCAAATACATCTTGTGCAATAGAGTCAATCACGTCAATTGAGCATAAAGAATGGTCTTCATTAGGGTGTTTCATAGCTTCATATATGTTATATTCCACCTTTTCCCCATCAAATTCCATGGAAAGTGTCCCACTTTGCAAATCAAGTTTAGTCTTAACAATTTTCAAAAATGGCCTACCTAACAGTATAGGGGTTGCCTTTGTATCTGTTTCCATATCTAAGACATAAAAATCTGCAGGGAATATCAATTTATCTACCATAACAAGAACGTCCTCTACTACTACTCTAGGGTAGACACTAGACTTATCAGCTAATTGAATTACAATTCCTGTTTCCTGTAGAGGTCCAAGTCCAAGAGATTCATAGAGAGAATAGGGCAAAACATTAATGGAGGCACCAAGATCAAGCATAGCTCTTTCAAACTTAGTGTCACGAATAATATAAGGAATGCTCCACATACCTGGATCGCCGCACTTCTTTGGCAGACGCCTCTGGAATACAGCGGATACGCGTTCGCTAACCTTGACTTTTTCCTTGCCCTTCAGCTTCTGGTTTCGTTTGATGGTGCATAGCTCCTTTAGAAACTTAGCGTACCTTGGTATACTCTTGACAAGCTTGAGGAGTGGGATATTCACTTCACATTTACTGAAAGTGTCGAAGAGATCCTTGTCGTCAATCACTCTCCTTTCCTTTAATGCCTCCGGAAAGGGGATGGGGGGCTTTTCAGATCCAAGAGGAGGGAAATATGGACGAACATAGGGGTCCTCTTCTTCATCATGATCGATCTCTGGGCTTTCACCGCGGGGCGGTGCTCTTGGCCGCGGGGCGGCAGTGTTGACTCAGAATAACTAGGAGCTGCCACCGGGTCGCGGTGGTGATCGCCGCGGGGCGGTGAAATTTTCCCATCTTCAATTTCGGTTTTGTCGTCTTTTTCAGCAGTAGGAGCGACTTGTAATTCTTTGCCACTTCGAAGGGTCACAACATTTACACTTTCTTGCGCATCCCTTTTGTTCAACCTAGCAACCGTATCTGATAAATTAACCACGGTCTCCTTCATGCCCTTGATGCTGGCCTCAGTAGTGTGTACATGCGTTGTGAACTGCATTGTTAAGGTTTTGAGCATATCTTCAGTTGAAGGGGAGTTACTAGCTTGGGGGGCTGCTGGTGGCTCATCAAAGTGAGGTTTTGGTGGTGGTTGTAGCTGTTGTTGATCTTGTCTAGGTCTAATCGGCCCGTAACCTCCAACGGCGTATACTTCAACAGTAGTGGCATCCTGAAGTTGGGGACAAGCGTTGGTGTTGTGAAATGGGTCAACGCAAATTCCACAAGTGTTGTGCTGTTGGGATGCTTCTTTTGAACTCATCTTCACAAAAACCTGTTTCAATGAAGTAATCTCTTGCATCAGATGTGCATCGTTGGAATTGATGGCATTAACGCCTCTGATTTTTGGGGCTTCATCAAAATCCCTTGTGCCCTCAGCCATATCATGAAGTTTAATCATAGCTGCATCGGGGGTCATATTCAAGATACTACCACCACAAGTAGCATCAATGATTCTTCTTTCATCATCTAGCAGTCCATTGTAAACATAGAGTACCAGAGCTTTCTTGTCAAAACCATGGAACGGGCAACTAGAACAAAGTCGTTTGAACCGCTCACAATAGTCATAAAGGATCTCCTCATCTCCTTGTTCAATACTGGAAATTTCCCTTTTTAAGGCGTTTACCATCTTGGTTGGGAAATATTGTGTGAGGAATGCCTTATGTAGCTCAGCCCATGAATCTATGCTTCCGCCGGGTAGATGATAGTACCAGTCCTCAGTATCGTCCTTAAGAGTGAACCCGAAGGCTCTCATTTTTATCTGATCTTCAGTGACGTTGGCTGGTTTAATGCTCATAATGACGTTGTGGAATTTACCCAAATGAAGAATGGGGTCTTCTCCACTTCGTCCATAATATCTCGGGAGCAACCGTATCACTCCTGTTCTGAGCTCAAACGTCACACCATCATCAAGCGGTGGAATGATTACAGCCAATGGCTGTTATGCCAGATGTGGCATAGTCAACTGTCGGAGTGTCTGAGCCATTCGTACCTGCCTCTGTATCAACTTCAACAAGTAGCGAATCAGTAGCAAAGGTGCGGACCGTAAGATAGATCCACACCGCAGTCAATCACAAATAATCACAAACAGAGTATTTGACTCCCCGGCAACGACGCCAATTTTGACAAGGCCGGAAACCCGTGTCGTTTTCCTGTCAAAGAAATCCTAATTCACCTACTATAGAGTATAGCAAGAAAGTCAGGGTCGATCCCACAGGGAGTCAGTTATCTGTATGCAATAACGTGTGAGTAACAAGTAACAGGGGGGTTTTATAGTAATGGCAAAGTAACAAAGACGCAAGATTTAACAGAAGAAGGAATATGATGAGGAAAGGTATTCCACTAGACAAATATCCACACAGCAGATGAAATAGGTTGATCACTAAAAACTATCGTTCCAAGTTCTTTTTACAATCTTATAGTTGTTCCCACCCTGATCTTAAGTACTATCGATTCTCACAGTTGTCGATAGACTTATTACTATGTCACTGGTAAAGTACCACCGATTCTCACAGTTGTCGGCAGACTTTACCACTAACACAGCAATAGCAATTCACACAAGGATATAGGATACATGCAAATAGAAGGACGTACTAATACTCGCATGCAACTGATTCTCACTCATGATTGTACGCTCGGAACCCCTATACGCACAACCGTGTTTGCCACTAGATATGCACTCGGAACCCCTATATGCAAATCCTAGCAATTGATAGATGTCGAAAAACCTAGTTAGCTACGCTAGAAGAATAACATAAACGAATAGACAATATGCTCAAGAGAATTAATCCAACTTTATAAGATATAGAACGAGGAATAGAAATCTCACAACCAATTCATTGCAGTGCTTCAATTGTCTAGCGAAACAAAGGTGTTTAGCTCTCTATTCGTTCAAACCCTAGAATTGGAATGAATAATAGAGAGGACCGAACTCTCTACAAAAACTAAAGAAAAGGTTCTTAAATAGGTTTTAGAAAACTAACCTAGCAAATAAGGAAAGTAAATAATAACAATTATAAAGTCGAAAATACTAAAACGGAAATAATTCAACGCTGGCCGCGAGGCGTCGTTCTCCACCGCGGGGTGGCGGCTAGCTTGTGCTGTCTTCTCTGAGATCCATTGCCGGGTCGCGGTGGCTTGTGGCGGCAAGACCAGCTTCTTCAAGTCTTCATCTTTTGCTCTCCTGTACTACCAAGTAATGGTAGCCTTCCTCCATGAATTCTGAGCAGATCTTCTCCTCCATCTTCCATCATCTCTCCACTAAGCTGTAAATCCTATGATATCTTCGCTTTTCAACTATTCTTCTGGATTACAGACTTAGCCTAAATCTATACCAAAACTCCATCTAAAATATGTCAATAATCACTAGTTAGGGTGCCTGAAATGGCACCTATCAACGCTACTCTCAACTTTGTCGTCTAGCTTCCTCCCACTTCTTAACATGACGGCATTAACATTCTGCATCGGGTTCAACTCCGTCTGAGATGGTAGTTTACCCGAATCCTTAGCTTCCAACTTGCTTAATGCTTGAGAAATCTGCCCAACTTGAGTCTCCAAGTTTTGAATGCTCGACTTGGTATCATGCTGAAATTGTACCATGCTACTCTGCATCGTGGTCATATTCTGAGTAAGATCTTTGATAATATCTTCTGCAGACATAGATGAACTCGGCTTCTGTCCCTAAGGTCTAGGATTATATGGAGGTCTGAATTGTTATTGACCCCAGGCTGCTGAAAGTGTTGCTGCTGCTGCTGTTGGAATTGCTGGTTTTGTGGGTTCCCATATCTCAAATTGGGGTGATCTCTCCACCCTGAATTGTAGGTGTTGGAGTATGGGTCATATTGTGGTCTCGGAGGTCCGAAACCTCCCATAGATTCACTTCAGCTTCAAGCTCTTGAAGTGTCGGACATGCATCCGTAGGATGGACCATGTCATAACAGATGCTGTAAGCCTTAACTTGCTACGGGTTACCTTTCACCATAAAACGCTTCATCATCTCCTTCAACTCGTTCATATCAGATTGCAGGGCAGATGATGGATGAGAGTCGGCTGCTTTGGCTGCGTGAGAGCTTGCTCTCTTGCTGAATTGCCTTGAGCCTTCAGATAGCTCAGAAAACATCTCAAAAGCTGTAGCAGGCGTTTTCTTCAGAATGTTACCTCCACAGGCTGCGTTCACCATTCTGCGCTCATCATCAAGAAGTCCTCCATACAGATAAAGAATGAGATCCTGATCAGAATAACCATGGTACGGACAACTTGATATTAGCCGTTTGAATCTCTCATACTACTCATAAAAAGTCTCAGTAGCATGTTGTTCAATGTTGTTGATGTTCTTCTTCAGGCTATTGAGCTTTGTTGCAGGAAAGTACTTCCCTAGAAAGGCCTTCTTCATCTTTGCCCATGTATCAATACTTATCGGAGCTAGATAGTAGAACCAGTCATTGGCCGAATCCTTCAAACAAAAAGGAAAAGCCCTCAGCTTGATTTGATCTTCAGTAACTCCTCTCGGCTTCATACTGGTGCAGACAACATGAAATTCAGATAAGTGCTTGTTGGGGTCTTCGCCATTCATCCCATGGAAGTGGGGTATCAAATGAATCAATCCAGACTTCAACTCAAAATTGACACCATCAGCCAACTCAGGAAATTGCACAGGAAGCGGTTGTTACTCTAAATTCGGTGCGGTTAACTGCCTCAAAGTTTGCTGGGCAGCCATCTCGAGTTGTTCACGAACTGCTCTGCGGTTCCTGGAAAGTGTCCGTTCAGTTTCTGGATCAAGATTTAAATTGGAGAATTAGTAGCACGGGTGTGAACCATAAGACAGGTTCACATAACAGTTGGTAAACAATCACACACAAACACGAAAAGATGAAAACTTTAGATTCCCCGACAACGGCGCCAAATTTGACAAGGCTTTTGTCGTATGTACCTATCAAATAAACCTCAATAACCCAACTAATGTAGTCTGGCAAGTAAGGGTCGAACCCACAGAGAATCAAGCTATCTATCATGTTTGCAGAAATCGTTTACCAATCATCAACAATAACAAATGGGGGTTTGGTTTGATTTCTAAAGCTACGAAATTAACTAACAAATGTAACAAAGATGTAAACAGATATTGACGAAAGAGCTCAGCCAGACAAATATCCACACTTCAATTTGATTGATTGATCATCGATTATCTCTAGTTCTTTAACCCAATGAATGTTCCAATTCCTTTTCTTAAGTTTTTATTAACAGGGCATCCAGACCCTGATAATACTAACTATCAAACAATTAGGAAACTCTCGAGATTCAATTCAATAGCATCAGTAAGTTCCAGGAATTTCAGCAGATACATGCAACATAAAACAACAAGTTTTATTTAGCATGCAAATCAATTCTCTTCTACAATAAACTATCACAACTAGTTCTAGAATATCGTAGTTGCTACTCTGAATCAGATATTTCAACTAGAAATAATCCAACTCTAGCATAAGAGTAATACCAATGGCCAATTAGCAAAACTCAAAGGGATTAAGTTCAAGAGAATCAATAACATTCAAAGGAATGGAACAAGAGTGATAATCTTACAACCAAATCAAACGAAGGCTTCAATCGTCTAACCAAGCAAAGGAACTTAGTTCTTCATACTCTTGCAAAAACTCCAAAAACAATAGAAATGGTCGTTCTCCAAAAACAACATAATGAAAACTAGGCTTAGCAAAGTATTTATATCCTAGGCTAAAGATAACAGTTTCCATAAAAATGTAATTAAAACAATTAATAAAAACTGATAAAATAACTAAGAAAATCCGAAACAACAACTCTGTTGATTTTTGTTCAATGTCCGCGATCGCTGCCTTGTTGGCCGCGATCACGGCTTTGCTTGTCTTTGACTTCAGCATTTTCTTCAATGGCCGCGATCGCTGCCTTGTTGGCCGCGATCGCGGCTTCTTCTTCTGGGCATCTCAGCGAGTTCTTGCAAGGACGCGCCTGCTGCTTCTAGGCCACGGTTGCGGCTTATCCTTCTCAACACCATTGACTCTCCAAAACTCCCTAAAATCCAGCCTTTCTTGTACTAGTCTTCCCAACTCTATAATCACAAATTTGCTCCTAAACTAGTACAAACATCCCCAATAGTGTACCAATGATTCCTAGTAATGCACTACAAAGTAGAGCGTATCAGCTTGCACAACCGCAGTTTGGGTGGCGAATCTTCCTTGTTCCAGCGAGATCCTCCATAGGGGACCTATCATTTGGTATCAGAGCTACTTACAAGGTAAGGTTTCGAATCCTAACTTGGTTCTTACAAGAATAGCATGCAAAGTTAACCAAGTGTTATAGCTGAACCATTTTGTGTGTTGTTCGAGTGAAATTTGTGTGGTGTGCTTAAGTTTGTGTGAGATCTGAATATTTTGCATAACTTCGTGTGATAAAGGTTGAAGATGGCAGTTACTTTTCCTAGCTTGAATTTTGTAACTCCTTGATGAGCCATTACATTCTTGGAATTAATTTGTTGAGTTAAGTTTGCATTTAATGTCCTGATTAAATTGGTCTTGATCAGATTTGAAAATCGGTAACTCCTTGGATGACTTGAATGCTGAATTTTGTAACCCCTAAGTTGAATTCAATCATTTAATGCTTGTCTTAACTTAGCCTTGACCCATTGTTGTCGATTTTTGAAACTCTTGAGCTTATTAATCACGTGTATTTGCATGAAAAGTATTCTATAGGGTCTAATTCAAGGAATCAAATACGGCAAACGTAAGTATTCCTAAGCAACTTCATGATTTGATCATTCACGTGTTTAGTTAAGCAACAAGGGTTATCATGTTTGTATCATCTGAATTCAAAAGCAAAGTGTATCCAAGTTAAGTTAGCAAAGATTGCTAGGACAAGTTGTGAACTCGAGAAAAGGGGGTTGAAGAAAAGAAATACCCGGCCTAAAACAAAAGGGACGGCTATAGAAAAATCATATTCAACCAGAAAAAGTCGAGTACATTTTATTGGAGTTTCTTGTTTGATTAAGTGTGTATAAAAAAAACTGAATTTGTGAAGGTAAGTGCTTAGTACCCTTGAGTAAGATTTGACTACTTGAACAAAGTGTTGATACACGTGGTGAACTAAGCTCTTTGGCCAAACACAACTCCTAGCCTAACCTTGTACTTTGCAGTTTGCAACAATCCTTGTGATTATTAAGTTAGATTTGATACTGCTTTGTGGTAGTTCTTGCATTTGTGTGGGTCAGGTTGGAGTCTTATTAAGTCAAGGAATTGATCCACTTGAACTCAAGGCTAACTTGAATACAAGGACATCAAGTGTTGAGCTCGCTAAAGGTTCGTCCACTAGACTTGTTCAATTCAGTTTCTAGCTAAGTAGTTTGTTTCTTGTCTTGTATTACTATGTCCATACATGGAGACAAAGGGAAGAACCTCATGGATGCACCAGCCCCTAGCCACCCTCATGACACCATGAGTTACCCTTTCACCGAGGATGTGACTAAGGATGTAGTCGTCCGATGGGGACTACCCCCAATCTTTGATGGGTACGCAAAAGATGATGATTTGTTGTTAGACCCTATGGCCATGAGTGAGAGTTTGGTGACTCAAGAAGTTATTGAGAGAAAAGAGGCCAAAGAGATAAAGAAGAAAAAAGTCTTGCAACCGCTACCATTGGAGAAGTCTTTGTGATCTCTAGGGTGAAAGAAGAGCCTTTTGATCAAAGGTATGACTCCTATACAAACATGGAGCCAATATATGATGGAGATGAATTTTTGGAGAAGCCTCATTAGTTTGAAGAAGAAAAGTTTTTGGAGGTGCCTATGTAGGACCCACCCCCATGGTTGACTATGGCCAATGAGAGAAAAGTTTCCACCACCTATGTGCCATTGCTGGCCATGACCAACCTTAGCTTTGGGTGATAGTGGAAGTGATCAAAATGTGATCTCTAAATCCGTGGTTCAAATGTTAGGTGTTGTGACTCAACCACAAAATCCACCCCTTGTGATAGGATGGGTGAATGAGGGCAATAAGCTCAATGTGGATAAGAAGGTTCATGTGAGCTTTAGCTTGGGAGCCTATTCAGATTGGGCGACATTTGTGGTGATGCCCACACATGCAGTTGGTATCATCTTAGGGAGACCATGGAAGTTCGACCTCAATGTCATCCATGAAGGCTGATTTAATGTGAATCATGTGTATAAAGATGAAGTGTGGTACCGGTTTGAGGCCATGAGTGTGGAAGCATTGAAGGAGGCTAGAAGGCGTGCCAAGAGCTTGGTGCATAAGGAGAAGGAACCATGGGTATTCAAACTACCCCATGAGCTTTGCAAGGCATCAAAACCCAACGTGAAGAGTCAAGTCTGTACCCTCAAGTCATCCATAGTCCTCAAACCTCCCGAGGTGATCAAGCCACTCACAAAGGAAAAGGGAGTCTTCTTGCCTATTACTTATGCTTTACATATGAGTTTAATGGCACACTTTCGAAGCTATCATGTGTATCTCTTTTGTTTGCTTGGAATTTTGTCTAATCATTCCCATGCTATTCATCCAAGTGAAACTCTAGGAGATAGATTGCATATTAAGAAGGGTAGTACCCTCAGAATTATATTTGTGCATGACGTGTTTAATGTTGCTCATCTTTCTCCTTTTTTTTGTGGACAGTGATGAAGGTGAGAAGGACTATGAAGATTCGGGGTCGAATCTTTCCCAAGGGGGGGAGGATGATGTGAATCGGACCTCACATCAAGTGTCGGCGGCGGCGTCGGCTCCGCTAGGGCATGACAAGTCTCACGGCGGCACTCCTTCAAACCAGCCGGCCTTGGACACTCATCTTCCTCCAAGTGAGAAGGAGCAACCTGCATCAAGTGCGTCCAACAAAGTGTGGCCCGCTCCGACCAAACCTTTCACAAGGGCAAGCGCTCGAGCACTAGCGCGCAGCACACAAGGAGTGGCTTTGGATCCTCCACTTGGTGCCATCACTTGGTCGCAAGCTCGGAAACTACTTCAAGTGCCCAAAGGAGTGGTGACAATGCTTAGCCAAGACAAGGTGTCGACGCTGCAAGTTGTCATGTCCAAGTCTTCGGGCGACTCTCTTCCAAATGGTCCCAAATTCAGGAACCATCTTATAAGGACCCAAGAGGCCCAAAGGAACTGGGAGAGCCGAGCAAAGTCATGGCGCGCCCGTCTCTTTCAAGCACCTCTCCGACAGCGTCGGCGTCCAGTGGCACATGAAGTAGGGCATGGGCGTTCTCCTAAATGCCTAGGGCGTTTGGGCCCATTTTTGGTTAGCATTCTCACGATGTCTTCAAGGCCCACATATCCAACATTCAGGCCAATCCGAGTCGTTTTGCTCCTGCTTCTACTGAAGGCTGCATTTACTATTTTTAGTGTCTTTGACCTAGACTATAAATTGTTTTTCTTGCTTCTGTTTTCATTTACGTTTTAGCTATCAAAAATACTCTTATGTTTTCCAGAGAAAACCTCAAGAGTTTCATAGTTTAAGGCATCAGATTAGTGTGTTCATCCAATCAATTGTAGGTTTGGGTTTGGTGTGTTCATCCAGATTCGTTCTTGCAATACAATCGGTCATTTGGTGTGTTTATCCATCTAATATCTGTTTCTTATCTTCTTCCTTCCTCTCCTTTGAATCCTCTCAAGTTCTTGAACATTTTCTCTTTCAAATCTACCATTTTCACAAACAACTACTCCGACTATCATCAAGGCTTGCACAACCGTAGTTTGGGTGGCGAATATTCCTTGTTCCGGCAAGATCCTCCATAGGGGACCTATCAGTTTTGCCTTGCGTCTAGTCCTTGTGTTGTTGCGTCTAGTCTGTGTTGATTTCTCGATTAATTGAGTCGAGTCCTTAGGCTGCAAAAAACAGAGAGAAGCGCAACTTGAAGGAGGAGTCAAAATTGTTTTTCAGATCCTACAATCTAGGGAGCATCCTAACAACTTTGTTTCACACGTCCAGCCTTATTTGTTTGTTATTTTTGTTGAGTCAATCCATCCCTATCCTTTAGCTGAACAGTTGGATGTGTTAGTTTCATTATTTTAGTCTTTTTGCTGCATTCCACGTGAATTTGTTGCTTCTTACGCATAGCTACAGCTTCAACATTGAAGTAACGGGAAATACTCTTTGTTGACTTATTGTATTTTTTTAAAATTTTGTTGCCTTACAATCTGCATTTGGCACGTCTATAGTAAAAAAAATATTATTCAAGAAAAAGTGGTTGAAATTAGAAATACCAGGCCTAGTTCCAAAAGGGAAGACCATAGAAGAAGTGATTCAACAATTTGAACAAAGTCTTGAAGTTTGGTTGCATTAAACATTGGAAACTTTGTGATATTGCAACAAGTGTAATCATTGTACTTGCAAGTGAGTTTAGTAGCTTCTTTGACGTTGCTTGGCTTAGTTATTGCACAAGTACTTCAGGTTCATTTGTGGTGTGTTTGCTTGTTTCTTTGCTTTTAAATTGAGTCTAGGAACCCTAAGCCTACTCTACATAGGTTGCTTGCTTGGCTAAAAGTCTTGACTCTTGAATCAAGGTTTTCAAGCTCTTACTAGCTTAGGTTCCATTGATAAAAGTCTTGTGTTCTTTGGGGACTTTTGTGTTTGGTTGTTGTTTGTTGAGTCTTATTGTCAAGGAACCACCAAATGGACGACCAAGACTAGAACAAAGGCCCCTCCAATGAAGGCACACCACTCGGCTCCCCTATCACCATGGAGACCCTTCTCCAAGCCATACAAACAACCAAGGATGACACAGATGAAAGGGTCCGCCAGCAGATTCAAGCCTTGAGAGAGGAGCAAGATGCCTTCATGGGGAATATGGAGGCCAAGTGGGAGCAATCCCAAGGTGGCTTGCGACTGAGTGGAGCTCAAAAGCTAGGAGGCCCATCCAACTCCTACCATGTAGAAGGAGGCGCTTCTGTAGCCTTTTCCCAAGAGATCTCACGGTTGTCCATCCATGACACCACCTCCTCCCACGTCCCACTAGTGTCCACAACTAGAGAAGGGCAAGGTATGAATTTTGAGTTCCTTTTTACTTCCGGAGTTTCTACTTTTCCTCCTTTGTGAACTTACCATGCAAATTTGGGAGCAAGAGGACCTCAACATGATTACTACCCTCCAAGGAACCTCGCGCCTCCCTTGCTGCCGAGGAGGAACATGCTGGGTCGGGGCTTTGTCCGTGGCAACTTCCAAGCGCCATGGCTGCCCTACTAAGCTCAAAGGGTGTGACGTGGCTAAAATATGCAATGCAAATATCGTTGAATAGCCTAATCAAAGTAAAAGTCCTAACAAACCTACTAAACAGATGTATAGCAAGCAAGCAAGGGTCGAACCCACAGGGAGGAAGTAATCAATCTATGTGTTTATAAGCATGCAAAGTAACAAGGGGGGTTTTGATTATCAAACACAGTAAAGTAAAAAACTTTGGTTGATTTGAGAATATGATTGGGGAAAGTAGTTCCACTAGAACGAGATCCACAATACAGAGATATAAGTCGATCACTGAAATCTTATAAATCCAAGTTCTTTTACTATTCTTATGGTTATTCCCACCCTGATCATTATTAACTACCAATTCAGAAAGTTGTTGATAGTACTTACTACAGTATCAATGGAAGAAAACCTTACCACTAATAAAGCAATAGCAATGCATGCAAGTATATAGGATACATGCGAATAGAAGAAAACCTTACTACTCAACATGCAAATAATTCTCACTCACAATTAAACACTCGTATTCCACTATATGTTTAATCATGTATGCTACTAGATATGCACTCGTATTCCACTATATGCAATCCTAGCAATTGATAAATATTACTCAACCTAGTTGGACAGGCTATGAAGAATAACAATAAATCAATACTCAATATAACCAAGAGAATTAAACCAACACATATAAGAATAAGAACAAGGAATAGAAATCTCACAAACGAATCAATTGTATTGCTTCAAACGTCTAGTAGAACAAGGGGAAATTAGTGCTCCATTGAGATGCAAAATGAAACCCTAATTTAGAAAAACTACGATGATAAAGTGTCTTCTTACTCAAGACCTGGAAAAGGTCTTAAATAGGCTAACGAAATAAACTTGACCTAAAAAATAATAAAGGAAACAAGATAATAGAACTAGAAAATCCGAAATTGCAAAATAGGAAATAATATCTCGCTGGCCGTGAGCGTTAACAAGTCCACCGCGAGGAGGCGGCTTCCACCGTGGGGCGTCAGGTCCTTCTCTGAGATCCACCGCCGGGTCGCGGTGGCTTCTGGCGCGGGGCGGCGGTGACGGTGTCTTCTTCAGCTTCTGCGATACTTCCGTAAAAATGCCATAACTTTTGATTCCCAACTCGGAATGCGCTCATATTTTGAGGACTTGCAGTAGACTTCATGATCTAACTCCTAGAATTGGAATCACTTCATTTGGACATCTTAGTAGAGAGAACGAACCATTTGAATTCAGCACATTGTTCTTCTACTCTTCAATACACTTCAAACCTCTATAAATCCCATGATTTCTTCACTTCTCCACTCTAACTCCATAATCCACGATTGTGCTCTAAATCCATCCAAATGGCGCCTCAAACCTAGTAATAACCCCCAGATATGCACTACAAAATAGCACTGATCAGGGTGGCTTTTGAAGAGGAGTATGGCGAGGCCCAAGACAGACCCCGTCGCCATGGCATCAAGCTTGAAGTTTAGCCATTTGGAGGTACATGTGAGGTAGAAACTTACTTAGATTGGGAGCAAAAAACTAAGCAAATGTTTTAGTTTTATAACTACTCTAACGCACAAAGAGTAGCTATTGCTTCCATTAAGTATGTAGATTTTACTTATCATTGGTGGCTTGAAGATAATAAGGAAACAAAACTTTAGAGGATATCCTCAAATTGAGACTTGGGAAGAGCTTAAAAATGCATTGAGAAACTGGTTTGTGCCGAATGATTATACGGAGAGAGTCCATGCTAGACTTGAGCAATTGAGACAAGGAAGTAGGACCCCGAATGAATTCTATAAGGAGCTAAGGACTTTGGTCTTTAAGTCTAGACTTAGATTCCCCGAGGGCTATCTTATTTCTAAGTTTATCAATAGCTTGAATCCGGGCCTTAAGGATGTGGTGAACATTCAACACTTTGTGCGTGAGACACCTATTGAAGAGGTTCTTCATTACACTAACCATGTATACAAGAACCTTCCTCAAAGGCGCCCTCAAGTGGCAAGTTCACGGCCTTGGACTCCGGCTAGTGCTAGTGGTTCCCAAGCCACACCAAGGCGCCTAGAGCCTATGCATGACCAACAAAGTTAGCCTAAGAGAGATGCTCAGCCTTAACCCCAACGAAAAGAGAGGGAGAGCCGAGCTAGAGATCTCAAGTGCTTTAAGTGTCTTGGAAGAGGGCAATTTGCCAAGGACGGCCCCTCAAAAAGGCAAGTTCTTCTTAACACTCTAGAGGACTATGAGTCCGAGGATGAGTGTCAAGAAGAGGTTATTGAAGAGGAAGATGGGGTAGAGGAATTGCATGTGGTGGCAGCCGAGGGTGAGTGCTTTGTGGTAAAAAAAATCCTTAATTGCCTCGGAGAGTCCTAGTGTGCATACCCAACGTGAAACCATATTTCACACAAGGTGCACCATTAGGGGGAAGGTGTGTAGTGTCATTGTTGATGGTGGGTCATGTTGCAACATCATTGACCAAGAATTGGCAATGTAATTTATATATCAAATGATGACTGAATCAGATCGAAATACAACTTATCCTTAGAGAATAAAGGATCGAGCCTCGTCCGACAGGCATTTTGGTGTTTCGACCGGCAGCGATCGGGTAGAATTTCCGAGGGGTTTGAGTGAGAGTGAATATGCAAGTAGGCCTCTCGAAGGGTAAGTCAGTGGATGTTGTGTATAGACGTGTCCTCTGTCGTTTGCTTCTTCGTGGTCTATTTAAGGTAGTTTTCTCCTTGTGTCCGTTATTCGTCTTCGCATTTATCCTCTATTAATTATGTGCAAGATCTTTGGGATTTGCTCTTGATTGCCATCATAATCTTTGTGTTTAATGTTGTTACCGTTGTCACCGATCAAGCAATTAATGTCTAGGGCGAAACTTCTGGGATTCGGTCGGATCCTCAGCGTCTGAAGGGCATCCGTCGCCTCTAACTCCTTCTGACCTTCGGCTTCGTCTGGACTTTGGCCCAATTCATTTGATCCGATCCCTTGGAGTAAGTTTGGGCCCAACAATAGCCCGAAGTTGTTTTGGGCTCCATGGCAGCTGTGAGAAGGAGTCCAAGCAACTTTCATCCCACACGATCTCCACCCTCCGATCTAAGCGCGACAGGCGAGGGCTACGTGGCGATAATCCCGTTGCATGATGGGACGTCTCTATGACTGCCGATTCCCTCTATAAATCCGAATCAAGTTTCTGACGGTTTGGCTTCATCTTCTTCCTTTGTTTCCTCATCTGGTAGGTTTTGCTGAGTTTTTTCAAAAAAAATTGCTCTTCGATTCCCTTCTCTCTCTGTTCTGGAGATGGTTTCTAGTGAATCTTCCGAGTCGACTGCTACATGCTCGAACTCGAGCAAGAATGAGGTCCCTCCCCCCCCCTCTTTTCCTTCTGAAGGAGGCAGATGCTCTGACGGGGACTCTGTCGGAGGCGGAGTTGAAGCAGATCCTTCAAGTTGGAGGCTTTCCTCCGGAGACGGTCGCAAGGTTGCCGTATCTAGACGAGAGAGCCGACGCTCTCTATGAGGGATGGGTTTGTTTCTATGCTTACCCATTTAGGATTGGCCATACGTTTCCATTCTCCCCTCTTGTTAGGGATTTTTTAGAGACCTTGGAGCTTGCGCCGTGTCAGGTCATGCCGCAGGCGTGGCGGATCCTTAGGGTTTTAGATTTGTTGAATGTTCAGTTTGGGGTTGGTTTTAACTTCGACGCCCTATGGTACAATTATTCTCTGGGGTCAAAGAGTTCTTCTCGTGTCCAGTTGCGTATTCGTCCGGGTCGAAAGCCCTTGGTGTTCAACTTAGATGTAAACGACCGTGGATGGGGGTCGAAGTTTTTTTTCATCGAGCGTTCGTCTCTAGAGAAGGTGGGTGACTATTCGTTTATGATGTCGGAGTGGCGAGTTGAGAGTACGTATTCGACTTCTCTTTGCCTGTTTTATGTGTTTTTAACCCTTTGCTTAACTCTTCTTTTTTGTAGTCCCTGAGGCTGAAGAGTTGGAAGCGGACGCTCAGTCAGAAGGTCTGACAAAGATTATTCTTAGTATCCCTGCATCGGAGCGGAAGTTCATAAACGTCAACTTGTTGTCGGTCTCCCCCACTACTCAGGACGTTATGTCGACTATTTCATCGTTTCGGGTCAAGTGTGAGTTTTTTGTTTGACTCATGTATTTTTAATTGTCTGCTTGTGATTTATGTTTTGTCTGTCGTGTTAGCGTCTCCGGATGGTCGGTCGAGTGCCCGTTTGAAGGGAGTGTCTGGGAAAAGTCTGATAGAGCAAAGGTTGGCGGCGGCCAGGGCCTCGTCGAGTAAATCGACGCCGGTGGAGTCATCGCTCCCAGCCAAAGTTGGCTCGAAAAGGAAGGTAGATGCTTCTTCTAGCGATGTGAAGGTGGTAGACACTCCAAAGAAAAAGGAGACGGCTGCTCGTGGAGTCGAGAAGATCGACGCGGTCGATCGATCGATTGCCGATCTCTTTCATGCTCAGGACCCGACTCTAAAGTCTGAAGTTGATGGCGTCTCTCCATTAGACTATATTGGCGAAGCGGGGTGCTCTGCGTGGACGGTAAGTCGTCTTAGCGGATCTCAAGTTTGTTCATTTTCTTTCTCATAGTCGGGTGGAACCTTGATTGTTTCGATCTTGTCTTATTTTCAGACATTCCAGTTTCTCTTAGGGGCGTATTCTGGTGTCAAAGAGATGGTCGCTAAGGCCGATGATAGGGCTGCTAGGTCAGAGTCCGATCTGGCGTCTTTGAAGACCAAGGTGGAATGAGCTGAGAGCCGTTTTAGGGACGCCGAGCGCCGCTTCGTTAGGGAGCTGAAGAATTGCCAAGATGACTTGGATGCTTGTTGGAGGGAGCTTAGTTAGAGCCAGTCAAGTGTTGAACAGAAGGTGAAGCAGGCTAGGATTGAGTCTGGTCGGGTCGCAGGCGATGTAGGCGCCTTCTATGCGTTGAAGTCGCATGTCGAGATGATCGGGGAGTTTGAAGAGGGAAAGCAGGAGACCTGGGATTTGAAGGCGGAGAAAGAGACCATGGATACCTTGTTTCCGAAGGGGAATCCTGGTTCAAAGCTTTTCCAGTTGGCCGGCGTCAGAGAGGAATCTCTAGACGAAAGTGCCGGTGAAGACGAGGTCCATTCTGGCGATACCGTGCCGCTCGAGCCCCAGCCTTCCACTGATCCAGCCCCTGCTGAAGGTAATGCCGCGAATCCCGACCTTTGACTATTTTTTGTAATTGACTTGTGACCCCACTTGTGTGTGGGTAGAATATTTTCTGTTTTGGCGACCCGTCTACCATCGCGGGTCGCATAATATGTCTGTGGATGATTTGAAGTCCTATGTGTGTGTAGGCAGATGATAGGTTCCATTTCAGGCACCCTAACTAGTGATTATTGACATATTTTAGACGGAGTTTTGGTATAGATTTAGGCTAAGTCTGTAATCCAGAAGAATAGTTGAAAAGCGAAGATATCATAGGATTTATAGCTTAGTGGAGAGATGATGGAAGATGGAGGAGAAGATCTGCTCAGAATTCATGGAGGAAGGCTACAATTACTTGGTATTACAGGAGAGCAGAAGATGAAGACTTGAAGAAGCTGGTCTTGCCGCCCCGTGCCACAAGCCACCGCGACCCGACGATGGATCTCAGAGAAGACAGCACAAGCCTAGTCGTCGCCCTGCGGTGGAACTCACCGCCCCGCGGTGGAGAACGACCCCTCGCGGCCAGCGTTGAATTATTTCTGTTTTAGTATTTTCGACTTTATAATTGTTATTATTTACTTTCCTTATTTGCTAGGTTAGTTTTCTAAAACCTATTTAAGAACCTTTTCTTTAGTTTTTGAAGAGAGTTCGGTCCTCTCTATTATTCATTCGAATTCTAGGGTTTGAACGAATGGAGAGCTAAACACCTTTGTTTCGCTAGACAATTGAAGCACTATAATGAATTGGTTGTGAGATTTCTATTCCTCGTTCTATATCTTATAAAGTTGGATTAATTCTCTTGAGCATATTGACTATTGGTTTATGTTGATTCTTCTAGCATAGCTAACTAGGTTTTTCGACATCTATCAATTGCTAGGATTTGCATATAGGGGTTTCGAGTGCATATCTAGTGGCAAACACGATTGTGCGTATAGGGGTTCCGAGCGTACAATCGTGAGTGAGAATCAGTTGCATGCGAGTATTAGTAAGTCCTTCTATTTGCATGTATCCTATATCCTTGTGTGAATTGCTATTGCTGTGTTAGTGGTAAAGTCTGCCGACAACTGGGAGAATCGGTGGCACTTTACCAGTGACATAGTAATAAGTCTATCGACAACTGTGAGAATCGATAGTACTTAAGATCAGGGTGGGAACAACTATAAGATTGTAAAAAGAACTTGGAACGATAGTTTTCAGTGATCAACCTATTTCATCTGCTGTGTGGATATTTGTCTAGTGGAATACCTTTCCTCATCATATTCCCTCTTTTGTTAAATCTTGCGTCTTTGTTACTTTGCCATTACTATAAAACCCCCCTGTTACTTGTTACTCACACGTTATTGCATACAGATAACTGACTCCCTGTGGATCGACTCTGACTTGCTTGCTATACTCTGTAGTAGGTGAATTAGGATTTCTTTGACAGGAAAATGACACCGGTTTCCAGCCTTGTCAAATTTGGCGCCGTTGCCGGGGAGTCACATACTCTGTTTGTGATTATTTGTGATTGACTGCGGTGTGGATCTATCTTACGGTCCGCACCTTTACTACTGATTCGCTACTTGTTGAAGTTGATACAGAGGCAGGTACGAATGGCTCAGACACTCCGACAGTTGACTGTGCTAGATCTGGCACAACAGCCATTGGCTTTAATCATTCCACCGCTTGCTGATGGTGTGACGTTTGAGCTCAGAACATGCATGATACGGTTGCTCCCGAGATATTATGGACGAAGTGGAGAAGACCCCATTCTTCATTTGGGTAAATTCCACAACGTCATTATGAGCATTAAACCAGCCAACGTCACTGAAGATCAGATTAAAATGAGAGCCTTCGGGTTCACTCTTAAGGACGATGCTGAGGACTGGTACTATCATCTACCCGGCGGAAGCATAGATTCATGGGCTGAGCTATATAAGGCATTCCTTACACAATATTTCCCAACCAAGATGGTAAACGCCTTAAAAAGGGAAATTGCCAGTATTGAACAAGGAGAGGAGGAGATCCTTTTTGACTATTGTGAGCGGTTCAAACGACTTTGTTCTAGTTGCCCGTTCCATGATTTTGACAAGAAAGCTCTGGTACTCTATGTTTACAATGGACTGCTAGATGATGAAAGAAGAATCATAGATGCTACTTGTGGTGGTAGTATCTTGAATATGACCCCCGATGCAGCTATGATTAAACTTCATGATATGGCTGAGGGCACAAGGGATTTTGATGAAGCCCCAAAAATCAGAGGCGTTAATGCTATCAATTCCAACGATGCACATCTAATGCAAGAGATTACTTCATTGAAACAGGTTTTTGTGAAGATGAGTTCAAAAGAAGCATCCCAACAGCACAACGCTTGTGGAATTTGCGTTGACCCATTTCACAACACCAATGCTTGTCCCCAACTTCAAGATGCCACTACTGCGGAAGTGTACGCCGCTGGAGGTTACGGGCCGATTAGACCTAGAAAAGATCAACAGCAGCTACAACCACCACCAAAACCTCACTTTGATGAGCCATCAGCAGCCCCCCAAGCTAGTAACTCCCCTTCAACTGAAGATATGCTCAAAACCTTAACAATGCACTTCACAACGCATGTACACACTACTGAGGCCAGCATCAAGAGCATGAAGGAGACCGTGGTTAATTTATCAGATACGGTTGCTAGGTTGAACAAAAGGGATACGCAAGAAAGTGTAAATGTTGTGACCCTTCGAAGTGGCAAAGAATTGCAAGTCGCTCCTACTGCTGAAAAGGACGACAAAACCGAAATTGAAGATGGGCAAATTCCACCGCCCCGCGGTGATCACCACCGCGACCCGGTGGCAGCTCCCAGTTATTTTGAGTCAATATTGCCGCCCTGCGGCCAAAAGCACCGCCCCGCGGTGAAAGTCCAGAGATCGATCATGATGAAGAAGAGGACCCCTATCTTCGTCCATATTTTCCTCCTCTTGGATCTGAAAATCCCCCCGCCCCCTTTCCGGAGGCATTAAAGGAAAGGAGAGTGGTTGACGATAAGGATCTCTTTGACACTTTCAGTAAATGTGAAGTGAATATTCCACTCCTCAAGCTTGTCAAGAGTATACCAAGGTACGCTAAGTTTCTAAAGGAGCTATGCACCATCAAACGAAACCAGAAGCTGAAGGGCAAGGAAAAAGTCAAGGTTAGCGAACGCGTATTCGCTGTATTCCAGAGGCGTCTGCCAAAGAAGTGCGGCGATCCAGGTATGTGGAGCATTCCTTGTATGGTGACACTAAGTTTGAAAGAGCTATGCCTGATCTTGGTGCCTCCATTAATGTTTTGCCCTATTCTCTCTATGAATCTCTTGGACTTGGACCTATGCAGGAAACAGGAATTGTAATTCAATTAGCTGATAGGTCTAGTGTCTACCCTAGAGGAGTAGTAGAGGACGTTCTTGTTATGGTGGATAAATTGATATTCCCTGCAGATTTTTATGTCTTAGATATGGAAACAGATACAAAGGTAACCCCTATACTGTTAGGTAAGCCATTTTTGAAAACTGCTAAGACTAAACTTGATATGCAAAGTGGGACACTTTCCATGGAATTTGATGGGGAAAAGGAGGAATATAACATATATGAAGCTATGAAACACCCTAATGAAGACCATTCTTTATGCTCAATTGACGTGATTGACTCTATTGCACAAGATGTATTTGATATTTTTGGTCATGATGAGTTGCAATCCATTGTTGAGAACAATTTGGATTTTTCCCATGAGGAATATTCTTTACCATCTAACATGCAGGAAGTCATAGCTCAGCTGGATGCATATGGTAAGTATCCTTTAGATCCTTTAGGTGTTGGCCCCACTTTACTAAATCCGAGCGAGAAGCTTGTTCCCTCTGTCGAACAGGCCCCCGAGATTGAATTGAAACCGTTGCCAGATCATCTCAAGTACGCCTTTCTTGGAGCCAACGATACTCTGCCAGTCATTGTGTCTAGTAAGCTATCTGCAGACCAGGAAATGAAGCTATTAGGCATGCTCAGGGAGTACAAGACTGCAATAGGATGGACCATTGCAGACATAAAAGGAATAAGTCCCTCGACTTGTATGCATAGGATTCTACTTGAAGATGGAGCCAAACCATCTAGGCAGCCGCAGAGAAGGCTCAATCCTCCAATGATGGAAGTGGTCAAGAAGGAAGTGCTGAAACTCCTAAAAGCTGATATGATCTTCCCCATTTCAGATAGCCAATGGGTAAGCCCAACCCAGGTTGTTCCTAAGAAAGGAGGCATCACTATAGTGGAAAATCAACAAGGGGATTTAGTTCCTACAAGGACCACCACAGGATGGAGGGTGTGCATTGACTACCGTAAGCTGAATGCGGTAACTCGGAAAGACCATTTTCCCCTGCCCTTTATTAATCAAATGCTAGAACCCCTTGCTGGGCGCCCCTATTACTCATTTCTCGACGGGTATTCAAGATATTTTCAGGTGGCCATTGCGCCAGAAGACCAGGAGAAAACCACTTTTACATGTCCCTTTGGCACCTTTGCATACCGCAGAATGCCATTTGGATTGTGTAATGCACCCGGTACCTTTCAACGATGTATGGTTAGTATTTTTTCTGAATATGTAGAGAAATTTATTGAGGTATTCATGGATGACTTTACAGTTCATGGTACTAGCTTTGACTCATGTTTGAACCATTTGGCACTTGTACTTAAAAGATGTGTTGAAACCAATTTGGTTTTGAATTATGAAAAGTGTCATTTTATGGTAGAACAGGGGATAGTACTTGGTCATATCGTCTCCGCTAGGGGTATTGAGGTCGATAAGGCAAAGATTGATGTAATTCAGTCTTTTCCCTATCCTACTAATGTGCGTGAAGTGCGTTCCTTTTTAGGTCATGCAGGATTTTACCGAAGATTTATCAAGGACTTCTCTAAGATCTCTTCACCCCTATGCGAGCTACTGAAGAAGGAGGTGACCTATGCATTTACTGATGAGTGTAAGAAGGCGTTTGATTTCTTGAGAGAACACCTGACAAGTGCATCCATCATTCAGGCACCTAACTGGTCTCGCCCGTTTGAGATCATGTGCGACGCTAGTGACTATGCAGTTGGAGCAGTTCTAGGACAGAAAGTGGGACGTTCCTCCCATGTGATTCATTATGCTTCCATGACTCTGAATGGAGCCCAGAGGAACTACTCCACTACTGAGAAGGAGATGCTGGCAATTATCTTTGCCTTGGAGAAGTTTAGGCAATATCTTTTGGGAGTCAAGGTGATTATCTATATAGATCATGATGCTCTTCGTTACCTCATGACGAAGAAAGAAGCAAAGCCAAGATTAATCTGATGGGTTCTCCTTCTCACTGCATTTGATATGGAGATCCGTGATAAGAAGGGAGCAGAGAACCTAGTAGCTGATCACCTGAGTAGACTCGTACATGAGGAAGATCAATCCGAAAAATAGAACCCCATTCACGGAACCTTCCCGGACAACACACTCATTATGATCGAAGAGAGTTCAGGAAGTTCTCACCGCCTTGCGGCCCCCATTACCGTGTCCCGGCGACTTGTAGCCAGTATGAAGCTGGAGGATCCACCGCCCCGCGGTAACGTTCACCGCGACCCGACGACATATTTACTTGAGAACCAGGGAAGCTCACCGCGGCCCGCGGCGACAGTACCACCCTGCGGCAACATTTCCGGTGTTCCACTTTACTCTGTAGACACATATGACCCCTCTCCTCACATAGCCATGTACGTCTTCGGAATCCGTTCTTTCAGGCCATGGTACGCAGATATCATGAACTATTTGGTCCGAGAGGAACTACCCCCGGATTACACCAGAGCTCAAAAAGCGAAGGTACATAGAGAGGCCCGTCATTATGTTTGGGATGATCCCTACCTTTGGAAGCATTGTATCGATCAAGTAGTGCGCCGATGTCTTCCGGACAATGAGGTACAATCTGTCCTTGCCTTCTGTCATTCTGAAGCTTGTGGGGGTCATTTTGGAGCAAATAGGACTGCTAGGAAAGTATTGGAGGTGGGATTTTATTGGCCACACATCTTTCGGGATGCTTACGCCTTTTGCAAATCCTGTGACCGATGCCAAAGGGTTGGAAATATCACCAGGAGGAATGAGATGACGCAATCGTCATTAATATTTTGTGAGGTCTTTGATGTTTGGGGAATGGATTTTATGGGACCCTTTCCTAGCTCTAATGGAAATCTTTATATATTGCTTACGGTGGACTACGTTTCCAAGTGGGTGGAAGCAAAGGCCACCAGGACTGATGACTCTAAAGTCGTAGCAGGTTTTCTTAAGGAGAACATTTTCTCAAGATTTGGGATACCCAAAGCTTTAATTAGTGACAGGGGAACCCATTTCTGTAACAAGATAGTGACTGCCCTACTGAAGAAGTATCACGTCACCCAGAGAATCTCGATAGCTTATCACCCTCAAACTAATGGGCAGGCCGAGAACTCCAATAGAGTAATTAAATCTATCATGGAGAAAATAGTTGCAGCTAATCGTAGGGATTGGAGTACCAAACTCAGTGATGCACTATGGGCATATCTCACAACCTTCAAGACTCCGATAGGAATGTCTCCTTTCCGGTTGGTATTCGGAAAAGCCTGCCACCTCCCTGTAGAGCTTGAGCATAAAGCATGGTGGGCAATAAATAAATACAACATGCAACTGGATAAAGTGGGAGATTTCCGGAAGCTACAACTGCAAGAGCTCGAGGAGTTGCGCCTTGAGGCGTATGAGAACTCGGTCAGCTATAAGGCAAAGAGCAAGCAATGGCATGACAAGCAAATTCTGAGAAAGGATTTTAAGCCAGGGGATAAGGTCCTCCTTTTTCAATCTCAGCTTAAGCTCTTTGCTGGGAAATTGAGGTCCAAGTGGACAGGCCCTTATGAAATTGCTGAAGTACACCCCCATGGCGCCATTGGATGGATTAACCCCAAGACAGGCAACATTTTCAAAGTGAATGGCCACAGGTTGAAACCTTATTATGAAGGCTTTGACCCGAACCATGTTGACGCGGTAAGTTTTGAGTCCCCTGAAGCTGAAATCTGATAGGCCACAGCCTATGTCGAGCCAACGACGTTAACCAAGGCGCTGCTCGGGAGGCAACCCGAGGTATTTTCCTTTTTCTTTTTCTCTTCTTTTGATTTCTTCTTTTCTTAGACTTTTTCGTATTTTCTTTTTCCTTGTTTCGTTCGCCTTCCCCCTCTCAAACCCTCAACCTAACACCTCAAATCCCCAAATTTCCCTTGTTCTAAGCCTTGGTTGTGGAAGATCCTTATCGCCAACGTCATATTTGTTTCCTTTTCCCATACCACCACATTGCACCCATCCGACCACCCTGTGGTGTTTGTTAGAGAAGGGTGGTGTTTTGAAGTTTTTGGGGTGTGATTGGAGGAAGTTGCGTGTTGTCTAGACTCATCGGAGGGTGAAAGTGGAGTAATAGCACAGTGGTCGCCTCGCGCTGCAACAGTACCGCCTCGTGCGAATCATTTTTTTGATTTGGCGAAGACGGTGAACAGTACCGCCCCGTGGCAGCCCTACCGCGACCCGACGTTGCTTTTCAGTAGACATTCTTGGTCCTCTTCGCCGCCCCGCGGTGAATTGTACTGCCCTACGGTGACCCCTTGGTGAACCCCGCCTTTGGTTTGTAAGTCCTCTTTGCCTAGCTCTTTCACCAACGTATTCAATTACGGTCATTATGCCGAGGGCTAGGAAGGTTGGCATGAATATTGAGGAGAATGAGGCGTATGATGTGGTTGCGGCGAGACCTGTGCACCCACCTCGCTTCTTTGATAGAGGAGCTTTGGCTGAGTTGGGTTTGTTAGAGATGGTCCAACGGTGCTTGGATAAGATGGGATTGGGTGGCTTCCTGGACAAATGTGCCCCTGCTTTCCCCGAGCTTTGCTACCAATTTATCGCCACTGTGTCAAAATACCATACCCGACGCATTATCAATGGAGAAGAGCATAAATACATGGCGAGTATTAAATTCAAGTATGAGGGCAGGGCTTATGAAATGCCACTGGAAGAAATCCGGGAGTTGTTGGGTGTGTCGAAACCACCTACTGCTGGGTGGAAGTAGGGTCCCAATGAGGCTGATATTAGACACTTCTGGATCTCCGCTACATGGATGTCTGAGTTTAAAAAGGGGAAGGAGACCAGTAACAAGATCGTACACCCTTGTCTCCGCCTAGTTTTTACAGTGTTGATCCGGTCATTTTGCGAAAGTATGGAGGAGCGGAAAATCTCCCTGAAGTGCCTTGGTTTATTCTCCCCGATGATTGACCCATTGGATGAGGAGACGCCCGGGTGGGTTATGATATGGCTCCACGAGCTGCGACGGATTCGCGAGGGTGCTGCGCGAGACATTGTTCAGGGAGGTCTGATCACCTTAGTTGCTGCGGCCAGGATTTAGACAGACACTATCCCTCAACCGATCATGCCTGTTCGCTATGACATCCCATGTCTGCGACGGTCTGGTATGCTGAACATCTCTCAGGGGCAGTTTCTATGGTGTTCTTATGGAGGTCACATGCTGCGACTCCCTCGCCCCTTGGCCTACCCGCGGGACTTCACAGGATGGTTCATTCTATCTGACGCTGAGGTTATCCCTTCCGACATTGAGGATGAGCCCCAGGCCGCTATTCCTGCTATTATGGATTTTGATCCCCCTGCGCCTGTTGTTGCTTTTGCCTCTACATCGACTTCTGAGATTCCTTGGGATGAGATTTTTGCTCGTTTTGATGCTTTCACACTGCGTCAACACGCTGCGAACGAGGAGACGCTGACTCGCCTGCTGACTTTACAGGCCGACATTGCGCGTGATATCACGAGCCAATTGAGTTCAGCTGAGGCATTCATGCAGGAGCAGTACTTCAGGAGGCATCCACCTCCGCCAGGCTATCCACCGTATCCACCTTTCCAGTGAGTTTATGTTCTTCCTCCCCTAATTCGTTTTGTCTTCGTCTCTTCATTGAGGACAATGTGTGTTTCAAATGTGGGGGGGGGGGGGGGGATTTAGACTTGCTGCTTATCACAGTTAGTGTACATAGTCTGTATATGCATTTCATTTTTGCATTTTCAATTCAATTCTAAAAATAAAAATATATATATATATATATATTTGAAAAAGGCAATCAAAATCCTCGGATGGGCCGAAAACCCGAAAGGGCGGTTCAGGTAAAAAGCATGTAGTCCGACTGGTATAGACCGGTGCAAAAGTGGACTGGAGCGATGTGAGTACATGTGAGATGTCTAGTAAAATGAAATGAGTGGCTAGGTGAAAATCCGAGAGGGCGCCTAGGCAAGATGAGCGTAAAGAAAATGGAGTGATTTTATGATCATTCTGGAGGTTGGCGTCATAAGCAGAGGTGATATAAGGAGTTCGGGTTGGTCACTCTGGAGCAATAAGGAGCTAGACAGGAGTTAGGAATAGATTTATCTCGCATCACTTGTTTTGGTTGTCTGGACCTGATTGTTGAGTTGTTGTAGTCACTGGTATCATGTCTGCTCGCACTTCCTGAGCCCTTGGTGTTTGATGACTGGAGTAGTATCAGTTTTGATTTACTCGGGACGAGTAAAGGTCTAAGTGTGGGGATATTTGATAGGTGCCATTTCAGGCTCCCTAACTAGTGATTATTGACATATTTTAGACGGAGTTTTGGTATAGATTTAGGCTAAGTCTGTAATCCAGAAGAATAGTTGAAAAGAGAAGATATCATAGGATTTACAGCTTAGTGGAGAGATGATGGAAGATGGAGGAGAAGATTTGCTCAGAATTCATGGAGGAAGGCTACCATTACTTGGTAGTACAAGAGAGCAGAAGATGAAGACTTGAAGAAGCTGGTCTTGCCGCCCTGCACCACAAGCCACCGTGACCCGGCGATGGATCTCAGAGAAGATAGCACAAGCCTAGTCGCCGCCCCGCGGTGGAGAACGATGCCTCGCGGCCAGCGTTGAATTATTTCCGTTTTAGTATTTTCGACTTTATAATTGTTATTATTTACTTTCCTTATTTTCTAGGTTAGTTTTCTAAAACCTATTTAAGAACCTTTTCTTTAGTTTTTTAAGAGAGTTCGGTCCTCTCTATTATTCATTCGAATTCTAGGGTTTGAACGAATGGAGAGCTAAACACCTTTGTTTTGCTAGACAATTGAAGCACTGCAATGAATTGGTTGTGAGATTTATATTCCTCGTTCTATATCTTATAAAGTTGGATTAATTCTCTTGAGCATATTGTCTATTGGTTTATGTTGATTCTTCTAGCGTAGCTAACTAGGTTTTTCGACATCTATCAATTGCTAGGATTTGCATATAGTGGTTCCGAGTGCATATCTAGTGGCAAACACGATTGTGCGTATAGGGGTTCCGAGCGTACAATCGTGAGTGAGAATCAGTTGCATGCGAGTATTAGTATGTCCTTCTATTTGCATGTATCCTATATCCTTGTGTGAATTGCTATTGCTGTGTTAGTGGTAAAGTCTGCCGACAACTGTGAGAATCGGTGGCACTTTACCAGTGATATAGTAATAAGTCTATCGACAATTGTGAGAATCGACAGTACTTAAGATCAGGGTGGGAACAACTATAAGATTGTAAAAAGAACTTGGAACGATAGTTTTCAGTGATCAACTTATTTCATCTTCTGTGTGGATATTTGTCTAGTGGAATACCTTTCCTCATCATATTCCTTCTTCTGTTAAATCTTGCGTCTTTGTTACTTTGCCATTACTATAAAACCCCCCTATTACTTGTTACTCACACGTTATTGCATATAGATAACTGACTCCCTGTGGATCGACTCTGACTTGCTTGCTATACTCTGTAGTAGGTGAATTAGGATTTCTTTGACAGGAAAACGACACGGATTTCTGGCCTTGTCAGCAGACAGTATGTTTTGGTGACCCGTCCATCATTGTGGGTCGCGTGTATGTAAAAAATGCTTAGACTTTTATTAACGTAATCCGTTTTACAAAGGGTCGAACTTTTTTATGTGTTCGTATGTTTTGTCGGACTCTTCTAGAGAAGTTTGTCGTTGACGCCTTTGATTTGTATGTCGGGTTCGCCCGTGTGCTCCGTCGAGTAGGGCTTAATGTTATGCCGAGGAGGAAAGCAATATGTCTCTACTGCGTAAATGTAATAAGGTGTCTTAACCTTATGTATTGTGTAAGGCAGGCGGTGTGCCGACGTGCATGTGGTGTTCATCTCCCCGTGTTCCGATCAATCATGTGAATGTAGTGTAAGCGCTTTTATTTGTGACTAGGTCCAGTGTTTATGTCGATGTCCTCCTGTACTTAGGTTTGCAAGGAAAAATGTCCTTACTAGATGTGAATGCTCAATTTCAAGGAATATAATTGTGTTTGTAACAACGAATAGTATATGGTAGGTGAAAGAACGTTGTTGCCTTACCTTGCTGGTCTAGAAGTGGTATAACTTTAGGTGTGTTGCGTTCCAACTTCTCAGGATTGGTCGTCCGTCTTTGTCTTCCAATTGGTATGCTCCTTGTCCGACTACTTCTTTGATTAGGTATGGTCCTTCCCATTGAGGTGCGAGCTTTCCGTCGATCGGATTCTTGGTGTTCTGGAATTTCTTTCTAAGGACCCAATTGCCAACTTTGAAGACTTTGGCTCGAACATTTTTGTTGTAACTTCTTGCGACCTGTTGCTGGAACCTGACCATTCTAATTCTGGCTTTTTCTCTAGTCTCATCCGTTGTGTCCAAGTTGTGGGCTAGCTCGATGTCGTTTTGTTCATTTGTCTGAAGACTGTAACGGGCCGTCGGAACCAATAGCTTGGCGGGAATGACCGCTTCACTTCCGTAGACGAGTGAGAATGGTGACTGTTCGGTCGCATTCTTTGGAGTGGTCCTGTCGGACCAGAGGATGAACGGGAGCTCGTCTGCCCATTTTCCTTTAGCCCCTGTGAGGCATTTCTTGAGGTTGTTGACGATGATTTTATTGCTAGACTTGGCTTGTCCGTTAGATTGCGGATATCAAGAAGTGGATGTGACCAGTTTGATGTTCCATTGGTCGCAAAAGGCTCGAGTCTTATGACTGATGAACTGGGAGCCATTGTCGGACACGATTTCTGATGGGACGCCAAATCTGCACAAGATATTGCATTTTATAAACGAAATGGCGTGTTGATCTTTTACCTCTCGATAGGCTTCAACTTCGATCCATTTGGAAAAATAGTCTATCATGGCAAGGAAGAAGACTCGTTGACCCGACGCAGGTGGGAGTTTTCCGACGATGTCCATTCCCTATCTCATGAAGGGCCATGGTGCCAGAGTCGGATGGAGGAGTTCAGAGGGTTGATGAGGAACGGGTGCGTATTGTTGGCAGGCATCGCACTTCTTGGTGTATTCCATTGCATCTCTATTCATTATGGGCCAGTAGTATCCGGTTCGCAAAGCTTTTCCTGAGAGGCTTCGCCCACCGGTGTGGTTTCCACATTCTCCTTCATGTAATGAATGTAAGACGCGTCCGACTTCTGGAATCTTGAGGCATCGTAGGAGTATCCCTGTGACAGATCTTTTGAACAAGACGTCACTTATAATATCGAAGGAAATAGCTTGTACCTTTAGCCTTTTTGCTTTTGTTTTTTTGCTGGGTAGGATGCCGTCTTTTAACCATTTGACGTAAGGTAACGTCCAGTTGTCCTGATTGTTGACGATGTCTTCCTCTGGTCGGTCGCCTATCTCCATCGTGACAAGTTCTTCCAAAGGTGTGATCGATCCCTTGGATGTTTTTGGAACAGCTGGTGTTGTAATGTGTGCTAGTGGGATATTTGGGAATTCCTTTGGATCCAAGACGGACCCTAAATTGGCTAGTGCGTCAGCCTTAGAGTTAAGATCTCTGGGCACCTGCTTGATGTCGAATGCTTGGAATTGGTCGATTAGCTTCTTGGCCACGTCCAGATAAGATATCATCCTATCGTCTTTGGTGTTGTATGACCCTTGTATTTGATTTACGACTAAGAGGGAGTAACAAATGACTTCGATCTCTCGGACTCCTAGGTCGCGTGCCAGGATGAGCCCAAATATGAGTGCTTCGTATTCAGCTTCGTTGTTGGTTGCGTCCCATTCGCACCTTACGGCCTGGGCTATCTTGTCCCCTTGTGATGACTTCAGCACGACCCCTAGTCCTGAACCTCTAGCATTCGACGCGCCATCAGTGTGGAACTCCCATTTTCCTGTTTCATCTGTCGCAAATAACTTTGTTGCCTCTTTGGTGGCTTCTTGCTCTAGGATCGGGCTGAAGTCTGCCACAAAGTCAGCTAGGGCCTGCGACTTGATCGTTGTTCTGGGCTCGTATTCAATATCGTAGCCGATGAGGTGTATGGCCCACTTGGCCATTCGTCCTGTAAACTCGGGCTTCCTCATGATTGCTCTCATGGGATGGTTAGTACGGACAATTATAGTATGGGATTCGAAATATGGTTTGAGTTTATTTGATGCCATTACCAGTGATAGTACAAGTTTTTCTAACGATGAGTACCTTGTCTCCGCTGGAAGTAATGTCCGACTGACGTAGTATATCGGCGACTGCTTGTCGTCTTCTTCTCTAACCAGAACTGCACTTACGGCCGACTCTGATATTGCCAGGTACAGTAGTAATGGCTCGTCGTCCTTGGGTTTGGTTAATAACAGGGGACCGGCCAAGTATTTCTTCAAGTCCTGAAATGCGACTTCATGTTCTTCCGTCCATTGAAAGGATTTGTTCTTCTTGAGAGCGTCGTGAAAGGGCTTGCACTTGTCGGATGACTTTGAGATGAATCTGTTCAGGGATGTTATCCGACCTGTCAGTTTTTGCACGTCGTTGACGCACCGAGGGGATCGGAGGCCGGTGATGGCCTTGACTTGTTCTAGGCTGGCTTCTATTCCTCTTTGTGTTACCATGTACCCTAGGAACTTTCCTGACGACACTCCGAAAGAGCATTTCATAGGATTCAATTTCATGTTATATTTTTTTAGTACCTCGAAGTTGTCGGGAGGTGGTCAATGTGGTCTTCTTTCTTTTTCGACTTGACCAGCATGTCGTCTATGTAGACTTCCATTGTGTCCCCAATCTGATCTCTGAACATCTTGTTGACCAGTCGTTGATAAGTGGCCCCTGCATTTTTTAGTCCGAAGGGCATTACTTTGTAATAATAGATACCTTGGCTTGTGACGAACGTCGTTTTCTCTTGGTCTTCTGGTTCCATGAGAATCTGATTGTAGCCACTGAACGCGTCCATGAAGGATAACATTTCTTGCCCCGCTGTTGCATCGACCATCGCGTGAATATGAGGGAGCGGAAAGGAGTCTTTGGGACAAGCCTTGTTAAGGTCAGTGAAGTCGATGCAGACTCTCCATTTGCCGTTTTTCTTTTGGACTACAACCACATTGGCTAGCCACTCGGGGTAGTTGACTTCCCTTATCTTTCCTGTTTCCAGCAGGCTCTTGACCTCGTCGTCGACAATCTTGTTTCGCTCTGGGGCGAATTTCCTGCGCTTTTGCTTCACAGGGGGGTGAGATGGATCTACGTTCAATTTATGAGTAATAATGTTTGGAGATATACCGACCATATCTTCATGTGACCATGCAAAACAATTAGCATTAGATCTAAGGAAATTCAGAATTTGTGGTCTGGTCGAGTCGTCCTTTCGGGGCCATCTTACCTCTTTCCCATACTTGTCGAAACTCTTGACGAGCTCCGATACGGAGATATTGAAATTGTAAGACAGAACCCTAGGAGGCAACGTTGGACCATCTCTCCAATATTGGGACCTGTCTTGGAAGGAGTTACCTGATTCTGCTCATTTCGGTTGCGAGGGTAGGGGTGATGCCGTTTGTCTTGACGGTTTTCGAAAGAGGATTTGCGATCGGATTGATCGGGTCCATGGGTCGCTTTTTGCGATTCGCGATCTTCTTCCAGACGTACCTCGGCCATGGTTTTGGCTTGGACATCTTTGAAACTTCTGCACGGGTACTTGGTGATCTCGTTGTAGAGGTTGTTGTCCTTGATCAGACCTTGTCGGAAAGCTTCGATGGAGGTGGTGACGTCACAATAGGGGATTGTGACTTTTTCCTTATTGTACCTGTTAAGATAGCTCCGGAGAGGTCCGTTATACCTTTGGGTGATTCGATAGAGATCACTTGACTGCCTTTCTAGCCTCCAACTGTTGGCGAATTGGATTTTGAAGGAGTTGACCAGATCCACGAACGAGGAGATTATTCCCTGAGGCAAATGCATAAACCAGGTCAGGGCGGGAGCCGCGAGAGTCGTGCCAAAGCTTTTGCACATGATAGCCTCGCGGCTCTCCCTTGGAATAGATGCAGTCATTAGTTTTTGTTTATAGAGAGAAATGTGATCATCTGGGTCGTTGGTGCCGTCGAATGTCGCCATGCTAGGAAGGTGGAGCTTCTTTGGGATTTTGACTCGGGCGATCTCTCCGATGAATGGAGATTCCTCGTATCCACCCGACGCTTCCTTCTTGATCGGCTGTGGAACTCCGGGAATTCTAGCGATGCAATCGTCAAGTGTCTTCATGAGCTGACTGAGTATCTGTTGCACGAGAGCCATGATGTCGGGAGGATTGGTAACCTATGGTTTGTCGATTTGGGTTCCTGCTGACCCGATCGGTGTGGAGAAAGTAACGTTGTTAGTTGAAAACGGATTGACCAGAGGAGTTCAAGATGTACCCTTAGTATTCCCGGGGCATCGTATTCTCAGGGGGGTCAGTTCGACGCCATCCATGTCGAGACGCGTCCGGACGTTGCTATGGATGGGCATCCGCCTGGATCCAGAAGCCACCGATTGTACCTGCGACTTAAGAGACTCATTTTCACAGGTTAGTTGTGCAATCTCGGCCTCGGATTGGGTGGATAAGGTAGCCAAGGCTTCAGTCTTTTTTCGTTGCTGGGCAAGTTCCTCTTGTAGGGCAGTCATTTTTTGGGCAAGCTCTTGGAGTTGGTCTGGAGTAGGATTTTCGGTTGTGTTTCCTTGAGCTTGGGTGTCGTCTTTGAGGCGTGGCTCCTCGGTACCGGTAGGTGGGTTGATAGTCATGGTTGAAGGATTTTCGAGATGGTGATCGGCAAGTTGCCCCACGGTGGGCGCCAAATTGTTTTGGGACAAAACGATCGGTCGACCTAAATCGCCTTAGACGGGGTAACGAGTCAATCAGATAATAAAAAATCAATCCAAACCAAATAGACAATCAACCAAGCAAAGAATAGATGCGAAATGGCAATGTAATTTATATATCAAATGATGACTGAATTAGATCGAAATACATCTTATCCTTAGAGAATAAAGGATCGAGCCTCGTCCGACAGGCGTTTTGGTGTTTCGACCGGCAGCGATCGGGTAGAATTTCCGGGGGGTTTGAGTGAGAGTGAATATGCAAGTAGGCCTCTCGAAGGGTAAGTCAGTGGATGTTGTGTATAGACGTGTCCTCTGTCGTTTGCTTCTTCGTGGTCTATTTATGGTAGTTTTCTCCTTGTGTCTATTATTCGTCTTCGCATTTATCCTCTATTAATTCCGTGCGAGATCTTTGGGATTTGCTCTTGATTGCCATCATAATCTCTGTGTTTAATGTTGTTACCGTTGTCACCGATCAAGCAATTAATGTCCAGGGAAAAACTTCCGAGATTCGGTCGGATCCTCAGCGTCTAAAGGGCATCCGTCGCCTCTAACTCCATCTGGTCTTTCGGCTTCGTCTGGACTTTGGCCCAATTCGATTGATCTGATCCCTTGGAGTAAGTTTGGGCCCAACAACAATTTGATAGGGGTGTCATTCATCAAGAAGTGACTAATGAGTATTCTTTCATGATGAATGGCAAGAGAATCACCCTACTTCCTTTAGCTCCCCACGAGATTATGGTTGACCATGTGGCTAGGGAGCAAAGGAAGTCTCTACAAAACAAAGAGCAAGCTAAGGGCAAAAAGTTGGCCATTAGAAGCAAAGGGGTGCTTCTAATCATATGCTCTTAGCTAAGCCAAACGAAGTTGTTCAAGCTCTCAAAGGGGTTGAGGTGTGTCTTTTATTCATCTATAAGGTCACCTTGCTCTCCTCTCCTGAACTTGAAGGACTCCCCACAGCCATTGCTCAATTTTTGCTTGAGTTTGATGACCTCTTTCAAGAGGAAGTGCCTAGTGGACTGCCGCCGGTGAGAGGTATTGAGCATCAAATTGACTTTATACCGGGGGCAACACTACCTAATCGGGCTGCCTATAAGGCCAACCCCGAACAGACAAAGGGGCTACAACGTCAAGTGCAAGACTTGCTTGACAAGGGCTATGTGAGGGAAAGCCTTAGCCCTTGCGCAGTCCCCGTCATCCTAGTTCCTAATAAGGATGGCTCTTGGAGAATGTGTGTTGATTGTCGTGCAGTAAACAACATTACTATCAAGTATCGCCATCCCATTCCTAGGCTAGATGACATGCTTGATGAGTTGCATGGGGAAAGTTTGTTCTCAAAGGTAGACCTTAAAAGTGGTTACCATCAGATTCGAATGAAAGAGGGCGATGAATGGAAAACAACCTTCAAAACTAAATATGGGTTGTATGAATGGATGGTAATGCCTTTTGGTCTCACTAATGCCCCTAGCACTTTTATGAGGCTCATGAACCATGTCCTAAGGCCATTTCTTGGTAAGTTTGTGGTTGTATACTTTGATGATATCTTAGTGTATAGCCATGATCTACATGAGCATGTTGAGCACCTTAGGAAGGTCCTTGAGGTTCTAAGGAAAGAGAAGTTGTATGCCAACTACAAGAAGTGCCACTTTTGCTCAGATCATGTGGTATTTCTTGGCTATGTGTTGTGCAAAGACGGCTTGAGAGTTGATGAAGAAAAAGTGAAGGCTTTCCATGAATGGCCTACACCTACGACTATGACTCAAGTCCGCAACTTCTTAGGCTTGGTTGGATTCTACCACCGCTTTGTGAAGGACTTTAGTACCTTGGTCACACCCCTCACCAAGTTAACCAAGAAAGGAGTGGTTTTCAAGTGGGAAACTGCACAAGAGGAGGCCTTTGCCACTCTTAAGTCTAAGCTCACACACACACCACTTCTATCATTGCCTAACTTTGATAAGACTTTTGAAATAGAATGTGATGCGTTGGGCTTAGGCGTAGGAGGTGTGCTCATGCAAGAGGGCAAGCCAAAAGCATATTTTAGTGAGAAGTTAGGTGGGGCTGAGCTAAATTATCCCACCTATGACAAGGAATTATTGGCTCTTGTTCATGTCCTTAAGGTGCGGCAACACTACTTGTTGCCCAAAGAATTTGTGATCCATTCTCACCATGAAGTATTGAAGTACTTAAAGGGGCAAAGCAAGCTCAACAAAACACCTGCTAAGTGGGTAGAATTCATTGAGTCTTTCCCTTATGTTATCAAGCACTCTCCCGGAGGTATTCTCTCTTAACTCTTTTGGATGCTAGACTACTTGGCTTTTCATTCATGAAATAACTTTATGCATGTGATCCCGATTATTGTGATATATTTGTTGCATGTGTGTCTAAGGGTAGCAAAGATCAATATTATTTGCATGAGGGGTTCTTATTTAAGAGTCATAAGTTGTGCATTCCTAAGGGTTCTACTAGGAGAACTTTAGTGCAAGAAGCTCATGGGGAGGGGGAACTAGTGGAAAAAACACTTTTTGAGGCTCCCTTTTAGAGGCGTACATATATCAAAACGCCTCAACAACGACCTACGCAATCAATTTTTCAGGTTTTTGAGGCGGATAATTATTTTATACGCCTAAAAAAATCTATTGAGGCGGGCAATTTATTATACGCCTCAAAAAGTTTCCGAAAAAATATTCCCGCTAAAGTATTAGAGGCGGGCCAATGTTAGGCTCGCCTCTAATGGTACATAATTGAGGCGGGCATTAAGAGGCCCGCCTCTATTAGCTCATTACTCGGCCTTCGTTTTCGATATTTGACGGCCTTCGTTTCCTCTCCCTCCACATTCCTCCGCCGAAGAAGAGCAGCTGTTCTTCACTCACCCCGTTTCTCCGCGGCAATTTCTACCCTAACCTCTCGCTCCTCGAGAAACCTGTCGCAGAAACCCTAATTCTGCTCTATCGCCATGAACTGCTCAAGTAAATCTCTCCCCATTCATCACTCTTGTTCGTTCGTTTGTTTTGATTTTCTTCTTCTTGAACTTGTTGTTTTGTTCGGCGCAGTTTCCGGTGAGGTGCCGGAGGAGCCCGTCGTTTCGAAGACATCTGGGCTTCTCTACGAGAAGCGGTTGATTGAACGGCATATCTCTGTAAGTGTCGTTCATTTTTTCTTTGGATTTTCGTGGTTTTCTTCTGGATTTAAGTGCGAAGTGATATCCTTTCATGTAATTTCGTTGCGAATTTGTTTCGACTTCTATTGTGTGCGTTTTCCATGGAGGGCCTTCTTTTAGTCTGGGGATTTCGGGTTTATACCATACTTGTAACCCTAGAAGATTAGTTTGTGTCCATATTTGGATTATGAGGTTATAATGCTTTAATGTGAACCAGTTTAAGTAAGATTATCGCGGTTCTAGTTTACTCTCACAATTTGTCTAAACAATACTCATTTACTTACTCCATCTGTACTGTTTATTTGCTTTGCTCTTTCAGATTTAATGAATCATTTTCTTTCGTTACAGCCTGATGCATGAAACTTTTCTTACATCTTATAAGTAGAATAGCATGCCATCCTGTTTGTATCTGAATATAAGAATAATCTCTTGTTTTTTTTGGTTGGAGAATAATCTCTTGTTTGTCATTCTGAGTTATCTGACTTGGAAAAATAGAACATTCCACTAGTTCAGTGTTTGACTGCAAGAATGAAGTGGATAGACATTCAAAGGAGTTTTGAATGAGTTTCTCTTTATTCTTTTTTAATCTAGTTATAAATATGTTTGCTATCTTGCAGAGGAAGGGGCATATAGAGATGTTTGTACGACCCACAATATTCCCTTTTTGTTACTGCAGGGTTTGATTATGCAATCACACTTCATCAATTTAGCACCTCCTTGCTTAATAGTGTAGAGAACCGTGATGAGGTCACCGAAGGAAGTAAAGAGCTCCTAAAACTCTGCCTCTCAAATTCATCAGAATATGCTGGATTTATGGACAGGTTAGTATATATTTGTTCCTGTTAGTCTTCATTCTCGAGACAAACTTAGTGTTTTTCAATATATTAATTATGCATTCTCAACATCAGAGTAAGTGGTTATCTTATTAATTTCATATTGTCTTTACATAAAGGGTTACTGTTCGTATGTGAGAGAGACAAGTGCTTTAGGTGTCTATACTGTTGATAATATGGAATTTTCTTTAACCATTTGCTCTTGAGAAATCAGCAGTATGCGTTATAGGCCTTCAGGTTCCTGGTTTAGATATGTTTTAAACTTGTTTTTCCTAATTTGTTCACTAGGTTTATTTTATTTAACCTGAAAATAATCCATATAGTTTCGAATTTGTTCTCCTATGACACAGAAACCTGCCAACGAGTACCTTGTGGCCTTTAAAATATATCTAATATTCTTGGTGAAGGGAAACTAATTTCTTTCACAATTCTTATGCTTGCATATGAGAATACAGGTAACCAAGACAAAATATTTTACTAATGTGTGAAGCTAAACTGTAATATTTTTCTTTTTCATTCTGTCTCCAGATGTTAAGTTTTCAAGCATCCATTCGGCTTGATAGCACTATCTATGTGTATGGATCATCTATGAAATGTAAATTTTAAAGTTTTCATTTAGTACTTTTCTATTGTCACCTTATCTGACCTGGTATTGTCGCATACAAGTTTCTTGTTGCATTTCAATCTTGTTTGATTGTAATCAAGCACAACGCATCGTTTATAATTTCACACATTTTATGCAGTTGTTTTGTCAAATGATTTAGATGCAGCTGGACTTCTTTATAAGAGTATTTCCCCTTGCTATATTTGACTTTGCTAGTTGGTATTTTGTTGTTTGTAGACTGCTTCAACCACTGCTGAAGCTGAGTTACCTCCAACTCACCCAATCCGTTTGGGTTTGGCTTTGAATTTCTCCGTGTTCTATTATGAAATTATGAACTCACCTGAAAGGTAATAAATGGTTGACTCATCATTATGTTGTTCATCTTCCTTTTAATGGTTATTTTCTAATATGTTTTATTGTCTTCAAATAGAGCGTGCCACCTAGCAAAGCAAGCCTTTGATGATGCTATTTCTGATCTAGACACTCTTAATGAAGAGTCTTACAAAGACAGCACTTTGATTTTGCAACTTTTGAGGGATAATCTCACTTTATGGACTTCTGACATTCCTGAGGATGGAGGTAAGCTTTAAGGTTCTATAATCTCACCAAGAAGACATTGATGTGTGATTACAGCAATCTTTGTGCTGATCACCCCGTGTGTCTAAGTTGTCTTCTTTAAATATTTTCATTTGAACATATGAAACTCTTTGCTATTGCTAAATGTCTTTAATTGTGGGTCATGGTTTATGCTAATCGTTGTTGATTTTGGTCCCATTCTTGCAACACCTCATCCCAACTATACCCAATGGAATAAAAGTCTTTCCCTTCTAAGTACCAGTTAGAGGCCTTCATTTGGGATTTTCAAAATCAGGAATCTATTCTGCAAATTTAATGTGTGTATGGTGCATCATAAATCTGTTGCGTTGTTGTACTCGAATTTTTGAAATAACTTTTAGAGGCGGGTCTATGGAGACCTGCCTCTAAAAGCCACTTATTGAGGCGGGCCTCTATAGGCCCGCCTCAACAAGTGCCTCACTATGGCGCCAAAGTGAGGCACTTGTTGAGGCGGGCATATAGAGGCCCGCCTCAACAAGTGGACTTTTAGAGGCGGGCCTACATAGGCCCGCCTCTAAAAGTGCCTCACTTTGGCGCCATAGTGAGGCACTTGTTGAGGCGGGCCTATAGAGGCCCGCCTCAACAAGTGGCTTTTAGAGGCGTATATTGCCCACCTCAAAAAGGGTCCCCACTTGTTGCAGCCCCCTCATTTGAAGCGAACGGTGTTCGCCTCAATAAGTGTCCAAATGCCCGCCTCTATTAGGGTTTTTTCCACTAGTGTGGGGGGACTAATGGGACATTTTGGGGTCCTTAAGACTATGCATACTCTTAGAGAACATTTTTATTGGCCACGCATGCTTAGGGCTGTAGAGAAAGTTTCTGCTTCATGTACTACTTGCATGTGTGCTAAGTCTAAGGTCCAACCTCATGGTCTATACACTACTTTGCCTATACCTCAGGTGCCTTGGGAAGACATTTCCATGGACTTTATTTTGGGTTTACCTAGGTCTAAGAGAGAGAGGGACTCCATCTTTGTTGTTGTAGATAGGTTCTCCGAAATGGCTCATTTCATTGCATGCCATAAAACTGATGATGCATCTCATGTTGCTAACCTATTCTTTGATCAAGTTGTGAGATTGCATGGAGTTCCTAGGTCTATTGTTTCAGATTGAGATGTGAAGTTCCTAAGCTACTTTTGGAAGACACTATGGGCCAAGCTTGGAACAAAGCTTCAATTCTCTTCTACTTGTCATCCTCAAACGGATGGACAAACTGAGGTAGTCAATCGTACCCTTGGTGCTTTGCTTAGATCTATGTTGCAAACTAACTTGCGCAGGTGGGAAGAATGCCTCTCTTTCATTGAGTTTGCCTATAATAGGTTGTTCCACACGGCTACAAAGAAGACTCCATTTGAAGTGGTGTATGGCCTCAATCCAAAAACACCACTTGAACTCTTGCCATATGCCATCAAGGACCAAGAGAGAAAAGAGGGTGTTGACCAATATTTGAAGATCCAAAAGTTGCATGAAGAGACTCGGCTGCAACTTGAGAGAAGGACAATGCAATACAAGAGACAAGCTGACAAGGATCGCAAATAGGTTCTTTTTGAGCCCGGAGATCTGGTTTGGGTGCACTTGAGGAAGGAGTTTTTCCCATCGCTTGAGAAGATCAATGACAATGCTTACAAGCTCGAGTTGCCTCCATCCTATGGAGTTAATGATGTCTTCAATGTGGATGATTTGGTTTCTTTCTTGTTGGAGGAAGATGCAGACCTTGACGAGTTGGGTTCGAGGTCGAATCCTTTTCAACAGAGGGAGGATGATGTGACCAAGTCCCATCAAGAGAGCCAAGAGAGCCTAGACGACCATGATGGATCAAGTGATGGCTCAAGTACTGTCCAAGAAGAGCCTAGTGAAGCCCTTGACGCCATTCCGAGCCAAGACCAAGATGAAGAGCTTCCACCTGGCTCAATCACGAGGGCTCGAGCCAAGCAACTCCAAATGGAGCTCAAGAAGGGACTCACAAGATTCGGAGCTCCAAGCCTATCTCCTCTTGAGCCGATCAACCTTCTCATGGCGCGTTCGGGCGCGTGAATCATGTTGTTTTTGTTTCATGGCAGTTTATGACATTTTTGGACTTGGTTTAGTTGTTTTTTCGTCAAATTTTAAATTTAAGCCTTTGTGAGGCTTAATGGGCCTAGTGGGCCGCCACACTATCTTTCCTTAGCATTTTTTGTTTGTTTTTTCCTATACAAGGCAGTTGGTTGTCATTTGCAAAGAACACGTTGAATTGAATCAAAATTACAGTTATTTGGTTTTTGAGAAAGCTCTCTCTTCTTCTCCTTACTCGTGTGTGAGATTGAGTTTCCTTTGGTGATTTCTTGAGTGTGTTACATCTCAAAGATCAACCAACCTTGCCTTCTTTGTTGGTGTGTTGTATCCAGTCGAGGAGAGCCCTATCCAGCCTTGATTCTGCCATCTTCACCTCCATTTCCACGTCAACCTCATCCCTTCCATCCATCCACCAGGTCTACCATCGTTGCCTCCTTGGAGTCGTCATCGGAGACCTCTTATGCCGGTCAAAACCACCAGTCGTGGAGCCTTGCCTTTGGAGACTAGAAGAGTGATTTCCTTGCACCGAAGCCCATCGATCCTTGCCTTTATCACACATGATAATTATATAGTATTATATCATATGATTTCAATCCAAATCTACATATTTGATATGAAGAGAAATCTTTAATAATACCATACACTTAATATTTTTTATTTCAATACATATACATATTATATCAGTTACGAACTATATTGTACCAATATTGCATTAGTAGACTTCCAATATCAATGCATATATTTTTATTGTTTACCAAAAAGCATTTTCATCCATGAAAGAATCAACTCTACTTTTTTCAACTTATGTTGAATATTAAGTGGAAATAGTTGCTAGAAAGTAAATAAGGGAAATCGTGAACCCTCATCTCCTAATTAAGAAATTAGCACGATAATAAATTGATTAGACAAAGAATGTTCAAGTGTTTTGGAATCACCAAGATAGCTAAGGAATGGAAAAGTAGGGCATATTATATGACCTAATACTATAACTTAAGTCCACTGTTAATACTCATTAAATTAGATAAAAAAAAGATATATCACCGAGATGGTTAAGGAATGGTGAAGAATGACATACTATATAACATAATACTATAACATAAATCAACTATTAATATTCATTAATTTAGTTAATAAAAATGTATCCTGGCTAGGTTGATATGTGAGATTTATTTTGGACAACTTAATCTATTTTCAAATCATTATGTCTTATTTACTTTACAATCTTACTAGTCAAATATTATAATAGATGGATGATTTTTTTTTTGGTAAATAAGGAAATGTATGTTCATAAAAAAAAATATAATTTGTAGAAAATTAGAAAGGTGAATAGATAAATGAATAGTTTAAATTGGTGATGTGGCATACCTCTAAGGTTGACATATATAAAATAGACTAATAGCTTTAGTGATAGTATATAGATCAACATGCCATGTATAAATGACGGATATTTTCATATGATAATTGACGAAATTTAATTAGTTTGGTTAATCTTTACATCTAGGCATGGACTCGATATGATTGTGAGTGCTTGGATTTAGTGTATATAGATAACCGTAAGAAACTTAACCCAAAAAAGAGAAAATCGTAAGAAATTGTATTATGATATATATTCCGTATTAAATAAGAAAATTTTATTATATTGTGCTATATTAAATTATTGCGTAATATAACTATCCCTTTATATAAACTACAAAAAGTTTATATGTTAAGAAAGATATAATTAATTTAGGTTGATAGTTTGGCTTTTAATTTATAGAAAAATGAAAAAATAAATAGGTAAATGAGTTAATTAAGTTGTTGTTGTGACATAACTAGATGGGTGACACATAGGAGATATAGTTATAACTTTAGTAATGATTAAGCATGTTAAAAAATACCCATAAATATTACTTAATAATAAATGAGATGAAAGAGATGAACCTTGAATACACATCTATATACTATATAATCAACATGCCATATTTTCAACCTACACATGATCTAAAAATTAAAGTAAGTACACATGATGAGTTTCTAATATGCCTTTTTATTTATAGATGTACCATTAATCTATATACTAAGGTCTAAGGATAATGGCTATAGAGAATAGTATATTACCATTATTGTGACATGTATAATTGACGGATATTGTTATATGATAATTGTCATGATTTAATTAGTTTGGTAAAGATTTACGTCTAGGCATAGATTTGACATGATTGTTAGTGGTTGGATTTAGTGTATATAAATAACCGTAAGAAATTGTATTATGATATATATTACATAATGAAATTTTATTATATTATATTATATTATATTATTACGTTATATAATTATTCATTTATATAAACTGATACGTGACAAACTCCCTTCGCCATGATTGATGTTGGTCCCGTATTGGAGATAAAATCTGGGTTTCCTTCACCTTGATCAACTCAACTAAGAACTCAAATTCAAGTAGGGAAGACTAGATTAAATGAAGAATGCAAGAATTCAATTGTAAATACTAACGAGAGAAATCACAAATCGTTTGGGGATGAGAAACATACAAGCACCTAGCTTATGTGTTCAAATCTGGCTGTTAATGAGGGAGAAAGCCACTTAAATAAGTATTAGGGTTCTAACATAAAAACCCTAAAGGCATAAAAATATGAAAATCTCATTAAAAATAAACCCAGAAGAAACTCAAAAAAATCCTGACTGCACGACCAGTGCGCTGCTCTCGAAATGGCATTTTCGGAGAATGCCCGACTGCACGATTGGTGCGTTGTGCATGACATGGAGCGCACCAGTAACCACTAAACTACACGGTCGTGCACCCTTGCTAGAAGGTCGTGGCGTCTCCTTGGGCTAGTAGGGTGACTATCCTTTGATCTCGGGGCTCGTGTAACACCCCCAAAATACCCTTTGGAAATATTACCGCCAGTGACCTCAGATTACACATCTGGGGTCACCCAAGGCTTAACCATTTTATAACAAATTGTATAATAACATAAACTTTATTAAATTACATACAACTGCCCAAATAATATTTTATTTCAAATGTTGGAATTACAATTTGATAACAAAATCGAGTACAAATATTTATTACAGCGGAAGTCTTTAGAATAAAATGACTCAACAGGTCTGACCTTGCGATCTTACGCCTAGGATCTCAACCTTGGAATATCACAGAACAACGCCAAATGCCTTCACGTCGAGTCCTTGCCTTTACTGATGCGGGAACTTTATCTGATGTTCCGTATGAGACGGATGACACCAGCCAACCATGCAAAGGAAAATAACAGGTTGGTTAGTCTAATGAAAGACTATACAAGGGTAGAAATAAAAAGGTTCTAGTGATCGTAACTGTTTTACTATCATTGTTCCTCGAATAATAACCGAAGGAACGATACATAATCCGGAACTTTCACGGAATGATAGAAGAAGATATGCATTGAAAAGAAGACTCCAAAGGAATTGAGTCTTATGGGAAAGTATGACAAAAGTTTGGGAACGTTATAGTTTTCACACAAGCGTTTAAAACGACTTGATCATTTTGGTCAATGACCAACCTCACCGCGCAATGCGAATCCAGATTGGAAAGAAGACTTACTCTAACCGAAGCCCGGGCGGGTTCCAAGTTGTACTTCTCGCCCGAAGGTTCATTAACTATGTGCATAACCGCACTTATCTTATTTAATTACAAAACGTATATTCACGTTAAAGCTTTTATTATATATATCATCTCAACACGAGAGATATCTTGGGAACATTTCCCGAATGTTTGGCACCAGTTGAGTGCACCACCACCTCTATTCGGATAGGGTAGGTCATGACCAGAAAGGGTGTTCGGGCACTTACTTCCTAAATCACCACAGTTATAAAGAAACGACTGATCCTCGTAAGGAATTAGCGTTCCTACGAATACTCGTGCTAAACTAGCATTTAAGTTCACATTTAAATCCACACCATATCCATCACGGAAAAATAACATGTACAATAACGTTGTTTCTAGCAATATATACAACCTATTATAGTATCATATTTTATCACATCATTTTATAAAATTTGTTCCCAAACGAAACAAAACTTCACCCCATTTTAATTAACAATCAAGTAATTGATAAATAAAAGAAATATGGAATGATAAGCAAGAGCGAACCGCCACTTGCCTTAATTTAGACGAACTGGGAATGTCGGGTTTCGGGATCTGGAAACCGGAATCTGGTTACGGATTCCTATGACAACAACGAAACAACGACGGAACCCTAAGTTAGATTCGGCACGAACGAATAAATGAACGAACAAAATACGATATGAATCAAAAGGGACAAAAGCCTAAGCCGTGACCGTGGTTGTCCAAGCCACGATCGCGCTTGCTAAGGCAAGCCGCGGTCGCGGTTCGGACTTCCGCGGTCGCAGAATTCTAGGCAGAGCCACGGTCACGGAATTCATCCCCGCGATCACGGATCTCTATTCCGACACAGCTCCCACTTCGGCTTTGAGGCTTACCGACGACGCGAACGACCACTTCTTGGCTCGGACGAGGGTTCACCACGACCACTACTACCTCCCAGCCTCCAAGACACCTCCAGCGACACCACAAACTCCGACGAAGGCAAGAACTCCGGCGAGGGCACAAAATCGAGAGGAAGAGAGGGATCGAGTGTTGTGGATGAAGATTCCCAACGCTGAAGACCCCTATTTATAGTGTGAGGAGGGCTCAACGTCGGGCAAGCCAACCGCTCGAGCTTCCTCCATCGGCAAAACGCCAAAATCCGAATCGGCGAAACGCGAAAGGATTGAAGACGTCGATGAACAGTGTTTTTGCGGTCACGGAAAGGCCGCGATCACGTCTGTTGGCCTCTGGTCGTGGTTTCACACGCGGTCTAATGCTAGATCTTATTTTAGTACCTTTAAACATATTCTAAGACCCAGTATATATATTAAACGTATATTACTATGTTCAAGAGATCATTACAGAGATTCCGAATACACCAACCGCTTCTTGCTTACAGGATGAGGGTTGGGAAAATTACCCAAATACCCTTACTAAAATTGAGGGTTATTACATTACTACCCCCTTAAAAATAGTTTCGACCCCGAAACTAGCACTACCAGGATAAAGGTATCGGTCTACACATTAACCTCCCCGATTGAGCTTAGCATCCTCAACTCACGTTTGAGCCTAATTCAAGAAAGTTTAAACTATTCCACTACAAGAATAAAATTAAATTTTACACCTATATTTTTACCACTTTCAAATTACCAATTGATCCTTCTATTTTAAGTGGGGTATTACATTACTACCCCCTTAAAAATAGTTTCGACCTCGAAACTAACACTTCGACCTTGGAACTAACACCTCGCAGTTAGAAGGATCGATTGTCATATTAACCTCTCTACCTGAGTTTGGTATCCTCAATCATCTCGTACTTTGAAATTAACCATAGGAAACTTGATCCGATTCCTTACCCATGACATCACCTCAAATATAACGTTTCCATATCCTACTCCATACAATATCTCTTAGTATATCCATCAGATTATAACTCCCTAGAATCATAGTCTCTTAATGTACCTTAAACATAAGAACACACATTTCTCTTCCAATTTTCTCTTCATAAACGAATTCAAAGTTAGTACATTATTTCACCTTTAACTCGAATATCAAATTCTTAGTAACCTGGAAACATCACATTCTCTAGTTCCTTAAAGGTACATCCCATAATTCCATTATTCATCTTAATCGAATTTGGCCCTTATGCCATCTCTAACTTAGAATCTTTCCAGTAGTAATTTATCCCATTCCATTAATCATTCTCTAACTTAAACCTTTAAGATTCCTTAACTTTCTCCAAAAGTAATCACAACACTTTTATTCCTACGTTCCCCAAAAATGGATCACATGGGATATTACTCCTATTCCCTCAAAGTATCATCCTGATAAATTATTCATAACCACAAAATCAGTCACTTCTATCATGATCCTTTAATAAATATGTACGAGTAACGTTTGTTACCTTAATCCTTATGTACATATGTAAGACAAAACCTTTAATTACATCCTTCCATTTTATCGAAATCCTCGTAATAACTTATCCTTATACTATAACCTTTAAAATTAAGTGCTTTCCCCCAATACAATAGCTTCCCAACTTAATATTCCCAAAAAGTGTCATACCATCAGCCTTATGAACAACACACTCACTTAAGATCCAAATATCAAACCTTATAAATTTCCAAGTATCATAACCCTATAATCCCTGAAGGTACAACTTACAAGGTCAATTATTTGGCCCAATTAAATTTGGCCCCTTAAGCCCATTTCTAACTCAAATCCCCAAAGATTATTTAACTGCCTCAAATAACTCATCTCTAACTTAAGGCCCTTGTATTCCTCAACAAGATTATGATCATTCATTTAACATGATTATGATCAACCACTTCATTTTCCTCAAAACGCGCTATAAGATCACCGTAATGGATAGTAATCACTGTTTCCTCATATCTGACCGACAAAATTTCTCACTTATTTCACCTTTCAAGTTTAATCCACCCAAGGCAAAACAAGCTTTATTGACTAAACTTGTTGTCCACAAATAAATCCTCCAACCCTTAATCGTCCTTACATAATTAATCACCACAAATTAAGCAACCTTTTTGCTTTGTCGGAATTAAATATTTACCCAAGACTTAATTATCTTAATATTCCTCGTATCGTTGTACCATTTCCTTAAGAAAGCCTTATAATGAATCCCTAGATAAATCTTCCAAAATAATACTTATGACTTCACACCCTTAGCCTTTCTGAAAGCTTAAACCACTGGCCCACCATGGGCACACTCACTTACAAACTCCATAACCATAACCCTTGGGTTCTAAAGTTTTCTCAAGATCGTAATAGAGTACGATCTTTTTAGAGAAAATGAATTCCTTATGAACTATCTCTCTTATACATTATTCTCTTCTCAGCAATCTATCCACATAAATGACTACAGTATGACCTCACAACTAGGCATTTTGGACTTCATATTAGTTCACTCCTATGTACTTTTACCAAAACAAATGTTTAGGGTAAGCATATGAGAAATAATTCTTAATCCCATAGAGCCTTAACCACACACATTTGTTTCCTTTAAATTAAGGAATTTTGGTAAAACTCAACTTACGAGATAACGCTCGTCAGCTCAACTAAGGGAGCAATTAATGTCATACCGATGTGACATTACTCCAAGAATAAAGGGAGATTCCTAAGAATGGACCTAGGAATTAAGTAATAGACTCGACCCTAGTGTTAACCATGTAGGGGACGAACACCTAGGCTCCATACGTTACCCCTCCTTTATGAGTCCTGACAACCCTTATCCATACGTGACATATACTGTTTTTGGCACTCACGGAGTCTTGGATGAACGTACGACTCAAGATAGCAATGAATTTGGTAATTTCCCTAAATCGAGGGAATACTTCTTTATTATTTGAAATTTGAGTTGGCACTAACAGAGGAAATGTTCAAACGAATAATTTAACTACGAAGACTATAGACACACACGTCGTAGCTCCTTAATCAAAGGTAAACCTAAGGATATCTAATTATACAGGGGGTCCTGCTTATCGAACTGGCCCACCACAAGCATCGCTGCCCTTGACTACCTGAAACAATCGGGGCTTTCCCCCTATCCTGAGCAGTATACTATGTAGCAGCACTTCCTGCAGGCCTTTGCTGAGGTCGGTTGTTATGGCTAACCGATCCTTGTTGGGACTTAGCTTCCTGATTCCTCTTCGTGGGGCAGAAGGCTTGCAGATGCCCTTCCTTCCCACAGGTAAAGCATATCCGCTTTTCCTACACTCATTGCTCTTATGTCCAGGAGTCCCACAATTGAAACACTGGACAGAACCCCTACCCTGACTTGAGCGTTGAGTGAAACCGGACTGGGTCACCTCGTTCCTAGGCCGATTAGATTTGGAGAAGTTGGGAGGCAGAGCTGGACGCTTGAACCCACTACTCTGCTGCTGGTTACCACAGTTGCTCCCCGATATCTGTCGATTATACTTCATGGATGACTCCTCCAAAGTCACTTTCAGCTTATAAGCAACGTCCACATACTGCTCCAGAGTGGTACAACCATGACGCGCCATCAAGGGCTTGAGGTCGGGATTCATCCATTCGTGGAAATGCCAGATTTTCTGTTCTTCGCTGGACGCTTCCACTCTAGCATAGTACAACAAATGGTTAAACCTGACAGTCAGCTCTGTCACCTTCAACCCATCAGTCTTTGGGTATAGAAACTCATTGCATTTCTCCTCCCTCATAGCCCGAGAGAAGAACCGATCAGACATCTTGGCCTTAAATATTGACCAGCTCAGCTCGGGATGATCAGCTAATCACGTGCTCTCCCACCATTCACTGGCCCCATCCTTCAGATATAACGAAGCAATGTGCACCATTTCAGCCTCAGTACACACAATGTTCTTAAACAAACGCTCCATGTGAAGGAACCTGTATGCCACCTTGACGGGTTCTCCAATACCGTTATACGGGTCAGGCCTCATGGAGTTGATCTCTTTCAGCGCACGACCAAAATTTCCTCCATCTCTCAGAGCACTCATTAGAGGCGGGTTATTTGTTGTATCCTCAACGTCAGCACTACCCTGAGGGGTTGGATTCCCCTGGGCTTGTTGAACCCCTGGCCTCACCAACTCAGTGACCGCTTGCATTACGATCTGCCTGATTGCCTCTACAGTAGCTGCACTGAAAACTATTAGAGCATCAGGAGGTACCTGCACCCTTTCCCCTCGTATCTGGGGTGGAGCATTCCTCGTTGGGTTGTTGTGGGAACCGGACCCAACTTCCTCTTGGTCCACTGCATTTCTAAACTGAATCCGAGAAGCATTACTCGGTCCAGCTGCATGATGTGTGGTGTTTCTAGCATTCACCATCTGACCCCATTAGATATGTACCATTAAATTAAAGTTGCAAGTAATAAATACTTAGAGTGCAATAATTGAGGTAGTCCTCTAATAAACTCAGCTTTTCATTAATGAAACACACACCAAGTGTCACACAACAACTGAAAGGGAATTAGGGAAAAAGAACATTAGGAGACTTCTGCTCCAATATTGTTTAAATGGGAAAACACTAGGAAGGAAACCATTACTGGCCTATTATTCCCTACTCCTTCTCTACCGGAGGTAACTCTTCCTCCAAGTCATCAGTTAACCCCTTCTATTTTGGATCACTTGATCCCTCAGCAGGCACTGATGGCTCCCCGGACTTGCCCACATTGTCTTTTTGTGGCTCGGAGCTCCTCCATCTTCGCCCCCAAAGATCTTCATTGCCGGGCTGATTTAAAATCCAGAAAAACTCTTCCCACTCCTCGTGGAAGGGATCCAACGGCTCCTTCTCGTCCTCTGGATCCTCCAATGAGTCCTCATCTTCATCAGAGACCTCGGGGGTAGAGGTTTGCTTGGATTGCACTTCTCTTTCTTCCCCGCTCTCGGACTCGGATTCTTCAATCAACAGGGTGAACTTAAGCACCGATCCGCCGACCACTGGAACTTCTACAGAATCAGGCTCAGACTTAATTGTCAGAGTGGTCTCAGATTCATCTTGGGTCTTAAGTTGGGCTCTAGGGAATACCATTGTCTGTGAAGAGACAATGAGAGATTTATAACTTTCTTGTTTATAGAAATTCTATCTTCCATAACAAGCAGGAATGATCGGACTACTAACGTTGGCAGAAGTTTGAAAACGTCTTTTCCACAAAATCGTTAAGGTAAACTGAAACTCGTTTGTTAAATCTGAAAGTATTTCCACAAAACTTGTTAAAAACAAACCGAGACTCGTTGGTTAATTCTGTTTCTACTAAATTATTGTGATTTAAAATCTACTTCAAAAATGTTTTTATCTTTAAACCTTACTTAGGGCCTATAGTAAAGAAATCTCATACACGAAGTTTTTGTTTCATAAAACCCCAAATAAACGCAAAATGGTTTAAAAGTTTAGAGTTTTAAAACTTTTAGCTCTGATACCAAATCTGTAACACTCCCAAAATACCGTTTGGAAATATTACCGCCAGTGACCTCAGATTACACATCTGGGGTCACCCAAGGCTTAACCATTTTATAACAAATTGTATAATAACATAAACTTTATTAAATGACATACAACTGCCCAAATAATATTTTATTTCAAATTTTGGAATTACAATTTGATAACAAAATCGAGTACAAATATTTATTATAGCGGAAGTCTAAAGAATAAAATGACTCAACAGGTCTTGACCTTGCGATCTTACGCCTAGGATCTCAACCTTGGAGTATCACAGAACAACGCCAAATGCCTTCACGTCGAGTCCTTGCCCTTACTGATGCAGGAACTTTATCTGATGTGCCGTATGAGACGGATGACACCAGCCAACCATGCAAAGGAAAATAACCGATTGGTTAATCTAATGGAAGACTATGCAAGGGTAGAAATAAAAAGGTTCTAGTGATCGTAACCGTTTTACTATCATTGTTCCTCGAATAATAACCGAAGGAATGATACATAATCCGGAACTTTCACGGAATGATAGAAGAAGATATGCATTGAAAAGAAGACTCCAAAGGAATTGAGTCTTATGGAAAAGTATGACAAATGTTTCGGAATGTTATAGTTTTCACACAAGCGTTTAAAATGACTTGATCATTTGGGTCAACGACCAACCTCACCGCGCAATGCGAATCCAGATTGGAAAGAAGACTTACTCTAACCGAAGTCCAGACGGGTTCCAAGTTATACTTATCGCCCGAAGGTTCATTAACTATGTGCATAACCGCACTTATCTTATTTAATTACAAAACATATATTCATGTTAAAGCTTTTATTATATATATATCATCTTGACACGAGAGATATCTTGGGAACATTTCCCGAATGTTTGGCACCAACTGAGTACACCACCACCTATATTCGGATAGGGGTAGGTCATGACCAGAAAGGGTGTTAGGGCACTTACTTCCTAAATCACCACAGTTATAAAGAAACGACTAATCCTCGTAAGGAATTAGTGTTCCTACGAATACTCGTGCTAAACTAGCATTCTTGGCTCGGACGAGGGCTCACCATGACCACTACTACCTCCCATCCTCCAAGACACCTCCAGCGACACCACAAACTCCGACGAAACTCCGACGAAGGCAAGAACTCCGGCGAGGACACAAAATCGAGAAGAAGAGAGGGATCGAGAGCTGTGGATGAAGATTCCCAAAGCTGAAGACCCCTATTTATAGGGTGAGGAGGGCTCAATGTCGGGCAAGCCAACTGCTCTAGCTTCCTCCATCGGCGAAACGCCGAAATCCGAATCGGCGAAACGTGAAAGGATTGAAGACATCGATGAACAGTATTTCCGCGGTCGCGGAAACACTTCTACGGTCGCGGAAATGCCGCGATCGCGTCTGTTGGCCTCTGGTCGCAGTTTCACACGCGGTCTAATGCTAGATCTTATTTTAGTACCTTTAAACATATTCTAAGACCCAATATATATATTAAACGTATATTACTACGTTCAAGAGATCATTACAGAGATTCCGAATATGCCAACCGCATCTTGCTTACAGGATGAGGGTTGGGAAAATTACCCAAATACCCTTACTAAAATTGAGGGTTATTACAGCTCGTCTATAGTGGCGGCAAAGCATCAGATGAGTCCGGTTGTGGCATCCTTGATCTTCCTAGCATGAGACCTTGTGAGAGGACCATGTGTTGGCACTCGAATCATCTCCTCAACATTGCTTGTAGTCATCGTCGGGTAGGGGTCATCAATTTCCCCTTCTTGAACTCGAATCGTCCTGGATTCGTCATCAGAGTAGTCATCGGCAATGAAGGGAGAAAGGTCGGCGACATTGAAGATCGAATGGCCCCCTTAATCACCGGGAAGCTCAAGACAATAAGTTGTCCCCAAATCGTTGGAGAACCCGAAAAGGACCATCCCCTCGAGCATCCAGCTTGGACTTCCGCTTGTTGGTGAACCTTTCCTTTCGCAAGTGCACCCACACCAAGTCGTCGGCCTCAAAATCACCTTCTTATTGCCCTTGTCCATCTAGCACTTGTATTGCTCAACATGTCTCACAACTTCAAATCGAGTCATCTTCGTTGCAGAGTGAACTGACCTGTTATAAGAAAACTCCAGAAAGGGCAAACAATCCTTCCACTTTTGGAGGTTAGACTCAAGCATAGTACGAAATAAAGTACCCAAAGTCCAATTAGTTACCTCCGTTTGGCCCTCTGTTATAGGATGACATAAAGTAGAGAATAGTAGCTTAGTCCCCAACTTAGACCATAAGGTCTTCCAAAAACAACTCATAAACCTAGCATCACGGTCATAAACAATAGTGCAAGGCACACTATGCAATCTAACTATCTCAATAAAGAAAAGGTCAGCCACATGCATTGCATCATCAGTCTTATGGCAAGCTATGAAATAAGCCATCTTAGAAAACCTATCGACTACAACAAATATAGAATCTCTCCCCTTCTTAGTCCTCGACAATCCCACAATGAAGTCCATCGAAATGTCCTCCCACTTAATGTATGATGTTGGGTCACATAAACCTGTAAAAGGTTTAATTTTAACATTAATATCACGGCGAGTAGCATTACCTTCATGACTACGTGGAAGATGGTTGTCAAGACCAACAATCTCATCATAGGGTTCCGAATCACCATAATAGTTCTCAAAGTCCGGATGCCAAGGGGGTTGGGGATCGTGGAAAGGAAAATGATCAAAAGCCTCAAGGCGGGGAGCAGCGGCCCGTGGGACCGGGGCGTGGGGCTACCAAAGTGGTACCGGTAGAGGGGGTGGATTGAAGGTGGCAGCACGGGTGCACGCGGCATGCTGGAGATCAACATCGAGGGGGGAGGCATGCTCATTGTGCACACTCCAAGGTGTAGAACGGGTGCCCTCGGGGCACAAGCTATCCCCAAATAGTGCCATCTCCTTTTTAATTTCAGCTGGTATTGCCTGGAAGTGAAACTTCAGACAAGCATCACTGGTGTCTTAAATGAAAGCCTTGGTGTCGTCACCAAGGCCCAAAGTCACCTCCAAAATTGCCTTGTCCTTAGACATGGTACCTAGACAACAAAAGGAAAAAGAAGCAGTATGCAACAATGGAACAAGAAACCAACGAAAGGGGAAACCTTGCTAAGCAAGCACAAATGTCCAATTCAACAAATAAGAAGGCTCTAAGACAATCCTAAAAGTCGGCCAATGGGCGATAGAATTGCAAGAAGAACAAGAACACGCAAATGTTAAGACTTCAAATTCAAAAGTGCAACGAACTTCACTAACTAAAAGCAAGAAATATAACTAGCATGGAATAAAACACAACAAATTACAACAAGCAGAGAGTTGGAGAAGTAGCAATCTCTACGACTATTGTAAATTTTTTTTTTTACGCGGAAGTCTTGGCTCACTTTGTAGCTGACTCATATTTTTTTATACATGAGATGCAAAGAAAGCAAGTGCAAAAAAATAGTGCAACTAACAACTAGAATAATTCAAGAAAATAGTGTAAAGCAATTGAACAATTCAACAAGAAGAATAAACAAAAACAAAAAAAACTTGAACTAATATGCAATTTTAGAAAATAAGGGCAAAAATTGGGGTTACCTAAAATAAGAGGGAGAAGTTGGCAATAGGCAAATGTTGCGGCTGTTGTGGGGGGGGGGGGGGGCGATTTGATAATTGGGCAAGTTGTAGATTTGGCGGTGAAAGTGAAGGTAACGATGACGTGAGTGAAGAATGGAAATATGGTAAGTGGAATTGTGTGGGGGGAGACGTAAGGGTGGAAGAGGAGTGGTGAGGGTTCGATGGCGGCGAAAAATAGTGGTGGGTTTAGGGTTTCAACGAAGAGAAAATTAAACTTGATCTTAAATGCTGAAAATAAACAAACTGAAACTTACAAAGCAAAGGAAATCTTGCCTCAAAACGATAAGAATCTGATACCACTTGATACGCGACAAACTCCCTTTGCCACGATTGATGTTGGTACGGTCCGGTCCAAACTCGGCCGGTTCCCGGTCCGGACCGGATTGATGGCGTTCACCCTCGAAGGATCGCGTCAGGTGAGGTAAAATGCCACAAACCGCTTGCCAAGACACCAAGGAACGCACGGTTGACGTGTGGGCTCCAAAAATGACCGAAAGTGATGGCACATGGAGAGGAAGATCGGATCTGGATGGCGGAAATGAACTCGAACCGGGATAAGCGAACAACGCCGTCTTGGAGTCCATCGAGACGACTTGAACAACTTGCTCTTCTCTTGGAGTCCACCAGGAGTTGAACAATGTTTGAATCCTTGAATGAAGGAGTCCACCGACACTCTTGAATTCGGGTGAGATTTGCTAGATCGGAGTCTACCAAAACAAGCAAAACTCGCAATTGAAACAAATCGAATCCTCAAACTCGCAACAATCAAATTCCAATCCATGAATTAAGAACACAATGTGTTTTCTTTCAATAATCAAAGCTACCTAAAAACATCCTAAGAAAGCAATATAAATAGTGTCAAATCGTCTAACCCATTCCCCAAGCAAGAATCCCTTAAAAGGAGGAGTTTCCAAAACAGCCAGATCTTCAAATCAGCATATCGTCCTGATCCAATCTCCAAACACGGTGCATTTTGGACAGAATCTTGATACAATCAAGATACAAATCTTATCCAAAGTTCAGCCTATTCAGACTCTTGGTTTGCAAGTAACGCCTGAATGTTTCCAAATCAGTGTAGCACCTTTATCTCACAGATCCCAGCTCCCATGGGCCTGACATTTGTACATATTTTACACAGGCCCATTCCAAGAAATATATCCAAACATGGGCCTGAAATAACGAGCCAATTGGTAGTTATCGATGTTCCAAATGCGGTGCATGTATGGCGTCGTAGAGGCTTTAGTATGTGTGATTTCTTCAAACATCTCTTCTCCAAAGAACTCCATCTTAGGCATGCATCCCTCATTTGTCAAGTGTTGAGGATGGGGTCCTTGAGAGCTCATCCTTGGAGTCGTTGTGCTAGGATCTTGTGAAACCCTAGATTATGGCTTGTTGGCACCGAGGCTAACTTCTCTTCGTCTAGACATGGCTGGTGTTGAAGCTTGGTGGGTTCCAAGAACACTTCATCCTCCGCACCTTTATCTTGGCCTTGAGCTCAGTGATGGGCACGCGTCATGGACGGTGTCGTAGGCTGCATTGGCGGGCCCGAGCTAGATCCTTCATGAAGCATAGGCGTACTTACATCATCCTCCCCTTCTTGAAAATAATTCGACCTCGAATCTGCATATTAAAAACCAAGGAGAAAGGAATAACATGAAAGCTCAATGATACCCAAGCCATCAAACCTTCTTGACTTAGCGATGGCTTGAGGAATGCTTCTAGAAGGTATACATAAGAATTTAAGGGGGCTCCCCTTCTCAACATCCAACTCGTCTCCTATACCCGCACTAGGAGGGTAAACTATCAAATGATGACGCAAGACATTATGGAGACTAAGAGGATACACACGATAACTATAGAAGTGCGCCACAAAACTAACATGCATATAAAAAGTTTTAGGTGAGAAAACTCCCTTAGCTTGTGGCGTCATTTGAGTCATCTTGTGCGTCAGCTCCCACTCCTCAACTCTTCTGGGTGTCACAGCTTCGATGGAATGGATGACCCCTTGCACTATGGCCGCGACTTTCGCATCGACTGCTTCTTCAAGTGCGTCATCAGCTTGCACCTCACCTTCTTCTTCGACTGGTCCTTCAGACTCCAAATCCTCTTGGGCCTTGAGCATCACCTGCTTGCTAGATGGGCCATCACGGGAAACATGGCATTGCTGCATACATGTGTAGCACTGTATACCTCCATTACGCTGATGCTCTCCTTTGGGGGTATCAGTTTCATTGAGATCAGTCAACCGCCCCGGGATGGTCATACCCTGCAAACGTTGCTCACACTTCTCCGGCTTTGCCTCAAATTGCTTGTCCAACCGCTTTTCCAAGTAATCATCCAAATCCATCCTCAACCGGGTGTTGCTCTCGGTAAGGAGAGCTTGTATAGCTTCAAGGAGTGGTGGCAGTCCCGTCGGCACCTCCTTGGCGGTCGCAAGGAGTAGATGGTTGCTCGCCCCCGCAACATGCCCTATGGCCATCTTCTTCATGTTCTTGCTATTCTGGTCCACCTCTTTTGCCCATCGCCGTTGATCATTGGCCGCATGATCAACCATGATTTCGTGAGGCGTAATAGGCAAGAGAGTGTACCGCTTACCTTCCAAGAAGAAGGTATACTCATTGGTGACTCCATTGTGCATCACCCCGCGATCGTACTGCCAAGGACGTACGAGCAACAAGCCGAAATGGGCAGCACGACGCACAACACTTCGTCCTTGTAGTGACCAATCGAGAAGCTCACCTTCACCTGTTCGATTACCTTAAGAGGTGCGGTACTGTTGAGCCAATTCAGAATGTATGGCTGGTGATGAGGAGTAGTAGCAACCCGAATCGTTCGACCACAGCCCGATCGATGATGTTGCAACATGAGCCTCCATCAATAATAACACTACACACCTTGCCTTGGATAGAACATCGAGAGTGAAAGATGGTCTCTCGCTGTGAGGGAGAAGCCGCCGACTCATTGGACACTAACGTCCTCTTGACGACACACATCCGTGGAGTAGCCATCATGTCGGCGTCCCTATGAGCAAAAGCAACAACAAAAGCCAGCAGAAGCCACAACAAGGAAAAACGATTCTAACTTGACTACACAATTACGATGTAGATTCAAGGAAGAGATCTAAGGTTAAGCAAGAAATAAGTAAGAACGACACGAAAAGGGAAACAAAACTAGATAAGAGTTGCTAGCTAAATAAAGCAAGATCCCAAAGTCTCTTGTTACGATGGGGAAGCCACCGGCCTGATCTGCCTTGACGGGACCGTCCCAAGTGTACATGGTCGGGCGGGGTCTTCTCAAGCCCTTTGGGCCGGGACCACTTGACGTGCGCCCTTGTACTTCTCAAGGCTTTGCCCGGGTCCACCTCGCCTTAATCTCTAGGGCTTCTAGCCAACTCTCTTTTATTTTTCTCATCACATTTTCTTCTCCTTTTTTTTATTTGATTTGGTGGGACCACGAGATCACAACAGAATGTTGATTATCCCTCTTTTTTTTTTGTAAACAAATCTAGAAAAAGGGGCAAGCAAGATACATAAGATCTTATCCTATCCAAACCAATCAAGCAAATATATTCACCCATCAAAAATAACAAAAGATATCAGAATCTTGCCAAATTTAACCTAACAAGATCTTATCCAAAAACAAAAAGATTGACAGAATCAAATCAAATAAAATAAAATATTTTGGTGCACAAATAAAAGGATGGGGGACGGCTATGGTTTGTCTCCGCACCTCCCACCCATCGGGAACAGCCACGCCCCGGGCCGCCGGAGCCACGCCGCGCCTCGGCCACCGGTCCTCTCTCACTCATGCACCAGGCTGTGGGTGTAGATCTACGGCTCTATGGATCTCTATCTCTCTCAGTTCGGCTCACACTTGCCTAACCCCAGGTTTGTCTTGAACCTACGAACCGTAAAATATGTAAAATCAAGCAAGAAGATCGTTTTTACCTTGCGGAGGCTCTGATACCAAATGATGGCGTTCGCCCTCGGAGGATCGCATCAGGTAAGGTAAAACGCCACGAACCGCTTGACAAGACACCAAGGAACGCACGGCTGACGTGTGGGCTCCAAAAATGACCGAAAGTGATGGCACATGGAGTGGATGATCGGATCTGGATGGCAGAAATGAACTCGAACCGGGATAAGCGAACAACGCCGTCTTGGAGTCCACCGAGACGATTTGAACGACTTGCTCTTCTCTTGGAGTCCACCAAGAGTCGAACAAGGTTTGAATCCTTGAATGAAGGGGTCCACCGACACTCTTGAATTCAGGTGAGACTTGCTAGATCGGAGTCCACCAAAACAAGCAAAACTCGTAATTGAAATAAGTCAAATCCTCAAACTCGCAACAATCAAATTCCAGTCCAGGAATTAAGAACACAATGTGTTTTATTTCAATAATCAAAGTTGCCTAAAAACATCCTATGAAAGCAATATAAGTAGTCTCAAATCGTCTAACCCCTTCCTCAAGCAAGAATCCCTTAAAAGGAGGAGTTTCCAAAACAGCCGGATCTTCAAATCAGCATATCGTCCTGATCCGATCTCGAAACACCGTGAAATTTGGACAAAATATTTCCAAATCAGTGTAGCACCTTTATCTTCCAGCCTATTCAGAATCTTTGTTTGCAAGTAACTCCTGAATATTTCCAAATCATATCCAAAATTCAGCCTATTCAGACTCTTTGTTTGCAAGTAACTCTTGAATATTTCCAAATCAGTGTAGCACCTTTATCTTCCAGATCCCAGCTCCTATGGGCCTGAAATTTGTACATCTGTGAAACAGGCCCATTCCAAGAAATATATCCAAAAATGGGCCTGGCATAACGAGCCAATTGGGATTTATCGATGTTCCAAATGCGGTGCGTGTGTGGCGTCGTAGAGGCTTTAGTATGTGTGATTTCTTCAAACATCTCTTCTCCAAAGAACTCCATCTTAGGCATGCATCCCTCATTTATCAAGTGTTGAGGATGGGGTCCTTGAGAGCTCATCCTTGGAGTCGTTGATGGTAGGATCTTGTGAAACCCTAGAGTATGGCTTGTTGGCACCGAGGCTAGCTTCTCTTCGTCTAGACATGGCTGGTGTTGAAGCTTGCTGGGTTCCATGAACACTTCATCCTCCTCACCTTGATCTTGGCCATGAGCTCGGTGATGGGCACGCATCATGGACGGTGTTAGAGGCTACATTGGCGGGCCCGAGCTAGATCCTTGATGAAGCACATGCGTACTTATATCATCCTCCCCTTCTTGAACATGATTCGACCTCGAATTTGCATATTTAAAACCAAGGAGTAAGGAATAACATGAAAGCTCAATGATACCCAAGCAATCAAACCTTATTGACTTAGCGATGGCTTGAGGAATGCTTCTAGAAGGTATATATAAGAATTTTAGGGGGCTTCCCTTCTTAACATCCAACTCCTCTCCTTTACCCGTACTAGGAGGGTAAACTATGAAATGATGACGCAAGACATTATGGAGACTAAGGGGATACACACGATAACTATAGAAGTGCGCCACAAAACTAACATCCATATAAAAAGTTTTAGGCGAGAAAACTCCCTTAGCTTGTGGCGTCATTTGAATCATCTTGTGCGTCAGCTCCCACTCCTCAACTCTTGTGGGTGTCACAACTTCGATGGAATGAACGACCCCTTGCACTATGGCCGCGACTTTCACATCGACTTGCTTCTTCAAGTGCGTCATCAGCTTGCACCTGACTTTCTTCTTCGACTGGTCCTTCAGACTCCAAATCCTCTTGGGCCTTGAGCATCCCCTGCTTGCTAGATGGGCCATCACGGGAAACATGGCCTTGATGTATACATGTGTAGCACTGTATACCTCCATTACGCTGATGCTCTCCTTTGGGGGTATCAGTTTCATTGAGATCAGTCAACCGCCCCGGGATGGTCATACCCCGCAAACGTTGCTCACACTTATCCGGCTTTGCCTCAAATTTCTTGTCCAACCGCTTTTCCAAGTAATCATCCAAATCCATCCTCAACCGGGTGTTGCTCTCGGTGAGGAGAGCTTGTATAGCTTCAAGGAGTGGTGGCAGTCCCGTCGGCACCTCCTTGGCGGTCACAAGGAGTAGATGGTTGCTCGCCACCGCAACATGCCCTATGGCCATCTTCTTCTTGTTCTTGCTATTCTGGTCCGCCTCCTTGGCCCATCGCCGTCGATCATTGGCCGAATGATCATCAATAATTTCGTGAGGCGTCATAGGCAAGAGAGTATACCGCTTACCTTCCAAGAAGAATGTAAACTCATTGGTGACTCCATTGTGCATCACCCGCGATCGTACTGCCAAGGAAGTCCGAGCAACAAGTGACAAGCCGAATTGGGCAGCACGACGCACAACATTTCATCCTTGTAGCGACCAATCGAGAAGCTCACCTTCGCCTGTTCAGTTACCTTAAGAGTTGCGGTAGTGTTGAGCCAATTCAGAATGTATGGCTGGTGATGAGGAGTAGTAGCAAGCCTGAATCGTTCGACCACAGCCTGGTCGATGATGTTGCAACATGAGCCTCCATCAATGATAACATTGCACACCTTGCCAAACAAATCAGGCAAATATATTCACCCACCAAAAATAAAAAAAGATATCAGAATCTTGCCAAATCTAACCTAACAAGATCTTATCCAAAAACAAAAAGATTGACAGAATCAAATCAAATAAAATAAAATCTTTTGGTGCACAAATAAAAGGAAGGGGGACGGCTACGATTTGTCTCGGCACCTCCCACCCGCCGCGAACAGCCGTGCCCCGGGCCGCCGGAGCCACGCCGCGCCTCGGCCGCCAGTCCTCTCTCACTCGCGCACCAGGCTGTGGGTGTAGAACTACGGCTCTATGGATCTCTCTCTCTAACTCTCTCGGTTCGGCTCACACTTGCCCAACCCCGGGTTTGTCTTGAACCTAAGAACTGTAAAATATGTAAAATCAAGCAAGAAGAGCGTTTTTACCTTGCGGAGGCTCTGATACCAAATGATGGCATTCGCCCTCGGAGGATCGCGTCAGGTAAGGTAAAACGCCACGAACCGCTTGCCAAGACACCAAGGAACGCACGGCTGACGTGTGGGCTCCAAAAATGACCGAAAGTGATGGCACATGGAGTGGATGATCGGATCTGGATGGCAAAAATGAACTCGAACCGGGATAAGCGAACAACGCCGTCTTGGAGTCCACCGAGACGGCTTGAATGACTTGCTCTTTTATTGGAGTCCACCAGGAGCCGAACAAGGTTTGAATCCTTGAATGAAGGGGTCCACCGACACTCTTGAATTCGGGTGAGATTTGCTAGATCGGAGTCCACCAAAACAAGCAAAACTCGCAATTGAAACAAGTCGAAGCCTCAAACTCGCAACAATCAAATTCCAGTCTAGGAATTAAGAACACAATGTGTTTTCTTTCAATAATCAAAGCTGCCTAAAAAGATCCTAAGAAAGCAATATAAATAGTCTCAAATCGTCTAACCCTTTCCCCAAGCAAGAATCCCTTAAAAGGAGGAGTTTCCAAAACAGCCGGATCTTCAAATCAGCATATAGTCCTGATCCGATCTCCAAACACAGTGAAATTTGGACAGAATCTTGATACGATCAAGCTACAAAGCATATCCAAAATTTAGCCTATTCAGACTCTTGGTTTGCAATTAACGCCTGAATATTTTCAAATCAGTGTAGCACCTTTATCTTCCAGATCCCAGCTCCCATGGGCCTGACATTTATACATCTTTGACACAGGCCCATTCCAAGAAATATATACAAAAATGGGCCTGAAATAACGAGCCAATTGGGAGTTATCGATGTTCCAAATGCGGTATGTGTGTGGCGTCGTAGAGGCTTTAGTATGTGTGATTTCTTCAAACATCTCTTCTCCAAAGAACTCCATCTTAGGCATTCATCCCTCATCCTTGGAGTCATTGATGCTAGGATCTTGTGAAACCCTAGAGTATGGCTTGTTGGCACCGAGGCTAGCTTCTCTTCGTCTAGACATGGCTGGTGTTGAAGCTTGGTGGGTTCCAGGAACACTTCATCCTCCTCACCTTGATCTTGGCCTTGAGCTCGGTGATGGGCACGCATCATGGACGGTGTCGGAGGCTGCATTGGTGGGCCCGAGCTAGATCCTTGATGAAGCACAGGCATACTTACATCATCCTCCCCTTCTTGAAAATGATTCGACCTCGAATCTGCATATTTAAAAGAAATGAGTAAGGAATAACATGAAAGCTCAATGATACGCAAGCAATCAAACCTTCTTGACTTAGCGATGACTTAAGGAATGCTTATAGAAGGTATACATAAGAATTTTAGGGGGCTCCCCTTCTTAACATCCAACTCGTCTCCTTTACCCGCACTAGGAGGGTAAACTATGAAATGATGACGCAAGACATTATGGAGACTAAGGGGATACATACAATAACTATAGAAGTGCGCCACAAAACTAACATCCATATAAAAAGTTTTAGGCGAGAAAACTCCCTTAGCCTGTGGCGTCATTTGAATCATCTTGTGCGTCAGCTCCCACTCCTCAACTCTTGTGGGTGTCACAACTTCGATGGAATGGACGACCCCTTGCACTATGGCTGCGACTTTCACACCGACTTGCTTCTTCAAGTGCATCATCAGCTTGCACCTCACTTTCTTCTTCGACCGGTCCTTCAGACTCCAAATCCTCTTGGGCCTTGAGCATCACCTGCTTGCTAGATGGGCCATCACGGGAAACATGGCATTGATGCATACATGTGTAGCACTGTATACCTCCATTACGCTGATGCTCTCCTTTGGGGGTATCGGTTTCATTGAGATTAGTCAACCGCCCCGGGATGGTCATACCCCGCAAACGTTGCTCACACATCTCCGGCTTTGCCTCAAATTGCTTGTCCAACCGTTTTTCCAAGTAATTGTTGGGCCCAACATGCTCCAAAGGAATCGGTGCAAGCAGATTAGGCCAAGATCCAAGCGAAGAAGAAGGCCGGAAGAGACTAGAGGGAAGCGTCGGACACTCCTCAAACTCATGGGATCCGACCAGCTCTGAAGATTTCGCCTAGAGCATTAATTGCTCGATGAGAGGCAAACGGTAACCAAATCAAGCCCAGAATTATTATTCTATTAAGGAAGGATCCCGGAGATTAAGTATATGAATAAATAGGAGAATATCACGAAGATAGTAACGGGCGAAAGGAGAAGATACCATAAATAGACCACGAGAGAACGATCGACATACTACACGTCTACGAGCAACACTCACGTACTTGGCTCTCGAAAAAGCTTGTTAGTTTATTGATCTCCATTCAATTCCACTAGAGCACTGTCTGATTACAATCGATCGAGCCATCAGAACAGTCGGTCGGACAAGACCTGATCTCTTATTCCTCAAGGATAAGTTGTATATCGATTCGATTCTGTCATCATTTGATCAATATATCACACTATAATTTTGCATCTATTCTTTACGTGGTTGATTGTTTATTTGGTTTGGATTTATTTTATATTATCCGATCGACTCGTTACCCCGTCTAAGGCGATTTAGGTCGATTGATCTTTTCGCCCCAAAACAATTTGGCGGCCACCGTGGGGAAACTTGTTGATCACCATCTCAGAAATCCTCCAACCATGACTATTAACCCGTCTACCGGTACCGAGGAACCACGACTCGAAGACGACCCCTAAACTCAAGGAAACACAACCGAAAACCCTACTCTGAACCAACTCCAAGAGCTTGCCCAAAAAATGACTACCCTTCAAGATGACCTCGCCCAGCAACGCCAAAAGACCGAAGCCTTGGCTACCTTGTCCACCCAATCCGAGGTCGAGATCGCACAACTAACCCGTGAAAATGGGTCTCTTAGATCGCAGGTACAATCAATTGCTTTTGGATCCAGGCAGATGCCCATCCATAGCAATGTCCAGACACGTCTTAACATGGATAGCATCGAACTGACTCCTCCGAGCATTCGACGCCCCGGATATACTGAGGGTACATCTCGAACTCCTTTAGCCAATCCGTTTTCGACTAACAATGTTACTTTCTCCACACCGATCGAGTCAGCAGGAATCCGAATCGACGAACCACAGGCTCCCAATCCCCCTGATATCCTGGCTCTCGTCCAACAGACGCTCAATCAGCACATGAAGATGCTCAACGATCGTATCGCCAGAATTCCCAGAGTTCCGCAGCCGATCGAGAAAGAAGCATCAGACGGATACAAGGAATCTCTGTTCGTCGGAGAAATCGCCAGAGTCAAAATCCCTAAGAAGGTCAACCTTCCTAGCATGACGACTTTCGACGGCACCAACGATCCAGACGATCATATTTCTCTCTATAAACAAAAATTAATGACTGCATCTGTTCCGAGGGAGAGCCGCGATGTTGTCACGTGCAAAAGCTTTGGCACGACCTTTTGCAGGCCCCGCGTTTGCCTCAGGGTATGATCGCCTCGTTCGTGGATTTGGTCAATTCCTTTAAGATCCATTTCGCCAGCAATCGAAGGCTCAAGAGACAGTCGATTGATCTTTATCGAATCACCCAAAGGTATAACGAACCCCTCCGGACGTCACCACCTCCATCGAAGCCTTCAGACAAGGTCTGATCAAGGAAAGCAACCTCTATAACGAGATCACCATGTACCCGTGCAGAAGCTTCGAAGATGTCCAAGACAAAAACATGGCTGAGGTACGTTTGGAAGAAGATCGTGAATCACGAAAGGCGTCCCACGGACCCGATCAATCCGATCGTAAGTCCTCTTCCGACAGCCGCCGAGACAGACGCCATCACCCCTACCCTCGTAATCAAAATGAGCAAAGTCAGGTAAACTCCTTCCAAGACAGGTCTCAAGACTGGAGAGACGGTCCGACGCTACCTCCCAGGGTTCAATCTTACAACTTCAGTGTTTCCGTGACGGAGCTCGTCAAGAGTTTCGACAAATATGGAAAAGAAGTAAGATGGCCCCGAAAGAGAGACCGACCGGACGTCAAAAAGGACATGAGAAGGTGGTGCGAATTCCACGGTGACCATGGTCACTCAACGGACAAATGCATCGCCTTACGCAAAGAGTTCGCCAGGTTACTTGCGCAAGGTCTCTTGCACGACGTAATCTCGGAATGAGCCAAAGCCACCATGGAACGACGAGATCAGGTAAAGCAGGATAAACCTCCATCTCCTGTCCATACAAAAATTATCAATACTATTTCAGGGGGCTCGGACGTATGTGGGAACACGTACTCCGCAGCCAAAAGACATGCGAGAGAAAGCAAAGGCAGTAAACCCAAAGCACCGGAGTCCGACGCCGACGGGTCGGAAAACCATCACGATGGTCTGGTAATCTCTCTGTCTATTGGGATTTGTTTGATACGCAGAGTACTAATTGATACAAAAAGTTCGACCAATCTCTTGACCTTCGACGCCCTCAAAGGGATGGGTCAGGGTGAAGATGATCTTATCAAGAAATCAACTCCACTAGTCGGATTCAGCGGCAAAGTCAAACACACTATTGGCGAAATCATTCTTACGACATACGCCGGAGGAGTAAACCAACAGGTGAAATTCTTAGTCCTAGACTGTCCATATCCCTATAACTGCAATCTTGGCAGGCCATGGATACACGCAATGAAGGCAGTACCCTCAACGTACCATCAAATCATTAAGTTCCCTACCAAGTGGGGCGTTCAAGAGATAAAAGGCGACCAAAGGATGGCCAAGGAATGTTACGTCGCCTCCATGAAGAGTGCGGTCGAATCTATGATCGCATAGCAATCACAGTTCGGCAAAGGATCTAGTCGCTACGTCGAACCAGAGATGGAAAAACTCGACGAGATTATGCTAGATCCTTTAAAGCCAAACCAAACGGTAAGGGTCGGGTCGGGTCGGACCTGGACGACTCGACCAGACAACAAATATTGGACTTCCTCCGATCTAATGATGATTCCTTCGCGTGGTCACACGAAGACATGGTTGGAATATCTTCGAACATCATTACTCATAAATTTAATATAGATCCATCTCACCCCCCATGTAAAGCAGAAGCGCGGGAAATTCGCCCCAGAGCGGAATAAAATCGTCGACGACGAAGTCAGAAGCCTGCTAGAAATAGGAAAAATAAGAGAAGTTAACTACCCAGAGTGGCTAGCCAACGTGGTTGTGGTCCAAAATAAAAATGGCAAGTGGAGAGTCTGCATCGACTTCACCGACCTTAACAAAGCTTGTCCTAAGGACTCCTTCCCACTTCCTCATATCGATTCCATGGTCGACGCGACAGCAGGTCACGAAATGAAGGGGTCCACCGACACTCTTGAATTCGGGTGAGATTTGCTAGATCGGAGTCCACCAAAACAAGCAAAACTCGCAATTGAAACAAGTCAAATCCTCAAACTCGCAACAATCAAATTCCAGTCCAAGAATTAAGAACGAATGTGTTTTCTTTCAATAATCAAAGTTGCCTAAAAACATCATATGAAAGCAATATAAATAGTCTCAAATCGTCTAACCCCTTCCCCAAGCAAGAATCCCTTAAAAGGATGAGTTTCCAAAACAGCCGGATCTTCAAATCAGCATATCGTCCTGATCCGATCTCCAAACACCGTGAAATTTGGACAGAGTCTTGATACGATCAAGATACAAATCGTATCCAAAATTCAGCCTATTCAGACTCTTTGTTTGCAAGTAACTCCTGAATATTTCCAAATCAGTGTAGCACCTTTATCTTCCAGATCCCAGCTCCCATGGGCCTGAAATTTGTATATCTGTGACACAGGCCCATTCCAAGAAATATGTCCAAAAATGGGCCTGACATAACGAGCCAATTGGGAGTTATCGATGTTCCAAATGCGGTGTGTGTGTGGCGTCGTAGAGGCTTTAGTATGTGTGATTTCTTCAAACATCTCTTCTCCAAAGAACTCCATCTTGTGCATGCATCCCTCCTTTGTCAAGTGTTGAGGATGGGGTCCTTGAGAGCTCATCCTTGGAGTCATTGATGCTAGGATCTTGTGAAACCCTAGAGTATGGCTTGTTGGCACCGAGGCTAGCTTCTCTTTGTCTAGACATGGCTGGTGTTGAAGCTTGGTGGGTTCCAGGAACACTTCATCCTCCTCACCTTGATCTTGGCCTTGTGCTCGGTGATGGGCACGCATCATGGACGGTGTCGGAGGCTGCACTGGCGGGCCCGAGCTAGATTCTTGATGAAGCACAGGCGTACTTACATCATCCTCTCCTTCTTGAAAATGATTCGACCTCGAAACTGCATATTTAAAACCAAGGAGTAAGGAATAACATGAATACTCAATGATATCCAAGCAATCAAACCTTATTGACTTAGCGATGGCTTGAGGAATTCTTCTAGAAGGTCAACATAAGAATTTTAGGGGGCTCCCCTTCTTAACATCCAACTCTTCTCCTATACCCGCACTAGGAGGGTAAACTATGAAATGATGATGCAAGACATTATGGAGACTGAGGGGATACACACGATAACTATAGAAGTGCTCCACAAAACTAACATGCATATAAAAAGTTTTAGGCGAGAAAAATCCCTTAGCTTGTGGCGTCATTTGAATCATCTTGTGCATCAGCTCCCACTCCTCAACTCTTGTGGGTGTCACAACTTCGATGGAATGGACGACCCCTTGCACTATGGCCGTGACTTTCACATCGACTTGCTTCTTCAAGTGCATCATCAGCTTGCACCTCACCTTCTTCTTCGACTGGTCCTTCAGACTCCAAATCCTCTTGGGCCTTGAGCATCACCTGCTTGCTAGATGGGCCATCATGGGAAACATGGCCTTGCTGCATACATGTGTAGCACTGTATACCTCCATTACGCTGATCCTCTCCTTTGGGGGTATCAGTTTTATTGAGATCAGTCAACCGCCCCGGGATGGTCATACCCCGCAAACGTTGCTCACACTTCTCCGGCTTCGCCTCAAATTGCTTGTCCAACCGCTTTTCCAAGTAATCATCCAAATCCATCCTCAATCGGGTGTTGCTCTCGGTGAGGAGAGCTTGTATAGCTTTAAGGAGTGGTGGCAATCTCGTCGGCACCTCCTTGGAGGTCGCAAGGAGTAGATGGTTGCTCACCCCCGCAACATGCCCTATGGCCATCTTCTTCTTGTTCTTGCTATTCGGGTTTGCCTCCTTGGCCCGTCGCCGTTGATCATTGGCTGCATGATCATCCATAATTTTGTGAGGCGTCATAGGCAAGAGAGTGTACCGCTTACCTTCCAAGAAGAAGGTATACTCATTGGTGACTCCATTGTGCATCACCCCGCGATCGTACTGCCAAGGACGTCCGAGCAACAAGTGACAAGCTGAAATGGGCAGCACGACGCACAACACTTAATCCTTGTAGCGACCAATCGAGAAGCTCACCTTCGCTTGTTCGGTTACCTTAAGAGGTGCGGTAGTGTTGAGCCAATTCAGAATGTATGGCTGGTGATGAGGAGTAGTAGTAGGCCCGAATCGTTCGACCATAACATGGTCGATGATGTTGCAACATGAGCCTCCATCAATGATAACATTGCACACCTTGCCTTGGATAGAACATCGAGAGTGAAAGATGGTCTCTCGCTGTGAGGGAGAAGTTGTCGCCTCATTGGACACCAACGTCCTCTTGACGACACACGTCCATGGTGTAGCCATCCTGTCGGCGTCCCTATGAGCAAAAGCAACAACAAAAGCCAGCAGAAGCCACAACAAGGAAATATGATTCTAACTTGACTACACAATTACGATGTAGATTCAAGGAAGAGATCTAAGGTTAAGCAGGAAATAAGTAAGAACGACACGAAAAGGGAAACAAAACTAGATAAGAGTTGCTAGCTAAATAAAGCAAGATCCCGAAGTCTCTTGTTACGATGGGGAAGCCACCGGCCTGATTTGCCTTGACGGGACCGTCCCAAGTGTACCTGGCCGGGCGGGGTCTTCTCAAGCCCTTTGGGAGGGGATCACTTGACGTGCGCCCTTGGACTTCTCAAGGCTTTGCCCGGGTCCGCCTCGCCTTAATCTCTAGGGCTTCTAGCCGACTCTCTTTTCTTTTTCTCATCACATTTTCTTCTCCTTTTTTTTTATTTGATTTGGTGGGACCACGAGATCACAATAGAATGTTGAATATCCCTCTTTTTTTTGTAAACAAATCTAGAAAAAAGGGCAAGCAAGATACACAAGATCTTATCCTATCCAAACAAATCAGGCAAATATATTCACCCACCAAAAATAACAAAAGATATCAGAATCTTGCCAAATCTAACCTAACAAGATCTTATCCAAAAACAAAAAGATTGACAGAATCAAATCAAATAAAATAAAATCTTTTGGTGCACAAATAAAAGGAAGGGGGACGGCTATGGTTTGTCTCGGCACCTCCCACCCGCCGCAAATAGCCACGCCCCGGGCCGCCGGAGCCACGTCGTGCCTCGGCCGCCGGTCCTCTCTCACTCGCGCACCAGGCTGTGGGTGTAGATCTACGGCTCTATGGATCTCTCTCTCTCTCGGTTCGGCTCACACTTGCCCAACCCCGGGTTTGTCTTGAACCTACGAACCGTAAAATATGTAAAATCAAGCAAGAAGAGCATTTTTACCTTGCGAAGGCTCTTATACCAAATGATGGCGTTCGCCGTCGGAGGATCGTGTCAGGTAAGTTAAAATGCCACGAACCGCTTGCCAAGACACCAAGGAACGCACGGCTGACGTGTGGGCTCCAAAAATGACCGAAAGTGATGGCACGTGGAGTGGATGATCTCCTCGTTCCCGAATCTGGTCAATTTCTCAAGGTACGATCGCCTCGTTCGCGGATCTGGTCAATTCCTTTAAGATCCTGTTCGCCAGCAGTCGATGGCTCGAGAGACAATCGAATGATCTCTATCGAATCACCCAAAGGTATAACGAACCCCTCTGGAGCTATCTTAATAGGTACAATAAGCAAAAAGTCGCGATCCCCCATTGCGACGTCATCACCTCCATCGAAGCCTTCAGACAAGGTCTGATCAAGGACAACAAACTCTACAACGAGATCACCATGTACCCGTGCAGAAGCTTCGAAGATGTCCAAGCCAAAACCATGGCCGAGGTACGTTTGGAAGAAGATCGTGAATCACGAAAGGTGTCCCACGGACCCGATCAATCCGATCGTAAGTCCTCTTACAATAGCCGCCAAGACAGACGCCATCACCCCTACCCTCATAATCAAAACGAGCAAAGTCAGGTAAACTCCTTCCAAGACAGGTCTCAAGACTGGAGAGACGGTCCGACGCTGCCTCCCAGGGTTCAATCTTACAACTTCAGTGTTTCCGTGTCGGAGCTAGTCAAGAGTTTCGACAAATATGGTAAAGAAGTAAGATGGCCCCAAAAGAGCGACCGACCGGACGTCAAAAAGGACATGAGCAGGTGGTGCAAATTCCACGATGACCATGGTCACTCAACGGACGAATGCATCGCCTTACGCAAAGAGGTCGCCAGGTTACTTGTGCAAGGTCTCTTGCGCGACGTAATCTCGGAACGAGCCAAAGCCACCATGGAGCGACAAGATAAGGTAAAGTAGGATAAACCTCCATCTCATGTCCATACAAAAATTATCAATACTATTTCAGGGGGCTCGGATGTATGTGGGAACACGTACTCCGCAGCCAAAAGACATGCGAGAGAAAGCAAAGGCAGTAAACCCGAAGCGTCGGAGTTCAGAAAAACCAAGGTCTCTGACCTCCCAACAGTCACGTTTGACGAGTCCGACGCCGATGGGTCGGAAAACCATCACGATGGTCTGGTAATCTCTATGTCTATTGGGAATTGTTTGATACGCAGAGTACTAATTGATACATGAAGTTCGACCAATCTCTTGACCTTCGACGCCCTCAAAGGGATGTGTCTGGGTGAAGATGATCTTATCAAGAAATCAACTCCACTAGTCGGATTCAGTGGCGAAGTCAAACACACTATTGGCGAAATCATTCTTACGACATACGCCGGAGGAGTAAACCAACAGGTGAAATTCTTAGTCCTAGACTGTCCATCTCCCTATAACTGCATTCTTGGCAGGCCATGGATACACGCAATGAAGGCAGTACCCTCAACGTACCATCAAATCATTAATTTCCCTACCAAGTGGGGCGTTCAAGAGATCAAGGGAGACCAAAGGATGGCCAAGGAATGCTACGTCGCCTCCATGAAGAGTGCGGTCGAACCTAAGATCGCATAGCAGTCACAGCTCGGCGAAGGATCTAGTCGCTACGTCGAACCAGAGATGGAAAAACTCAACGAGATTACGCTAGATCCTTTAAAGCCAAACCAAACGGTAAGGGTCGGGTCGGACCTGGACGACTCGACCAGACAACAAATATTGGACTTCCTCCGATCTAATGCTGATTCCTTCGCGTGGTCACACGAAGACATGGTCGGAATATCTCCGAACATCATTACTCATAAATTGAATGTAGATCCATCTCACCCCCCCTGTAAAGTAGAAGCGCAGGAAATTCCCCCCAGAGCGGAATATAATCGTCGACGACGAAGTTAGAAGCCTGCTAGAAACTGGAAAAATAAGAGAAGTTAACTACCTAGAGTGGCTAGCCAACGTGGTTGTGGTCCAAAAGAAAAATGGCAAGTGGAGAGTCTGCATCGACTTCACCGACCTTAACAAAGCTTGTCCTAAGGACTCCTTCCCACTTCCTCATATCGATGCCATGGTCGACGCGACAGCAGGTCACGAAATGCTATCCTTCATGGACGCATTTAGTGGCTACAATCAGATCCTCATGGAACCGGAAGACCAAGAGAAAACGGCATTCATCACAAGCCAAGGTATTTATTGTTACAAAGTAATGCCCTTCGGACTAAAAAATGCAGGGGCTACTTATCAATGACTAGTCAACAAGATGTTCAAAGATCAGATTGGGGACACAATGAAAGTCTACATAGATGACATGCTGGTCAAATCAAAAAAAAAAAGGACCACATCGATCACCTCCGCGACAGTTTCGAGGAACTAAAAAGATATAACATGAAATTAAATCCTATGAAATGCTCTTTCGGAGTGTCGTCAGGAAAATTCTTAGGGTACATGGTGACACAAAGAGGAATAGAAGCCAGCCCAGAACAGGTCAAAGCCCTCATCAACCTCCGATCCCCTCGATGCGTCAAGGACGTACAAAAGATGACAGGTCGGATAGAAGCTCTAAATAGGTTCATCTCGAAGTCGGCCGACAAGTGCAAACCCTTCCACGACGCTCTCAAAAAGAACAAGTCCTTTCAATGGACATGAGAACATGAAGTCGCGTTCTAGGATTTGAAGAAATACCTTGCCAGTCCCCTGTTGTTGGCAAAACCCAAAGACGACGAGCCATTGTTGCTGTACCTAGCAGTGTCGGAATCCGACGTAAGCGCAGTACTGGTCAGAGAAGAAGATGGTAAGCAATCGCCAATCTACTACGTTAGTCGAATGCTACTTCCAGCAGAGACAATGTATTCTTCGTTAGAAAAACTCGTCCTATCACTGGTAATGGCGTCAAATAAACTCAAACCCTATGTCGAGTCTCATTCAATTATTGTCCGCACTAACCATCCCATGAGAGCAATCATGAGGAAACTTGAGTTCACAGGATGGATGGCCAAATGGGCCATACACCTCAGCGGCTACGACATCGAATACCAGCCCAAGACGGCGATTATGTCCCAGGCATTGGCTGATTTTATGGCAGATTTCAGCCCGACCCTAGGACAAGAAGCCATCGAAGAAGCAACGCAATTACTCGCAACAGAGGAAACAGGTAAATGGGAGCTCCACACAGACGGCGCGTCGAATGCTAGAGGATCGGGGCTGGGAGTCGTGCTGAAATCGCCACAAGGGGACAAGATAGTCCAAGCCGTAAGATGCGAATGGGATGCGACCAACAATGAAGTTGAATACGAAGCACTCATATTTGGGCTCATTCTGGCGTGTGATCTAGTTGTCCGAGAAATTGAAGTCATCTGCGACTCCCTCTTAATCGTGAACCAAATACAAGGGTCGTACAACGCCAAGGACGGCAGAATGATAGCTTATCTGGACGTAGCCAAGAAACTAATCGACTAATTCCAAAAGTTCAACAACAGACAAGTTCCTAGAGATCTCAACGCTCAGGCTGACGTACTAGCCAACCTGGGGTCCGTCTTGGACCCAAAGGAATTCCCAAACATCCCATTGGCACACATCACAACACCAGCTATTCCAAAAACACCCAAGGATTTGAGTACACCGCTATAAGAACTTGTCACGTTGGAGATAGGTGACCGACCAGAAGAAGACATTTTCAACGGTCATGACGACTAGACGTTACCTTACGTCAGATGGCTAAAAGACGGTATCCTACCCAACGACAAAACGGAAGCAAAAAGGCTAAAGGTAAGAGCTCTATCCTTCGACATTATAAGTGATGTCTTGTTCAAAAGATCTATCACAGGGATACTCCTACGATGCCTCAAGACTCCAGAAGTCAAATGCATCTTACAATCATTACACGAAGGAGAATGTGACAATCATACCGGAGGACGAAGCCTCTCGGGGAAAGCTTTGCGAACAGGATACTACTGGCCCACAATGAATAGAGACGCGATGGAGTACACCAGGAAGTGTGACGCCTGCCAACGACACGCACCCGTTCCACATCAACCCTCGGAACTCCTCCATCCGACTTTGGCACCATGGCCCTTCATGAGATGGGGGATGGATATCATCGGAAAACTCCCACCTGCGTCGAGTCAACGAGTCTTCTTCCTTGCCATGACAGACTATTTTTCCAAATGGGTCGAAGCTGAAGCCTACCGAGAGGTAAATGATCAACACGTCATTTCGTTTATAAAACGCAATATCTTGTGCAGATTTGGCGTCCCATTAGAAATCGTGTGCGACAATGGCTCCCAATTCATCAGTCATAAGACTCGAGCCTTTTGCGACCAGTGGAACATCAAACTAATCACGTCCACTCCTCGGTATCCACAATCCAACGAACAAGCCGAGTCTAGCAACAAGATCATCATCAACAAGCTAAAGAAACGCCTCACAGGGGCTAAAGGGAAATGGGCAGACAAACATCCTCTCATCCTCTGGTCCGACAGGACCACCCCAAAGAACACGACCGGGCAATCGCCATTCTCGCTCGTCTACGGAAGTGAAGCAGTCATTTCCGCCGAACTATTAGTTCTGACAGCCCGTTACAGCCTCCAGACAAATGAGGAGAATGACGTCGAGTTAGCACACAACTTGGATACGGTGGATGAGACTAGGGAGAAAGCCAGAATTAGAATGGTCAGGTTCCAGCAATAGGTCGCAAGAAGTTACAACAAAAACGTTCGAGCCAAAGTCTTCAAAGTTGGCGATTGGGTCCTTAGAAAGACATTCCAAAACACCAAGAATCCGACCGACAGAAAGCTCGCGCCTCAGTGGGAAGGTCCCTATCTCGTCAAGGAAGTAGTCGGACAGGGAGCATACCAGCTGGAGGATAAAGACGGACGACCGATCCCAAGAAGTTGGAACGCGACACATCTGAAGCTATATCACTTCTAGACCCGCAAAGTAAGGCACTAATATTCTTTCACTTTTCATGTGCTATTCGTTGTTACAAACTCAATTCTATTTCATAAACCTGAGTACTCACGTTTAGTAAGAACAATTTTCTTGCGATCCTAAGTACAGGATGACATCGACATACAAGCTGGATCCAGTCACACAAAAGCGCTTACATTACATTTACACGATCGATCGAAACACGAGGAGATGAATACCAGAGGCACGCCGGCACACCGCCTGCCTCATACAATACATAAGGTCAAAACACCTTATTACATCTACGCAATAAAGACATATTGCTTCCCTCCTCGGCATAACACTAAGTCATGACTAAACATAAACGTATACATTTGTAGGCCATCTTTTTTATACAACCCGGAAAGCCCTACTCGATGGAGCACACGGGCAAACCCAACACAAAACAAAGGCGTCACGACTATCTTCTCTAGAAGAATCTGACAACATGCACGAACACAAAGCAAGATCGACCCTTTGTAAAACAAATTACGTCAATAAAAGTCTAACTTTTTTTACATCTACGTGACCCGCGATGGTGGACGGGTCTCCAAAACATATTGTTTGCCTACACGCATGTAGGACTTCAAGCATTCTTAAAGAACACACTCTACGACCCGCGATGGTGGACGGGTCGCCAAAACAGAAAATGTTCTACCCACACGCAAGTGGGACCACAAAGTCACTTACGAAAAAGTCAAGAGTCAGGGGTCGCAGCATTACCTTCCGTAGGAGTCGGGTCGGAAGAAGGCTAGGGCTCGATCGGCACAGTGTCGCCAGAATGGGCCTCATCCTCGCCAATGCTTTCGTCCGGAGACTCTCCTCTGACGTCGGCCAGATGGAACAGCTGCGAACCAGGATTCCCCTTCGGAAACGAAGTATCCATGGTCTCCTTCTCCGTCTTCAAGTCCCAGGTCTCCTGTTTGCCCTCTTCAAACTCCTTAATCATCTCGACACGCGACTTCAACGCGTAAAAAGCGCCTACGTCGCCTGCGACCCGACCAGCCTCGATCTTAGCCTGCTTAACCCTCTCTTCAACACTTGTCTGACTCTCGCTGAGCCCCCTCCGAAAAACATCCAACTCGTCTTGGCAACTCTTCAGCTCCCTAGCGAAGCGGCGCTCAGCGTCCCTAAAGCGGCTTTCGACTCCCTCCACCTTGGTCTTCAGAGACGCCAGGTCGGACTCTGATCTAGCATCCCTGTCTTCAGCCTTAGAAACCATCTCCTTGACTCCAGAATACGCACCCAAGAGAAACTGAAAAGTCTGAAAAAAGAAAGACAAAATTAAACAAAAAAAAACCAACCGGTTTTACGAGAAAGAAAACATATAAACTTGAGGCACGACAAGATGACTTACCTTCCACACAGAACACCCCACTTCGACAATGCAATCCAAGGAAGAGACACCATCGACTTCAAACTTCATAGTCGGATCCTGAGCATGGAAAAGATCGGCGATCGATCGACCGACCGAGTCGATCTTTTCGACTCCACGAGCGACCATCGACCTCTTCTTTAAAGTGTCCACCACCTTCCCGTCATTAGGAGAAACACATGTCTTCATTTTCGATCTGACTTTGGCTGGAAGCGATGACTCAGCCGGCGTCGATTTACTCGACGAGGCCCTAGCCGCCGCCAACCTCTGCTCTATCAGACCCTTCCCAAACACCCCCTTCAAACGAGCACTTGACCGACCAGCTGGAGACGCTGACATATCAGAAAAAATGTAAGACACAAGCACACGACTAAAGATACATGACTCAAACAAAAAACTTACATAACCCATGATGATGAAAGAGTCGACATGACGTCCTGAGTGGTGGGGGCAATCGACAACAGGTTGACGTTTACGAATTTTTGCTCCGACGCAGGGATACCAAGGATAATATTGGTCAGACCTTCCGACTGAGCATCCACTTCCAAGTCCTCAGCCTCAGGGACTACAAAAAAGAAGAGTTAAGCAAAAGGTTAAAACACTTAAAAATGGGCAAAGAGAAGTCGAATACGTACTCTCGACTCGCCACTCCGACAGCAAAAACGAGCAGTCACCCCCCTTCTCCAGAGACGAACGCTCGACGAAGAAGAACTTCGACCCCCATCCACGGTCGTTTACATCAAGGTTAGCCATCAAGGGCTTTCGACCTGGACGGATACGCAACTGGACCCGAGAGGAACTCTTCGACCCCAAAGAGTAATTGTACCACATGGCGTCAAAATTGAAACCGGCCCCAGACTGAGAGTTCAACAAGTCTAAAACCCTCAGGATCCGCCACGCTTGTGGCATGACCTGACACGGCGCAAGCGCCAGAGTCTCTAGAAAATCCCTGACAAGAGAAGAAAACGGAAACGTATGCCCTATCCGAAATGGGTAGGCATAGAAACAAATCCATCCCTCATAACGAGCGTCGACTCTCTCGTTCGGATGAGGCAACCTCGCGACCGTCTCAGGAGGAAAGCCTCCGACTTGGAGGATCTGCTCCAACTCTGCCTCCGTCAGCGTCCCTGTCAGAGCATCAGCCTCCTTCAAAAGGAAAAGGGGGGAGCCTCGTTCTTGCTCGAGTTCGAGTGAGTAGCTGTAATAACCCCTAAAAGTCCTGAACTATCATTTCTATAAGAAAGGCATAATGGGCAATTTTTGTAACCTCTATGATCTCTGTAATAATCTTTTGAACATAATAATATACGTTATTGTATTTTTTTAGTCTTAAAATATTTTTAAGAGTGTAAAAAAAATAAAGATTTAGCACGATTTGAACAAAATCCGCGACCAGAGGCCAAAGGACGCGTTACCGGTATTTCCGCGACCGCGGAAGAGTTTCCGCGATCGCGGAAAACTGTGCATCGTCGTCTTCATTTCCTTTCGCGTTTTCGCCGATCCAGATTTCGGCGTTTCGCCGATGGAGGGAGCTCGATCGGTTCGTGTGGCCGTTGTTAAGCTCCTTCCCACCCTATAAATAGGGGTCTTCAGCGGAGGAGTTCTTCACCCAACAGCCTCAATCTCCCTCTTTCTCTCATTTTCAAGCTCATCGGAATTTCTCGGGCTCGTCGGAGTGTTGTCGAAAGTGGTGGTGTCGCCGGAGTTGTCTTGGAGGCTAGTGGTGATAGTGGTGAGCCCTCGTTCGAATCCAAGGAGGTCATCCATGTCGTCGGTAAGCCTCGAAGCTGGAGGAGAGTCGCGGCGGAAGAGGAATCCGTGATCGCGGGGATGAATTCCGCGACCGCGGTTCTGCCCAGAATTCCGCGACCGCGGCTTGCCCTGGCAAGCGCGATCGTGGCTTGGACAGCCACGGTCACGACTCAAGCTTTATTCCGGTCGATTCATATCGTTTTCATTCGTATCATTTCGTTCGTAATGTGTCTAACCCAGGGTTTCGTCGTTGTCGTAGGAATCTGTAACCAGATTCCAGTTTCCAGATCCTGAAACCCGACATCGTCAATTCACTAGATTAAGGCAAGTGGCGGTTCGCTCTTGCTTACCATTCCATATTTCCTTTAGTTATCAATTATTTTTTATTGTTAATTAAATTGTAATGAAGTGTTGTTTTCGTTTGGGAATAGATTTTAATAAGCGATGTGATAAAATATGATATTATAATAGGTTGTATATATTTCTAGAAACAACGCTATTATACTTGTTATTACCATGATGGTATTAGTGTGGATTATTGTGTGAATTTAACTGTGTAGTTAGAACGAGTATTCGTAGGAACGCTATGTACCTTACGAGGTCTAGTCGTTTCTTTATAACTGGTATTAGGAGGATTTTGCCCTAGTACTATCTGGTCATGAATATACCCTCACTCAGGGTAGGGGCACATAGTTGGTGCCAACAACCGGGATTAATTTCCTAGATATCTCTCGTGATGAGATGATATATATTAAAAGCTTTAAACGTAAATGTATGCTTTGTCATTAAATAAGATAAGTGTGGTTATGCACATAGTTAAAGAACCTTCGGGCAAGAAGTACAACTTGGAACCCGCCCGGACTTCGGTTAGAGTAAGTCATCTTTCCAATCTGAATTCGCATTGTGCGATGAGGTTGGTTGTGAACCCAAATGATCAAGTCGTTTTTAAACGCTTGTGTGAAAACTATAACGTTCCCAAACACTTGTCATACTTCCCGAAAGACTCAATCTCTTGGAGTCTTCTCTTCATACGTTTCCCATAAGACTCAATCTTTTGGAGTCTTCTCTTGTTCATACCTTTTCATATTTTTCCGTAGAAGTGTTAAGGTTGACTATCGTCATCGGCTTTCATTCGAGAAGCGATGGGTGTAACCTAATACGACTACTTAGAACCTTTTCTATTGTACCCTTGCATAGTCTGTCATTAGACTAACCAACCGGTTATTTTCCTTTGCATGGTTGGCTGGTGTCATCCGTCTCATACGGCCCATCAGGTAAACTCCCTTTCCGTGAAGGCCAGTATGCGATGTTGAAGGCAGATGGTGATTTAAAGAGTTTTCCATGGTTGAAGATCCTAGGTGTGAGATCGCTCCGATAAATACCCTTCGTGAATTTTATATTAAAGACTTCCGCTGTATTGAAACAACTCTGTATTTGGTTGTATTTGATGTTGACAGTTGTAAAACTGTGACTTTGGTTTAAATAATATTTGGGAATTTTTATGATATTTAATATAGTTTGTGTTTTTATATGGTTGTTATAAATGATTTAGCCTTGGGTGACCCCAGATGTGAAATCTGAGGTCATTGGCGGTAATACTTTCAAAGGAGAATTTGGGGGTGTTATAGATTTGGTATCAGAGCCGAAAGTTTTAAAACGGGTTGGGTTTTCAAATCGTTTTACGTAAAACAAAAATTTTATAAACCGTTTTACCCGTTCGTGTTGAGAAATTTGTCGATTAGTTCCAAAAGTCAAAGATTTTGAACGAAATCATACTTGAGTAAAATGTGTTATTTTAAAATCTTTGTCATTCAAGTCGTGCCTTCTTTCCAGTCTGATATAGTAAGTTCGCTTCTATATTTAGAAAGACTAATCCCTTCTCGTCGCCTCGCAGGATATGGGCGCTTTCGTATCACAATTCAGGAGTAAGGAGGAAGCCGAGGTGATCCGTCATCTCCGGTTAGGCTTGAGTGTCCGGTTCCCCTAGTTGTGTTGCGCCAAGTTGTCCACCCGAGGTTGTGAAGACCGTACTCGAGGAGACGGTAGTGTTGGTGTCCGATGGGGCAAGGGGTCCCGAGGAGGAGCCCGAAGCGGACCCGAGGGAGGACACGGAGGAAGAGGAGTCGGCGGAGTATCATGAAGGGTACTACCGACGATGACTTCGAGGTGGAGGAGGATCCCGAGGAGGATCCAGAGGAAGACCCGGAAGAAGAGGAAGATCCAGAGGAAGAGGACCCTGAAGAGGACCTCGAGGAGTTCGGCTATGAGTCAGATGACCTAGAGCACCTGCTTGAGGATGGTGAGGACCCGGGAATGCAGTTCATTTTCCCGAGTCCAGAGTTGCCGCCTGATGAGGAGTACACGTCGTTGTCCCCTACCGCTTGGGAGGCGCTTGGGAGGCGCTTGGGATTTCGGGTATCGGCAGGAGGAGGTACGGGCCGCTGGATGCACCAGTGGACCCGTAATTTATCCCCACACCGAGAAGGCCGATGGTGAGCCCTGCTTCTCGGCACGTGCTTCATCAGAGCGAGATGGCTTCCTCTGAGGCTCGTCGTTAGGTGGAAGAGATGACGGAGTGTGCTCGCATGAGGGCAAGGCCTTGGGAATCGATGGGTGCCCCGAGGGTGGTTCTGACCCAACAGGCCAGGCCTAGTCTTCGAGTGCTTGTTGAGCGTATGGAGGAGTGGACGAACGCCTTGTACGATATGGAGGAGAGGACTTACGAGACTAAACTCGGTCTCTCCCGTATGCTAGAGGACATCCGCGAGCTCCAGGAGTACATCCGACAGGCGAAGCTGCTACTCAACCCTCAGTACGAGGTGAACAGGGCGGACTTTCAACCAGGGTTCCTTGAGGAGTTTTGTTACCCACCAGTACCTGGGGAAGGGCTGGATGTTCTTGTGCCAGGAGAAGGGCCAAGTGTTCCGAGGCCTAGGGAGGAGCCATGCGCTCCAGGTCCTAGTAGGTCGAGGAGTCCAACACCGAAACCCGAGGATGGTCCACTTCCGAAGAGAAGATGTCAGAGGTCCAATGGGTATAGGAAGCTCTTCATGGCACTGTGAAGGAGGACAGTGATGTGCCTTAGTTATTTCGTTTTCTAGTTGTTTTGTTTCGTTTTGTTTAGAGTTGTAGCCTCCTAGCAATTTTGTCTTTTCGCTTAGGAGGGCTTTTTGTAAATAACTCATCAACTTAGTTTCAGTTCACTTCATCAATAAAAGTTTACCAGTTTGATCTATTCTGAGTCGATTCTATGTGTTGTGCATTTTAATAATATGATATTAATGTTGTGAACTACTTGGGAAATTGATCGGTAAACAGATGTTGAACACAAGAAACACTATTCGTGCTGGTGCTGGGCCGAGCAACGACCCCAGGAGGAATCTGAGAAGCGCCGCGAATCAAGGGGAAGAGAGTGAGTCTGTCTCTCACAACAACCCTGTCGACAATGGTCAAGTGCGGGTTAATCCTCAAGTGGTATTCGACGCTGCGGCTATAGAGGCTATTCGGGGGATCGTGATGCAAGCAGTTACCGATATAATGCGGCTAATTGCACCACAGGCACAAGGTGTACCGGTTCCTCAGGTGATCCCTGAATTTGAGGAGCCAGTTATTCATGTACCTCAGGATGATGCCGTCAGGAATAGAGGAAACTATGGCCGAGCTTTGAAGGCCATTAGCTCTATGAGGCCTGACAGCTATGACGGTATTAGAGAACCGGTCAAAGTGGCGTATTGGTTCTCGCACATGGAGAGGTTGTTTAGAACGTCGAGTGCATTGAGGCTGAGAAAGTGCACATTGCTTCCCTTCAACTGAAGGATGTGGCTATTGAATGGTGGGAGAGCACCGGTTTAGCTGATCATCCCGGTTTGAACTGGGGAATGTTTAAGACGAAGATGATCGACCGTTTCTTTTCCTGCGCTATGAGGGAGGAGAAGCATAAGGAGTTCCTCTACCCGAAGACGGATGGGTTGAAGGTGATTGAACTTGCGGCCAAGTTTAATCACCTGTTTCAGTATGATGGGCCGGAAGTGTCCAGTGAGGAGTAGAAGATCTGGCATTTCCACGAGTGGATGAACCCAGACATCAAGCCATTGATGGTGCGCCACGGATGCTCCACTTTGGAGCAGTACGTGGATGCCGCCTATAAATTGGAGGTGACTCTGGAAGAGTCGGCGAAGAAGCGCAATCGCCAGAGACCGGCGCAGAGCCAGCCTCAGGCTAGTGGGTTTAAACGACCCGTGCCACCGTTGCATTTTTCCAAGTCTGGCCGGGCTAGAACGGAGGCCACACAGGCAGGTTCTATGCAACGCTCGGGCCAAGGCAAGAACCCGATCCAATGTTACAATTGTGGAACGCCGGGGCACAAGAGCAATGAGTGTCTGAAGGATAAGAGAACGTGTTTTGCCTGCGGAAAGGAGGGGCACTTACAGACGTTTTGTCCGCAAAGGAGGAAGAAGGGAGCTGAGTCACAGCAAGAGTCTAACAACCGACCCCGATTCAAGTCGATGGAGACTCCTAGCCCTTCGACGCAGACAACTGCTCAGAACAGGTGGAAAGCCCCAGCTGCTTCTGGAGGTCAAGGTCAGTGGCTTTATGAGATGCGTGAGGCTGACGGACCGAATGCTCCGATTGCTCAGATTGCTCAAGGTACTCTATACCTCCATTCTACTTCTGTGTGTATATTATTTGATTCGGGTGCCACTCATTCTTTCATTTCGGAGAACTGTGTAAGTAAGCTAGGCTTAGTGTGCAATGAGGCTTGTGAGCCATTTGTGGTAAACCTTCCCAATAGTGAACAGCTAGTAGGGACCAAGCGTCTGTCTGAATTTCTGATTACCATTCAAGGTCGGAAGTTCGAAGCGGATTGGATCTGTATAGCCATGGCTCCATATGACATTATTCTTGGGATGGATTGGCTGACGCGTCATGGGGCGGTAATCGATTTCAGCTCAAGGACTGTGACAGTTTCATCTGGGGGGCCAGTTTGTATGCAAGTTCAAGGGTCGTAATGACGCTGATAACGGAAAGCTCATCAATGTGATGGCTGCGTGTAAGCTACTTCGACAAGGTTGTGTCGGATACCTGTTCTATCTGGATAAGCCCAAGAAGGATGAGACTTCAGTTCTTGATATTCCTGTGATATGCGAGTATCCGGACGTCTTTCCGGAAGAGATTCCTGATTTACCCCCGAGTCGTGACGTAGAGTTCACTATTGATCTCGAACCCGAAACCGCGCCGATTTTGAAAGCACCGTATCGGATGGCTCTCGCGGAGATGCAAGAGTAGAAGAAGCAACTCTAGGACCTTCTTGAAAAAGGGTATATAAGGCCGAGTACATCGCCTTGGGGCGCTCCGGTCTTGTTTGTCAAGAAGAAAGATGGTTCGTTCTGACTTTGTATCGACTACCGAGAGTTGAACAAGGTCACGATCAAGAATAAGTATATGTTGCCTAGGATTGATGATCTGTTGGATCAACTACAGGGAGCAAAAGTCTTTTCCAAGATCGATCTGAGATCTGGTTACCATCAGCTCAGGATTCGTGAGGAAGATATTCTGAGGACTGCATTTCGGACAAGGTATGGACACTACGAGTTCGTAGTCATGTCATTTGGGCTTACTAATGCTCCGGTAGTCTTCATGGATCTGATGCATAGATGTTTCCACCAATATCTGGATAAGTTTGTGGTGGTCTTCATCGACGATATTTTGATCTATTCCCCGAGCGAGGAGGCTTCGAATCACCTTGTCAGTCCTTAGACAAAATCAGTTGTACGCAAAGTTGTCTAAGTGTGATGTCTGGATCAAGGAAGTGGCTTTCTTAGGCCATGTGATCAATGAGGATGGGGTTATGGTCAACCCTCAGAAGATTGAAGTGATAGCCAACTGGAAGCGACCTCAGAATGTGAAGGAGGTGCGCAGTTTCTTGGGACTTGCAGGTTATTACAGACGGTTCGTGGAGGGATTTTCAAAGATCGCTCTACCAATGACCGGTTTGCTCCGCAAGGTCCATAAGAAGTTTATATGGGACGACAAGTGCGAGGCAAGTTTTCAGAGGTTGAAAAAGTGCCTGACGTCCGCACCAGTTTTGGCGCTACCGGAAGGAACTGATGGTTATGTGGTCTATAGTGACGCTTCAAAGCATGGGTTAGGATGCGTATTGATGCAAAAGGGAAAGGTTATTGCGTACGCATCTCGGCAGTTGAAGACCTATGAAGCAAACTATCCGACGCATGATCTAGAGTTAGCGGTTGTGGTTTTCGCGTTGAAGATTTGGAGGCACTACCTCTATGGTGTTAGGTGCCAGGTCTTTACCGACCATAAGAGTCTCAAGTATGTGTTCACTCAGAAGGAGTTGAATATGAGACAACGTCGCTGGTTGGAGCTACTCAAAGACTACGACATCGAGTTGTTGTATCATCCGGGCAAGGCAAACGTAGTAGCCGATGCATTGAGCCGGAAGACGCCACATGAGACCGTAGTAACTCTACTCACTGCTCAAACCAAACTGAACCAAGGATTGTGCGAGATTGATGTCTTGTACGATCAGCGTCGAGGATGCCTTAGTATGTTGGAGATTCAGGCTATGCTACTTGATCAGATCAAGGAGAGGCAGGTTGATGATGTGGTCTTGGTAAAGTTAAGCAGTGAAGTGATAGACGGAAAAGCTCCCGGATTCGTGATTCAGGATGATGGATCAGTCTGGTTTCAGGACCAGATTTGTGTGCCTGACGTGGATGGCCTTCGCTAGTTGGTGATGAAGGAGGTCCATTCGTCAGCTTATTCTATACATCCAGGATCCAGCAAGATGTACAAGGACCTCAGGAAGAAATTATGGTGGCCCAATATGAAGTGGGACGTAGAAGAATTTGTGGCGAAATGCTTGACTTGTCAGAAGGTCAAGATAGAACATTGTAGACCAGGTGGTGAATTGTTACCTCTCCCAATGCCAGAATGGAAGTGGGAGGATATCGCTATGGACTTCGTCACGGGGTTACTGAAGACTCAGAGTCAGAAGGATGCCATATGGGTAATCATTGACAGGCTCACGAAGAGTGCTCATTTCGTGGCCATCAAGTCAACCTGGGGAACCCAGAAGCTATCAGAAGTGTTCCTACACGAGATTTTCCATTTGCATGGTACACCAAGAACCATTGTATCGGATTGTGACGGCCGATTCATCTCGAGATTCTGGAAAGAACTCCAGAAGGCCATGGAAACTGAGTTTTGGTTCAGTACTGCGTTTCATCCTCAGACGGATGGACAGTCTAAGAGGACCATCCAGACTCTGGAAGATATGCTGAGAGCTTGCGTACTAGATCGTCCGACCAGTTGGGAGAACAGCTTAAGTCTGATTGAATTCACGTACAACAATAGTTGGCATTCTACCATTAAGATGGCTCCATTCGAGGCTTTGTACGGTCGGAAGTGCAGATCTCCAATTTGTTGGGATGAGAATGCCGACAAGATTCTGCTCGGACCGGTGTTAGTCGAAAGGACTGCCTCTGACATTGCTTTGATCAGACAGAGGATTCTGACAGCTCAGAGTCGACAGAAGTCTTACGCGGATCAGAAGCGCATGAATATCGAGTTTGAGGTTGGTGACAAGGTATTTGTCAGGGTGTCATCATCCAAGGGTGTGTTCAGGTTCAACAAGTGTGGGAAGCTTAACCCTCGCTATGTGGGACCGTTTGAGATCCTTGACAGAGTGGGGTCTCTAGCGTATCATTTAGCATTGCCGCCGTTGGCGCATCCGGTGCATAATGTGTTCCACGTGTCTCTGCTAAGAAAGTACATGCCAGATGTGTCTCATGTGCTGAGTTATGAGGACTGATAGGGGGAATAGTCTTCGTACTCCTAATCAAAAGTAAATCCTAAAATCATCACTAAACAAAGTATAGTAAGCAAGTCAGGGTCGATCCCACAGAGAAGGAAGGAACCAATGGTGATAGCATGTAATGTCACAAAGGGGGGGTTTTATGGTTGGTTGGTTGCAAACAGAACAAACAAAACAAAGTAGAAGGGATGAAATATCAAGAGAGAAAAACACTTAGCCAAGTAATGTCCACATAAGTCATTCAAAGGTTGTTCATAGATTATGTCATATCTTCCTATTCGGTTATTCCTGTCCTGATCTTATGTAAATTCAGAGGGAAACCTTCCACAAAGAACCCTTACCAATGAATAACCCTAGTACCACTAAAGGATTAACCCAAAGTCAGCAATGCATATAAAAATTAACCAGGATACACAGAATGCTCGCTCAGATGCATTTACCATGTAATCAATTCCCACATAGATATAATCCACAGATGCAGATAACAATCAATGCTTGCTATTTATACTAGAGCGTTAGCCCAACAGTTCCCTAGTATTAGCAATAAGAATGAAAGCAATAAACCTAGGTGATCAGTCTAGATAAACCAACAAACATTCAAATATGAATTTGCTCAGAGAAAAGATATAACTCAATAGGATAGATAGATAGGAACAAAACCTCACAACCAGATGAACGAACTCATGCTTCCATTACCGGACTAAGCCAAAGAGGCTTAGCTCCTCATAGACATGGTGAAAACTTCAAAGGAAAAGAAAACAACGATGAATGAAAATTGCAACTAAAGTGTGTATCTCTAACCCTAATGCATAAGGAGAGTATTTATAGGGCCCTAACAAATGACCTAGCCCATTAAGAAAAATAACTGAAATGGAAATAAGAAAAGGGAAAAGAAAACTAAAAAGATAATTCGGAATAAGTCCGAGCCTCTGCCGTGTCAGACCCGCGATCGCGGGTGGTGGACCTTGATCGCGGCCCATGTGGCTTCGCGCCCTTCAATCTCTCCGCGCCCGCAGAAAACTCTCGACATGCTCCGAGTCCCGCGATCGCGGCACCCATGCCCGCGATCGCGGTTAATGCTCGGCATTCTTGTCCTTTGCCTTGCACCAACCCGTCTCCTCTTCACTCCTTGGCGTCTTCTCTTGATGGCTTCCTTCCTCAGTGTCTTCATGATCTCCAAAGTAGCTCAAACACCTCCAAAAATACCAACTTCGCCTCCAAACGCCATACACAAGAATGTGTCTAAATCTACCCGAATGACACCAATAAAACCTCTAATAACTCTTAGTTAAGCCCTACAAAGTAGTGCTTATCAAACTCCCCCATGCTTAGACCTTTGCTCGTCCTCGAGTAAACTAAAAGAAAGTCTACTCCTCCAATGTAGCACCCAAGGTCTCAGGAAGCATATCCTCTAACTAAGAGTTACCTAACCCATGCCAAAGCTCCTGGCACCAATCTCATCTACAACACATCCACAACTCAATAAACTTGAGGGCAAGCAGAGTACTTCCCCCAAGCTCAACCCGGACATCCAATAGTGTAAAGTGACCTCTAATCCTAGCCTCCATCTATGACTCCTTATGCCTCCCAGAGTGACCTACCCGACAATCCTTCTTTGTCTCCTCTTCTTATATCGCCCCTCCAGGTAAAATGAGATCCTAAAATCACTCCTCTTCTTTTCACTCATTTTGCCTAGGAGCCCTTTTGGGTTTTCATCCTAGCCGCTCATATATTTTTTTTCATAGATGTGCTCACATAAGCTCATGTCACTCAGACACCTTTTTACCCCAGCCTAGCGCTGGTCCGGGTCACCTGCTTTTTACCCAAGCCGCCCTTTCAGGTTTTCAGCTTGTCCCAGGATTTTTGAATTTTTAATTTTTTTAATTTTTTTTATTTTTTGAAAAGAAATGCTGAAATTCGAAATGCTAAAAATCAAAGTATAATACTGGAAAAGAAATATGTACAAGATAGATAGTGAATACTCTACTCCCCCATGCTTAAATCATGTATTGTCCTCAATGTATGGAAGACAAGAAAAAGATAAGGGGAAAATAGAAATACTCACTGGGGTGGAGGCCAATACCCATAAGCGTTGAAGAAAGCCTCAGCTCTCCTCTGCATCTGAACCATCTGGTCCTCAACAGTGGTGAGGTGACTGTCCAGGCGGTTGGCGTGGTATGCAAGGTTGACCTCCATGTTGCGTTGCCACTCAGCGCTCCGCCGCTCCTGCTCATCCAGGCGGGTGGAGACTTGGCGTTTCCACTGAACGCTTCTCCTCTCATGCTCCTCTAGCCTCTAGGAGATGCCGCGTTCCCACTCGGCACTCCTTCGTATATTCTCGGCCTGCCTCAACTGCAGGTTGGCCATTCTGTCTAGGATCTGGTCCCAGGGTGCCCCTCCAGATCCACTACCAGACTCAGATGCTTGGTAGGTATAGTCAGGGTAAATAGGTGAGCCCCTGGAACGCAGCGGGGATGGCACATCGCTCTCCATGTCCACCGCTGCAGTCGCTTCCTCCTCCTCCTCGTTGTCGTCGTCGTCCCCTTCGTCTTCGGATGACGACCCCTGCTCTCCATCGGCATAGAGGTAAAAATCCCTCGCCCGAGGCCCATATAGCATCGGACCAAGCAGCCTCATTCGGTGGGTCCTTTCCTTCTTGGAGAGCCAAGTGTACTCTCCACCACGTACCTCCAGCAGATGGGATCTCCGCAGCAGTGTGATGTTGTAGGTGTAGATGTCGGCGGGGAAATCCCAATGGTCCGCGATGTTCTCGTATTGCTGGGCGATAAGCATCACCATGCCCCCCATGGAGATCTTGCCGCCCGTCTTCTCCCTCAGCCCGAGACAGCTGGAGAGGAACAAATCGACCCAGTCGGGGGTGTTGTGGCTCTCCGGTGTCAAACACCAAAGCACTGTAAGGTCCAGCGTCGGAACCTTGTTCACCTCCCCCTGTCCCAGGAAGGACATGGTGAGCACCTTGTGCGCCAGCCTCAGACAGGGGTGCGTCAGCTTGTAGTTATACTCGCCGGCGCTGGGGTTGAGTACCTCCCGGGTCGCATCCTGCCAGAAGAGCTCTGACAAGGTGCCTGCGGCCTCCCAATCCTCGGCGGAAGCCTAAGTAACGCCAAACAGGTCCCGCAGACCTTGGTAGGACATCATCCTCTGCCGCCCCAGCAGGTTGAACGTGATCCCGTCGTCGTGGCGCTCCATCGTGGCCAGAAACTCCAGGGTCAGCTCGTGTGAGGACGGGGAGGCTAGGTCAATGAAGTTGCCGAGCCCTCCGTGGCTCAGCAACTGTTGTGTGCAGTCCTCCAGTCCGAGTCGTTGCAGCGTTGGCCGATCAAAGAACTTCGTCTGGATGAACTTCCGCGCGCTGAACGTCTCGTAGTAGCGCCTGTGCCTCTGGCTCCTCATGTTGCCTACGAAGGCTGCCATGGTGGGAAAAAGGAGCGAGAAAGCACAACCGAAAGAGTACCAGAGGGACCCGCGATCGCGGGGTATGGGGCGCGGTCGCGGTTTATGCTCGACTCGAAGCTCGCTGGAGAAGATGGGCCGCGATCGCGGGGTTGATGCCGACGATCGCGGTTTCTGGGTTTGCAGCGAACTTCGAGAAAAAATGGCTCCGGTGCTTTGCGGTGGTCGCGGGGTTTGGCGTGGGTCCGGCGATCGCGGCTCGTGAGGCTATGAGAAATCCAAGAGTTGGAAAATGGAGATCTCACCCAAATGACGTCACGGGGTCGGAACGATAGTCGCGGGGCTGCAGGGGGGTGTCGCGGTGGTCGGGGTCGGAGATCCGATCTGGTGAGAGTGAGAGGTGATGGTGGAGGTGTTGTAAAATGCCTCCACCGCCTCTCGCCTTTTATAATTGCCGCGATGAATACCCGCGATCGCGGGGTTAATGCCCCTGCATCCATAACAGTCGGCGCGAGTTACGAGATGCTGACTGCCTCGAAAAATGTGCCGGTTTTATTAAACCGCGGGCGATTTTTTTTTTGTGATTTTTTTTTTTGTGATTTTTTTTTTTTTTGCTAGAACTCGCCATGGATCGCCGAGGGGAAACCGCGATCGCGGGTGCTGGATTCTGGCCTCCGCTGCATAGTTAGTTCTAGTGCCCACAGAAAAAGAAAAACAAGTGCAAAGAAAGAAAAATAAAATCTAAGTCCTAAGAAAGGTAAAGACATAAATGAGTTCAACGACTCATACCTCGGGTTGCCTCCCGAGCAGCGCCATAGTTATCGTCGCGGCACGATGTCCTGCTGTACTTCTCATCCGGGATTGCCTCCTGCAACCGTACTCCTTACTCTTGTATCTGGAGGATGCTCCGGAATGTTCTCCAGCCTATACTATGTCTTCCTCTTGTCGAACTCCATGCTGATTGTGCCTCTGCCCACGTCGATCTTTGTGTTGGAGGTCTTCATGAAAGGCCTCTCTAGCATTACTCGTCCTCCTCGTTCCCCTGTGTTCATGACAAAGAAGTCTGTAGGAAAAACAAGGGTATCGACGCTTACCAGTACGTCCTTCACAACGCCCTCACGAGTGATGACGGAGTTGTCAGCCAGTTGGATGACGATTTCCGTGCTCTCTAATGGTCCGACGTCGAGGTTGTTGTAGACGGACAGTGGCAAGACATTGATTGAAGCTCCCAAATCCAGCAATGTCTCGTTGAATTCAGTCTCCCCAATCTTGCAGGGCACACTGAACATTCCAGGATCCTCACACTTCTTGGGAATCCTCTTATGCACCACAGCCGAGATATCCTTTTTGACCTTTGGCTTCTTCTTAGATCGCTCCTTTTGCTCTGCTATGGTCTTGCATAGCTCTCTCAAGAAGGGGCTCTCCGGGTAGCCCTGGTATATCTCGCAGTATATTTCCGTATTCCCTTCATCTTCTAATGCTGCAGGGAATGGCACCGGGATGTCAAAATATCCCTCCGGATAGTCATACTTGTTCATAAATGTCTTGCGAGGCGGAGCGCTTTCCGAGAGTTGATCGCGGGTGTCAACCCGCGATCGCGGTTCTCGCACTGGTTCCCCGCGATCGCGGTTGTCATGCCCGCGGTCACGGTTAATGCTCGAATTTATGCTCGAGTTTTTCTCGGCTTTTGGGTCCGTAAACCCGCAATCGCGGCTGTCGCCCCACGATCGCGGTTTTGCCTCGTACTTCTCTTTTAATTCCAACTTCTCTTCTTCATTTTCCCATCTTGGTCTTGACGTCATGCAGTTGACGTTTTGCCTTGGATTAATCTCAGTTTGAGATGGGAGTGCTCGTGACTCTCTAGCTTCGAGCTTGCTGACCGCCTGGGAGATCTGCCCTACCTGCCTCTCCAGGTTCTGGATACTGGACTTGGTCTCATGTTGGAACTGAACCATGTTTTGCTGCATGGTTCCTACTGTCTGCATCAGCGTGGTCATGTGTTGCGCCAGTGTATTGACCTAGTCCTCTAGATTCATAGCGCGGGGAGCTCCTTGTCCTTGCGGTCTCTGCTCTGTTGGGCCTCTGAACTACTGGCCTCCTTGGAATGGTCGTTAGGGGTACTGCTGCTGCTACTGGTATTGCTGAGGGGGTCTTGGTCGGAACTCAGGGGGATTCTCCACATTGTGCGTGTTCCCGTACCTCAAGTTAGGATGGTCTCTCCACCCCGGATTGTAGGTACTGGAGTAGGGGTCGTACCGTTGTCTTTGTTGGTACTCCCCAACAGCGTTGACTTGCTCAGTGGGCTCCTCATGGAGTGTAGGACATGCGTCAGTTGCATGCGTGGTGGCATAGCAAAATTCGCACTCCTTGACCCTCTGGGGTCCTTCCTTCCTCATCAAAACCTTGATCATCTCCTTCATTTCGCTCACTTCCCTTGCCATAGATGGGGGAACATTCTCACTTGAAGTGGCTTTCACAGCCTGGGCGCTCGCCCTCTTGCTGAATTGCCTTGAGCCTTCCGACAACTCGCTGAATATCTCAAATGCAGTGGTAGGGGTTTTGTTCAGTATGTTTCCCCCACACGCCGCGTCCACCATTCGTCACTCTTCATCCAGCAATCCCCCGTACAGATATAAGACCAAATCATGGTCTGAATACCCGTGATAGGGACAGCTAGAGCACAACCTCTTGAAACGCTCGTAGTACTCGTAGAGCGTCTCTGTCCCATGCTGCTCAATGTTGCTCAGGTTGCGCTTGAGACTGTTCAGCTTCATTGCTGGAAAGTACTTTTCCAGGAACGCCTTCTTCATTTTCTCCCAGGTGTTGATGCTTCCTGGGGTGAGGTAGTAAAACCAGTCGTTGGTTGAATCCTTAAGTGAAAAAGGAAAAGCCCTCAACGTGATTTGATCCTCAGTGACATTCCGTGGCTTCATGGAACTGCACACGGCGTGGAACTCCGAGAGGTGCTTGTTTGGGTCCTCTCCAGCTAGCCCATGGAACTGAGGCAAAAGATGGATAAGACCAGACTTGAGCTCAAAGTTCACTCCCGTGCCTAGCTTAGGGAATTGTACGGCCAGTGGCTGCTGCGTCAAGTTAGGCGCAGTCAGCTGCCTCAACGTAGGTGGTGGTACCTCGTCCGCCATCTCAAAAGTGGGATTCTCAAAGACCAAAGCTCGATTCACTCTGCGTCCTTGGGAGAAAGTTCTCTGGATTAGGATCTAAAGGTGGAGAGTCAGCAGTACGGGTGTGGACCATAAGATAGGTCCACACACACAAGCAAACACACGAAAATCACACAGAAAAAAATTCGAAAACACACAAAGCATGCAACACACCAAAAATCCGCAATTGCCTTCCCCGGCAACGGCGCCAAAATTTGATAGGGGGAATAGTCGTCGTACCCCTAATCAAAAGTAAATCCTAAAATCCTCACTGAACAAAGTATAGTAAGCAAGTCAGGGTCGATCCCACAGAGAAGAAAGGAATTCAATGGTGGTAGCATGCAATGTCACAAAGGGGGGTTGTATGGTTGGTTGGTCACAAACGAAACAAACAAAGCAAAGTAGAATGGATGAAATATCAATAGAGAAAAATACTTAGCCTAGTAATGTCCACATAAGTCATTCAAAGGTTGTTCATAGATTAAGTCCTATCTTCCTATTCGGTTATTCGTGTCCCGATCTTATGTAAATTCATAGGGAAACCTTCCACAAAGAACCCTTACCAATGAATAACCCTAGTACCACTAAAGGTTCAACCCAAAGGCAACAATGCATATAAGAATTAACCAGGATACACAGAACGCTCGCTCAGATGCATTTACCATGTAATCAATTCCCACATAGATATAATCCACAGATGCAGATAACAATCAATGCTTGCTACTTATACTAGAGTGTTAGCCCAATAGTTCCCTAGTATTAGCAATAAGAATGAAAGCAATAAACCTAGGTGATCAGTCTAGATAAACCAACAAACATTCAAATATGAATTTGCTCAGAGAAAAGATATAACTCAATAGGATAGATAGATAGGAACAAAACCTCACAACCAGATGAACGAACTCATGCTTCCATTACCGGACTAAGCCAAAGAGGCTTAGCTCCTCATAGACATGGTGAAAACTTCAAAGGAAAAGAAAACAACGATGAATGAAAATTGCAACTAAAGTGTGTATCTCTAACCCTAATGCATAAGGAGAGTATTTATAGGGCCCTAACAAATGACCTAGCCCATTAAGAAAAATAACTGAAATGGAAATAAGAAAAGGGAAAAGAAAACTAAAAAGATAATTCGGAATAAGTCCGAGCCTCTACCGTGTCAGACCCGCGATCGCGGGTGGTGGACCTTGATCGCGGCCCATGTGGCTCCGCGCCCTTCAATCTCTCTGCGCCCGCAGAAAACTCTCGACATGCTCCGAGTCCCGCGATCGCGGCACCCATGCCCGCGATCGCGGTTAATGCTCGGCATTCTTGTCCTTTGCCTTGCACCAACCCGTCTCCTCTTCACTCCTTGGCGTCTTCTCTTGATGGCTTCCTTCCTCAGTGTCTTCATGATCTCCAAAGTAGCTCAAACACCTCCAAAAACACCAACTTCGCCTCCAAACGCCATACACAAGAATGTGTCTAAATCTACCTGAATGGCACAAATAAAACCTCTAATAACTCTTAATTAAGCCCTACAAAGTAGTGCTTATCAAGGACATCGAGATTCATGCAAATGGTACCTACGAAGAGATACCTGTGCGTATTCTCGAACGCCACGAGAAGCACTTGTGGAACAAGGTGGTACCATTAGTATGAATTCTCTGGTCCAAGTCTGGATCTGAGGAGGTTACTTGGGAAACCTGGGAGACTGAGGCTGATATGCTTAGTCGTTTTCCCGATCTGTTTTCGGCCTAGTTTCGGGGTCGAAACTCTTTTTTTAAGGGGGAGGTAAAGTAATAACCCCTAAAAGTCCCGAATATCATTTCTGTAAGAAAGGCATAATGGGCAATTTCTGTAACCTCTATGATCTCTGTAATAATCTTTTGAACGTAATAATATACGTTATTGCATTTTTTTTAGTCCTAAAATATTTTTAAGAGTGCAAAAAAATAAAGATTTAGCACGCTTTGAACGAAATCCGCAACCAGAGGCCAAAGGACGCGTTCGCGGTATTTCCGCTACCGCAAAAAACTGTTCATCGTCGTCTTCGTTTCCTTTCGCGTTTTCGCCGATTCGGATTTCGGCGTTTCGCCGATGGAGGGAGCTCGATCCGTTCGTGTGGCTGGCATTAAGCTCCTTCCCACCCTATAAATAAGGGTCTTCAGCGGAGGAGATCTTCACCCAACATCCTCAATCTCCCTCTTTATCTCATTTTCAACTCGCCGGAATTTCTCGGGCTCGTCGGAGTGTTGTCGGAAGTGGTGGTGTCGCCGGAGTTGTCTTGGAGGCTAGTGGTGGTGGTGGTGAGCCCTCGTTCGAAGCCAAGGAGGTCATTCGCGTCGTCGGTAAGCCTCAAAGTCGGAGGAGAGTCACAGCGGAAGAGGAATCCGCGATCGCGGGGATGAATTCCGCGACCGCGGTTCTGCCCAGAATTCCGCGATCGTGGAAGCCCAAACCGCGACCGCGGCTTGCCCTGGCAAGCGCGATCGTGGCTTGGACAGCCACGGTCACGACTCAAGCTTTATTCCGGTCGATTCATATCGTTTTCGTTCGTATCGTTGCGTTCGTAATGTGTCTAACCCAGGGTTTCATCGTTGTCATAGGAATCCGTAACTAGCATCTAGTTTCCAGATCCTGAAACCCGACATCGTCAATTCACTAGATTAAGGCAAGTGGCGGTTCGCTCTTGCTTATCATTCCATATTTCCTTTAGTTATCAATTATTTTTGATTGTTAATTAAATTGGAATGAAGTGTTGTTTTCGTTTGGGAACAGGTTTTAATAAGCGATGTGATAAAATATGATATTATAGTAGGTTGTATATATTGCTAGAAACAATGCTATTATACCTATTATTACCGTGATGGTATTAGTGTGGATTATTGTGTGAATTTAACTGTGTAGTTAGAACGAGTATTCATAGGAACGCTATGTACCTTGCGAGATCTAGTCATTTCTTTATAACTGGTATTAGGAGGATTTTGCCCTAGTACTATCTGATCATGACTATACCCTCACTCAGGGTAGCTGCACACAGCTTTGGTGCCAACAACCGGGATTAATTCCCTAGATATCTCTCGTGATGAGATGATATATATTAAAAGCTTTAAACGTAAATGTACGCTTTGTCATTAAATAAGATAAGTGCGGTTATGCACATAATTAAATAACCTTCGGGCGAGAAGTACAACTTGGAACCCGCCCGGACTTCGGTTAGAGTAAGTCCTCTTTCCAATCTAAATTCGTATTGTGCGGTGAGGTTGGTTGTGGACCCAAATGATAAAGTCGTTTTTAAACGCTTGTGTGAAAACTATAACGTTCCCAAACACTTGTCATACTTCCCGAAAGACTCAATCTCTTGGAGTCTTCTCTTCATACGTTTCCCATAAGACTCAATCTTTTGGAGTTTTCTCTTGTTCATACATTTTTCGTATCTTTCCGTAGAAGTGTTGAGGTTCACTATCGTCATCGGCTTTCATTCGAGAAGCGATGGGTATAACCTAATACGACTACTTAGAACCTTTTCTATTGTACCCTTGCATAGTCTTTCATTAGACTAACCAACCGGTTATTTTCCTTTGCATGGTTGGTTGGTGTCATCCGTCTCATACGGCACATCAGGTAAACTCCCTTTCCGTGAAGGCTAGTATGCGATGATGAAGGCAGATGGTGATTTAAAGAGTTTTCCAAGGTTGAAGATCTTAGGCGTAAGATCGCTCCGATCAAGACCCTTCGTGAATTTTATATTAAATACTTCCGCTGTATTGAAACAACTATGTATTTGGTTGTATTTGATGTTGACAGTTGTAAAACCGTGACTTTGGTTTAAAAAATATTTGGGAATTTTTATGATATTTAATATATTTTGTGTTATTATATGGTTGTTATAAATGATTTAGCCTTGGGTGACCCCATATGTGAAATCTGAGGTCACTGGCGGTAATACTTTAAAAGGAGAATTTGGGGGTGTTATAGTAGCAGACGACTCGGAAGAATCGCTGGAAACCATTTCCAGAACAGAAAGAGGGGGGAATCGAAAAGCAATTTTTTGAAGCCTACCAAATCAGAGAGAAAAGGGAAGAAGATGAAGTAAAACCATCAAAACTTAATTCGGATTTATGGAGGGAAACGTCAGGTCACAGAGACGTCCCATCACGCCGCGAGATTGTCGCCATGTAGCCCTCGCCTGTCGCGCCCAGATCGGAGGGTGGAGATCGTGTGGAAGGGAAGTTGTTTGGACTCCCGTTTCGCAGCTGCCTTGAGCCCAAAACAACTTGGGGCTATTGTTGGGCCCAACATGCTCCAAAGGAATCGGTGCAAGCAGATTGAGCCAAGATCCAAGCGAAAAAGAAGGCCGAAAGAGACTAGAGGGAAGCGTCGGACACTCCTCAAACGCATGGTATCCGACCAGCTCCGAAGATTTTGCATAGAGCATTAATTACTCGGTCATGGGCAAACGGTAACCAAATCAAGCCCAGAATTATTATGCTATTAAGGAAGGATCCCGGAGATTACGTATAGGAATAAATAGGAGAATATCACGAAGATAGTAACGGGTGAAAGGAGAAGATACCATAAATAGACCACGAGAGAACGATCGACATACGACACGTCTACGAGCAACACTCACCTACTCGGCTCTCGAAAAATCTTGTTAGTATACCGATCTCCGTTCAATTCCACTAGAGCATTGTCTGATTACAGTCGGTCGAGCCATCAGAACAGCCGGTCGGACAAGACCTGATCTCTTATTCCTCAAGGATAAGTTGTATATCGATTCGATTCTGTCATCATTTGATCAATATATCACACTATAATTTTGCATCTATTCTTTACGTGGTTGATTGTTTATTTGGTTTGGATTTATTTTATATTATCCGATCGACTCGTTACCCCGTCTAAGGCGATTTTGGTCGATTGATCTTTTCGCCCCAAAACAGTAATCATCCAAATCCATCCTCAACCCGATGTTGCTCTCGGTGAGGAGAGCTTGTATAGCTTCAAGGAGTGGTGGCAGTCCCGTCGGTACCTCCTTGGCAGTCGCAAGGAGTAGATGGTTGCTTGCGCCCGCAACATGCCCTATGCCCATCTTCTTCTTGTTCTTGCGATTCTGGTCCGCCTCCTTGGCCCGTCGCTATTGATCGTTGGCCGTATGATCATCCATGATTTCGTGAGGCATCATAGGCAAGAGAGTCTACCGCTTACCTTCCAAGAAGAAGGTATACTCATTGGTGACTCCATTGTGCATCACCCCGCGATCGTACTGCCAAGGACGTCCGAGCAACAAGTGACAAGCTGAAATGGGCAGAACGACGCACAACACTTCGTCCTTGTAGCGACCAATCGAGAAGCTCACCTTCGCATGTTCGGTTACCTTAAGAGGTGCGGTAGTGTTGAGCCAATTCAGAATGCATGGCTGGTGATGAGGAGTAGTAGCAAGCCCGAATCGTTCGACCACAGCCCGGTCGATGATGTTGCAACATGAGCCTCCATCAATGATAACATTGCACACCATGCCTTGGATAGAATACCGAGAGTGAAAGATGGTCTCTCGCTGTGAGGGAGAAGCTGTCGGCTCATTGGATACCAACATCCTCTTGACGACACACGTCCGTGGTGTAGCCATCCTGTCGGCGTCCCTATGAGCAAAAGCAACAACAAAAGCCTGCAAAAGCCACAACAAGGAAATACGATTCTAACTTGACTACACAATTACGATGTAGATTCAAGGAAGAGATCTAAGGTTAAGCAAAAATAAGTAAGAACGACATGAAAAGGGAAACAAAACTAGATAAGAGTTACTAGCTAAATAAAGCAAGATCCCAAAGTCTCTTGTTACGATGGGGAAGCCACCGGCCTGATCTGCCTTGACGGGATCGTCCCAAGTGTACCTGGCCGGGCGGGGTCTTCTCAAGCCCTTTCGGCCGGGACCACTTGACGTGCGCCCTTGGACTTCTCAAGGCTTTGCCTGGGTCCGCCTCACCTTAATCTCTAGGGCTTCTAGCCAACTCTCTTTTCTTTTTCTCATCACATTTTCTTCTCCTTTTTTTTATTTGATTTGGTGGGACCATGAGATCACAACAGAATGTTGAATATCCCTCTCTTTTTTTATAAACAAATCTAGAAAAAAGGGGCAAGCAAGATAAACAAGATCTTATCCTATCCAAACAAACCAGGCAAATATATTCACCCACCAAAAATAACAAAAGATATCAAAATCTTGCCAAATCTAACCTAACAAGATCTTATCCAAAAACAAAAAGATTGACAAAATCAAATCAAATAAAGCAAAATCTTTTGGTGCACAAATAAAAGGAAGGGGGACGGCTAAGGTTTGTCTTGGCACCTCCCACCCACCGCGAACAGCCACGCCCCGGGCCGCCGGAGCCACACCGTGCCTCGATCGCCGGTCCTCTCTCACTCGCGCACCAGGCTATGGGTGTAGATCTACGGCTCTATGGATCTCTCTCTCTCTCTCTCGGTTCGGCTCACACTTGCCCAGCCCCGGGTTTGTCTTGAACCTACGAACCGTAAAATATGTAAAATCAAGCAAGAAGAGCATTTTTACCTTGCGGAGGCTCTGATACCAAATGATGGCGTTCGCCCTCGGAGGATCGCATCAGGTAAGGTAAATTGCCACAAACCGCTTGCCAAGACACCAAGGAACGCAAGGCTGACGTGTGGGCTCAAAAATGACCGAAAGTGATGGTACGTGGAGTGGATGATCGGATCTGGATGGCGGAAATGAACTCGAACCGGGATAAGCGAACAACGCCGTCTTGGAGTCCACCGAGACGATTTGAACGACTTGCTCTTCTCTCGGAGTCCACCAGGAGTCGAACAAGGTTTGAATCCTTGAATGAAGGGGTCCACCGACACTCTTGAATTCGGGTGAGATTTGCTAGATCGGAATCCACCAAAACAAGCAAAACTCGCAATTGAAACATGTCGAATCCTCAAACTCGCAACAATCAAATTGCAGTCCAGGAATTAAGAAAACAATGTGTTTTCTTTCAATAGTCAAAGATGCCTAAAAACATCCTAATAAAGCAATATAAATAGTCTCAAATCGTCTAACCCCTTCCGCAAGCAAGAATCTCTTAAAAGGAGGAGTTTCCAAAACAGCCAGATCTTCCAATCCGCATATCGTCCTGATCCGATCTCCAAACACCGTGAAATCGGGACATAATCTTGGTACGATCAAGATGCAAATCATATCCCAAATTCAGCCTATTCCGACTCTTGGTTTGCAAGTAACGCCTGAATATTTCCAAATCAGTGTAGCACATTTATCTTCCCGATCCCAGTTCTCATAGGCCTGACATTTGTACATCGTTGACACAGGCCCATTCCAAGAAACATATCCAAAAATGGGCCTTAAATAACGAGCCAATTGGGAGTTATCGATGTTCCAAATGCGGTGTGTGTGTGGCGTCGTAGAGGCTTTAGTATGTGTGATTTCTTCAGACATCTCTTCTCCAAAGAACTCCATCTTGTGCATGCATCCCTCATTTGTCAAGTGTTGAGGATGGGATCCTTGAGAGCTCATCCTTGGAGTCGTTGATGCTACGATCTTGTAAAACCCTAGAGTATGGCTTGTTGGCACCGAGGCTAGCTTCTCTTCGTCTAGACATGGTTGGTGTTGAAGCTTGGTGGGTTCCAGGAACACTTCATCCTCCTCACCTTGATCTTGTCCTTGAGCTCGGTGATAGGCACGCGTCATGGACGGTGTCGGAGGCTGCATTGGCGGGCCCGAGCTAGATCCTTGATGAAGCACAGGCGCGTTAGATGAGTTAAAATCCCAGTGTCACATTCCCCGAAACCATCTGTGAGATGTGGTGTTTAGCGAAGCCGAGTGGGAGCAGTTCCCCCAATTCCAAAAGTGGCAGAGGCTTCGCCAAGAGCATCCCCAGCCTGAGCCCGTACCGCAGCCGCGCCAACCTGAGTGCGCGCCTCAGGAGCCTCACGATGCGAACGAGCCTCACGAACAATACGAGGAAGGGCCACCAGCAGACCATATTGTAACAACCTTAAATTACCAAAGGAATATTACCGTCAGTGACCTCGAAACGCATATTCGAAATCACCCAAGGCTTACAGTATTGATCGCAAAATAATAATTTAAAACAAACAATAACATATTTATATATATCAAAATCAAACTTGTATTATAAATGACGTTGCAAAAACGGCAACCCAATAATGTATATCAAAATATCAGCGGAAGACTTAAGTATTCAAAACACAAACAGGATGTAAACCTTGTTCAATATAATCAAATGAGAAAGAAAATACAGCTGCCTTCAACGTCTTCGTTCTATGGCTTCAATCTGGGAAGTTGTACATGATGTGCCGTAAACGACGGATGACACCAGCCAACCATGCAAAGAAAAGAAAGGTTGGTTAGTCTAATGAAAGACTAAACAAGGGCTCAAACAGAATAGTTCTTGTGATTGTATCCAGTTACTATCATTGTCTCTCGAATAAAAACCGATAGACGATACATAACTCAGATACTCTCACTGAAACTAAGAATAGGAATGCAACAAGAGAAGACTCCAAAGGAAATGAGTCTTATAGGAATACTTATGATTGTTTGGGAACATTTTATTTCACATAAAGTTTGAAAACCGACCTTGATTATTTGGGTCCACGACCAACCTCACCGCATAATGCGAATCCATATTGGAAAGAGGACTTACTTTAAAACAAGAGTCCGGACGGGTTCCACGTTATACTTCTCGCCCGAGGATATATTAATTATGTACAACAAGGTACTTTTGTTATTTAAGTTCAAAACGTGCATTAAGGTTAAGACTTTTATTTCCACAACAAATCTCACAATGAGATATAGGATAGGATAAATCCTGAATATTGGCACTAGCTAAGTGTACAACCACTTATATAGAATAAGGGTAGGTCATGACCAAAAGCATTGGGGCAATAATCCTCCTAACACCAAGTTATAAAGAAATGACTAAACCTCGCAAGGAAATAGCGTTCCTACGAATACTCGTGCTAAACTAGCATATATGTCCACACCAATGCACAACAAATCCACACCAAGTTTATCTAGCACCCTATAATAGTAATATCTATATATATATAGGTTCATTATTCACACCAATTTATCACACAAGTTCCTAAACAACAAATAGAATTTTTATCCCAACTTAATTAAGACAATAGATTCATTGTCAATTAAGAAAAATATGGAATAAAATAGCAAGAGTGAACCGCCACTTGCCTTAGATTGTTTTGACGTTAAAACGATGTAACAACGGATGTCGGCTTTGACTCACGGCTTGACTTCTGCATCAATTCTGATCCAATAGCGGTTCCGAGATGTACCCAAAAATTAATTACCATTAGTCAATTTATTTTAATAATCTCATGAACCATCTCAACAATTTTATAAATATCATTTATAAATTCTAATTGTTTATTTTTGCTATTATAAAATAATACAATATTACTTTCTTTATCAAATTAAAATAATATCTATTATTTTAATCTAATTAATCCTAATCATGCTTAATCCAATTTAACCTAAAACTAATTGATGCGTTCCGAGGTGGATCGGAACACGGGGGCGGCCCGATCTAGGCAGGAAGCGGCCTATGTTCCTTCTCGTGGTAACCAGGATAGGTACAAACCACCAAAATGATGGTTCGCGGGTCTCTTGTGCTCGCTTTGGGCGAGGGTGGGGCGAGACTTGCTCGAAGCGACGAGCTACGGAGGAAAGGATGAGAGGAATAAGACGGTTGACGCCCGGATCCAACAAGGAGGAATAACTCGACTCTATCTTTAATTGGATTTAACTTGGACGTGAGGAATAAGGGAATACACGAAGGCTGTTTAAAGCCAAGTGGCGCAGCCAAGAACCCTAATGGGCTTGGGCCGCGAGACAACTAATGGGCTAGCCTTCTCTAGCAAGAGAAAGGCACACGCCCGAAATAGAAAGTGCATAAATAGAAATGCTAAAATAGGAAATAAGCTAAAAGGGGATATAACATAAATATAGCCTAAATATGATTACGTCCTTTGTCAAGGGGGATGCTAGGGTCTTGGTCGCCTTGGGCTCATCGTAGCCCGGGACGCATCATTCTCCCTCCCTTAGAATCGAAGCGTCCTCGCTTTGAACGGGGTGGGGCCAGGGAGAACAAGAGCTCGGCGGTCAGCGGAAAAGCGGCGTCGGGCTCGGTTCCGGCTCTCGGTATCAAAGATATCAACAATAATGGCTCGGATGCGGGAGCGGGCTTGGGTGTAGTGGGCACAGGCATGGGCGCGCTGAAGGCAAGCGCGTTGGGCACCGCTGTGGGCGTGTTGAGAGTCGGCGTGGCAGTGGGCACTAGGGCGGGCACGCTCAAGGTCGGCGGAGTCGCCGCAGTGGGCACGAGCACGGGCACGCTGGAGATCGGCGGAGTCATGGCAGTGGGCACGCTCAGGCACGGACTCACGGCAATGGGCACACCAGTGGGCATGTCAACGGGTGGGCGCGTGACACGGGCCGCGTCTGGGAGCGTGGGTGTATGCGTGGGTGCGCGTCGCGTCCGTATTGGCGCGCGGGGCCGCGGAAGTGGCGGCACGGGGGCGTAGTCATAGCCATCGTGGTGGGTGCACGTCGGGGTGGAGAAGCGTGGGCACGACGCCGGGGTGATGGAATCCAATCTGGATCGACGTCGTGGTAGCGGGTGCGTTGCGGTGGCGGAATCCAGTCCAGGTCGTAGCGGCGGGCGCGGCGTCGTGGCTGAGAGGTGTGGGAGTGTAGGAGCGGGGGCTGGGGTCCATAATTGCGAGGCGGTGGGATCCAATCTGGGTCAGCCTCGTGTGGGCTCACGCCACTGAACCAAGGGTCGTCAATGTCCCACTCGTCGGGTTCAAAATAGTGGGCCATGGAGCGGGTGCGGCTGGCTTAGGGTCGGGCCATGGTATGGGTTGTTGGATAAGGAAAAGGGAAGGGGGCCGGGCAGGTAGCGGTTGTTGTGGCCGCGGTCGCGGCTGTTGCGGCCGCGGTCGCGGCTGTTGTGTCCGCGGTCGCGGCTTGCGGCTAGGGTTTGGGCAGCAGGGAAGGCTTCGTATTTTGGCCTTTTGAGGGGTAAAACGATGTCCGTTTTGGGCAAATTGTATATGCCCGGACTCGTATCGAGATTCGCTACAAGGTTATGGAAGAAAATTTAAGAAAACAGAAAAACGTTTGGGCGAAATCTGGACAGAAGTCGAGGGGGATTTCTTGTGGTGGCGGAACGGGTGGTGGCGAAAGGGGTTGTGGCGGGTGGGCTCGGCTATGGGCACAGCAGTGGGTCTGGAGTGGGTCTCCGGGAGCGCGCGAGCGAGGGCGAAGTGTGCCCGCTAGGTCGCTGATATGCGATATATTGTATAGCGCATCTAGTGGTTATTAGCATGATTTAGAGGATGTTTAGGTATATTTTGATTGTAATTCTGTAATCCGGAAGAGAAGATGAGAAGTGAAGAAATCATGGGATTTACAGAGATTTGAAGTACATTGAAGAAGAAGAGTTTTTGGTGTCTTCACCGCACCCCCGCCCATCTTCACCGCACCCGCGGTGAACTTGCTAAAGACAAGTGAAGAGGAGCTGAAGCGAAGACAGCTGGAGCAGACTGAAGATTCACTGCACCCCGCGGTGGATGACCGCACCCGCGGCGCTGAGCTGGAGTCTTTATCCGGATTTTATTCCATGATCTTTTATTTCCTTATCTTTTAGTCCGAGATCTTATTTTATGTTTTATTTTCCTTTTCTTTATTCCTGAACTATTTCTTTATATTTAGGTTAGAGAGAAGCATGTATATCATCTAACCACGTACTCTTTCCCCTTCCATCGTTTTCTCTCAAACCCTATGTCGAGCTAAGTTTCCATTGTTGCACTTGACGTTTGAAGCCTTCAATTGATTGGTTGTGAGTTTTCTACTCTTGTTCGATTTCCTATCTAGTTGTATTAATTCTCTTGCGCTTAAATGTTTATTGAATCTTATTGATTTATCTAGACTGATCACCTAGGTTTATTGATATTATCCATATAGCTAGGACTTGTCAATTCCGGGTTCGGGTTGCATATCTAGTAGCAAACACGATTTATATAAGCGGGTTGCGAGTGTTCATCGTGAGAGAGAGTTAATTGCATGCTTATAGTAACGGATAGTTTCTATTGCATGTATCTTGTTGAATCCTTGTTTGAATGCTATTGCTTTGTTGAGTCTTGAAGGTTTTCGGATTTGATTCAGTAATAAGTACTATTAGGGCTGGTAGAACTAATAGTTACATATGATCGGGATAAGAACAACCAAAGGAAAGATAAGAACTTGAGAATAATAGAATTCAGTGATCAACCATATCTCTTGTTGTGTGGATCTTTGTCAGGTGTGGCGCCTTCCTCATATCATATTCACATCCTTTGCTTTGTTTTTCTTGCTTTATTTACTTGGTTCGAAATACTACAAACCCCTCCCCCCCCCCCCCCCTAGTTCATAGTTGGTGACTTGCGAATTACAAGAACTGATAAACTGATTCATTTGGGTTCGACCCTGACTTGCTTGCTATACTCTGTTTAGTAGGTACATTAGGATTTCTTTGATTAGGCATACGACATTTTAGGCCTGTCAGTCGCTCGCGGGCGCGGCTGCGTTGCTGGCGTCGATGGACGTGCGCACGAGCGAGGGCAAGAAGGTGCCCGTTGAGTCGCTCGCGGGTGCGCGGCTGGAGTTGTCGGAGAAGGAACGCACGTTGTGTGCTGGCTGGCTGCTCTGATACCAGTTGATTCGGTCCGAGGTGGCTCGGAACACGGGGGCGGCCCGATCTAGGCAGGAAGCGGCCTATGTTCCTTCTCGTGGTAACCGGGATAGGTATGAACCACCGGAATGATGGTTCGCGGGTCTCTTGTGCTCGCTTTGGGCGAGGGTGGGGCGAGACTTGCTCGAAGCGACGAGCTACGGAGGAAAGGATGAGAGGAATAAGACGATTGACGCCCGGATCCAACAAGGAGGAATAACTCGACTCTATCTTTAATTGGATTTAACTTGGACGTGAGGAATAAGGGAATACACGAAGGCTATTTAAAGCCAAGGGGCGCGGCCAAGAACCTTAATGGGCTTGGGCCGCGAGACAAGTAATGGGCTAGCCTTCTCTAGCAAGAGAAAGGCACACGCCCGAAATAGAAAGTATATAAGTAGAAATGTTAAAATAGAAAACATACTAAAAGAAAAAATAACATAAATATAGCCTAAATATGACTACGTCCTTTGCCAAGGGGGACGCCAGGGTCTTGGTCGCCTTGGGCTCATCGTAGCCCGACTTGAGTCGAGCTCGGGACGCATCACTAATCCTTTCCGTTAACTATACATGTTAGTTTCTATAACATAACATAACACATGCTAATTAATACTTACTGCACCACCACTTTGCCATACCTGTTTGTTCGAACAAGTGAAGAAAATGGCAACAGAGGTGTGTGATCGGTACACTTCGGAGGTGGCTCAATGGGCTCGACGGAGGCACGAAGACGCGGCACGGTGCCGGGGACGATGGTGTGGCGGCGACGAGCTCTGCGGTGGTGGTTGGATGGACTGCAGAAGCAACAACAAGGAGGACGACAGTACTCGACCCCAAAACAGATGCGTCGATGATGAGTTTTGCGGAGGCTTGTTCTGGATCCAAACGGAGCGGGGTCGGCGGCTATGGACTCGTGGCGAAGCGGGCTATCACCGAGGATGACCGGTGGTGGCGGAGGAAGACCACCGGAGTCGGAAAATCATCCCAAAGGTGGCTGCGGGAAAACAGAGGAGGACGAAAGGAAATTCGAACTTGGATGACTTAATTTGAGTCGTATTGGGTCCAATTTATAGTAAAGGATGGAGCTTCACCAAGATATCTAATTGGTTGACAGCCCAGAACGATCGGAAAGGATCAAATCCAATCAAAATGATCGAAATCTCTATCCAAACGGCAAGATACTAATTTTCGAACTTGAATGAATTCGGACAGAAATTGCATCTAATTAAGTCTAGTAACTTAGGGGTTTACTAGATAATGATCTTGTTAACCACCCAGATTTTATGGGATCGAATAACATCATTTAACGACTTCGAATTTCAATCTAGAACTTTGTTGGTTCTTACGGAAACAACAGAGCTTACTTAAGTAAGCTGTTCAATTCACTTTAGGAGAAATTGCAATTTTGGCCCACTTTACTAACTATTTGCAGCCGTGTTACCGTGGTTTAGGGTAATTTATATGTGAAGCCCGAATTTAATAATTTGGGGCATTTGCATCCATAAATAATTACCAACTAACCACAAACTTTTTAAATCGTTATTTTCTTGCCTAATTTCAATTACCAAATTATAATAAAACTCCCATGCTTTATTTTATCAACTTAATCCTACTTGTTAAACACTTCCCCACTATATTAATGTAACCTTATAATAATTTGTACAAAAATTAGTCAAGACATAATTTTTTACTTAAGTTAAGGTTAATTTAAATTATTCTTTTCTTAAAAGGAATAAAATAAATGCCAAAAACTTTATTATTATCAATAAAATAGATATTATATTAATACCCTTATGATAAAATGAGAGTTATTACACAGATGTCCATAACTCATGAGCCTCCCCGCTACATGCCAAGGCGGGAGCCTCCTCGCAGGCCGTATGCGGATGCAGTGCCCCAATACTATCCGGAACAAGTAGCCATAGAGCTCCCTCTAGCGCTATTCGGATCCACCGCCTTCGCTGATCACCACCTCTCGACTTCATGCTCCCAACCTTCAAGGAGTACACGGGAGACGACGACCCCAGGGACCACCTGTCCAGATATCGATACATCATGCTAGTGAGCAAGGCGGATGAGCCAACGATGTGTAAGTGCTTCCCCAACACCCTGGCAGGGCCAACCCTCATGTGGATGATTAGTTTGCCTGCGAAGAGCATCCACGGGTTCCAACAGTTGGCAGACTCTTTCCTAGCACACTTTGAGTGTTCTCAAAAAAGGAAGATGAGTATGCAAGAAGTAATGAACGTCAGGCAATGCGAAGGAGAATCACTTGCCTCCTTCGTGAAGAGATTCACCACTGAAGTGGTCCAAAGTTAGCAGAAAGAGGACTACATTTCTTTGCCACTCTCAGAGACCCGAAGAACTTTAGTTGGACTTCGGAGTGTGACACAGCCTTCGCGGAGTTGAAAAAGCATCTAGAAGTGCTTCCAACCTTGTCCTTTCCAGTGCCAAGTGAAGATCTCCAACTTTACCTAGCTGCTAGTTCACGAGCAATCAGTGCAGTTCTGGTCCGCGAACACGAGATCCCCGTCTATTTCGTTAGCAGAGCATTTATCCCTGCTAAGGCGAGGTATCTGCCCGTAGAGAAAATCGCGCTGGCAATCATCATGTGCGCGAGAAAGTTGCGTCCACACTTCCAAGCTCACCCTATCCGAGTGCTATTCGATCTCCCTTTGTGAAGCTTATTCTATAGACCGACTGTATCGGGAAGACGCACAAAATGGGTGATCGGGTTGTCTGAGTTCGATATAGACTATCGGTCGAGACCTTCTATCAAAGTGCAAGAACTCGCAAATTTCATAGTTGAAGCAAGTTTTAGAGAGCTGAACACGGAAGGGTTGGTGGAAGACCAGGTATTGTGGACCCTCTTCATAGACGGCTCAATGAACGAGGATGGCAACGGGGCCGAAATCACGCTAACATCGCCTGGGGGGAAAGGTTTAAGTATGCGCTCACGCTCAGCTTTGAGACCACCAACAATGAAGCTGAATATGAAGCCCTTATCGCGGGGCTCGAGCTTTCTTTAACTAACGGGGCTCGAAGGGTGACCTGATTCTGTGATTATGAGATCGTAGTGAAGCAAGTGCAGGGCATGTTGAAGCCAAGACATGCAATCTACCCGCTTATCAGCTCAGAGTGAAGACGTTGTCGGCCACATTTGATCACTTTGAAATACAATCGATCCAGTATAGGGAAAATATAAGGCCTGACGAGCTCGCGAAGCTTGCTTCAAGAGCCAAACTGCAGCAAAAGGGTCAGATATGGCTTGACACGCGAACATCCAAAGCTATAAATCCGGAACTCATGGTCATTAGCCACGTGGAAGATGAAGATGATTGAGGGACTCCTATACGAAGATACTGGACGAGTGGAATTGTCCCAACTGACCCTCAGCAGAAAAGGAAGTTATAGGTCCACACAACTCGGTTCTACATGGAAGGAGGCATATTATACAAAAAGGGGTACATGATGGCAAGACTTAAATGTATGACCCTCACGGAAGGAAATAGCCTAATGCTCGAGATCCATGGTAGGCTATGCGGAGGACACGCCGGGTGGCGATCCTTGGTGTACAAGGCCTTAAGAGCTAGATATTTCTGGCCAGCGATGAATGAGGATGCCACTCGCGTAGCGCAAACGTGTAAAGCTTGTCAACTCCACGCCCCAGCCTCTCATCAGTCAGGTGTTGAAATGCAAGTCATAAGTGCACTATGTCCCTTCGCGAGGTGGGGTATGGATCTCCTCGGACCGTTCCCAAAGGCCCCAAGACAGTTGCAATTCATCTTGATCGTCATCGATTATTTCACAAAATGGATTTACGTTGTCCCGCTAGCTTCCATAACTCTCGAGCATGTGAAAACGTTCATATGGTAGAATATCATCTGTCGATTCGGCTTGCCGCAAGATATTGTAACCGATCACGGACTTCAGTTCAACACAGAGAAACTGATCAACTTCTGTGAGGGCCCCGCATCCATCTTTGCTTTGCTTCAGTATCTCACTCGTGTTGTAACAGCCAAATGGAGAGCGCGGACAAAAGGATCCTCTACGATCTAAAGAGGAGGCTTACACGAGCGCAAGGCCGATGGGCCGAGGTCCCGCCTCTCGTACTTTGGGCTAACCGAACAACCTCAAAAAGGGGTACATGAGAAACACCCTTCGCGTTGACGTATGGCGTAGAAGCAGTGGTTTTAGTTGAGCACCTTTTCCCAAGCGAAAGGTTGCTGCACTACGACACCGAAGAGAACTCCGCGAAGATGCAACTCGAACTACAGCTTAGAGAAGAAACACGTGAAATGGCTGAGATCCGTGAGAGTGAATATAAGCGATGCATTGCGGCATACTACAACAAAAGGGTGGAACCTAGAAGTTTCGCGAAAGGCAGCCTTGTGCTTCGAAAGACTGAAGGCGGGAAGCTCGACCCTGGTTGGGAAGGCCCGTTCATTGTGGTACTCAAAGTTGCACCATGGGCTTATCGCCTTAAGGATCACACAGGTAACATAGTTTCTGTGATACCCCGTATTTCTATAAGGTTATTTTGGGAATTTTGGGTTTTTCCCAAGTGTCCGTTGTGTACGTCGGATTTAATTCAGAAAGTTGGAGACATTCTTTAATGTGCTCTGTATCTGTAATATTTTTCTCAGTGAAATAAAATACAGACGACGTACTTTGGATTTTAATACTCGTTCACGTATGATAATTTTATCCCGGGTTAAAGTTTTTGTCGTTCAAAACCAGAATGGGCGCGAAGCCACATGGGCGGCGACCGCCGCATTTATGGCGGCGCCCGCCGTCGCCAGGCTCGAGGACTGGCGTGGTCTTCTTCCTAGTTGGGCGCCAGGCCTAGTGGCGGCGACCGCCGTGCAGTACGGCGCCCGCCGTAATTCGCTCGCCGTAGGCAATTTGTGAGGCAGCGACCCTTGCTCTCCGCGGCGCCCGCCGTTGTTGTCTAGAGGTCTTTGCCCAATGGTCGCCGGCGAGCCTCTGACGCGCCGAAGTAGGCCTGCTCCGCCTCATCGTAGGGCCATCATTGTGTTCCCGGTGCTTTGGCTATTTAAGGAGGTGCTTGGAGGTCGGATTGGAACCGATTCCACAGCCCAAGCTCTCCCAAATTCTTGCCTCACCGGAGTTGTGCCTCGCCGGATTTCTGAAGCTTTCGTCGGAGGTCGTTTGGTGGTGTTTCCATAGTGCCTTTGTGAAGCTTTTGGTAGCCTTGGAGGTTAGAAACCAAAGCAAGTCGAAGGAGGCCGAGTCGCTCCTGTTTTGGGTGAGTTTTCTCGCCGCTTCTGTCATCTGAGTTCTTCACGGCGACCGCCGTGTTCTTCACGGCGCCCGCCGTGATGAACTGTGGCGACCGCCGCCAAGAACGGCGACCGCCGCCAAGAACGGCGACCGCCGCCAGTGTCCAGAATGCCTTTTTGGGCTTTTGGCTTTGGTGGTCGTCGTTGTGGCGTCGTTCCTTTCGTCATTTTTAGATTCGTACTGTGGTTATGTCGGATCTAACTTAGGGTTCCTTTTATGGGTCGACTCGAAGGTCGTTGTGCTGTCGGAGCTATACCCGTGTCGAGCCCGGAATCCCGTCGTTGTCGTTAGGCTTTTCTGCGGATTAAGGCAAGTGGCGGTTCGCTCTTGCTCATCGTTCCATATTTACATTAATTATCAGTTGTTTATCTGAGTAATTAATTTGGAATGATTATTGTGTTTATCTGGAAATGGTTTTATAAACTGTTTTGGAAACTGTAATAATGATATTATAATAGGTTGTATATCTGTTAGAACAACGCTATTATTTATGTTCGCCTTGAGGGCATTTATGTTGATTTATCATGAACTATTGTTGTGCTCGAACTGTTAGTTAGCACGAGTATTCGTAGGAACGCCTGGACTCCGAGAGGTCCATTCGTTTCTTTATAACTTGGGGAAAAGGGCGAGCAAGACCCTACGATAGTAGAGGCTTGGACTCTGCGAGGTTCATTCCTTCGATATAAGTCCAAATGCTTGGATTCTGTGAGGTACATTCCTTAGTTGTATGTCCTGCGTGACATGGCATATGTTTAAAAGCTTATAACGTAATGTGGGTTTTGGAATTTAATAAGATAAAGTGCCCGAGTACACATAATTAATATACCTTTGGCGAGTAGTGCAGCTAAGTAAATAGTGTAGCTAGGAAAGCTCGTCTCAACTTTTGATCAGAGTACGTTCTCTTTCCAATCTGGATTCGCTGTAAGCGGTGAGGTTGGTCGTGAACCGAAACATCTAAGTCAGCTTTTAAATCACTGATGTCTGATTCTTTAAACGTTCCAGATTTGTCATATTTCCTTAAAGAATCAATCTCTTGGAGTCTCTTTTCGGGTCGATTTCTGTGAAGATTCAGTCTTCCAGAATCTTCTCTTGTGCATACCTCTTGTTTATTCCAGTAGGAGTATGATGGTTGACTATCGTCATCGGTTATTATTCGAGAAGCGATGAGTCTAACCTAATACGACGGCTCCGAACCACTCTGCTTTGTACCCTTGCATAGTCTATTCAGTAGACTAACCAACCGCAATTGTTCTCTGCATGGTTGGCTGGTGTCATTCGTTCGATTCGGCACATCAGATAGAGCGAAGATTTGAGGAGACTAGATTGACTATGAAGACGGCGGTTGTTTTTTGATGTTTTTAATAATTTCTTTTAATCAGGTTGAGATCCTTGGGAGATGACCATTGTGGTCAAGATCCTTGTTTGTAATATATTTAAAAGACTTCCGCTGTACCTTGTTTAAAGACTTCCGCTGTACTTTGTTAAACTCTGTGTTTGTCCTATTCGGGATTGGGATGTAATCCAGGGACTCATGTTTTATATGAATAAAGTTATCATTTTGTATCATTGTATTTCATGGTTTGTATTCAAACGGTAAAGCCTTGGGTGATCTCGGTAAGGAACACTGAGGTCACTGGCTGTAATACCTTTCCAAATGGGTTCATATTTGGGGGTGTTACAGTTGTGGTATCAGAGCAGTACGTAGATGCGGCCTACAAGTTGGAGGTAACTCTGGAGGAGTCAACCAGGAAGCGTAATAGCCAGAGGCAAGTGCAGAACCAGCCTCAGGCAAGTGGGTTTAAACGTCCCGCACCACCTTCTGATTTTGCCAAGTCCAACAAGGCAAAGACAGAAACGACTCGAGATGGGTCAACTCAACAATCGGGTCAGAGCAAGAGTCTGATCCAATGCCATAATTGTGGTGCATCTGGGCACAAGAGTTTTGCATGTCGGAATGAGAAGAAGACGTGTTTTGGTTGCGGAAAGGAAGGACATATGCAGAGGTTCTGTCGGCAGGGAATGCAAAAAGGAGCAGAGTCACAACAGGGGTCTGTTAATCCAAACAACAGACCTAGGTTTAAACCAGAAGAGACTTCCAATCCTTCGATGCAGACAACTGCGCAGGATAAGGGGAAAGCCCCAGTGGCTTCTGGAAGTCAGGGTCAACGTCTTTATATGATGCGTGAGGCGGATGGACCCTGTGCTCCTAATGCTTAGAGTACTTTGTATCTGCATTACACTTTTGTTAATGTGTTGTTGATGTGGGTGCTACCCAGACTTTCATTTTGGATGGTTGTAAGTTAAGTTCTGTATGCGGCTAAGTTTGTGAACCTTTGGTTATAAATATTATTAATATGAAATATTTGGTTAGAACAAATCGTCTGTCGGAATTGTCGATTACCATCAAGGGTAAGAAATTCAAAGCGATTTGACCTAAATAACCATGGTCCCATACGATAATTATTCTCGGTATGGATTGACGGAAGCGTCATAAGGCAGTGATAGACTTCAGTTTTTGATATTCCTGTGGTTAGAGGATTTACGGGTGTCTTTCCAGAAGATATTCCTGGATACCCCGAATCGTGTTGTGGAGTTTGCCGTTGATCTCGAGCCGAGTACCACGCCGATCTCTGAGGCACCGTACCGGATGGCTCCTGTTGAGATGCAAGAGTTGAAGAAGCAACTCAAGGATCTTCTTGACAAAAGTTATATAAAGCTGAGTGCATCACCTTGAGTAGGAGTGCCCTAGTTTTATTTGTCAAAAAGAAAGATGGACCGTTTCGACTTTGTTTTGACTTTTGAGAGTTGAATAAAGTCACGATCAAGAGCAAGTATCTGTTGCCAAGGAGTGATGATCTGTTGGATCAACTACAGGGAGCAAAAGTTTTCTCCAAGATCGACCGGAGGTCTGGTTTTTATCAGCTCAGGATTCATGAGGATGATATTCCGAGGATTGCGTTCGGACGAGAGATGGTCACTACGAGTTTGTAGTCATGCCATCTGGGCTTCGAATGCTCCAGCAGTTTTCATGAACCTAGTGCATCGATGTTTTAGACCAGTACTTGAATAAGTTCATAGTGGTCTTCATCAATGGCATTTTGATATTTTCCCGAGCAAGGAAGCTCACAGGGAACATATGTGGATTGCTTTATCGGTTCTTAGACCAAGTCGGCTGTACGCAAAGTGGGCTAAGTGCGATTGTTGGATCTAGAAGTGGCTTTCTTAGGCCATGTGATCAATAAGAATGAGGTTATGGTTATTCCCCAGAAGAGTGAATCAGTAGTTGTTTGGAAGCGGCCTCAGGGTGTGAGCGAGGTGCGCAGTTTCCTAGAGCTTGCTGAGCATTATAGACGGTTCATGGAAGGATTTTTCTAAGATCACTCCACCTATGACCAGTCTGTTCCACAAGGTCAACAAGAATTTGTCTGGGATGACAAGTGCAAGACTAGTTTTCAAGAAGTTGAAACAGTGTCTGACTTATGCACCAGTTTTGGCATTGTCGGAAGGAATGATGGTTATATGGTCTATAGTAATGCTTCGAGAAATGGGTTGGGATGTGTCTTTGATGCAGAGGGGCAAGGTTATTGCATACGCATCTAGACAATTGAAAACCTATGAAGCAAACTAACCAACACATGACCTAGAACTAGAAGCAATAGTGTTTGCATTGGAAACTGAGGTTACTTGGGTGACCCAAAGGTCAGCAGAAGTTTTCCACCAGGAGATTGTCCGTTTACATGGCATTCCTAAAGACCATTGTATCGGATCGAGATGGCCGATTCATGTCAAGGTTCTGGCAAGAGCTTTATAAGGCCATGGGAACTGGATTAAGATTCAGTACATCATTTCATCCTCAGATAGATGGACAGTCTGAAAGGACCATCCAGACCCTGGAGGATATGCTAAGAGCATGTGCACTCGATCGTTCGACTAGCTGGGAAGACAGCCTGAGTCTGATTGAGTTCACGTACAATAATAGCTGGCATGCTAAGATCAAGATGGCTCCGTTTGAAGCTTTGTATGGTCTCAAATGCAAATCTCCGATTTGTTGGGATAAGAATACCGACAAGATTCTGCTTGGACCAGAGTTGGTCGAAAGGACAGCTCTAGACATTGCTTGATTAGACAGAGGATGTTGACCGCCCAGAGTCGACAGAGATCACATTGGACGAGTCTGCCCATAAACGGGAGAAGCAAGTTAAGGGAAAGGATGTGCAACAGGATCGCCAGGTTGGTTCATTCAAACGACCGGCATCGCCTACCAAGTTTGAAAAGTTTGGTCGTGCCAAGACCGAGACAACTCAGTCTGACTCTGCCAGAGGCTCAGGTTGGAGCAGCAGAGTAATTCAGTGCCACAACTGTGGTGAAGTTGGGCATAAAAAAATTTTAATTGCCAAAAGGACAAGAGAGTATGTCATAATTGTGGGAGAGAAGACCACATAAAAATATACTGCAGACTGAAGGGTTAGGGACCAATGCAGTCTTATTAGGCGTCAAATGTTGGCGGTGGGCAGAACCCAAGGCTAGAGGCATCGGCTCCTGAGCAGTCTATGGCTCGTAATAAAGGCAAAGTGCCTATGGGGTCTTCAGGCCAAGGGCAAAGACTCTTTGTAATAAGCCAAGCCAACGGAGAAGAACCCTGATCCATTAAGTTGTATTTATGTCAAGTCTTTCTTTAAGATTAAGGAGTAGCGACGTGTGTCGATAATCTTCGTGGTATCATGATCTGGTTGTTCAACTTTTGTCAGTTAAGGTAATGTTTGAATGATAATGAAGTGTTTCCTTGTTTTGGAAATTTCAGAATGCGTTATCGTTACGAATTAGTTGTTCATACGAAACCTCGTAAGTGTTGAGAACAGCTTATGCCAAGTAAGGATAAAGACTGTCGGACTTATGGTGGTGGAGTATTGTGGGCAACTTAGATGTTCGTCCCCTATATGATTAATCACAGGGTCGACTCTGCTGTTTAAATCTAAATCCATTTCTAAGGTTCTTCTTCATATATAGAGTATGTCATCTATAAGGCTGGGTGCAACTCTTTGAGGAAGATTAAGTTGTAAGAGTTGTTATGTTAAGGAGAAAGGTTGCAGTTTAAAAGGGGATATGCCAATGATCCCGATGTATTAAAGATTCAGTAAAGAGAATTGTCTATATACACCTACGGAATAAAGTGGTAAGCGGTATCCCATACGCTGAGTTTTTTTTTTCCAAGCTTCCTTAAGAGATAAAGGATGAACTTGTGGAGTTATGTTCGGAGAGACTAAGAGCTATCTCTCATAACTGAGTTGTGTTATAAGCATCGAGACGAGCGAATCATTTTCAGAATGATATCCTAAGGAATTAAGAGTAATATCTCTTGTGATCCATTTCAAGGATGAAGTGAATAAGGATATTGAATCCAGGTGGTAAGATTGGTGTTGAGGCAGGACCCTCATTGGCTTAATGCAAGTTTCGGGGTCGAAACTTCTTTTAAGGGGGAGGTGATGTGATACCCCGTATTTCTTTAAGGTTATTTTGGGAATTTTGGGTTTTTCCCGAGTGCCCGTTGTGTACGTCGGATTTAATTCAGAAAGTTGGAGACATTCTATAATGTGCTCTGTATCTGTAATATTTTTCTCAGTGAAATAAAATACAAACGACGTACTTTGGATTTTAATACTCGTTCGCGTACGATAATTTTATCTCGGGTTAAAGTTGTTGTCGTTCAAAACCAGAATGGGTGCGAAGCCATAGGGGCGGCGACCGCCGCATTTATGGCGGCGCCCGCCGTCGCCAGGCTTGAGGACTGACGTGGTCGTCTTCCTAGCTGGGCATCAGGCCTAGTGGCGGCGATCGCCGTGCAGTACGGCGCCCGCCGTAATTCGCCCGCCGTAGGCAATTTGTGAGGCGGCGACCCTTGCTCTCCGCGGCGCCCGCCGTCGTTGTCCGGAGGTCTTTGCCCGATGGTCGCCGGCGAGCCTCTGACGCGTCGAAGTAGGCCTGCTCCGCCTCGTCGTAGGGCCATCATTGTGTTCCCGGTGCTTTGGCTATTTAAGGAGGTGCTTGGAGGTCGGATTGGAACCGATTCCACAGCCCAAGCTCTCCCAAATTCTTGCCTCACCGGAGTTGTGCCTCGCCGGATTTCTGAAGCTTTCGCCGGAGGTCATTTGGTGGTGTTTCCAGAGTGCCTTTGTGAAGCTTTTGGTAGCCTTGGAGGTTAGAAACCAAAGCAAGTCGAAGGAGGCCGAGTCGCTCGTGTTTTGGGTGAGTTTTCTCGCCGCTTCTGTCGTCTGAGTTCTTCACGGCGACCGCCGTGTTCTTCACGGCGCCCGCCATGATGAACTGCGGCGACCGCCGCCAAGAACGGCGACCGCCGCCAGCGTCCAGAATGCTTTTTTGGGCTTTTGTCTTTGGTGGTCGTCGTTGTGGCGTCTTTCCTTTCGTCGTTTTTAGATTTGTACTGTGGTTATTTCGGATCTAACTTAGGGTTCCTTTTATGGGTCGACTCGAAGGTCGTTGTGCTGTCGGAGCTATACCCGTGTCGAGCCCGGAATCCCGTCGTTATCGTTAGGCTTTTCTGCAGATTAAGGCAAGTGGCGGTTCGCTCTTGCTCATCGTTCCATATTTACATTAATTATCAGTTGTTTATCTGAGTAATTAATTTGGAATGATTATTGTGTTTATCTGGAAATGGTTTTATAAACTGTTTTGGAAACTGTAATAATGATATTATAATAGGTTGTATATATGTTAGAACAACGCTATTATTTATGTTCGCCTTGAGGGCATTTATGTGGATTTATCCTGAACTATTGATGTGCTCGAACTGTTAGTTAGCACGAGTATTCGTAGGAACGCCTGGACTCCGAGAGGTCCATTCGTTTCTTTATAACTTGGGGAAAAGGGCGAGCAAGACCCTACGATAGTAGAGGCTTGGACTCTGCGAGGTTTATTCCTTCGATATAAGTCCAGAGGCTTGGATTCTGTGAGGTCAATTCCTTAGTTGTATGTGCTGCGTGACAGGGCATATGTTTAAAAGCTTATAACGTAATATGGGTTTTGGAATTTAATAAGATAAAGTGCCCGAGTGCACATAATTAATATACATTTGGCGAGTAGTGCAGCTAAGTAAATAGTGTAGCTAGGAAAGCTCGTCTCGACTTTTGATCAGAGTACGTTCTCTTTCCAATCTGGATTCGCTGTAAGCGGTGAGGTTGGTCGTGAACCGAAACATCTAAGTCAGCTTTTAAATCACTGATGTCTGATTCTTTAAACGTTCTAGATTTGTCATATTTCCTTAAAGACTCAATCTCTTGGAGTCTCTTTTCGGGTCGATTTCTGTGAAGATTCAGTCTTTCAGAATCTTCTCTTATGCATACCTCTTGTTTATTCGAGTAGGAGTATGATGGTTGACTATCATCATCGGTTATTATTCGAGAAGCGATGAGTCTAACCTAATACGACTGCTTCGAACCACTCTGCTTTGTACCCTTGCATAGTCTATTCAGTAGACTAACCAACCGCAATTGTTCTCTGCATGGTTGGCTGGTGTCATCCGTTCGATTCGGCACATCGGATAGAGAGAAGATTTTAGGAGACTAGATTGACTATGAAGACGACGGTTATTTTTGGATGTTTTTAATAATTTCTTTTAATCAGGTTGAGATCCTTGGGAGATGACCATTGTGGTCAAGATCCTTGTTTGTAATATATTTAAAAGACTTCCGTTGTACCTTGTTTAAAGACTTCCGCTGTACTTTGTTAAACTCTGTGTTTGTCCTATTCGGGATTGGGATGTAATCCCGGGACTCATGTTTTATATGAATAAAGTTATCATTTTGTATCATTGTATTTCATGGTTTGTATTCAAACGGTAAAGTCTTGGGTGATCTCGGTAAGGAACACTGAGGTCACTGACGGTAATACATTTCCAAATGGATTCAGATTTGGGGGTGTTACAGCACAATTGGTAACAAGTGGGCGTTAGGCCGCTTGTTAAAGCGTGAGGTCTCGTGTTCGAGACTCACGAACAACCTCCCAGCCATGGGGATTTGGTTGGGGTACATGGGTTGCAGCCCATGGATAGAGAAATGGCTGGCCCGATAAGGTCGGAGCCCCTCTCATTCAAAGTATACTTTTTTGTAACATCCCAGGCCAAGCTACCCCAGCCACCCAACGGTGCCGACGTCGGTACTGGTGCCGCCTGGTTGTCCAAGGGCATGCAGCCCACACACCCAACCCTTCCCCCATTTAAATGGATAGGTTGTTGCCCACGGGGATCGAACCCGGGACCTTTAGATACAAGGGCAATGCCTTACCACTTATATCACCAATTGTGCTGCAGCGCAATTGGTGATACAAGTGGTAAGGCATTGCCCTTGTATCTAAAGGTCTCGAGTTCGATCCCCGTGGGCAACAACCTACCCATTTAAATGGGGGAAGGGTTGGGTGTGTGGGCTGCATGCCCTTGGACAACCAGGCGGCACCAGTACCGGCGTCGGCACCGTTGGGTGGCTGGGTGGCTTGGTGGCTGGGGTAGCTTGGCCTGGGATGTTACAGTTTCGAACTCATGGAACGTGATGTAAATTCGCAAGTACTACCCTTGAGAAGGGTCTCGCCTCAGGTATACATTCGCGAACCATATTGCTATGTTAATTAACTTTGAGCAAGCAAGGCAAGCAATAATTTCGCGAGCAATGTTGTATAGGCCACACCCACAATAAGTGAAAGCAATATCATTAATGTGTGGGCCTAAGGTAAGTGATACGCGAAGGCAAGGTATGCGAGTTAAGCAATATATTTGAGCAATATGATATTCGCGATATGAGATGAGCAAGGCCCTAAACGCAATATCGTGTGCAATGTGTAGGAAATCAAGTCATGAAAGCAATTCATGAAAGCAAGTCGTGAAAGCAAATCGCGAAAGCATGACATGAAGGCAAGGCCTGAGAAGCAATACTGAAAAGCGCGAGTATGAAAGGAAAGCAAGTAAAGCAAGGGCAATAATTGCAAGTGAGAACTAAGTAGCAATGAGGTATTCATCCTCTGCAATCTATATATTCGCGATAGCTTGGTTAGAAGCTTTCGGCTAATTATGTTAAAATGAAATGAACTAGGTGTTCCTTCAAGAATTGCAAGAACAGGAAATGTCTAAAGCAAGAAGCATGACACGAACAAAGCACGCGTAGAACAAGAAGCTAGAATAGTAGTACTGTTTTCATTTCCAAAAAAGTCTATAAATACATGATTTCCATGAGCAATAATATTAACCATTTCTTCGCGTACAACTTATACGCAATACTAATTACAAAAGGCCTTTCACGGGAGACATAAAGCGTTGTCCACGATCTAAACGAAATCCCATTAAGCCCTTCTCATTCCTCTTTTAGTTCACGACCTAAAAGAAGGAACGGGGGGGATACGATAAACATCTAAAACAAAGCCTAAAGAGCAACAGAACGTAAGCTATGTGGAGGAAATCCCAGCGGTGAGGGCTCCTGGATAAAGACCTGCACTGGACCCTCCCTCTCGAGCTTCGTGATGACATATGTGTCGCGATTGTCCTTCACCTCGTGGAGCCTCCGGCCCCTGGCCGTTGGCTTTGGGAAATAAAACATTCACCCCACGCCAAAGACGGCCACGTCTGGAAAGAGCCAGGCACGCATCACTTGAAGATCAAACTCCCTAACTTCTTCGCCCACTTAGCCCACGACGACGATAGAGACAACACCGCCAGCAAATCAGTGAATTGAGACTTCACGACGATCACCTCGCTGGCAAACAAAGCGGCCATCACCGCGGTAAACCTCAAGGATGAGACCAACCATATTGTCGGGGACTTGGGAATGACGAATTCAAGAAAGGCGAGAAAATGAGTAAGGAGAAGTGAGAAAGAAAAGTAAAGAAGACCGATATTTATAGCCAGGGAAGCATGTGTGGAGAACGTGTGCATTAACTGCCCACGTAATGGCAGTTTAGTTCATAGTGGTAGAGAGAAAGTCGGAGCATCGAACGAAGTTAAAAGAAACTAAAGGGACGTGCTATTCAATGACTATTCAAAGTCAAACCCTAAACACGCCAGCTATACCCTAGACCCATCAGTTACTAGTCAATCACATTAAATAAACAACATAACCAATGCAAGCGAAAAAGCAACGCGGAGATTAAGCGGGTAGCAACAAGCAAAAAACTTTCATAATTAAAAAAGTCAAGTACAGAACACGTCCACGAAGGGACAATGACAAAAAACCAACCACAAGAAAATAGTCAAGTACAGAATTCGTGAAGCATTTATAAAACAAATTAAGCAAGCGGGGTCGAAGCATCCGGAGGGTCTTTGCGAGTCCTCTTCACCCCAGTGATGGGTGTTGAGCTTGATGGAACTGTCTCTGTCATATAAGGATCTCCTTCCTTCATGGTGGCAACATTCCAGGCTTTCATAATTCCTTCGCGGTCGCCTTTGATCTCTCCAAGCTTGGGAATGGGATAAGGCTTCCGAGCCTTTGGTTTATATCCAAACGTCCAAGTAGGCTTGAAAACGATCGGGGCTACACCATACTTGGTCGCCATCTACTTGATGTCAATAACCTCGCCCACGCAATAGTTAGCCTCCGCGTAGTATTCATGCCGAGCTTTGAAGCGATATCCGCCCACATACTCATCAACCGCATCTTCTTAGCTCGCTGGCATAGCTCCGTCAATTTGTCCACCTGCTTTCGGAATCCCTCAACGTCTCTAGCTCTCGCGTCATTTTCCGCCTTAGTTACATCCCTCTTAGTCTTCAGCTCTTCTTTCTCTTTCTCCAAAGTGGCAACTCTCTCGCGGAGCTCTTTGATCATAACACCATCCGTGTCAAGCTCTTTCACCCTTTCCTTAAGCTCTTCAGTTTTGAGCTTGTCTTTGTTGATATCGATCGCGTACAATTCAAGCGAAACACGAGAACGATGGTTGTGTTGAGTCATCTGAAAAAAGTGATCCCCCAGTCACGCAAAGAATGTTAGTGGCAAGTAAAAATTGAGAGATGAAATGATAATAACGTAGACAGTGACGAGAGCATACCAGGTTTAAATCACGATAAACAGAACTCAAGTGACCCGGTGGGATCACAACGAGAATCTTAGATTGTTTGCCTCGCGAAGCACTTGTCTTCAAACCAGCGAGAGGCAGCTCCGACGACCCTTCCAAGTCAACAAGATTCGCAAACTCATGTCCATCGATCGCCAGCTCACGTTCCCCAACACCCTCGCCTACGTCCTTTGCGGGACTCAAGGGTCGCAAATCATCATTCAGAGGGGCTAGCGAGCCGGGTGCAGCTTGATCCACCACCTGATCCTTGAAGCCCTCGGGATACTCGTCACTAATAATCACGAGATCGTCGAGATCGGCTAGGGTCCTCATCATCTTGACGGAGGAGAGATCTGAAAAGACAGCAAGAGAAACAAACAAGGAGTTAGCAACACAAAAAGTCAAAAATCAAAATTCCAACCCTGAAAGCCTCGTAGCTTGTGTTCGCAAAGGTTAAGCCTTTCTCAAACTCCATAAGCGAAGCCCTTTCGCGAAGTCAAAAGATGTCTCACCATCGGGTGGATGAGGAGCGCTCAGGCCCATCTCCTTGAGCCTCGCATGGGTAATAACTTTGTCGTAATCACGGATTCACCTCTGCTCAAATTTCGCCACCATAGCCTTTTTCTCCCTCTGTTTCTTCGCACCAGAGGCAACACACGAAACATGAATACTCGGGCGAGGGAGTATGTTCACCTTATAATTACCTACTATCCTGAGCATGAACCACTTGTTCTTCCATGCACCCAGGTTGGATGGCTTACTAACCTTCTGCGCGTATCCAACTTTCTAAGAGCAGTACCCATCAGGTAAGCAGCACGCGGAGCGAAGAGTCTTCACGACATCTAGAGTAGGCTCCACCTTCAGCTTGAGGCAGTGATAATAAAGGCAACACAAGCTCCTCCACACGTTAGGATGAATTTGTATAGGGCTAGCACCAAGGGCGTTCAAGATGTCTTGAAATAATGGGTGCACTGGCACGCGAAAACCTACTTCCAGAGCTGGTAGGCTCATAGCCATAAAATTTGAGAAGTGATGCAAGGAGCGGGAACCTTCCTCGGGAAGAGCCAACACGAAACCCTCCGGGAAAGGGTAATTCCCTGCAATGTCCATCAAATCCTCGAGAGTCAAATAGTTGTCATCCCCGTGTTCCTCCCGCTACACAGTGCTCTTCGCGAAGAAGAGGCATCTTATCCTCGCTTCCAAAACTCGAGGCCTCAGAAGGCCTGACGAGGTCCGCGAGGGAGAGCCTGATGATGTAGCCTCTTCAGCTTGAGAACCATTATCATTCCTTTACGGAGGTCGATCGTGTAGAAACATAGAACGCGACTTTGAGAAAAGGGTGCGAGCCGATCCCGTAGAATGCTCGGATTCACTCATCACTCTGTTCTTGAAATTCATTCAAGAGAAAGAATATTCGCCTATCCCTGCCTGACATAAGGAAAGAGAAAGCGATAAGTAAAGGGTTACACTGGGAGACTCGAGGCGCTATTCAAAGCCAGATAAAAAACAAGGGGAGAAGAGTGAGAGAGCTTTTGCCTCCCCGCAAACCCTAGGGTATTATGAGGCAACAGCAGCATCAAGCAAAGGAAGGAAAAATATTAATTGATTCCGAAACGAGAACAAAGAAGAATAAAAAAAGGTACCTCCGTTGCAAGGTGTCGCCGGAGGAGCCCTAGGCCGTTGCGTATTTTCAAAACCAGATGAAGACCTTCTGGTGCTACCCCGTGCAAAATTCTCTTTTTAAAAATGAGGAAGAAGAAGAACCAAAGAAATGAAGGAGAAAGAGAAGGTTACCTTTGACAGGACTCGGACCACCGTAAATGCAGGAGAGATGAGATGAAGCCACCAGGAACTCTGACGGAGGCTTTGGCAAATCCAGTAAAACAACAAAGAAAGGAGATGGGGGAGGAAAAGAAACCAAAAAGGGGTTTATATAAGTAATTGAAGAGGCACTAGAGATGAGCCGTCGCCCTAGGCTGCCAGGTGGCCAAAAGAGTGGCACGCAAAAAACTCAGGAGACGAGCCGTCGCCCTACCCCGCACTGGAGACGAGAGTGGCGCGCAAAAACTCAGGAAAAAAGAAATATCAAAATTCGAATTCATGAAGTTAAAACGTCGCTCCAAAACCCTTCGCGAGAAATCTCCGAGGCAATACATGTGATAGATTAGTGAAGAAGATCCGTAACAATAAGATGGACCAAGTCTTCTCTCACACTTCACTTCGCGAAGAGCTTGGGGGGCTGGCTATAGGAGATGAAAATGGTTTTTTGGGCTCGGTTGGGCTCATGGGTTGCACCAAAAGAAAGAGGCCCATCTGCAAGTGGAAAATTTCTCTTTTTAGAAGCCACATTCCCCCTATAAATACCCCAAGGAAAGGAGGAAAAGGGATCTTTTCGGGCACTTTTGCAGAAAAAACAGTTAGTGGAGAGAGAGGGAGAAAGGAAGCTCATCCTGCTGATGCTTTTTTTTTCTTCCTCAAGCAATTCACAAAAACACCACAAATACCTAGATTGTGAATGGCCTTTCGATCGATTCTTTCAATTTCTTCTTCCTTTTTTGTCTACGATTTTAAAGAGCCCCTTCTAACTTGGGTGTCAGAGGACCTGTCATCGGAGACGCCATCTCCGGGGTTGTTTCAGGTAGCTGGCGGCCTTAGAAGAAGCAATCGAAGCTTGGGAAAGGCAATCAGAGCTCAAAGAGACGATCGGAGACGAAGTAGGAGGCCCTCTACGCGCAGCAGGAGCCAAACGAAACGAGCACTTCAACAACGCGTGAAACTGAGTCCGATCCAATTGTAGAGTACTGTGATACCCCGTATTTTTGTAAGGTTATTTTGGGAATTTTGGAATTTTCCCGAGTACCGTTGTGTACGACGGATTTAATACAGAGAGTTTGAGACATTCTGTAATGTGCTCTGTATCTGTAATATTTTTCTCAGTGAAATAATATACAGACAACATGCCTTGGATTTTAATTGTCGTTCGCGTACGATAACTTTTATCCCGGTTTAATGTCATGTTTGTTCAAAGCTGAACGGGCGGGAAAAGCTTGTCACGGCGACCGCCGTACAGTGGCGGCGACCGCCGTCGTGAGATCCAAGCACGGGGACCGCCATAAAGTCACGGCGCCCGCCGTCCCAACGCTCGAGGAGGCAGCTGGTGTGTCAAGCCGCGGTGCCCGCCGTAATGGCAGTCATCGTTGTCCGGCAGTCCTTGCCCGATGGTCGCCGGCGCGATTTCTGGCGAGCGTCGAACTAGTTGTAGGCCCTTTGTTTTTGAACTCCAGACGCTTTGGCTATAAAAGGGGGTGTTGGGGGAGAGATTTGAGCCATCCCAAACACCGAACCTCTGCCAAATTTGCCTCTCGCCGGAGTTGTGCCTTCGCTGGAAATTCTGAAGCTTTCGTCGGTGTTGTTTGGTGGCGTTTCCAGCAGCTCTTTTGAAGCCTTGTGGTTGCCTTTGGAGGTCAGAAACCAAGCAAGGCGGAAAGGGGTCGAAATGCGCATTGTTTTGGTGAGATTTCTCTCGTCTCTGTCGACCGCGTTCTTCACGGCGACCGCCGTGATGAATGTGGCGACCGCCGCCAAGAACGGCGACCGCCGCCAGTGCCCAGAATGCCTTCTTGGCTTTGGCTTGGTTGGTTGTCGTCATGGTGTCTTTTCTTCCGTGTTCTTTTGCCGTGTTTAGATTCGTACTGTTTATGTCGGATCTAACTTAGGGTTCCTTTTATGGGTCGACTCGAAGGTTGTTGTGCTGTCGGATCTATACCCGTGTCGAGCCGGAATCCAGTTGTCGTCTTTAGACTATTCTGCAGATTAAGGCAAGTGGCGGTTCGCTCTTGTTCATCGTTCCATATTTACATTAATTATCAGTAGTTTATCTGAGTAATTAATTTGGAATGATTATGGTGTTCATCTGGAAACGGTTTTGTTAACTGTTTTGGAAAACTAAAATATGATATTATAATAGGTTGTATATCTGTTAGAATAATGCTATTATATATATATATATGTGTGAATTAATACAGATATTGTTATAGGTTGTATATTGTTAGAACAATGCTATTTTATCTGTAACTGGCGTTGAGGGCATTGATATGAGTTATTACTGCATTTGTAACTGTTTAGTTAGAACGAGTATTCGTAGGAACGCTACTGTGTATCTCAATGCAAGTACTAGTCGTTTCTTGGTAACCTGGTGGTTAGGATTTAGTTCCTACCATCCTTTTCAGGGTTTGTGCACACAGCTGGTGCCGCTTGTAGGGATTTAGTTCCCGAGCCGACTTTAGGGATTTAGTTCCCGGGTCAACTCCGTCCATGGATTTAGTTCCCGACGGTATCTCTTTATCCCGATGGATGAGATGATTTAAAAGCCTATAACGTGATGTGGGTTTTGGAATTAAATAAGATAAAGTGCTCGAGTGCACATAATTAATATACATTTGGCTAGTAGTGCAGCTAAGTAAATAGTACAGCTAGGAAAGCTCGTCTTGACTTTTGATCAGAGTACGTTCTCTTTCCAATCTGGATTCGCTGTAAGCGATGAGGTTGGTCATGAACCGAAACATCTTAGTCAGTTTTTAAATCATCATTATGTGGTTCTGTAAGATCCAGACTTGAATGTAGTACGTTCTCCTTCCGATCTGGATTCGCTGTAAGCGGTGAGATTGGTTGTGAGCCGAAGCATCTCAGTCAGCTTTTAATCGCTGTTGTTTGATTCTGTAAGCATTCCAGATTTGTCATATTTCCTTAAAGACTCAATCTCTTGGAGTCTCTTTCTGGGTCAATTTCTGTGAAGATTAAGTCTTCCAGAATCTTCTCTTATGCATACCTCTTGTTGTTATTCCGTGAAAGTGTCGGGTTATGTATCGTCCCTTCGGTTATTATTCAAGGGACAATGATAGTAAACGGTTACGATCACTCGAACCACTCTGCTTTTTACCCTTGCTAGTCTATTCAAGTAGACTAACCCACGAACATTGTTCTCCGCATGTGGGCTGGTGTCATCCGTTCGATTCGGCACATCAGATAGAGTGAAGATATGAGGAGACTAGATTGACTATGAAGACGACGGTTGTTTTTGGATGTTTTAATAATTTCTTTTAATCAGGTTGAGATCCTTGGGCAAGTGATCATTACGCCACAACCCTTTTTGTAATATCTTTTATAAGTCTTCCGATGTACTTTGTTTAAACTCTGTATTTGGCCTATTCGGGATTGGGTTGTAATCCCGTAAATCATGTTTCATTTGATTGATGTCTTGATTTGAATACTTTGATCATTATGTATCAATTGTATTTCCTAAATTGTATTTAAACCGGTAAAGCCTTAGGTGATCTCGGTAAGGAACACTGGGGTCACTAGCGGTAATACCTTTCCAAATGGGTTAAGATTTGGGGGTGTTACAGTTGTGGTATCAGAGCCAAAGGTTTTAAAACGGGTTTGGGATTTTATAAATCATTTATCCGTTTTTGAAAATGCTTTAAAAGGGCTCTGAATTTTCAAAGTGAAAAGAATTTCAAAACACCGTTCATAGTCATGTCTTCTGTACAGTCTGATATAGTAAGCTTGCTTCTATGTCTAGAAAGACTAATTCTTTCCTCGTTGCCCCGCTAGATATGGGTGCATTCTGTTCTCTTCAGAGGAACCCGGGAGAAGCCAAGGTGGTTTCGCCATCTCCAGTTAGGCTTGATTCTCAGTTCGCTCGTTGTGATTTGAGGTTGTAGAACCTAGTAACTCGGTTTGAGTTCATCAATAGAAATTACCAAGTTGATCTATTCTAAGTTGATTTTATTACAATAAGTATATCAGAATGATACTAATGTGATAAAATCCTTGAAAATTGATCGGTACACAGATGGTGAACACAAGGAACGTTATCCGTGCTGGTGCTGGGCCGAGTAATGACCCCAGACCAACTGTAGGAAATGTTGGACAAGACGAGCAGGAGTTTGGTTCCAATAACCATCCTAGAAGCAATGGTCAAGAGCAGACCAACGCTCCAATGGCATTTGATGTTGCAACATTAGAGGCAATTCGGGGAATGGTCATGCAAGCAGTGACTGATATACTGCGACCGAGTATGCCACAGGCACAAGGTGTGAAAATTCCCCCACCGGTTCCCAGATTTGAGGAGCCAGGAAACCGTGTATTCCAGGAGAATATAGTCAGGACTCGAGACAACTATGGTCGTGCACTAAAGACCATTAATTCCATGAGGCCTGACAGCTATAACGGGAAAGGGGAACCAGTCGGGGTGATCCATTGGTTCTCCCACATGGAGCGGTTGTTCCGCAACATTGATTGTACTGAAGCTGAGAAAGTACATATAGCTTCTCTTCAGTTAAAGGAGGATGCTAGTGAGTGGTGGGAGAGTACCGGCTTAGCTGATAGCCCTGTTTTGAACTGGGAGATGTTCAAGACAAAGATGACAGACCGTTTCTTCTCTCGTGCTATGAGGGAGGAGAAACACAAGGAGTTCCTATACCCTAAGACTGATGGATTGAAGGTGACTGAGTTGGCAACCAAATTCAATCATTTGCTACAGTATGTTGGACCTGAGATATCCAGTGAGACACAGAAAATCTGGTATTTCCATGAGTGGATGGGCCCAGATATTAAGCCACTGATGGTGCGTCACGGATGCTCGACTTTGGAGCAGTACGTGGATGCAACCTACAAGTTAGAGGTGACTCTGAAAGAGTCGACCAAGAAGCGTGATAGCCAGAGGCAAGGGGAGAACCAGTCTAAGGCAAGTGGGTTTAAACGTCCCGCTCCACCATCTGATTTTGCCATATCTAGCCGAGCAAAAATGAATATGACTCAGGATGGGTCTACGCAACGTTCGGGTCAGGGCAATAGCCTAATCCAGTGCTACAACTGTGGTACCTACGGGCACAAGAGTAATGTGTGTCTGAAGGAGAAGAAAACGTGCTATGCTTGTGGAAAGGAAAGACACTTGCAGTTATTTTGTCCGCAGAGGAGACAGAAAGGGGCTGAGTCACAACATAGATTTGTTAATCAGAACAACCAACCCAGGTTCAGTCCAGTGGAAGCCCCTAGTCCTTCAATGCAGACAACTGCGAGAAACAAAGGGAAAGCCCCGGTGGCTTCAGGAAGCCAAGGTCAACGCCTATACGTGATGCGTGAGGCGAATGGACCATATGCTCCTAATGCTTAGAGTACTTTATATCTGCATTAGACTTTTGTTAATGTGTTGTTGATGTGGGTGCTACCCAGACTTTCATTTTGGATGGTTGTAAGTTAAGTTGTGTGTGCAACGAGGTTGTGAACCTTCTGTTGTAACTCTTCTTATATATGAACCTTTGGTTTATACCAAGTTAATGTTTCGTTGCTTGGTATGGGGTAAGGTCTCGTGTTCGAGACTCACCAACAACCTCTTAGGAGATGGCTGCCTATTAATTAGGTGGAGCTACCAAGGATGGGTTGAGATGTATGGACAGCGGCTCATGGCAACAGTGGACGCTGGTAATGGCTGGGCCTGGGCTCGGAGCCACTAGTGAGTCGTCTGTGAACCATGTAGTGGGCTAGTCCAAGATGGTGACCATTTAGTGGGAACCAATCGTCTGTCGAATTGTCGATTACCATCAAGGGTAAGAAATTCAAAGCGATTTGACCTAAATAACCATGGTCCCATACGATAATTATTCTCAGTATGGATTGACGGAAGCGTCATAAGGCAGTGATCGACTTCAGTTTTTGATATTCATGTGGTTAGAGGATTTACGGGTGTCTTTCCAGAAGATATTCTTGGATACCCCGAATCGTGTTGTGGAGTTTGCAATTGATCTCGAGCCGAGTACCACGCCGATCTCTGATGTACCGTACCGGATGGCTCCTGTTGAGATGCAAGAGTTGAAGAAGCAACTCAAGGATCTTCTTGACAAAAGTTATATAAAGCTGAGTGCATCACCTTGAGTAGGAGTGCCCTAGTTTTATTTTTCAAAATAAAAGATGGACCGTTTCGACTTTGTTTTGACTTTCGAGAGTTGAATAAAGTCACGATCAAGAGCAAGTATATGTTACCAAGGAGTGATGATCTATTGGATCAACTACAGGGAGCGAAAGTTTTCTCCAAGATCGACCTGAGATCTGGGTATCATCAGCTCAGGATTCGTGAGGATGATATTCCGAGGATTTCATTTCGGACGAGAGATGGTCACTACGAGATTGTAGTCATGCCATCTGGATCTATGAATGCTCTAGCAGTTTTCATGAACCTAGTGCATCGATGTTTTAGACCAGTACTTGAATAAGTTCATAGTGGTCTTCATCAATGGCATTTTGATATTTTTCCCGAGCAAGGAAGATCACAGGGAACATCTGCGGATTGCTTTATCGGTCCTTAGACCAAGTCGGTTGTACGCAAAGTGGGCTAAGTGCGATTGTTGGATCTAGAAGTGGCTTTCTTAGGCCATGTGATCAATAAGAATGAGGTTATTGTTATACCCCAGAAGAATGAATCAGTAGTTGTTTGGAAGCGGCCTCAGGGTGTGAGCAAGGTGCGCAGTTTCCCAGAGCTTGCTGAGCAGTATAGACGGTTCAGGGAAGGATTTTTTTTAGATCACTCCACCTATGACCATTCTGTTCCGCAAGGTCAACAAGAAGTTGTCTGGGATGACAAGTGCAAGACCAGTTTTCAAGAAGTTGAAACAGTGTCTGACTTATGCACCAGTTTTGGCATTGTCGGATAGAATGATGGCTATATGGTCTATAGTTAATGCTTCGAGAAATGGGTTGGGATGTGTCTTTGATGCAGAGGGGCAAGGTTATTGCATACGCATCTAGACAATTGAAAACCTATGAAGCAAACTAACCAACACATGACCTAGAACTAGCAGCAATAGTGGTTGCATTGGAAACTGAGGTTACTTGGGTGACCCAGAGGTCAGCAGAAGTTTTCCACTAGGAGATTATCCGTTTACATGGCATTCCTAAGACCATTGTATCGGATCGAGGTGGCCGATTCATGTCAAGTTTATAGCAAGAACTTCACAAGGCCATGGGAACTGAATTGAGATTCAGCAGCGTTTCATCCTCAAACAGATGGTCAGTCTGAAAAGACTATCTGGACCCTGGAGGATATGCTAAAAAACATACGTACTCGATCATCCGACTAGTTGGGAAGACAGCCTAAGTCTGATTGAGCTCACGTACGATAATAGCTGGCATGCTACGGTCAAGATGGCTCAGTTCAAAGCTTTGTATGGTCTCAGATGTAGATCTCAGATTTGTTGGGTTGAGTACGCCGACAAGATTCTACTTGGACCAGAGTTGGTCGAAAGGACAACTTCGAACATTGCTCTGAGTAGACAGAGGTTGTTGACCGCTCAGAGTCGACAAAAGTTTTACGCAGATCAGAAGCGTTAAAGTGTTGAGTTCGAGGTTGGTGGCAAGGTACTTGTCACAGTATCGCCACCCAAGGATGTTTTCAGGTTTGGTAAGCGTGGGAAGCTTAACCCTCGCTACATGGGACCATTCAAGATTCTGGATAGAGTAAGATCTCTAACGTACCGTTTGGCATTGTCGCCATCGGCGTACCCAGTGTATAATGTGTTCCACATATCATTGCTAAGGATATTCGTGCCAAGATGAGTCTCGTAGGCTGAGCTATAAGGACGTCGAGATTCAGGCAAATGGTACTTGAGAGGAGATGCCAGTGTGCATTCTCGAACACCGTGTGAAGCGACTGTGCAACAAGATCGTACTGTTGGTATGAGTTATGTGGTCCAGGTCTGGGACTGAGGAAGTTACTTGGGAAACCGAGGCAGAGATGCTCAGACACTTTCCCGAGTTGTTTTTCGGCCAAGTTTCGGGGTCGAAACTTCTTTTAAGGGGGAGGTGATGTGATACCCCGTATTTTTGTAAGGTTATTTTGGGAATTTTGGAATTTTCCCGAGTACCCGTTGTGTACGACGGATTTAATACAGAGAGTTTGAGACATTCTGTAATGTGCTCTGTATCTGTAATATTTTTCTCAGTGAAATAATATACAGACAACATGCCTTGGATTTTAATTGTCGTTCGCGTACGATAATTTTTATCCCGGTTTAATGTCATGTTCGTTCAAAGCTGAACGGGCGGGAAAAGCTTGTCACGGCGACCGCCGTACAGTGGCGGCGACCGCCGTCGTGAGATCCAAGCACGGCGACCGCCGTAAAGTCACGGCGCCCGCCATCCCAACGCTCGAGGAGGCAGCTGGTGTGTCAGGCCGTGGCGACCGCCGTAAATTACGGCGCCCGCCGTAATGGCAGTCATCGTTGTCCGGCAGTCCTTGCCCGATGGTCGCCGGCGCGATTTCTGGCGAGCGCCGAACTAGCTGTAGGCCCTTTGTTTTTGAACTCCATACGCTTTGGCTATAAAAGGGGGTGTTGGGGGAGAGATTTGAGCCATCCCAAACACCGAACCTCTGCCAAATTTGCCTCTCGCCGGAGTTGTGCCTTCGCCGGAAATTCTGAAGCTTTCGTCGGTGTTGTTTGGTGGCGTTTCCAGCAGCTCTTTTGAAGCCTTGTGGTTGCCTTTGGAGGTCAGAAATCAAGCAAGGCGGAAAGGGGTCGAAACGCGCATTGTTTTGGTGAGATTTCTCTCGTCTCTGTCGACCGTGTTCTTCATGGCGACCGCCGTGTTCTTCACGGCGACCGCCGTGATGAATGCGGCGACCGCCGCCAAGAACGGCGACCGCCGCCAGTGCCCAAAATGCCTTTGTGGCTTTGGCTTGGTTGGTTGTCGTCGTGGCGTCTTTTCTTCCGTGTTTTTTCGCCGTGTTTAGATTCGTACTGTTTATGTCGGATCTAACTTAGGGTTCCTTTTATGGGTCGACTCGAAGGTTGTTGTGCTGTCGGATCTATACCTGTGTCGAGCCGGAATCCAGTTATCGTCTTTAGACTATTCTGCGGATTAAGGCAAGTGGCGGTTCGCTCTTGCTCATCATTCCATATTTACATTAATTATCAGTAGTTTATCTGAGTAATTAATTTGGAATGATTATGGTGTTCATCTAGAAACGGTTTTGTAAACTGTTTCGGAAAACTAAAATATGATATTATAATAGGTTGTATATCTGTTAGAACAACGCTATTATATATATATATATATATGTGAATTAATACAGATATTGTTATAGGTTGTATATTGTTAGAACAATGCTATTTTATCTGTAACTGGCCTTGAGGGCATTGATATGAGTTATTACTGCGTTTGTAACTGTTTAGTTAGAACGAGTATTCGTAGGAACGCTACTGTGTATCTCAATGCGAGTACTAGTCGTTTCTTGATAACCTGGTGGTTAGGATTTAGTTCCTACCATCCTTTTCAGGGTTTGTGCACACAGCTGGTGCCGCTTGTAGGGATTTAGTTCCCAATTCCGTTATTAGGGATTTAGTTCCCGAGGGATTTAGTTCCCGAGCCGACTTTAGGGATTTAGTTTCCGAGTCAACTCCGTCCATGAATTTAGTTCCCGACGGTATCTCTTTATCCCGATGGATGAGATGATTTAAAAGCCTATAACGTGATATGGGTTTTGGAATTAAATAAGATAAAGTGCCCGAGTGCACATAAATAGTATACCTTTGGCGAGTAGTGCATCTAAGTAAATAGTGCAGCTAGGAAAGCTCGTCTTGACTTTTGATCAGAGTACGTTCTCTTTCCAATCTGGATTCGCTGTAAGCGATGAGGTTGGTCGTGACCGAAACATCTTAGTCAGTTTTTAAATCATCGTTATGTGATTCTGTAAGATCCAGACTTGAATGTAGTACGTTCTCCTTCCGATCTGGATTCGTTGTAAGCGGTGAGGTTGGTTGTGAGCCGAAGCATCTCAGTCAGCTTTTAATCGCTGTTGTTTGATTCTGTAAGCATTCCAGATTTGTCATATTTCCTTAAAGACTCAATCTCTTGGAGTCTCTTTTCGGGTCGATTTCTGTGAAGATTAAGTCTTCTAGAATCTTCTCTTATGCATACCTCTTGTTGTTATTCCGTGAAAGTGCCGGGTTATGTATCGTCCCTTCGGTTATTATTCGAGGGACAATGATAGTAAACGGTTACGATCACTCGAACCACTCTGCTTTTTACCCTTGCTAGTCTATTCAAAATTTGATTATCCCTCTATCTCGATGCTCCCATAAATTTGATTTTGGAATTGAAATTGCACTCTTGCACACATGCCAATTAAACTATTCTTCCATTCCGAAGACAAATTAACGTGGGATTGCTTTCAAACAGAAGAAGTTTTACTTACCTTTGAAGAAGGAGGTACGTTAATTGTAAGTTCAGGGTCACGGAAGGATAAAAGAGAGAATCATTATCTTTTTAATTTAATAAATTAATATTTTTAGTTTAGGCTATTTTTTTTAATATATTTATTTATATACGCGGACCATTCAAGAGAAGGGAGTATGAAATCTATAACTATATATTAAATCTCACTTTTTTAAGCCATTAGAGCGTTTTTAGGATCAGGTTGTTGAGTTTTAATTTTTAATTTTTCTATTTACTATTATCCTCTTTAATAATTTTATTTTGTTTTTTAAATTAATCAAAATTAAACTCTAAAATTCTATCAAATTTTAACCAAATCTCATCAAATTAACTTTATTCTTTTAAATAAATTAGCTTATTTCTTTTAACAATACGTATGAACTAATACAAACCTTATATTTGTTCGTATATTAAATTTCACATTCATTTTGTGACATGAAGATTGTTATATGATTATTTTAACTTGAAATAAGGGTTTTATATAGTGTTCATAGTCAATATAAAAATTGACGGATTGTAGTGAATCAAATGACATTGGGTCAGAACCATGCATCCATAATCTCATATATATAAATACACTCACAAATTTAGCTATGTTCAACTTATGATTAATATTATAATTCCTTTTCGTAACACATTCAAATTATTCATTTCTCAGTTCATCTTAATCATATTAATTTGTTTTACATGTAAAATTGTAGTTTTTCTTCATTCTTTATACGTTAGTCACTTTTTTTTTGCAATTTTTCAACAAATAAATTTTAACAAGACTTTTATTGTGTTTCAAGTATTATTTTTATTACCGACATCAAACCAACGTTTTGAATTTAAGTATTATTTACTTGATGTGAGAGATATGTTTATTGTTCATGATATCAATTGATTTGTTCCTATTCTTAGTGCTCATTTGGTTGGTAAGTAAATTTCATGAATTTAAATACCGCATGAAGTGATATCAAATATATGTGTTTGGTTGACTTTTTGTTTTTGAAAAATCCAAATATTCTAATTCATGTGATTTTCAATTCCTGCAAAACACAAGAATTCCAATCACCTAGAGAGGGGTAGGTAAGCTTTTTTTTTCCCATATTTCCCATGATTTAGATTTTAACCAAACATGATTTATCAATTCTCATGAATTCAAATTCCCATGATATAATTTCACATGAAATAATTTCCTAGGAATTACACTTCCTGTATTCAACCAAATGAGCACTTAAGTTGCTTACATTTCCTTGAACAAGAATCGTTTTTAAGCATTGATCAAATTTAACCAACTTCAACATTCAAAAAGCTCATTGCTTAGCAAAGATTACTCAAAGTTAATATAAATGTACATTAAAAATAAATTAATTGATTTGATAATTTCTAAATTATTTACATTACTTAATAGTTTAATCATTAATTTTTATGTAAAATTTTATAATTGTTTAGAATTGATGAAATACGATTTTTATTAAAGAGATCATCTTACCAAAAAAACTTACCCATATTTTTCACTAAACTTTTTTTGTATGTTCAATTATATATCTTCTAATATTAGATATTGATGTGATAGTATATCACTTTAGCATATCATTTGTCTTTTAGTTTCTATAAATTTATTATGATACATGTGAACAATATTGTTTAAATTTTCTTCTTTTTTACTAATATTATGAGTTTATGATTGATATTTTTTAATAAATTATATACAATGTTTGTTATGGTTTATGCTGATATAATATAATTTTATTAGATATACACGTAAAGATGATATTAAAGTTATACTAAAACAACACCTTAATAAAAATATCATGTGCATAGCACGGGTTATTGACTAGTGATGTATAATTGGGGAGCAGAAAATTCGAATTGTACCTCCAACTTCAACCCATTATTTTAACTAAATTTAATTTGGAGGAACCCAATGGAGTATCTCCATTATAAGCGTTAAACATGTCCTTATTAGCCAAAGGTAACAAATTAAATCATAGAGTGAAGGTCGATAATGTTGTTTTTACTATAGTTTTAAGTTTAGCTTGAAATATTTCTTCTATACATATATACAGAGATTGATATGAAACGTGATTGATAGTTTCTAAATTTTAATGTAAGGATCACACTTGTATCTCAATTGTGATACTTAAAGTATTTTAAGATATTTTTAAAGAAAAAATTAAAAATTAATGTCAAATTTAAAAAAAAAACAATATAATTATAAAAGGAGGGTACTATTACTATATATAATTTTATTAATTTAACAAATTCTGACAATTTTATTTTTTAAATTATATAATAGACTCATGTAGAATACCATCCTTAAAAATAAATATCTTTCACTTAGATTTAAGTACTTCAAACGTTGAACTTGAAAGTAACGCCATGATTGAAAAGTATTTTGCTTTAGGATAGTTGCGTACATGACTTTAAAAATGCTTTAAGACAACTAATTTTCTACTACTCCTGGAGTATACTTTTCCAAAAGCAGTTTTTTTTTTTTTTTTGAGAAAAAGGACCAACTAGTGGCTGCATAATATGCGGAAGTATCTAAATAAGGGTTTTTTTTTGTCTTGATCGTCTTGTTCGACCGGACAGAGTTGCTCTATGTCCATAACAGAATCAAATTCGAGACATCTGAATAAAACGCTTAAGAGAGTTTAGTGTCAAACTACTTGACCAATTGAATGTTGATATCTAAATAAGGATTTGGTTATGAACTTCAAACAAAAAGTTTGTAGTTCAAAGGAGGAAAAAAGTAGACTTTCACTAAATCATGAGTATACATTAAAAGCATGGGCGGATGCAGGATTTTCGTTTTATTGGGTCAATATGACGGACTAGCCTGATGCAATTTTTATTAATAGCAAATTAAGATTGTTTCCCATGAGAAGTACAAGATTACAAACAAAGATTTAGTAATGTAGGAATGAGGTGTAGCAAATTCAACAAAACAAGAATTAATCAAGAGTGAGTGAACATAACATAACATATGCATTATAAAAATTCTCTTCATACCCATGAGGACAAGAATAATAAGATGAGGTTAGTTGACTAATTAGTGGTTTAGGCAACCAAACATTGCTTAGGTGTGCTTTGTTTTATCTTGTCGAATTCCATGACATGGTTGGATCTGTAACACCCCCAAAACTTAAGCTTTTGGAAAGGTATTACCGTCAATGACCCTAGTGTTTCTTACCGAGATCACTCAAGGCTTTACCGTTTAAATACAATTCATGAAATATAATGATACAAAATGATAACCTTATTTATATAAAACATGAGTCCCGGGATTACATCACAATCCCGAATAGGACAAATACAGAGTTTAAATAAATTACAACGGAAGTCTTAAACAAAGTACAACGGAAGTCTTTTAAATGCATTACAAACAAGGATCTTGACCACAATGGTCATCTCCCAAGAATCTTAACCTGATTAAAGAAATTATTAAAAACGTCGAAAAACCACCGTCGACTCCATAGTCCTTCTAGTCTTCTCATCTACACTCTATCTGATGTGCCGAATCGAACGGATGACACCAGCCCACATGCAGAGAACAAAGTTCGTGGGTTAGTCTACTTGAATAGACTAGCAAGGATAAAAAGCAGAGTGGTTCGAGTGATCGTAACCGTTTACTATCATTGTTCCTCGAATAATAACCGAAGGGACGATACATAACCCGACACTTTCACGGAATAACAACAAGAGGTATGCACAAGAGAAGATTCTGGAAGACTTAATCTTCACAGAAATCGACCCGAAAGAAGACTCCAAAGGAAATGAGTCTTTAAGGGAATATGACAAATATGGAAAGTTTAACAGAATCAAACAACAATGATTTAAAAGCTGATTGAGATGCTTCGGCTCACAACCAACCTCACCGCTTACAGCGAATCTAGATTGGAAAGAGAACGTACTACATTCAAGTCTGGATCTTACAGAACCACATAACGAAGATTTAAAAACTGACTAAGATGCTTCGGTTCACGACCAACCTCACCGCTTTAAGCGATTCCAGATCGGAAAGAGAACGTACTATGATCAAAGTCGAGATGAGCTTTCCTAGCTGCACTATTTACTTAGCTGCACTACTCGCCAAACGTTTATTAATTATGTGCACTCGGGCACATATCTTATTTAATTATAAAACACACATTACTGAAGTATATTAATATTATTAAGCGCGGCACAAAGTTTAAATCACAGGGTGACAATTATGTCGACCCAAATTAATACAACACACAAACACACACACACATGCACACACGAGGCTTTATATTATTCCGAGAACAACGGAAGTTATTGTTACACAGGGTGATCTTATGTTCACCCAGATTGCACTGCCACAGCGCTTACACTTTAATTTACAGGGTGACAGTTACGTCCACCCCAATTGCACTAGCTAGGTGCTTAATACACAGGACTGCTATTAAGCTCATCCACTAGTGCTAGCAAGGCGCTTAAACACTTCAGATCCTTAAAGGTGGATAAGAAGCATAGATCATGACCCTTAAATTATTATTCAGAAATTATCTCGAGGAATATTACGATTTAAAGAAACGACAAATGCTTACTTGGATTAGCGTTCCCACGCATTAAGTTATAAAGAAACGACTAATCCTTACTTGGATTAACGTTCCCACAAACACTCGTGTTAACTAAACAGTCTAACACAGCAATTATTCACCTTAAAGTCATCCAGACAATCAACTTAAACATAGAGATAATAGAAACAGCTAATCCTTACTTGGATTAGTTTTCCTATTAACCCACATGCTATTCTAGCATTAAGATTAATTTCACAACAATACCATCACGGTAATTATCACATATGATAGCGTTGTTCTAACAGATATACAACCTATCATAATATTACTTTAATCACGTTTGTTTATGAAATTAGTTCCCAAACAAACAACAGTTCTGGATAAATCCACATAAATGCCCGGAAGACGATCATAAATAATAGCGTCGTTCTAACAGATATACAACCTATTATATGATTTTCCAAAATAGTTTATAAAACCAATTCCAGACAAACACAGTAATCATTCCAAATTAATTACTCAGATAAACAGCTGATAATTAATGTAAATATGGAACGATGAGCAAGAGCGAACCGCCACTTGCCTTAGTCCGCAGATCTAGAACAAAGCAGAGACAACGGGATTCCGGGCTCGACACAGGTATAGCTCCGACAGCACAACGACCTTCGAGTCGACCCATAAGGAAACCCCAAGTTAGATTCGACATAAACTAGTACGAATCTAAGGAAAGACGAAAGGAACAAAAAAAAAACGACGCCACGACGACAATCCACCAAGCCACAGCCACGAAGGCATTCTGGGCACTGACGGCGGTCGCCGTTCTTGGCGGCGGTCGCCGTGAAGAACTCAGACGACAGAACGAGAGAAAAACTCACCCAAATGATGCGCGTTTCGACCCCTTTTTGCCTTGCCTGAGTTCCAACCTCCAAAGGCAACCAAAAGGCTTCTAAAGGGCTTCTGGAAACACCACCAAACGACACCGACGAGAGCTTGCACAACTCCGGTGAGGCACACGAACTCCGGCGAGAGATTTTGAGATTTGAGCTTCTGATTTTGTGTGAAATCTGATCCCCAAGCCTCTCCTTTTATAGCCAGATCACAAGGGAGCATAACGATGGCCTAAATGGAGGCGTGGCGGGGCTAGTTCGGCGTTGTCAGACGCTCGCCGGCGACCATCGGGCAAAGACCTCCGGACAACAACGACGGCGGGCACCGTCATAAATGCGGCGGGCGCCGCCATAGGCCTGGCGTCCCCAGCTAGGAGAAGACCCGGCTGCTCCTCGAGCCTTGCGACGGCGGGCGCCGCCATACCCACGGCGGGCGCCGCCACCCTGGCTTCGCCGCCTCCTCAACTCTTAGACGAAAACGATGTTAACCCGAGATAAAATTATCGTACGCGAACGAGTATTAACATCCAAAGCACGTCGTCTGTATATTATTTCACTGAGAAAAATATTACAGATACAGAGCACATTACAGAATGCCTCCAACTTTCTGAATTAAATCCGACGTACTAAACGGGTGTTCGGGAAAATTCCAAAAATTCCCAAAATAATCCTTACAGAATTACGGGGTATCCTAGGATCTGCTTTATATTTAGTGAACATAAACTTTGTATATTTTATCCTATATCAACTCAATTTATCTTTTATCAAAATAAAAATTGAAGATGATCTTTTTTTTGGAATTTAATTGAAGACGATCTTATCTAGTACTCTGATTATTGGATTAGTCAACTTTCAACATATAATATTTCTCTAAACACCCAATCTAATTCATTTAGTATGTAGAGAAACAAAAACTTATGGGTATGCTGTATATTCACAACACCCTAGTCATATCACACACACACTGCATACATAACATAATTGAACATGGAGAAGGGAGTCGATGGAGGTAGCATCACGTAGAAGGCGATGGGAAAAAGGGGTTTAGTTTTTAGCGTAAGAAATTGGAAGTAATTTTTTTCTTTTGCCAGTGTGGGCATTGTCACAGTTGATCCCTACTTAGGCCCGTCCCTAATTAAAATGTGTAGTATTTAAAAGAGGTTCAAAACATAATATGTATACCAATAAAGGGCGCGTCTTGCTCATGCACCTAGAATAATTCATTAAGATCTTGTTTGATCAAGTGTTTGTAGACTCTTTATTTACAATTTTTTTTAATATTGTACAAATCTCTGAAACTCATAAATTTTATCAAAATTATTTTTAACAAAAAACTCATTATAAACATAAAAGTGTTTATAACATTCTCTAACAAACGAACGCTAAGTTGTTCGTTAAGTGAAACTAATAACGAAGATGCATGTCGTATCGGGATAACATATTTTAATTCCTCTCGTGGATGAGCAATATGTATGTTGATGTGTAAACTCCAAAGAGGTTTCTAAAAATACTATATACTAGTAACAACTGTTATTCAAATGAATTTTTATTAATCAACGCGTTATTATAAATCTATTATATACTATACTAAAGTAAATTCCCAACTAAGTCATATGTCGCCCCCAGACTAAATCCACCCCTCATTAATGCCACGTGGCATTATGTCATTAATTTTATCACGTGATAAGCTATCATTTTTTCTGTTTTATTTTGATAATCAAATATCTTCCATCATATATAACATATACATACTATACTAAAATAAATCTACAATATTTTATAATAATTTCTTTCCAAAATGTAAGACAATACTACATTCTATGCAAATTTTTATTCTCTGCAATATATTTTTAATGCACTAAAATAATTTGCAATATTTTTAACATCAATTATTTCTGAATTAAAAGTTGAATAAGGTAACATATCTCTTCCTTGCACATTATAATTATATAGTATCATATCATATAATTTCAACCCAAATCTATATATAATTGATATGGAAAGAAATTGTTAATAATATCATTCATCGAATATCAATAGGATTCTAACTAAGGAAAAAATCTCAATAAGTCTAACCAAAATCGTAATCTTGATTTTGTTACACATTTTTGCTAGAATATTAACAAATAAATATTAGTAAATTCAATCTACTATATATATATATATTAAACAAAATCTCACCATGCAACATGCCATCCACACAATGAAAATGTCACATGTCATTTTTTTAGAATTTTACTTTTTAAAATATGAATTTATATAGAAAAGATTTGTATCATAAATCTAGATTAATTCCTAATTTAGATACAAATTAATCACACAAATGAACTAATCACTTCCTAATTTACATACAATTTCCTAATTTAGATACAATTAATCATATAAATTAACTAACTACTTCATACTTTACACACAAATCAATACCAAATAATATCAATACAAAACATACACAACAATCTGCTAAATCTACTATATATCTACTAAACCAAAATCATTCTATGTCACATGGCACTCTCTACTAAGCCTATAAATTTCTTATGCCACATGGCACACTCATATTCATTTTATCACATGGCATTTTCTCAAAAAAAAAAATCTTTTTTTTAAAATTCAATATAATAATTATTTATAAGATCTTTATTCTATTTCCAAAATTCAATACTTTATATATTCGTTTCCAATTTTAAGTCTTAGGAAAATCTTTATAATTTGATTGGATATGCTTTAATATATCTTGATATAATACTTTCCTTTATTAATTCACTTAAAAGTTATATCACATTATTAATTGATGATTACAATAAAATTTGAAATCAAATACTATACGTTTTCAATTAATCTATTATATATAATATATCTATTAAAACAAAATTTCCCTACTAAAACAAAATTTCTCTATTAATTGATTATTAATAGATATGTTTTATCGTACTTATCTTATTTTCATTTATATTGTCACTAATTAGATATGTTTTCATTTATTTAATATTTTCTAAATGTGAAATTGATATATTTTTAATAATTAAAAAATATCAACATAAAATTTATCCAAGACCCGTGCACGGCACGTGGAAACTAAGCTAGTTTGTAATAAAATTGCATAGAAGACACTCTAAGAGCAACCACAATAGAAGTCTTAGAGTTTTTTTCCTTTATAAATAAAATAAAAGAAAAAGAATATAATTTAAGCTTTTTTCAAAAAAAAAAATAGATTGAAGTTTCTTCATTTAGAGAGAGAGTCTCTTGAAGAAGAGATGTGTACTAGAACAAATTTCCGACACACATCTTTTAATTATTTATTTTATCTTTTTCTATTTTACAATAAAGAAACTCTAAATTTCTCCAATGTGGATGTTCTAAGCCGTCTAAAGTCCAAAATTTTATTAGTACCATCAATTACACTATACCCATACATTGCATACAATTACAAAACTAAATAGTGCAACAAGAAGAATTATTAGTACGATCAATTCTATTTAATAAAAAATATGAAGATATTATAAAAGAAATCATGAATAAACCCTTTAATACTGAATCCTCTTAGCCAACAATTATTTGGTGGAGCGTCAAAGGAATAAAAAAACATATTTTGATGACAACCTTGAGGCATAAACTATAAAAGACTTGATTAAATACACATAGAATCTTGTCTTCTGCTGGAATAAAACCAAAAAATGGAGTCCAAATTGACAACCACCAATAAAAATATTACTAGGAAAAAAAGCAGAGAAGAAAAAATACAAATATTTGCGATGGAATAAACCATCAAATAAGATTGTTGAGATTAATCTTGATGGATCCACTAATACCAATAGGGAGTTATCATTTGGATTCATCTTTAGAAATTATTAAGGAGAACCAATAATAATCCATGCAGAAAAATGCAAAATTTATACTGTGTTCAAAACTGAGGCTTTAACCTTCCGAAATGGCCTCCTAAATGCTAAGGAAATGAACTTTGAATCGAAAGCGATAATTTAATTAATAATAGTGAATGTCCTGAACAAAATTTGGCATTGGCCATGAAAGATGGAGATCATCATCTCTGATATCCTATACTTATTACTGTCATTAACAAATTAATCATATTTTTAATGAAATCAATTTGATAATTGAATATATTGCAAAACGTAATAACATAATTTTACTATATGATATTCTGGCCAATTCAAAACACCGTATTTCATCCAAAGAAATGCTATAATCTAATTTTCAAATCTTGATAACAACCTAAATCTTACATAAAAAAAATATCCAAAACTTTGTTGAAATTTCGATGGTCTATCCCTTTGACTGTCGCATTGAAAATGGGAACTAGGGTTCCAGCCCCCTCTTCGCTTAACACGGTAGTACTCCCTCCGTCCCATAATGCTTGTCCTGTTTCGTTTTTTTATACTATTCATAGTTGAAGAGAATTTTAAAGATTTCTTTCAATATATAAAAAAAAACATAGTCATGTGGGGTCTTGTTTAATTCGTCTCAACAAGTACTTTGATAATATCAAAAAGTTGTAATTTTTATTAATATGTAATTAGAGATATTAACGATACAAAACTCGACTCGACAAATGTGCCCAATCAAAACAGGACAAACATTATGGGACGGAGGGAGTAGAAAATTAGTCCATATTCATCTGGAACCAACTGTCACTCCAGTCGCCATCCGACATGTGGCAACGCCTTATCCGTTGCTGTACACCCAAAAGATATTTTCTACCTCAAATTTTACTATAAAATTCCGAATTAAAAAAATACTCCATCCGATTTAAAATATGTATCGTTTTAGCCTAAGACACGATATTTTAAAAAATATTAAATATTCTTAAAATCTTACGTTTTTTTCTCAATCTTTTCATATAATAAATAATAACTACACTCTTGAGTCAATGAATAAAGAATTTAGAACAAAAATGGTTAATAAAAATAAATTACAACAACAATTTTCATAACTCTCTTTTAATTAATTACCTAAAAATCCTAAAACGACTTAGAGCACCCACAATGCAAGAGTTTTTTAGGGGTTTTCTTAGCCTTTTTTTTATTATTTACCTCATCTAAAAAACCCAATTCACTTTTTCTTTACATTCCTAGTTTTTTAACCCAAGTTTTTTAACTACATCTTTATTTATCCATCAACTATTTAAATATATAATAATAGTTTGAATAGTAAATCTTAAATTACATTAGCTAAAACGTAATTAAAATGCAATCGTATTAATATCAAATAATATTTTATTAATAAATTTAAAATTTAGTTAAATTTTTATATTTGATAAATACGTTTGCAATTTTCAATTTGTTCATAAATACGTTGTGTACCTAATTTGTAAATTGAATGTATACAATCAATATTTTAGGTCTAAAATTTTAATAAAACGCAAATAACACTCAACTTTATTATAATGAAAAAACGAAATTACATTAAAACAAGAACATCACATACTAACATCACACCCAAAAACATAAAGTACATTAGAAATGTAAAATTGAAAATAAATAAGAACAAGAACATGAATTTCACACCCAAAAACATAACACGCGACTTTAGTTATGTTTGGGAGTATTGTGTAATATAATGTGAAATGTCTTGTAATATCTTGAATTTCATGTTTAATGTTAATGTAATATAGTAGGTTTTATCATTTATGTCTCACAATGTATTTATTTTATATTAAAATGTATTGATTTTAAATTTTTACTTTATATTATAATATTTTATATAATATATAAATTAAATTCATATACTTCAATTCTATGATACTTTTTTTATTATTTATATAAGTATATTGCTTATTTTCGAAAAATATTTTTACAAAAAATATGTAGACAATGGGTGTCTATTGAAAGAGGGAAAGAAAAGGAAAATATTGAAAATATTATTTCCATAAATTTCTTAATTATTTAGGCTGAAAATATATTTAAAAATCACAAAATCAACCCATTTAACACTCCTCTTTCTTCACTAGAAGTTGACATGTGACATTAGACTTTGTTTGGATTGCTTCTCTTTTTGTCTCAAAATGGGATAGGTTTGACTTGATTTTAACAAAACAAAATACATGAACCAAACACGACTTATACTTTGTTGATTTTTTAAGGGTTTTTTACTAAGGAATCGAAGAGAGAATTAAAAAAAAAAAAATTGTAGCTAAAAAATTTAGTATATTAAATGACTAAAAAACTTGCACTGTGGATGCTCTTATAATGTTGAAACAGGCGAGCAATGAGAAGGAGAAGTAAAGCATAGTGAGAAGGAGAAGTAAAGCGAATCCCCAACAGACAAATATGGTTTAACAGGCAAGCAATGACTTTGACAGCCGTTTGTATAGGGGTCCCCCCACCAACCTCATCAATACTCTGCCTTCTCGGTATAGTAGACAGCTGTACTCCACCTTCTCTTCTGGCATCTTGTCTTCTTCGCATTGGCTACGGGTTGCGGGCAGTGGGCGCCCCTTCTATTTTTCCTTTTATTATTATAATAAAATAAATCCTACAGTTATTGCCTTATGATTTGTTTGGCCAGAATTTATAAAGACATTGTCGTACATTTTTATTTATAATAATGGTGTTTCACAATTTTAGTTATAATATTTTTATTTTTCAATTACCCTCTTTCAATTTTAAATTAAAGTCGCACAACCTTCAAAACTTCTTTTATAACAAAAACTAGATTATATACTAATGATAAAGCCTTTATAAAAAATATTACCAAACAAATCATATACTATAGTACTATATGCAAGTCATTAAATCTACAAAAATAACTTTGGTATAGTTCATCCCAAAACGCAGCACATCATCACAAAAATACAAGTTATTAAAATCGGTTTGTCTAATCTATGATTTTAGGACATAGATTAAAAAATTTTACTAAAAAAAATAAATTCTAAATAAAAAAGAGTACTCATTTAAAATAAATTATTTTAAAAAAAAAACTTAACATATAATTAAAATTTTCTATATAAAAAACCTTAATCTATGTTTTTAGGACATAAGTTAAAAAAATAGTATTAAAATATTCAAATCATTAAAAAACATCATCATAATTCACAATTCATAAATAGCAGCGTCGAAAGTGGAAAGCAAATTACAGCTAAAATAAGAAGAAAAAGATATGACCGTTGCAACGGTCATCACTGCCCGTGATTATCGCCCTTCCACGCTCAATTCTCTGTTATAAATTGGGAGTTTCCCTAAACCCACCTCCATCTCAAATCTGCCTGCTGCGAAATCCTCTCTTCAATTCTTTTTCCTTCAAAGAAAACGAGAGAGTTTCGAAGCATCCAATAGAGAGATGGAGGCCATGAGAATGAGGCTTTTCGCTGCCGTGCTGGTGATGCTCATCGCCGTCTTCGCCGTCCAGAACGCCACCGCTCAGGACTCTCCGGCCTCCACTCCCGCCCCTGGCCCCACCTCAGCCGCCGCCACATTCGGCCCAGCTGCCGCCTTCGCCTCCGTCTTCGCCCTCGCCTTCGGCTTCCTCTACTGAGCCATTCCATTTCATTTTCTTTCTTTTTTTTAATGTTAATTTGTCCCATTTTGTTGGTGGAATTAGAGGAATGAGAGGCTGTTGCTGATGAGTTATATGATGGATTGGAGGGATTTGTTTTTCGTTTTTTTGGTGTTTTAATTTTCGCATATTATGTATCCGGCTTGGATTTTTTGTTCTTTGTATACATATATAAAATATTTATATCATTACTAGTATCGGTTTATGATGTATATATACATATAGCAGAATTCATTGGCTTGTGATTCTTCTTGATTTGCCCTAGTTATGTTTTGGGTTATGGGATTGTTCGCTCATCGCCATTAACCAAAGTACACATTAAGTTATACGGAGTACTAGTTAACTTTTACTGCAAAAATTGCCGGTTTGGCTATGAAACAATGTCTTGTGGCGATTGGTACAAACTGAAGCCTAATCTTTCATTTTGAAGATTGAAAATAGTTGCATTTTATTCTAATTAAAAAAAAAGTAAATGGATGGTAGCTTTTGATATGTGATTTGCAGCCATGGCTTACAATATCATCAGCTCTTAGTAAAGTGAAGTGATGTTTCGCATGTGGAATCTTTTGGGTTGTGAACCCAATTCAATTAGATTACTAGACTAACGCCTTAATAAAATTAGGCCTCTACTATTTGGCGTATAAGCATTTTTGCCGTTTGGCGCATAGGCTCGCGCGTAATGTGGGAAGATGTTTTCCACGTTACGTACAGGAAGTGATCCGTTCAAGCCCCACACGTAACGTGTGACGAACCTCCACACGTTACGTGTGAAGCGCATACACGCGTTACGTGTGGGTTTATGCCACACGTTATGTGTGGAGGAGATCTGGCTTTAAAAGCCAGATTTTGCTTCATCCTCCATTCATTCGAACTCCGCATCCACACGTAACGAGTGGATCGCCGGCGAGTCACCGGCGAGCCGCCGACGATTCTCCGGCGACATGTCGGCGACTCTCCGACTCAAAATATTATTTTGATAATATTTTAATTATATTATTTTGATAATATTTGAATTATATTATTTTGATTATATTATTTTGATTATATTTTGATTATATTATTTTGATAATATTTTGATTATATTATTTTGATAAAAATGATATCAAAATATATTATTTTGATTAATATATTTTGATATATAACCGCAGATGGAGTCTGGGGAAAGAACCGAACGTAGGAGACGCCGCAACCTTCAACGCGAACAGTCGTTTAGGACTGACGAAGAGGTGAACAGGTCGGAGAGGAGGCAACGGAGGAATGTCAGCTACCGGGATGATGAGACCGACGCATATCAGACTGGAGCCGGTAGCAGTAGTGGGGTTGCTGGCATGATAGGAGTTCAGAGCTTAATGGCGGTGCCTTCGTTTCATGGAGGTAGGGCAGACTCTGAGCCTCAGATCTACCCGGACTACCAAGGGAGCCCGCTGCATGGTTATTCTGATACAATAGATCAAAATAACTACTACGGGCGGAATTTTAGTCCGCCGGTACTACCGCCGCATCTGAGCCCTCATCATCATAGCCCTTCGCATTATTATCAGGGGGATGAAGATCAGCACAACCCGTGGGAGAACCCGGCAGTGTACCCGAATGCTCCCTATCATCAGCCTACGGTAAGTACATTTAGTATAACCTGAATTAGTTAAAAAATGTAATTATTTCTAATCTATTTAATAAATGTAGGATCAGGCCAATACATGGGGGACTCAGGACCAGTCCAGCAATGCCTGGATGCCAAGAGATGACGCTCCGGACGTGGACAAGGAGCCTCAAGAAGCCTCTTCTTCGCGGGCAAAACCGCCCCGGTCAAGGAAGAATGTGAGATATGACCCTGAACTGCGGGTGAGCGTTCCTGGAGGTCCGGAGAGCCCTGAACTCCTGAAGAGTTTAGTGAACCACGTGGCGTACCTCCTGTACCAGCGCATTGTAAGTTGCATGTAACTTTATTTGTTTTAATTATTAATCTTATTTTAAATAAGTCCGATGGATTGCTTAAATATGTTCATATACAGTCGGTGCCACCCTTGAGGTTCCAGCAGCAAGGCAAGCAGTTACGCTCATGGCGTCCACACGTTACGTGTGGTTCAAGGTTTAGGCGTATGAAGCTTTTTGTTAGGGTTTGGGGTAGGGCTTGGGGTAGGGTTAGGGTTTGGGGTTTAGGGTTTAGGGATATGGTATTGGGGTAGGGTTTAGGGTAACGTGGTTTAGGTTTAGGGTTTAGGGTTAGGGTTAAGGTTAGGGTTAACTATTTATCTTTAATTAATAAGGGTGAATCAGATATTTTAGTTACCTTGTTTGTGAGATTGAGGAGATGAACTTTTAATTAGGGTTTAGGGTTTAGAGTGGTAAATGATTGTTGAGAAATTATTAATGCTAGTGGTTGAGTTCATTAATGCTAGTGGTTGAGGTCATTATATACTACATTTATATACAGCTGTATATTAGTTGTCAAACACATTGCTTTTCACTATATAAGAGGCATTAGGGTTGTTTGTTCTCTACAACAAGTCCAACACAAGCGACGCTTGAAGATTCAATTGTGGGTAAGCTTCTTCTTCCAGTTTCTTTTGATTTATTATCCCCAATTTTTTATATTAATGGATTCATGATATTTGTAGGAAACCAAGCACTATAACAAATAATGGCATCTTCATCCGAATCATCAACAAACCCACTATGCGCGTGTAATTTGAAAGCCATTGTCCGTACTTGGGATTTGCAGTGGAACTACGGAAGAAGGTATTGGGGATGCCCAAGACTGGGGTGTTTTTACAGGAAGTGGATTGATCCTATATACGAGGACAGGGCACACGCGATTATTCGACAACAATGGCGGGAAAAACAAGATCTTGTTAAGGAGAATCAAGATCTTGTTAAGAAAAATCAAAAACTTTTACAAGATGTGGATAAGATGCGTAGGTATAACCTCAAACTATATAATGATGTACATCGTATACTGCCTTGATGTCGTATCTTTTGTGTAATGTTGTTTACATACTATCAACCTTTGTAGGGAGCAATCAATTTTATCAAAGCAGAGATATGATAGGAAGCGAACTTTTACCAGAGACTATCCTAATTTCTTCAAATGCAACTAGACGATGTCATTTATTTTGTGTTAGGGTTTCTAAGTTTATGAAGAAGGTGAAGAACATGTATTATTTACTTTATTTTGAGATAAATGTGGTTGTAGTCATCCAACGTAATAAATAATTCTATTCTGTCTTCTAGGTTGATTATTTTGGGGTGTTTTTTTTATTAATTTTAGATAAACAAATAAACCCTAAAAATAAACAATAATATGATACAACATTCATACACAACATTATAATATATATAAAATAATCAATAAATCAACATTGAACCACAAATAAATACTAAAAATATACAATAATATGACATACACAAATACCCTAAAGTATACTATAACTAAACAATTTAATATACTAAAATACCACACGTTACGGGTGGTGTATACCCACACGTAACGTGTGGTATGGCTCCACACGTTACGTGTAAGGTACAACCACACGTAACGTGTGGTAAGGCTCCACACGTAACGTGTGGAGCCTATGTGCTAAACGGAAAAAATGCCTATGCGTCGAAAAATAATCGTGTAAAATTATATCAAGATTGTCAGACAAACATAATTTCCTATTACCTTTGTTCACTTTTATTTGTCTTATTAGAATTTTTTCTAAATTTAGTCGCTCATTAGTCATTACCATTTAGACGATTTGATTTTATATGATAAATTGTCTTAAAATTTTATAAAAATAATATTTTTAAGTAAAATGTAAAAATTAAGAGTACAACTAAAAATTAACCAACGAGTATGTGAGAATGAGTGGGCGACCCGGCATATGATATAGCTGGAGTATACTTTTTTTTTTTCAAAAATGAAATGTGTGGGTTGAGTTGAAAATTCTAAGTGGGGATGGGATATGATTTTGTTGTTGAAATTAGTAATAAGAGCTGCATTTCTTTGCCAAATGGTACATAATAAATTTACTTTTATTTTATACCTACTCAGTGCTCTTGTCATACACAGTATCTATTTATAATTTTTTTAGTATAATATTAATTTCATTCTTTATACATTTCTAATAAACATATATATCATATTATAAAAGATATTCAAATTATGTGTCTACTTCATATTAGAAATATTACTCATAATATTAGTGAAAAAGAATAATGAATAAAAATATTATTTACACGTATTATAATAATGTTTTAATAAAATAAAAATGATACCTTGAAGGCTATATAAAATCATTCACTAATTGTAATTTTAAAACTCAACATTGTAACTTTATAATCGATTGACATATTTTTAATATGATTTCAACATTTTCTTTGTTTTGAATTTTTTTATTTTTTCTTTTGAAAATGAGAAGTATATATTATCTTATATTACTACAAACTCAACAAATTTCCAATAAATAAATAAATACAAAGGCCATAAAATTGGAGATAATATATTAGGCTATAATGAGAAGTATATATTTTCTTGTATTACTACGACCTTAAAAAGAAAATAAATAAATTCAAAGGCCATACAATTAATGATGAAACATTTGGCTACAATGAGTAGTATATATTTTCTGTTTGGTAAAAGAAGTATATATTTCCTTATATTACTACATACTCACAAATTTTCATAAAATAAATCAATTCAAAGGCCACATAATTGGTGATAAAACATTAGGTTAAATAAAATTTTCTTATTAAAATTTGTTTCTTTTGGTACTTAAATATTTGTTTTTAAGTATAGTAAATCTTTCTAAAAGTTTAACAAATCAAGATGTTAAACTAAAATATTGATGTATGATAGTGTACAAATTTCATATATATAACCTTCATATCTGTAAGTGATCTGAATCTTTACACTTAAACAAAATTGAGATTTTTATAACTTTATATGACCGGGTCCGGATCGGACCGGTCCTATTTGGACCGGATTTGGACCGGTTTAGGGTTTTATTAAATTTAAATGGGTTTTATTAAATTTAAATGGGTTTTATTAAATTTAAATATAATTTACTTATATTTAAACATGAAAAAACCCTCAAATCTAAATATAATTTACTCTTAAATATAATTTACCCTAAACCCTAAACCTCAAATATAAAAAACCTAAAATTTTAAGATTTTTTAAAAACACCGGGTCGGACCGGACTGGACCCGGAATTTCGAAATTCCCTGGACTGAAGACCGGACCGGTTAGGACCGGTCCGGTCCGATCCAAATTTCCAGGCCGGACCGGAATATGCTCAACCCTAATCACAATTGTTATGTTGCGTATGATACAAATAAAAAAACTCAATATGCGTTATCAGGGTATATGAAAAAAGGCGTACTATAGTGATATTTAATGGTATACGTACATACCTTTGAGAGTGGGAGACACTCTACTATTTTACTGCACGTGAAGCTTTCATATGCCCCATGATCATAGTAAGTGTGGGTTTTCAGTTAAAAAATGTGCTATGTGTTTAGGAGTTGACTGATATCAGGGGGAAGCACACTTTCGTCCGAGTTGTCCTACAAAATAAGGTACATATACGAAGATTTTATAAATACAATTACTGGTTGTACATAATACTTAGGAAATGGCAAATGCCTTACGCCAACTTCCTCAAGTAATGTGCTGGCTGTCTTGTTCACTAGTGCTTGTGCGATCTCATCAAAAGCGGTAACCACAACATTTCTTGTCCCATTCGATACTTCAATGTGCAATCTGTAACTGCAAAGTGCTGATATAGATTCATTAGACAAGAGAGAAACATGAACAACAACTCTCACAACTATGTGCAAAATAAAACATACCTGGTATGTGGGAATTCACAGATTTTTGAACATGAATCGCACCAAAATTTACCTCCAGAATGTGTCACCCCCTTTTTGCACTTCCCAGCACCGCATGAGAAATAGTACCAACTTTTTTTTTGTCTGGATGCCTTCAAATTTGATTTTGCAATTCATAGCAATAGATTGCTGGTGTTTTTGCATATAAATTAGGAAATGATAGCAATACCATGATTGAACTCAAATCATAGCAATTTGTAAATGCAAAGCACCTTCTTATTCGATCTCTTTTGATCCCTTCCCTTGCGCAACAATTTCAATAGTGTCCCTGTCTCGGTGGGAGCGGTTTTCAAAGAGCTGCAATTGTGGGGATCTATGCACTCCTACAAAGGTACCTATATTTAGTATGAATGATGCTTTAAGAAATCTCATGCAACCCAATCAATTTCTGAGACCTTTACCCCATGATTTGTTTCATAGCATTAACGGTTGGGATTTCGTCATTGTCATATATGGCAGACGCTGATGTCCTTGACAGATAGAGATCACTTGAAAATACAGACACTATTAGGATCGCAATTTGGAAAAGAATTTTAAGCTGCAAGACAAGAAAGACGGAAGGGCATCAAGTAGTGATAAATGGCAAGGAAATTGCTTGAGAAGTGCCTCTAAATTCCTTGACGCAAATATGGCTACATTCTTGGGGACACACCGCTTGTTCTTCCGTATAAACACATCACACAAAGGCTGCCATAGAGTTATTCTAATACATTGTCCCCTACACATGTGGGAAAACATGTAATGAGGAAAGGTTTTTTTGGTAACCGTAACGCATTGTGGCAGAAATATTAAAAGTTGTGGAGTATCACATACTTGTCGTCAATCAGACTGCATTCAACAAATTGCAATCCATTCTTTGTGGGCTTTATCTATAACACCCCCAAAACTTAACCCTTTTGGAAATGTATTACCGCCAGTGACCCCAGTGTTCCTTACCGAGATCACCCAAGGCTTTACCATATAAATACAATTTATGAAATGCGATTGATACACAATGATCAAGCATTAAATTCCAAAACATAACATTGTCAAGGAAACAAGAGTTACGGGATTACAACCCAATCCCGAATAGGTCAAAACATAGTTTAAACCAAACACAGCGGAAGACTAAGAAAGTACATTACAATCAAAGTTATTGTCCAAAAGATCTTAACCTGATTAAAGAAATAATTAAAACATTCAAAAACCACCGCCGACTCCATAGTCCTTCTAATCTTCTGAGCTACTTCTTAACTGATGTGCCGAATCGAACGGATGACACTAGCCAACCATGCAAGGGAAAATATTGGTTGGTTAGTCAAAATGAATAGACTAGCAAGGGTATAAAGCAGACTGGTTCGAAGCAGTTGTATTAGGTTAGACTCTTCGTCCCTCGAATAATAATCGAGTACGCTTGTCAACCACCATACTCCTACTGGAATATACAAGAGGTATGCACAAGAGAAGATTCTGGAAGACTAAATCTTCACAGAAATCGACTCGAAAGAAGACTCCAACTGAAATGAGTCTTTAAGGAAGTATGACAAATATGGAGAGTTACAGAATCATTCAACAATGATTTAAAACTGACTGAGATCCTTCGGTTCACGACCAACCTCATCGCCTACAGCGAATTTAGATTGGAAAGAGAACGTACTACATTCAAGTCAAGACGAGTTTTCCTAACTGCACTGAACTTAGCTGCACTACTCGCCCAAGGTGTATTAATTATGTGCGTCAAGGTAGCACTTATCTGATTTATGTTTCAAAAACACACATCACGTTATAGACTTTTACATGTGTACCCCACCAGTGGGACGACACATCTTAGTATACGTTTCGTCGAGAGTGACGTATACCGAAAGGTTTGTGACACCAGCTAAGTGTCTTGTCTCTACACACATGTGTAAGAGACCGATCATGATCATAGAATAGTACCAGATGGGGACGAGCCACCCCGATACCAGATTATAAAGAAACGACTGGACAGAGTCCGAGTAACGTCCCTATTTAACAGTGCTAACTAAACAGTTACAACACAATAACAGTTACAAGATAAATCCACATAAAGGCCCGAAAGGCGATCACAGATAATAGCGTTGTTCTAACAGATATACAACCTATTATATGATTTTCAAAACAGTTTATCAAAACCGTTTCCAGACAAACAGAATATTCCAAATTAATTACTCAGATAAACTACTGATAATTAATGTAAATATGGAACGATGAGCAAGAGCGAACCGCCACTTGCCTTACTCCGCAGAATAGTCTAAAGACGTCACTGGATTCCGGGCTCGACACGGTATAGTTCCGACAGCACAACAACCTTCGAGTCGACCCATAAAGGAACCCTAAGTTAGATCCGACATAAACAGTACGAATCTAAACACGGCGAAAGAACACGAAAGGAAAGACGCCACGACGACAACCGACCAAGCCAAAGCCACGAAGGCATTCTGGGCACTGGCGGCGGTCGCCGTTCTTGGCGGCGGTCGCCGTGACGAACTCAGATGACACAAAACGAGAGAAAACTCACCCCAAAACACGAGTGGTTTGGCCTCCTTCGACTTGCCTTGGCTTCTAACCTTCAAGGCTAACCAAAAGCTTCACAAAGGCTGCTGGAAACACCACTAACAACACCGACGAAAGCTTCGAAATTTCCGGCAAAGGCACAATTCCGGCGAGAGGCGAATTTGGCAGAGGTTTGGTGCTTGGATGGCTCAAAACCTCTCCCCCAACACCTCCTTTTATAGCCAACACATCTGGAGTTCGAAGACGAGGGCCTAGAGCTACTGCGGCGCTCGCCAGAAACAACGCCGGCGACCAACGGGCAACGACTGCTGGGCAACGATGACGGCACTTACGGCGGTCGCCGCGGGATGACACATCAGCTGCCTCCTCGGGCGTTGGAACGGTGGGCGCCGTATCTTTACGGCGGTCGTCGTGCTTGGGTCTCACGACGGCGGTCGCCGCGACTTTACGGCGGTCGCCGCGACCCTTTTTCCCGCCCGTTCAGCTTTGAACGGATAAGACATTAAACCGGGATAAAAATTATCGTACGCGAACGGCAATTAAAATCTAAGGCACCTTGTCTGTATATTATTTCACTGAGAAATTATTATAGATACAGAGCACATTACAGAATGTCTCAAGCTACCTGAATTAAATCCGACGTACACAACGGGTACTCGGGAAAATTCCATAATTCCCAAAATAACCTTACAAAAATACGGGGTATCACATCTCCTCCCCCTTACAAGAAGTTTCGACCCCGAAACTTAGGTCGAGAATAACTCGGGAAAACGCCTGAGCATATCTGACTCGGTTTCCCATGTCTCCCAAGTAACTTCTTCGGTCCCTGACTTGGACCACAGCACTCGTACCAAAGGTACGATCTTGTTGCACAAATGCTTCTTCCGACGCTCCAAAATGCGCACGGGCAACTCTTCATAAGTACCATTAGCTTGAATCTCGATGTCTTCGTAACTAAGTACATGAGACTCATCTGGTACATACCTTCTGAGTAAAGACACGTGGAACACGTTATGCACCGGGTGAGACGATGGCGGCAACGCCAAGCGGTACGCTAGAGATCCCACTCTATCCAGAATCTCGAATGGTCCCACGTAGCGAGGGTTAAGCTTCCCACGCTTACCAAATCTGAAAACTCCTTTGGATGGCGATACCTTGACAAAAACCTTGTCACCGACCTCGAACTCGACAGTCCTGCGCTTCCGATCTGCATAGGACTTTTGTCGACTCTGAGCGGTCAACATCCTTTGTCTGATCAAAGCAATGTCTGAAGCCGTCCTTTCGACCAACTCTGGTCCAAGCAGAATTTTGTCGGCATTATCGTCCCAACAAATCGGAGATCTGCATCTGCGACCATACAAAGCTTCAAACAGAGCCATCTTGATTGTAGCATGCCAGCTATTGTTGTATGTGAACTCAATCAGACTCAAGCTGTCCTCCCAACTAGTCGGACGATCGAGCACACAAGCTCTAAGCATATCCTCCAGAGTCTGGATGGTCCTTTCAGACTGGCCATCTGTCTGAGGATGAAACGATGTACTGAACCTCAACTCGGTCCCCATAGCCTTATGAAGTTCCTTCCAGAATCTTGACATGAAACGGCCATCTCGGTCCGATACAATGGTCTTAGGAATGCCATGTAAGCGGACAATCTCCTTCTGGTAAACTTCGGCTAGCTTCTGGGTTTCCCATGTGGTCTTGATGGCTATGAAATGAGCACTCTTCGTAAGCCTATCCACAATTACCCAGATAGCATCTCTCTGACTTCGAGTCTTGGGTAGCCCAGTGACGAAGTCCATGGAAATGTCCTCCCATTTCCATTCTGGCACGGGGAGAGGTAGCATCTCACCACCTGGTCTGCGATGTTCGATCTTGACTTTTTGGCAAGTTAAGCACTTTGCCACAAAGTCTGCTACGTCCCACTTCATGTTTGGCCACCAAAACTTCTTCCTGAGATCCTTGTACATCTTGCTAGAGCCAGGATGCACAGAATAAGCAGATGAATGAACTTCTCTTATCACCAACTGACGAAGACCTTCTGTGTCAGGCACACAGATCCGATCCTGAAACCAAAGTGATCCATCATCCTGAACCACAAAACTAGGAGCTTTCCCATCCATCACTTCACTGCTTAACTTTACCAAGATGATGTCATCGACTTGCTTTTCTTTGATTTGATCCAGCAGTGTAGCATGAATCTCCATCATACTCAGGTACCCTCTATGCTGGTCATATAAGACTTCAATGTCGCATGACTCTTGGTTTAGCTTGGTCTGAGCAGTAAGTAGAGCAACTACAGTCTCATGTGTTGTCTTCCGGCTTAGTGCATCAGCTACTACATTAGCCTTGCCCGGATGATACAACAACTCCATGTCATAGTCTTTGAGCAACTCTAGCCAGCGGCGTTGTCTCATATTTAACTCCTTCTGAGTAAATATATACTTGAGACTTTTGTGGTCGGTGAAGACTTGGCATCTTATACCGTAGAGGTAATGCCTCCAAATCTTCAGCGCAAAGACAACTGCTGCTAACTCAAGATCATGGGTCGGATAGTTTTCTTCGTAAGTCTTGAGTTGTCTAGATGCGTAAGCAATGACTCTGCCCCTTTGCATCAAAACACAACCGAGACCACACTTGGAAGCATCACTATAGACCACATAATCGTCATTCCCCTCTAGGAGTGCTAACACGGGTGCCGAGGTCAACCGTCGCTTCAACTCCTGGAAACTGACCTCGCACTTGTCATTCCAGACAAACTTCTTGTGGACTTTGCGGAGTAGATTGGTCATAGGTAGAGCGATATTTGAAAATCCTTCTACGAACCTTCTATAATACCCGGCAAGTCCAACAAAACTGCGTACCTCCTTCACGCTCTGGGGCTGTGTCCATTTGGCACCGCTTCAATCTTTTGGGGATCAACCATAACCCCATTTTTATTGATCACGTGGCCTAAGAAAGCCACTTCCTTTATCCAGAATTCACATTTAGACAGTTTAGCAAAAAGCTGATGTTGTCTAAGGATCGACAAGGAAATCCGTAGATGTTCCTCGTGGACTTCTTCATTCGGAGAATAGATCAAGATGTCGTCGATGAAAACCACCACGAACTTATCCAAGTACTGGTGAAAACATCGGTTCATCAAATCCATAAAGACAGCTGGAGCATTTGTAAGCCCAAAAGGCATCACTACGAACTCGTAATGACCATATCTGGTCCTAAACGCAGTTCTAGGAATGTCCTGCTCCCGAATCCTGAGTTGATGATATCCAGATCTTAAGTCGATCTTGGAGAAAACCTTTGCTCCCTGCAATTGGTCCAACAAGTCATCAATCCTACGCAAAGGATACTTGTTCTTGATCGTCACCTTGTTCAACTCTCGATAGTCGATACAAAGTCGGAACGATCCGTCCTTCTTTTTGACGAATAATACCGGAGCACCCCACGGCGATACACTCGGCCTGACATAACCTTTATCAAGAAGATCTTCAAGTTGATTCTTCAATTCTTGCATCTCAGCCGGAGCCATCCGATACGGTGATTTGGAAATCGGCGCCGTACCAGGCTCAAGATCAATAGAAAACTCAACGTCACGGTTCGGGGGTAATCCTGGAATTTCTTCCGGAAAGACATCCGAAAATTCCCTAACTACAGGAATATCAAGAACCTCAGGTCCATCCTTCTCGGGCGAATCCAAGTAGCAAAGGTACCCGACAAATTCTTGTCGTAGTAGCTTAAACGCAGCCATCGCATTGATCAACTTGCCGTTATCAGCGTCATTTCGACCTTTGAACTTGCACACGAATTGGCCCCCGGATGACACCGTCACCGTTCTTGAACTGAAGTCGATCACCGCCTTGTGACGCGTCAGCCAATCCATACCGAGGATAATGTCGTATGGAGCCATGGCTATGCAGATTAAATCTGCCTCGAATTCCTTACCCTGAATGGTAATCGGAAAGTCGGACAAATGCTTGGTTCCCACCAAACGTTCTCCATTAGGAAGATTAACGACAAAAGGGTCGCACGAATCGTTGCACACTAAATCTAACTTGCTAACACAGCTTTCCGAAATAAAGGAATGCGTAGCACCAGAATCAAACAGAATGCACACCGAAGTAGAGTGAAGGTATAGAGTACCTTGAGAAATCGGAGCGTTGGGTCCATCTGCCTCACGCATCTCGTACAAGCGTTGGCCCTGACTTCCAGAAATAGCTGGGGCCTTTCCCCTGTTCTGAGCAATCGTCTGCACTGAAGGGCTAGGAGTCTCGACAGGCTTAAACCTAGGTCGGTTGCTCTGATGAACTGACCCTTGCTGCGACTCTACTCCCTTCTGCTTCCCCTGCTTGCAGAACTTTTGCAGATGACCATCACGTCCACACCCAAAGCATGGCCTCTTCTCCCTCCGACACTCAGTGCTCTTGTGCCCAGCAGTACCACAGTTATAACACTGAACTGTAGTCCCGGTCTGCCCTGACTGCTGAGTCGATCCTCCTTGCGTCATCTCCGTCTTAGCTCAGCCGGATTTGGCGAAGTTAGACGGTGGCGCAGGGCGCTTAAAACCACCTCCCTGGTTCTGATTCTGCATCGACTTCTGTCGGTTGCGTCTCTTGGTCGACTCCTCGAGAGTTACCTCCAGCTTATAGGCACAATCCACATACTGCTCCAAGGTAGAGCATGTGTGGTGCACCATTAATGGCTTGATATCCAGGTTCATCCACTCGTGGAAGTACCAGATCTTTTGAGCCTCGCTGGTGATCTCGGCAGTGGCGTATTGTAGAAGATGGTTGAACTTAGATGCCAACTCGGTCACTCTCAGACCATTAGTCTGAGGGTACAAGAACTCTTTATGCTTCTCCTCTCTCATAGCACGAGAGAAAAAGCGATCAACCATCTTGGTCTTGAACATCGACCAAGTCAACACTGGGCTCTTAGCCAAACCAGTGCTCTCCCACCACTCGCTAGCCTCCTCCTTCAGCTGAAGAGAAGCGATATGGACCTTCTCGGCCTCCGTACACTCCACGTTCCTGAACAACCTCTCCATATGGGAGAACCAATGAGTCACTGCCACTGGCTCCCCTTTCCCGTTATAGCAGTCGCGTCTCATGGAAGTAACGGTCTTAAGAGCACGACCATAGCTGTCCCTCGCCCTAACGGCAGTCTCCTGTATCACGGGATTTCTGGGTTCCACAACATCAGGAACCGCTGCGTGAATAGGCACTTCTTGTTCTTGAGGCGCACTTGGTCTCAAGACATCTGCAATAGCCTGCATCACGATCCCATGGATCGCCTCAACAACTGCAGCGTCAAATAGTGTCGGCGCCTGGGTCTGATCCTGACCTTCACGCCTCTGCTGGACGCGAGACTCAGACTCGTGTTCATCCTGAACACCTCTTCCTGCTGGTCTGGGGTTTTGGCTAGTCCCAGCACCGGCTCGAGTCGAATTCCTCGTGCTTCTTGGGTTCACCATCTATTTACCGATCAAATTCCAAGCATTCAATACATTAATATTATGCAATATACTTATGCAATATACCAACGTAAATAAATTACTCAGAATAGATCAACTTGGTATTTTATAGATGAACCTTCGAATTCTTACACAAGTTACACATAAGTTTATCATTCGAGCGCTAGGACAATATTGCTCGAAGATATAAGTGTTTCTCATAGTACTTGCCGCAATACTGAAATATTACACAAAGTACAACTTGAAATACTAAGAAACGAAACTACTACGATAGGCAACGCCACTCCTCCTCAAGGCGTTCCAAAATGTCTCCCATACGACTGGCTACTCGTGCATGGTCTCTTCGGGCTAGGCTCACCATCGAGCTCTGGCGATGGGTTTCACACCCTGCTTGACCCTGAAGCACATAGTCCTAGCTCAGTCATGGTAAAGTATGGGCCGTCCATGACTGGTCCTCCTATTCCAGCCCTCCTCTGAGCACTGGCGATTATCTCATCCCTCTGACGCTGCTGTTCTGCGGAGATTACCTCGCTCTGGCGGAGAATCTCCTACAGCTCGGATTCCGACCTCCATCTCCTTGGAGTAGGGATAGGCTGAGATTTCCTGTCACTTCTCCCAATACCATACTCGGTATACAGTGCCTCCCAATCAGCTTCCGACATGGGTGCGTACTCTGGCACTGGTGACAATCCTATACCGGGCTCCTGATTCTGCCCTCCAAGGTCCAACTCTGGATGCTCTTCTGGATCATCCTCTACGGGATCCTCATCCTCGGGATCATCCTCGATGGGATCCTCATCCTCGGAATCATCCTCGATGGGATCCTCATCCTCGGAATCATCCTTGATCATATCCTCGTCCTCGACAGGATCTTGCTCAAGCATCTCCTCTTCCTCCTCCTCGTACTCGATCTCCTCGGGAATTGGTCCCAACAGAAAGTCGTCTTGGTAAACCCCTTGTTCATACCTTGATAACTCATCTTCCTGCTCCCATTCCTGTACTTCCTCCACCCTTGGTGGCGGCACAGGTGCAGGTCTAGGGACCATAGCATTCCTGGCTACAAGGACAACTGACTCGGGGAGAACGTGCTTGATGTCTTCGGGTGGGCTACTCGGGCCTCCAACCTCGAAACATCGCTGAGGTAACGGAAAATCTAGCCTCGGCTGATCCGACTTGGCGTCTTCCGACCCCCTACCAATAGAAAAGCAGACACCCATCCTATCGAACAATAAGGAAGGAATTAGTCTTTCTAGACATAGAAGCAAGCTTACTATATCAGACTATAAAGAAGACACGACTATGAATGGTGTTTTTAAATTCTTTTCAGAATGAAAATTCAGAGCCCTCTTTAAAGCATTTCGAAAATGGATAAGTGGTTTATAAAAATTCCAAACCCGTTTTAAAACCTTTGGCTCTGATACCACAACTGTAACACCCCCAAAACTTAACCCTTTTGGAAAGGTATTACCGCCAGTGACCCCAGTGTTCCTTACCGAGATCACCCAAGGCTTTACCATATAAATACAATTTATGAAATGCGATTGATACACAATGATCAAGCATTAAATTCCAAAATATAACATTGTCAAGGAAACAAGAGTTACGGGATTACAACCCAATCCCGAATAGGTCAAAACATAGTTTAAACCAAACACAGCGGAAGACTAAGAAAGTACATTACAATCAAAGTTATTGTCCAAAAGATCTTAATCTGATTAAAGAAATAATTAAAACATTCAAAAACCACCGCCGACTCCATAGTCCTTCTAATCTTCTGAGCTACTTCTTAACTGATATGCCGAATCGAACGGATGACACCAGCCAACCATGCAAGGGAAAATATTGGTTGGTTAGTCAAAATGAATAGACTAGCAAGGGTATAAAGCAGACTGGTTCGAAGCAGTTGTATTAGGTTAGACTCTTCGTCCCTCGAATAATAATCGAGTACGCTTGTCAACCACCATACTCCTACTGGAATATACAAGAGGTATGCACAAGAGAAGATTCTGGAAGACTGAATCTTCACAGAAATCGACTCGAAAGAAGACTCCAACTGAAATGAGTCTTTAAGGAAGTATGACAAATCTGGAGAGTTACAGAATCATTCAACAATGATTTAAAACTGACTGAGATCCTTCGGTTCACGACCAACCTCATAGCCTACAGCGAATTCAGATTGGAAAGAGAACGTACTACATTCAAGTCAAGACGAGTTTTCCTAACTGCACTGAACTTATCTGCACTACTCGCCCAAGGTGTATTAATTATGTGCGTCAAGGTAGCACTTATCTGATTTATGTTTCAAAAACACACATCACGTTATAGACTTTTACATGTGTACCCCACCAGTGGGATGACACATCTTAGTATACGTTTCGTCGAGAGTGACGTATACCGAAAGGTTTGTGACACCAACTAAGTGTCATGTCTCTACACACATGTGTAAGAGACCGATCATGATCATAGAATAGTACCAGATGGGGACGAGCCACCCCGATACCAGATTATAAAGAAACGACTGGACAGAGTCCGAGTGACGTCCCTATTTAACAGTGCTAACTAAACAGTTACATCACAACAACAGTTACAAGATAAATCCACATAAAGGCCCGAAATGCGATCACAGATAATAGCGTTGTTCTAACAGATATACAACCTATTATATGATTTTCAAAACAGTTTATCAAAACCGTTTCCAGACAAACAGAATATTCATTCCAAATTAATTACTCAGATAAGCTACTGATAATTAATGTAAATATGGAACGATGAGCAAGAGCGAACCGCCACTTGCCTTACTCCGCAGAATAGTCTAAAGACGTCACTAGATTCCGGGCTCGACACGGTATAGTTCCGACAGCACAACAACCTTCGAGTCGACCCATAAAGGAACCCTAAGTTAGATCCGACATAAACAGTATGAATCTAAACACGGCGAAAGAACACGAAAGGAAAGACGCCACGACGACAACCGACCAAGCCAAAGCCACGAAGGCATTCTGGGCACTGGCGGCGGTCGCCGTATTCATCACGGCGGTCGCCGTGAAGAACACGGCGGTCGCCGTGACGAACTCAGACGACACAGAACGAGAGAAAACTCACCCTAAAACACGAGTGGTTTGGCCTCCTTCGACTTGCCTTGGCTTCTAACCTTCAAGGCTAACCAAAAGCTTCACAAAGGCTGCTGGAAACACCACTAACAACACCGACGAAAGCTTCGAAATTTCCGGCAAAGGCACAATTCCGGCGAGAGGCGAATTTGGCAGAGGTTTGGTGCTTGGATGGCTCAAAACCTCTCCCCAGCACCTCCTTTTATAGCCAACACATCTGGAGTTCGAAGACGAGGGCCTAGAGCTACTGCGGCGCTCGCCAGAAACAACGCCGACGACCAACGGGCAACGACTGCTGGGCAACGATGACGACACTTATGGCGGTCGCCGCGGGATGACACATCAGCTGCCTCCTCGGGCGTTGGAACGGTGGGCGCCGTATCTTTACGGCGGTCGCCGTGCTTGGGTCTCACGACGGCGGTCGCCGTGACTTTACGGCGGTCATCGCGACCCTTTTTCCCGCCCGTTCAGCTTTGAACGGATAAGACATTAAACCGGGATAAAAATTATCATATGCGAACGACAATTAAAATATAAGGCACGTTGTCTGTATATTATTTCACTGAGAAAATATTACAGATACAGAGCACATTACAGAATGTCTCAAGCTACCTGAATTAAATCCGACGTACACAACGGGTACTCGGGAAAATTCCATAATTCCCAAAATAACCTTACAAAAATACGGGGTATCACATTATCTTCCCAATATCGGTCACACAACCGATCACATCTACATCAGAAAAGGGTGAGTTGCATCATGTAATTACGCGTATAGTTCATGCAGTATTTATATGCGACATTTCATGCCATACCAATAAGGAACTTGGACCCATTAAACTCAATTTCTTCTATTGGAATCAACTCAAATGGATAACACTCAAACTGAGTAACATCACAGTCAAGCTTTCTAACCACCGTGTTCCCCTCAAATTGCTAAGGCTATAAACTTGGCCTTCGATAAGCTTTGAAACAAAGCACTGAGAAATAGCACTCCTAGTAGTACAATGTAAAGCACCCCTTATAAAAAGGCGATTCCCACAAAGGGGTGAGATTAACTATTAAAAATTGCGCGAGGAAAAACATCGTCGTATTCACGTGTGCGTACCTGGTCATCGGAGATGATAAAATCTGTGCTGATGTATTTTCCAGATGTATTACTTGCATCCCATTTTCTGCAGACCATGACTTTCAACTTGCAAACCCTCCCCTCAGACAGTTGCTCCAACCCAACATAGCACTCATCAACTTGCAAGCCTAGAAATGCCACCGTTGCTAATAATAGGAGCAACATTCACAGTCTCAGTTGTACATGAATCCATTTTGACTACCAGTTGATGGAGGGATGTTTTTGGGTTCATATAACCTAGCTGTGTATATTAATAAGCTAGCCAACCCCTACCCATTTGATGTGAGACACCATTAATTTGTGTATAGCCTATTCACATCAAAGATGAAACAATTGAGCAGACTTATGGACATGGGCGAAATTAATTTGCACAGAAGCTGAATGGATTGAGGTTGCTCATGAACATGAAGCCGAGGGGACTAATTTGTATCCCTATCACCATTAAACCACCCATTATCGAGAATGCTGTAAACGGCTAGCAGTGAAATTCCATGCGTCCACCTTCCGACGCCTTTCGCTGGAAATAATGAGAATGGACGAAACGGCAGGAAGTATACGCATTCATTGCAGAACACGAATAGCTCATCAGGTGAAGAACTAAATATGCTTTAAATAGGGAATTTCTAATACGTATGTAACGACATGAAAATGACACCGCTATACCCTAAAATTGGGTTGGATTTCTTTCAGCAAATACATTCACGCATGTCATTAATACTACCAAAATGCTAACTTTTATATAGATTAGGATGTAAAGATATTCAATACATTAATTAACCATCCTTAAGTGCTATACATTATAAGATTTATGAGGTTAAAAAACACATAACTTAACATTATAATAATTTAATACTTCTGATGATAAATATAAATAAGTGATTTATTAAACCTTATGTTTTAAGATTTTAAAAATAACTCTTATTTTTCAATAATATTTTTTAGTTCTAATGAGAAAGAAATAAATACCACTCTTCGATTACTTACAAAACAACTTAACATTACATCCATATAAGGTATGAGGTATGAAAATATGCTATTTATAAAAAAAATCGACAGCTATACATGTACAAGGTATGAGGAGATACACTAGTTTATTTTTTTAATAATATAGGAACCTTCATCCTCTGTTGAAAGATTTTATTTCAATTATCCGTATGAATGATTTAGGCCGAAGTTTCATTAGGAAGACGGCCTAGCTTTTAACTATGTACATTTTTTTTTATCTTAATAAAGTTTTACACACATTATTGAATGGGTGTGCTCAAAATCACCTCAAAATTGTATCACCTGATGGTTCCCGCATTATTTTTGTCGGTAAGATGAAATACTATAAAGACTCAAGCTATCACATCAACACGCTCTTTTGTTGATGATGGTAAACATAAATACAACAACAAGCTCTCTTTTGATTAAGTCGTGAGGGCTCTAAAAGTGGATTACATATCGTCGAAGCGATTACACGAGAACCAAACACCGTTCTCAATCTCTTGAATGTCTTGGAAGCCTATTTATAGCCGGTGAGTCATGCTTTTGTTTGGTGGCAAGGTGTCGAAACGAGGTTGTTGGTGATTGGTCATGCTCAGTGAGTCGACGAATGCGCTTCGTATGGTATTGGACCATTCGTGAGTATGTCACATGGTTTGGGAATGTGGTGTAGTGATAACACATTTCTTTTGGAGTTTCATGCCACCCTCGTTTGGTTACGTGTATGTCACATGCTCAGTGAGTCGACGAGTGCACATCGTATGGTATTAGACCATTCGTGAGTATGTCACAGGGTTTGGGAAAGTGGTGTAGTGATAACACATTTCTTTTGGAGTTTCATGCCACCCTCATGTGGTTACGTGTATGAGTTACACATTCATAAATCGACTAGGGATGGCAATTTGGCGGGGATTCCCCATTCCCTATGGGGAATCCCCGCTATGGGGACGGGGGGAAAATTTAAACCCCGAGCGGGGACGGGGAGCGGGGCGGGGATAGAGGTCCTCACCCCATTCCCCGTCCCGTCCCCGGCTGGGAAACCTGCGGGGATCCCCGCCGAATACATTATTTTTGTGATTTTCTTAACCTTAAATCCTAAATTTTATATTGTTTAATCCCTAAACCTTGTACCCTTTAGATGTTAAATCATAAATCTCAAATCATTTATACCCTAAATCTTAATAATATATAAATTAAAAAAAAATTAATTTTTTTTGTGTGTAGTAAAACGGGGACGGGGATCTCCGACGGGGATGAGGGAAGTTTTTGATCCCCGTTCGGGGACATGGGCGGGGACTGGGGCAAAAATTGGGGACGGGGACGGGGAGAGTACTCCCCGCCCCGAACCCGCCCCGTTGCCATCCCTAAAATCGATGCATTGCTCATGGATCACCTGATTTGAGTTTGTAATTGTCTCACGTGGATGGGGTGATCTTGTATTTGCCGCATTGAATTTGGTGTTGTCATTCTCTCCTGGAGGCTTTGATAGTTCACGCGGTGAATTTAGACGACTAGTGCCATTTAACGTAAATGGTGCGCTCTATCACAACCCCATGCGTTGACGATTCGTCTTGCGAGGTCAATGCGTTCTTTTTTAACACTTTGCTTTTTCTTTCTCTTTTTTCCTGGGTGCAAGGTCATGTCTGGGCATGTAGCAAAAATGGGCCTTCTATTTTTCTAGACCTAACTAGGTGCGGCCCATTACGAGTATTATAAAAAGGACATGGGAGAAGGGCGGGAAACCGCCATTTCATTTTGCCCTCTTCTTCAAACTCCCAGAAGCGAGAGACAATTCAATTTCTTTGGTTGGCTTTTCAGGATCCCAAGTCTTCTTCTAAGGATTTCTCCGTTTGGACTGACGAAGTAAGTAGTAGTCATCTCCTTTTCCTCTTTCTCCTTCAATTTTGAGTTTTAACTTCCTGTTTGATGCAATTTTGGAAGTGGGGGGTTTCTGGGTTGTGGTGGCAATTGATTTTAGGGTTTGTGGATTTCTGGGATGTGGTGGTTGTCAACTTTATGGCTTGGGAGTGGCAAATGTTTTTTTCGGCGGATCTGCTATTTGAGGTGGGGTGATGAGGAGAGGCGACGGCTGTGTGGTGCCGTTTCTGTTTGCATGTTGTTCTTTCTTCTTTAGGGGTCCACTTTCCTTTCTTTACCCTTTTCTGAGTCCCAACTTCTTGGATTTTTTTATCTTTCCCATCTTTCTTTTCCAATTTGGTTATGTTGCTCGTGTCCTTTAGCTCGTTGTATCGTATGTATTCGTCGCCTTTGTTTTTCTCTCTCTAGACCCTCTGATGTATTGCACGCGCTCTTTACCCTTGCTTTTCTCTCTAAATCCTCTTTTGTTTTATTGTTTCAAAGGATTTGGGTCATCACGTTCAACTACTTCAAGGCTTTCTCCATAATGTCGAGCGAAATTGATTCAAAAATCAAGGTCGCGCTAGGTAGAGTGTTTGAGGACGCATACCTGGAGGCTGAATCGGGCTTGATTCCCGAGGTGGAAGTAATATCTTCGTCATCTTCGTCCAAGTAGTCGCGGCGAGCTTCCTCAGGCACGACTCAAGTGTTCATGCCCAAAGGTAAGGCTAGGAAGGTTTTGCCTAAATAAGATGAGACGCCAGAGGTCACAGTTTTTCCTGGGTGACACGTATTGACAACTAGAAGGGTTAAAGGAAATGAGTGATGTCTTATGCTCCTTCCGTGAACCCTTATTTTGAATCTTCATCTAAAAGAAGTGATGTCTTATGCTCCTTCCGCGAACGTCCTCCACTTGCCACGGTACATTCTGAGAAGGTTTTGATGATTGCAGATCATGATGGGGCGAATATGCTTGACCTCGGGGTGTAGACCACCGTTTCTTTAACAACGCTTGAAGCATTAGCGCATGAAATTCCTTGGCCGAGGGGGTAGAGTTGTGCCTCCCCAAAAGTTGAGGTACTTCAATGGTGCGCTATGAGAACTATTTGGTGGTCCATTTGTATAGTGTTGAGGTTGGGTTTCATCTACCTCTTCTCGACCACTATCGCGATTTCTTGGCTGCGGAGAATTTGATCCAGTCATAGTTGTATCCCAACACGTAGAGATATTTCAGTGGTCACACAACGCAGTGCTACAAGGAAGGGATCACCCGTGACGCGCAACATATGCTTTGCCTTTTCACCATGAAATATGAATGAGGCATGTGCAACTTCAGCCTTCCTACGATGAAGGTGATAAGTAAGCCCTCAAATGAGGGCAAGTGGAAGGATAGGTGGTTTTTAGTAATGGATCCTACGCTTGTGGCTTTTAATTGCCAAATATATCCTGTTGTGTTCACACAACCCAATAAGCCCGACCGGTAAGAGATCGACGCATGTAAGGCGCAATTTTGCAATGAAGGGGATGCGCCTAACTTTAAGAGGTTGATCACGCAAGTGAACTTGGAAAAGGATGATTTCAGTTTACCGCGCTCCAAAGACCACACTAGGGGGGGGGGTGGCTTCACTGTTTTTGTTGATTATCCTTTTATGTTATTCTGTGTAGTTGCTAATCTGCATAATATGTTTGCAGTAATGGTAAGCTTTTCTAGATTGTTGAGTAGGGAGAAAAAGATGCGACAGAGACTTTGTCATCCACCCCGGCTGCCGAAGGGGTAGTCGCCTTTGGATTTGTCACGGTAAATGATAACAGGTTTTTGTCGTGTGAAAAACTGCTATGCAAAATATCCAAACAAATCCTAAACTGTAGTCCTAGGTAAGTAAAGGTCGAATCCACAGGGAGGCGAATTCTATCTAAATATGCAATTTATGTGTCAATCAGAAGTAACCAAAGGGGGGTTTTGTGAGTTTTAATTAATCTAAGCATGCAAAAGTAAACAACTAGATGTGATGGATTCAGTAATGGGGAAAAGCACTTAGTCAAACAACATCTACTATTCGTATGACAAGTTGATCCTAGATACTCATTCAAAATCTCATGCAATGGAAATTCCAATTCCTTTTCAGATATAACTAATAGCACAACCAGATACTATTAGAACTAACTAATTAAACAACCCTGAAACTATCAAGATTCAGTTTAACAACAGCTTTACGGATAGGAATATAGTTGGATACAATTCTAGCATAAAACAACCAGCTTTTATCCTAGAATGTAAATCAATTCTCTTTTGCATAAGACTAGCACAACTAGATACTAGTACGATGCAGTTGCTACTCAAAAATAGATATGCTTAACCAGTAACACTCTAAATCTAGCAATCAATCAATACCAATAAACCCTAGTTGCGTCCAAATAGAGATTATCAATATAAATCATAAGCAACTTAAGCAAGAGAAAGATAAAAACCATGCAATAGATTAAGAACGAGAATCTCACAACTTTATCGAAACGAAAGCTTCAGCGTCTGACTAAGCCAGGGAGGCTTAGTTCTTCATAACGTAGAAAAGGGAATTAGGGTTTCAGAGAGATGATTCAAGATTGATTTTTTTTCAACTAGGTTAACTAAAAGTGTTTTTAACCTAATTCCAAAAGTGTGTAAAATAATAAAATAAAATAATAACAAAAGTAATAACCAAAAATCAGCAATCGAGATTTGGGAATTAATCCCGTAATTCCTGCTCGGCCTCGTGCAAGCATCTCGTCCAGCAGCTCGCCCAAGGCAACAGACACGGCCCAAATCAGCAGCAAAAGCGGCCCACTCCAAGCAGCAGCTTCAGCACGCCGACGTCATGGCGAGGTCACGATGATGCCATCCTCTCATTTCTTCAGCTTCAATTTGACGCGGCTTTAATTCTTCATGTGGGCTCCAGCCTTCATTTTCCAAATTCTTCACGCGGGTATCTTCACGTGGGCCGAGATTTTATGGGCCTTTCTTCATCCAAATTGGCCCATCACCAAAATTAGCATCACGTGGCTTGTTAATCACTAAACTTCGCCCCCACACGCCATGCACATGAATGTGTCTAAATCTACCCGAATGGCACCAATAAAACATCTAATGACTCTTACTTAAACCCTACAAAGTAGTGTTTATCAAACCACCCCATGCTTAGACCTTTGCTCGTCCTCGAGTAAACTAATAAAGAGTCTACTCCCCCAATGTAGCATCCAAGGTCTCAGGAAGCATATCCTCCAACTAAGAGTCACCTAACCCATACCAAGCTCCTAGCACCAATCTCATTCACAACACATCCACAACTCAACAAGCTTAAGGGGCAAGCAGAGTACTTCCCCCAAGCTAAACCCGGACATCCAAAAGTGTGAGTAACCTCTAATCCTAGCCTCCATCTATTGCTCCTTATGTATCCCAGAGTGACCTACCCGACAATCCTTCTTTGTCTCCCCTTCTTATGACGCCTCGCCAAGAATACTGAGAAATCCTAAAATCACTCTTCTTCTTTTTCACTCGTTTTGCCAAGGCGCCCTTTCGGGTTTTCACCAAGCCACTCATTTCATTTTCCAATAGATGTGCTCACATAAGCTCACGTCACTCTTGATCTCATATTACCCCAGCCTAATGCTGGTCCAAGCCACCTGCTTATTGCCTAGGCCACCCTTTCGGGTTTTCGACCTATCCCAGGATTTCAATGATAGCCTCTTTTCAAATTTTTGGCTTTTTCTCTTTATATTATTTTTCTCCTCAGCAACGTAGCAAGTATAAAACCCCACCCCATGCTTAAACATTGCATTGTCCTCAATGTAATGAAAGACAAAAGAATAAAGCACAGGGAAAAGCAAAAAAATAACTCACAACGTTGCCGAGTTGGCTTGGACACTTCCTTGTTGCTGGCGGTGTAGTCAGAAAAGTTCATGTCCTGGATGTCTGCATCAACGCTATAACCTTCATATACCGTTCAACCATAGGAAACCACTGTGGGGAGTAGTGGTCAATCAAGGGAACGGGGTTACAAGGCCTTCAAAAATGGGCCCAAATGTCATCGTGGTTGGGCCCTGGTATTCCTCCTCTCCCACTGTCGACTGCAGGGCCATCATCGTTGCCAAGTAAAAGTAGGGTGAATGTAATCGTCCGTTAGCAACATGATGCGCACCTCTCCGTGGAGAATCTGGACAAATGGGTAATTAAATTTTTTTTTTTGACTTTTTCTCCCCGTTTAAGGTCTTTTCGGGGTATCTTATTTTCGTCTTTTGCTCCCCGTTTAAGGTTTTTTCGGGGCCCATTTTTTTCAATTTTTTTTTTTCAATTTTTTACCTGAGAAAGTGCAGCGGTCGCCGTGAAGGGTGCGGCGGTCGCCGTAATTGCGGCGGTTGCCGTAATTAAACAGCGGTCGCCGTTTTTAGGTCGTGGCCAACTTTCTTGGCGAGGCAATTGCGGCGGTCGCCGTAAGGTTTGCGGTGGGCGCCGTGAACACCATCTTCGTTTTTTCGCGCTTCTTACAGGTTAGTTCGACACAGAAAAGAAAAACTAAAAGGAAAAACAAAAGAAAAGACTAAGGGAAAGGGAAATAAACTAACTAACCTCGGGTTGCCTCCCGAGTAGCGCCTTGGTTAATGTCGTGGCTCGACATCCTACTCAATCCTCTTCAACTCGGGTTTGTCCTAGCACTTGAACTCCTGAGGTCTATATCAGGGGGGTGTCGCTTTGTGTGCTCCATGTTGAGCCTTTCCCCCTTGCTTGTGCACTTGCTGATGGGTGGACCGCTGTTCATATCTATGAATGCACTTGCCATCTTCAGGAACGGTCTACCCAACATCTCAAGGACTGCATGTATGTCCTGCCCCGTATCCAACATGTAAAAATCTGCCACCTGAATTAAGGCTTCCTTCTTGTGCTTCCCCTTTGATTTCTTCTTTATATTGCCCAGTGCCCTTAAGAACTCTGTGTAGCGAGGGATGCAATTTTCCAGTTCGATCAAGGGAATGGTTGCCTCACAGATACTGAAGGTTTCATATAGCTCTTTGTCTTCCTTCAGCCTTCGAGTATCTACTCAGAAGGTTTCATATACTGATAAGCACTACTTTGTAGGGTTTAAGTAAGAGTCATTAGATGTTTTATTGGTGCCATTCGGATAGATTTAGACACATTCATGTACATGGCGTGTGGGGGCGAAGTTTAGTGATTAACAAGCCACGTGATGCTAATTTTGGTGATGGGCCAATTTGGATGAAGAAAGGCCCATAAAATCTCGGCCCACGTGAAGATACCCGCATGAAGAATTTGGAAAATGAAGGCTGGAGCCCACATGAAGAATTGAAGCCGCGTCAAATTGAAGCTGAAGAAATGAGAGGATGGCATCATCGTGACCTCGCCATGACGTCGGCGTGCTGAAGCTGCTGCTTGGAGTGGGCCGCTTTTGCTGGGCCGCTTTTGCTGCTGATTTGGGCCGTGTCTGCTGCCTTGGGTGAGCTGCTGGACGAGATGCTTGCACGAGGCCGAGCATGAATTACGGGATTAATTCCCAAATCTCGATTGCTGATTTTTGGTTATTACTTTTGTTATTATTTTATTTTATTATTTTACACACTTTTGGAATTAGGTTAAAAACACTTTTAGTTAACCTAGTTGAAAAAAAATCAATCTTGAATCATCTCTCTGAAACCCTAATTCCCTTTTCTACGTTATGAAGAACTAAGCCTCCCTGGCTTAGTCAGACGCTGAAGCTTTCGTTTCGATAAAGTTGTGAGATTCTCATTCTTAATCTATTGCATGGTTTTTATCTTTCTCTTGCTTAAGTTGCTTATGATTTATATTGATAATCTCTATTTGGACGCAACTAGGGTTTATTGGTATTGATTGATTGCTAGATTTAGAGTGTTACTGGTTGAGCATATCTATTTTTGAGTAGCAACTGCATCGTACTAGTATCTGGTTGTGCTAGTCTTATGCAAAAGAGAATTGATTTACATTCTAGGATAAAAGCTGGTTGTTTTATGCTAGAATTGTATCCAACTATATTCCTATCCGTAAAGCTGTTGTTAAACTGAATCTTGATAGTTTCAGGGTTATTTAATTAGTTAGTGCTAATATTATCTGGTTGTGATATTAGTTATATCTGAAAAGGAATTGGAATTTCCATTGCATGAGATTTTGAATGAGTATCTAGGATCAACTTGTCATACGAATAGTGGATGTTGTTTGACTAAGTGCTTTTCCCCATTACTGAATCCATCACATCTAGTTGTTTACTTTTGCATGCTTAGATTAATTAAAACTCACAAAACCCCCCTTTGGTTACTTCTGATTGACACATAAATTGCATATTTAGATAGAATTCGCCTCCCTGTGGATTCGACCTTTACTTACCTAGGACTACGGTTTAGGGTTTGTTTGGATATTTTGCATAGCAGTTTTTCACACGACAAAAACCTGTTATCAGTAAACCAAACATCCCCTGCTCTGATCGCTGTGGTTGGTCTTGAAGTCACAAGCTTGTCGAGACCCTAGGTGGCTCCCGCTAGGACAAAGGAAAGTAGGAATAAGAAATGCCACGATGGAGCGTCTGATTCTCTTGGTGCCAAGAGGAAGAGGGTGGAAGCTCCTACATCTTCTGGTGTTGTTCAAGTTATCTAGGGGGTTGATATGGACAAAGTGAGGAAGTTTACTGCGAGGGGACCTTTTGTGAACGACATGAATAAACTACAGGTGCCGAAGGAAGCATGCATCGAGAGAATGAGTGGTTCAACACTCTTTCAGCGTCCCTTATGCAGTATGAAACGATGAAGTATCTGGAGATGGTAAGTGTCCTTGATCGTGATTTCGTCACGTTCCGATTCTATCGCTTAATATGTCGTATTGTAGGCTCGCCTCGGCATGTTAGCGACAACAACTTATTGTAGTGCTTTGGAAAACAAGTGTCAAGGCATGTAGGAAGAGCGCGAGGCTCAGGAGCAATTGGAGCCTTATAATAAGCAAAATGAACATGTTTCCTTGGAGCGCGACGAGGCTAAGACGAATGTGGTTGAGAAGGAAAATATGGTCACTGAGATGGGAAAGGAGGTTGATGAGGTGAAGAGAGCGCTCTCTCGAAAGGGAAAAGAAGCAAATAAGTGTAAGTCGTCAACCAAGGCCCTTTTAGAGGAACTCAACGAGCTTTCAAAGGAACGCGACTAGCTTTGAGCGGAGGTCAAAAAGGAGCATGAGAGGGTAGATCCTGCAGTAAGGGACTACTTGGTGACTCAGGAGTACAAATACAAAAGAGCGTCCGAAGTCGGGCCACATTTGGAGCATGGCATAAGGGTCAGGGTAAGGCAGGCAGTTGCAAGGTATGGTGAGATTAAGCCTCAGATTGTGTATTTCAAGCATGTGTACACAAGCTTTTTCGGCGAGTTGGAGCTCCCTGATTCAGATAAGGAGGGTGGTGACGTGGTGGTGAGTCCTAATCCTTTCATGGAGGATGATCCTCTAGCTCTTTCACCTACAGATCCTGATGCGCCATAAATGGTGATATCTTAGGGCCCTGTATGGTCATTTTGTGTATGTTTCTTGCGTAGCGAACATGGTGTGTCTTTATGTGACTTTTTCTAGACACTTGTTTTGTATTAAGAATCTTAGGGCCCTATGTGGTCGCTTTGCCTTGAACTACTTTTTTCCCTTTGCCTTTTTCTTCTTCTATTCTTTTTGGAGAGAACGCAATAACAACCCCAAGTATGAGCTTGGGGTATCTCACATCTCTTGAAAAGGACGCGGTGGTAGACCCAAGCATAAGCTCAGGGGATCTCACCCATCTTAAAGAGAACGCGGTGGAATGAAGAGAATACAGTGGTAGCCCCAAGCATAAGCTCGAGGGATTTCACCCGTCTTGAAGAGAATGCGGTGGCAGCCCCAAGCATAAGCTAAGGGGATCTCACGCGTCTGAAAAATGAATACGGTGGCAGCCCCAAGCATAAGCTCGGGGGATCTCACCCGTCTTGAAGAGAACGCGGTGGCAACCCCGAGCATAAGCTCGAGGGATCTCACCTGTTTTGAAGAGAACACTATTATATACAAACGGTCGCCTCGTGGGTGATGCTTCATTTACTTTCACGACTTTTTACATTGTTCTGGTTTTTTACATATTAAGTGTTATACCTCTTGAGGCGTGCTACATTCCTAGTCTTGGACAGGGTGAAACTATTCTCATCATGCAGTTTTAACGCGCCTTCATAAACTTTATCTCACAAAACATACGGGTCTTTTTTTTTGGGTCTAGTTTCCCTCTATCGACACATTTTAGCACTAGGTCCCCCTTTTTTATGTTGCGTGGTTGTACTCTCCAGTCATCATACGACGCGATCCTTCTTTTGTATTCTCTTGCTCTTATTACTGCAATGTCTCGTCGTTCCTCCCATAAATACATTTAAAGTTTGAGCTCGTCCTCATTGGCATCCTGGTCAAAGTAAAAGACATGCGCAGAAGGGATCATGGTTTCTACCGGGACGACGATGTTTATTCCGTAAGCCATTGCAAAAGGAAATTCACCATGGTTCTTCTTGTGGTGGTGCGGAACATCTAGAGGACCTGATGTGACTACGTCCCATCAAGAGCTAGACACCTTAAGCCACCAAGAGCCCCAAGTGCAAGCAAGTGACACCGGCCAAGTTGATCAAGGCCAAGCGTCGACGCCATACAAGGAGGACTTCATTTCACCGGTCGCTCTACCACTTGTCCCGCACACCAAGGATTCCATTGACTCAAGTGACAATGAAGAGTCCGTTCAGCCCATGAGTGCCGAGGGAAGTGTGCCCAAGACTCCCAAACATCGCACTCTACACACGTCATCGCGCCAGGATGACAAAGCTACGTTGAGCATGGGCCCAATTTTGTTTCACTCGTGCAAACTGGTCCATTTTCGCAACCAAGGTAATAGACCAATGAACATACCTCCAAGGAGACAATCTTATGGAGACTATGACTATAGAGATGAAGAAAGATGGCACTCCCCAACAAGGTATCAAACTATCCCTTCTTTTGAATCTTATTATCATTCTTCGTCTAACCCTTCTGTGCAGACCAAGGGAGTCTATGACTCACCAAAATCATATATTATCACGTCCAAGGGCGGAGAAAAAGTGACCCCGTAGCCCCGAATTAGAACACGTGATATTTTGTGTGTTATGTGTGAAGGGCGATGCCATTTGGCTGACATTTGCCCTAATCACTACTACACTTACAAGGATGAAGGATCCTTTGAGAGTGAAACTTTGGTTGATGCTTGTATGGGAGAGGAGGTCAAGAGTGAACCAAATGCTAGTCACCTTTCCCTAGTTTTAGGCAGCAAAGAAGAGCCGCTTAAGGGTCATGATGCCGAGGAAGACAATTTGGTGGTTCAAAAAGAGGCTAAAGATGAGGATGCTCTTGCTACTGAATCACCATCGTCTATGGACAATGGAAAAGAGCTTGAACCAATGGAAAAAGATGAGGAAATCTTGGAGCCATCTCCAACTCCTCCAAGACGCAAGTGTTGGCCTACAAACAAACGTAGCTCTTTAGCAGCATTAGCTACTCCATGGTCCGACTTAACACACATGGTTCCTTCAAGCTTGCCATATCTTCTACAAGACGAGGTTGATGCAAAAGATGTCAAACTGGCCGAAGATTCTGATTCTGACCTTGCGAAGAAGGAGGTCCAATCTAGGACTCATTCTAGGGAAGTGTCATATGCCCTTACTTTGCTTTCTACTCTATTATTCCCGTCGCTTGATAATGAATATCTTTCAAAGAGTAGAGAATTCCAAGTGCTTAAATCAGTTTTTGAATGTAGAACTAGGTACTCATGCATGCACCCAAGTTCTCTTACTCAATACATGTCATGTGGGATGCATCTAGTTCATACTATTATTTTGAACAAGCATGCGTGTTATGTTGTTAGTTGGCTTCCTAAACTTGAACGTAGGACTAGGAAGAAGAGTGGAATAGTTTGTGCATGCATCTTCACATTTCATATAGAACTTGGAATTTTCGTGACTATATTCTCAAATTTTCTTAGTGATGTTCAAGAGCCTCATTTTTCTGATTTTCATGTAGGGCACTTGGATTCGAGGTCGAATCCTTTCCATGTAGGGGAGGATGATGTGACTACGTCCCATCAAGAGCTAGACACCTTAAGCCACCAAGAGCCCCAAGTGCAAGCAAGTGACACCGGCCAAGTTGATCAAGGCCAAGCGTCGACGCCACACAAGGAGGACTTCATTTCATCGGTCGCTCCACCACTTGTCCCGCACACCAAGGCTTCCATTGACTCAAGTGACAATCAAGAGTCCATTCAGCCCATGAGTGCCGAGGGAAGTGTGCCCAAGACTCCCAAACATCGCACTCCACACACGTCATCGCGCAAGGATGACATAGCTACGTTGAGCATTGGCCCAATTTTGTTTCACTCGTGCAAACTGGTACATTTTTGGAGGAGGCCCACTTAACCCATCCATCTACCATGTTCTAGAAGGGAAAGATAAAATGATTTCGGGTTTAGGAGTTATTTGATTTGGAAGACACTAATTGAAGGAGCTTTTACTAGGCTAGTTCAAGAGTTTTAAACTCCAATTTTGTATGCCTATTTAAGCAAGCTTCGTGAGCCTTTTGTGATGATCAAATGCTTGATAAAAAACTAGAGATATCTCCTTTGAAAATTTCCAGAAATATTAGTCTTTGCTCTGTGTAATATCGGGCTTTTGATCGACTAGTTTAGGGTGCGTAATATCCCTATGCTCTTTGATCTTGTTCTATTCTCTTGTGGTGAGTCATATCCATGTGAGTCTAGGATACTTATTCCTTCGATCTCCATCACAAATCAATCCCCACATCCAGATCTATTCATCACCATCATCCACTTCATCAAAACCAAACCCATCATCATCAACACCTCCTTCGCTGAACTGTCTGTGACCCCTCAGTAGATTGGCCATATCTTTCGACTCATAGATCAGTTCACGCTCAAAGTTGGAGAATATAAACTAGACTTCAAGATATAACTTCTGAAGTTAGAATCATCCAATGTGGAGTCCGGAGCAAAGACAACAACCCAGTTGAAAACGGAACATAATTCTGGAAAAATACTGTCTGCGGCCGAACAAGTTCAACCTTGCTTGGAACCCACCTTGGTGTCTACCTTGCACCGAGATTGAGGGGATCCTAGTCCATATCAGGACCAGTAGGAGTAGTGTTTCCCACCTTCCTCGCGCGTCAACCAACCTTCTTATCAAGTGATCTAGGATTCGCGTGTTGAAGTTCTCCACCTGCCCGTTCGATTGGGTATGCGCTACAAAAGAGAATTTCAGAGAGATGTCCAGCGAGGCGCAAAGATTGCGTACTACTTGGTTGTCAAACTGGGGACTATGATTGGTCATGATGGAGTGAGGGACCCCAAAGCGACAGATAAGACGTTTCTAGAGAAAGGAGCATACTTTAGACGCGGTAATTTTGGCCATGGATTCGACCTTCAATTGGTGAAGTATTCCATAATCATAAGGATATAACATGCTTGTCCTGCTGCCTTGGGGGAAAGGGCCTAGGATGTCCATCACCCAAAGGGTATACAGATACGTATTGATAGGCTTCATTTTTGACGCATGGAGGTATGAAACGTTTACATGTATTTGACATCTGTCGACTTTTTGACATACTTTGTCGCACTTTTTGACATACTCTGTCGCATCAGCTCTTAAGGTGGGCCAAAAATAGCCTAGACGGGTGTTTTGTTCCAATGACCTGCAACCTGGGTGACCACCATAGACTCTTTCATGGCTCTCTGTCAGTATTTTTGATGCCCTTTCCATACTCACACATAACTGATTAACTTCTAAAAAGCCTTTCCCGTAAAGCATGTCCCCTCGTACAATATCTTGCGGCCTTCATTCTCAGCTTTCTAGCCTCTTCGGGATTTTCGGGTAAGGTTCCTTGGTAATGTATTGTGCAATCGGAGTGATCTTGCAGTCTTCAAGATGGATACTCATTACCTTCGCTGTTATTCCTCTCGTCAACCTTCTCTCTATCAACACTGTATTCCCCCGCTTCTATTGGCAATGCAACATCCAACTTGGATAGTGTGTCGGCCCTAACGTTCAATGTGTGTGGTATAACTTCTATTGCGAAGGCATCTAAACAGGAAGCCAAAGACTTAAACTTTGTGCAATAATCATGTAGGGTCCCAGTCCTAGTTCATATATTCCCATCACTTTTCGCGCCACGACTTCCAAGTCAGTTAACGCCTTAATCTTACACGCTCCATTTAGTAGTTCCATCTCAAATCCGGACAGTGACTCGTATTCTGCCTCATTATCCGTGACACGAAAGGTAAAGTTAAGAGCATATTGGGCCTCAAAGGACATGGGTCCTTCAAAGCACCACACCGGCTCCACCTCCCGCGTCGCACTTAGACCCATCGACAAAAACCCTCCACTCCTCCAAGCTTTGATCTTCTGCGATCGTGAATCTAACTTCGACAATAAAGTTCACCAATGCTTGGGCTTTAATTGATGTGCGAGGCAAATATGATATATCAAGCTTGGATAACTCCACAGCCCACTTAGTCATTCTTCCGGATAGCGCAAGCTGGTGGAGTATTTGACGCATAGGGAAATCAGACAAGACATGAATGGAATGCGCTTGAAAATATGGCCTCAGACACCAAAGAGAGATGTGGAGGGACTCAGCAAGGTTGATGACGGAGTTATGGAGGAACCAAATGGAGATGTTATGGAGGGAGGAAGCAAGATTGATGACGGAGGTGTGGATGTTGAGGAGGTAGCAAAAGGAGATGATATGGAGGGAGGAACCAAGGTTGATGAGCGAGGTATTGAGACTGGGACTGAATTACAAGGTGAGAAGGTATCACGGGCTGATTGTGATGACGTGAGGGATGATGAAGGGGAGACCAAGGAAGGGATTGTGCCGAGGAAGCGGGGAAAGGACAAGGGTCGCCAAGTGCAGAAAAGGAAATATCCAACTCGCAATTGCGAGCTAGCTGCGGCGGCAAAATCACCCTTCCGTAATATGGATGAGCATAAATTGGCAAAAAAGATTACCAAAAATCGCAAGGTGGAAGGGATGACAGACCTAGTGAAGTGGATGCAAAGTGAGAGGTTTGTGTGCCAAACCATTCTACTTAACTTAAAAATGACCTACAAAGGCTTCCTTATGGACTGTCAAAATGTTATATGGCCTGACTATTAGTAATATGACCTGAAAATGATTGCTTTTGGACTGACAAACTTATATATCGCCTATATATGTACTATATTATCCTGAAAGAGTATAAATGTTTACCTGTTTGCCTTGTTTTTTATTTAAATGAATATGTACCATCATGTAGTATTGAACCCCGAATTGGACCGAATGGGCAAGCAGTGGATAAGAAGTTCTTTGAGAAATTGTTTGCCCTAAAGGACTGGTTGGGCAGTGAGGTAATATTCCAATGCATCCTTTCAAAATATTATGCAATTGTAACATCGTTTTTAGTGGATACATTAACATTGTTGCACCATTACAACATCTGGAGCAAATGATGTTCCTTTATCGTCAAAGGATTTTAGAGGATCCGGAGCAGTTTTCCAAGGTGGTTGTGCTTGACACCTTTTGGCAAACCTTGGTCACCTTTGAGTTCAATCGCTTCCAGAAGGACTTTTCATGTAAAGGTGAGGATGCATTGATGAAATACATGAAGGGTGCATGTCCGGCTGATTATGGCAAGAGATGGGATGATGCAGAACGCATATATGTGCCCTTCAACATCACAGAATCCCACTGGTTTGCCTTAGAAATTGAACTATGTGACTGGTGTGTGACGGTATATGACTGTAATATGGATCTGTACTCAGACAAGGAGATTTTCGAGATGATCCAACCCGTCATTGAAACTGTTCAAAGGTATGTCAAGATGTACGAGCCACTGGCAAAGAGATGTGAACCATTATTGGACAAGCCAATGTCGGTGACTCGTCGTGATAACATTAAGCAGAACAAGCACGAGTAAGTATATGTGTATAAATGCAATGATAAATCCTTATCAAACTACAATTGATATACATTCTAACTGCTTTTGTACATCTTGCAGAGGAGATTGTAGGGTCTACACCTTGAAGCACATTGAGTTGTTGATGCTTGGCATGACAAACATGGATCTTGCGTCCGACAAATTCATAGATGGACACAGAAATCAAATGGCTCATAGTATTTTTAGATGTCGTTGGGATGGTGTTTAAAGACATTTGTTTGATTTGGGGAAATTTAGCTTGTTTAGGGAGTTTAATTGTGTTGGGTACCATTTGGCAAGGAAGACATGTGGTAATTGTATTTTAATTTGGAAGCTCATGTTTTTAGCATGTTTACAAACTTGTGTTTACAATTTCCAGGATGTTTACAAACTGATGATGCTTAAGTCAGCACATATTCTCGTTTTACATGCAAAAAACCCGGTTTGTCAGGTCATTTTCAGTATATAAACCTAAGCTTTTCAAGCAATTTGCAGACATGCACATTTCAGTCAAGAGCTGGATACACCATAAGGAGGACATTACCACCACACCAAGTACATAACCTTATGACGGACCCTACAAAATACATTGTCGTGCTAAACATAAGCTTAATTATCATATTTTAACCAACAAGGTTACAAATTGGACAACCAACACAACAGCTAACACCACCAGTACATAAACCTAGGGCGGAATTGAAACAAACATCCAACTTTTAATGAACGGTTTAAAAACTTCCGACATGAACCTAATCTTTCCTACATTTAAACGGTTTATAAACCAAAAAAATAGCCTTTAAAATAGTTTAAAAACCGCATAAAACCGTTTAAAATGGCGGGGTTAGTTCTCGAATAAAACCAAAGCCTTGCAAAATTTTGAATTAAGTCAAGCCATATTGAAGTCTTACAATAAATATTAAAGTTTGTTAGGTCATTTTAAGTACATACACCTAAGCTTTTGAATAAATCTTCTCCAAAGTGATCCTTTCCAATGCATATCCGATTTGACCCCTCTTAATTTTCACTGAAAGACCCTTAACCCTTACTTCCCCAACTACCCGTCATTAACTCTACTCTCCACTCATCTTTGTGTATAAATATCGGGCCTGCCTTGTGCAAATCCCTCACAAATCCTCCCTTACTCTCAAAGTCTCAAATCTCTCTAAAACTCCTCTCTCAAACTCCAAAAACTCTTTCGCAAAATACCGAACTCAATCATTAAGGTATACCTACAGGTGTACTCGGATGGGGAATTATCCCCCACCACCGGCAAAATGGTCTTGTTAACCACGCATGTCTACACGGGCAGGAGCACTAAACTCATCAAGGTTCCCAAAAACAAGATGGAAATTTGGTCCTTACATGGGATGATCATCAGCATGTCCAGGTATGCAGGTAGTAAGTCGATTTTTTTTAACAGGTCCCAGACTCCGGGCAACGGTACCTTCAACCACTGTAGACAGACGACGACGTTGCAGATCTCGTCCGCCTTGGTGAGAAGACTGCCGGAGTCAAAGTCTACGTGGTTCTTGATGAAAGCGATGTCGTGCTGCCCCAGTGCTGCCCGTCGGGATGCCGTGATGCGTGATGCGTGAGTGTGGAAAGGTTTGTTCCTGTAGTTTTAATGTTGTTCCTTAGTAGTTTTAATGTTGTTTCTTTTGTGTTTGGGTGTGTACTTATTAATTTCCATGGAAACTTTGTCATGGAAAGGGAAGTTTGTAAGGTTATGTGTTATTTTGGAATATTAAGAAGTATGATCCTTTTTCCATATTCCTGCGTTTATGAGTTTTGACCATATTCATGTGTTTTCAGGACAAATGTAATGTTTTCATAACGCATGAACATATTTTTAGGACAAACACTGTTATATTTCAGAGCAATAACAACATCGAATATGTCAACACTTATTACTTGATACACTTTTAATGTTGTTCCTTTGTCAAGGAAAGTCAGTACCAGTAATGTTATGTGTTGTTTTCGAATATTAAGAAGTATGAATCCTTTTGTCGACTGGAAGAGTTGACCATATTCAAGTTATTTCAACAACATTTATAAGTTTTGACCATATTCCAGCATTTTCAGGACAAATGTAACTTTTTCATAATGCAAGAACATATATTCAGGACAAACCATGATAACATAACAACATCGAATTTGTAAACACTTTTTACTTGATACACTTAAATCCTCTCAACCACCATGATAACATAACTTTTTCCCTTAAATGATCTCACCCAAAAATGCACATTCACAATATGTCATACCATGTTTTCTTCTTTTAGGGACGCAAGTTCTAAGATATATTGTTTTGCAGGGCTTATTTCAATTATGTCAGGGCGCATGTGTAGTATTTCAGGTCGTATTTCTGTTTTACAGGGTGTATTACTTTTACAGTCTTTATATACGTAGTTTTACATGTTCCAGATTGATAAAGTTCCATTTTACTTTTACAAGATGCACAATTTCCTTGTACACTTCTCTCACGAACTCATTCTTGAACATGTGATGTGCGAGATCAGTCAGTGGCACTCCTCTATCACTTGCAACCGCTATGGCATGAGCACATGGAACTTTATCAATCTGGAACATGTTACACTCACATGTACGAGCATTAAGGTTCACAGAGTATCTGATAGTTCCTTGCATAACTGATAAGCACTACTTTGTAGGGCTTAACTAAGAGTTATTAGAGGGTTTTATTGGTGCCATTCGGGTAGATTTAGACACATTTATGTGTATGGCGTTTGGGGGCAAAGTTTGGTGTTTTTGGAAGTGTTTGAGCTATCTTGGATATCATAGGAGACACTGAGGAAGGACGCCACCAAGAGAAGACGCCAAGGAAGTGAAGAGGAGAGGTTAGGAGGCGAAGCCAAGGAGTAAAGGCCGACCATTAACCGCGACCGCAGGCAAGGGTGCCGCGACCGCAGGCAAGGGTGCCGCGACCGCAGGCAAGGGTGCCGCGACCGCAGGCAAGGGTGCCGCGATCGCGGTTCCTCGGGGCAAGTCGAGAATTATCTGCAGGCGCGGAGAAGTGTGAAGAGTGCGGAGCCACAAGGGGCCGCGATCGCGGTCCATGGGCCGCGATCGCGGGTCATCAACGCAGGAAATTCGGACTTTTCCCGAATCTATCTTTTCTGTTTTCTGTTCTTATTTTCTCATTTTATTCCGTTTCTTTTCTTATTGGGCTAGGTCATTTGTTAGAAACCCAATATATACTCTCTTTAGCATTAGGTTTGAGGGTTTGCCATTCTAGAGTTTCATTTCATCGTTGCCACTTTTCATACTTTTGAAGTTCATCATGTTTATGAGGAGCTAAGCGTCTTTTGCTTAGTCCGGTAATGGAAGCATAAGTTTATTCATCTGGTTGTGAGGTTTTGTTCCTATCTATCTTATCCTATTGAGTTATATCTTTTCTCTTGCGCAAATTCTTATTTGGATATTTGTTGGTTTATCTAGATTGATCATCTAGGTTTATTGCTTTCATTCATATTGCTAATACTAGAGAACTGTTGGGCTAACGCTCTAGTTCGAGTAGCGAGCATAGATTATATCTGCCACTGTGGAATTTATCTATGTAGAGAAATGATTACATGTTGAATGCTTCTGGTTGAGGTGTTATGTGTATCCTGGTTAATTCTTATATTCATTGCTGCCTTTGGATTGAATCACTAGTGGTGCTAGGGTTATTCATTGGTAAGGGTTCTTAGGTTTGGTTGATCTTTGAATCTACCCAAGATCAGGACATGAATAAACGAATAGGAAGATAGGACATAATCAAGGAACAACCGTTGGATGACTTATGTGGACATTACTTGGCTAAGTGTTTTCTCTCTTTGATATTTCATTCATCTACTTTGCTGTGTTTGATTTGATTGTGACCGACCAACTTACAAAACCCCCCCTTTTAGTGACTTGCATGCAACCACCATTAGTTTCGCTCCTTCCCTGTGGGATCGACCCTTACTTATTGACTATACTAGTTTATTTGTGAGGTTTTATATTTGACAGCTACGAACGACCACACGTCAAAATTTGGCGCCGTTGCCGGGGAAGGCAAGTTTTGAGCTTTTGGTGTTTTTGTGTGCTTTGTGTGTGTTTCGAAATTTTTGTGTGATTTTTGTGTGTTTGCTTGTGTGTGTGGACCTATCTTATGGTCCACACCCGTACTGCTGACTCTCCACCTTTAGCTATTGATTCAGAGATTGAGCGGACATTGAGGGAGAATCGGAGGGCAGCAACGATTTTGGCCGATCCACCTAGAGCGATACTGCAGGAAGAGATCGAAGAAGAAGAAGTGATGGCTGGCAATCCACCCACGTTGAGGCAGCTGACTGCTCCTAACTTGGAGCAGTAGCCAATGGCCGTAGAGTTCCCTGAGCTCCCAGCGGGAGTGAACTTTGAGCTCAAGTCTGGGCTTATGCATCTTTTGCCCCAGTTCCATGGGCTAAGTGGAGAGGACCCAAACAAACATCTCTCGGAGTTTCACGCCGTGTGTACCTCCATGAAGCCATGCAATGTAACGGAGGACCAAATCAAGTTGAGGGCTTTTCATTTCTCGCTTAAGGATTCAACCAACGAATGGTTTTACTACCTCACCCCAAGTAGCATCAATACCTGGGGAAAGATGAAGAAGGCGTTTCTGGAGAAGTACTTTCCAGCAACAAAGCTGAACAGTCTCAAGCGCAACCTGAGAAACATAGAGCAACATGGGACGGAGACGCTCTACGAGTACTATGAGCGTTTCAAGAGGTTGTGCTCCAGCTGTCCTTACCACGGGTATTCAGACCAAGATTTGGTCTTATACCTATATGGGGGATTGCTGGATGAAGAGAGACGAATGGTGAATGCGGCATGTGGAGGCAACATACTGAACAAGACACCTGCCAGAGCATTTGAGATATTCAGCGAGTTGTCGGAAGGCTCAAGGCAATTCAGTAAGAGGGCGAGCGCCCATGCAGTGAAAGCCACTACAAGTGATCATGCTCCCCCATCTATGGTGAAAGACATGAGCGAAATGAAGGAGATGATCAAGGTTTTGATGAGGAAGGAAGGACCGCCGAGGGTCAAGGAGTGCGAATTTTGCTATGCTACTTCGCATGCAACTGACGCATGTTCTACACTCCACGAGGAGTCCACTGAGCAAGTCAACACTGTTGGGGGGTACCAACAAAGACCACGGTACGACCCCTATTCCAGTACCTATAATCCCGGATGGAGAGATCACCCGAATTTAAGATACGGGAACACGCAGAACGTGGAGAACCCCCATGAGTTCCGACCAAGACCCCCCTCGGCAATACCAGCAGCAACAGCAGTACCCCCAGAGGCAGTTTCAAGGAGGCCAACAATTCAGAGGCCAAACAGATCAAAGACCGCAAGCGCAGGGAGCTCCCCGCACCACCAATCTTGAGGACCAGGTCAACACACTGGCACATCATATGACTACGCTGACGCCGACCGTGGGAACCATACAGCAAAACATGGTTCAGTTTCAACACGAGACCAAGTCCAGCATACAGAACTTAGAGAAGTAGGTGGGGAAGATCTCCCAAGCGATTAGCAAGCTTGAAGCTAGAGAGTCACGAGCACTCCCATCTCAAACTGAGATAAATCCTAGGCAAAACGTCAACTCCATGACGTCAAGGCCCAGATGGGAGCATGATGAAGAAAAGCTGCCAACCGAGAAGTACGAGGACGAACCGCGACCGCGGGCAATTTGCCGTGATCGCGGGTCTGTTGAGCAAGAGAATGGGCAATATGCGCCGATTAAGCGCGATCGCGGGCAGGATAGCCGCGACCGCGGGGCCCCAGTGCAAGAACCGCGAGCGCGGGGTGAAAACCGCGATCAAACTTCGGAAAATGGGCCGTCTCCACTTACATTTATGACGCGGTATGTCTACCCATAGGGATATTTTGACATCCCAGTGCCATTCCCTGCTGCGCTAGAAGATGACGAACCCATTGAGGGACTGAAGGGAATGTACGAGACATTCAGGAACTACAAGGTGACTCCCCAATTGAGCAAAACGATGCCTCGCTTTGCAAACTTCTTGAGGGAGCTATGCAAGCTCAAGAAGGAGCAAAAGGAGCGATCGAAGAAAAAGGAGAAAGTCAAGAAGGATGTCTCGGCTGTGATGCAAAAGAAGATCCCGAAAAAGTATGAAGATCCCGGGATGTTTAGCGTACCCTGCAAGATTAGGGAAACCGAGTTCAGCGAGACATTGCTGGATTTGGGGGCCTCAATCAATGTCCTATCGCTGTCCGTCTACAACACCCTCAATGTCGGACCACTAGAAAGCACGAAAATTGTCATCCAACTGGCTGACAACTCCATCATCATTCCAGAGGGCGTTGTGAAGGACGTTTTGGTGAGCGTCGACACCCTCGTCTTCCCTGCAGACTTCTTCGTCATGAACACAGGGAAACAATGAGGACGAGTAATGCTAGGGAGGCCTTTCATGAAGACCTCCAACACAAAGATCGACGTGGGCATAGGTACGATAAGCATGGAATTTGAGCGGAGGAAGGTAGAGCACAGGCTGGAGTCCATTCAGGAGCATCCCCCAGATTCAAGAGTATAGAGTACGGTTGCAAGAGGCAACCCAGGTTGAGAAGGTACAACAGGACATCGTGCCGCGACGATAACTATGGCGCTGCTCGGGAGGCAACCCGAGGTATGAGTTGCTGAACTCATCTTTTTCTTTTGTTTTCGTTAGGATTTGTTACTCTTTTTAATTTTGTTACATTAGCTGTTATTTTCTTTTTCTTACTTCGGTGGGCCACTAGAACTAACTTTGCAGCGGAGCCCCGACCCCAGCAACCCGCGATCGCGGTTCCACCACGGTGTTCCACGGAGTTTAGTTCTACAAAAAAAAAGTTCTACAAAAAAAATAAATAAATTTGGCCCACAGAATTTATTTCCGGCACGTTTTCTGAGGGGGTCAAACCCTTGTAACTCGCGCCGACTGTTACGCTGTAGGGCATTAACCCCGCGATCGCGGTATCTCGTCACCGAGCCTATAAGAGTGAGGCATGGCGGAGGCATTTTACAACACCTCCACCGCACGCTCTCACTCTCCAAACACTCGGATCTCCGACTCCGACCACCGCGACGACACCCTGCAGCACCGCGACCACCGTAGCGCCACCGAGGACCACCGGAGCCATTTTTATTTGAAGTTTTCTGCAGCCCAGAAACCGCAATCGCCGCTGTCAAGCACCGCGATCGCGGCCCTTCTTCTCCAGAGGACTTCATTCGAGCATAAACCGCGACCGCGGCCCACACCCCGCGATCGCGGGCCCCTCCGGTATTCCTTTCGTGCTTCTAGCTCCTTATTCCCACCATGTATGCTTTCGTAGCCAACATGAGGAGCCCGAGGCATCGGCGCTATTTCGAGACGTTCAGCCAACGGAAGATCGTCCAGACAAAATTCTAGGATCGACCGACGCTGACACAACTCGATTTGGAGGACTGCACTCATCAGTTGCTGAGCCACGGAGGGCTCGGTAACTTCATTGCCTTGTCCGTCCCGACATCCGACGAACTGACCCTGGAGTTCCTGGCCACGCTCGAACGCCACGACGACGGGATCACATTCAACCTGTTAGGGCGGCAAAGAAGGATGTCCTACCAAGGTCTGCGAGACTTTTTTGGCGTTACTGACGAGCCCACCGAGGATTGGGAAGCTGTAGGCGCCTTGCCAGAGTTCTTCTGGCAAGGTGCGACCCGGGATGTGATCAACCCCAGCGCCGATGAGTACAACTACAAGCTGACGCACCCCTGTTTGAGGTTGGCGCACAAGGTGCTAGCCATGACCTTTCTGGGACAGGGGGAGGTGAACAAGGTCTCCAGGCAGGACCTTACAGTGCTCTGGTGTTTGACACCAGAGAGCCACACCATCCCCTACTGGGTCGAGCTGTTTCTCTCCAGCTGCCTACGACTGAGAGAGAAGAAGGGCGGCAAGATCTCCATGGGAGGCATGGTGACGCTTATCGCCCGACAGTACGAGATCCTCACAGACCATTGGGAATTCCCCGACGAGAGCTACACATACAATATCAGGCTCATGCGGAGGTCCCATCTGTTGGAGGCCCGCGATGGAGAGTGTTAGGAAACGGAACTCTGGAACTTCAGTTCCCCTGAGAGTTCCTTTCCTCAGTTTCTCTACTTTTGAAGATGACAAATATTATGATACTAAAGTTTTATCTCAAAGATGTGCTTTAAGGAACCACAGGAATATATCGAAGGCAAGAAAGCCAAACAGGACAAGAGAACCAAAGGAACAAGACAAAGGAAGGAACCCAGAGGAACCTAGGTGTGCCCAGAAACGTAGCATGCGAGGTTGCGATTCCCGAGAAATTTGTGAACACCAAACCTCGGACAAAAGGAGGTGAAAGCAACTTGAGAGAAGCTTCCAAAAGCCTGCCACCATCCAAGAGCAAGACTCCAAGACACCTAGAACACCGAACCTCGGACAGAAAAAGGTGAAAGCGGCAGGACATGGAACCTGTCGTTGTCCAGAAGTCAGTTCCCAAGCGCCCAGAGTGTTGAACCTCGGACAAAAGAAGCTGGAGAACGACTTGGCTGAAGTAGTTGACTAACCTAGAAGGATTCTGAGCTGCCTAGGTTGTTTGCACATGCCAAGAACAACGTGGACCAAGGAGAACCACTTATCCTAGGGCAAGCTCAATCTGTGGGAACCAAGAGAAGATTAAGCTGCAAAGAATCCTCTATAAAAGGAAGACTAACTCAAGGGTTATCTTCAAGCATTGAAATACGACTCACACACATTAGAAAATATCCAGTGTGAACTATCAAACAAGATCATCAAAGCAAACCGAGATCAAGAGGAATCAGTCAAGGAATAGAAGAGCTGAGTGCTAAGTTCCTGTGACTATAAGTGATAGTTCCTAGGTGCGAAGGTCTGTTTCTTGGATTAATTATTGATTGTGTTAAGTTATCTAGGATTGCCTAACTGTGTGTAAGGCAAAGAAACTGTGTGTTTGTTCCTAGGATAAGCTGTAACCAAAAGAGATAAGAAATCAAGAAGTAGACCTTGAAATCCTTTCAGAAGAAAGGTAGTGGTTTTTATCCTGGATTGCTAGTTGGCAATCAAAGGTTTCCACTATAAGGAACTTGTCATTTGTTTGATTGTTTATTTCCGTTACGAAGGGAACTTAGAATCCATATTCTGAGTTCCTTAAGTTATTATCTAACAATCACGATCCTACAATTGGTATCAGAGCAGGAAAATCTCTAGATCTTTGTTAAGTTTACAGATCATGTCTCAACCAAGCAAGTTTGAGCTCAGAATCTCCACCAACAAGCCACATCTCCGAAAGAAAGGAGAAGAAACATGGTGGGAAAATTGCATGGAAAGCCACATCAAAACCAACGACTAGCAATGCTGGAGGATAGTAAAAAATGGAGATGGCTATGTCGACCTCACCATGAAGGAAGAAGATTGGAAACCAGAACACTATGTTATCATGGAGAAGAATGCCAAGGCCAGGTAGTTCATCCTCAATGGATTGGACAGAGAGGACATGGACAAGGTCATAGGCATCAAGACGGCCAATGAAATGTGGAAAGCTCTCAAGGAGATGCATGAAGGAAGTGAAGAACTAAAGCAAAGCAGAAAATTTGCTTTGGAAGGAGAATACCACACCTTCAAAATGATGGAAACTGAGACCATCTCAGAGTACTACTCCCGCTTCAATAGATTGATTGGAAAGTTAACAGCGGCGGGAGTCGACCTTGATGAAGTTTCCAAGTCCCTAGTGGTCATCAACGGACTCAACTCCAATTCACCCTTCTCAAGGGAATTATGAAGAACACTCCAGACATCCAATCCCTTCCCTTGACCCAAGTCATAGGGAAACTGGAAGTTGAAGAAGGAGAGCACACCAAAGCCAATGCCGACAAGAAACTGGAGAAAGGAATCGCCCTTAAAATCTCCAAAGCCTTCTCCAGGCTCGATATGGAACAAGAGAACTCAGACCTGGAAGAAGAAGAAGAGGACGAACTAACCGCCCTCTTCTCAAAGAACATCAAAAAATTCTTTGTGAAGGGAAGGTTCCAAAAGGGCAGTTCCTCCAACAATGGACTCAGAAGGGATCTCAAGGAAGTCTCCTGTTACGAGTGCAAGGAAAAGGGACACTATGCTAAGAACTGTCCCAACAAGGAAAACTCCAAGGAAGAAGAAAGACCTCAAAGAAAGAAGGCTCTCGTAGCCTCATGGGGAGAAGACTCAGATGAGGAACTGGATCTGAGTGGATTCTCTGGAGGAAGATGTCTCATGGCAAAAGGAGACTCAAGCGACTCAGAAGACCTTGAGGTAACTTCTGACGATCTCTTAAAATCCCTAGTTGACTGTGATAAGAAACAACTTCTTAAGATCATAAAGAAACTAGGAAAGAAAACCAGTTCCCTTTAACAGAAACTTGATGATTGTGAAGATGAAATTGCTTGCTTGACTGTTGAGAATTCTATTTGGAGTAAGAAACTTGATGAAACTGAGAAAGACCTAGCTGGAACTCACTCCAAACTCATTGATATTAGGAATGTGCATGCTAGTCACCTTAAAACTTGCAAATCTTGTGATGAAACTAGCATAGATTCTGTCAAAGTTCCCTTGCATGCTAACTTACCTGGAAATGACATGCTTCAATCCATAATTGATAGATTGGACATTCTCACTGATTCTATTAATGAAAAAACGATAAATCAAACTGTTTTTGTGAGACAACGTCATGGAATAGGATATGTCAACAACAAAGGGAACAATGATGCTGAAAATGAAAAGGCTAGGCGAGAACTTGTTGAGATGAATGAGAACCTCAGTACTGCTCTTGCCACTTCTCGTGATAGGAATCAATTCCTATCAGAAAAGATCATGGTTCTTGAGAACAAGGCTGAGGTTGCCAAACGTCTAAATGAAAGTTCTCAAAGTCCTAAGAAGGAACCTAAGGGAAAAGAAAAGATGGTTCCTGAAAACCAATGGTTCACCAATTCCTTTGCTCACAAAAGATATATTGACATGGCCCATAGCAAGGTTAGAAACAATGTTGATTTTAACAAAAGGAAAACTGAAAAACCTTTTAGGCCAGGAAAAGGAAAATATCGACATGTTGTTTACAATCGTTTGTGTACCTACTGTGGTAAGAATGGTCATTACAACACTGATTGTGCTAAGAAAAGGAACTTTGAAAAGGAGAAAAGTACTCATTACCATGAAAGGAACCAGTTCCCTGGTTATTCACAGACTCGCAATGCTAATCCCCCCAGTAAAGCCAAGCTTCGCTGGGTTCAGAAATCTTAGTTCCCTTATGTGCAGAAAGATGAGAGGCAACCTCAACTATGGTACATCGACAGTGGTTGCTCATGACATATGACTGGAAGAAGAAATCAAATGACCTCTCTTTAACCTCTCCAAGGAGGGAACATATCCTTTGGAGACAAAAACAAAGGGAAAATCTGTGGAATAGGAACTGTGAAACTCAACGATTACATTCAGGTAAACAAAGTTCACCTTGTTGATAATCTTGGTTTTGACCTAATAAGTGTGTCACAGCTGTGTGATCAAGGAGACAATGAAGTTAGATTCAGATCAAACGAATGTTCAGTCCTTGACTCCTCGGGACAAATCATCCTAAAAGGGAAAAGATTCAACAATGTCTACATAATTGATCCATCCTTTGTTCCCAAGGAGAAACTTTGTCTCTCAACTGTGAATGACCAAGCTGATTTGTGGCATCAACGCCTCGGTCATGCTAGCACCAAGCTGATTCAAAAGCTACACTCAAAGGAGCTAGTCAGAGGGCTGCCAAAGCTAAGTGGCACATCTAAGGAACTGTGCTCTGACTGTGTAAAAGGGAAACAGGCTCGTAGTTCCTTCAAGTCCAAAAACATGGTAAGCACCTCAAGGCCTCTTGAACTCATCCACATGGATCTGTGTGGACCCATGAGAGTTCAGAGCCTAGGAGGGAACATGTATATCTTTGTTCTTATCGATGACTTCTCTCGCTTTACTTGGACCATCTTTATTAAATCTAAGAGTGAAGTTATTGACCGCTTTAAAGATCTGGTTCCTTTGTTAGAAAAATCTCTTGATTGTTCACTCAATGCCATTCGGTCTGACCATGGTACCGAATTCAAAAATGGAGAATTTCTAATCTTTTGCAGTGAGCATGGAATTGATCACAACTTCTCTGCACCATACACTCCTCAACAAAATGGAGTAGTGGAAAGGAAGAACAGAACTTTGGAAGACATGGCTCGGACTATGCTGATCTCAAGTGGACTCTCTTAATCATTCTGGGCTGAGGCGATCAACACAGCTTGCTACATCATCAATCGAGCCATGCTTCGCCCAATCACAGAAAAGACACCCTCTGAGCTCCTAAGAGGAAGAGTTCCCAACATCTCACATCTGAGGGTGTTCGGATGCAAGTGCTTTGTGCATAACAATGGGAAGGACAATCTTGGCAAATTCGACCCAAGAAGTGATGAAGGAATCTTCATTGGATATGCCTCGGGTAGCAAGGCGTACAAAGTCTTCAACAAAAGGACTAAAAAGGTAGAAAAATCACTTGGAAAGATTGTGCAGAACACCACCAATTCCTTTGAAGACCCATTTCCCAAGTCATATCAAGAAGATCCAGATGAAGATGTCACTACACCCAGTTCCTGTCCTGCTGCTCGGAACCCTCCAATGGCTCCTCCACCAGTTCCCATGGATAATGAACAATAATCCATCTCTGGGAACCAGGAGCATGACGACAACATATGTGGAGACTTCAATGATTCATCTTCCCACATGATCTTCAATGGAGAAGGTGATCCCAACCAGGAAGCTGAATGCTCAACTCAGAATGTCTCCACATCAAATGCTCTAGCTCCTAACAGAGAAAGAAGAGTCATCAAGCCTCCAGTGAGGTTCGAACATCTAACCTTCTTTGCCTTCAATGCCTTTCTATCTATTGTGGAACCAAAGAACATAGGTGAGGCACTGAAGGATGCGGACTGGATCCAAGCTATGCAAGAAGAGCTTCATCAGTTTGAAAGAAACAAAGTATGGCATCTAGTTCCCCGCCCCAAGGATAAACACATCATAGGAACTAGATGGGTTTTCAGAAACAAGCTAGATGATACAGGAGCTGTGATAAGGAACAAAGCTAGACTCGTTGCTCAAGGATACAATCAACAATAAGGCATCGACTATGATGAAACTTATGCTCCAGTGGCAAGGATCGAAGCAATAAGATTGTTGATTGCCTTCGCATCTCACAAAGGGTTCAAGTTGTTCCAAATGGATGTAAAGACGGCCTTCCTCAATGGAATTCTTCAAGAAGAAGTCTATGTCAAGCAACCACCTGGTTTTGAAGACGACGATCATCCAGATCATGTCTACTTTCTAGACAAGACACTCTATGGCCTCAAGCAAGCTCCCAGAGCTTGGTATGATCGTCTTGCCCAATTCCTACTCTCAAATGGCTACAGGCGTGGAGTCATTGATAAGACTCTCTTCATCCTAGAAGAAGAAGGTAACATCTTAGTGGTTCAAATTTATATTGATGATATCATTTTTGGTTCCACTAACCTGTCCCTTGTAGATAAGTTCAAAGACTTGATGAGCAGTGAATTTGAAATGAGCCTAATAGGGGAACTCACTTTCTTCCTCGGATTGCAAATCACTCAAAAGAAAGATGGCATACAAATTCACCAACAGAAGTATGTCAGGGAACTACTGAAGAAGTTCAAAATGGATTCATGCAAGCCTCTCTCCACTCCCATATCCACCATTGCCCATTTGGATAAGGACCATTCGAGTCCTCTAGTGGAGGAGAAGCTCTATAGAGGTATGATAGGCTCACTCATGTACCTAACTGCTAGTCGACCAGACATTGTTTTTGCTGTTGGCTTGTGTCCTAGGTTCCAATCTTGTCCAAGAGAAACCCACTTGGTTGCTGTGAAGAGAATACTTTGCTATCTCAAGGGAACTGTCTCTCTCTGCATTTGGTACCCCAAAGAGTATCCCTTTGAGCTAATGGGTTTCACTGATGCTGATTATGCTGGATACTTGGTGGATAGGAAGAGCACCTCTGGAATGGCACAGTTCCTAGGCCCTTGCCTTGTGTCATGGGGATCAAAGAAACAAGTCTCAGTCTCTCTCTCCACCACAGAATCCGAGTACATTGCGGCTGCCTCCTGCTGTTCCCAACTTCTCTGGCTAAAGCAACAACTCGCGGACTTTGGTATGTCTTATGGCCCTCTTACTATTCTTTGTGATAACACTAGTGCCATAAACATTTCTAAGAATCCTGTGCATCATACTAGGACCAAACATATAGACATAAGACATCATTTTCTTAGAGATCATGTTGAGAAGGAAAATATCATTATGAAATTTTATAGAACTGAAGATCAGGTTGCAGATATATTCACCAAAGCTTTGAATAGAGCTCCTTTCGAGAACCTTAGATTGGAACTAGGAATGATTCTTATAACCTAGTAGTGACCTTAGCGTAAAGGCTCCTTTCAGTTCCCTTGATTAACTAGTATAAGATCATCTACTTGTTAAGTCTTGGTATCTCTGTGTTATATCTTTTGCTACAAACCCTCTTTTCCATAATGGTTTCTTAAAAAAGGTTTTGACAAATTTTTCTAAGTTCTTCTCCTTAGTTGTTCATCTCTTATTAAAATTCAATCATTGTCCAAGTTTCTTTGTTGGCCCAAAAGTCATAATCTGATCATCTTTCTAACCCAACAATACAAGCCGAAATGATGATTGTGTACTATGACCCTCCCTTGCCTCATTACACAATCTATTTCCCTATGATCCTCTTCTTAACCCTCTCTGGGAACTAGTGTGTAATGCGATAAATGGCGTCCTTGATTCCTTGTATGGGAACGTACTTTTCGGTTCCATGTTCTTAAACCCACATCAAAGTTCCCATATATCCCTCTAGCACACTGAAAATATCGCCAGAAAGGAACTAGGATGGGCTACCCCTTAAACGGCTAGTAAGAGAATTGCTCCTCCCAAGACAGTATTTATGGCAAATCTCACAGCGTCAGAGACGTCTTCTCAGCCTTGAACAGTTGCCATTTTTGAGCATCTAATCTTTGAATTTGTGACAGTTGCAAAGGCGCAAAAGCTTCAAGAAAATTAGCCGTTTCAACTCTTCAGAGTTCCCAGAAATATCTCCAATGGCTTGATTCTCAACGGCTCCAAAATTGCTCAAGGGTTTTTTAAGGTTTCCTGTTTGATTGAGCCGAGCACTCTATTCTCTCACGCCTTCTCTCAATCTCATGTTCACCTGTCTCTCTCAAAACACAAAGCTCCTCAAATGGCCAAGAAAAACCTCAATCTTAACCTTGCTCAATTGGAGGTAATCAGGCCGATAAGATGACAACAGGCCAAGATGAAGGAACTGCAGAAAAGAAGGAAACTGAAGAGGAGGCCACTACGCTGCCATAGGAACGTCTCTCCTAGTTCCCAGTGCTATAACATCACAGTGTGCTAGTAGTTCCCTAGGGTCCTACTCCCCTCTTCTATCCTTTTTTGTCTATGTCAAGCTGTTTGTGATCTTTTGTTTCTTTTTCCACCATGCATCTCTGGGCAATGTACTTGATTTTAATGATTAATGAACTCCTTTAGCAATGTTTCTAATGCATCATTTGTCTTTGCCTTAAGTTTCTATTATGGTGACTATCATGGGTTTCACGCAATTGTTTATTTCACATTGATATCCTATACTTGATAAGTAAATTGATCTTTTCGATGATGTCAAAAGGGGGAAGAATGGATACGAACCTTGAACTACTAGACTTATAGGAAATCTGAACCCGTTCTATTTCTGAGGGGGAACTTGAATAACTTAGTTCATCTGCTTAGGGGGAATTTGCAACCATTGAATGTTCTCTCATTATTTTATAACGTTGTAAATCCCTTAAATTCAACTGGTCTCATGAAATTCAAAGTCCTATTATGTTGCTAGGTTCCTTGTATTTGTCATTATCAAAAAGAGGGAAATTGTTAGGAAACGGAACTCTGGAACTTCAGTTCCCCTGAGAGTTCCTTTCCTCAGTTTCTCTACTTTTGAAGATGACAAATATTATGATACTAATGTTTTATCTCAAAGATGTGCTTTAAGGAACCACAGGAATATACCAAAGGCAAGAAAGCCAAACAGGACAAGAGAACCAAAGGAACAAGACAAAGGAAGGAACCCAGAGGAACCCAGGTGTGCCCAGAAACGTAGCATGCGAGGTTGCGATTCCCGAGAAATTTGGGAACCCAAAACCTCGGACAAAAGGAGGTGAAAGCGACTTGAGAAAAGCTTCCAAAAGCTTGCCACCATCCAAGAGCAAGACTCCAAGACACCTAGAACGCCGAACCTCGGACAGAAAAAGGTGAAAGCGACAGGACATGGAACCTGTCGCTGTCCAGAAGTCAGTTCCCAAGCGCCCAGAGTGTTGAACCTCGGACAAAGGAAGCTGGAGAACGACTTGGCTGAAGTAGTTGACTAACCTAGAAGGATTCTAAGCTGCCTAGGTTGTTTGCACATGCCAAGAACAACGTGGACCAAGGAGAACCACTTATCCTAGGGCAAGCTCAATCTGTGGGAACCAAGAGAAGATTAAGCTGCGAAGAATCCTCTATAAAAGGAAGACTAACTCAAGGGTTATCTTCAAGCACTGAAATACGACTCACACACATTAGCAAATATCCAGTGTGAACCTTCAAACAAGATCATCAAAGCAAACCGAGATCAAGAGGAACCAGTCAAGGAATAGAAGAGTTGAGTGCTAAGTTCCTGTGACTATAAGTGATAGTTCCTAGGTGCGAAGGTCTGTTTCTTGGATTAATTATTGATTGTGTTAAGTTATCTAGGATTGCCTAACTGTGTGTAAGGCAAAGAAACTGTGTGTTTGTTCCTAGGATAAGCTGTAACCAAAAGAGATAAGAAATCAAGAAGTAGACCTTGAAATCCTTTCGAAAAAAGGTAGTGGTTTTTATCCTGGATTGCTAGTTGGCAATCAAAGGTTTCCACTATAAGGAACTTGTCATTTGTTTGATTGTTTATTTCCGCTGCGAAGGGAACTTAGAATCCACATTCTGAGTTCCTTAAGTTATTATCTAACAATCACGATCCTACAGAGAGTACACCTGGCTCTCCCTGGCCGGAAACATACACCGCATGAGGTTGCCTCGTCCGATGCCTTTTGGGCCCCGGGCGAGGGATTTCTACCTTTATGCCGACGGGGAGCAGGGATCGTCGTCCGATGAGGAAGGGGACGACGACGACGAGGAAGAGACTACGGAGGAGGACATGGAGAGAGATGTGCCATCACCGCCTGGTTCCAGGGGCCCTCCTGTATATCCTAACTACACTCACCAGGCATCTGGATCTGGTAGTGCTTCTGGAGGGGCTCCCTAGGACCAGCTCTTGGACAGAATGACAAACCTGCAACTGAGGCAGGATGAGCAGATACAGAGAAGCGCCGAGTAGGAACGCGGCATCTTCCAGAGGCTAGAGGAGCATGAGAGGAGAAGCGCTGAGTGAGAGCGCCAAATCTCCACCCGCCTGGAGGAGCACGAGAGGCAGAGCGCTGAGTGGCAGCGCAACATGGAGGTCAACCTTGCCTACCACGCCAATCGCCTGGACAACCACCTCACTATCGTTGAGGACCAGGTGGTTCATCTGCAGAGGAGAGCTGAGGCTTTCTTCAACGCCTATGGATATTGGCCTCCACCCCAGTGAGTACTTCTATTTTTCCCCTTATCTTTTTATTTGTCCTTCATACATTGAGGATAATGCATGATTTAAGCATGTGGGAGTAGAAGTATTCACTACCTATCTTGTACATATTTCTCTTCCAGCATTGTACTTTGAATTTCAGCATTTTCAATTTCAAAAAAAAAACAAAAAAAAAACAAAAATCCTGGGACAAGTCGAAAACCCGAAAGGGCGGCTTGGGTAAAAAGCAGGTGGCCCGGACCAGCTCTAGGTTGGGGTAAGAAGGTGTCTGAGTGACGTAAGCTTATGTGAGCACATCTATGAAAAAAATAAATATGAGTGGCTAGGATGAAAACCCGAAAGGGCTCCTAGGCAAAATGAGTGAAAAGAAGAGGAGAGTTTTCTAGGATCTGATTTTACCGACGGGGCGGCATAAGAAGAGGAGTCGAAGAAGGATTGTCGGGTAGGTCACTCTGGGAGGCATAAGGAGTCATAGATGGAGGCTAGGATTAGAGGTTACTCACACCATTGGATGTTCGGGTTAAGCTTAGGAGAAGTACTCTGCTTGCCCTTTAAGCTGGTTGAGTTGTGGATGTGTTGTGAATGAGATTGGTGCCAGGAGCTTGGCATGGGTTAGGTGACTCTTAGTTGGAGGACATGCTTCCTGAGACCTTGGGTACTGCATTGGAGGAGTAGACTCTTTATTAGTTTACTCGAGGACAAGCAAAGGTCTAAGCATGGGGGAGTTTGATAAGCACTACTTTGTAGGGCTTAACTAAGAGTTATTAGAGGGTTTTATTGGTGTCATTCGGGTAGATTTAGACACATTCATGTGTATGGCGTTTGGGGGCGAAGTTTGGTGTTTTTGGAAGTGTTTGAGCTATGTTGGATATCATAGGAGACACTGAGGAAGGAAGCCACCAAGAGAAGACGCCAAGGAAGTAAAGAGGAGAGGTTAGGAGGCGAAGCCAAGGAGTAAAGGCCGAGCATTAACCGCGACCGCGGGCAAGGGTGCCGCGATCGCGGTTCCTCGGGGCAAGTCGAGAATTATCTGCAGGCGCAGAGAAGTGTGAAGAGCGCGGAGCCACAAGGGGCCGCGATCGTGGTCCATGGGCCGCGATCGCGGGTCATCAACGCAGGAAGTTCGGACTTTTCCCGAATCTATCTTTTCTATTTTCTTTTCTTATTTTCTCATTTTATTCCGTTTCTTTTCTTATTGGGCTAGGTCATTTGTTAGAAGCCCTATATATACTCTCTTTAGCATTAGGTTTGAGGGTTCACCATTCTAGAGTTTCATTTCATCGTTGCCACTTTTCATACTTTTGAAGTTCATCATGTTTATGAGGACCTAAGCCTCTTTTGCTTAGTCCGGTAATGAAAGCATAAGTTTATTCATCTGGTTGTGAGGTTTTGTTCCTATCTATCTTATCCTATTGAGTTATATCTTTTCTCTTGCGCAAATTCTTATTTGGATGTTTTTTGGTTTATCTAGATTGATCACCTAGGTTTATTGCTTTCATTCATATTGCTAATACTATGGAACTGTTGGGCTAACGCTCTAGTTCGAGTAGCGAGCATAGATTATATCTGCCACTGTGGAATTTATCTATGTAGAGAATTGATTACATGTTGAATGCTTCTGGTTGAGGTGTTATGTGTATCCTGGTTAATTCTTATATGCATTGCTGCCTTTGGATTGAATCACTAGTGGTGCTAGAGTTATTCATTGGTAAGGGTTCTTAGGTTTGGTTGATCTTTGAATCTACCCAAGATTAGGACAGGAATAACCGAATAGTACGATAGGACATAATCAAGGAACAACCGTTGGATGACTTATGTGGACATTACTTGGCTAAGTGTTTTCTCTCTTTGATATTTCATTCATCTACTTTGTTGTGTTTGATTTGATTGTGACCGACCAAATTACAAAACCCCCCCTTTTAGTGACTTGCATGCAACCACCATTAGTTTCGCTCCTTCCTGTGGGATCGACCCTTACTTATTGACTATACTAGTTTATTTGTGAGGTTTTATATTTGACAGCTACGAACGACAACACGTTAATAACCTCTTGATGTGGCTACACCCCATCAAGTGCCATCCACAAGCATTGCCGCCCCAGATGCCGCCGCAGATTCCACCACGGATGCCACCCAGGATGCTGCGCCGGCGCCTACCGAGCTGAAGGCTAGTCCGCCGGGCAACTCTCTGAGTCCCCCGCACACCAAGGACTCCACACATCCCTTTGACCCAGGTGAGTCCATCCAGCCCGTGAGTGCCGAGGAAAGTGGTCTGAGCCTGCCGAGCGCCGCGCTCCTTTCACCGCGCCGCCAACTCCTGCGTTGGCGTCTCCTGAGCCACCACCAAGGGAGATCACTCACGCTCGAGCCAAGGAACTCAACCATCAGATGCAGAAGGGTCTACTCTACCTTGGAGCACCGAGCCAAGTTGCATTGGAGTCGATGACTCTACTCATGGTATGCTCGGATGCCTAGCCGCTGCGCATGTAAGCACCGAGAGACTTACACATGCATTTTGGGATGTCACTTTATGCCTTAAATGTTTGTGTAATTTTTATTACTTCATTTTAGACTTGGTTTATATTTCATGACATTATGGAATTAAATGCCTAGGTTTGATGCTCGGTTTGGCCGAGTGGCCCTGTAAGCCTTTACAAGGCATCGTTGTTGTTTGTTTTGGACACGTTCATTTTTTTAATCAAAAACTTAAGCTTTGGCTGCTACTATTTGTTCTCCTCAAACCACAAGCTCGTGCATAAGATCGAGCCTCCGGAACTTGGATCGAGTGAGTCGCATCTCGTCCATCCTCCGCCCCTCGTCTTCTTGACTCGGTGAGTGACATATGAGCCTTGAAGTTGCTTATCCTTCTGCTCCGGTTCGAGACACCCACCAACCATTTTCTACACACCCCTAGAACTCCACCGTCCTCCCAACATTCACCTTTGCCGAACAACCCCCGCCAACGCCGCCAGCCCTTGCTCTTGCCTCCGACCGCCGTCTTGGAGCTTGCCTTGCACCGTGGCCTCCCCAGATCCTTGCTCGCATCATGTGGTATCAGAGCCCATGAGGTGAGCTCGTGAAAAATTGGTTTATGTCATGCTAAGTCAGATTTGCAAGCCTAGTTGAGTTGCTCTTGTTGTGTTGCATGCTAGCGGCCTCCTGCCGACAAATTTTCTTTGAGTTTCTACAATACGTGTGTCCTTGTTATTGCTGGGATTTTTCTGCAGTTTTTTGGAGCTTGTTAGTCCGTCATTAGGAGGAAGACGAGTCACCAAAGAATTGCCAACCCACCGAAGTTACAATTTTCCTTGTTGTCTGACGTGTGACCTTCCAAGTGCACCAAAACCGCCACTTAATGGGCTAGAGATAAGGTTGAATCATTCTCCAATTGTTTCATCTGCCGACCTTTACTGCTTTAATATGCTCTTGTGCTGCATGGTTTAAGTTATTGAATGTGTTTATTGCCTGCTGTAATTAAGTCCGAAGCAATCAAATTCAAGGTGACAAAAAAAAAACATAGGCTAAAAACGTGTGATCCAAAAAGGTTTAGTGTATATTATACATTAGGAAGCCTAGCCTTTTAGTGTATATTATTATATCTAGGACCTTGTGCTTATTTAAAAAAAAACACTTTGCAGACCCGAAAGCTATTACAAGCACAAGACCTTGCCCTTACCTTGTAGAGGTCGTAAAACTCGGACTTGGCTAAAAAAAGAAAAAAAGAAAAAAAAAGAGGCCAAACAAAGACCAATAGGTGACATTTTGCGGATCACACTAAGGCCAAAATTTTAGTAGTTTCTTTGAACTTGTTTGTGACGATTTGTTAATGCAAGCAATTCGGGTTCAATTGCTTGATTTTGTGCATGCCAAGAGTTGCTGATTGGCGGGGCTTTGTGGTCGAGTCTAGGAGTCATAGGAAACTTTCCTTGTCAAATAGGCGTTGCTTGCTATCTACCTTAGCTTGACTCGAATCAAGAAATTTGTTTGAGCCCTTCACGAGGCCTAAGAACCATTGACAAGCTTGGCATCGTAAGGACCTCGTGTGAGTCTTAGTTCTTAGACTAAGTTGGAAGCATGAGTAAGTCGTCGAACACCGGAAAGGGCATCACCATCTCCGAGCCCCTTCCCACGCCTCCTATTACTATGAAAGTAATCAAGGAAGCCATCCAAGCCAGCCAAAAAGCTATGGACGAGAGGTTGCGCCAACTAATCCACACTCTTGAAGAGAAACACTCAGCCTTAGAGAGGAGTTTGGACTCCAAGATCGAGCAATCCTTGAGAGGGCGGTTGAGTGAACACCGAGAACCCGATACATCATCTTATGCCTATCAAGGAGAAGGAAGCTACTCTAGGAGTCTCACGCAGGAGGTCTCCCTATTGTCCTTGGGCGGAGCTACTACTACCGAAGCTCCATTAATGATCACCCCGAGAGAAGAGGATGGTATGGATTCTGACTTTTAATTTTCAACTTCTTTATCTCGTCCTCCTAGTTTGCCTTTGTTGCGCACTAACCATGCAGGTGAGGGCTCACGAGGGACTCATGCAAGACATCCAGAGCCGTTTCCAACGAGGGAACAAGAGCTTTATCCACCCCGCCACCGCGAGACGAATCCTCCAAGAAATCTGGTCTTCAACATGATGCCTCAGAGGAATGTAGCCATGCGTGAGGATGTGCGTGCACGGAGGCCTTTCACTCCGAGAATGCCTTATCAAGGAGGCCGTGGATACTACGAGGAGGACCAAGAGAGGTACCAAGGAAGAGACCGACCTCAAGTTCCCAAAATTGAAATTCTGCAATTTGGAGGTACGTGTGATCCTGACTCTTACATAGATTGGGAAAATAAGGTAGAACAAATCTTTTCTTTCTTTGAGTGCCCGAAGACACGAAAGTTAGCCTTGGCTTCCATTCGTTTCGTGGAGTTTGCACAACAATGGTGGCTAGAGGAACAAGACGAGCGTGACTATGAAGGCATACCTCCTATTGACACTTGGGACGAGATCCGTACAACTCTTAGGAATAGATTTATCCCGGACAACTACCAAGAGCGTGTGCACACTAGGTTAGAGAACCTTAAGCAAGGTGGGCAAACCCCAGATGAATACTATAGAGAGCTTAGGATGCTATTGTTTAGGTCAGGACTTAGGTTTCCTGAGGGGTATATCATCTCCAAATTCATCAATAACCTTACCCCTGAACTCAAGTCCATCGTATCCTACCAACACTTTCCCAAGGGCACTAGGATAAAAGATGTCCTACACTACACTACTCAAGTGTACAAGAATCTGCCTCACAAGATATCCCATCCGTCCAACCCTAGAACATGGCAGTCATCTTCCTCTTCTAGCCAACCCCATCTAGCCCCACGGCGACAAGATCCTAGGCCTGAGTTTTCTACTCCTCACACAAGAAGAGAGGCTTCGTCTCCTTCACAACATCCGAAGAAAGAAGGAGAAGGACGCACCCGAGATTTGAAGTACTTCAAGTGTCTAGGTAGGGGACATTTTGCTAGAGATTGTCCTACCAATGAGCAAGTCCTACTCAACACCCACAGAGAGTTTGAGTCGGAGGACGAGTTAGAAGAAGAGACCCAAGGACTTGAAGAAGATTATGAAGAAGTGCACGTGAAGGCGGCTGAGGGCGAATGCTTTGTGGTCAAGAAGACCCTTGTTGCTTCCGAGAGCCCAAGCCTTCCCAACCAAAGGGAAACCATCTTCCATACTCATTGCACCATTCTAGGCAAAGTATGTAGCATGATCATAGATGGTGGATCATGTTGCAACATCATTGACCAAGAAGTGGTCAAGAGGTTTAGCTTGCCCGTCATTCCTCACCCCCAACCCTACACCCTGTGTTGGCTCAATTCTTCTACTCCTCTCAAAGTCAGAGAACAAGCCAAGATTCACTTTGCTATCGGGGGATATGAGGACGAGGTCCTACGTGATGTGCTTCCTATGACCGCATGTCACCTCCTTCTAGGACGTCCTTGGCAGTATGATGGAGGAGTCAACCATCAAGGGGTGACCAATGAGTACTCATTTATCATGAAGGGGAAGCGGATCACCCTTCACCCATTAGCTCCTCATGAGATCATGGATGACCACGTGGCTAAGGAACAACGGAGAGCACTCCAGGAGAAGGAAGATCAAGCCAAGCCTAAGAAGATGTCGATCGGCAACAAGGGTGGAGCCTCTAATCACATGCTCCTAGCAAAGCCTGAGGAGGTTGACCAAGCCATCCAAGCGGATAGGGTGTATTTTCTCCTCATCTTCAAGGACACTCTTCTGACCACTAAAGACCTCCAAGATCTTCCTAAGCCCATTTCCCAACTCCTTCTAGACTTTGATGACCTATTTCAGGAGGAGATTTGATCGGTGCTATTTTGTAGTGCATATCTAGGGGTTATTACCAGGTTTGAGGTGCCATTTGGATGGATTTAGAGCACAATCGTGGATTATGGAGTTAGAGTAGAGAAGTGAAGAAATCATGGGATTTATAGAGGTTTGAAGTGTATTGAAGAGTAGAAGAACAATGTGCTGAATTCAAATGGTTTGTTCTCTCTACTCAGATGTACAAATGAAGTGATTCTAATTCAAGGAGTTAGATCTTGAAGTCTACTGCAAGTCCTCAAAATATGAGCGCAATCCGAGTTGGGAATCAAAAGTTATGGCGTTTTTATGGAAGTGTCGCAGAAGCTGAAGAAGACACCGTCTGACGCCCCGCGCTGGAAGCCACCGCGCCCCGCGGTGGAACTCGCCGCCCCGTGGTGGACTTGTTAACGCCTCGCGGCCAGCGAGATATTATTTCCTAATTTGCATTTCCGGATTTCCTATTTTTATTTTCTTATTTCCTTTAGTATTATTTCTAGGTTTAGCTTATTTTCCCTAGCCTATTTAAGACCTTTTCCAGGTCTTGAGTAAGGAGACACTTTTATTATCATCGTAGTTTTCTTTTCTCAATTAGGGTTTCATTCGCAAGTCAATGGAGCACTAATTTCCCTTTGTTCTACTAGACGTTTGAAGCAATACAGTTGATTCGGTTGTGAGATTTCTATTCCTTGTTCTTATTCTTATATGTGTTGGTTTAATTCTCTTGGTTATATTGAGTATTGATTTATTGTTATTCTTCATAGCCTGGCCAACTAGGTTGAGTAATATTTATCAATTGCTAGGATTGCATATAGTGGAATACGAGTGCATATCTAGTAGCATACATGATTAAACATATAGTGGAATACGAGTGTTTAATTGTGAGTGAGAATTATTTGCATGTTGAGTAGTAAGGTTTTCTTCTATTTGCATGTATCCTATATCCTTGCATGCATTGCTATTGCTTTATTAGTGGTAAGGTTTTCTTCCATTGATACTGTAGTAAGTACTATCAACAACTTTCTGAATTGGTAGTTAATAACGATCAGGGTGGGAACAACCATAAGAATAGTAAAAGAACTTGGATTTATAAGATTTCAGTGATCGACTTATATCTCTGTATTGTGGATCTCGTTCTAGTGGAACTACTTTCCCCAATCATATTCTCAAATCAACCAAAGCTGTTTACTTTACTGTGTTTGATAACCAAAACCCCCTTTCTTGTTACTTGTCGGTTACACATCTTTTGCATACTAATCAACACTTAGAAAGATTACTTCCTCCCTGTGGATTCGACCCTTGCTTGTCTCTACTACTTGTTTAGGTTTGTTAGGTTTTATTTTGACCGGGTTTAGGACGACTAAAAACCCGTCCGTCAAGATTCCCAGTGGTTTGCCGCCTATTTGAGGCATTGAGCACCAAATAGACTTCATTCCTGGTGCTACACTTCCCAATCGGGCAGCCTATAGGGCTAATCCCGAAGAGACTAGAGAGCTCCAACGGCAAGTGCAAGAGTTGCTAGACAAAGGCTATATGAGGGAAAGCCTTAGTCCTTGTGCCGTCCCGGTCATTCTAGTGCCTAAGAAAGATGGGTCTTGGCGTATGTGTGTTGATTGTCGAGCCATCAACAACATAACCATCAAATACCGCCACCCAATCCCCAAGCTAGATGACATGCTCGATGAGATTCATGGAGCTAGTGTTTTCTCCAAGATAGACCTTAAGAGTGGCTACCATCAAATTAGGATGAAGGAGGGCGACGAATGGAAAACAGCATTCAAGACCAAGTATGGACTATATGAGTGGATGGTTATGCCCTTTGGTCTCACCAATGCTCCTAGCACCTTCATGAGACTCATGAATCATGTACTCAGGCATTTCCTAGGGAAGTTTGGGGTAGTCTACTTTGATGACATCCTAGTCTATAGCCACAACCTTCGGGAGCATTTGAGGCAAGTGTTGGAGGTGCTACGAAAGGAAAAGTTTTATGCCAACTTCAAGAAGTGCCACTTTTGCTCCGACCATGTGGTATTTCTAGGGTTTGTCGTCAGACATGAGGGCTTGAGAGTGGACGAGGAGAAAGTTAGGGTCATCCAGGATTGGCCAACACCTACCACTATGACTCAAGTATGTAGCTTTCTTGGCCAAGCCGGATTCTATTGCCGGTTTGTGCGGGACTTTAGCACACTTGCTTCCCCACTAACCGAGTTGAGCAAGAAGAATGTGGCTTTCAAGTGGGAAGCTGCTCAAGAAGTGGCCTTTGCAACACTTAAGGCCAAGCTCACACATGCACCCCTTCTTGTACTACCCAACTTTGAGAAGACCTTTGAGATTGAATGTGATGCTTCAGGCATATGTCTTGGGGGAGTACTCATGCAAGAAGGAAAGCCAATAGCATACTTTAGTGAAAAACTGGGTGGGGCCGAGCTCAATTACCCGACCTATGATAAGGAGTTGTTGTCTTTAGTGCTAGTGCTCAAGGTGTGGCAACATTACTTGTTGCCTCGGGAGTTCGTGATTCACTCTGACCATGAGGCAATGAAGTTCTTGAAAGGCCAAAGCAAGCTTAATAAAAGACATGCCAAGTGGGTCGAGTTCATAGAGTCTTTTCCCTATGTGATTAAGCACAAGAACGGGAAATACAACATAGTTGCTGATGCTTTGTCACGTGGATATTCACTCTTGGCTCTTATGGATGCTAGATTGCTAGGATTTGCTTTTATGAAGGAACTCTATGCTCATGATCCTAATTTTTGTGACATATATGCTGCATGTTTGTCTAAGGGGGAACGGGATCAATTTTACTTGCATGAGGGTTTCTTGTTTAAGGAAAATTGACTTGGATTCCGAAGGGGTCAACTAGAAGAATACTAGTTCAAGAGGCACATGGTGGTGGTCTCATGGGACATTTTGGGATACTTAAGACTTTGCATACACTTAGGGAGCATTTTTATTGGCCTCGCATGGTTGGGTATGTGAAGAAATTTTGTGCTTCTTGTGTCACATGTTTGCGTGCTAAGTCGAGAGTCCAACCCCATGGTCTTTATACACCCTTACCCATTCCCCAAGCACCTTGGGAAGATATTTCTATGGATTTTGTACTTGGTCTGCCTAGGTCAAAGAGGGGTAGAGCTTCTATTTTTGTTGTGGTAGATCGGTTCTCTAAGATGGGTCACTTCATTGCTTGCCATAAGACCGATGATGCTTCTCATGTTGCTACTCTATTCTTTGAAAATATTGTGAGATTGCATGGAGTCCTTAGGTCTATAGTGTCTGATCGTGATGTCAAGTTCCTCAGCTAATTTTTGGAAGACATTGTGGGCCAAGCTTGGCACTAAGCTTCTCTTTTCCACCACTTGCCATCCTCAAACAGACGGCCAGACTGAGGTAACTAATCGTACTCTTGGTGCTTTACTTAGATCATTATTACAGACTAACTTGTGCAGGTGGGAGGATTGTCTACCCTTCATTAAGTTTCCATACAACCGATCCATTCATACCGCCACCAAGAGAACGCCATTTGAAGTGGTGTATGGCCGCAACCCCGCAACACCTTTGGATGACTTACCATATGCCATCATGGAACGAGAAAGCAAGGAAGGTGCCGACCATGCCCACAAGATTCAGAAGCTTCATGAGGACACACGGTTGCAGCTTGAGAGGAAGGCCATGCAATACAAAAGACACACCGACAATGGCCACAAGGAGTTGTTGCTTGAGCCTAGAGATTTGGTGTGGGTGCACTTGAGAAAAAAGCAATTACCGACCCTCCGCAACTCCAAGCTCAAACCTAGAGGAGATGGGCCATTTTAGGTGCTTGAGAAGATCAACGACAATGCCTACCGCATCGAGTTGCCACCAACCTATGGTGTCCACGATGTGTTCAACGTTGCCGATTTGGCGCCCTACTTGGTGGACGATGAAGCCGACCTTGATGTGCTGGGTTCAAGGGTGAATCCTTTCCATGGAGGGGAGGATGATGTGGCTATACCCCATCAAGTGCCGTCCACAAGCATTGCCGCCCCGGATGCTGCGTCGGTGCCTAGCGAGCTGAAGGCTAGTCCGCCAGGCAACTCTCCGAGTCCCCCGCACACCAAGGACTCTACACGTCCCTTTGACCCAGATGAGTCCATCCAGCCCGTGAGTGCCGAGGAAAATGGGTCCGAGCCTGCCGAGCACCGCACTCCTTTCATCGCGCCGCCAACTCATGTGTTGGCGTCTCCTGAGCCACCACCAAGGGCGATCACTCGCGCTCAAGCCAATGAACTCATCCATCAGCTGCAGAAGGGTCTACTCTACCTTGGAGCGCCGAGCCAAGTTGCATTAGAGCCGGTGACGCTACTCATGGTATGCTCGGATGCCTAGCCGCCGCGCATGTGGGCACCGAGAGACTTACACATGCATTTTGGGACGTCATTTTATGCCTTAAATGTTTGTGTAATTTTTATTACTTCATTTTAGACTTGGTTTATATTTCATGCCATTATGACATTAAATACCTAGGTTTGATGCTCGGTTTGGCCGAGTGGCCCTGTAAGCCTTTATAAGGCATCATTGTTGTTTGTTTTGGACACGTTCATTTTTTTTAATCAAAAACTTAAGCTTTGGCAGCTACCATTTGTTCTCCTCAAACCACAAGCTCGTGCGTAAGATCGAGCCTCCGAAACTTGGATCGAGTGAGTCGCATCTCGTCCATCCTCCGCCCCTCGTCTTCTTGACTCGGTGAGTGACATCCGAGCCTTGAAGTTGCTTATCCTTCTGCCCTGGTTCGAGACACCCACCAACAAACCATTTTCTGCACACCCCTGGAACTCCACCGTCCTCCCACCATTCACCTTTGCTGAACAACCCCCGCCAATGCCGCCAGCCCTTGCGCTTGCCTCCGACCGCCGTCTTGGAGCTTTCCTTGCACCGTGGCCTCCCCGGATCCTTGCTCGCATCACCTCTGCTTCAAACTGGCTAAGTCTTCGAACACTCATGTTAGTTGACCTTCTATTGTTCACTTTTACCAGCATGTACACAGAGGGTGACAAAACTTGGTCCTATTTGGAAGCTGTTTCCCTTCTTTCACAAAACCATTTAGAAATGGTCTCCAGAATTGCATCAAACAGGGCAAGAATAGGCCACTGACGTTGGGTTTTCCATAGGCCATTAAGACACTCGGCGTTGTTGCTCGTCATGATGTTAAACCTGTTCCCATAAAAATGCGCCCTCGCCCAGTTTTTAACTCCAGCTTCTTTGAGATATTGACCAATCTTTGGAGATGCAACTATGAGTTGAGCAAACTGATGATTGAACTCAACTACAGTGTAAGGGTTCGTAGCTTTTTTTAAGACGCCAAATAGGTCTTGCCTGCCAAACTTCCTCTTGAAGTTTTGGTAGATGTGATAAATGCAAAACCAATGCTTGGCGAAGTAATAGCTATTTCTCAGAGCCTTCCCAATGCTAACGTGACGGTCAGACACAAAATACACCTTGGGATGATCTAGAACAACAACCTTTAATTCACTGAAGAAAAATGAGCACGCATGGTCGTTCTTACTGTTAACAACGGCTACAGCAAGTGGATATATTTGGTCGTTTCCATCTTGAGCCGTAGCCAGGAGAAGTATGCCCTTGAACAAGGCAGTCAAGTGAGTGTCGTCAACTGATATTACCTACATACGCAAAACTATGTTGTAAAAAATTGGCCTGAAAAGGTCATATATGCTCTGAAAACAACAACATAAGTCCTGACTTATGATGTTTGGTATGTTCGTCACACATGCAATCATATAGGTTTTTGTCCTGACAAGTCAACAATATGGCCTAACAATGACAACATATGCCCTAAAATTAAATTCATTGTACTAACCTTTTTAAGATGTGGCGCTACCCTTATCCATTGACCTAAAGTCCAGAAGACATACTTGAAGCGTTGGTCAGCATCTGTGACTATTCTCGTGTATGTTCCAGGATTTGATTTCTCTAACATGTGCATGTAAGAGTACATGGCGGTATAGCTTTCCTCAGATGTACCATGTTCCATATCCTAGGCGAAGAGCCGCACTCGATTGGCTTTGTAGTAGCTTGTCCTTATTCCAAGCTCTAACATGAAATCCTGAATCTCTGTAGCACGGAGGCATTTACAGCCGTTTAAAAACCTGAGATGACACGAAGTGAATGTATAAATGCATATTAATTGGCCTTTGATAAGCAAAACTAATGAAAGCCAAGAAAAAACATACTTGTGAAGTACTTTCTCGGCAATCAGGCGAGAAGTTGCTCCTCTGTGATGATTGTTCTTTACTCTCATGCCACAGGTATGATCCGCCACATATTCTCGCACCTTAAACAAGGAAGTTTTGCGATACACTGAGCCATGAAAAAGGAAGGTGCATTTGTCGTCAACACACTCAACATCATAAGAGGACTTGTTGGACCTCTTCACACGCATCTCATATTAATTTTCCATTGACAGGAAAAAGAATGCATCTTTGAACTCCTCCTTAGAAGTGAATAACTGACCAACCTTCATTGTTGGATATGAGGACTTATTTTCACTTGTACCCTCATCTTTAACTTACATGCGTTGCATGTCCCTCTCCGCTGGATAGTACCTCTTTTCAATCTCTCTAAGCATGTCTTCATCAACATCAAACTCTTCTTGGTCCTCCTCCATTTGCTTCTCATTTTATGTTCCATGATTGCCATTTATTTCATCCCACACATAATCAAGACCAAATGAAATACATCATCACCTGAAGCATACCCTAAACCATCACCACCATCACCAGGAGCATCATCACCTGATTGATAAAAGCCCCCGTAATCAAAACAAACTCCTATTTCATTCTCCAAAGAATCTCCACAATTTGCATAATCAGTCATTTTCTCCTTTCCTTTGTTTCTTAATGAAGCACCTTGAATGTCCTCATCATCGCTGCTCACTGATATAATGTCTTCCAGTATCATGGGACACTTTCTATTATTTTTTCCCCTCACTTCTTTCCTATTTAATCTTCTTAACTCTGCTTCGTTGTTAGCTTCAATAATTTCATCTACTGACCTGACATCGGTGTCTTCTGCTCTGACTTTTGTAAAAAATAACCTGAAAAAGTCTTTATTGTCTTGGCTCTGAGTGGGTGGTGGAGCTGTTGGAAAAGAAAGAGTATGATGTTCAACCCTTTCACTTCGATTCTCTTCCTTCATTAGGAGGTTGGTGTACAACTCAATCTTCCACTCTGATGCATTTTCTCCACAGTTGTTCAAGAACTTGAACGCCGCCAGATCGTCGTCATCATTTAAAACGATCGGTGAAAGTTCAGGTTTATTTGGATAAACGTATTGCATCTGCACAAAAAAATTCTCTTTATCAAATGGGTTCTTCTCAATCCATTTCCTCCACAGTGTAGCCATGTCCAAGTCATGGGAAATCAACATGGCTTTCACTGTTCTATCACCCTCACACAACCACCTTTTCCCTTGGTCTTTCCATTCTCCACCACTTATGAACTTCACGTATACTACTTTCGTACCTACAAATAAACAAGGTTTTGAACTTCTCACTGTTCTAAGTAAAAAACAGAGACTTTCTATCAAAGAAAAAAATAGAGGGGAAAAAATGAATGATTGTCAGGAATATTTACTTACCCATTCAAGCTTTAATGGAGGGCGTCAGGTGCGAACTATCTCAAGAAGGTGGAGTAAATGTTAGGAACTTTGTTAGGTCGCTTTGAAGTTCTTCAGGAATTTTCAGGGAACGTTGTCAGGCAGAGTGAATGTTATGGTAGAGGTATTAAGGGTTGAAGAAAGGAGATTACTTTTCTTTTGGAGGGAAACTTACCCGCCAATTTTTCTACCGTACAATTGATTGTCATAGCTTGGAGTCCATAGCAGGTGATGGGACGAGGCTGCCACCGGGAGGGAGGAAGATTAAGGAGAGATTAGGAATCTCTTTTATCTTTTTGGAGAAAAGATTTGTCAACTTATAAGGATATTTTGGTTTTAAAAAATAAAATAAAATCATACCCTATCTATAGCAAAAATACCCAAAAAAGTACAAAAAGTTGGTACTTTTGCCATTTTTTTAAACTAAGGGTTTTTTGCAAGGATCTATCAGAAATTTGGTACTTTTGCGATTACGCCTAGATATTTTAAGGATTCTGAGATGATGTATAAGGTATGTTACCTAGACTGAGTGCACCAACAAAGGCAAGTGACTTTGTAGATTTTAGGTATATTGTAGAGCTTAAGTCGCGATCTTAATAGATGACCGTCGGGGGTCATGGCATCATAAAGACGATAGAGATCGTGGGATTTCTGTCCCGATATAAGTAGGTGACCGTCAGAGGTCAGGTCATCGTAGAGACGAGAGAGAGATCTTGGGATTCACATCGCAATATAATTAGGTGACCATCAAGGGAAATGGCATCGTAGAGATGAGAGAGAGATCACGAGATTCACGTCGCGATATAGGTAGGTGATTGTCAGGGGTCATTGCGTTATAGAGACAAGAGAGAGATTGCGGGATTCGTGTAGCGATATAAGTAGGTGACCGTCAGTGGTCTTGGCGTCATAGAGATAAGAGAGATCGTTGTATTCGCGTCGTGATATAAGTAGGTGACCATCAGGGGTCATGGCGTCGTAGAGACGAGAGAGAGAGATTGTGATATTCGCATCGCGATATAATCAGGTGACCCTCAGGGGTCATGGCTTAGTAGAGACGAGATAAGTAGGTGACCGATATTGCTAGGGGGCATCACAGCGAGGTGCCGGTATAGCCAAAGGGCATCACGGTAGAGAGCCGATATAGCCAGGGTTACGATGTCACTCGACCAGGCGAGGGGTGCGATGTAGCTCGACCAGGTGTAGATGCGCAAGTGCCGCGATGGCATGGTACCGAAAAGGCCAAGGACGTGTTTGAAGAAGTGCAATACGACTGATCCAGCTGGACATGTATTCTTTCTTCGTGGGTGTCACCTTTTTTTTCTTTTTGTTTCTTTCCCTAGATGGGACCACGTAAACACCTAGGCGATGTAGCTCGCCCCGACTAATGTTGGGTTTAAGGGGCGTCACGGCTTACCGAGGGGTGAGGCCGATATAGCTAGAGGGTGTCACGGTGGAGCACCGATGTAGCCAAAGGGCATCACGGCGAGGTGTTGGTGTAGCTAGAGGGCGTCACGGCGAGGTGCCAGTATAGCCAGAGGGCGTCACGGCGAGGTGTTGGTATCGCCAAAGGGCATCACTTGGAGGTGTCGGTGTAGCCAGAGGGCATCACAGAGAGGTGTCGGTGTAGTCAGAGGGCATCACAGAGAGGTGTCGGTGTAGCCAAAGGGCGTCACAGTGATGTACCGATGTAGCAAGAAGGGGCGTCACAACGGAGTGCCGGTGTAGGCAAAGGAACATGAATAATGTAGTATAGTAATGTGAGAACGGTTTTGCTTTTATTGAATGAATTGAATTTCAATAAGGAACATGCATGGAGTGCGGACAAGATTATAAATAATACTTTTTAAGATGGGTTGCGTCCCAGCTGCGAATGACGGGCACGCCTTCAGGGTTAGCTAATTCGTAAGCACCTTGTTTGACTACCTTTGTGATTTGGTAGGGACCTTCCCAAGTGGGTCCTAGCTTTCCAGCGTGCTCCTCTCTTGTTCTTTGGAATACTTTGCGTAGGACCCAATCGCCCACTCAGAATTCTTTTATCCTTACGTTGCGGTTGTAACTTCTAGAGACCCCTTATTGGTAAGTTTCCATCCTGGTGGAGGCGTCGTTGCGTAGTTCGTCGACAGTGCCTAGCATGAGTGCCATCAGGAATGTGTTTCTCTCTTCTATAAGAAAGTGTTAGCGGGCTGTAGGGACCTGCACTTCGACGAGTAAAACAACTTCACTATCGAATACTAACGAGAAGGGTATTTTAGCAGTCGCGGTCTTCAGAGTTCTACAATCCGACCATAAGATAGAGGGAAAGTCGTCTGCCTATAAGCCTTTCGCCTTATTGAGTCGTTTCTTTAGGTTATTGATAATTACTTTGTTGCTGGATTTGGCTTGACCGTTGGCTTGGGGATAGCGTGGCGTCGAGGTGACGATTTTATGCCTTGCTCCTTGCAGAATTCATACATCTTGTTGCTTATGAATCGGGATCCGTTGTCGCACACGATGGTTTGAGGGATGTCGAATCTGCTTAGGATGTTCTTCCATATGAAAGCGATGACATGTGAATCTTTGATATCCTTGAATGCTTCAGCTTCCATCCACTTGGAAAAGTAGTATGTCATGGCAAGAATGAAGACGCGTTGGCCAGACGCGACTGGTAGTTTCCCGATAACTTCCAATCCCACTTTAAGAAATGCCAAGGGGATGAGATTGGATCTAGGTTCTTAAATGGTTGGTGGGACGCCGGGCCATGTCTCTGGCATGCATTGCACTTCTTTGTATATAGTCGATGGCATCTTTCTTCATAGTGGGCCAATAATATCCTGTAGTGTGAGCGCGCAGCGCGAGGTTTCTTTCTCCCGAGTGGTTGCCACATTCACCATCGTGGAATTCCTGCAACGTGTTCCTCTATTTCTTCTTCGTGGAGACAACGTAGGTAATACTCGGTGGATGCTTTGGTGTGAAGTCATCATGCTTTATTCTTGTCGAGTGACAGCTTCCCATGCTTGAGCCAATTGTAAAGTGGAGTTGTCCAAGAGTCAGTTTCGTTGGAGTACCTAACCTGCATGGGAACTGACACGTCGGATGATTTGCTGATGGCGGGAACCAGTATATGTAGAAAGTGAATCTTCTGGTATTCTCTAGGGTCGATGATGGAGCCAAGATTGGCCAATGCGTTAGCTTTGGCGTTTGGAACCTATTTGATGTTGAACGTGTCGAAGGACTGGATGATGTCATGAATGACTTCCAGATTGGCCATCATCTTGGAGTCGCATGCCGCGTATGATCCATCGATTTGGTTCACTATGAGCATGGAGTCGTAGATGACTTCTAGATTCTTTACACCTGTCTCCTTAGCCAGAGTGATGTCAGTCACGAGTGCTTTGTATTCTTCTTCGTTGTTTGTTAGTTTGAATTCACATCGCACAACTTGGGCTATCTTTTCCCCTTGTGGTGATATTAGGACAACCTCTAGTCTGATGTCATTCTGGTTGGAGGCGCCATCGGTGTATAAGGTCCATTTCAGAGGAGTAGGGTTCTCGACTTGCAACAATTCTACTATTACCTATTCTTTGTAGGTTGGGTTGAAATCGGCCACAAAATTGCCAAAGCTTGCGACTTGATTGTTGTGCACATCTCGTATTGGATGTCATAGCCTCTAGGTGCACTGCCCACTTCGCCATCCTCCTAGATAGCTCTGGTGTGTTCATCACATTTCATATTGGATTGTTGGTCTTGACTTTGATGGTATGAGCCTCGAAATAGGGTCTTAGCTTGATGGACACGGTGATGAGGGCCAAACTGAGCTTCTCCATTGGCGAATATCTGTCTATGCGTCTTGTAAGGTTTTTCTCATGTAGTAGACTGGAAACTACTCATCGTCTTCCTCTCTTACTAGGATTGCGCTTACTGTAGTTTTCGTGACTGCCAAGTATATATATATATGGTTTCTCCGTCTTTTGGCTTTGAAAGTAAGAGAGGACATGTTAGGTACGTTTTCAGCTCTTGGAGCACTTCTTCGTGTTCGCTTATCCACAAGAATGAATTTTCTTTTCAAGATGTCGTAGAACAAACGATCCATATCTGACGCCTTTGAAATACACCTGTTGAGAGCAGAGACTCTTGCTGTCAGCTTCTAGACATCTTTTACGCATCACGGGGATTGAAGATCCAAATTTTCCTTGATTTGAACAGGATTGGATTTGATCCTCTATTGCGTCACTACATAGCCCAAGAATTTGCTTGATGAAACTCCAAAAGAACATTTGGTTGGATTGAGATTCATGTCATTCTTTTATAGGATTTCAAAGATTGTCTTTAGATGTTGGATGTGGTCGACTGTCTTATTCGACTTGACTAGCATGTTGTCTATGTAGACTTCCATCGTGTCGCTGATTTGGTCTTTGAACATTCTGTTGACCAACCTTTGGTAAGTTTCCCCGACATTCTTGAGGCCAAACAACATGACTTTATAGTAGTAGATCCCTTGGTTGGTGATAAAGACGGTCTTCTCTTGATCCTCTAGACTCATCTAGATTTGGTGGTAACCACTCAACGCGTCCATGAAAGTCAACATCTCGTGGCCAGTGGTAGCGTCGACCATGGCGTCAATGTAAGGTAGGGGAAATGAGTCATTGGGACAAGCCTTGTTGAGATCGGTGAAGTCGACACAGACTCTCCACATCCCATTCTTCTTTTGGACCACCACTATGTTTGCTAACCAGTCTGGATACCGGGCTTCTTTGATCTTGCCCGTCTCTAGTAGTACTTGCACATCTTCGTCTATCACTTTGTTCCTCTCGGGTGCGAAATTTTTCCATTTCTATTTGATGGGTGGATGTTAGGGATCCACATTGAGTTTGTGGACGATCACGTTGGGGTTGACGCCGATCATGTTTTCCTCCGTTTGAAGCCCCTTTGTGCCTTGATTGCCTTTTCTTTCGAAGCTCCACAAAAGCTTACCGAGCCTATTTATTCATCCTACCCATCCGGTAATTAGGATAGTTGATTTGTTTTGCTAGAGTGGATTTGAGCCAAGCTTGGATAAAGTTGCATATGTTAGTGGTTGGATGTGATTTTTGTTCTATTTTCCCTTCCTTCTTCCTTGTTGTAAAAAAATGAAAAAAGAAAAGAAAATAAGTGATAGAACAAGTAAGAGTTGTGTTGTATGAGTGTGAAGGACGAAAAATTGGAATATAGGATCCTTTTAGGCTTGGTGTCGTCTACGCGAATTCCTTTTCCCCGGATTTAGCACCACATGGCCTAAATATATCCTTACCTTACTCTTTTACCTTGGCCAAATTACAACCTCATAAAGACCTCATGATTTTTGCCATGTACATGGTCTCTAGTAGTGGAGATTTAGGGCACTGTTGTAACCCAATGGTTGTTTAGTATTCAAAGTAGAAAACTGAGCAAAACACAAACCCAAACACATGAGTTAAAATGACTTGATTTCTTTATCGTTGTGAGGTTTGGAGTGGCGGAACTAGCTACTTTTCTGTCATTGGTTGTGAAGCATGTTATGATTGCACTTGCCTTCTGTTTGGATTTTCGTAGTCGTTGCTCACTTATCTCTTGAATAAAAACAACCTTTGCATATTTTGAGGATTCGTTGGTTATGCCATTGCTTGAGGACAAGCAAATGTTAAGCTTGGGTGATTTTGATAGCATCCATTATATACACATTTCGGACATGCATTTAGACCTTAGTTTTGTTTATTTCTTGTTTGTTTTTTGCATTTATTAGTTAGTTCCATCATTTTCCTTAGCATAGAGTCTACACTAGTTCATTACATATTTCAGGTAAAACGATGGGTGTTGGAGTCTTTTGTCTTAAGCTATGGAATAGGACATGACGTGTGGAGTTATTCGAGCTTGAACGAGGCAAAGTCGAGCCAAGAACAAGACAACAGAGACTGAGGAGCAGAAAAACGGACCTGGCATGAGGAACAGAAGAAGTGCACGGCCCACAACTGGACCGTGCGTTTTTATGCACGGTCCGTGCATTTACATTCTCCAAAGAAGGAGGCCGTCATTTCCGATTGCACGGACTGCAACTGGACCGTGCACTAAATTGCACAATCCGGGTAGTTTCTTTTTGTACTCCGTGCAGTGTCAAGTGCATGGACTGTGCCTTAGTCCGTGCACCATCTACTTTTCCAAACTTTGGGCTTCGGCCCATGACTATTTTTAGATGGTTTAAATACTTTTTAGGGATGAATTTTCAGACTTCTTCTTTTCATTCTCTATATCGCCGTTTTATACCTAGAGTGTTTCTGGAGTTCTTTTAGAGATTTCTATAGATTGGAGACTATTACTCTGGATTTGATCAAGACTTTTCTTCTCCTAATCTAGTTGAATGATTTTCTTCATTCTTAAGATGTTTTTGATTGTTTCTCTGAGCATGTCTAGCTAATTCCGTATTTCTTGGGTTTGGCATGATCCCAACTATGTGTAGGTAGACTTGTGTGATATTTGCCTGAATGGAACTCTGAAACTTTGTTGATTCATTCCTAGTGTGCTTAATTCCCATAGTAGCTTATGCGAATTGGATCCTATTAGGGTTTGAGATCGAGAGGTGATAACTTCTATTGGATTCCTAGGATTTGAACCTGTGATTTTATTATTGCGATAGCGTTTTAAATTCTCTTATGGATTAGTAACTATCATAGAAATCCTAAGATTAGGTTGGATTTAGCAAGTCACGAGAGTGGATGTTTATTTAGTTTGACCTTAAATTCTAAGTGCCCAAGGGGTTTAGATCTTGATTAGCAAGTCGCGAGAATGGATGTTAATTGAATCTAGGCACCATTACTATCATCCGAGAGGAATTAGTAATCACCTAAGATAGTTACCTTCAACAAAGACAAACTATATTCATACATTTATCTAGTTGAGTCTACTGAAGCATAGTTGTGGGGATCCCGTGCCTTAGAAGCCTTCCCTCCATTAATTACAATCATCACTTGCATTTGTTTCTTAGTTTTTTTTTGTTATTAGTTCAACAAATTTACCTACTTGTGGCTTAGCTTACCAGTTAAAGTTATAATCGATACTACATAGTTCTTGTGGGAACGATACTTGAAAAGCTACAACTGATCCCATATGCTTGTGGATAGGTTTTTGTCCTATCAAGTTTTTTGCGTCGTTGCCAGGGACTATTGCTAGTATTTAATTGTTTTTCTTACAACTGGTTCAACTAAGTTTTTTTTTTTTTGATCTTGTTTTTTGTTGCTTTGCTTTCAGGCTTGTTTTCTTCAGATGCGAAGAGTCCTGAGCGCTGATAATCTTAACGACTATGATCCCGGACCTGAGCATGCTTTTCGCTTAAGAAGAAGACAACAATGCGAAGCCAGAGAACAAACAATGGCTAACAACGTAGATGGGAACGTTGTTAAACGGGAAATTCAGCCTGCACGCATGACGCTTGGTGATTATGTGATATTGTGATGCCAAATCACCCTTGGTCCTATTTCTGGTGTGGTCCAACCTCTACTGCAAGCCCGAAATTTTAAGCTGAAACCTTCTCTAATCAACATGGTTCTGCAAAATCAATTTGGAGGTCTACCATCTGAAAATCCACCCCAGCATCTGAATACTTTTCAGAGATGATGGACATAGTGAAGATTCATGAGGTGTCCTAGGATGCGTTTCTGCTGCGCGCTTTCTCATTCTCTCTACGAGACAAGGCCAAAGCTTGGTTCTAGGCCCTACCTCAGGGTTCCATAACGACTTGGGATGAGTTAGCCAATGCCTTCCTGAACAAGTATTTCCCACCCAAGAAGACTGCTGAGATGAGAAATCAGATTACTACCTTCCAGATGAAGGATGAAGATTCCCTGTATGAAGGGTGTGAGAGATTCAAAGAGTTGTTGATGTTGTGCCCCCATCATGGGCATCCTAAATGGAGTCTACTGCATGTCATCTACAATGTTGTTGATAGTTCTACCCGACTAATCATTGATGCTTCAGCTGGGGGTAGAATTATGAACATGGAGGTTGATGATGCTTGGAACTTGATTGAGAGTACTGCTCAACACTCTCATTATTACAATGATACTCGCTCTGCTTCAAGCTCTAAGAGATCTGCAGGGATGTTTGAGGTCAATACTGAGACCCACCACCAAGCTCAGATAGATGCTATGACTCAAGAAATCAAGAGACTGAGTTTGTTGGTGCAAAAGTCTCAAAGACATGGTGCAGGACAATCCACACAGGCTATTTCTGGTGTAGCATATCAGTTTTGTGGTGTAGGTGATCACACTATATCTTACTGCCATCTTTTTGTTTCCCAAAATGAGTATCAAGAAGAAGTGAACTACACGAATAACTTCAACAAGGCTCCTAGGAATGATCCATACTCTAATACTTATAACCCTGATTGGAGGAATCACCATAACTTCTCCTACAAGAGCGATCAGGCTGCACAAAGACCACCTTCGGGGTTTTAGCCGAGAACTCCTCAACCGCAGAACCAGGCCCCTTTTATGAAGGGGATTAAGACCTTTGCTAAGAGGTTGGACAATCATGAGAGCCAACATCTTGCTTTGAGCATTCTGAGGCCACATGGTCAACTTCCAGGTCAGGTTGAGGCCAATCCTAAAGGACAAATCAATGTTGTGTCCTTGAGGAATGGAAGACAACTTGAAGATCCAAAGGTTGTGGATCCTAAGGGGAAGAGCAATGTTTTTGCTGAGCCTGAAGAATTGGTAATCCAGGAGAAAGATCCCATATATGTGCCACCACCTGCTTATAAGTCATCTCTTCCATTCCCACAGAGGAGAGCCCATGCCCAACTAGATCAACAGTATGGGAAATTTGTGGATGTATTAAAAAAGCTATGCATTAATATACCCTTCACTGATGCTCTCAAGCATATGCCAGCTTATGTGAAGTTCTTGAAAGAGATCTTGTCCAACAAGAAGAAGATGGATGGCTACCAACTGTATCCCTGAGCAAGGAGTGCAACACTCTAATTCAGAATAAATTGCCTCCTAAGCTGGAAGACCCTGGTAGTTTTTGTGTCCCTATGATCATTGGCAATAGCACCTACAATGCCTTTTGTAATTTGAGAGCCAGTGTGAGTTTGATTCTGCTCTCCATATGGAAGAAGCTGGATTTGGGAGAGGCAAGACCAGTGAGGATGACGCTTTTCATGGCTGATAGATCCACTGCGCGTTCGGTAGGTATTTTGGATGACATTCCCATCCAGATAGGTAAGTTGTTCATTCCCGTGGATTTCATTGTGCTTGATATTGAGGCTATATTTCATGTTCCTGTTATTTTGGGAAAACCCTTTCTAGCTACTGTAGGTACGCTCATTGATGTTAAGCAGGGTGTACTTTCCTTTACAATTAAGGATGAGAAAATTTAATTTAATTTTTCCAAAGCTATCAAATAGCTTGCTTTTGAAGATAATGGTTGCAGGGTAGATTAGGGTTGTTCAAACGATCCAGACCGGACCGTAAGTTTTTCAACACTTGGACCATGGACCGGACCGAACCGGACCGATACGGTCCGGTCTAATTACGGTCTGGTCCGGTCTCGGACCGTAATGGACCATTTTTATTGTTCCTAATGTTTTTTTTTTAAATTATAAGATAAAAGTGGTCATATAATGATTCATTTACGATCCAAATCTAGATCAGACCGTAATTGGACCGTAAAAATGGACGTACTTAGGGTTAAATGAGATATATTTAATATAAGAAAAGTATATTACACTCCATTACGGTCCTGGACCGGACCGGACCGTAACCCGTAAACCTTTAAAGCCTTGGACCGTGGATCGGATCGTAACATACACGGTCCAGGACCAGACTGTAATTTCCGGTCCGGTTCGGTCTGGGTTTACGGTCCGGTCCAAAAATACACACCCCTAGGGTAGATGTTGTTGACCAAGAATGATGAGAACCAAGCCTCTTGGACAAGGCTCTTCTTCCCGGAGGAGCTCGACCGTGACCAAGCCAAGTGGGCTTCCTTCTCCTTGGGGTTGGCTGACCGCTTAAGGCTCATGGGGAGGCTCCATGGTGGCTACTAAGGGGGAGAATGCCGAGGTGATGCCAAGGAAGACAACGGTTGGCCGAGGGGGAACAAGGCTGGCGGAGAAAGGGCGTGAGGTCGGCCGAAGCTAGGGCTGGCCGGCGGCGCACGGCAAAAGGGCCATGGGAACCTCTCTTGGAGGTTCCTTGGCTGGAGTGAACTTGTATCTAACGTGTTTGAGTGATTTGCTTGAGAAAACATGAGATTGAGAGGGAGAGAAAGAGATATTTGAATGCTTGAGTTGATAGAAATAAGTGGAGGCCTTAGGGGAGGTATTCCTCTAACCCAAGGTAATGTTCCGCTTCTATATTCTTCAACTAATGAACAAGGAAGCCAAGAATGGCTTAAGTAGTCTAGGGTTTGAGAGGGACTAGGAGCCCATTTGCAAATGGGTCCACATGCCCCAAAATAGAAAGACAATTACCCAATTAATTGACTAAAGGGGAAAGGGGATAAAAGCCATAAAGGCTTGGATAGGGGCGTGCGCTAGAATGCCTTGGAATCGAAGCATTGGATGCTTAAGTGTCGTGGCATTGAAGCGTCCGCGCCTTGGTGGTCAAGGCCTTGGCTCCTCCAAGGTGAGGCACGAGAATAGGCGCGGGCCTTGGGTTGAAGGTTCTTTGGTACCTTGGCTTGTGAGGGAATGGTGAACTAGGGCGGTGATGGCTTGAGCCATGGCTTGGGCCCGGGCCCTAGTCACCGGGCCTTGAGATGCCTTGTTGATGGATGGTTGACACTTATCGCTCTCCCCTTATTGAGGGAGAATTGTCCCTAATTCTTCATCATATTTCGGTGGCACATACGGGGTGAGATCGGCCACATTGAAGGTTGGATGGGCACCGTACTTGTCGGGGAGGTCGACTTCATAAGCATTGTCCCCGAAGTGGTAGAGGATGTGGAATGGGCCATCCCCGCGTTGGTTGAGCTTGGACTTGCGGTGGTCTTTGAACATCTCCTTGTGCAAATGGACCCACACAAGGTCGCCCAGGGCGAAGATAACACGGCGCCAACCCTTGTTGGTGTGGCTCTCATATTGGGCGGCGCTCCGCTCTAGTTGGGCCCGGGTGCGCTCGTGGAGTTCTTGGATGAATTCAGCTCACTTGGCGCCTTGAGGGTGCTCGTCGATGCCCAAGGGATGAGGCACCATGTCAAGAGGGGTGATGGGGTTGCAGCCGTAGACTACCTCGAACGGAGTGAGCTTGGTCGCCGTGTGCATGGACCTATTATACGCAAACTCAACATACAAAAGTAAGTCCTGCCACTTGCATGGGTTGGCCCTAAGGACGGCTCTAAGCAAGGCTCCTAAGATGCGGTTGGTAACCTCGGTTTGGCCATCCGTTTGGAGGTGACAACTACTGGAAAATAAGAGATTGGTTCCTAGTTTCCACCACAAGGTCCTCCAAAAGTGTCCCATAAACTTGGGGTCCCGATCCGACACAATAGTCCTAATGAGTCCATGTAACTTAACAACATGATCAAAGAAGAGGGAGGAAATTTCCGAAGCATTGTTAGTGGTCTTACAAGAGATATAATGTGCCATTTTAGAGAACCTATCAACCACTACAAAGATGGAATCCCTCCCCTTCTTAGAGATTGGCAATCCGGTTATGAAGTCCATGGAAATATCCTCCCAAGGGGCTGAGGGAATGGGTAGAGGGGTGTATAGGCCGTGAGGTTGTGTCCTAGAGTTGGCTTGATGGCAAGTAATGCAAGCCTAGCAAAACATGGTGACATGATGAGCCATTTTGGGCCAAAAGAAGGGCTCTCTAAGGGCTGCAAGTGTCTTAGCCACACCAAAGTGACCACGACCCTCATGTGTCTCCTTAATCAAAAGGTACCTAATGGAAGAACTAGGGATGCATAACTCTCCGGCTTGGTATAAGTAACCCTCATCCATAAAATAGCTCTCAAACTCGCCTCTAAGGGAACATTCCTTAACAATGTGGCTAAAGAAAGGGTCGTGTGAATATAGATATTTAAGCATAGAAAAACCCAAAACTTTAGCATCAAGATGAGAAAGAATGACATACCTCCGAGAGAGTGCATTGGCTAACACATTGTCTTGTCCTTTCTTGTGCTTGACCACATATGGAAATGTCTCCACAAACTCCACCCACCTAGCATGGCGCCGACCAAGGTGAGCTTGGCTCTTCAAGTAAGCAAGGGCCTCATGATCCGAGTGAATGATGAACTCCTTTGGCCACAAATAATAGTGCCATGTTTTGAGCGCTCGGGTCAAGGCGTAAAGTTCCTAGTCGTACGTGGGGTAGTTGAGGATGGCGCCCGAGAGTTTCTCACTAAAGTAAGCAATGGGGCGGCGGTCTTGGAGGAGCTCTCCTCCGATGCCAATGTTGGAGGCATCATACTCGACTTCAAAGACTTTAGAGAAGTCGATGAGTTGAAGAAGTGGGGCATTGCATAGGCGTTCCTTAAGTGTGTTGAAGGCAACTTTATGCTTCTCCAATCAACCTCGTCACCTTTCTTGGTAAATTCATGCAAAGGGGCTGCAATGGTGTTAAAGTCGTGGACAAAGTTCCTATAGAATCCAGCAAGGCCGAGAAAGGATCTTACCATGGTGGCGGTAGTGGGGCGTGGCCATTCCTTGATAGCACGTACCTTCTCATCATCATCGTGAAACCCATCCTTGCCCACCACATAGGCAAGGAAAGTGGTCGATGGGGCACAAAATGTGCACTTGGCAAGGTTGGCATAAAGCTTTTCCTTGCGTAGGCACTCAAAAACAGCCCTCAAATGTGCCGCGTGATCCTCCAAAGTCTTGCTATAGATGAGGATGTCATCGAAGTAGACCACCACAAACTTGCCCAAGTATGCCCTCAAGACATGGTTCATGAGGCGCATAAAGGTACTAGGGGTGTTGGTGAGCCCAAATGGCATGACGAGCCACTCATATAACCCATACTTGGTCTTGAAAGCGGTCTTCCATTCATTGCCTTCTCTCATGCGGATTTTATGATAGCCACTCTTGAGGTCCACCTTAGAGAAGAAGATGGCACCATGAAGCTCATCAAGCATATCATCTAGCCTCGGGATGGGATGGCGGTACTTGACGGTGATTTGGTTTATGGCTCGGCAATCCACACACACACGCCACAATCCATCCTTCTTGGGCACAAGGAGCACCGGGACCGCGCATGGGCTAAGACTCTCCCAAACATGGCCTTTGTCCATGAGCTCTTGGACTTGCTTTTGGAGCTCGGCGGTCTCTTCGGGGCTAGCGCGGTAGGCTGCGCGGTTTGGAAGGGAAGCGCCCGACACCAAGTCGATTTGGTGCTCAATCTTGTGCACCAGGGGTAGCCCAACTGGGAGCTCAGCCGTCATGACGTCGACAAATTCCTCCAACACGGTCTAGATGCAAGGCGTCAAGGAGGAGCCATCCTCCTTTGCGGTGAGGCAATGGTATGGCACAAGGAGGAAGCAAGGGCGGCAGCCTTGAAGCACCAGTGTAAGGTGGTGGCGACGAGCGAAGAGAAGACGAGGCTCACACCGCCCTTGGAGAGTGACCGGGATGCCGCGTGTAGCCGAGGGAGGTGCCGCCGACACGGGCGCCGTGGTGGGGAAGGCGACGGCCGGGCTGGTGGTGAGCGTGCCCAGGGCCGTGGGGGCGTGGGGAGGCACACGCTCACCGTTGCCCGGACATTGAGGCACCGGGGCAGAGGGGGTCTTTTGAGCCGTTGACCAAGGCGCCGCTGAGTGGGGGGTGGCGGAGGCTTGGCCGGTGGTGAGCGTGCCTGGGGTCATGGAGGCGCAGGGAGGCACATGCTCATCCTTGCCTTGGTGTGGTGGTACCAAAGCGGATGTGGCTGCGGCATGGCTAGGACGAGGCACCGAGGGCTTGGTATCCTCAATGGCTTTGAGGCGGTTTCTCTCCACTTAATTTTCATGGATCTCCTTAGGCGACATGGGCAACAATGTGAAGTGTTTGGCACCATGCGTGAAGACATATGTGGTGAGGAAATCGTCATGGATCACTTGCCGGTCAAATTGCCAAGGTCGTCCTAGCAAAAGGGGAGTGGCATCCATAGGTATAACATCACATAAAACTTTAGCAACATAATGACCAATAGAGAAAGTGATGTGGCATTGCCTTTGTACAACATAACTAGTAACTTCGGAAAGCCAATGTAGGCTATAAGGGCTCGGATGAGGGCTCGTGGGAAGGTCGAAATGGTTGACCACCCGCTTGTTGATGATGTTAGCACATGAGCCACTATTGATGATGTTAGCACATGAGCCACTATTGATGATCACGCTCAAGGAGGCTCCTCCCATAAGGCATCTAGTGTGGAAAAGGTTGTCCCGTTGGCCTCTTGTGTCAACTTCTCAGACCGAGAGCACGCGCCTAGCGACCAAGCCAAATGTAGTGTCGGCGCCAAGCTCAAGAGGGCCACATGTGACCTCATCATACGGTGGATCTTCGGTGGGCTCAGACTCCTCCTCCGGGAGCTCTTCTTCTTCATCATAGGACTCGTAGCCGCCATTGGAAGTGAACAAAACCCGTTTGTTGTTGGGGCAATCCTTGATGAGATGGCCAAGGCCACCACACTTGAAGCAAGATTTGTCAGGAGTTCGCTCGGGAGGTGTCGGGGCACGCGCGCTTGGGCTAGATCCTCGTGGTGGAGCATTGAGGCGAGTAGCTGCGATGGGCGTGGCAGTGGCTGCGGCAGAGCCGGGACGCGGCTACGGGGTGGCACAGTTGGCCGACAGAGGGCCAAAAGAGGGGCAGCAAACCGTGGCAGCTGAGAACTGGCCCAAGCGGCCCTCTTCTTCCTTTGGAGTTGGTTGTAGATCTCCATGGCCATGTGAGTGAGGGCATTGATGTCCCGGATGGGGAGTAGGATCAAAGGCTCCCTTATCTTAATGTCAAGGCCACAGAGGAACATGGTGCGGACAGAGGCGGGAGTGGTAGACACGCCGGCGTTGTAGATGAGCTCCTCTAGCTCGGCAAAGAACTCAAGGGGAGGGCGAGTGCCTTGGCGAGCTAGTGCAATTTGAAGGCGCATATGCTCTAGGTAGTCCTCTTGCACATACCGCTTGGTCATGACATGGATGAGTTGGTTCCAAACCACGACTGGTAGCGAGCGGCGCCTAGCTCTCTCGGTGGTGAAGCGGAACCACCATGCATGTGCATTGCCGGTGAAGTGAAGCGTGGCAATCTCAACCTTCTCATGATCTTCATATTGAAAATGGTTGAGCGCGTACTCGGTGGCTTGCTTCCAATCGAGGAACTTAGCCGCGTCATAGTCGCCCTCAAATGGCTCAATGCGGACCTTGACGTCTCGGCATTGGCCAAAGTTATATGGATGGCCAACGGGGTCACACCGCTCTAGGTGGGGGCAGAGCGCATGGCCACGGCCTCGAAAATCAACGGGCGGCGGCGATAGTCAATGTGGAACGTGGCGAGCCAAGGGGCGCCGGCGTTGGCCTCGGGCTCGACCATGATCTCGGGGGTAGAATTCCGCCAATGGGTCATCCTCATAGGGATCTTGGAAAACTTCATCAAAAGAATCATCCTCCTCATATGTCCCAAAGGCCTCATCGTCTTCATCAAGGGCCTCAAAGTTGTCATAGCCATACCGGACATTAGGCAAGTCATCGACAGTGGGGGCTCGGGCGGCGCGTGTGTAGGGATCACCATCCATGTGGGCGGCGGAGGAGTGGAGATGCCGGCCCGGCAGCAGCAGAGCATCATGATGGCCGCGAGACTCGACGCGCATCGGTGGGTGGCTGTAGTATGAAGGCTCCCGGGGCGGCAATCTCTCGGCAAAGGCCCGAGCATCGGAAGATGGTGAGGGGTGCATAGGGCCCTTGCCCCGGTCACGCGCTGTGTGATCAAGTGTGTGGTCAGACGGGCCGCAAGAGGAGGCACCAGTGAGGATTGGAGTGGGGCGGGGCGACACCTCAGCCGGCGCGGGTGGCGGGGAGGCTGCGGAGATGGTGGGTAAGCTGAGCTCAAGGGCGGCCATGTGAGCATCGGTGGAATCCTTCTCTCGGCGGAGCTCAGCCATTTCGGCGTGGGCCGTGCGCAAGGCCTCGGCAGTGGCGGCCTCCTTGGATCGGCTCTCTTCGGCAAGAATTGCCGCGAACGACTCGGGGGAGAGTGTGGGAGTGGAGCTCCAAGGGACCCTATTTCCGGCATCCATTTGATCCTCCATTGTGGACTCGCCTACAAAAGGCCATAAAACAAACCGAGTAACAAGTTCACAAGAACCAAGCAATGACACTTAATGCAAGAAGGAAAAGAAACTAGGCCTATGACAAACAAACACAAGCAATGGATCAAAGGCTCAAGCAAGAGGTGGCAAGGTGGATAAGCGCATGTGACTTGCGAATTTGAGCGAGGCCGAGACACTTTCAATCCATGCCAAATTGTATCATTTAGGCTAAGTAGTATAGTCCAACTTGAAACATAGAGTGATAAGCTTAGACAAGAGAGCAAGTCGGCCACCCTATGGGACAAAGAAGAGGTGAATCGTAATGGCAAGAGACTAGAGGAACATGGGGGGTGGGCTTAGTGGCCCAAGTTGCCAAGTGAGGGTGGGAGAGCCCACCAAATGGTTGTGGCGCAACCGAATATAAAAAGAAACAAATACTTTCGACCTTCTATCTCTTTTTATTTTTTTTGAATTCGGGCCTTTTGCCTTTTCTTGGCCTCTTGACTTTCTTTAGGCTTTTTCTAATGCTTGGAAGAGTAAGGCCGAAATGGTGAAGCTTGTGTCTAAGAAAAGATGAGTGGAGCCACAACAACTTTTTGTTTGCTTTTGGAGAGGAGTGGCAACAAGGGGTGATGTCTTGTTTTGACTTGCCAAGTCCCTTTTTGGGGTAGGACAAGGCTTGAGAAAAGAAGAAAAGGAGAGTATGGTCCCTTCTACCCCTTTGGGGAGGCCCATAAAGGAAGCTTTCTAGCTTTCTTCCCCCACACAAATCAGCCAAGAATCCAAGTTGTCCTTTACCCAAATACGCTGAATGAGCCAAAAAGAAAAAGAAGAAAGTGGGTGTGGTCCCTTCCAAATTGGACAAGTCATATGCAAGTGGGAGAAAATTCAAATGGGAGCTAACAACAAGTACATGGCCGGCTGGGGGAAAGGTGGGGCAGCAGTAGGGTGGTGGTGGGTGATGGAGAGGTGGCAGTGGCGGTGGCACGATGGCCGGCGGCTATAATTTTTTGTGGTTTTTGAGGGCGGGTTTGGGAGGGGTAAACTAGGCACTAAAATAAACAAACATCCATCATGCCAAAAAAAAATCATACAAACAAGAAAGAAAACTGAGCATAAATCACCATGGAAACAAGAAGAGAGACTCATGCAAACAAAAAGAAGAAAAAAATGAGCATAAACACAAAGTCATCATGCAAACACAAGAAAACTAAGCATACAAACTGAAATTTAAAGAGACGAAAGGGGGCTTAGCTTGGTCTTTGTATCTTGATACCAATAGATGAGAACCAAGCCTCTTGGACAAGGCTCTTCTTCCCAGAGGAGCTCGACCGTGACCAAGCCAAGTGGGCTTCCTTCTCCTTGGGGTTGGATGGCCGCTTAAGGCTCTTGGGGAGGCTCCAAGGTGGCTGCTAATGGGGAGAATGCCGAGGTGATGCCAAGGAAGACGACGGCTGGCCGAGGGGGAACAAGGCTGGCGGCGGAAGGGCGTGAGGTCGGTCGAAGCTAGGGCTGGCCGGCGGCGCACGGCAAAAGGGCCAAGGGAACCTTTCTTGGAGGCTCCTTGGCTGGAGTGAACTTGTATCTAACGTGTTTGAGTGATTTTGTTGAGAAAACATGAGATTGAGAGGGAGAGAAAGAGAGATTTGAATGCTTGAGTTGATAGAAATAAGTGCAGGCCTTAGGGGGGTATTCCTTTAACCCAAGATAATAATTCACTTCTATATTCTTCAACTAATGAACAAGGAAGCCAAGAATGGCTTAAGTAGTCTAGGGTTTGAGCGGGACTTGGAGCCTATTTGCAAATGGATCCACACGCCCCAAAATAGAAATACAATTACATAATTAATTGACTAAAGGGGAAATGGGATAAAAACCATAAAGGCTTGGATAGGGGCGCACGCTAGAATTCCTTGGAATCGAAGCATTGGATGCTTGAGTGTCGTAGCATTGAAGCGTCTGTGCCTTGGCGCCTTGGTGGTCAAGGCCTTGGCTCCTCCAAGGTGAGGCACGAGAATAGGCGCGAGCCTTGGGTTGAAGGTTCTTCAGTGCCTTGGCTTGTGAGGGCACGGTGAACTAGGGCGATGATGACTTGGGCTATGGCTCGGGCCCGAGCCCTAGTCACCGGGCCTTGAGGTGCCTTGTTGATGGGTGGTTGGCACTCATCAGGGAATCCCAAGGATCTATGATGGCTGTTATTTTTTAGGACCCTTTGGAGATTTGCCTGACTGAGAGTGTGACCCAGGCTAATAATCTTGTTGATGTGGTTCTTGATTTGGAGTTCACTAGAGAGTTCCCTGGGGCCGTTGCTGAGGTCCTGAAAAGAGAGGACTCAGACTCTAGGCAAGAGTCTAAAGATGCACCTAAGGTTGAGTTGAAGCCACTACCACCCACTTTGAGGTATGAGTTCCTAGGACCCAATTCTACATATCATGTGATAATCAATGCTAGTCTAAGTGAAATTGAAGTTGAGAAATTATTGCATGAGCTTAGATTGCATAGGATATTGTATTGATGACTTGAAATGAATTAGTCCCTCAGTGCATGCATAGGATTTTGATAGAAGATGATCATAAGCCCTCTATTGAGCATCAAAGAAGACTTAACCCAAACATGAAAGAAGTTGTGAAAAAAAAGTGTTGAAATTGTTAGATGCATGCATTATTTTACCTATTTCTGATAATGAGTAGGTAGTCTAGTTCATGTTGTGCAAAGAAAGGGGGAATGACTATTGTGAAGAATGAGAAGAACGAATTGATTCCTACTAGGACAGTCACAGGTTGGAGAATGTGCATTGACTATAGGAGATTGAATAAGGCAACCCGGAAAGATCATTTTCCCCATTCCTTCATTGACCATATGTTAGAGAGGTTAGCTAATTATTCATACTTATGTAACTTAGATGGTTATAGTGGATTTTTCCTGATCCCTATTCACCCTGATGACTAGGATATGACCACATTCACTTGCCCTTATGGCACTTTTGCATATAGGAGGATGCCCTTTGGTTTGTGTAATGCTCTTGCTACCTTTCAAAGATGTATGATGGCCATTTTTTCTGATTTGATTGAGGATATCATGGATGTGTTTATGGATGACTTTTCTGTATATGATGCTTTTTTTTATGCTTGTTTGTCTAACTTGTCACAAGTTTTACAGCGGTGTGAAGAGGTTAACCTTGTATTGAAATGGGAAAAATGTCACTTTATGGTAAGGGAATGCATTGTCTTGGATCATTTGGTTTCTAATCGTTTTCATGAGGTTGACAAGGCAAAGATTGAGATCATTGAGAAGATGACACCTCCTACTTCGGTTAACGGAATACGGAGTTTCCTTGGACATACAGGATTTTATAGGAGGTTCATTAAGGATTTCTCCAAAATTGCCAAGCCTCATACTAATTTGCTCTTGAAGGATGTTTCATTTGATTTCGAAGGAGTGTCTTGATTCTTTTTGCAAGTTGAAGCAGGCATTGATTTTAGCTTAACTTACACAACCCCCTAATTGGGATCTCCCCTTTCAGATCATGTGTGATGCTAATGACTATGTTGTTGGAGCTGTTTTAGGGCAAATGAAGGACAAGAAGATTCATGCCATCTACTATGCTAGCATGACTCTTTATGTGGCCCAAATGAATTATGCTACTACTGAGAAGAAGTTGCTAGCTGTTGTGTTTGCTTTTGAGAAGTTTTGGTCCGATTTGGTGGGTGCCAAGGTGATTGTCTACACTGATCATGCTGCTATCAGATATCTCGTGAGTAAGAAGGAAGCCGAGCCCATCTGATTCATTGGATCCTTCTTCTTCAAGAGTTTGATCTGGAGAAGGGCACAAATAATTTGGTTGTTGACCATCTTTCCAGGTTGACTCCAGGGCAGCTGGAGTGTGCTCAGGATGAGCCACCCATTGATGATTATTTTCCTGATGACCACCTATTTAGGATTACTGAGCAGATCCTTAGGCTTGCTAGCTCTAGGGTGCCTTGGTGTGCTGATTTTGTCAATTATTTAGTTTGCCATGAGGTTCCCCCTAGACAAACCTTTCAGCAGAAGAAGAAGTTCATGTCTGATGTTACACATTATTACTGGGATGAGCCCTTGCTTTTCAAGAGATGTGCAGATGGGATTATTCGACATTGCATCCTTGAGGAGGAAGTAGAGAGTGTTATCACTCATTGTCATTCTCTACCATGTGGAGGTCATGCTAGTTCCTCCAAGACTACCTCCAAGATCCTTCAGGCGGCTTTGTATTGGCCTTCAATGTTCAAGGATGTGCACCGTTTCATTGCCTCTTGTGATGCTTGCCAGCGAAAATGAAATATTTCCAGGAGGAATGAAATGCCCCTTAATACCATCCAGGTGGATGAGATTTTTGATGTGTGGGGAGTTGATTTTATGGGACCTTTTCCACCGTCCTGCAGTAACAAGTATATTCTTGTAGCGGTTGATTATGTGTCCAAGTGGGTTGATGTCATTGCCTCTCCAATCAATGACTCTTGGGTGGTGTCCAAGTTCTTCAACAAAGTGATTTTTCCTAGAGTTGGGACACTTAGAGTTGTGATTAGTGATGGAGGATCACATTTCATTGAGAAGAAGTTTGACGCTTTGCTAAAGAAGTATGGGGTAACACACAAAATTTTCACCCTATATCTTCCTCAAACAAGTGGTCAAGTTGAGGTTTCTAACAGAGAGATCAATAACATCTTGGATAAGATAGTGTCCTGATCCCGAAAGGATTGGTCTATAAAGCTTAATGATGCTCTTTGGCTTATAGGACCGCTTTTAAGACTCCTATTGGCACTGCACCATTCAGGCTTGTCTATGGGATGTCTTGTCATCTCCCTGTGGAGTTGGAGCATAAGGCATATTGGGGAATTAAGTTGTTCAATTATGATATGAAAGCAGCAGGTGAGAAGAGGATATTGCAATTACAAGAACTTGAGGAGCTCAGATTACATGCCTATGAGAATGCCAGGATTTACAAGGAGAGAACCAAGAGATGGCATTACAAACACATTGTGCCCAAGGATTTTCAAGAAGGCATATTGTCTTGCTTTTCAACTCTAGACTCAAGCGTTTCCCTGGAAAACTGAGATCAAAATGGAATGGGCCCTTCCAAGTGCGTAAGGTATATCCCCATGGCGCAGTTGATGTGTGGAGTGAAGAAAAAGGTGATATTAAGGTGAATGGTCAACGTTTGAAGAAGTACCTAGTTGGGAATCTGATTGAGGAGGTTGCTTCCACTGACCTTCTTGATCCCAATAAGTGAAGCACATGGAGGGTCAGGCTAACGACCTAAAATCAACGCTTCTTGGAAGGCAACCCAAGGTATGTATTTCTTTCTTCCTTACCTTCACTCATTCTGGAAAACAGAATGAAAAGAAGAACGTTCCAAGTAGCAATTGCACGGACCGTGCGCAAAAACGCATGGACCGTGCATATTCTGGCTACTGAAATCAGCGTTCTGCACGGCCCTAGCATATTATGCACGGACCGTGCACTTTTTCGAAAAAATTAAATATGTCTCATATTAAACAAAAAAACGCCGATTTATCTTATTTTTTTCTTTCCCTCTCCTCTCTTTCTTTTCCCCCTCTATGCTAACATATATCTATCCCCCCAATACCCAGCCTCCTCTCCCTCTCTCCCTCACATCTCTCTCTCTCTCTCTCCCACGATCTCTCACCCCCCCCCCCCTCTTGCCCACCACACTGGAGATTAAGGCATTGTTTTACATTATCCCATTATCCTTGACCACCCATATATGTTTTCCTTTGTTTGAAGCCCCTTTGTGCCTTAATTTCCTTTTCCTTGGAAGCTCCACAAAAGCATACCAAGCCTATTTATTCATCCTACCCATCCGGGGATTAGGATAGTTGATTTGTTTTGCTGGAGTGGATTTGAGTCAAGCTTGGGGGAAGTTGTATATGTTAGTGGTTGGATGTGAATTTTTGTGCTATTTACCCTTCCTTCTTCTTTGTTGTAAAAAAATTATAAAAAAAGAAAAGAAAATAAGTGATGGAACAAGTAAGAGTTGTGTTGTATGGGTGTGAAGGATGAAAATTTGGAATATAGGATCCTTTTAGGCTTGGTGTCATTTAGGAGAATTATTTTTTGCCGAATTTAGCACCACATGACCTAAATATATCCTTACCTTACTCTTATACCTTGGCTACATTACAACCTCATAAAGATCTCATGATTTTTTCCATGTACATGGTCTCTAGTAGTGGAGATTTTGGACATTGTTGCAAGTCTATAGTAGTTTAGCATTCAAAGTGGAGAACTGAGCGAAACACAAACCCAAACACATGAGTTGGAGTGACTTGATTTCTTTATCCTTGTGAGGTTTGGAGTGGAGGAACTAGCTACTTTTCTGTCATTTATTGTGAAGCATGTTATGATTGCACTTGCTTACTGTTTGTATTTTCATGGTCGTTGCTCACTTGTCTCTTGAATAAAAACAACCTTAGCATATTTTGAGGATTCGTAGGTTAAGTCATTGTTTGAGGACAAGCAAAGGTTAAGCTTGGGGGATTTTGATAGCATCCATTTTATACATATTTAGGACATGTATTTAGACCTTAGTTTTGTTTATTTCATGTTTGTTTTATGCATTTATTAGTTAGTTCCATCATTTTCCCTAGCATGGAGTCTACACTAGTTTATTGCGTATTTCACGTAAAACGGTGGGCGTTGGAGTCTTCTGTCGTGAGCTATGATATGGGACGTGATGTGTGGAGCTATTTGAAAGTCGAGCCAAGAACAAGACAACAGGGACTGAGGAGCAGAAAAGCGGACTTGGCACGAGGAACAAAAGAAGTGCACAGCCCAAAACTGGACCGTGTGTTTTTATGCGCAGTCCGTGCATTTACATTTTGCAAAGAAGGAGGCCGTGTGTTGCCGATTGCATGGATTGTAACTGGACCATGCACTAACCTAAACGGTCTGTGCATTTTCTTTTTGTAAAGGTGTACTCCATGCAATGTCAAGTGCATGGACTATGCCTTAGTCCGTGTACCGCGTACTTTTCCAAACTTTTGCACTTCGGCCCATGACTATTTTTAGATGGTTTAAATACTTTTTAGGGATTAATTTTTAGGCTTCTTCTTTCCATTCTCTACATCGCCGTTATAGCCCTAGAGTTTCTCTAGAGTTCTTTCAGAGATTTCTACAGGTTAGAGACTGTTACTCTGGATTTGATCAAGTATTTTCTTGTTCTAATCTAGTTGAATGATTTTCTTTGTTCGTAAGATGTTTTTGATTGTTTCTCTGAGCATGTCTGGCTAATTCCATATTTCTAGGCTTTGGGGTGATCCCAACTATGCGTAGGTAGACTTGTTTGATATTTGCCTGATTGGAACTCTAAACCTTTGTTGATTCATTCCTAGTGTTCTTAATGACCATAGTAGCTTATGCAAATTGGATCCTATTAGGGTTTGAGACTGAGAGGTGATAACCTTAATAGGTATTCAAATAGGATTTCAGACCGAGAGATAATTACTTCTATTGGATTCCTAGGATTTGAACCTAAGATTTTATTATTGCGAGAGCGTTTTAAATTCTCTTGTGGATTAATAACTATCATAGAAACCCTAAGATTAGGTTGGATTTAGCAAGTAACGAGAGTGGATGTTAATTCAGTTTGACCTTAGAAGTGCCCAAAGGGTTTAGATCTTGCTTAGCAAGTCGCGAGAGTGGATGTTAATTGAATCTAGGCACATTTACTATCATCCGAGAGGAATTAGTAATTACCTAAGATAGTTACCTTTAACAAAGACATACCAAATTCAGACATTTATCTAGTTGAGTCTACTGAAGCATAGTTGTGGGGATCCCTTGCCTTAGAAGCCTTCCCTCCATAATTACAATCATCACTTGCATTTCTTTCTTACTTTTTTTTGTTATTAGTTCAACAAATTTCCCTACTTGTGGCTTAGCTTACCAATTAACGTTGCAATCCATAATACATAATCCTCGTGAAAACAATACTTGAAAAGGTACAACTGATCACATACACTTGTGTGTAGGTTTTTGTCCTATCAGCGTGGCGCTTGGCCACTGACACGGTTGTTTTGCAAATCTCTGATCCTCCGGGGATACAGTTTACGATCTGACGTAGGGAGGAGGTGGTGGTGGTGTCTCTCTTTTCATGTTTCGATCGGGGGTTGCCTTGGCATTTTGGGTGATTAGATCCATGAGGTACCCTTTCTGGAGTAGTTATGTGTCCTTCTTTCTCAGCGCAACGTAGTCGTCTATGTTGTGCTCTCCGTCGTTGTGGAAATCACACCATTTCTCAGCGACTCTTCGGTTCATGGGAATTTTCCGATTTTCTAGGCTATCTTATAGTGTCGCTAAGTTTACTCATTACATTGAGCACTGCGTCATGGTTGACGACGAATAAATAGTGTTATAGAGGAGGATAGAGGTCTCGATCTCCCTGGAAATCAAGTCGATGGTTGCGGACACTGTTGATTCTCGATCAAGAGGTTTTGCGTCACGATATAACACGACTCGGTCTTGTTGACGGGTCTGCTTGGTTGTGGTTCCTGGATTTTCTCAGATACAAGACCGTCATCTTCCAATCTGATATACGCCATGGACTTGGCCTAGACGTATTCGAAGGTTTGACACGTTTATTTTGTCAAATCACAATATAATTCTGATTTTTCGAGCAAGCCAATGAGGGTGTTGCATCACGAGATTCACACCTTCCTATCGTTTAACTTGACAAGATATTTCCTTTGCGACTCTCCAGTTCATTGTGTGACGCGGTAGAGGTCACTGGACTGTTTTTGTAGGCGTCGGTTGTTGGTGAACTGGATTTTGAACGTGTTGACCACGACAGAGTGCTCAACGCGGTGAGTAGGCGTTGGCTACTGGCAGTGGGGGTGTCGCATCGCGAGGTGTATGAACCACGTCACCACGTCAGGGCCGAGCCTTTTAAAGTGGATCTAAACCACTTGCACATCATGACCTCCTTTAGATGTTTAGGGATTGTGCTTGTCATCATTGTTTTCTTGTACAACGAAACGTGTTTGTCTGGATCGGCTCTCCCATCGTACGTAGGCCTGTCGGGCACCGAATACTTCTTGGGGATTTCGACGTGAGCAATGGCAACAATGAACGGCAAGTTGACGTAGCACTCATCACCTTCTTATTCAATGGGCCTTGGTACTCTTGGGATTTGGGCAAACTTTTTGTCCAAAGTTCTAAGCTTTTCACGCCATTTACATTCAATGATGTCATCGACTGACATCGTTGGGACGTCATCCATTGGATCGACTGGTTCCGAGTTGTATGAGGCGTGGCTTGTTGTCGCTACTGGTAGGCGATGAGATCCCATGATGTTAACTGATGGCATCATTGTCAGAGTAGAAAAGGATGGGTTGGTGATGGCGGAGTCAAGGTCGAGACGTCTCACAGTGTTGTCGTTGTGGATGTACTAGAAACGAGATCACGGGTGTTGGTGGCGGCATAGACACATTTTGAGAATGTAATGCCTCGTTTTCCTTCATGATTTTGTTGAAGATGTGCTTCGGATTGCGCCTTCTAGGTAGCCCATGACTCCTCTAAGGCTCGTATCTTTTCGCACAATTCCACCACAGTAGCTGTGTATTGGTCTCTTGAACCGCTCTGATCGACACGATCGGGTATGATCTAGGGTGGTGTTGTTGACATGGTCGTGGTGACATCAATGGACACTTGAGTATCGTTGTTGGTTGGACCGTCGTGAACATGGTGGTGCGATCTGTGATAACTTGTGGTTTGGAAAGATGGTATAGTCGTTTTTACTCCCAGCCCCATGGTGGGCGCCAATTGTTTTGGGCAAATTTCGTATCATGACGCTATCCGCTTATTTGTGGAGTATAGGGTCAAGGGTTACACAACAAGCATAGAAATAATGGATTGGTCATGAATAAAGTATGACTCGTATTATTTCAAGAGTATATGAATACATGATATTGAGTATATCTTACAAGGCATTGGTACCCCCATTATATAAGAGTCCAAGGGTGATTATACAAGGAATAGGATATTACTATAAGGATAGAAATATAGTTTATCTTGGAGCCTAAGATAAGATATATATACATGGTAGACAATTATCCTTTTATCAAATAAGGAAAATCTATCTCTAATGGGTATAAATCTTGACGCGCAATTCATGCTAGTTGTCGCTATCTTCTCGGGTTAAGGCTTGCTATATTAGGAAAGGATATCTTTCTGACCATGACGCGTATCATCTAACTTTTATGACAGTCACGGACACATTGTCTTCGGTTGATCAACGTCAGGGTTGATCCATGCTTTTTCATCTCAACACGTTTAATCTCTCCCCGTCGACATGGTCTAAGAACGGTAACAATCACCATTAACGTATTTCTAAAAATATTCTTGAATTTTGTCATATTTTCACCCCTTTACACATCTCTTCCCCTTTAATTAAAACTTTGTCCGTCTAGAAACTTTTAGTTCATCAAGGAAAATTGGCAACACCGGTCAACTCCACTTGTCCCCTACACCACCTCCTTCTAGATCATCGCCTATAGACTGGCCACTTGTCACTTCCCTAATTTCCTTCTCTTTCTTTTCGATCAATCTCCTAAACTCCTAATGCCCTGCATGTGATCACCACCAAAATTTGGCCTCCACACTTTACCGAAGACAGAATCCCTAACCACTTTGATAAATCCATTGTCTGCTACTTCCCCTTTTTTTATTTCTCACTGATACCACTACAAAGTCGGGCACATCTTTGACCATGAATGCTATTTTGGGTGAAAAGATCAAACCAATCTAAATCGCTTCAAAGGAGGGCAACTAGACAATAATCAAGATTAAACTTATCTAGATAATCCAAATCAACGTAATAACGAAATAAGTAAGATTGACTAGATGCAAAACAAGCTTATATCCCTGGATTGAAAGGACGGTCGAACACAGAGATAGACTAGACGGTTGTCTCAAATGTAATGAGCTTTGATTGAGAATGATTTTCAATAAGCAGAACAATGGTGGTTTACATCTTCTATTCAATGAGAGTTAATGATTAAGTGTCCTTTACATCATAATTCATCATATATTTATGCTAACTACAGGTTCGAATCAGTTCAACTAACTCGTCCGAGATTCATGGAGCCGTTGTTGCGTGTGTTGCTCAAGCCGAGATCTTCTCCAATGTTCATCTGGCGCCAACGTTCACCTTCACTTGCGTTGGTCTTCTAGAAGGAGACCAACTTCCAATCACTGGGTCGGTCCAATGGATCATCTAAAAACGGAGCCCAACAATTGCCCCAAAATCAAACTGGGCCGGAAGAGACGGTTGACGAGACAATTAGATTTTCCCAATTCTCATTCTCAGCGTGATCTTCTTTTGTCGATTCTCTCCTAGGGAATCGATGACGTGGCGCTTCCTCATTAGACTATAGCATTTATCGAAGGCTTGTCCGTTTCTCCTTCTTAAATATGTCATCACCTCTTCCTTCTTTCACCATCCCCATTTTCTGCAAAAGGTGTCATCTTTCAAAGGTATAACTTTCAAATTTCTTACCATTTTTCTGGCAGTGTATCCTTCAATGACGTTTCCGCGGTCCAAGAAGAGTAGAATTTCTTCTTCTGGCCCCGGCAAGGAGGACATTGATTTCAACCCCTTAAAACTTCTTAGCCAAGAGGACTCCTTAGCCGGAACCCTAACTCAATCGGAGGTAGGTCAATTTCCTGTTGGAACAATCGCTCGTCTTCCTCATTCTCATGAGCGTGTCGATTGGCGCCGAGATGGGTGGATTTTCTACTTTGAGTATCCCTTCAAAATTGGCCATACTTTTCCCTTTTTAAACTTGGTCCGATTTTTTTTTACTGTCTTGCATCTTGCTCCATGTCAAGTCATGCCCTATGCATGACGTCTCCTAAGGGTAGTTGATCTCCTGGTTTCTGGTGTTGAATTTGACTTTGATGCACTTTGGTATTCTTATTATTTGAGTAGTCGAGGGTCTTCTCGATTCCACTTATGCCTTAGGCAAGGTAGAAAACCGATTGCTTTGAATCTTAATGTTAACGACCGAGGGTGGAGGTCACGGTTCTTCCCTGTGGAGAAGAGGTCACTTGAGGGGGGTTTCGATTGTTCCTTCTTGCGGGACGATTGGAGGACATCATGTATTGTATTTATCCTTTCAGGTTTTTATTGGATGTCTCATTAACTTTTGCTCACATGTGTTTCTTTTTAGTGCTTGATCCGGAAGAAAGGGAGGATTCTGACTTTGCTGCGATAACTCAAGTCTTTCTTTCTCTTTCGGAAGCAGAGAGATCGTTCCAAAACATCAATTTTCTGACCTCCTGCCCCATTTGCATGGCGACGCCGTATACTTCTGTCACCAAAGGCACTTGTTCGTTCCTACATGTATGCATATGGGTGGTTCTTAGATTGTTTGTATGCTTACTTTGTTGTGCTTACCTGATAGCGTTTCGAGGCGAGAGGTCGAGTGCTCGTTTGTCAAGGAAAAGACTCATGGACCACAAACTTCTAGCGGCTAAGGCGTAAGCATCGGCCAGAGCGTCTGCTTCGACTCAAGTCATCGCCGTGGATTCGCCTAGTCCAAGACCTCCGGAGCAAAAAGGAAAGCGATTGTCGATATAGAGCCGCCGATAGGCGAATTAAAAGGCAAATCTTTGAGCGACTTGCTCCAGACTCTGGATCCCGAGGCTAAAAAGGAGATCGGCGATCTGCACCCCATCGACTGCATTGACGAAGCCGGAGCCGCTGCTTGGAAGGTACATGTAGGGTTATTTGTGTATGCGTAAAATGTTTTTTATTGATAATTGATTACATGACTTGTTGTATATAGGCTCTTCAGTATTCAACTGTAGCGTTTTCAACTGTGAAAGCTTTAAGAAATGGGGCCGACAGGCGGATTGCCCAAGCCGAGGGTCAGCAAAAGGCCGATAATGGGCGCGCAAAAGCTGTCAAGAACAAGCTGGCTACTGCTGAGAAGAGATTGATGGAGGTCTAAGCCTGTCTCGAAGAGTTAGAAAGCAGCGTCGAAGAGCTTCGAGTGAAGGATGCTCAAATTGCTAGTGATGTGGGGAAGTATTTCTGCATAAAGTCCTGAATTGAGATTACGGAAGAATACGCTGCGGGAACCCACTCGGCCTGGAGCATTGAGGAGGAGAAGGCTAGTATGGACCTCCTTTATCCAACGGCAACCCTGGTGATGAATTGTTCAAGCTTGTCGGCTTGGGTGAGGACGAGTAGAAGGAGGAAGTCGACCCTGAGGCGACCGAAGAAGCTATCGAAGACATGTCAAGGGTTCTTCCTGAGGCGACAAAGGGCCAAGAGGTTGTTCTTGCAGATGCTAAGGAGTGGTCAGCCGAATCTTGAATTGTTTTTTATGTAATGATAGTATCTTGCATGCGTTGTGTTGTGGATGTTTTTGACTTAGGTGTTTGATGTCGTGTTGTGCCCCATCATGGAGATGAGATGGACAATGTTTTGGTGACCCGTCTACCATCATGGGTCACGTGTTTTATGAATGCTTTGTTTTCTGCATACCTTGTTTTTGTTTGCTTTGATTTTGCAGGTGGACTCGTCAGTCGCATCCTGGTCATGATGCATGGTGTTTGGTCGAAGCGACCTGTCATTAGTTGTTAGCGTGGCATGCCATGTAGTTCAGGGGAAGATTTTTTGTAATTTCAGGTAAAGACAAGTACCTCATATAAGACAAGTCTTGTAAATAATGTGTCTTGTTTTGTTCCTCTATTCCCTGTGTGCCGATCGATCATGTAATGTAAGCGCTTTAATGTATAAGAGTACTTATTTGCACAATGGAGATGTTTGTCTTCGAGGCCTCTTGTTATGTGCTTAAGATAACTTTGACACACAAAAAAAGGTCAAAGGGGCGACCGTTGGGTGTGAGCCCAACGGCCCTCCGATGCTTAAGTCAGTAAAAGGATGTACATAAATATAATTGACTCGAAATAAATGGAATGCAAGGCAGAAAGTTTAAAAGTGATACAACTTTAGATGAGTCGCGTTCCAGCTTCGCGGCAGTAGTTGTCCGTCTTTTGTCTCGATTCAATATGCTCCTTGACCAATAATCTCTTATATGAGATATGGTCCTTCCCAATGAGGTGCTAGCTTTTCGTCTGTTGGATCTCAGGTATTTTGGAAAACTTTCCTTAAGACCCAATCTCCAACTATGAAGACCTTGGCACAAACATTCCTATTGTAGCTTCTGGCGACTTGTTGCTGGTATTTGACCATCCAGATCCTAGCTTTTTCTCTACTCGTCTGCGGTGTCGAGGTTGTGAGATAACTAGACATGGTTCTGCTCCGGGGTTTGTAACCCATATCTTGCCATCGGGATGAGGAGTTCAGCAGGTATGACTGCTTCAATCCCATAGACTAGTGAAAAAGGGGATTGTCCGGTCGCGTTCTTTGGGGTGGTTCTGTCCGACCACAATATTAGAGGAAGCTCGTCTGCCCATTTTCCTTTTGCCCCTGTGAGACGTTTTTTGAGATTGTTTATGATGATCTTGTTACCGGACTCAGCCTGGCCGTTGGATTGTGGGTACCGTGGTGTAGATGTGACCAAGGTGATGTTCCATTGCTTGCAAAAGAATCGCGTCTTGATATCGATGAATTGGGAGCCATTGTCGTATACGATTTCTGAAGGGACGCCAAATCTGCATAGAATGTTACGCTTTATAAATAAAATGACATGTTTCTATTTTACCTATCGATATGCTTCAGCTTCAATCCATTTAGAAAAATAGTCGGTTGTGGCTAAAAAGAAGACGCATTGTCCTGATGCTGGTGGTAATTTCCCTACAATGTCCATCCCCCATCGCATGAAAGGCCAAGGTGCCAATGTCGGGTGCAACATTTCTTATGGTTGATGGGTGCGTGCCGTTGGCAGGCGTCGCATTTTTTGACATATTCGGTTGCGTCCCTGTTCATCGTTGGCCAGTAGTAACCCGTCCTAAGGGCCTTACCAGATAGACTATGTCCTCTAGTGTGGTTCCCACATTCTCCATCGAGTGGGGATTCTAGGATACGTTTAACCTCAGTTGTCTTTACGCAGCGTAGGTACAAACTTGTGACAGATCATTTGAATAAAGTATTGTCTTTTGTGTCAGAGGTTGTTGCTCGTACCTTGAGTTTTTTAGCTTCTCCTTTGTCTGCTGGGAGTATGTCGTGCTTTAGCCATTTGATGTAAGGTATAGTCCAATTCTCTTGGTTGTTTAAGAGGTCGTCTTCGGTGTCATCGCCTACTTCGATCTGTTGAGACGACTTCCTCTAGAGGCAACTCGTCTGCTGCTTGGGTGTTATGACATGTGCCAGTGGGATGTTGCGGAAGTCGTCGGGTGTAGAACGAACCCGAGGTTTGCTAGGGCGTCGACTTGAGTGTTGAGGTCGCGTGGGACTTGCTTGATGGTGAAATGTTGGAATTTTCCTATCAACTTTTTGACGATGTGTAGGTAGGCCATCATCCTGTCATCTTTGGCGGCATACAACCCTTGTACTGGGTTGACGATTAGAAGGGAGTCACATACCACTTTGATTTTCTAGACTGCGAGGTCTTGTGTGAGTATTAGTCCAAATATGCATGCTTCATACTCTGCTTCGTTGTTGGTCGCATCCCACTCACACTTCACAGGTTGGGCTATATGGTCCCCTTGCGGTGATTTCAGTACGACTCCTAGCCTGACTCCTCTTACGTTTGACGCTCCATCTGTATGGAGCTGCCATGTACCCTTGTCTTCTTCAGTTGTCAGCTGCGCGGCTTCCTTCTTGGCTTCCTGATCCAATGTTGGACTGAAATCTACCACAAAGTCTACCAAAGCTTGAGATTTTATTGTTGTTCTTGGCTTATATTCGATGTCAAAGCCATTTAAGTGTATCGCCCATTTCGCCATTCGTCCTGTAAATTTTGGTTTCCTCATGATGGATTTCATGGGATGGTTAGTCCTTACAATAATAACATGTGATTCGAAGTAAGGTCTGAGTTTGTTTGAGGCCATTACCAGAGCTGAGAGTAGAGAGCGACTTACATAGTAGACTGGAGACTGTCTTCCATCTTCTTCTCTTGTCAAGACTGCACTTACTACCGACTCCAATACCACCAGGTATAACGGTAGTGGCTCGTCGACTTTTGGTTTGGCTAGCAGAAGTAGACTTGTCAGATATGCGTTTAGATCTTGCAAGGCTTGTTCGTGAGCTGCTATCCATTCGAACGACTTGTTTTCCTTTAAGGCTTCATAAAATAGTTTGTATTTGTGTGAGGACTTTGATATGAATCTGTTTAGGCCCGCTATCCGTCCTGTCAGTTTATGAACATCTTTGACGCATCGGGGGGACCTTAAGTTGACGATTGCTTTGATTTGGTCTGGACTGGCTTCTTTTCCCCTTCGCGTCACCATATATTCTAAGAATTTGCCTGAAGATACTACAAAAGAACATTTAGTGGGATTTAATTTCATGTTATACCTTTTCAACACTTCGAATGCTTCCCTTAGATGCTCGATGTGGTCCTTTGTTGCTTTTGACTTAACCAACATGTCATCAATGTAGACTTCCATGGTGTCTCCGATTCGGTCTTTGAACATCTTGTTTACGAGCCTTTGGCATGTGGCCCCTGCATTTTTTAGTCCAAAAGGCATAACTTTGTAGCAATATGTACCTTGACTGGTTATTGTTGGGGTCGGAAAATCGACCATTCGTCCAATGGGCATCGACTGTTTGACGCAATCGGTCGGACGCATCAGACCTGTCGGACGCATCAGACCCGTCAGACGTGAGCCATGCGACCGTCGCCTGATTCCTAGACGCAACGGACCAGCGAGATTTTCTCCTTTATTACTCCGAGATCTCCAACGGTTGTATGCATTATTTCAGCCATCAAGGAGAGATTAAGAGCATTTAAGGAGAATTCAAGTGCCATTAAGAAGGAGATCAAATCCTATTCAAGGGAGATTAATGCGGGAGATTCCTTCTCCTTAGCTATATATACAAAGCTCCTTAGCTATTCTAAAGGGATGGAATCCCACCCAAAAAGCTTTGTAATACATCTACTTTTCTCCATTTCACGTAATTGGAAGAACTTGTAAGCATCCTCATACGATCGGAAGCTCTCACGCTTCGAACAGTTTCTTATCTATCTAATGAAGATAAGTCTTTCTTATCTCGATTTACATTATATTCTACTACATTTTATGCTATTTTACTCTTTAAGTTTCATATATTCAATCTTGTCATTATCGTCGCCTTGACTCAACAAACTAGTCGTCGTTACTATTTTTATTCGATTCACATGTCTAACGTTTGATCGATATGGATTTTTGCTATTTTACCCCGTCTAAGGCGATTTAGGTTATCCGATCTTTTCTCCCCAAAACAATTTGGCGCCCACCGTGGGGCAGATAGTTAAAATCATTCGATTAATGTATTCATCACCTATACATCTAATTGATTCACAATCATTTATCTAATATACTATATTGCATAACGATCAGGTATGATTCAACGCCTCATCTATGGAGACAGTATGAACAGATCTAACGATCCGACCAGATCTAAAAATCCGACCAGGTCTAAACGATCCGACCAGATCTAACGATCCGACTTTATCTAAACGATCCGACTTTATCTAAACGATCCGACCAGATCTAACGATTCGACCGGACCCCATTAGTTGTCCAACACCGACAAATGGAAACCACTGAGGAAGACGTCTCTAGACTTGTAAAACCAAAGAGTCATACATGATATCCTTTCACTCTAAAATATCTAAATGGTGACGACATTTAGACCATCGGAGGACGCATTCATCCACCTTGAAAGATAAGTCTCTTTCTATGCACTTTCAATTAATACTATTGTCTAGTCCTGCTTTATGATTACACTCACTTGACTTGTTTGCACAATCATAATTCATTTTTCTCGAATACGTTTACATACATGTCACTTCTATTATGCTTGAATAGGCTACACTATTATTGTTCAAATCCACGTATGTCTTATATACTGTCTAGTGCATGCATATATAAATTTTACATACGCCAATAGTATAGTACTTATTCATGGAATTCATTTTTCTCGCAACTCTTAATGACGCGACTATTATATTTGAGTATGTAGCATTCAGATTGTCGGGGCACCCACACGTTTTATATATCGTCAAATACATGCATACTAGTGAAAGATCATTATTCCATATCTCTTATTCATCATATGTCCATATAGTGCTCTCCCACACCTATTCTACAATATAAAAGCATATGTCATGTACTACTTCATATTCTTGCATATATGTCATACCTATCCGCACGCATTATATCTAAGCTACTGGCATGTGTATGTCATGTCATACACTTTTTTACGATTCTTGCACCTTGATATGCTTAATCATGAAATTGACCGATCCAAGGCTCATCTAAGTAGTCTTTTGCAACCACGTCTGACATCTCATGCTGATCGTGTTATCCAGTACATTCATATGCTTTTCCTGAATCAAGAGAGTTAGCTACTAAGTCAGATGTTTATCACTTGCTAAAGAAACACTCTCTGATGGACTTGCATCTATTCTTTCATTTCATTCTTCGATCCTCAAACACTCTTTGAACCAACAAGGTAAGACATTAACATATCTTCATATGTCATACATTGCTTATCGTTGCATGCGCAATTACATATCTTCATATGTCATACATTGCTTATCGTCGCATTAGCAAATACATATCTTCACATGTCATACATTGCTTATTGTCGCATTACATTTACGTACATACGGGTGACGACCCTTAACATACACATTGGATCCAGTCATCCGCAAAAAGCGCTTACACTACATTTACACGATCGATCGGAACACGGGTAGAGATGAACAACACAGGCACGTCGGCACCCCGCCTGCCTTACACATTACATAAGGTTAAGACACCTTATTACATTCACGCAATAAAACATAAGGCACAAACACCTTATTACATATTGCTTACCTCCCCGGCATAACGTCATGACTAAACACACATTACGGGTGACAAACCCTACATACGGTACCTACAAATACACAAACTTGTGCAGTACACATTTACAAAGTTAACGCCTCACACGGCTATAACTTACACACAACCCATCAACAAAAGCTTTTACGCAAACGGTGGTACAATACAATATACATCTTAGTCTTTCTTTACATACATACGGTAAGCCCTACTCGACGGAGCACACGGGCAAACCCGACATACATACGGCAAGCCCTACTCGACGGAGTACACGGGCAAACCTGACACACAAAACAACTATGCAAATCGACTTGACATGTCACATTACATTTACATACATATTGGATCCAGTCATCCGCAAAAAGTGCTTACATTACACGATCGATCAGTACACGGAGAGACGACTTATGGTTCAGTGGCACATTGCCCACCTTACACAAGGGAACCCACCTTATTTACGCAGCAAACAAATTGATTTCCTCCTCGAGCTACACAAATGTCATGACTAACACACATTACGAGTGACAAACCCTATATACGGTACCTACAAATACACAAACCTGCGCAGTACACATTTACAAAGTTAACGCCTCATACGGCTACAACTTACACACGACCCACCAACAAAAGCTTTTACGCAAACGGTGGTGCAATACAAAATACATTCGCGGAATTAAACGCCCGATGGCTAAAAACTTCAATTCAACGCTTTCAAAAGACAAAAGCTTTACACAAGCAACATCGCATCACTTCATCGACTATCTACACAGCATGACGAGTTCGGACAGAACCAAATTACGAAAAAACAATCAAGGGTCAGAGTTTACAACGTCATCAGCAGCAGGGGCTAAGTTGGGAGAAGACTGGGGCTCAAGCGGTACGAAGTCACCAGAATGGACCTCATCCCCACTGGCACTTTCGACCAGAGATTCCTATCCGACGCCGGCCAGATAGAAAAACTCTGAGCCTGGGTTCCCCTTCGGAAACAAGATCTCCATGGTCTCCTTCTTCGCCTTCAAATCTCAGGTCCCCTGCTTACCCTCTCCAAACTCTTCCATCATCTCGACACGCGACTTCAACACGTAAAAAATGCCTACGTCACCTGCAACTCGACCAGCCGGAGACGCTGACATGACATACAATACATAAATCACAAGCAAACAAAGAGAAACGGCATACTACGAACTGCTTACAAGACTTGTCCTGTCCAAAGGCACTCGTCTTTTCCTACAAATACATACGACTCTTCCCCGGACTGACAAAGTATGCTACATTACAGGTCGTCATGACCAAACATCTCGCGTCACTACCAAGGCACGATTGACAAAACAAGTTGATCAAACACACACGACTACAGGTCTACACGACCAACGTCGCACAAATGATGATAGGTCTACACGACCAATGTCGCAAACAATTACAAGTCTATACGACCGACGACAGGTCTATACGACCGACGATAGGTCTATACGACCAACGACAGGTCTACATGACCAACGTCGTACAACAATTATAGGTTTACACGACCAACATCACACGACTTGACCAGGAAGCAACTGGCGAGTCCACCTATAAAACAAAACAAACGACAAACAAGGAGCGGTCTCCTGACCCTTCGTCATCACAAGAAATGCCCTCAGTCGTCTTCACACGATTATTGGCTATATTGAGTTGATTCTCAGTTTGAGCAGTACACATGACGGCCCCGTCGCCAGAACGCCTACAACAAAATCAAGATCATGCCAGAAGAAAGAGAAGTTATAAAATCAAACCGTCCCATCACTTGACGCTCTGGCCCAGTTTAATTTTAGGGCTATTGTTGGGGTCGGAAAATCGACCATTCGTTCAATGGGCATCGACTGTTTGACGCAATCGATCGGACGCATCAGACCTGTTGGACGCATCAGACCCGTCAGACGTGAGCCATGCGACCGTCGCCTGATTCCTAGACGCAACGGACCAGCGAGATTTTCTCCTTTATTACTCTGAGATCTCCAACGGTTGTATGCATTATTTCAGCCATCAAGGAGAGATTAAGAGCATTTAAGGAGAATTCAAGTGCCATTAAGAAGGAGATCAAATCCTATTCAAGGGAGATTAATGCGGGAGATTCCTTCTCCTTAGCTATATATACAAAGATCCTTAGCTATTCTAAAGGGATGGAATCCCACCCAAAAAGCCTTGTAATACATCTACTTTTCTCCATTTTGCGTAATTGGAAGAACTTGTAAGCATCCTCATACGATCGGAAGCTCTCACGCTTCGAACAGTGTTCTTATCTATCTAATGAAGATAAGTCTTTCTTATCTCGATTTACATTATATTCTAATACATTTTATGCTATTTTACTCTTTAAGTTTCATATATTCAATCTTGTCATTATCGTCGCCTTGACTCAACAAACTAGTCGTCGTTACTATTTTTATTCGATTCACATGTCTAACGTTTGATCGATATGGATTTTTGCTATTTTACCCCATCTAAGGCGATTTAGGTTATCCGATCTTTTCGCCCCAAAACAGTTATGAAAGCTATTTTTTTCTTGGTCATCTGGGTCCATCAAGATCTGGATGTACCCGCAAAACGCATCCATGAACGTGAGCATTTCCTGGCCTACGGTCTCGTCGACCATTGCGTCGATGTGTGGCAGTGAAAATGAGTCTTTGGGACAGGCTTTATTCATATCAGTGAAGTCGATGAAGACTCTCCACTTGCCATTCTTCTTTTGGACCACGACGACGTTGGCCAGCCACTTGGGATATTTGACTTCTATGATTTTACCTATTTCAAGTATGTTTCTGACTTCGTCGTCTACGATTTTGTTGCGTTCTGGTGCGAATTTCCTTCTTTTTTGCTTAACCGGGGGATAGGTCGGATCTACATTCAGTTTGTGAGTAATAACATCGGGGGAAATCCCCACCATATCTTCATGTGACCAGGCAAAGCAGTCGACGTTAGATCATAAAAATGCTATCAGATCAGCTTTAGTCGAATCGTTTAAATACGATCCGACCCTTACCGTGTGTTTTGCCTTTTAAGGGTCCAACGCAATCTCATCTAATTGTTCCATTTCTGGTTCGATGTATCGTTTGGTCCCTTTTCCGCATTATAGTTGCTATGCCGAATTTCGTTCGACTGCCCCCCTTCATTGATGTGACATAGCATTCCTTGGCAGCCCGCTGGTCACCTTTTATTTCTTGTACCCCCCACTTAGTCGGAAAATATATAGTTTGATGATACGTGGAGGGTACAACTTTCACGGCGTGAATCCAGGGTCTGCCGAGGATCGCATTGTATGGGGACGAACAGTCGAGTATCAAGAACTTTACATGTTGGTTAATTCCACCGAAATACGTTGTTAGCACTATTTCGCCGAGGGTATATTTGACTTCTCCACTGAACCCGACTAACGGAGTGGATTTTACGGTCAAATCATCCTTGATTAAACCCATACTTTTCAAGGCGTCTAGTGTCAACAAGTTCGTGGGGCTACATGTGTCTATTAATGCTCGACGTATGAGACAATTACCGATCGATAAAGAGATTACCAGACCGTCGTGATGGCCTCCTAACTCTTCGGCTTCAGAGTTGTTGAAGGTGATGGCAGGTGTGCTTATGGCTTGTGGTCGTCTCGCCTCCGATCGGACCGGTCTGTCACCTTTGCTTTCTTTGGCATATCTCTTCACGGCCGAGTATGTGTTTCCACACACGTCTGACCCTCCTGAAATGGTGTTAATGATCTTAGTATGTACTGGAGAGGATGGTTTATCGGTCGTTACCTGGTCCCTTCGGTCTAGGGTCGCTTTCGCTTTGTCAGATATGATGTCGCGTAGTAGTCCTTGCGCGAGGAGTCTTACGACTTCTTTGCGTAGGGCGATGCATTCGTCTGTGGAGTGACCATGATCTCCGTGGAACTCGCACCATCGGATTATATCCTTCTTGGCATCTAGTTTGTCGCTCTTCTGATGCCATCTTACTTCCTTCCCATACTTGTCGAAACTTTTGACGATTTCTGACACGAAAATGTTGAAGTTGTAGGAATGGACCTTCGGGGGGAGAGATGGGTTGTTCTTCCAATCTTGATTCATGTCATAAGAGTTATTTACCTGACTTGGATTGCTTCATCCCTTGGGATAAGGTTGGTGTCGTCTGTCACGTCGATGGTCCGAAGACGACCTTCGGTCGACTCGATCAGGACTTTTGTCTACTTTTGCGGGTTCTTCATCTTCTTCTAACTTGACTTGGGCCATGGTCTTGGCTTGTACATCTTCGAAGCTTCGGCATGGGTATTTGGTCAGTTCTCAATTGAGTTCGCTACCTATGATCAACCCCGGTGGAAGGCTTCAATTGAGGTTGGGACGTCGTAATATGGGATCGTGACCTTCTCTTTGTTGTACATGTTAAGATAATCTCTTAGGGGTTCACCGTACCTTTTCACGATCCTGTATAGGTTGCTTGACTGCTTTTGCAGTCTTCGACTGCTAGCGAACTGGATTTTGAATGAATTGAGCAGATCGGCGAACGAAGCGATGGAACCCCGCGGCAAGTGCATAAGCCAAGTTAGCGTGAGTCCTGCGAGGGTCGTGCCAAAACTTTTGCACATGACCGTTTTGCGATTCCTTCTCGAGATAGAAATAGTCATTAATTTTTTCTTATAAATGGAAATGTGATCGTCGGGGTCCCTGGTCCCATCGTAGTTGGACATGTTAACTTCTTTGGGATCTCGACGCATGCGATTGCCTCTACGAAAGGCGAGTCTTCGTATCCATCAATTTCTTCTTTCTCGATCAGTTGCGGGACTCCTGGAATCCGAGTGATGCGGTCGTCCAAAGCCTTCATATGCTCGCTGATAGCTCGTTGTATGAGGGTTTGGAGATCCATCGGTATGGCGACTTGTGAAGGGGCTACTCGAGTCTCTGCGGGCTCGGTTGTGGAAATTGGAGCGTTAGTCGTGAAAGTATTGACTAGAGGAGTTTGAAACATACCAATAGACTAGACAATGTTCTGAGTGGTCGCTGCTACGAACGTCGAGACTGCTCCATCCATATTGAGACGTGTCGAGAGGCCCTCGGTGTTGATCACGCGTCTTGATCCTCCTGTGGCCGAAGCGACCGAATTCACCAGCGATTTCTAAAGGTCATTTTCATGAGTTAGTTGTGCAATTTCAGGTTCGGATTGAGCTTACGCTTACAATGTCCAGTGACAAGATCGACAGCCAAGGCCATCGCCGATGCCGTGCAATCTCTCATCGCTCGCGTCATCGCTGGCCAAGGCACACCCGAGACCGAGCCCAACCTCAAAGTCCTCGCCACTATCGGCATCGCAGATTCAAGCCCATCGCATCCGGCAACAGACACGCCCACTGATGAGCCCAGTCATCCTTGACGTCGCCGCTGCTCCCAGTGTCTGCGTCCCATGCCTCGCCGCCACCGGCGCCTATCTTTAGCATTTAGAGGTTTATTTGTTAAGTCTTAGACATTACTATTTTGAGAACATTTCTATTTTTGGTATTTGCTTGTTTTAGTAGTTTCCATTTATAGTTATTTCTATTTTTGGGTGTGTGCTCCATGTGTATCGCATGGGCTAGCCCACTACGCTCGACTCGGCCCATTCGAGTCTCGCCTCTATTATTTAAGTCAAACTTTGTCTATTGTTTTTTTTGTTCAATTTTAATCAAAGCTTAAGTCGAGTATTTATCCTCCTTCATTTGATCGGACGTCAACCCTATCTCTAACTTCGCATCTCCCTTCACTTTGCCGCCGATGCTATGGCAATGCTTGATATCCTTCGAGCAAAGTCTATCTTCGCATCCCCTTCACTCCGCCGCCGACGCTACGACATAGCTTGATCATCAAGCCATCTATCCAAACCATCACACCATCTTCACCCACCAAACTCTTCTGTCGTCCTTGTGATCGCACCCGCTATCGCACCCAGTCCACCGTTGTCGCCGTTGCTCGCTTCACCGCTCGCGCCATCGACTTCGCCACCACCATCGTAGTCGCTATCGAACCCACCATCGAACCCAGTCCATCGCTCGCCATCGCCCTCGACATCGCCGCCGCCATCGCTGTCTTGACAACCCTCTTGACATTCATCGTCGCCGCTGTCGAGACACCCAGACGCTCATCACCGGGTTCGCTGCTGGCCACCACCGTGTCCGATAACCTCTAAAGTTATTGTTCACTTCCCCACCACTTTGTCAAGCTTTCGTGCAATTCATCAAGGGTTTCCCCAAGGTTTCCACAACAGCCTTGACAAAGGAGACTTGTGACTTCTCGCCCAAGACTAGATCGAAAGTGCCACCTTTAACAAGTGACCTTCATCGAAGGCAAGAATACATCAACTGGCATCAGAGCCCAGCCGTCTTGTAAGTCACTAACTCAAGTCTTCATCTTGTTCACTTTTCTTTTTCTTGTCCATCATCCGTTGCTTCCGCATAATCACAAAGAAAAATGAAAAGTTTCCATATTTGCTTGTCCAATCGGTTTTCACAAGGTAACACCTTGGCCGATTTTTTTTTTCTTGCCCCATAAGTTTTGGTGTGTTTGGTAACTTAGGATATCTTGCATGCTAGAGTGATTGTTTCCTTATTTCCTTGCGTGATATTTGTTTCCATATCTTGCTTGATTTGCTTTTTAGTTGGTTAGCCGAAATTTTCTTCTATAAGAAATCAAATCTTATCTTCTATTCTCTCTACGATCTTGCTTGATCTTTTCTTGTTACTTAGGCCGTTATTTTTTGTTTTTGTTTCCTTATCCGATATCTTAAAGTCAAGAAGATAAGATATTTGGATATTAAAAAAAAAGAAAAAGCCAATCGGTTATTCAAAAAAAAAAGTTATACAAGGCAACCGAGTTAGGCAAAGACAAAATAAGGCAACCCTAACCCACTCGACTCGGCCTAGGCTCATCTTATCAATCTATCCGCCGTCTAGGTTACTCTCCTAGAAGGTAAGTCTTGCTAGTTTGGTTTACTTGTTTACGTTTGGTTTAGGGTTATACTTGTTCTTGCTTGTTTGATTGACGACTTGCTTCTCACGCCATCTCACGTGAACATTGTTGACTTGACTAGTGCTTGCTTGGTTGTTGTTCTTTGTGCCTTTTGTTCATTTTTACTCCTATGTCTGGTCATATTGTTATAGGTAGCATGACGGCTGACGGAGGCTAAAGTCGTATCACCTTATCAAAATAATCCAAAACAAATCTAACTCAGTAGAATAGGCAAGCAAGCACTACTACAAAATAGTCAATATACCCCGGGCGTTTCTAGCTTTATACCCCGGATGTAATTCGGGTTATAGCTGATCGAGGTATATAGTTAAAACTTATATACCCCGGTTATTTGAAAAAAAACGCTCGGGGTATATACCTTATGGTTTGAGCCCCTTTTTTTAGTATGCGAGAAAACTTCAGGGTATATTCGATATATATACCCCGGGTATAATAATTATCCGGGGTATTTACCTCTTATAAACCGGGGTATTTGGTTGGTATATACCTCGGCGATTGTACCTCCGGGTTATATGTGCGCAAATTGGCACCGGGGTATATGTGAATATTAACAGCATCCACCGATTTTTTCATCCGTGTTATATGGTATATACCCCGGGTGAACATCCGTGTTATATTGTATATACACCGGACTTCCATCCGTGTTATATTGTCAAAATCAGTGGATGATGTTTATATCACGGACCAATCTCCAGGGTATAAAACATTTTTCCGTGGTGTGATTTTTCCATCCGTGTTATATGGTATATAACCCGGGTGAACATCCGTGTTATATTGTATATACACCGGACTTCCATCCGTGTTATATTGTATATACACCGGACTTCCATCCGTGTTATATTGTATATACACCGGACTTCCATCCGTGTTATATTGTATATACACCGGACTTCCATCCGTGTTATATTGTATATACACCGGACTTCCATCCGTGTTATATTGTCAAAATCAGTGGATGATGTTTATATCACGGACCAATCTCCGGGGTATAAAACATTTTTCCGTAGAGTTTCATATCTGTTTATTTTCACATAATTACCACATGTATAACCATATATCCAAACACGTACATATCCAAGCAAACCTAGAACGTCTTTCATATATCAAACCAAAATACCAATTGTATCAAACATTCAGTGCAATCTTAGCGCACGAAAAGAAATTAAACCAACTAAGTATAATATTTGTCAACACTTAAGCTAAGCATAGTCACTAGGTAAACAAACCTAATAATTGTTTTAGAATTCAGGAAAAACCCATATAACAAAGGATTGTGAAAACGCCATCAACCACTTTCTTTTGTTGTTTTTCTCCAAGTTATCCAACAAAAAAATAACCTGCAAAAGAGAATAACATGCTTAATCAATTGATACAACAAACATACAAAAAACAACCTTGCATTGCCATCAAATAAAAAACTACGACATCCAAAAAAGAGTACTAACTACATGCAACAAGGTAAACAAGTCCAACAACTGATAATATGAACAACAAGATGAGACAAAGCAAAAAACAACTAGCTAGCATGCTATAATACGTGTCGAGGAACATGCCTGTGTATGTAGAAATAAAGGGCCTCATTTTTGTGTCCTTATAAGAACTCATCTTGTACATCTATCATCATTTTGTTGACAGTTCTAGTGTTGCAAGTGGATATAAAGCACCGTTTCCGTCTCTTTACACTCATCTAATTCCTACCATACTTTATTTGTAATAATTTATTTATAACTAGAACGTGTTTTATTCAGAATATTTAAGGGAAAAAAAATTAACGAAAATTTGTTATGCACTTAGTAAAAATCAATGTCAGAGAGAGAGAATAATACTTTTAGCAACAAAGAACATCTTCATTTGAACCTCAACCATAATCAAAGTGTTCAAAATGAGACCATGCTATTTACCAACATACCTAAAAGATGAGACAAAGCAAGTATTCGATCCATTCCTTTCTAATTTCGTCAATTTCACTTTCAGAGAAGCTGTCCTTCTTACCATACCACTACAAAAAATAATAAAATGACTAACATAGTTGCATATAAGTACAATAAAAATAGTGTTATAAGAATAATTTCAATGACATACTATCTTTGGTATGGAAACACTTTTTCTTCGCATTATCTCCTTGATGAATCTCAAGATGTAATATCCACTATCAATCAAATTTTGCTCACGTGGGCACTACAACCAATGAGACAAGTATATATAAAGTTATATAATTTCATATACATAATAATTAATTTCATTCTACGATGATGTAAATAAAGAACAAAATCGCGCTTAACTTGTACAATTTGCCACAAAGGTTGTTTTCGAGGCTTCATCTTTTGAAGATTGGTAAATTTGAAAGTATAACTCCTATATAAAAGACAAGTATATGATCACTACATATGACTTACATTAAAATTTAATTGAGTTGTGTTAATCAAAGCTAAAATTGATACTTACATGTCAATTAGCTGATCTGCATCCATTTCTTGTCCTTTTCCCAAGGGGTTAATCCAATATGCATAGCCACAGTGAGGATTCAATACTAACAACACCCATCGTTGCCTATATATAAGGTCATTAGAATGAGTATGCATAAACTATATTTAAGTAATGTAAAATCATAAGAAGAATAGAGTTCTCACCCAGATTTATATGGTGCAAAAAAGATTCGATTTTCGATATTGCCTTTCATGGCATTTGCAATGTAAGTAGCCCGATCTTTAAGGCTGCCACCATCTAAGGAAACTAAACTTGGACACAGAAATCCAAACATGTCACTGACACCTTCACAATGAGTTTCGAACAAATAACTACAAAAACAAAATGTGTGTCAAACCAATATATTACAGTGAAAAAAAAACATAACTTTTTAAAAAACTAACCTCAAATATATAGAAACATGACACGTGTCTATCTCTTTCTTGTCAAGCCATATTTGAACGTGTTCCAATCCAATGGAAATATCAGGATGGTCATTGCTGAAAAGTTGTTTGGGAATTTTGACATACCGTAGTGGACTATCAACAAATTCATCCAACATCCATCGAAAATCATCAAGAATACTTGGAGTTGGATCCATATCCATGAGGTTGCCAAGATTCTTTTCCACTGAATTTGTCATATCTTTCTGCTTCAAACATTACATTGATGCCTCATGAATCAATAAAAACAACAAAGTAATATAACATGTATATATCGGATAAATAATTAATTAAAGGTCTTAATTAGAGAATATTTGATAGCTTACCTCAACAGGCAACACAAGATGTATAGGCCATGCAATAAACTGGCCTACAGCTTGTAACACAATACAAGCTTCATCAGTAGGGAATGGCACTTCTACTCCTTTGGCAGCTTCTACAGGAGTAACTATTGAAACCTTTACTTGACCACTTTTCAAAGGGCGATTGTGCAACATAACAATATCTTGTGAGGAATGATACACAACCCCTTCTGCCACCTCATTGTCCTTGTTGGGCCAAAATAGACGACATTGTCTTGTACCCTGTATACACCACAATACTTAATATTGCATTGCCTCATCAATCACAATTACTCTAGGATTTATCCTCTAATTTACTTCAGATTTTTGGAGTACTTACATCTAACAGTGATGCGGATATAGGATCATCCATGGTTGAACATGATCCTTTGCCACTTGGGGGAATTTTAGGATCCGATGTATACAAAGATAATGCTGGCATCTCAGGAAGTGGTTTATCTGGAATGTATTGTTTTCTCTCTTCCAACAAGGTTTGAATAAATTGTTTTGATACTTGTCTCTCTGCCTTCAAGCTCTCTTTGATGCTAGCCTCAATTTCAGCCTTCAAGCTCTCTTTAAGCCTCTTAGTTGCCTCGTTGACTACATATTCCCTTACATGCATTCGAGATGATGATGCACGTCGCGATGCATGACCGAAATAATCACTAACATTTACATACTGGCCAGCTCCTATCACACGTCCTGGATGCTCTTCTTTACCCAAGGCTATTGCCAACACATTTTTTCTCCCAACTGAAACAAACTCTCCTTTTGATTCTTGATCAAGAAATTGATCCTTCAATCATAACATATTGTTAGCAACGACTTAAATCCCTAAAAAAATGAGATTTAACTTAAGGAATCATTGAGATACATAAACTGTTAGAGCACTTACTATTTTTTCAATCACATCTTGGGATTTTTCACTGTATTGACCAAATTTATCTTTTCTTGCCTCCTTGTACAATATTGCTCTTGATACGCTTGAAGATTCATCCAATTGGTTATCAATTTTTTGGAATAAATACATGTATCAAAACACAAGTGATTGCATGATTATATATTTAAATTTAAAATTAAGGTACATAAATAATAACTCACATATTTTTCTTCAATACCAGCATATCCTTTCTTCGACCCCTTATAACTATTGTCATTCATTTGTGAGAGTTCTCTGAATTTTTTACTTTTCTCCTAAATAACAGATATGCAACACTAATTAGTACACAAACAAGACAAACTATAGAGGTATTATCTCTTTATGTTAGAGATAAAACTGTAAATAATTAAAGTACCTTGAACTCTTCAGATTGAGATATTTGAAGAAACTTTGTCCACTGTTCTTGAGTAATGTATGAGTCCTATAGACGGGGAACACACCTTTGAACGGCTCCTATTGTCTTGTCTTTTAAATGGTTTCTTCTCAAGTCTTTCTTGAAATTCCTCCACAAATCATTTGCTTTCCTTAATGCCCAATCCTTCCATTCATCAGGAAGTACAAAAGCAGCCTACAATTTGTTTGATATTATAAACATATCTCTAGATTAGTGCAATACCTAAACAACATTATACATATAAGCTACATATATCACATACATAAATAGTCACTAATCGTAAGATCATCCCAAATCAGATCCAAATCCTCTTCAGGAACAAGCTTCCAATTTTCAATGGTAATTGGGACTGTTCTCTTCACAATTGTGCTAATATAGGTTGCAAACTTTGCTGCATTTTCCCCCACATCTTGTCCTCTTTTATTAAGCTTTATTTCTAATCGTTTTCCTTCCCCGATCGGCTTGGTAATATTCTTCAGCAAGGAAGCCCCTCTAGTTCTATAGCGCTTTTTAGAAGTTTGAACAAGTTGAGAGGGTAGAGATGGTTCAGATGGTTCAGATGGCTGAGATGCTTGAGACGGATTTCTCTTTCGTCGGCTTCTACGAGCCATCTGCACAATTACGAGAATTCAGAAATTCAGCTTGTCAGTAATAAGATGAAATACATCAACATTTTTAGCTTGACAGTATGATAAGTTCAACCACTTAAATTCATCAACATTTTCAACATTGATAGTTACTTTCCCTGGAGGATTCAACAAGAACCACATGTTCATTGCTCCAAAATTCAGCTTGTCAGTAATAAGATGAAATACATGCTTTTTCTGGTTCTTGTGCAGTATTCAGGAGTGCATATAGAAGAATAGGCAGGAAGAAATCTTTTTCGAGTAAATCAATATGAGTGACATAAAGTTATCTACGGAAAAAAAGAGCCTAGCAAGAACAGAACAACCAACATCCACACAACCAAAAATCCAAGCACATACTATACAAACAAGACAAAATATATCCTCATAAAAAAACAATAACAATATTCAGAATCTAATCGCAGAACAGTATACTAGCAGCTGAAGCCAATATAACACCCAACAGGCTTGCAACTTGCCACTCCTTAGTCAACAATCATTCATGTATTCACATTAGACATATGAGAAGTGTCACCTTTTCTTCTTTTTGTTGGAAGTATATGACTTGAGGAATCTTCTTCTTCTCTTAATTCTTCATTCACCCAAATTCCTTCTTGATGATCGTCCCGCACATAATTCTCATCTTCAATTGCATTGTCTTGGGTGGGCAACAAACTTAATGAGCTACTACTCTCTTCACATAAATAATCAATGTCTTCATCACTGTTTCTCTTTGGTGTCGACATGACGATAGATCGCCTCGGATCAATAAGGTCGGGGACATAGAAAATTTGTGTCGCTTGAGATGCCAAAATAAATGGTTCTACTTCATGTCCCACCAAATTAAGATCAACATAAATAAATCTCATCTTATCTTTTTTCACTTCACTGTTACTATCAACCCAAGTACAATAAAAGACGGGAATTTTTACTTCATGTGAATAAAGTAACACCCATATCTTTTCAATGATCCCATAATAAGACGAGCTAGCATAGGTTGGGTTATTGTCTTTTGTACTAGAGAGGTGCATTGCTTGTGCTTCAAGTGCCTCACCATAATTTTGTGTTTTACAATTATCAGATAAAGTCTTGGTGTGGAAAGTGCAATTGTTGATGACAAATCCACTATAACTAAACACTTGAAACTTGGGCCCTCGATATAAGGCCTTAAGAGTTGTAGATACTTCTTCTCCTGAACTTATATGTTGCCCAACTCGGTTTTTAAACCATTCAATGAATGTTTTATTATGCTCATCTGCAATCCAGAACTCATTTTTTCTTGGATTTTTGTTCCTTATATAGGTCTTGTGCTCAACTACATATGGTTGAACTTCCTCAATGTTATGCAAGACATAGAGATGGGCTGGATTCTAATGCCTTTCACGCTGAATGGTTATCACCTGGTATCCTTGTGTTCCTCTTCCATTCACATCTCCATACAAATCTCGAAACCTTGGAATACCGACTGCTTCAACATTTGACAAATAATTAGCACAAAACTCAACAGTTTCTTCAACAATATACCGCTCAGCAATGCAACCTTCAGGATGTTACTGATTCATGACGTATCCCTTTACAACTTTCATCAACCGCTCAAACGGATACATCCATCTAAGATAGACAGGCCCATAAAGCTCAACCTCTCTCACCAAGTGAACAGACAAATGCACCATTATATCAAAGAATGAAGGTGGAAAATACATCTCCATTTGACAAAGAACCACCACAATTTCAGATTGTAGAGATTGCAGCTCATCACGTTCAATAACCTTACTATATAGTTTCTTGAAAAAGAAACAAAGTCTAGTTATTGTCTTTCTTACGTTCTTGGGCAATATAGAACGAATTGCTACCGATAACAACTGTTGCATAAGTACATGGTTATCATGAGACTTCAATCCCACTAATTTCAAGTCTTTCACTGAGACAAGGCTGCTAATATTTGAATAGTACCCATTTGGAACTTTGACATTTCTAAGGAACTCACACAAAATGGTTTTCTCCCTCTTAGAGAGAGTGTAAGGACCAGGTGGCAGAAATGTGCGCCTTTCTCTCTTTTGTGGTTGTAATTCTGCTCTAACCCCCATCGTAACATAATCCTGCCTAGCTTTTAGGCCATCTTTTGTTTTTGAAGGCTGATTCAACATTGTACCTATGAGGCTATCAAAAATATTCTTCTCAATATGCATTACATCCAGACAATGTCTCACAGGAAGATCCTTCCAATATGGACGATCAAATAAAATTGATCTCTTCTTCCACCCATCCACATTACTATTATTTAATGAGGCTTTGCCAAATGTGACATTAATATCTTTCACAATATCTAGCACTTCTTCTCCACTCAATGGTGTCGGGGCACTTTCATGTTCAGCTCTAGATGGGATGAAAGCTTTACAAAGCCTTCTGTATGGATGGTTCTTTTCCAAAAACTTACGGTACCCTAAATAAACATTCTTACCAGAATCTTTCAAACGACACGAGAATGTGTCCTTCCCACAAATAGGACATCCAACATATCCTTTCACACTACATCCAGCTAGATTACCATAAGCAGGGAAATCATTTATAGTGCAGAATAGCATGGCACGAAGACGAAAATTCTCTTTACGGTGTGCATCCAATACTTCGATACCTTCTCCCACGAGATTTTTAAATCCTCAATCAAAGGTGCCAAGTACACATCAATTTCAAATCCAGGTTGCCTTGGACCAGAAATCAACAAAGACAACATCAGATATTTGCGCTTCACGCATAAGGATGGAGGAAGAGTGTAGATCATCAACACTATCGGCCATGTACTATGACTTGAACTCATATTTCCATGAGGGTTCATCCCATCAGTAGACAAAGCAAGTCGTAAGTTTCTCTCTTCATTTCCAAACTGCGGATACAGTTCGTCTATTTTTTTTCCATTGTGTAGCATCAGCCGGGTGTCGAATTTTATCATCTTTTACTCGACCGTCTACATGCCAAATTAAATTTTTCGCATCTTTAGGATTGCCAAACAAATGCCGAAACCTCTGAATTATAGGAAAATACCATAACACCTTTGCTGGAACACCCTTCCTCTTGTACCGTGGTTCACCACAATCAGGATTTGGGCACTTCTCCAACAAAGCATATTCATTTCGGTACAAAATACAATCATTAGGACAAGCATGTATTCTCTCATAAGTCAGGCCCATGGAGCACAATGTCTTTTTTGCCTCGTATGTACTCACAGGAAGACTATTATCCTCAGGAAGCATTTCCTTCATCAAGTCAAGTATATCACTGAAGCTAGAATCACTCCATCCATGTCTTGCTTTCAGATTATACAATTTCAGCAAGGCTGTCAACTTTGTAAATCTTGTACACCCATTATATAATGGCATTTTTGCATTAGTTACCAAATCATGAAACTTATCTGGATCATTAACGAAATCCCCCTCAATATCATCCATCATATCATCTAATCTGTCATCTCCGTCTTCAAAAACATTACACGTTTTCTCATAATCAGAATCCTCACAACTTGTAGAATGCCTAGAAGTAGATTTCTCTCCATGCCATATCCAACATGTGTAATCAGCAATGATACCCCCAAAAATAAGATGTTCTCTAACCTCATCAACCTTAATAAGCCTGGAGTAATAACAATCCTTGCATGGACATATCATTATAGTAGGGTCACAACCATGGTCAAGTGCAAATTTAATGAACTCATCCACCCCTTCTTCATATTTAACTGCAGAGTAATTTTTTATCGACATCCATGAACGATCCATTTTCTAGATATATATTAAGCAAAAAAACACAAAGAAGTATACAGTTGGAAGGTGGATATATCAAATGCAAGAACAAATTGACAACAAATTGCAAGGAGAACAATGAAATTGAAGATTGAATTGGAACTTACCTATAATTCAACAAATTGAAGAGGTAGAAATTACGGAAACCCTAAAAAAACAGTATAATTAATTAGAGCCAGTAAATTCACAAAAAAAAGTTGAAGAACACCACGTACGGCGGCGCAGAACTGACCTTGAAGAACCAGTTCAAGTAGAAACCGGAAATTGACCACCTTCCAACTGAAGAACACCACGTACTGCACAGAAATTGAAGAACCACCAAGGCCACCTGCCACCACGGCGAGCAAAAACGGCCGGATAAGAACCACGGCGAGCAGAAATTGAAGAACCACGGCGCAGAAATTAAACAGTAAAGTGGAAGAGAAGATGGTGACCACGTACTGCGCAGAAATTGAAGAACCACCAAGGCCACCTGCCACCACGGCGAGCATAAACGGCCGGATAAGAACCACAGCGAGTAGAAATTGAAGAACCATGGCGCAAAAATTAAACAGTAAAGTGGAAGAGGAGGATGGTGACCAAAAGAAGACGAAGAAGACGAAGGCGCATAAATTAAACAGTAAACGGCCGGATGTACCAGAAGAAGACGAAGCTGACCACCACTTTCAATGGCGAACCACCACAGCAGAGCTAGGAGACGAGGGTGACCAGACACCGACAAAGAGGAGGCTAGTGACGACGAGCAGGATCGGCGCAGAATAGCAGAGGTACGAGACGATGAACAGCAGAGCGCTAGGTAGGAGACGATATCGATTTAGGTTTAATTAGGTTCTGAAAGTAAAGTGAAATTTATTTTCATGTATAATATTTCGGGAGTTTATGCCGACGGTGTATATATTCATCAAAATACCCCGGATATAAGATATATGAGGTATTTGGGATTTTCCAGGATTTGTTTTGATTTTATACCCCGAATATTTAACCCATACGGTGTATATAATTTATTGTCCAATTTTCAAGGCTTTATACCTCATATTTTACACGCCCAGGGTATTTCTGACGAGATATATTGACTATTTTGTAGTAGTGAAGGGTCGAATCCCACAGGGAGGAGTTATCTTTCTTTATGTAAATTTGCATGCAAAAGTAACAAAGGGGGGTTTTGGTTGGTTGTTTGTAAACAAGTAAACAAAGGAAACAAAAGCAAAGGTTTGTAATCAAATTGGGAAAAATACTTAGCCAAACAAATATCCACCATTCATTCGATTGATTGGTCCTAGGTTATTTCTATTCCTTCCTTTGATTATTCTTGTCTCTATTCTAAAATAGTTACCATTCCTATCAGTCCAGGTAACCCTAACTATCGAACGCACAAGAAACCATGAAGATTTAAAACAATAGCAGCAAGACGCATAGGAATTAACCAGGATACATGCAATATCGATTTTTCGCAGCATTTAACACATAACCAATTCTCTTTCATAATAAACTAGTCCTACCAGTCCTAGAATATCATGGATGCTACAAAAGATAAGGAATCTCAACCCGAAATTTCCAAACCCTAGCAATAGACAATTACTAATATCAACTAGGTGATCAATCTAGTCAAATCAATAAGAATCAATAAGAATATGCTCAAGAGAAAAGATATAATCCAAAGGAATAGGAAATAGAGTTATAACCTCACAATCATGAATCAATTAAAGGTTTCAATTGTCGGACTAAGCAAAGAGTGCTTAGTTCTTCATAGCTCAAAGGGAAAACAATATTGAATTCTAAACGATAAAAACTGAATGATAAACTATATGAATGGAGGCTGTTGGAACTAGGTTTAAATAAACTAAACCTAAAACCAAAGATCACAAACATAATCTAAAAGGAAATAAAATAATCCTACCAGAATAAAGAAATAAAATAAAATAGGAAAATAAAATAAAGTAAAACTTCGAAACTCCTCGGACGCGCTGATGACACAGATTTCCGCGATCGCGGCTACAGATTCCGCGATCGCGGAAAATACAATTCTCCACTGGCTGCTCTCGACTTTTCCGCGACCAAGGCTTCTGGACTTCCGCGATCGTGGAACTTCGGATTTCTTCACTTCGCCTCCGTCTCTTTTCCGCAACCGTGGCCATGGCCTCTGTGACCGCGGTTTTGCTCCTGTAGATCCACTTGGTTCTACTTCTTCGTCTTCTTGGTTAGTTTCCTTCTCTCTTCAATAAATCTTCATTTAAGCTTCTCCAAACCACCATATCTACACTTCTTCTTCTTAACTCCAATCTCTACAATACGCTCTAAACATCTCCAAATGGTACCCAAAATACCGGTAACAACTCTTAGTTAAACACTACAAAGTAGCACTGATCAAATTCCCCCATGTTTAAACCTTGCTCGTCCTCGAGTAAGCTAATGTAAACCTACTCCTCCAATCAAATCCCCAAGGTCTCAAGAAGCATAGCAAAACTCTCTCCACTAAGAATTATACCTAAACATGAATCTCCAAGGCACCAACATAATACACACAACACAACACACAACCAAGCTTAAAGGAAAGCAGAGTACTTCCCCCAAGCTTAACCCGAACACCATAAAGTGAATAAATATCTAATCCTAGCCTCCATCTATTTTTTTATGCCTCCCAGAGTGACCTACCTGAATTCTCCTTATATCACTTCTTCTTATGTCACCACGCCAGGAAAAATGAGGAATCCTAATAATCACTATTCTTCTTTTCACTCATTTTGCCAAGGCGCCCTTTCGGGTTTTCACCAAGCCACTCATTTCATTTTTCAAATAGATGGGCTCACATCAACTCACATCACTCTTGACCAATTATTACCCCAGCCTAATGCTGGTCCAAGCCACCTGCTTATTACCTAAGCCGTCCTTTCGGGTTTTCGACTTATCCCAGGATTTCTATTTTTGCCTTTTTTCAAATTTTTTGGCTTTTTTATTTTCTTCGACTTTTTTTTCTTTCTCCTCAACGACTAGCAAGTATAGAACACTCCCCCATGCTTAAACATTGCATTGTCCTCAATGTAATGAAAGACAAAAAAGATGAAGCACAGGGAAAGGCAATGAAGTACTCACAACCGTCGCCGAGTTGGCTTGGACACGAAAGTTGTTGCTGGCGGTAAAACAATAAAAGCACATGTCGCTGGTGTTGTAGCGTCATCTTCCAATAATCTTCACCGTGCAACCAAAAGGAACCAATGTAGTGGGTAGTGGTATAACAAAGAAGTCGGGGTTGCACGGCCTTCAACGAACACATAATGGGGCTCGAATGTAATCGTGGTGTGGGCTCTAGTGTTCCTCCTCCTCAGCTATCGAATGTAGGGCCATTATCATTGCGAAATAAAAATGTGGGGCGAATGTCTCCCCATTGGCAGCATGATGCGCACCGTCTCTCTATGGGAAACTCGGACAACAAGCCTTCGGTATTTCGAATTTTTTTTTTTGGTTTTTTTTTTCCAACAGGCTACAGAAGGCTTACAATGGGATTTCCGCGACCGCGGAAATTTTTCTGGTGTGTATTTGACACCGTTTTCTATTAGGCTTCGGGCCTCCTTCCTGCAGGTTAGTCGAAATGCAAAAACAAAAGCAAAAGCAAAATAACACAAAAGAAAACAACTACAACATGGAATGAAAAGACAAGGAAAAAAAACTACATACCTCGGGTTGCCTCCCGGACAGCGCCTTAGTTATTGTCGTGGCTCGACCTAGTACTCTCCTACTCAACTCGGGTTGCTCACAACAATTGAGAACTTGGGGTTTCCATCCGGAGGGTGTCGCTTTGAATCATCTATGTTGAATCCGACCTTCACCCCGTCGAATTCCATTGTGAGCGAACCGCTGCTCACATCAATCTTTGTCCCTGCCGTGTTCATAAACGGCCTTCCTAGCATCACGGGGGCTGTATCCTTATCTTGCCCCGTATCCATCACAAAGAAGTCCGTAGGGAAAATCAACTTGTCAACCTCTACCATCACGTCCTGCACCACTCCTTTGGGGTAGACATAGGAATTGTCCGCCAGCTGGATCACAATCCCCGTCTTCTCTAATGGTCCGACCTTCAGAGAATCGTACAGTGAGAGAGGCAACAAATTAATTGAGGCACCCAAATCAAGCATGGCCTTGTCGAACAAGGTGCCCCCAATCTTGCACGGAATAGTGAACATGCCCGGATCACGTGCCTTTTTAGGTAACCGCTTTTGCAACATAGCGGATACATTCTCGCTGATCTGGACCTTCTTCTTCTTCTCCTTTAACACCTTCTTCCTCTTTATCGTGCACAGCTCCTTCAAGAATTTAGCATAACGAGGGATGCTATTAACCAACTTGAGTAAAGGAATATTTACCTCGCAGTTGCTGAAGGTCTCGAACAGTTCCTTATCATTCTCCACCTTTCTAGTGTCCTTTAGAGCCTCAGGGAAGGGCGCTGGGGGCTTCAATGTACTGAGCGGAGGAAAATTGGGGCGAATATACCCATCATGAATGTCAGAGGCGTAACCGCAATCGCGGTTTGGGGTCCGCGGTCGCGGTTTTTCTCCGCTGTCATGGGCGTCTTCTCCGCGGTCGCGGACTTCAGGAATTTGGTCCTCTTCAGCTATGACTTTTCCGCGATCGCGGAAATCCGCCAGCGATCGCGGAAAAGCGTCGATTTCTTGCTCATCTACAGAAACATATCCGCGATCGCGGCTTCCTTCTCCGCGGTCGCGGAAAACTTTCTATTGGCCATGACTGATGTTCACTTCTGCTCCGCTCCTTAGCGTCATGGCACAAACGTTCTCCCTCGGGTTTACTACCGTTTGAGATGGTAGTTTCCCCGATTTCCGAGCTTCTAGCTTACTCACTGCTATAGAGATCTGCCCCACTTTCTTTTCCAGGTTCTGAATACTAGACTTCGTCTCTTGTTGATGCTGGATCATGCTCTGAGTGAGAGTTTCTTGATGCTTGACCACCGCTTGAAGTTGTGACCCCATGGAGTTCACAGTGCTAGCCAACGTCGTGACACTCTGTGTGAGGGCCCTGATCTGGTCCTCACTAGACATAGATGAACTTGAACTTTGGCCTTGGGGTCTTTGGTCATATGGAGCTCGAAATTGTTGTTGACCCCCAGGCTGCTGATATTGTTGTGGGCGGGGTAGGAATTGTGGTGGCCTCGGTTGATACTCTTGATTCTCCTGGCCTTGAGTAGTGCTCTACTGGTTCTCGTACCTCAGATTGGGGTGATCTCTCCACCCTGGATTGTACGTGTTGGAGTACGGGTCATATCTTGGCCTTGGAGGGCCGTATCCTCCAATGGCATTCACCTCAGCAGTGGGCTCCTGCAGCGTGGGACATGCATCGGTTGGATGCATCGTGTCTTGGCATATCCCACATGACTTGACCTGCTGCTGGCCCTCCTTCATCATGTATCTCCTCATCATCTCCTTCATCTTAGCCATCTCAGAGAGTAGAGTGGAATTTGGCTGAGAGTCTACAGCTCTCACTGATTAGACGCCCGCCCTCTTACTGAACTGTCTTGAGCCCTCAGATAGCTCAAAGAAAACTTCATATGCCTTAGCTGGAGTCTTGTTCAAGATGTTCCCTCCACATGCAGCGTTCACCATCCGACGCTCGTTATCAAGAAGACCTCCGTACAAATAAAGTACAAGGTCCTGGTCGGGATACCATGGTAGGGGCAGCTAGAGATTAACCTCTTGAACCTCTCGTAGTACTCTACAATGATTCAACAGCCTGTTGTTCAATGTTGTTGATGCTCCTTTTCAGGCTGTTGAGCTTAGTTGCAGGGAAGTACTTCTCCAGGAAGGCCTTCTTCATCTTGGCCCACGTGCCAATACTCCCTGGTGTCAAGTAGTAGAACCAGTCATTGGTCGAATCCTTCAGAGAGAAAGGAAAGGCCCTCAGCTTGATCTGGTCCTCAGTCACTCCTCTTGGTTTCATGCTGGTACAGACGGCGTGGAACTCCAACAGATGCTTATTGGGGTCTTCTCCACTCATCTCATGGAAGTGGGGAAGTAAGTGGATCAACCCTGACTTGAGCTCGAAGTTGACGCCATCGGCCAACTCAGGAAACTGCACAGCCAGTGGTTGATGTTGCAAATTAGGGGCAGTCAGCTGCCTCAACGTGGGTGCTTCGTCAGCCATCTCAAAATAGGGGTTGTCAAAACACAAAGTCATGTTTACCTTGCGGTTCCTGGAGAGGGTCCTCTCAATCTCTGTATCACAAGCAAGTAGAGGGGAGTCAGTAGCACGGGTGTGGACCATAAGATAGGTCCACACAAAAATTGGCACACAAACACACACAAAGAAAAAATAAAACTTGCCCTCCCCATCAACGGCGCCAATTTGACGGAGGCTAAAGTCATATCACCTTATCAAAATAATCCTAAACAAACCTAACTCAGTAGAATAGGCAAGCAAGGGTCGAATCCCACATGAAGGAGTTGTCTTTCTTTATGTAAATTTGCATGCAAAAGTAACAAATGGGGTTTTGGTTGATTGTTTGTAAACAAGTAAACAAAGGAAACAAAAGCAAAGGTTTGTAATCAAATTGGGAAAAACACTTAGCCAAACAAATATCCACCATTCATTCGATTGATTGGTCCTAGGTTATTTCTATTCCTTCCTTTGATTATTCTTGTCCCTATTCTGAAATAGTTACCAGTCCTACCAGTCTAGGTAACCCTAACTATCGAACGCACAAGAAACCATCAAGATTTAGAACAATAGCAGCAAGACGCATAGGAATTAACCAGGATACATGCAACACCGATTTTTCGCAGTATTTAACACATAATCAATTCTCTTTCATAATAAACTAGTCCTACCAGTCCTAGAATATCATGGATGCTATAAAAGATAAGGAATCTCAACCCAAAATTTTCAAACCCTAGCAATAGACAATTACTAATATCAACTAGGTGATCAATCTAGTCAAATCAATAAGAATATGCTCAAGAGAAAATATATAATCCAAAGGAATAGGAAATAGAGTTATAACCTCACAATCATGAATCAATTGAAGGCTTCAATTGTCGGACTAAGCAAAGAGTGCTTAGTTCTTCATAGCTCAAAGGGAAAACAATACTGAATTCTAAACGATAAAAACTGAATGATAAACTATATGAATGGAGGCTGTTGGAACTAGGTTTAAATAAACTGAACCTAAAACCAAAGATCACAAACATAATCTAAAAGGAAATAAAATAATCCTATAGGAATAAAGAAATAAAATAAAATAGGAAAATAAAATAAAGTAAAACGGAACTTCCGCGATCGCGGAACTTCGGATTTCTTCACTTTGCCTCCGTCTCTATGCCGCAACCGCGGCCATGGCCTCCGCGACCGCGGTTTTGCTCCTGTAGATCCACTTGGTTCTACTTTTTCGTCTTCTTGGTTAGTTTCCTTCTCTCTTCAATAAATCTTCATTTAAGCTTCTCCAAACCACCATATCTACACTTCTTCTTCTTAACTCCAATCTCTATAATACGCTCTAAACAGATCCAAATGGTATCCAAAACACCAGTAACAACTCCTAGTTAAACACTACAAAGTAGCACTGATCAACGACCATCACTTCGAGTGGAAACAACACCGGCGCCCACAACATCGACCCACAAATTCCCCCTTTGGGTCCCCCACAAGACCCACCACCACAAGATCCTATCTTGCAGCTCTCCTTTACCACCTTCTTCCTCTTTATCGTGCACAGCTCCTTCAAGAATTTAGCATAACGAGGGATGCTATTAACCAGCTTGAGTAAAGGAATATTTACCTCGCAGTTGCTGAAGGTCTCGAACAGTTCCTTATCATTCTCCACCTTTCTAGTGTCCTTTAGAGCCTCAGGGAAGGGAGCTGGGGGCTTCAATGTACTGAGCGGAGGAAAATTGGGGCGAATATACCCATCATGAATGTAAAACTTCGAAACTCCTCGGACGCGCTGATGACACAGATTTCCGCGATCGCGGAAAATACAATTCTCCACTGGCTCCTCTCGACTTTTCCGCGACCAAGGCTTCTGCACATCCGCGATCGTGGAACTTCGGATTTTATCACTTCGCCTCCGTCTCTTCGCCGCAACCGCGGCCATGGCCTCCGCGACCGCGGTTTTGCTCCTGTAGATCCACTTGGTTCTACTTCTTCGTCTTCTTGGTTAGTTTCCTTCTCTCTTCAATAAATCTTCATTTAAGCTTCTTCAAACCACCATATCTATACTTCTTCTTCTTAACTCCAATCTCTACAATACGCTCTAAACATCTCCAAATGGTACCCAAAACACCGGTAACAACTCCTAGTTAAACACTACAAAGTAGCACTGATCAACGGCCATCACTTCGAGTGGAGACAACACCGGAGCCAACAACATCGACCCACAAATTCCCCCTTTGGGTCCCCCACAAGACCCACCACCACAAGATCCTATCTTGCAGCTCTCCGAGGAGCAAAGAGAAATCCAAACTCTTCGACAAGAAGTGGCTCACTTGCAAGCCATGCAGAGAGCGGCACCACTCGTTCCCACACCGACACCCGTGATCCCCATGGACGCACCAGCTACCCCACGCGCCACCGACGCCGGCCCCAGCCAATCGCGCTTGGACAAAGGAAAGGGGTTGATGCCATCAACCTCCAACCTTCAACCACATCTCCAACGGATCCAATCAGAGATCGAGAGTCGCCAAGGCTACGTGTCAAACAAAGATCGCTACGTGCCTAGAGCCACACCCGCTGGCTACGACACCGGCTCCGACCGCACCTACGACTCCCAAGGTGAGTTTTCTAAACCTTATGATTTTGATGCTAGGTATGCCTCTAGATGCACCCAGCACCGTGAGCCCTACTCAGTGCCATGCGACAGCCGAGGCTGCCACGACGAGCTTGACACTGGCGCGCTGAGAAGACCCAGTCGACGAACGTGGCGCGATGACGCGCCATTGAGGACACCTGCTGCCCAGCCCAGACCCTATGACGTCAACGAGCATCTTGGCCATCAAAGTGCGAGGACGCCTCGCTATGGCTCCGATGGCTATGGCTCCTCGACGCCCACCATCCAAGACGACTTTGACGAGTTCGGTGATGAAGAGATCGAGGACTCAGGTATGGTTAACCGTAACGTTTTATATCCCCCTATAGGCGATCCTATTGAAATGCAGGATAGGCCTTCGGATTGGATACCACCGCCGCGCCTACAAGCCCAAGGCGCCAGTGATCGTGACACTCGAGGCCAGCGCCGAGAACAGATGCCACGTGACTTCCGTCGCCGAGCCGACTACGATGCCCAGCCGCAACAGCGTCGCCGTGAAGTTGACCACGCGCCAAAGGACGAGTTTGCCCACGGCGATGCCCACCAAGTATGAGAAAAGCGACAACTTGTCCGCATTCCACCCCCTGGCTTGCACGCCTACCAACATTCTCTCTTTGCAGCCACGCCCCACAACGCTCCCAATCCAGCGCCCACGCCTTGCTACCAACGACATGAAGTCAAGGTAAAGATCGAACATTTCTTTGGTGAATACAATCCTTCTTTTTTTCTTGAATGGGTGCAGGACACCGAGTACACCCTGAGATATTGCCATGTGCCGCCTGAAGAGCATGTTGATGCCGCAACTTTGCACTTCTGAGGCGCCGCCCGTGTGTGGTGGCATCGCTTCGTCGATGACTACATCCGACGCCGTCTTCCCATGGTCACCGAGTGGCATCAATTCGTATACGTGATGACAAAGAAGTATGTGCTTCCAGACTACAGAAATCAAATGAGAATGGAGATCGCCATGGCTCGCCAAGGCACCAAGACTTCTCTTGAGTTCTTTTCGCATTTGGAGGACATGTACTACAAGGCCTCCATTAGTGTCGCACCTTCGACATTGAGGACAAAGTTCTTGAGTGGATTGAATGCCCCCATCCGAGACCAGCTTGAGATCTTGCCGATCAAAGATCTCAACACATTGACCCACACGGCGATGAAAATACACATCCAACTCAATCGCCGCAAGAACTACACTTGGCAATCTGGCCAAACAAGGTATGTTTCTAACCCTAGACAATCTAGTTCTACTAATGTGCGTGCCCATGCCTCAGCCCCAGCCGCGTCTAGCCAAGGCCGCCAGCCAAAGCCCGCGACGCCGCCCACTACCAACCGCGCGACCGCGCCCAAGACATAGACAACGGGCACCGATCGAGCGCGAGACCTAGAATGCTACAAGTGTGGAGGCAGGGGCCATTACAAAAAAGATTGCCCAAACTCCAAGAAGGTGCTCTTCTCCTCTACCGCCGCCGGCTATGAGTCATACAAGGAGGACGAGCCCACACTCGAGCCCATTGAGGAAGGCATCGAGGACACCGAGGATGCCTACGATTGTGAGCCTGCTTCACTGCATACGGGCACACCACTAAGCCTAGTGACAAGGCGCATCCTCACCGTCAAGGAAGCTAGCCTAGTGGACCAACGCGAGAACTTGTTTCACACTAGGTGCCTTGTCAAAATGGCTTCCTTGAGTGTCATCATCGACGGAGGGAGCTGTTGCAACATTGTCAATGAGAAGGTGGTAAAGCACTTCAACTTGCCCACCTCACCTCATCCCCGGCCGTATGCCCTCCAATGGATTTCTTCTAGTCCGGGTAACACAGTATCTCGCCAGTGCCTTATCTCATTTTCTATTGGTCAATACTGTGATTCTATTCTTTATGATGTCATTGCAATGGACGCCACACATATTTTGCTTGGGCGCCCATGGCAATTCGACAGGCGCGTGCTCCATGATGGATATTTAAACACTTATGTGTTTACTTACCACGGGAAGTGCGTCACTTTGTATCCAATGTCTCCTCATGAGGTCTTGCAGGACCAGGTTGAGAGAGACCGCCAGAAGTCCATCGAGGCCGCCGCTACAAGGCCAGAGTTGACACCAGCGGCACTCCAGAAACAAAACTCCTCCAATTCTGGCATTTTTTTGTCTCCCTCGGGCACTGCATCAAGGAAGTCGAACGCCACAGCTGGGCCACCTAGTGCCTCCTTGGATCGTGATGGCGCCGCTACCAATGCTGGTAGGAAGGCCAAGCAGCGCCCCACAGAGATCTGGCCAGGCACTACGCATTCTGGCTTGAGCATTGGTGTCCACACACCCAGTGCCTCCCAAAAATCACCAAGTGCCTCACTACCATCACAGTTGGTCATTCGATCGCCGCAGACGCCTCCGTTGCAAGGCCGTTGTAAGCACAGGCTGCTTCTTGCGCGGCTCAGTGAGCTCACTGCAGCTTTGACAGGCAGGGCTCCATGTTTTATGTTGATGCCCACTCTTTGCATTCCAGAGACGCCGAGTGTCGAGCCATTGCCGCCTGCCGTCGCTGCTTTGCTCGCCGACTTCGACGATGTCTTTCCATAGGAGCTTCCATAGGGCTTACCACCTTTGAGAGGCATTGAGCACCAAATCGACTTGGTGTCTGGTGCCTCTCTGCCTAATCGCGCCGCTTACTGTGCCGGCCCTGAAGAGACCCAGGAGTTATAGTGCCAGGTGCAAGAGCTCTTGGATCGTGGCTACGTAAGGGAATCCCTAAGCCCTTGCGATGTGCCTGTGATCCTTGTGCCAAAGAAAGATGGATCATGGAGAATGTGTGTTGATTGTCGTGCAATAAACCAGATCACCGTGAAGTATAGGCACCCAATCCCGCGCCTAGACGACATGCTTGATGAGCTCCACGGCGCGACCCTCTTCTCCAAGATCGACTTGAAGAGTGGTTATCACCAAATCCGGATGAAGGAAGGTGTTGAATGGAAGACCGCCTTCAAGACCAAGTATGGGCTCTACGAGTGGCTCATCATGCCTTTTGGGCTCACCAATGCCCCAAGCATTTTCATGAGATTGATGAACCACATGTTGAGAGCCTTTCTAGGCAAGTTTGTTGTCGTTTACTTTGATGACGTTCTTATTTACTCTCGTAGCCTTGATGACCACGTCGAGCACCTTAGGCTTGTGTTAGAGTGCTTGCGACGTGAGAGCTTGTTTGCCAACCTTGGCAAGTGTCGTTTTTGTTCGGACACTACTAATTTCCTAGGCTACGTGGTGTCCAAGGATGCCTTGCGCATCGACGACGACAAGGTCAAGGCCATAAAGGAGTGGCCGACGCCGATGACGCCCACCATGGTGAGGAGCTTCCTTGGCCTCGCAGGTTTCTATAGGTGCTTTGTGAGATATTTTAGCTCCATCGCCGCACCTTTACATGAGCTTACCAAGAAGGGAGCCACAGTCACTTGGCTTGAGGCCCATGAGAAAGCCTTCTCGGCTTTGAAGGATGCCTTGTGCCACGCGCCTCTACTCCAGCTCCCTGACTTCGCCAAGCATTTTGAGGTGGAGTGTGATGCTTCCGACGTCGGCATTGGAGGTGTCTTGCACCAAGATAAGAGGCCCATCGCCTTTTTCAGTGAGAAACTCACAGGGGCCACCCTCAACTATCCCACCTACGACAAGGAGTTATATGCCCTCGTTCATGTGCTAAAGACATGGCAACATTACCTTTGGCCACGAGAGTTTGTCATCCATAGTGACCACGCCTCTTTGAGCTATTTGAAGAGCCAAGCCCACCTCAACCGTCGTCATGCTCGTTGGGTGGAGTTTCTTGAGACATTTTCTTATGTCGTGGTCCACAAGAAGGGTAAAGAGAATGTGGTAGCCGACGCTCTCTCTCGCAGGTACATTTTCTTGTCCCATGTTCAAACTAAGTTCCTTGGCTTTGCTTTGATAAAGGAATAATATGTTCTTGACACATTCTTTAAGACTATATTGGAGCATTGCCTTAGGAGCCGTGAGTTTGAGTCATATTTTCTCTCTGGGGGTTACTTGTACAAGGCTGGCCGCCTATGCATCCCTAGGTCCTCGATTAGGCTCCTTCTCATCCAGGAAGTCCACAATGGCCGTGGCTACATCGGAGTTGGCAAGACCCTGGCCGCGCTTAGGGAACACTTTTTCTGGCCACGAATGACCCACCAGGTGACCCGCTACTGTAGGAGTTGTGTGACGTGCCAAAGAGCCAAAGCTTGGTCTAGTCCACACGGCCTCTACACCTCACTGCCCATACCCACCGGCCCTTGGGAAGACCTTTCCATGGATTTCATCACGGGTTTGCCCCTCTCGTGTCGAGGTAAGGACTCTCTCTTTGTGATTGTGGATAGGTTTTCTAAGATGGCCCATTTTGTAGCTTGTAAGACCACCCATAGTGCTAGTGAGATAGCCGATTTATTTTTTGAGCATGTGGTGCGTCTTCATGGAGTCTCTCGTACTATTGTGAGTGATAGGAATTCTAAGTTTGTTGGTCATTTTTGGAGAACACTTTGGGGTAACTAGGCACTAAACTTCTCTTCTACACTAGCTACCACCCCTAGACCGATGGCCAAACCAAGGTGACCAATAGAACCCTAGGAGCCCTCCTTCACACCATGCTCAAGGCCAACCCTAGGCGTTGGGCGGACTTACTATCTCTTGACGAGTTTTCTTATAATAGGTACAGGCACACGGCGACCAAGCTCACCCCTTTCGAGGTCGTCTATGGAAGGAATCCTTTGACGCTGCTGGACATGTCGCCGCGCCCACTACAGGACCCAGTGCACCTCACTGCCGCCAACCGCGCCGAGCAAGGGCAAGAGCTACATCGGCGAACACACGAGCATTAGGAAAGAAGAGCCTCATAATACGTCTCACAGCACAAGCATGGCTGCCGCCGCGTCGTATTCGCACCCGGAGACCTTGTCTGGGTGCATTTACGAAAAGAGAGGTTCCCCTCGCGGCGCAAGCACAAGCTGGCACCTCGCGGAGATGGCCCATTTCGCGTGATCAAGGCCATTGGAGAATAATGCCTATCAACTCGAGCTCCCATCCGATTATGGAGTCCATGCGTCCTTCAATGTAGCGGACTTGACACCTTACGTGGAGCCTGAGTTTGATGATGGTGAAGCTGGGATGCTTCACAGCCAAGTGGGGGAGGGTGATGCGACCCTGCCCTCCATGACGGCCACAAAAGAGGAAGATGCCATGAGCGTACGCTCACAAGGTCTAGTGACAAGATCGAGAGCCAAGGCCATCGCCGATGCCGTGCAATCTCTTATCGCTCGCGTCATCGCTGGCCAAGGCACACCCGAGACCGAGCCCAAGCTCAAAGTCCTTACCACCATCGGTATCACAGATTCAAGCCCATCGAATTCGGCAACAGACGCGCCCATTGACGAGCCCAATCATCCTTGATGTCGCCACTGCTCACAGTGTCCGCGTCCCATGCCTCGCCGCCACCGACGCCTATCTTTAGCATTTAGAGGTTTATTTGCTAAGTCTTAGACATTGCTATTTTGAGAACAATTCTATTTTTGGTATTTGCTTATTTTAGTAGTTTCCATTTATAGTTATTTCTATTTTTGGGTGTGTGCTCCATGTGTGTCGCACGGGCTAGTCCACTAGGCTCGACTCGGCCCATTCGAGTCTCGCCTCTAGTATTTAAGTCAAACTTTGTCTATTGTTTTCTTTACGTTCAATTTTAATCAAAGCTTAAGTCGAGTATTTATCCTCCTTCCTTTGATCGGACGTCAACCCTATCTCTAACTTCGCATCTCCCTTCACTCTGCCGCCGATGCTACGGCAACGCTTGATATCCTTTGAGCAAAGTCTATCTTCGCATCCCCTTCACTCCGCCGCCGACGCTAGGGCATAGCTTGATCATCAAGCCATCTATCCAAACCTTCACACCATCGCCATCCACCAATCGCTTCCGTCGTCCTTGTGATCGCACCCGCTATTGCATCTAGTCTACCGTTGTCGCCATTGCTCGCTTCACCGCTCGCGTCATCGACTTTGCCACCACCATCGCAATCGCTATTGAACCCACCATCGAACCCAGTCCATCGCTCGCCATCGCCCTCGCCATCACCGCCGCCATCGCTGTCTTGACACTCGTCTTGACATTCATCGCCGCCGTTGTCGAGACACCCAGACACTCACCACCGGGTTCGCTGCCGGACACCACCGTGTCCGATAACCTCTAAAGTTACTGTTCATTTTGCCACAACTTTGTCAAGCGTTCGTGCAATTCATCAAGGGTTTCCCCAAGGTTTCTGGTTTAGGACGAAAAGATCAGTCGACCTAAATCGCCTTAGACGGGATAACGAGTCGATCGGATAATACAAAATCGATCCAAACCAAATAGACAATCAACCAAGTAAAGAGTAGATGCAAAATAGCAATATGATTTATTGATCAATCGATGATAGAATCAGATCAGAGTACAACTTATCCTTGAAGAGTAAGGGATCGAGTCCTGTTCGACAAGCGGTATCGGTGATTCGACCGACAATGATCGGGTAGTATCCCAAGGAGCTTGAGCGAGAGCGAATATGCTAGTAAGCCTTTTGAAAGCTAAGTGAGTGAATAATGTGTGTAGACGTGTGTCCTGTCGATTGCTTCTTCGTGATCTATTTATGGTAGCTTCCTCTTGTGTCCGTTACTTGTTTTCGTAATATCTTCTATTCATTCCATGCGTGATCTTCGGGATTTGCTTTTGAATGCCATCGTAATCTTCGTGTTTAATTTCGTTATAGTTGCCATTGATCAAGCAATTAATGTCCTGGGCAAAATCTTCAGAGTTGGTCGGATCCCACGCGTCTGAGGAGTGTCTGTCGCTTCCTTCTAATTTCTTCTGGCCTTCCACTTCGCCTAGACCTTGGCCCAATTCGCTTGCTCCGATCCCTTTGGAGTATGTTGGGCCCAACAATATCCCCAAGTTGTTTTGGGCTTCATGGCAGCTGTGAGATGGAGTCCAAACAACTTTCATCCCACACGATTTCCACCCTCCGATCTGGGCGCGACAGGCGAGGGCTACGTGGCGATAATCCCGCTACACGATGGGACGTTTCTACGACCTGCCGATTCCCTCCATAAATCCAAATTAAGTTTCTGACGGTTTGGTTTCATCTTCTTCCGTTGCTCTCTGATCTAGTAGGCTTGTCTAGGTTTTCTCGAAAAAATTGCTCTTCGATTCGCTTCTCTTTCTGTTCTGGAAATGGTTTCCAGCGAGTCTTCCGAGTCGACTGCTACTCGCTCGAACTCGAGCAAGAATGAGGTCCCACCCCCCTTTTCCTTCTGAAGGAGGCAGACGCTTTGACGGGGACTCTGACGGAGGCGGAGTTGGAGCAGATTCTCCAAGTCGGAGGCTTTCCTCCTGAGAAGGTCTTAAGGTTGCCGCATCTGGATGAGAGAGTCGATGCTCACTATGAGGGATGGGTTTGTTTCTATGCTTATCCATTTAGGATCGGTCATATGTTTCCGTTCTCCCCTCTTGTCAGGGATTTCTTAGCAACTCTGGCGCTTGCACCGTGTCAGGTCATGCCGCAGGCGTGGCGGATCCTTAGGGTTTTAGATCTGCTGAATGTTCAGTCTGAAGCCGGTTTTAACTTCGACGCCATGTGGTACAACTACTCTCTGGGGTCGAAGAGTTCTTCTCGTGTCCAGTTGCGTATTCGACCGGGTCGAAAGCCCTTGGTGTTCAATCTAGATGTAAACGACTGTGGATGGGGGTCGAAGTTCTTCTTCTTCGAGCGTTCATCTCTGGAGAAGGGGGGTGACTGTTCGTTTCTGCTGTCGGAGTGGCGAGTTGAGAGTACGTATTTGACTTTTCTTGGCCCATTTTTATGTGTTTTAACCCTTTGCTTAACTCTTCTTTTTTGTTGTCCCTAAGGCTGAAGAGTTGGAGGAGGATGCTCAGTCAGAAGGTCTAACAAAGATTATTCTTAGCGTCCCCGCGTCGGAGCGTAAATTTACAAACGTCAACCTGTTGTCGGTCTCCCCCACTACTCAGGACGTTATGAGGGATGGGTTTTTGTTTGACTCATGTATTTTTAATCATCTGCTTGTGACTTATGTCTTGTCTGTCGTGTCAGCGTCTCCGGCTGGTCGGTCGAGTGCCTGTTTGAAGGGAGTGTCTGGGAAAAGTCTAATAGAGCAAAGGCTGGCGGCGGCCAAGGCCTCGTCGAGTAAATCGACGTCGGCGGAGTCGTCGCTCCCAGCCAAAGTTGGCTCGAAAAAAAAGGTAGGTGCTTCTTCTGGCGATGTGAAGGTGGTGGATACTGTAAAGAAGAAGGCGACGGTTGCTCGTGGAGTCGAGAAGATCGACGCGGTCGGTCGATTGATTGCTGATCTCTTTCATGCTCAGGACCCGACTCTGAAGTCTGAAGTGTATGGAGTCTCTCCCTTGGATTGTATTGGTGAAGCGGGGTGCTCTGCGTGGAAGGTAAGTCGTCTTGTCAGATCTCATGTTTGTATGTTTTATTTCCATCCGGTCTGGTTGGTCTCTGATTGCTTCGATCTCGCCTTTTTCCAGACTTTCCAGTTTCTCTTGGGCGCGTATTCTGGAGTCAAAGAAATGATTGCTAAGGCCGAGGACAGGGCTGCTAGGTCAGAGTCCGACCTGGCATCTTTGAAGACCAAGGTGGAAGGACCCGAGAGCCATTTTAGGGACGCTGAGCGCCGCTTCGCTAGAGAGCTGAAGAGCTGCCAAGATGACTTGGATGTTTGTCGGAGGGAGCTCAGTGAGAGCCAATCAAGTGTCGAAGAGAAGGTGAGGCAGGCTAGGATTGAGACTGGTCGGGTCACAGGCGACGTAGGCGCTTTCTACGCGTTGAAGTCGTGTGTCGAGATGATCGAGGAGTTCGAAGAGGGCAAGTAGGAGACCTGGGATTTGAAGGCGGAGAAGGAGACCATAGATACCCTGTTTCCGAAGGTAATTCTTGGTTCAGAGCTTTTCCAGTTGGCCGGTGTCGGAGAGGAATCTCTAGACAAAAGTGCCGATGAAGACGAGGTCCACTCTAGCGACACCGTGTCGATCGAGCCCCAGCCTTCCTCCGATCCAGCCCCTGCTGAAGGTAATGCTGTGAATCCCGACTCTTGACTGCTTTTCGTAAATGACTTGTGATCCCACCTGTGTGTGGGTAGAATGTTTTCTGGTTTGGCGACCCGTCCACCATCGCAGGTCACGGAATGTGTTTGTGGACAATTTGAAGTCCTACATGTGTGTAGGCAGACAATATGTTTTGGCAACCCGTCCACCATCGCGGGTCGCGTGGATGTAAAAAGCTTAGACTTTTATTGACGTAATCTGTTTTACAAAGGGTCAAACTTGTTTTATGTTCGTATGTTTTGTCGAATTCTTCTAGAGAAGATTGGCGTTGTTGCCTTTGATTTGTGTTAGGTTTGCCCATGTGCTCCGTCGAGTAGGGATTGTCGTATGTGTGTAAAGAAGGAGGCCTGCAAATGTATGTGTTTATGTTTAGTCATGACTTAGTGTTATGCCGAGGAGGAAAGCAATATGTCTTTATTGCGTAAATGTAATAAGGTGTCTTAACCTTATGTATTGTATAAGGCAGGAGGTGTGCCGACGTGCCTTTGGTATTCATCTCCCCGTGTTCCGATCGATCGTGTAAATGTAGTGTAAGGGCTTTTTTGTGACTGGATCCAGTGTGTATGTTGACGTCGTCCTATACTTAGGTTTTCCAAGGAAAAATGTCCTTACTAGATGTGAGTACTCAGTTTCAAGAAATAGAATTGAGTTTGTAGCAACGAATAGCACATGACAAGTGAAAGAGTGTTAGTGCCTTACTTTGCTAGTCTAGAAGTGGTATAGCTTCAGGTGTGTTGCGTTCCAACTTCTTGGGACCGGTCATCCGTCTTTGTCTTCCAATCGGTACGCTCCTTGTCCGACCACTTCCTTGATGAGATAGGGTCCTTCCCACTGAGGTGTGAGCTTTCCGTTGGTCGGATTCTTGGTGTTTTGGAACGTCTTTCTGAGGACCCAGTCGCCAACTTTGAAGACTTTGGCTCGAACATTTTTGTTGGAACTTCTTGTGACCTGTTGTTGGAACCTGACCATTCTAATTCTGGCTCTTTCCCTAGTCTCATCCACTGTGTCCAAGTTGTACGCTAGCTCGACGTCGTTTTGTTCATTCATCTGAAGACTGTAATGGGCTGTCAGAAACAGTAGCTCGGCGGGAATGACCGCTTCACTTCCGTAGACGAGTGAGAATGGTGATTGTCCAGTCGCATTCTTTGGGTGGTCCTGTCGTTCCAAAGGATGAGAGAGAGTTCGTCTGCCCATTTTCCTTTAGCCCTTGTGAGGCGTTTCTTGAGGTTGTTGACGATGATTTTGTTGCTAGACTCGGCTTGACCGTTGGATTGTGGATATCTTGGCGTGGACGTGATTAGTGTGATGTTCCATTATTTGCAAAAGGATCGTGTCTTGCTACCAATGAATTAGGAGCCATTGTTGCATACGATTTCTGAAGTGACGCCAAATCTGCATAGAATATTGTGTTTTATAAATGAGATAACGTGATTTTCTTTTACCTCTTGATAAGCTTCGGCTTCTATCCATTTAGAAAAAAAGTAGGTCATGGCCAGGAAGAAGACGCGTTGCCCTGATGTTGGTGGCAATTTCCCGACAATGTTCATTCCCCATCGCATGAAAGGAAGGTGATAGAGTCGGGTGGAGCATCTCCGATGGCTGTTGCATGACGGGTACGTGACGTTGGCAGGCGTCGCACTTTCTGACGTAGTCGATCGCGTCTTTGTTCATTGTAGGCCAAAAGTAGCCCGTTCTGAGGGCTTTGCCGGATAGGCTATGTCCTCCGGTATGGTTTCCACATTCTCTGTCGTGTAAGGTTTGTAAGACGCGTGTCACGTCGATTATTTTGAGGCAGCGCAGGTATAGGCCTGTGACAGATCGCTTAAATAGAACATTATCTTTTAAATCAAATGTTACGGCTTATACCTTAAGTCTTTTAGCTTTTGTCTTGTCTGTTGGGAGTATTCCATCTTTGAGCCACTTGATGTAGGGCGTGGTCCAATCATCTTGGTCCGACCACTTCCTTGAGCTTGTCGGCCCACTTGCATTTTGCCCCTGTGAGGCATTTTTTGAGGTTGTTGATGATGATCTTATTGCTGGACTCCGCTTGACCGTTGGATTGTGGATATCTTGGCGTGGACGTGATTAGTGTGATGTTCCATTATTTGCAAAAGGATCGTGTCTTGCTACCAATGAATTAGGAGCCATTGTTGCATACGATTTCTGAAGTGACGCCAAATCTGCATAGAATATTGTGTTTTATAAATGAGATGACGTGATTTTCTTTTACCTCTTGATAAGCTTCGGCTTCTATCCATTTAGAAAAAAAATCGGTCATGGCCAGGAAGAAGACGCGTTGCCCTGATGTTGGTGGCAATTTCCCGACAATGTTCATTCCCCATCGCATGAAAGGAAGGTGATAGAGTTGGGTGGAGCATCTCCGATGGCTGGTGCATGACGGGTGCGTGACGTTGGCAGGCATCGCACTTTCTGACGTAGTCGATCGCGTCTTTGTTCATTGTAGGCCAAAAGTAGCCCGTTCTGAGGGCTTTGCCGGATAGGCTATGTCCTCCGGTATGGTTTCCACATTCTCTGTCGTGTAAGGTTTGTAAGACGCGTGTCACATCGATTATTTTGAGGCAGCGCAGGTATAGGCCTGTGACAGATCGCTTAAATAGAACATTATCTTTTAAATCAAATGTTACGGCTTATACCTTAAGTCTTTTAGCTTTTGTCTTGTCTGTTGGGAGTATTCCATCTTTGAGCCACTTGATGTAGGGCGTGGTCCAATCATCTTGGTCACTTACTAGGTCTTCTTCTGTGTGGTCACCTACTTCTGCTGAAACGACTTCTTCCAAGGGAAGTTCGCTCACCATCTGAGTGTCATCTTGACTGGCTATTTTGAAGATTTTGGGGACGGCTGGTGTGGTAATGTGTGCCAACGGGATATTGCGGAAGTCGTCGTGATGTAGGGCGGAACCAAGATTTGCTAGAGCATCGACTTGTGTGCTGAGGTCGCGTGGGACTTGCCGGATGGTGATATTATGGAATTTGTTTGCTAATTTTTTAACGACATCCAGATATGCTATCATCCTTTCGTCTTTAGCGGCGTAAGAGCCTTGTACTTGATTGACGATCAGGAGGGAATCACATGTCACCTCTATGCTCAAGATTGCGAGATCATGCGCGAGCGTCAATCTAAGTATGAAGGCTTCATATTCTGCTTCATTGTTAGTCACGTCCCACCTGCATCTCACGGCTTGGGCTATGTGGTCCCCCTGTGGCGATTTTAGTACGACACATGCGCCGACTCCTCTTACGTTCGATGCTCCGTCTGTGTGGAGTTGCCACGTGCCCCGGTCCTCTTCAGTTTTCAACTGCTCTGCCTCCTTCATGGCTTCTTGTTCCAATGTAGGACTGAAATCGGCCACAAAGTCGGCCAAAGCCTGAGATTTGATCACTGTTCTTGGCTCATACTCGATGTCGAATCCGCTAAGGTGTATGGCCCATTTAGCCATTCGTCTTGTAATTTCTGGTTTCATCATGATGGCTTTCATGGGATGGTTAGTCCTTACAATAATAGTATGTGATTCGAAGTAGGGTCTTAACTTGTTTGAGGCCATAACTAGTTCCAAGACTAATTTTTCAAGTGATGTGTACCTTGTCTCGGCAGGGAGTAGGGAACGACTCACGTAGTAGACCGGTGATTGTTTGTCGTCCTCTTCTCTTGTCAGGACTGCGTTGACGGTGGATTCTGATACGGCCAGGTACAGTGGTAATGGCTCGTCGTTTTTTGGTTTGGCCAGCAGGAGGGGACTCGTCAGATACGTCTTTAAGTCTTGGAATGCTTGCTCGTGTGCTGCTGTCCAATCGAACGACTTGTTCTTTTTTAGGGCTTCGTAAAAGAATTTGCATTTATCCGAAGACTTTGATATGAATATGTTCAATGCTGCTATTTGTCCTGTCAATTTCTAGACGTCTTTGACACATTCGGGGGACCTCAGGTTGACGATATCTTTGATTTCGTCTGGACTAGCCTCGATCCCCCCATCATGTATCCCAAGAATTTTCTTGAAGACACTCTGAAAGAGCATTTAGTCGGGTTTAGTTTCATGTTATACCATTTCAATATCTCGAATGCTTCTTGCAGGTGGTCAATGTGGTCCCTTGCCGCTTTGGACTTGACGAGTGATAAGAACTACTTTGTAGGGCTTAACTAAGAGTTATTAGAGGTTTTATTGGTGTCATTCGGGTAGATTTAGACACATTCTTGTGTATGGCGTTTGGAGGCGAAGTTGGTGTTTTTGGAGGTGTTTGAGCTACTTTGGATATCATGAAGACACTGAGGAAGGAAGCCATCAAGAGAAGACGCCAAGGAGTGAAGAGGAGACGAGTTGGTGCAAGGCAAAGGATAAGAATGCCGAGCATTAACCGCGATCGCGGGCATGGGTGCCGCGATCGCGGGCCTCGGAGCATGTCGAGAGTTTTCTACGGGCGCAGAGAGATTGAAGGGCGCGGAGCCACATGGGCCGCGATCAAGGTCCACCACCCGCGATCGCGGGTCTGACACGGCAGGAGCTCGGACTTATTCCGAATTATCTTTATAGTTTTATTTTCCCTTTTTCTTATTTCTATTTCAGTTATTTTTCTTAATGGGCTAGGTCATTTGTTAGGGCCCTATAAATACTCTCCTTATACATTAGGGTTAGAGTTCCACTCTTTAGAGAGTAGTTCTAGTTTTTGCAATTTCAATTCATCGTTGTTTTATTCCCTTTGAAGTTTTCACCATGTCTATGAGGAGCTAAGCCTCTTTGGCTTAGTCCGGTAATGGAAGCATGAGTTTATTCATCTGGTTGTGAGGTTTTGTTCCTATCTATTTATTCCTATTGAGTTATATTATCTCTTCTAAGCTTATTCCATTGGATTTCATTGATTGCACTAGCCCGCGCAACTAGTTGTTATTGGTGATTTTATATTGCTAGGATTAGGAAACTGTTGGGCTAACATCCTATTCTGCTGTAGCAACTACAATTTACATGCTCTGGTTGAAATTGTTCTATTATAGGAAGAGATAATTACATGGTAAATGCATCTGAGCGAGCGTTCTGTGTATCCTGATTAATTCTTATATGCATTGCTGCCTTTGGGTTGAACCTTTAGTGGTACTAGGGTTATTCATTGGTAAGGGTTCTTTGTGGAAGGTTTCCCTCTGAATTTACATACGATCGGGACAGGAATAACCGAATAGGAAGATAGGACTTAATCTATGAACAACCTTTGAATGACTTATGTGGACATTACTTGGCTAAGTGTTTTTCTCTATTGATATTTCATCCATTCTACTTTGTTTTGTTTGTTTCGTTTGTGACCAACCAACATACAACCCCCCTCTTGTTACTATTGCATGCGAACAACACATAGATTAATCCCTTCCTCCCTGTGGATTCGACCCTTGCTTGCCCTAACTACTTGTTTAGGTTTGCTAGGATTTATTTGATTAGGTGATACGACGACTATTCCCCTATGAAATTGGCGCCGTTGCCTGGGAGGCAAGGCTTGATTTTCCTGTGTGTTTGTTTGTGTGCGTGTTACTTTGGTGTGGACCTATCTTACGGTCCACACCAGTGCTACTAATTTTTGTTTTTGCTTTTGATACAGATATGAGTTTTTGGGGAGATCCACGAGATGACCTATACTCCTACTCATTCTCCCCAGAGAGGGGATATCACCCCTATTCGAGTGTAGAAGGACCAATCAGAGCCTGCATAATCTGTCACGCAACGCTGCACATCACCGATGATTGTCCAGGACTTCCCGCATTCGCAGCTACAATAAATGCACGAAGAGGTGTTGACTCGCATGGGCCGAGACATGAGCCATACTCACACCAACAATAGTTCAGTCCGTATGGAAATCAACCACCGTACAGGCAACCATATTCATATGGAGTCCAAGGACAGAACGCAAGTTTGTATGTTCCCGGTGCAGACGCACTCAACACTTTGACGCAAAGCATTGCCACCCTGGCTCAGAACATATCCTCAATGAATACAATGATGGTTCAGAATGTTCCTTTGTTGGGAAAAAGAGTAGAAACGGTAGCCCAACAGCAGCAAGAGGCGACCCCCAGTATCCAGAGCCGGCTGAGCCAACTAAATCAAGTGTTGATGAAGTTGAAGTCCGAAATATCTCAAGTCCCTGCAGCAGAAAATACACAAGAGACTGTCTGTGCTATGCCACTGAGGTGCGGGGCTGAGAACGAGGCTAAAAGGGTCGCTGAGGAGGAAGTCCAGGAGAGTATGGAGGTACCTCATGAACAAAAAGAGGTCGAGAGCGAGAAAGAAGCCGACGAACAGGAACCGCGACCGCGACCTACCAACTGCGATCGCGGCTCCTTCGCTGAATTAAATTGGCCAGAAGTCGAGAGTAAACCGCAATCGCGGTCCAAAGACCGCGATCGCGGCCTGATCACTGTGGGAAATCTCAAGGATTTGACGCCACCGCGACCGCGACCTACCAACCGCGATCGCGGTTCTTCCCCAGAAGCGGTTGTTCCTCCCGAAATCGTCCCCGACCCTCTCAAGGATGCCTATGATGAGTATGTGCATCTAAACTCTCTCCCACTTGTCTTGATGTACCCCGTTACACCCTTCCCTGTGGTTCTGAAGGACACCAGAATGGTGAAGAACGACAAAGGTTTATTTGACACATTCAGTAGCCGCAAGGCGGACATTCCTCTGGTCACTCTGGCATACAGCACCCCTCGTTGCCCAGAATTTTTAAGGGTGTTGGGCAACATCAAGAAGAAGCCAAAAGGGATGCACAAAAAGGAAGCATTGATCCAAGTGGCTGATTTTTATACGCTGGGCACGGGGCAGGACATACATACAGCCCCTGAGATGCTGGGCAGACCATTTCTGAAGATGGCAAGTGCATTTATAGATATGAACTGCACTCCATCCATCACGAAGTGTAGGAGACTGGGGGCAATTCTCAACATGGAGCATATAAAGAGGCATCCGCCTGATCCAGGCCCCAAGAGTTCAGTTGTTGTGAGCAACCCTAGTTGAGGAGGATGAGTAGTATGTCAAGCCATGACAATAACTAAGGCGCTGTCCGGGAGGCAACCCGAGGTATGTATTATTTTTCCTTTGTCTTTCTTTCTTTGTTCTCGCATTATTTTGGTGTGTTTTTGCTTTGTTTTTGTTTTTGTTTTTGTTTTCGACTAAACCACGCAGGAAAGCCGAGAAGAAACCGCGACCGCGGCATAACACCCGCTATCGCGGCCGGAGAAAGTCGAGCAAAAACCGCGATCGCGGCACAAAACCCGCGATCGCGGCACAAAACCCGCGATCGCGGGCCCACGGCACGCCGCGAATTAGGGTTTATTCAAAAAAAAAAGGCGTACGTTACCCGCGATCGCGGCCTTCACTGCCGCGATCGCGGTTCCTCCACGGTGTTCCTTCCATGGCGATTTTTCCACGGCGGTTCATTCCTGGCGGTTCTGAGGCGGTCTTTCTTCATCATGTTCGCGAGCAACAACCGGTGTACCCTTGATCTATCCATTGTTGTTGTTCCCTGTGGTACGTCTTCACCTATGCGTCACCACCTGTGCATACTGAGTTCGGAGTTCCAGCATTCCATGATCTATCTCTTGGGAAGTCCGACTGTTGAAGTGGTGATGAAGTTTATGGGGATCCCTACATCCCTGAGTACCTTCCTGGCGTTATTGACGAAGACTACCACCCCGGCGTACGCTCAGTGAGTTATTTCTTCCCCTTACTTTTTTCTTTGTCTTCCATACATTGAGGACAATGCATGATTTAAGCATGGGGGAGTAGAAGTATTCACTATCTATCTTGTACATATTCTTTTTCCAGCATTGCACTTTGAATTTCAGCATTTTATTTTTTAAAAAAAAAATTGAAAAAGTCAAAAATAAAAAAAGACATACATGAAAATCCTGGGACAAGTAGAAAACCCGAAAGGGCGGCTTGGATAATAAGCAGGTGACCCGGACCAGCGCTAGGCTGGGGTAAAAAGGTGTCTGAGTGACGTGAGCTTTGTGAGCACATCTATGAGAAAAATACGAGTGGCTAGGATGAAAACCCGAAAGGGCTCCTAGGCAAAATGAGTGAAAAGAAGATGAGTGATTTTAGGATCTCATTTTACCTGGAGGGGTGACATAAGTAGAGGAGACAAAGAAGGATTGTCGGGTAGGTCACTCTGGGAGGCATAAGGAGTCATAGATGGAGGCTATGATTAGAGGTCACTTTACACTATTGGATGTTCGGGTTGAGCTTGGGGGAAGTACTCTGCTTGCCTTCAAGTTTATTGTGTTGTGGATGTGTTGTAGATGAGATTGGTGTCAGGAGCTTTGGCATGGGTTAGGTAACTCTTAGTTGGAGGATATGCTTTCTGAGACCTTGGGTGCTACATTGGAGGCGTAGACTTTCTTTTAGTTTACTCGAGGACGAGCAAAGGTCTAAGCATGGGGGAGTTTGATAAGCACTACTTTGTAGGGCTTAACTAAGAGTTATTAGAGGTTTTATTGGTGCCATTCGGGTAGATTTAGACACATTCTTGTGTATGACGTTTGGAGGCGAAGTTGGTGTTTTTGGAGGTGTTTGAGCTACTTTGGATATCATGAAGACACTGAGGAAGGAAGCCATCAAGAGAAGACGCCAAGGAGTGAAGAGGAGACGAGTTAGTGCAAGGCAAAGGACAAGAATGCCGAGCATTAACCGCGATCGCGGGCATGGGTGCCGCGATCGCGGGCCTCGGAGCATGTCGAGAGTTTTCTGCGGGCGCGGAGAGATTGAAGGGCGCGGAGCCACATGGGCCGCAATCAAGGTCCACCACCCGCGATTGCGGGTCTGACACGACAGGAGCTCGGACTTATTCCGAATTATCTTTTTAGTTTTATTTTCCCTTTTTCTTATTTCTATTTCAGTTATTTTTCTTAATGGGCTAGGTCATTTGTTAGGGCCCTATAAATACTCTCCTTATGCATTAGGGTTAGAGTTCCACTCTTTAGAGATTAGTTCTAGTTTTTGCAATTTCAATTCGTCGTTGTTTTATTCCCTTTGAAGTTTTCACCATGTCTATGAGGAGCTAAGCCTCTTTGGCTTAGTCCGATAATGGAAGCATGAGTTTATTCATCTGGTTGTGAGGTTTTGTTCCTATCTATTTATTCCTATTGAGTTATATTATCTCTTCTAAGCTTATTCCATTGGATTTCATTGATTGCACTAGCCCGCGCAACTAGTTGTTATTGGTGATTTTCATATTGCTAGGATTAGGAAACTGTTGGGCTAACGTCCTATTCTGCTGTAGCAACTACAATTTACATGCTCTGGTTGAAATTGTTCTATTGTAGGAAGAGATAATTACATGGTAAATGCATCTGAGCGAGCGTTCTGTATATCCTGGTTAATTCTTATATGCATTGCTGCCTTTGGGTTGAACCTTTAGTGGTACTAGGGTTATTCATTGGTAAGGGTTCTTTGTGGAAGGTTTCCCTCTGAATTTACATAAGATCGGGACAGGAATAACCGAATAGGAAGATAGGACTTAATCTATGAACAACCTTTGAATGACTTATGTGGACATTACTTGGCTAAGTGTTTTTCTCTATTGATATTTCATCCATTCTACTTTGTTTTGTTTGTTTCGTTTGTGACCAACCAACATACAACCCCCCTCTTGTTACTATTGCATGCAAACAACACATAGATTAATCCCTTCCTCCCTGTGGATTCGACCCTTGCTTGCCCTAACTACTTGTTTAGGTTTGCTAGGATTTATTTGATTAGGTGATACGACGACTATTCCCCTATCAACGAGCATGTCATCGATGTAAACCTCCATGGTGTCCCCGATCTGGTCTTTGAACATTCTATTTACCAGCCTCTGATATGTAGCCCCTGCGTTTTTCAATCCAAAAGGCATGACTTTATAGCAGTACGTACCTTTGGCTTGTTATGAAGGCTGTTTTTTCTTGGTCATCGGGGTCCATGAGAATTTGGTTGTATCCACTGAATGCGTCCATGAATGTTAACAATTCATGTCTTGAGGTCGCATCAACCATAGCGTCGATATGTGGTAATGGGAAGGAGTCTTTTGGACAGGCCTTGTTTAGGTCTGTGAAGTCGATGCATACTCTCCATTTTCCATTTTTCTTTTGAACCCCAATGACGTTTGCTAGCCAGTCGGGGTACTTGGACTTCCCTTATTTTACCTGTCTCGAGTAAGTTCTTGACCTCATCGTCCACGATTTTGTTTCATTCAGGTGCGAACTTTCTTCTTTTTTTTCTTGACCGGAGGATATGTGGGATCTACATTTAATCTGTGAGTAATAATGTTTGGGGAGATTCCCACCATGTCTTCATGCGACCAGGCAAAACAATCAGAGTTAGATCGTAAAAAGGAAATTAAATCTGATCTGGTCGAATCGTTCAGATTCGATCTGACCCTTACCGTTTGTGTTGGCTTTGAGGGATCCAACGCGATCTCATCGAGTTGTTCCATCTCTGGTTTGATGTATCGTGTGGTTCCCTCGCCACACTGTGATTGCTATGTGGAGGACTTGTCGACTGCCCTTTTCATTGAAGTGACATATAATTCCTTAGCAGCCCGTTGGTCGCCTCTTATTTCTTGTACCTCCCACTTGGTTGGGAATTTTATGGTCTGGTGGTAAGTGGAAGGTACAACTTTCATGGCGTGAATCCAGGGTCTACCGAGGATTGCGTTGTATGGGGATGGGTAGTCGAGTATTAAAAATTTTACCTGTTGGTTGATTCTACCGGCGTATGTTGTCAACACGATTTCACCTTAGGTATATTTAACTTCCCCGCTGAATCCTACCAGGGGGTAGAGTTTCTGGTTAGGTCGTCTGTAATAACCCCTAAAAGTCTCAAACTGTCATTTTGTATGAAAGACATAATGGGCAATTTCTGTAACCTCTGTATTAATCTTTTGAACGTTTGGATCTACGTTTAATGCATTAGTGGGTCTTAGAATATTTTTAGGGGTGCTAAAAATAAAGACTTAGCATGACCTTGAACGAAACCCGCGACCAAAAGGCAAAAGACGCGCTCGCGGCATTTCTGCGACCGCGGAAGTGTTTCCGCGACCGCGGAAACACTGTTCTTCGTCTTCTTCGTTCTTTCCGCGTTTCGCCGGTTCGTGTGCCGCCATTTCGCCGTTGGGGATGCCGATCGATTTGTGTTCTCGGCATTGAGCTCCCCCTCACCCTATAAATAGGGGTCTTCAGCTTCGGAATCCATCATTCACAGCTTATCAAGCTCTCTTTCCCTCGTTTAAGTGCATCGCCGGAGTTCTAGGAGATCGTCGGAGCTTTGCCAGAGTTTTGGTGTCGTCGGAAGTGCCTTGGAGGTGTCGAGGTGGTGGTGGTCGTGGTGATCCTTCGTCCGAAGCCAAGAAGTGTCGCATTCGTCGTCGGTAAGCCTCGAAGTCGGGTTGAGCCATCGTCGGAAGGGAGATCCGCGACCGTAGGGATGAATTCCGCGACCGCGGCTCTGCCCAGAATTCAGCGACCGCGGATGTCCAATCCGCGACCGTGGATTGCTCTAGCAAGCGCGACCGTGGCTTGGACAAACATGGTCACGGCTTAGGCTTTTGTTTCCCTTCGATTCGTTTCGTTGTTTCGTGTTGTATCGTATCTAACTTAGGGTTCCGTCGTTGTCTCGTCGTCGTGGTAGGGATCCGTACGCAGATTCCAGTTTCCAGATCTCAGAACCCGACATCTTCGATTCGTCTAGATTAAGGCAAGTGGTAGTTTGCTCTTGCTCATTATTCCATGTTTCCCTTGATTATCAATTAATTGATTGTTAATTAAGATGGGATAAAAGTTGTTGTTTTCTGTTTGGGAACAAATTTAATTAAATGAGGTGTTAAATAATGACTTTATAATAGGTTGTATATATTGCTAGAAACAACGCTATTATGCCTGTTAATTACCGTAATGAGTTTTGGTGTGGATTTAAATGTGAACTTAAATGCTAGTTAGCACGAGTATTCGTAGGAACGTTAATCCCTTATGAGGATTAGTCGTTTCTTTATAACGTCGGTGTTAGGAAGTAAGTTCCCTAACACTCTCTTGGTCATGACCTACCCCTATCTAAATATAGGGGAGGTGCACTCAGCTAGTGCCAATATTCGGGAGGTATTCCCAATCTTAATGGATTTATTCCCAATGTCTCATTGCGAGATGTAAAATTAAAATTTCAACGTTAATGTGCGTTTTGGAAGTAAATAAGATAAGTGCGGTTATGCACATAATTAATATACCCTCGGGGGAGGAGTACAACATGGAAACCGCCCGGACTCTTGTTAGAGTAAGTCCTCTTTCCAATCTGGATTCGGGTTACGCGGTGAGGTTGGTCGTGGACCCAAATAATCAAAGTCGTGTTTTTAAAACTTGTGTGTGAAAACTTAACGTTCCCAAACATTTGTCATACGTTTCCCATAAGACTCAATTCCTTTGGAGTCTTCTTTTCAGTGCATGTCTAATTCTAATCATTCCGTGAAAGTTTCGGGTTATGTATCGTCCCTTCGGTTATTATTCGAGGGACAATGATAGTAAACGGTTATGATCACTTGAACCATTCTGTTTGTACCCTTGCATAGTCTTTCATTAGACTAACCAACCGGGTTTTATTCCTTGCATGGTTGGCTGGTGTCATCCGTCATATACGGCACATCAGTGGTTGGTCCCCGAAGACTTGAAGTAACCAATCGAAGAAGAGGCTTGTAGTTGAAGATTTAAGTGACAGTGTTTTAAGGTTGTTAAGTATTATTTTAACATGTGTTCCTATAAACGAGTCTTGTAATAGGGTTTATTATAAAAGTCTTCTGCTGTAATTTCACTCTGTTGTAAAATCGTCATTCTCATTTAAGGAGAGATCTTTTAATAAAAGGTTGAGTTTCATTATAAAAATGTCTTCCGCTGAGTAATCTTTCGTTATTTAATATACTTATTTAAGTTTAATTGTTCCGATTAAATCATAGGGTGACTTTGGACAGTAACGTCTGAGGTCACTGGCGTGTGGCACTACCGACATAAGTCGGGGGTGTTACATCGTCCTCGCTTAAACCCATACCCTTTAAGGTGTCGAGTGTCAACAAGTTGGTGGAGCTACCTGTGTCGATTAGAACGTGATGGATAAGGCAATTACTAATTGAAAGAGAGATTACCAAACCGTCGTGATGGTCGCCTAATTCTTGGGCTTCTGAATCGTCGAAAGTAATGGCGGGAGCGTTGGCGATTTGCGATTGTCTCGCCTCCGCCCGAATCGGCTTATCTCCTTTGCTTTCTCAGGCGTATCTTTTGGTGGCCGAGTAGGTATTTCCAGACACGTCCGATCCTCCTGATTGGGGTCGCTTCCCCCTTGGGATAAGGTTGGTGTCGTCGGTCGCGTCGATGATCTGAAGATGTTCTTCGATCGACTCGATCGGGGCTCTTGTTTGCTTTGGAAGGCTCTTCATCTTCTTCGAGTCTGACTTGTGCCATGGTTTTGGCTTGTACATCTTCAAAGCTCCGACATGGATATTTGGTCAATTCGCGGTAGAGCTCGCTACCTCTGATCAAACCTCGGCGGAATGCTTTGATCGATGTTGGGACGTCGCAATGTGGGATCGCGACCTTCTCTTTGTTGTACCTGTTAAGATAATCCATTAAAGGTTCGCCATATCTTTGCACGATCCTGTATAGATCGTTTGATTGCTTTTCTAATCGTCGACTGCTAGCGAACTAATCTTTGAACGAATTGATCAAGTCGGCGAAGGAAGCGATGGAGCCCTGCGGTAAATGCATAAGCCATGTTAGTGCAGGTCCCGCGAGGGTCGTGCCAAAGCTTTTGCACATGACTGCCTCGCGGTTCCCTCTTGGGATCTAAATTGTCATTAATTTTTGCTTGTAAATTGAGACGTGATCGTCGGGGTCCCCGGTCCCATCTTAGTTGGGCATGTTAGGGACATGGAACTTTTTAGGAATCTTGACACGTGCAATCGCCTCTGCGAAAGGCGAATCTTCGTATCCGTCGATTACTTCTTTCTCGATTGGTTGGAGGACTCTCGGGATCCGTGCAATGCGATCATCCAGAGTCTTCATATGCTCGTTGATAGCATGCTGTATGAGGGCCTAGAGATCGGCCGGAGCGGTGGCATGTGGAAGAATTACTCGAGCTTCTGGGGGCTCGGTCACAGAATTTGGTATGTTAGTCATAACGAAAGTGATTGGAGAAGTCTGAAACATACCAACAGGTTGGGAAGCATTGGTTACTGCCGCGGGTGTCGTGGCTGCCCCATCCAGGTCGAGTCGTGTTGAAAGTCCTTCCGTGTTGATCACGCGTCTTGAGCCTCCAGGGGCCGACACAGCCGAGTTTACCTATGATCTTAAAAACTCATTTTCACGGGTTAGTCGAGCAATTTCAGATTCAGATTGAGCGCTTAGCATTACGGTCTTGGCAGGTTGTTGAGCTAGTTCCTTCTGGAGGACGCTCATGGTTTTTGCGAGCTCTTGGATTTGAGAATCTACGACTGGTTGATCGTTGACGTCTCCAGCCTGGTTCGTGACTTGAGCATTATCTTGCACTTGATCTTCGAAGAGGACCATGGGGTCTCCGGTGTTGGCCATGATGAGATGAAAGCTGAATTGGTGATTGGATCGCTAATTGACTAGATGCCCTACGGTGGGCGGCAAGTTGTTTTGGGGCGAAAAGATCGAACCGACCTGAATCGCCTTAAGAAGGGCAACTAGACAATAATAAGATCAGTAGTATCTAAATAATCCAAATCAACTAGAGAATTAAACGAAGTAGGATTAAATGAATGCAAAGACAAGCTTATCTCCTTCGAGTGGGAGATTGATCAGATCAAGAGATTTAACGGTCGGTCGCTTCAATACTGAAACAAAGAACTGAGCTAGAGAATGATCGTAAAAGCGAGTAAGAAAGTAGAGAATTGTAGCTTGTATTCAGTAGAAATGATCGTGTGTCCTCCAAAAACCTTATGAATCTAGTATTTATACATGATTTATGAAGTGAACTAATCTAGCCGTTCTCTTCCGGAATTCGCGGGAGCCGTCAAACTGTCTTCCGAGATTCTCGTCAATGTCTTCCTTCCTTGGGCTCATCCCACCTTGTTCTTGCCGAGTCTGTTGATCTTGTTATCGAGACCATGGGCTAACCAAATTAGGCTTCAAATATCTCGGCCCAACAATAACATAATATCTGGTACTCTTGTTATTTTCTTGACCAATAAATTGACATCGACTACAATTTACATTCAATTTTTAATGTGTCTTTAGTTTGTTGGTAAAGTTTTTGGTTCCCACATCTCTTATCAGAAGCAAATAAAAACACATCTAGAACTACTTTGGATGCCTTTGCGCATAACAAGAGCCAATGTCAAGGCTACATAAGGTGATTAACACTTAATGTTGTTGAGTTGTTAGAGAAGATTATTGTGGAAGCACAGGAAAACCGTAACACGCGAAGCTCTATGTCGCATACCAAAACATTACTACTCGAACATGTACAAATATTATAGTCCTGTGATTTATGGGCCGTATGTTACTTTGGGCCCTCAATTTATTTTGGGCTTGACTGCTTGTTGTTGGATGACTGGTGTGTGTGGGTAACTTCCCTTTTGAATTTCATGAGAGAGAGAAGATGATCGTAATCCTCTCTGTTGCAAGGCTCAGACTCTTTTTGACTGGTGTGTGTGATACAAATACAAGGCCTGAACGAAAGTGTTAGGATACGAGGGAGAAAACCGTCGCCAGCTGATAACCTCATCACAACGATTTCCCTTATTGCACATCAAAATCCCATTTTGTACAAATCGAAGGCTGGTAGGAGTTGTTCTAGCTTCAGAACTTGTGTAGTAGACTTCAATTAACAAGGTAAAAGATCACAACTCAACCAATTTGTTTATCGCTATGTCTCTCTCTCGTTTCTCAGGCATGAAGAAATTGGAGTGATCGTTTGGTTTTATTTCTGTTTGCAGCGTTTTTTTATTGGCAGCTACTATATACACGACAAAAATTGCCTGTACACACGACATTTTGTAATGCAACAGAAAGGCGTACGCAATAAGGGAGCGTACAACATGAAAACAATATAATTATTTGAATTTCGTTACTTATACCTATACGCTGTATTTTAGTGTACGCTAAACTACAGCGTATAGGAAAATAGCCATTGGAAATGGCATGTATGCCAACACATAGCATACGCACTTATATTGCGTACAGAATATATTAGCCGTTATTCCAACGGCTATTTTATGCCCTATAAATAGCAAGCCATTTCCTCATTTTCTAAATCCAAAACAACAAATCTTACAAAAATGGCATATAATAAAAACACATATTGGAGTAGTGGAGAAGAGAATGAAGATTACGACGATCAAGATTTCGACGATGAAGATTTCGACGATGGCAATTTCGAGGTTAGTAATTATGGAATGATTAAGATTGAAATTAGTTATAATTAATATAGCTTAAGTACGTATAGTTAATAATGGAATGATTAGAATTGAAATTAGTGGAGAAGATGATGACGATGTTGCGGTAGAGGCCTATATTTATTAAAATATATGTTAAAAGATTAGTATTTATTTGTAGTGGACAAGATGATGACGATTTAGCGATAGGGGCCTATATTTATTTTGATATATGTTAAAAGATTAGTATTTAGTAGTAGTGGAGAAGTTGATAATTTTTGTAAATTTGATATATGTTAAAAGTCCTATATTTATTTTTTCATATATGTTAAAAGAACATGGTAATGGAGAAGATGATGATGATGATTTAGTGAGATAAGCTATCAATTTGTTTTTCTTTAGTTTAGTTATGTATTACAATTGTAGTTTTGTTTTATAGTTAATATTGGTTAGCAACAAACATATAAATTTCACAAATCGCAATCCATATATTGTAACATTATTGATTATGTAAACATGTATAGGGGAAAGATTATGGAGATGAATTTCGTAACAATCTGAAGTGGGATAGCCAAGAGGAATTGGTTGAGTGGGTTAAGAATAGGGGCAAAGATTTGATGATGGTTTTAGTCATTCGTAACTCAAATGTCAGAAGTGTTAGTTTGACGTGCGAGCATTTTGGTGAATATAGATCGGGGAGAAAGTAAGGTAGTGACTCAGAAGAGGATGTTGAGGTAATTCGTAAAACAAAGTCGAAGAAGTCCGGATGCACATTTGAGTTGTGTGGTGTTAGATTGAAGAAGAAGCCAGGGGAAGTGACTCATAAATGGATCATGAATGTGATAGATGGATGCCACAACCATAAGCTTCCGACTAGCTTTCTTGGGCATGCATACATGGGAAGAATGACCCCGGATGAGGAGCGCCTTGCCAAAAGTTTGGGCGATGCGTTCGTGACGCCTAGGACTATTGTTGCAGAGTTGAGGGCCTTCTTCCCCGGAAATGTGACATCCATGAAACAAGTTTCCAACTTTCTACAGAAGATGCATTACGAAGATCGTGGGGAATTGACGGTTACGCAATGGACTCTGAACTTTTTGCAGCAAAATAGTTACCGGGTATTTCCTCTTAGAAAGTTGTCTACGAAAGAGACTGATATCCTATTTTTTGCTCACCCGGACTCGCGCCACCTATTGAAGATGTTCCCGTATGTGGTAATTATTGACGCCACATACAAGACAAATAGGTACGTGATGGATTTGTGTTACATTTTCAACACAATTTAATAGTAGTGATTTATATCATCGATTTGAATTATATCTTATATTCTATGACTTCTTACATTCATTTGTTTTCTTACATTCATCCACAGGTATAACATGCCATTGCTGGAGATTGTCGGTTTCACTTGCATGCACAAGACCTTCAACATTGTGTATGCATTTACACGGCAAGAAGAAGTTGTGCATTACAAGTTCATAATGGAGAAACTTTTGCGCTTGTTTAAAGATGCGGGTGTTATGCCGACCGCCATAATGACTGATCGAGAGAAGGCCCTCATTAATGCAATTCGGATAGTTTTCAAAGATGAAGTAAAACACCTTTTGTGTTGGGTGCATATTAAGCACAACATAGAAGCATATGCTTCCCCAATATTGAAGGATAAAAAACAAGTGAAAAGGTTTTGCGGCCAATGTTGGGAACTTTGGTGTTCAACCACGGAGGAAAGCTATGAAGAGAGGCTTGCGAAATTGAGGACATCGTGGAAGAGTGGTCTCATTCGATACATTGAGAAGACGTGGACTAATCCTCACAAGGAAAGCATAGTCAGAGCGAGGACTGGTCATCATCTTCACTTCTTCACGAGGACTACAAACAGGTAACCCTTGTATAATGTTCAGTAGTTTCTAGGTTCAGGGCTCAATGTGGGACTAACGCAATGCTTTTCATGTGTTTTGATAGGGTTGAGGGTATGCATCACGTGTTGAAGAAAATTCTGAATTCTAGCGTTGGTGGTTTTAATAGAATGGTAGTGAGGATCCACCATGCGATCGAGGGTCAAATTGGGCAGGTGCGTGCGACCATGGAGATGTCATGGATCAAAACACCAACGATGTTTGATGGTGTGCCGCCAGAAATAAAAGTGTTGTTTTCAAGGCTATTCTTCAAAGTGTCGGATAGGTGTTTATGAATGTTGTTTGATCTGTATAAGCAGATAGAGGAGGAGGATTTCCCTGAGGATTGTGATGATCATTGGATGAGAGATTGCTTCGGCCTGCCATGTGTCCACAGAATCGCAAATGCCATCATTAATAAGACGCCGATCATGCCGAGTGAGATACACCGCTTCTGGAAGCAATTGCAATGGGATAGGGTTTACACGGAAGAAGATCCAGTTGAGGACACAACACATATGTGTGTTCAAGAGTTGAGATGAAAGCTAATGGATGACATGTGGTGCGCTAAAACATTGAGCAAAGACCAAATAGACCAAATCACCAAGTTGTTCTGGGACACGCAGCACCCGCATGAAACTTCGTTGCAGGAGCCCAAGAGAAACATTGAAAAAGGAAGGCCAAAGGGTTCGACAAAGTACGACTCCAAGAGGGAGCCGAGCTTGTTTGAGCATCGGAGGGCTGAGTTAGATGAGATTGAGAAGAAGAAGGCCAGTGGAAGCCAAGGTAGAGGTCGGGGTCGTGGCAAGAAGGGACCAAGTGGAGCTTCGCCGGGCATTGGGACCCAAGGCAGCCAATATGAAGGGACAGGATCGCAACAGCTCCCTGAACAACCCATGATTTATATGGGGGTGAACTTTGGGGTTAAGAATGTGGATTACTTTTGGTTTCCCTACATTAACAGGGCCAAAGATGTATGTCCAGACGGGCATTGTGGATATCGGACACTGGCTGTAGTGGTGGGATCAGAAGAGACTGCATACCCTATGGTTCGAATGCAGGTGGCGGGCGAGTTGTTTGACAACAGAGATGTGTACATGCTCATCTTGCCCGTACTACACCCGGGGATCACTTATGAGGACCTTATATATCGGGTCAACTATGTCATCAGTCCTTGCAGCGAGGAGTACTGGCTCGACATGCCGATGATTGGTTTAGTGTTTGCCACGCTATACCAAGTTGCTCTTGTCCTATTATCCTGGGATGGCCCGTGCTTGTGCTTACCAATGAGGGCCTCTAACGGAAGCCTCGGCCCTCCAACACATATATTGATGATGGCCCTCGTAGGGAACCGAAACCACTTCGTACCGGTATAGTTATTGTTTTTAAATAACTAGTAATGTTTGTGCTTACCCTAAAACACAAAGCTCGATCATATTTTGTGTTTTCTATGTAGGTGTCGCTGAAGGATGGTTGTCCACTACCTCACCTCCGTACGCTTGGCGTCGATTCAAACACCCAAGTGTCGATGGTTGGGACTCTCAATTTCAGTCGAGGATTCAACTATTTTGGGATTATCGCACTAGATATAACCGTCCTCCAGATCCTCCGGTGTAGTTTGAGATGTAGATGTAATTTCAGATGTAATTTTAGATATAATTTCAGATGTAATTTATTTTAAGAGCATATATCAACTTTACATTTGGGTCTGGTTTACTTGTTTAAGCTCAATTTGAAAACCCCGATAATATATATGTTTTCTTAACATACATAAAATCCAAAACAAACCCTATAAGAAGCTTAGCCCTAACCAAACAAGCCCTAACACAAGTCGTAACCGACGTCAGAGCACATGTGATTGGGCCGGCCCAAACGACAGGCCCAACATCTTGTGCGCATCGATCTGGCGTATGTTGTATGCTACCGCACAGGATGTTGGGCCTGTCATTTGGGCCGGCCCAATCATCAGTGCTCTGACGTAGAGCATACGCCCTATTTACGCGTACGTATATAATATAGTATAGCATGTGTAACGTATATACTATAGTATTTCATTATATTTCATATAGTTACACTTATATACTATAGTATTTCATTATATTTGATGTAGTTACACTTATATACCTGACTATATTTGATGTAGTTACACTTATATACTATAGTATGTCATTATATTTCATATAGTTACACTTATATACTATAGTATTTCCTTATATTTCATATAGTTACACTTATATACTATAGTATTTCATTATATTTGATGTAGTTACACTTATATACTATAGTATTTCATTATATTTCATATAGTTACACTTATATAATATAGTATTTCATTATATTTGATGTAGTTACACTTATATACTATAGTATTTCATTATATTTGATGTAGTTACACTTATATACTATAGTATTTTATTATATTTCATATAGTTACACTTATATAATATAGTATTTCATTATATTTGATGTAGTTACACTTATATATTATAGTATTTCATTATATTTGATGTAGTTACAATTATATAATATAGTATTTCATTATATTTGATATAGTTACACTTATATACTATAGTATTTCATTATATTTGATGTAGTTACACTTATATACTATAGTATTTCATTATATTTGATGTAGTTACACTTATATACAATAGTATTTCATTATATTTCATTCAGTTACACTTATATACTATAGTATTTCATTATATTTGATGTAGTTACACTTATATATACTATAGTATTTCATTATATTTGATGTAGTTACAATTATATACTATAGTATTTCATTATATTTCATATAGTTACACTTATATACTATAGTATTTCATTATATTTCATATAGTTACACTTATATACTATAGTATTTCATTATATTTGATGTAGTTATACTTAGATACTATAGTATTTCATTATATTTCATATAGTTACACTTATATACTATAGTATTTCATTATATTTGATGTAGTTACACTTATATACTATAGTATTTCATTATATTTCATATAGTTACAATTATATACTATAGTATTTTATTATATTTCATATAGTTATATTTATATACTATAGTATTTCATTATATTTGATGTAGTTACACTTATATAAATATAGTATTTCATTATATTTCATATAGTTACTCTTATATACTATAGTATTTCATTATATTTGATGTAGTTACACTTATATACTATAGTATTTCATTCTATTTGATGTAGTTACACTTATATACTATAGTATTTCATTATATTTGATGTAGTTACAATTATATACTATAGTATTTCATTATATTTCATATAGTTACACTTATATACAATAATATTTCATTATATTTCATATAGTTATACTTATATACTATAGTATTTCATTATATTTGATGTAGTTACACTTAGATACTAAAGTATTTCATTATATTTCATATAGTTACACTTATATACAATAGTATTTCATTATATTTGATGTAGTTACACTTATATACTATAGTATTTCATTATATTTCATATAGTTACACTTATATACTATAGTATTTTATTATATTTCATATAGTTACATTTATATACTATAGTATTAAATTATATTTGATGTAGTTACACTTATATACTATAGTATTTCATTATATTTCATATAGTTACTCTTATATACTGTAGTATTTCATTATATTTGATGTAGTTACACTTATATACTATAGTATTTTATTATATTTGATGTAGTTACATTTATATACTATAGTATTTCATTATATTTAATGTAGTTACACTTATATACTATAGTATTTCATTATATTTGATGTAGTTACACTTATATACTATAGTATTTCATTATATTTGATGTAGTTACACTTATATACTATAGTATTTCATTATATTTGATGTCGTTACACTTATATACTATAGTATTTCATTGTATTTGATGTAGTTACACTTATATACTATACTATTTCATTATATTTGATGTAGTTAGACTTATATACAATAGTATTTCGTTATATTTCATTCAGTTACACTTATATAATATAGTATTTCATTATATTTGATGTAGTTACACTTATATACTATAGTATTTCATTATATTTGATGTAGTTACAATTATATACTATATTATTTTATAATATTTCATATAGTTACACTTATATACTATAGTATTTCATTATATTTCATATAGTTAAACTTAGATACTATAGTATTTCATTATATTTCATATAGTTACACTTATATACTATAGTATTTCATTATATTTGATGTAGTTACACTTATATACTATAGTATTTCATTATATTTCATATAGTTACACTTATATACTATAGTATTTTATTATATTTCATATAGTTACATTTATATACTATAGTATTTCATTATATTTGATGTAGTTACACTTATATACTATAGTATTTCATTATATTTCATATAGTTACTCTTATATACTATAGTATTTCATTATATTTGATGTAGTTACACTTATATACTATAGTATTTCATTCTATTTGATGTAGTTACACTTATATACTATAGTATTTCATTATATTTGATGTAGTTACACTTATATACTATAGTATTTCATTATATTTGATGTCGTTACACTTATATACTATAGTATTTCATTATATTTGATGTAGTTACATTATATACTATAGTATTTCATTATATTTGATGTAGTTAGACTTATATACAATAGTATTTCATTATATTTCATTCAGTTACACTTATATAATATAGTATTTTATTATATTTGATATAGTTACACTTATATACTATAGTATTTCATTATATTTGATGTAGTTACAATTATATACTATATTATTTCATTATATTTCATATAGTTACACTTATATACTATAGTATTTCATTATATTTCATATAGTTACACTTATATACTATAATATTTCATTATATTTGATGTAGTTACACTTAGATACTATAGTATTTCATTATATTTCATATAGTTACACTTATATACTATAGTATTTCATTATATTTGATGTAGTTACACTTATATACTATAGTATTTAATTATATTTTATATAGTTACACTTATATACTATAGTATTTTATTATATTTCATATAGTTACATTTATATACTATAGTATTTCATTATATTTGATCTAGTTACACTTATATACTATAGTATTTTATTATATTTCATATAGTTACATTTATATACTATAGTATTTCATTATATTTGATGTAGTTACACTTATATACTATAGTATTTCATTATATTTCATATAGTTACTCTTATATACTATAGTATTTCATTATATTTGATGTAGTTACAATTATATACTATAGTATTTCATTATATTTCATATAGTTACACTTATATACTATAATATTTCATTATGTTTCATATAGTTATACTTATATACTATAGTATTTCATTATATTTGATGTAGTTACACTTAGATACTATAGTATTTTATTATATTTCATATAGTTATACTTATATACTATAGTATTTCATTATATTTGATGTAGTTACACTTATATACTATAGTATTTCATTATATTTCATATAGTTACACTTATATACTATAGTATTTTATTATATTTCATATAGTTACATTTATATACTATAGTATTTCATTATATTTGATGTAGTTACACTTATATACTATATTATTTCATTATATTTCATATAGTTACTCTTATATACTATAGTATTTCATTATATTTAATGTAGTTACACTTATATACTATAGTATTTCATTATATTTGATGTAGTTACACTTATATACTATAGTATTTCATTATATTTGATGTAGTTACACTTATATACTATAGTATTTCATTATATTTGATGTCGTTACACTTATATACTATAGTATTTCATTATATTTGATGTAGTTACACTTATATACTATAGTATTTCATTATATTTGATGTAGTTAGACTTATATACAATAGTATTTCATTATATTTCATTCAGTTACACTTATATAATATAGTATTTCATTATATTTGATGTAGTTACACTTATATACTATAGTATTTCATTATATTTGATGTAGTTACAATTATATACTATATTATTTCATTATATTTCATATAGTTACACTTATATACTATAGTATTTCATTATATTTCAAATAGTTACACTTATATACTATAGTATTCCATTATATTTCATATAGTTACACTTATATACTATAGTATTTCATTATATTTGATGTAGTTACATTTATATACTATAGTATTTCATTATATTTGATGTAGTTACAATTATATACTATATTATTTCATTATATTTCATATAGTTACACTTATATACTATAGTATTTCATTATATTTCATATAGTTACACTTATATACTATAGTATTTCATTATATTTCATATAGTTACACTTATATACTATAGTATTTCATTATATTTCATATAGTTACACTTATATACTATAGTATTTTATTATATTTGATGTAGTTACATTTATATACTATAGTATTTCATTATATTTGATGTAGTTACACTTATATACTATAGTATTTTATTATATTTGATGTAGTTACATTTATATACTATAGTATTTCATTATATTTGATGTAGTTACACTTATATACTATAGTATTTCATTATATTTGATGTAGTTACACTTATATACTATAGTATTTCATTATATTTGATGTAGTTACACTTATATACTATAGTATTTCATTATATTTCATATAGTTACACTTATATACTATAGTATTTCATTAGATTTCATATAGTTACACTTATATACTATAGTATTTTATTATATTTGATGTAGTTACATTTATATACTATAGTATTTCATTATATTTGATGTAGTTACACTTATATACTATAGTATTTCATTATATTTGATGTAGTTACACTTATATACTATAGTATTTCATTATATTTGATATAGTTACACTTATATACTATAGTATTTCATTATATTTGTTGTAGTTACACTTATATACTATAGTATTTCATTATATTTGATATAGTTACACTTATATACTATAGTATTTCATTATATTTCATATAGTTACACTTATATACTATAGTATTTCATTATATTTCATATAGTTACACTTATATACTATAGTATTTCATTATATTTGATGTAGTTACACTTATATACTATAGTATTTTATTATATTTCATATAGTTACACTTATATATTATAGTATTTTATTATATTTGATGTAGTTACACTTTTATACTATAGTATTTCATTATATTTCATATAGTTACCCTTATATACTATAGTATTTCATTATAATTGATGTAGTTATACTTATATACTATAGTATTTCATTATATTTGATGTAGTTACACTTATATACTATAGTATTTCATTATATTTCATATAGTTACACTTATATACTATAGTATTTCATATAGTTACAGTTATATATTATAGTATTTCATTATATTTGATGTAGTTACACTTATATACTATAGTATTTCATTTTATTTCATATAGTTACACTTATATACTATAGTATTTCATTATATTTGATGTAGTTACACTTATATACTATAGTATTTCATTATGATCCAAAACACAACTGTCTAATCGACATAATATAAGTCCTATAATCTAGTCATCGACGGGTACTCTACCGCAACCCTCTCCTCTCTCGTGATGTGAATCAGTAAATCTCTGGGAGGCACACGGTAGGGGATCAGCCCTGGGCACCTCATCACCTATCAAATCCTGAATCCACGAAATAATCGTAGCGGAAACATCTGGTGGAAGCCCGTCCCTCTCTTCCAAAAAATGCCGCATCCGACCGGCGAGAATCTGGGTCCGCTGAATAAAGGACAAAGATTTCCATGACAACAAAACCGATTTTAAAACATAAAAAATGATAAGCGATAAATAAAATGTGTCATACCATGAGAGTAGACACCGGTGGAGCTGGAAGGACGACAGGAGCCAGACATGGACGATCATGTCTAGGGGACCGTGTAGGGTTGTGCAAATTCGAAACGGACCAGAAAATTGGACCGGACCGGACCAAAAATGCCCGGACCGGACCGGGGGAATTACGGTCCGGTCCTCGGTCCACATATTTGTAAAATTTCGGTTCCGGTCTGGTCCGGTCCAAACCCGGCCGGTTTCCGGTCCGAACCGGATGGACCGGTTTTTTTTTGTTTTTAATTTAATTTTATATATTAATATCTCAAAATATTATTAAAAATTAATTTTTACTATAAATATAAATAAATAACAAAATATATTTATCTAATATTATACACAATAGTTATAAAAATAGAAAAAAATAATTAATTTTTCATTTATATAAAACTAAAAAATATAAAAATATATTTATTGGTCCAAACCGGTCCAAGACCGGACCGGACCGAATCATACCGGTCCGGTCTCCGGTCCAAGTTTTGAAAATTTTCCGGTCCATCGGACCGGACCGGAAAAAGCGGTCTGGACCGGATGCACAGCCCTAGGACTGTGCGTCCACGTACGGATGTGACATCTGCTTCAGCCAATCGATGTATGCATCGTCAGTGTCCCAGGAGAAGGTGGTATGGATCATGTCATGAAGCTCGATCGTCGGTCTAGGGTCGGCATCCCATGTGCACTGCTCGTCGTCGTATTTCAAAACGTACGACTTCAAGTTGACCCGCCTCTTCTCCTCGCGCGGCTCTGGTGGATCCTCAGGAACCCCGTGCCTGTAACCGAACTGGCGGAGAACTCGGTCCGGCATGTACAGCTCCTGTACCTCGAGGCATTCAATAATGCCTCGGTACAAAGAAGGAGCGTACTGAGGGGTCGTAAAGTCTAACCACGGTGTCCAGGCAACCTAAAATGTCAAAACGTATATTCTTAATTTTAATTTCCTAAATTCAAAACGTATATTCATAATTTTAATTTCCTAAATTCAAAACGTATATTCATAATTTTAATTTCCTAAACGAAATGCAATAAATAAGTAAAGTATTACCTCATCAAATCTCACGGCGTCTAAAATGCGGCGAATAGCAATCAGCCGCTCCGGATCCCGTCCCTGAGGAGCCTCCCTCCCGTCTCTCCGAGCGGCCCTCGTATCCGCCATGGCCTCCAAGTCAAGGACAGCGTGACCTCGGAAAGTAGGAATGTACGCCCAAATCCAGGCCTACATATAAATAAAACCCGTTAGCATATAATATCATATATTACAAAAATAAATTAAATAAATAATTACCCTCAAAAGAAGTGTGGAGTCTGCAATGCCCTTCGCCTTGGCCCTCGACGCCTCACCCAAATTTCGGTAGAGGACAGCCAATACGCCGACTCCCTAGGCATAACAACCGGTGCGGTCGTGGTCAACGACTAGCGCCATGTACTTGTACTTGACGGCGTTCGTCGACTTGTCCGGGAAAACGGTACAGCCGAGGAGCATCATCAAGTACATGGACGCTATGCGTCGGTCGTCCCTCTCTGGGCTGGACAGCTGCTCAGTCGACCTTGGTAAGAGGGACTCCATCGGGATACCGCCACCACCGAACCACTGGGCCACCAACTCCAGGTTCGCCCCAGTAATGGCGCAAACGTGCTCTCTAACGACGGGGTCCGCCATATCAGTGGTGACGCTCAACCCGTCGATGTGGATCTCCAAGATGCACGCGACATCGTGGAGCGTTATAGTGATCTCGCCCCACGGGAAATGGAACGAGCTCGTCTCCGGATGCCAGCGCTCGATGAACACAGAAATAAGCACGTCGTCGATCCTCCTGAAGTCCACCTCCCTCATGGAGGTGATACAGCTCCACTGAGCAAAATCCCACCAGGTGTCCGGAGCCGCTGTAATGTGGGCGTTCATCTCTCAATGCCATGGCTTCCTGGTGTACATCTTCAAAACCTTCCTCATCTGAAAAAGAAATAACAAAATTAGTATTATACTTATAAATATAAATTTATATATAACGTTTCGATATTTTTATTTAAAAAATATTAAACTAAATCAAAGACGTGCCGTATCATCCACGCGCGCAACGGGTGGTGGGGGATCCAGAAGTGCCAACGCCAATGTCATGTCCCATAGGACCCTGGCGACGTGGGTCGTATACGTAGCGAGGAGGTGAGGAACGAGAGGCCCTCCTGGCATCCGAGGCTCTGCGGGGTCCGCTTACTGGGGAACCGGATCCGCTTGTTATCCGAGTTGATGAAAATTTCAATTCATCTTTTTGAACTGAAATTGATGGATATTGAGCTGGTAATTTTGTTGGATTGAATGTGCTGATTATTGTGTCGAGTTTTTAATAATATATGGATTTAGGTTGGATATATGATTATTTTTCTAATGTGTTGTTTTTTCCTGTTACAGATGGATAACTAGACAAGATCTGCCCGTCATCGAAGGCGGAACGTTGTCCGTAAGGTACAAGAACAAGATCAGGAGCCCATCGTATACCGAAGAAGGGATGATGTGGAACCACTTGCAAAGGCAAGAAAGTAGCGTTTAGACCACCCATCACGACAACTGCACAATTAAATGCAAAAGCGACCAGACAACCCATATCTGGAAGCACCATCCAAGTCTTCTCTGGGGCCATCCCAGAGTCAAACCATGTAAGTTGTTGTAGTACTTTTTCCAGCGTCGTCTCAAAGAGACAAGTCTTAACATACAATTCCCTTATACGGCTCAAAGTCTTTAATGAAGGACTGTGGAGACAGATAAGGTGGTGGGAACATTTGACCCACTGGTTTCTTAGGAGCTCTAACATGAGATGGCCTCAAAGGAGTGGTAGGAGCTTTAGGGTTTGGTGAGGTGTACTAGTGGGCTTTGGTGGCCTACCTCATTGCTTCTTGGGAGGTGTCCCTTCCATATCTTTCTCTGTGTACTCCCGTGAAGAAGGATGTCTTTTAGTGGTATCTTTGTTTGGAGCTCCCATTGTTCGTCCCTTATGCCTCACAATAGCTGGCTCTTGCAGACTGGTCCCCTCGGGGCAAGCGATGTCGTAATGTCGCGAGACACATTTTTCTTGATCATCTGCTGACAGATTGGGGAACTGATCCGTATAAAATTGATCCATCAAAGATCTCGCAACTCTGCGCTTTACCTCAGCCTCACCTTCGTCTTGCACTTCTGACAGACTTACACAACTTCTTCTGTCATAGACTTACACAACTTCTTCTGCTCAGGTGTCATCCTCCCCGCGAATGCATGCCCATACAAGTCATCACCAATGACATGGTTGTGAGTTCCAACAAATACCTTGATCTTCCATGAATCTCTCGGTTGTTCTTGACACAATAATCTGAATGGGCTCTCACATTTTTTGCTCCTTGTTCTTTCCCTTAATCTGTTTTCATCTTTAGGAATATAAGTTTCCGCTTTTTCACAAGCCACATGTGTCTTCCGAAGGCTTCCTCCACCAAGGTTTCTATCCCGACCAATAGTGAGGCAAAAGTGATTATCAAACGCAAATTGTCTAGCCCATTTAATTGCATCTTCTCTGGGGCCGAACACTTCACCCGTGTTAAACCTCTCTGAATAGTCTTCGAAAACAATTACTTCTTCTCTAGTAGGAAATTTGAACTGCGGTTGTGTGTGTAATGCCGGGAACCCAAACTGAGGTGGAGCCTGCCATCTTACGGACGAAATTACACTAAGAGCTAAACTATCCATCAACGGTATATGGGGTTCTTCAGGCGCACAACTTTTGCCGAACAACTAGAGTGAAAAGGATGGTGACATGTCCCATTCATTCAGGGACAGATTATTAATACCGTTGTTCACCTCCTATTGAAGTAAAAAAAAACAAGTTAGCATAAAAACAAGTAATCAAACTCGTCCATCACGTATGGATTCATTCCATACATCACGGGTGGATGTCTCTGTCCGTCACGTATGGAATACATCCATACGTGACAGACGAATGGAATTCGTCCGTGACATATGAAATTAATCCATACGTGACGGACAGATTTGTGTTAAAAAAACAATTACCCAACGAAGTTTTGCACTTGTAACGATCTAGTGAAATCTCCTATTATAGTTTTATACACAATATCTCCTACTTTTTAGTACAACAAAATCAAAGATGAATTTTTTATGAATATATATTAACAACTATTGACAAGAAAAAATCATAAAATTCTTAACTACCACTAACTTCAACTAACATGTAAAGTAACAACTCAAACATATAGTCATTCATAAGAAAGAACCATAAAATAGACATTCACAACTAATTGATAAGAAAGAAACATAAAATTCTTACTAGTTTTTATGAATATATAGTATGAACTAATTACCTTAAGAAAGTGTTTGTTTATTCAAAGAACAACTCACAAATATAAACATCCATAAGATAGAAACATAAAATTCTTAACTTTTACTAACATGTAAAGTAAAAACTTAAAAGACATATCTCATTGTCATGATAATCTCTTGAAACATCTTCTCCACCATTGAAGTTGAAAAAATCATATTGATTTGCCATGGAAAAGATTCAAAGTAATGGAAGAGAGTGTTGTGGGATGGAAATGAATGAGTGATTGAGGTTTAGGGTTTAGTTTGGCCGTAATATGGTTGAGTATGACGGGGTAGTTAATGTTGTTAGGTGGGGACAAGTAACATTCAATTTATGGTTGTTAACCTCGTCCGTGACGGACCAATGGCATCCGTCCGTGATGGGCCAAAGCGTCATGGACGGAACACTTTGGTCCGTCACAGACGAATGCCTTTGGTCCGTCACGGATGAAACGAGGCGTGAAATAACAATTTTACCCGGACGCTAAATAGAAATCATATATTTAAAAGATAACTATTTTTTCATAATCAAATCATCTATCAATTTTTTTTATATTTATTGAGCAATATATAAAAGATAAATATTTTCAGATTTATTGAGTAATATATTTTTATATTTATTGACAAACGTAAAAATATATATAAAAAATAAAAATAAAAATCCACAAAATTGATTGAAAACTAAGTAGATGAGATAGAAGTATAGAAGCAACCATTTACAAAGTACCGTGACATTAAAAAAAGATAATTTGTGAAAAATAATACGCTTTTATCAATTAGTTAAGTAATTCTGTTTTAGTAATTAACTAGCATGCGTCCCTTTGTCTTGTACGGGTATGATCATATATTTTAAGAATGAATTTAAATTTGTTTATAATATATAAAATATAAAAGATAATTATATAGGAAAATTAACATGATCTATCGGAAAGATAATTTCTTGATTGGAATAATTTATAAGGTGTATTGTATGATGAAAAATTGAAGGTAGATGTGTGAATTTATATTAGTAGAAGAAAAAATAAATTAGAATTTTTTTATAATTATTAAGAATACAATTGCATTAAACTAAAATCGCATATTGTATTTTTTATAATGGAGTTTACGGACAATCTATTCACCCTTATTAAATCATGAACACTAATTAAGTATGATATTAATGTTTTTGGTAAGTGCATAATTATATGTATGTTGGTGAATGAACCGTAATATTAACTATTTACGAACCATCTCTATATATACATATCTTTATAATGAAGTTTACGGACCATTAACATACGTACATATTATATTACAGACACTAATTATGTATGTTAATAATATTTTTGGCAAGTGCAGAATTATCATGTACAATGAGAAATATTTTGGGATGGTAATTTAGGAAATTTGTATAAATAAAGAATAAAATAAATTATAAATAAAATAAGGGTAAATAGGTAAATGTACATATTTATTTGATGATGTGGCATACTTAGATGAACGACACGTAAGAGAGATAATTGTGGCTTTAATAATAATATATAGAATAGATAATTAAATTAATAATTATTATTGAAGAAGATCATTTAATTTGAAAATTAAATTTATTTAAAAAGAATAAATATGTTTTAAAAGACGAATGATGTTGCACATCTCATAACCGGCATATAGGCAAATTGAATGTGATAATCATATGTAGTCATGTAGACGAATTAAACGTGATGACGACACGTAAGATTTAAGTCTATTATTTAATATATAGATAAGATTTTACCATATAGATATAGATTTTACCTTAACACAGGAACATAATATTATTGATCAAATACGGGCAATGCGAAAGCTTCAAAAAGAAAAGAAATTGGTCCGATCTTTTTTAAAAAGATAGCCCTGGGTACGTTTCTCTTGAGCAGTTGAGCCTCTTCCCCCTTCTTCACACTGCAGCCGTTTTCCCTCTCCACTGTCTTGAGCCTCCTCCCTCCTCAAATTGCGGCATGCATGCTCATGGCCTCATCGTGATACATAATCAAATTTCAGGTTTACGATTTTACATATTTTAAGTGGACCAGACCGGTAACCGTTGCTGCCCCTCCTCCTCCACCAAGTCCCCATACCACCACTGCCTGCACTTCGACTTTTGTCGGCCGGCGGCGTTGCTCAAATGCTTCACGAGGGCGCTTTATTCTCCGTTAAGGGGAAGCACTTCACCCTCCCTCTTATGGTTGGATCTAGGCTGATATTTATGGTTGGATCTAGGCTGATACCAAACTAAACCAGGATTAAAGCAAAACAATGTTAAAAACAGATACTTATATAAATTGAAAAGAAAAAGAAATAATATACAGGAAGAAGAACTTACAAAGGGAGAGAGAGCTAGTAAAGAGAGCTTTTATATAAACAAAACTAAGAAAATGATTTTTTAGCGTGCCTTAAACAAGCGAGGGCTTATGGAATAAATAGAAAAATAAAAGTTGTTGTTTAAGATGCACTATTCTGGTTTCGTACAACTGTTCATGTATACAGGATGACAGATAGTGCCTTATCAGAATTGCCTTTGTTGGCCTTCTTCTGGGTATATCTCTGGAGTTGGTCCAAAATAGTTCCACCAATCGTAAAACCAGACTGGTAGATTGTTGTTGCAGGTTTTTGCAAAGAAAAAGAACCACGAATGGTTAAAGGCTCTTATTAGGAATACTTTGGTCCAGGCATCCCTGTAGTCAAAATAAGAGTAGCCTTTAGGCCATAATGGGATAGAAAATGGTTTTTGTGTGCTTGGATCTCCCCAAGATTCTCTAGAGATAACCTTAAGGATTTTGCATTTTGAGTAGATTATGAGGTTAGGGTCATTGTCGTCCCTGGTATGAGAGATTTCAGCAGATTCAGAATCTACTAAAACAAATTCATAAAACTTCTGGGTCTTTGCTGGTTCAAGTGGAAACCATTGGAAGTCTTTAGAAAAAAGATTTTTGATGAAAGGTCCAAAGTCTTTTGGGTCAGGAGAAATGAATTCTTTTGTGAGGCAAAGATTTTGTAGGGATGATTGTTTGAGGACATATTTGTGAAAATGCTTGGAAGATTTTTGCTTGTCTGTTTTTTGTGGAGTCCTCGGGTTTAGAGGACTGCTAGAGAGAGTTGGGAATTGGGATAAAGATTGGAACTGGTTCTGCGTGGGGACAATGCTTTTTGCTGGGGAAGAACTTGCTGAAGCATAATCTTGCGGAGTTTGTTTACGAGGGTTACCCCTCCCCGCCATTCCTGAAAACTGTGGAAACAAGTTTAAAAAGGAATGTTAGCAGTCTTGACCTCGTGTAGGATGAACCTGTTTGCCAAGGCAAGACGTCTTTTGAGAAAGATTTTTTAATGCATAGGCGAAACTGTTTTTCTTCCAGAGAACCAAAAGATGATTGATAAATTATTTTGTATTCTTTTTGAATAAGAGAAACCTGAAAATCGTCAAAACAGGTTTTCTTAATTTTTTTGAAATAAGCAAAATGAGGAAAGGGAGCCATTAAAGAGGGATTTCGAGGATTTGCAAAGTGAAATAGAGATGGGTGTTTGCACGTCGGGTGTTGGCTTCAACAATATAAGACCAGTCTTGAAGGTTTTGAAAGAGTTGAATTGCTTTCAAGCAACGGGGATGGTTATTTTGAATGAAATCCTCGTACTCAAGGCGAGCAAGTCTTTGCTTTTTAAGAAAACGGGGAATATGCCAGGATTCGAAAATTTCTTTTTTCAAATCCTTAAAAAACTTCATGAGAAGAGTTTATGCGAAGAAAAGACTCGATCTCCCTTGGAATGATTAGTCTGATTTTTTACCCTGCAAGAATTCTCTTGTTAGAAAGTCTGGTAAGGAGTTTTTCTCTCCTTTGATAAATTCTATTTCAAAATCAAAAACAGAGAGAATGGCTTGCCATCTGGCGAAAATTTGTTTAGAAACTATGTTTTGAACATCTTTTTGTAAAATCTCTTTTGCAGACTTGCAATCGACTCTAAGAAGAAATGATTTATTGTACAAATCATCTTGAAATTTTGAAATACATGCAACGATAGAAAGGATCTCTTTCTTAATCGTGCTATAATTTATTTGAGGACCTACCCAACAACCAGAGTAGAATCTGACTAATTGCTCTTTTCTATCAGGATTGATTTTTTGTTTTAGAATGCCACCGAAACCAATATTGGAGGCATCTGTTTCTACAATCATGAAAGCACTAGGCTGAGGAAGGCCAATGCAAGGAAGGGACTTAATCTTATTCTTAATGATCTGAATAGCCTTGGTTTGATCAGGGCCCCAAGGCGGAGGATTTTTCTTAAGTCTAAGAAATAGAGGAATGCAGAGTTGCCTAAGGTTTGGAAAGAAATCCGAAATGTAGTTGAGACATCCAAGAAATCTTTGCAACTGAGTTTTATCTTTAATTTCATCTGGAAATTTATCTGTAAACTCAATGCTTCTTTGGATAGGTCGGATAGTTTGTTGGTAAATGTCATGTCCAAGAAATCTTATTTTTGTCTGGAAAGTTTCATCTTTGTTGTTGATAAAACTAGTCCATTTTTCTTGATGACATATAAAAAGGTATTTAAATGCTTAGAATGTTCTTCTAAGGTCTTTGAATAGATGAGTACATCATCAATGTAGACTATGAGAAAGTCTGAGTAAGGGTTCATAATATCATTCATAATTCTTTGATATTCTGAAGGAGCATTTTTTAGGCCGAATGGCATGACGTTCCATTCATAATGGCCAAAAGGTACTGTAAAGGCAGTTTTATACTTGTCTTTTTCGACAATTTGAATCTGCCAGTATCCGCTCTTCATGTCAAACTTTGAAAAGACTTTTGCTTCGAAAAGTCTGTTAAGGAGGTCTCTCTTATTCGGGATTGGATACCTGATCCATTGCAAGACATTGTTTAGAGGTTTGTAATTGATTACCAATCTTGGTACACCTCTTTCCTTTTCAGCTGCATTCATCACATAAAACGCTGCACAACTCCATGGAGATTGAGACTTTCTGATTAGCTTTTTTGCTAACAAAGTTTCAATTTTCTTTTTGCAAACTTCTAAAAGTTCCTTGTTCATTTGAATTGGTCTAGCTTTGGTTGGAATGTCTTTTTCATGAAAATCTTTTTCATAAGGAAGAGATACCTGATGTTTCATTCTATCCCAGAAGGCATTTGGAACATCCGAACAAACTTGATCTTTGGATAGCTTTTCAAAGTTAATGACTTTGGTTTGCCAGGTTGGATTTTGCAATCTTTCTTCAACCTTTAGAAATCCAATTTCCTTGGTTAGATCTCTGATGAATCTTTTCTTATGCCCAATGCTGTTTAGTTGCCTTTTGATAGATGCAGATTGTAAGATGTCAAGATCTCTACTCTTGACAGGAGAAAGAAAATGGAAATCTAATTTCTTTCCGAGGATGTCAGCATGGATACCATCACAATTGACAGAGAATGGATAGAGTTGAGTTAGGAAAGGAGATCCCAAGATGACTTCTTGAGATAGGTCTTTGACCAGAACAAACGAATTTAGAAGGCACCATCCATTACTGCAGACGGAGGCTTCAGGAATTTTGAAGTTTAATTGCATTCTGGTGCCACTGGCGTTATGCAGTCTCTCATTGGATTTTTCAAAATATTTGGAGTCTATAAGACCTTCTCTGATACAGTTGAGATCTGCTCCACTGTCTATTAGAGCGATAGTGTTGAGGGTGAAGTCTTGAATCTTGATCTTGATAGGGCAATACCACTTTTGGTATTCTATTTTGTTGAGGGCTGTAAGAAATAGATTGTCTCTTGCTGGGAAAGGATCTATGTTATTTGAGGCAGTTTTTAAAGAAGAAGCTTTAGAATTAGCAGAACTTTGGCTTGTTCTGTTTGAAACTAGAATCATACTGGGATTCTAGCTTACTTATTCCGGCTTTAATATTATCGTCAACTGAGTCTCTTAATCTGACATACTCTTGAAGTTCTTTAACTTCTATCTTTAGAGTATTAACTTCTGTTTGAAGATCTTTGATAGTAACCTTTGTTCCAAGAAGGCTAGTGCTGGGCTGATCTTCAAAAAGTTTAGAAATGCTGAAAGGCTTATTGAAGGCTGGTTTATGTTCATTGAAAATAAGATCCTTTAACTTCATGAAATAATCATGTTTAGTTTGCGGATCTGGGATTTGATTGATAAGGTCTAATAGAGCTTCATCCCTTTCAGCTCTAGTGATAACATTGCAATAATGCTGAGTTTGACCATTATCTGAGCTGGAGGAATCATAATTTAGTTCATAAATTCCTTCATTATCAGATGAGGATTCAGCATCATTTAGGAGTATCTGCTCCAGTTTATTTCCTAAATCTGGATTATCTTTAAACAATTCATTGATCTTTTGCTTCATAGGACAGTTGTTAGCTTTATGTCCTGGTTTGCGACATTTAAAGCAGATAATCTTTCTGCTATGGCTGGACTTTGCAGGTCTTTCAAACTTAGTTTGATTTGGTCTATATCTCTTAGAACGCTTAAAGAATTCTCTTTTTGTTCTATGAGATTTTTCCTTTTTAGCTCTAGAGGGGGCTTGGATCTTTTCCATGCCAAAGGCTTCACATAAGTTCCCCATTTCTCTCCTGGATTTGCCTCTTTCTCCCCCGTATTTTGCCTGAATTTTCAATTCAGTGCATAATGCCAATCCTTCTTTCTTAATAAATGCTCCAAGCTGGCCATAAGTAATATCCTTCCAAGGGATTTCTTCATTACCTATGGTTTCTTTGAGCTTGGTTACTATTCGTTTTGCAAAAAGAGAAGGAAGTCCAGAAACAAACCTCTCTTTCCAAAATGACTCATTGCAATCTGGTCTCTTGAGTACATAGGTTATGAATACATCTTTGTACCACCTATAGTCACTCAGAGTTGGACATCTAAGATTGGTTAGAGTGAACTTATTAGCCTGAAGTTCTTCTTGAGGGTTTCCAACAAAATACATGCTGATTGCATATATAAGTTGATTGGAGGCATTTTGCTCAATGGTTTCTCTACCATTTTCATCTTCTGTTGAAATGGTTGCATTTAGGATTTCTAATTGCTGTTGGAGGCTTAAGGCATTATCCCACCAATACTTGAGCTGTCCTGTAAATCCTTGAATAATAAGACATGCTGCTGTTTTGTCTGCATGATTTTGGGTTTTATAGGCTACCTTAGCCATCCCCATTTCTTGAAGAGTATTCATAATTTCTCCCTCGGATTTTCCATCAATGTTCCATTCATAGATGGATGTTCCATTGTAATCTGTTGTTCTGAATTTTGCTCTTTCCTCATACTGAAGATCAGGAGGAGTGAGTCTGTTGTAGTAGTTTCTAGTGTCTGTGTGTCTGCCAAACATCTTTGTATAATGTTGAGATCTATTTCCTCTTCTTCTGAGTTTATTGATCTCTGGCGACTCAGAACCTAGATGATCTACTTTGTTGCCAAAATCGCTTTCAGGGCTAGAGTTATTGGGACTCTTATTACTACTAGAATCACTGTTACAAATGTCTTTGCATTTACTCTTTAAGCAGTTGACATTAGCAGGATTAGGAGCAATTCTTGAAGAAGATGCTTGTGTATTATCAATTCTCTGATTGACTGCAATTTGAAATGAATCAATCCTCTGATTGATTCTTTCAAGGATTGAAGGAGGATTAAGGCTGATGTTGCTCAGAAGATTGCTAGGAATACTTTCAGCTTGAAAGTGGGGTTTGCTAATGTCTCTAGAAAATTTGGGTGGATTAAATCCTTTGTCTATACCAAGATGTATCTGATCTATTTGTTCAGAGATGGTATGAAGGATTTGATTAGAGTAATTGTTTTGGGAGTAAATCTTTTTGATATCTTTCAAGTTTACTTGGCTAGTATCTTGCTCTTGCCTTCCTTTTTTAAAAGGTTCAACTTTAATTTCTTCATTATCATGCTTGATAATGATACCTTTGAGAGGAGGATGAACAGAAGTACTAGTTCCTGTTGGAAGATGATTCCAAGTTCTAGTGATTCTGTTCTGAACTTCAAGATAAGAAAGATGGAAGGGGTCTTTTATATCTTTTCTAGACATATATATAGAGAACCATTTGAAGAAAAGAATATTAGTTTGAAGTTTGTTCATCTCTTCATAATATTCCTTTTGGATTCTTTCTCTACATCCTTTGTCTATGCTCATAAACCATCTTCTTCTCTTATCGTTCTTAGGGTCATAGAAATCTAGTCTCAAATATTCTTTATCAATGATAAAGCCTTCTTTGCTTATAACATTGATAGTGGAATAATTATGCATATTGCTAGAGGTTGGTGAATGATTTCCTACCGATTCTTCCTCATTCTAGGGAATGATTCTAGGAAGAGGAGGGTTAAAATCAACTTGATCTCTACTCAATGATCCTGTTCGTGTAAACTCACTTCTAATAGAGTAGAACGGGTCATTAATAGAGTTTCTAGCAGGGGTAAAGATAGGTCTATTGGCTGACGTCTCTCTAGTAGAGTTGAATCTTATAAGAATTCTCCCATCAGATTCTTCTATGATCTGAGAGATTTCTTGTTGCTCCAAGTCTCTAGGAGGATTGTCATTGGCGACTTCTAAGGTTTCTGGAATGGTAATATCCTTCCACTTAATGGTTTTTGGAGTAAAAATGCTAGATTTTCCAACTTCAAGCTGAAGCAGGATAGTTTCACCTTGAGGCAAAGGGGAAATCGTACACCCGGGGTCAGTCAAGGAACTCATGAGCTTGACATGGAGCCTATAGATGATGGCGAAGTTCTTGGTAAATTGCTTAATATTGTCATTAAGCATTTTGATATCTAGGATCAAGGTCTGACAAATCCTGGGATCCGAAATATCAACTGTAAAGTCGGGAGAACAGTTGAAAAATACCGGTCCATTGCAGACATTAGATTGAACAATTGCTAGAATGGAATCTCTATAAGATTTAAACCTATCATCCCTAAGGGCTAGGAAGACAGGGCTATCTATGCCTTTTCTATGTAAAGGCTTTAATGCAATTTGAACTAAACCAAGATGCATGAATCTATAACCTTTTCCCATATATTTCTTAATGACTTGGGAATTAAGGAGTCTAATAGTATGCTGGTTCTTGGTTAGGCAAATGGTCTCTTCATGGTGTTTAACACAACACGCATGAAAGAGATCCGTGAAGCCGGTTTTATAAATGGATTGCGGGTTTTCTGGAATTGTCCAATTTTCCAGATTGTCTTGATTGAGAGTGAAAAGATTTTCATTGCTATGGATAACAGGGCTATAATTGCTACTAGAATCACGTCTAAATAACCTTCTTACATGCTCACTCATGATTTCAAAGATACTATTGTCACTACGGTTTCTGCTTGGTTAACTAACGCCACTATTTATGGTTGGATCTAGGCTCATAACAGGACAACAATGTTGAGAAGTGGGCACAAGTATATGTAGTGATAGATCATTGACATCATTGTACTGTTTAGTTTGGTTTAGTTTGGTGTCCACTTCTCAACATGCAAATCTATATAAGTATTCATTACTTCGAACACTAGAATGATTATTTATTTGTTCCATCAATATCCAGATGCCTAGAGGCGTTCCAGTTGCAACCGTTGCAATAAATAACGCCACAAATGCTGGTCTTTTGGCAGTCAGAATACTGGGCTCTAGTGATCCTTCACTTCAAGCCAGGTAAATTCCATTCCCCATGAAAAACAACTGCACTTGTTACTAAATCTGGCTTCATACTATCATAAAATTTTGCACATACAGGATGGCTCAGTACCTTGAAGACCAGAAAAATGAAGTTTTAGACAAGGCGAACAGGCTGGAGAAAGAGGGATGGGAGGCCTATCTGAATCCCTAACCGAATTCATCTGATTCGCACCTTCTCTATTTTTGTAGAACCGGGTTTTTAAGACAGACCCGAATTCAATGACACACACCAAACTGCGAACCATAGCCAATGGAAGCACAAGTATATGTAGAGATAGATCATTGACATCATTGTACTGTTTCTAACGTTATGGCCATAACTTGCGTTTGTACCCTTTTCTGCCCAAATCAGCTTATTGCATCATAAGTTGTAACCAAGTGATGCTCTCATAATTGGTGATTTAATGTAACTTTTCAGCATTTATTCAGTCTGTGTTTCCTGGTAAACTTTGGATGACCCTTCGTTATATCATGCTACCGTACAAAGTTACAACTCAAAACAACCAAAAGTAAGAGTTGAACATTTACCGACTAATGATCATAATTGCTTGTAGCAAATTAATTTGCCCAGCATGATTAATAGATCTACTACTTCCATTTGAATTAGACCAACGTTGATTGTCGTTATAGTGTAATAATTCTAAGAAAAAATCATTATGAGAAGTATGTGCATATACACACTTTTAAAGTAATTTGCCCAGCATGATTACTTTAAAGGGATTCCTTAAACTGTGGAGTTCCATATCCAGCTGTAAAGAGAAGTATGTGTAGAATGCATAGCAAATAATAATCTGTGGAAAACTGTACCAAATAATCACAAAAATATGCATATACACACTTTTTTTGAGGTGTGAATATATATCACACTAATTCCATATATTGGCTTGGCTACAATTAATAAAGTGTAATATTTGGTTTCTACATTAAGCTATCAGTACTGCAACAGTTTTGCCTCGTCATGTGGTGGGAATTTCTCACGAAATAGAGAGGTAGCCGATTAGTTTATCTTTTTCAGACCCACAAAATGCGCAGCAAAACAGAAGGAAAAAGGTATAGCTCAACGGAATTTTTGTTTGAATTTCGTATGAAATCAGGTTAATTCAACCTGACAATATGCTATCAAATTACTCAGCTCAGTAAACTATATATTTGACTTTTTAAACACTCTGAACTCAAAAATTGGAAATAAGACTTGGCGCTTTGACACGTTTTTTCTTATTAAGACCAACGATGTGAAATGCAATGACTTTAATTCATTCTTTGTAGTTTCAAACAACGATTAACGCGAATTGAACACGAGATACATTTTTCTTTTCTTGATTTGACACCTAAAAGATAAAAAAAAAACATAAGTTTCTTGTTAACAATATTGTATACATCAGTCAGATTTCTATACTTTCTTGTGCCAAAACGTATCTAATTAAGTCAATAATATTACACATGAGAAGAATACAAGTACAACACAACAAAATTTACACGGAGTAGTTGGTGATCAAAGATGATCAAGAAATCACTAATCACAAACAAAATTAGCTAAATATATAACTAATCTTCTTCCTTGACCATCACTCCAAGTAACAGCCAAATAACATGGGTGTTGACAACTTCAACTTTCCACGAATCCACACAGGAAATCGATCTGCGATGTTTTGCAACGCTGCAAACATTTTTAAAACTCAGCCGCGTCGCGTATAACTCGCTTTTTAATCTATTATTTGGTTTCGAGTTTAGACCGCTTCTTCCTTGTAAAATTCTACGTCCTTCTCCGAGTCAACCCCCACCCAAAAAAATAATTACTCTTTTAGCCCTCAATTAATAAAAAAATCGATTGGTGTCCAAACCTTTTTAGAAGTTTGAGTGCTACCCCGAGCTTCTACTAGCTGAGTGTCTATGATACCCTATTTTATGTCTTTTTGTTAGGTCTTTCATAATTTCTTATATTATACAGAATATATAATATACTAACTTACATTATATAGGAAAACCCCCATTAAATATTTCAAAGTTTGTACAAACACTAATAACGAAAAATTATTTCACGAAATGGTATAAAATAAACTTACTTTAGTCATTTATTCTCCATTATTTATTGAATTAAAAATATCTATAATTCATATGATCACTTAATAATAAGATTAACAAAAGAGAGTCATATAATTGGATATATTAGGATGCCAAGTAGAAGCTTGGGTGTCCCTCGAACTTTTATTAAACTTGGTCACTAGAACAGAATTTGATAAAGTTGTGGGATAAAACCAAGATTAATTATAAATTCACATATAAAAGAAGCTGTTGATTCATAGCACCGTCCTCAAAACATTCTCGTTCCGAAAATCTGAGTAATCACTACTAGGCAGCTAATTCTTTTCTTGCATAAAAACCCTTTTCTGAATTCAACATTTATTCTGAGCTGAAATTTGAAATCCATGGGGATCCAAAGATCATCTAAGAAGCACATGTTTTTGGCAGCATGGTGCCTTGTTTTGGCTATTGCCATTGTTATACAGCAACAAATTGCGCGGGTGGAGGCAGCGAGGCCACTAGAAGGAGACTTTCTGCGCCTTCATCGTCCCACTGAGGCTGCGTCGCACCTAATCACTCCCCTTCTCCTCTGGCAATCGCTCCCCCGGGCCAAAACGCCGTCGTCTAGATCATCCTCCTGCACTTTCGTTCCCACCCCCGGTAAACGCCGATGCATCACCGAAGTACGCGTGGCGGCTCCCCAGCTTGCCGGCGGCTTCAAATTCGCGGCCGGTAATGACACCGACCGGAATTGATCCCGTTGAAACTTCTTTTGAATGTATTAAAAATAGCAAGCCTTAATTAAATTAGAAGGATATTATTTTATTCGTGTTTTTCATGTACATCATATAGACATTATATGTACAGTATACACAGGACAGGACTATTAAGTGTACCAGCATACTTCATTCGTTTTTTTGTACTACAACTTGTAACCTTTCATATTTATATAACACAAAAGAGTTTATATAGAATTAATAAAGGAGTCAATTTAACTTGTTGAATATCAGTAATTAGTGCACTTGTGATCAAAATGATTGGATCAATTAACATAGTATAAGCAATCAATGTTGTGATTATTGACGATATTAAATAGCTGGATAAATTTGTTTTTCTTAAATTATGGTCCATAAATTGTCAAAAAATCTATATTTGACGTAGCGTCACTGCCTTAGCTTACAAAAATTGGGAAGATTGATGAAACCTATCAATTAAAATTATTTCGACCATTTTTTTTAAAATTATTGTAAGGCGAGATGTGGTATGTCAAATACTCAAAGTAGATGTCATTTGAAGGATTCAACGCTGAACAAGTTGATGTTAACTTTTGTTCCCCGGTCAACCGTATATCAAACCAGTCAATGGTGGTTGTAGCAAGCAGCTAGCCGGCATGTCACGTGAGCGTGATCAGAGGAATTGGACTATCTTATTCGGCCCAATAGCTCCTGTAACTAATAGCACCGGGCCCAATTCAGAAAAAAAGGAAAACAAAGGAACTTGGTTCTCAAATTTCATTCTCATCAATCTAAATAATCGAATTCAATTAAAACTTGCGACAGATTTCATATAAGGACAGTTTCTCTTTTTTGGAACTTATTAGTTTAAGATGTTTTAGTTAATGTTGGATTTTGTTTGCAAGCTTTGAGAGGGTTTACAATCAAGTTTTTTTCAGATTAGTTGTCAAGACATCCCGTAATTACAAGATTTTGTTTGCAAGCTTTGTTTTATGTCGGTTTGTCCGACTTCCGAATCTTACTTGGACTCTCGATCTATTAAAATATGTCTAATATTTTGAATTATTTTTTTATAAATAATAATAATAATAATGGCCTACTGTTTTCTACGAGAAAAAAATAAAGAGGGTGCGTTGGCCTACACACCCTACTATCCGTTTGATTGGACTACACCAATTCAAAGACATTTCAACCGTTCGCCATTACGCTTTTGCTCTAACTTCTCTCTAGATTCCCTTTTCAGAGAGAGGTTCCACCGCTTGGTTCTTGCTCTTTCCTTTCTGTATAGGTTTTCTTTCTCCTGTATTTTTTTTTGTTTTTTCTTCTGATTTTCCCCCCTTTGTTCTTCTTAGACTCATGAAATCAATCATGAACTTTTTGTGAAACCTGCTCCTCATATTTTCCTTTCTTTCCATGACATCCGAATTAGGATCTCGCTAGCCTACTTCTCCCTTGCCTTGAATCTGTCCATCCTTGTTAACTCCCGATCGGACTGTCTTATCTGGATCTCCTCCGTTGTGATCAAACCAGGGTTTGTGAAGGGGCTCGCTCAATCGAATCTTGTTTCCATGATCCATTTTGGCCCCATGTTGGCTCATTCATTCCCTAACAAACTCTATTATGAATCTTTCTCGAAACTCCATCCTCTTATGGAATCGACTCGATTGACCAACCGCCATACCCCTATCCTCTGTCAGTTGCTTGGTTGCCTTGTCATCCAGATCCACTGCAACTGCCTTCCTTTCCAGCTCTCGGTCTGGCTTGCTTTCGGCGATTCTGTCACCGCCATCGTCGTCTACTTGCTATTCCGTATCTGGAGGCCTATTTCCCCCCATCGTGTGATTTGGCCTTACAAACACTCCTCTCTGCAAACCAACTTCAACTCACAGGTTCGTCTCCTCCATTTATGGTTCTTCGATTTTGCTGTTGATCTTATGACATATCTTGATGAAGTTCATCTGTTGACTTTTTTTACTGCTATAAATCTAGCGATCAATTGTTCTATGATTTTGAGTCATGAGGATTATCCTTTTTACTCACTTTCTTTAATCACTTATCTCCTGTTTTTGATTTCATGAAATATAAGTCCTCCTGTTTTTCTATACATGAATCTCCATACCCTGATTGTCTATTATACTAATATTCCTCCATATGTGAATACAAGCTCCTTTATTTTTCAAAGCTCTGGATTTTTAGTTATTTCTTTGTTCCTTTGTTTCCTCTTGTAGAAATTGTTTCTGAAACTACATATGACATCTCTCTAACGAACTCACAATTGGACCATGACAGTGAATTCATCTTTATCTTACTTTTATGTTGGCCTTTCTATAGCCTTCATAGATATTTTAGAGGAATATTTAATCTCTTTGATGATAGTAGGCCCTTTAAGGTTGTTGGTTTTCATCCCAATGGCTGGTTTGTTTTGCTCTCCAGACCTTACTGCTGCATGACTTGTGCTTTTGCAAGCGATGACATGGTGCTCAGTCCTATAATTGTGATTATCGTTGTCCAATGGATGTTATCTATGACATGTTGCCTTGTTCATTCAACTTGTACTATATCTGTACCAGTAAAGCTTTGTGTGATCTTTTTTTGCACTGCTCCATCCCTATATTTACATTATGAAATTGATCCTATGACTTTTATGCTGAAATTTCATTATGTTTTTCAACTCTTTTACTATTTTTGTTCGGTTGCTCTTTGCAGCCTTTCTCAGCCTCTCATCTCTTCGACTGTCATTTTGGAACATTATAAGATGATCATGCTGCTACCTTTTAACTATGTTGTTATGTTGCTTACTTCCTTTGTAATTTTTTGCTATCTTTGACTACTGACTCCTCAATTTTCATTTTCACCTCTCCTGTTCGTCTCGTTATTATGATTGTTATATGTAAACTTAGTATTTTCTATCTACTTTGGATTTTCTTAATTCAATATTTACGTCTCTCTAATTTCTTCTCGCTTGAACGTCAATTCATGCACTGTACTTCTTCTGTGCTCAAGAAGTTCTATTTTCTTGGCTCCCTTCTGATTTTTCATCTCTCCCTTCTTTGGCGACCCATCCTTTATTTTTGTAGGGTCCTGATAATGGTTTTGTTTATCTTGCTTTTTTGGATTGCTTTCACTTTTGTTGTTTGGAGCTTACTGTTTGGGCTTTGGCCCATTTCGTGGCTCCTCAAACAGCTTCTGACCAAGAACTATGACACTTATATGACAAATTATACTCTTCATTTTACTTATGACATATATCTGCAGTACTTGTGTCCAAAGATTACTGTAAACTTTAAAGTATGATTATCCATTTTTTACAATCTTAATCAACATAATTTGGCCCCCATATTAAGTTTTCATTATATTCCTTTTTATGACACCACATTAAATCTCTCACCTACAAGTCTCTTGTCCATCGGGTTTGGAAATATACACTTTCAGGTTCATTTATGTTTAAACTTTATATGAAACAAAAACTATTGAAATCATACTCTAAATCATGGTCTAAATCGAAAAACCATAATAACTTTGAGCAACTCAAGACTACTGAACATAAATTATATGTGCTTCAAATTCAGCTATTGCAATCAAATTGCAACCAATAAGTTTTTGCTCTTTATCAGAGACATCTCTTAAAATATAAGAAACTACTTGAATTCCAACACTTGTTTTGGAAACAACGAGCCAAAACCATTCATCTCACAAATAATGATAAAAATACTAAATACTTTCATTCTCTGGCTAAAATAAAAACTTATAAACAAAGAATTTCTTCATTTCAAACACAGGACGGCTGTATTTTCCATGATCATTACCTTATCCAAAAGATGATTTCTCAAGAACTTCAATCTCGTTTCACGGCATCTTCATCACACCCCAGTCCTTCTATGGACTTACACATTATTCCTTCTCTTATCACCTTTGATGACAACCTTCGGTTACTCTCTCCTCCAACTTATACTGCAATTAAACAAGTGGTCTTTAAATTGCCTGCGAATAAAACGCCTGGCCCAGACGCATATCCAACATAATTCTATCAAACTTATTGGCCTTTTGTGGGAAAATCATTAACTAATGCTATCCATGCCTTTTTTCACTCAGGACAACTTCTCAAAGAATGTGTTCATTCCTTTATCGCCCTGATTTGCAAAACTGATAATCCTATTACTATCAATCATTATCGTTCGATTAGTTTATGCAATACAACATACAAAATTATCACTAAACTCATGGCAAACAGACTAAAATCTGTATTGCCCAAAATTATCAGTCCATCTCAAGGGGCCTTTATGGAAGGTCGTTCTATTCAAGAAAATATCTTACTTGCTCATGAAATCTTTCATTCCTTTCATATTAAAACCAAAGGTAAGAAATGTTGAATGGCCTTGAAACTAGATATGAAAAAGGCTTATGATAAACTCAATTGGAATTTTATTATGGCAATACTCCTAAAATTTGGATTCTCTCATGAATGGGTTAAACTACGTATGACTTGTATCAAATCTACCTCATTCTATGTCCTTGTTAACAATGAACCCGGTCCTCTTTTTTACCATACTTGTGGCCTACGACAGGGTGACCTCGTCGTTCCATTTATCTTTATCATTTCCATGGAGTTCCTCTCTAGAACTCTTACCACACAATCCCAACATCGCAATCCAAAGGTGGGTATTAAACTAACTCATAACGGTACTTGTATCCTCTCCCTTACTTTTGTTGATGACACTCTTATCTATGCAAATGCAACACAAACAAATATGTTATGTATTCAACAGCTCCTTCAAGATTTTAGTAGTACTTCTGGTTTATTTATCAACTTCCATAAAGTTCTTTTCAGACTTCTTCCAATATATCTTCACCCCAACAACAGTCCCTTGCGGCTATCCTTAATATTCAAGTTACTACTTCTATGGAAAAATATCTTGGTATTCCTATAGTTCGAGGCCGAGTTAAAAAGGAAATTTTTGATTACTCATTGAATTCTCTTAGAAAACAACTGTCGAGATGGAAAGCCAATTCACTAACTCAAGCAGGACGACTTATCCTCATTCAATCCAATTTGTTATCTAAAGTTAATTACCTTATGCAAAGTTTCTTACTATCTTAATCTATCTGTAATGACATTGATAAAATCAACAAAGATTTCTTCCAGAATAAATATCAACCTAATTTTCGAGCTCTCATTAGTTGGGATTGCATTTGCAAACCAAAATCAGCTGGTGGTCTTGGTTTGTATAAAGCTTCTGATATGAATAAAGCATTACAACTTAAATTATTATGGAAGTTATTGACATGTCATGAATCCTTATGGTGTCGTATTATTGTTGAAAAATATCTTCGTTCGACTAACATTTTCTCTTACAAAAATAAGCCTAAACAATCGTGGCAGTTCTCTCGACCCCTACATCTTCGTGATGTATTTCGCAATGGGCTCTGCTGGGAACTTGGAAATGGAAAAAATATAAAGTTCTGGACTAACAATTGGCTCCCTGAAGGTAATCTATTCTCCTACTACAATCACTCTACTCCAATTGATATAATAATTTCTTCTTTCATTACAACCTCCAATCAATGGAATGTTCTACAACTTCAACAACTGCTACCACCGTCAATACTTGATAAATATCTTAAGGTTCACATTCTTTTTTTTCCCTTTGGAAGATCGCATCATCTGGAAAATGACTTCAGACGGTATCTTTACTGTCAAATCAACCCGTCCCATTTTCCAATCTCGTTTACCACATCTTACATCTAATTCCCTATTATGGCTTTGGAAGCTACAAATTCCGCCCAAAATCCAAAACTTCCTCTGGAAAGCTTTGGTTGATGCTTTACCTACTACTGAACGTCTTAATCGTCATTTTTCTAGAGTTCATGCATCTTGTAGTCTTTGCTCCCATAACAATGAAGATTTGAATCATCTCTTTTTTACCTGCTCCTTTACACAACAGATGATCTCTAAACTAGAACACAAACTGCAGTCTTCATTTTCACTTCAGTTTACATCGGACTTTCTGTTCAATTTCGAGTATTTTAGACACTCTAATACATACATCATATCGCTTAAATAGAACATTATCTTTTAAATCAAATGTTACGGCTTATACCTTAAGTCTTTTAGCTTTTGTCTTGTCTGTTGGGAGTATTCCATCTTTGAGCCACTTGATGTAGGGCGTGGTCCAATCATCTTGGTCACTTACTAGGTCTTCTTCTGTATGGTCGCCTACTTCTGCTGAAACGACTTCTTCCAAGGGAAGTTCGCTCACCATCTGAGTGTCATCTTGACTGGCTGTTTTGAAGATTTTGGGGACGGCTGGTGTGGTGATGTGTGCCAACGGGATGTTGCGGAAGTCATCGTGATGTAGGGCAGAACCAAGATTTGCTAGAGCATCGACTTGTGTGTTGAGGTCGCGTGGGACTTGCCGGATAGTGAAATTATGGAATTTGTTTGCTAATTTTTTAACGACATCCAGATATGCTATCATCCTTTCGTCTTTAGCGGCGTAAGAGCCTTGTACTTGATTGACGATCAGGAGGGAATCGCATGTCACCTCTATGCTCAAGATTGCGAGATCATGCGCGAGCGTCAACCTAAATATGAAGGCTTCATATTCTGCTTCATTGTTAGTCGCATCCCACCTGCATCTCACGGCTTGGGCTATGTGGTCCCCTTGTGGCGATTTTAGTACGACACATGCGCCGACTCCTCTTACGTTCGATGCTCCGTCTGTGTGGAGTTGCCACGTGCCTCGGTCCTCTTCAGTTTTCAACTGCTCTGCCTTCTTCATGGCTTCTTGTTCCAATGTAGGACTAAAATCGGCCAAAGCCTGAGATTTGATCACTGTTCTTGGCTCATACTCGATGTCGAATCCGCTAAGGTGTATGGCCCATTTAGCCATTCGTCTTGTAATTTCTGGTTTCATCATGATGGCTTTCATGGGATGGTTAGTCCTTACAATAATAGTATGTGATTCGAAGTAGGGTCTTAACTTGTTTGAGGCCATAACTAGTGCCAAGACTAATTTTTCAAGTGACGTGTACCTTGTCTCGGCAGGGAGTAGGGAACGACTCACGTAGTAGACCGGTGATTGTTTGCCGTCCTCTTCTCTTGTCAGGACTGCGTTGACGGTGGATTCTGATACGGCCAGGTACAATGGTAATGGCTCATCGTTTTTTGGTTTGGCCAGCAGAAGGGGACTCGTCAGATACGTCTTTAAGTCTTGGAATGCTTGCTCGTGTGCTGCTGTCTAATCGAACGACTTGTTCTTTTTTAGGGCTTCGTAAAATAATTTGCATTTATCCGAAGACTTTGATATGAATATGTTCAATGCTGCTATCTGTCCTGTCAATTTCTAGACGTCTTTGACACATTCGGGGGACCTCAGGTTGACGATAGCTTTGATTTCGTCTAGACTAGCCTCGATCCCCTCACCATGTATCCCAAGAATTTTCTTGAAGACACTTCGAAAGAGCATTTAGTCGGGTTTAGTTTCATGTTATACCGTTTCAATATCTCGAATGCTTCTTTCAGGTGGTCAATGTGGTCCCTTGCCGCTTTGGACTTGACGAGCATGTCGTCGATGTAAACCTCCATGGTGTCCCCGATCTGGTCTTTGAACATTTTGTTTACCAGCCTCTGATATGTAGCCCCTGCGTTTTTCAATCCAAAAGGCATGACTTTGTAGCAGTACGTACCTTTGGCTTGTTATGAAGGCTGTTTTTTCTTGGTCTTCGGGGTCCATGAGAATTTGGTTGTATCCACTGAATGCGTCCATGAATGTTAACAATTCGTGTCTAGCGGTCGCATCAACCATGGCGTCGATATGTGATAATGGGAAGGAGTCTTTTGGACATGCCTTGTTTAGGTCTGTGAAGTCGATGCATACTTTCCATTTTCCATTTTTCTTTTGAACCACAATGACGTTTGCTAGCCAGTCGGGGTACTTGACTTCCCTTATTTTACCTGTCTCGAGTAAGTTCTTGACCTCGTCGTCCACGATTTTGTTTCATTCAGGTGCGAACTTTCTTCTTTTTTTGCTTGACCGGAGGATATGTGGGATCTACATTTAATCTGTGAGTAATAATGTTTGGGGAGATCCTCACCATGTCTTCGTGCGACCAGGCAAAACAATCAGAGTTAGATCGTAAAAAGGAAATTAAATCTGATCTGGTCGAATCGTTCAGATTCGATCTGACCCTTACCGTTTGTGTTGGCTTTGAGGGATCCAACGCGATCTCATCGAGTTGTTCCATCTCTGGTTCGATGTATCGTGTGGTTCCCTCGCCACATTGTGATTGCTATGCGGAGGACTTGTCGACTGCCCTTTTCATTGAAGTGACATATCATTCCTTAGCAGCCCGTTGGTCGCCTCTTATTTCTTGTACCTCCCACTTGGTTGGGAATTTTATGGTCTGGTGGTAAGTGGAAGGTACAACTTTCATGGCGTGAATCCAGGGTCTGCCGAGGATTGCGTTGTATGGGGATGGGTAGTCGAGTATTAAAAATTTTACCTATTGGTTGATTCTACCGGTGTATGTTGTCAACACGATTTCACCTTAGGTATATTTAACTTCCCCGTTGAATCCTACCAGCGGGGTAGAGTTTCTGGTTAGGTCGTCTGTAATAACCCCTAAAAGTCCCAAACTGTCATTTTGTATGAAAGACATAATGGGCAATTTTTGTAACCTCTGTATTAATCTTTTGAACGTTTGGATATACGTTTAATGCATTAGTGGGTCTTAGAATATTTTTAGGGGTGCTAAAAATAAAGACTTAGCATGACCTTGAACGAAACCCGCGACCAAAAGGCAAAAGACGCGCTCGCGGCATTTCTGCGACCGCGGAAGTGTTTCCGCGACCGCGAAAGTGTTTCCGCGACCGCGGAAGTGTTTCCACGACCGCGGAAGTGTTTCCGCGACCGCGGAAACACTGTTCTTCGTCTTCTTCGTTCTTTCCGCGTTTCGCCGGTTCGTGTGCCGTCGTTTCACCGTTGGGGATGCCGATCGATTTGTGTTCTCGGCATTGAGCTCCCACTCACCCTATAAATAGGGGTCTTCAGCTTCGGAATCCATCATCCACAGCTTCTCAAGCTCTCTCTCCCTCGTTTAAGTGCATCGCCGGAGTTCTAGGAGATCGTCGGAGCTTTGTCGGAGTTTTGGTGTCATCGGAAGTGCTTTGGAGGTGTCGAGGTGGTGGTGGTCCTGGTGATCCTTCGTCCGAAGCCAAGAAGTGTCGCCTTCGTCGTCAGTAAGCCTCGAAGCCGGGTTGAGCCATCGTCGAAAGGGAGATCCGCGATCGCAGGGATGAATTCCGCGACCGCGGCTCTGCCCAGAATTCCACGACCGCGGATGTCCAATCCGCGACCGCAGCTTGCTCTAGCAAGCGCGATCGTGGCTTGGACAAACATGGTCACGGCTTAGGGTTTTGTTTCCCTTCGATTCGTTTCATTGTTTTGTGTTGTATCGTATCTAACTTAGGGTTTCGTCATTGTCTCGTCGTCGTGGTAGGGATCTGTACGCAGATTCCAGTTTCCAGATCTCAGAACCCGACATCTTCGATTCGTCTAGATTAAGGCAAGTGGCGGTTCGCTCTTGCTCATTATTCCATGTTTCCCTTGATTATCAATTAATTGATTGTTAATTAAGATGGGATAAAAGTTGTTATTTTCTGTTTGGGAACAGATTTAATTAAACGAGGTGTTAAAATATGACTTTATAATAGGTTGTATATATTGCTAGAAACAACGCTATTATGCCTGTTAATTACCGTAATGAGTTTTGGTGTGGATTTAAATATGAACTTAAATGCTAGTTAGCATGAGTATTCGTAGGAACGTTAATCCCTTATGAGGATTAGTCGTTTCTTTATAACGTCGGTGTTAGGAAGTAAATGCCCTAACACTCTCTTGGTCATGACCTACCCCTATCTAAATATAGGGGAGGTGCACTCAGCTAGTGCCAATCTTCGAGAGGTATTCCCAATCTTAATGGATTTATTCCCAATGTCTCATTGCGAGATGTAAAATTAAAAGCTTCAACGTTAATGTGCGTTTTGGAAGTAAATAAGATAAGTGCGGTTATGCACATAATTAATATACCCTCGGGCGAGGAGTACAACGTGGAAACCGCTCGGACTCTTGTTAGAGTAAGTCCTCTTTCCAATCTGGATTCGCGTTACGCGGTGAGGTTGGTCGTGGACCCAAATAATCAAGGTCGTGTTTTTAAAACTTGTGTGTGAAAACTTAACGTTCCCAAACATTTGTCATACGTTTCCCATAAGACTCAATTCCTTTGGAGTCTTATTTTCAGTGCATGTCTAATTCTAATCATTCCGTGAAAGTTTCGGGTTATGTATCGTCCCTTCGGTTATTATTCGAGGGACAATGATAGTAAACGGTTACGATCACTTGAACCATTCTGTTTGTACCCTTGCATAGTCTTTCATTAGACTAACCAACCGAGTTTTATTCCTTGCATGGTTGGCTGGTGTCATCCATCATATACGGCACATCAGTGGTTGGTCCCCGAAGACTTGAAGTAACCAATCAAAGAAGAGGCTTGTAGTTGAAGATTTAAGTGACAGTGTTTTAAGGTTGTTAAGTATTATTTTAACATGTGTTCCTATAAACGAGTCATGTAATATGGTTTATTATAAAAGTCTTCCGCTGTAATTTCACTCTGTTGTAAAATCGTCATTCTCATTTAACGAGAGATCTTTTAATAAAAGGTTGAGTTTCATTATAAAAATGTCTTCCGCTGAGTAATCTTTCGTTATTTAATATACTTATTTAAGTTTAATTGTTCCGATTAAAGCCTAGGGTGACTTTGGACAGTAACGTCTGAGGTCACTGGCGTGTGGCACTACCGACATAAGTCGGGGGTGTTACATCGTCCTCGCTTAAACCCATACCCTTTAAGGTGTCGAGTGTCAACAAGTTGGTGGAGCTACCTGTGTCGATTAGAACGCGATGGATAAGGCATTTACTAATTGAAAGAGAGATTACCAAACCGTCGTGATGGTCGCCTAATTCTTGGGCTTCTGAATCGTCGAAAGTAATGGCGGGAGCGTTGGCGATTTGCGATTGTCTCGCCTCCGCCCGAATCGGCTTATCTCCTTTGCTTTCTCGGGCGTATCTTTTGGTGGCCGAGTAGGTATTTCCACACACGTTCGATCCTCCTGATTGGGGTCGCTTTGCCCCTTGGCATAAGGTTGGTGTCGTTGGTCGCGTCGATGATCTGAAGATGTTCTTCGATCGACTCGATCGGGGATCTTGTTTGCTTTGGAAGTCTCTTCATCTTCTTTGAGTCTGACTTGTGCCATGGTTTTGGCTTGTACATCTTCAAAGCTCCGACATGGATATTTGGTCAATTCGCGATAGAGCTCGCTACCTCTGATCAAACCTCGGCGGAATGCTTTGATCGATGTTGGGACGCCGCAATGTGGGATCGCGACCTTCTCTTTGTTGTACCTATTAAGATAATCCATTAGAGGTTCGCCATATCTTTGCACGATCCTGTATAGATCGTTTGATTGCTTTTCTAATCGTCGACTGCTAGCGAACTGATCTTTGAACGAATTGATCAAGTCGGCGAAGGAAGCGATGGAGCCCTGCGGTAAATGCATAAGCCATGTTAGTGCAGGTCCCGCGAGGGTCGTGCCAAAGCTTTTGCACATGACTGCCTCGCGGTTCCCTCTTGGGATCTAAATTGTCATTAATTTTTGCTTGTAAATTGAGATGTGATCGTCGGGGTCCCCGGTCCCATCGTAGTTGGGCATGTTAGGGACATGGAACTTTTTAGGTATCTTGACGTGTGCAATCGCCTCTGCGAAAGGCGAATCTTTGTTTCCGTCGATTACTTCTTTCTCGATTGGTTGGAGGACTCTCGGGATCCATGCAATGCGATCATCCAGAGTCTTCATATGCTCGTTGATAGCATGATGTATGAGGGCCTAGAGATCGGCCGGAGCGGTGGCCTGTGGAAGAATTACTCGAGCTTCTGGGGGCTCGGTCACAGAATTTGGTATGTTAGTCATAACGAAAGTGATTGGAGAAGTCTGAAACATACCAACAGGTTGGGAAGCGTTGGTTACTGCCATGGGTGTCGTGGCTGCCCCATCCAGGTCGAGTCGTGTTGAAAGTCCTTCCGTGTTGATCACGCGTCTTGAGCCTCCGGGGGCCGACACAGCCGAGTTTACCTGTGATCTTAAAAACTCATTTTCACGGGTTAGTCGAGCAATTTCAGATTCAGATTGAGCGCTTAGCGTTACGGTCTTGGCAGGTTGTTGAGCTAGTTCCTTCTGGAGGACGCTCATGGTTTTTGCGAGCTCTTGGATTTGAGAATCTACGACTGGTTGATCGTTGACGTCTCCAGCCTGGTTCGTGACTTGAGCATTAGCTTGCACTTGATCTTCGACGAGGACCATGGGGTCTCCGGTGTTGGCCATGATGAGATGAAAGCTGAATTGGTGATTGGATCGCTAATAGACTAGATGCCCTACGGTGGGCGGCAAGTTGTTTTGCGGCGAAAAGATCGAACCGACCTGAATCGCCTTAAGAAGGGTAACTAGACAATAATAAGATCAGTAGTATCTAAATAATCCAAATCAACTAGAGAATTAAATGAAGTAGGATTAAATGAATGCAAAGACAAGCTTATCTCCTTCGAGTGGGAGATTGATCAGATCAAGAGATTTAACGGTCGGTCGCTTCAATACTGAAACAAAGAACTGAGCTAGAGAATGATCGTAAAAGCGAGTAAGAAAGTAGAGAATTGTAGCTTGTATTCAGTAGAAATGATCGTGTGTCCTCCAAAAACCTTATGAATCTAGTATTTATACATGATTTATGAAGTGAACTAATCTAGCCGTTCTCTTCCGGAATTCGCAGGAGCCGTCAAACTGTCTTCCGAGATTCTCGTCAACGTCTTCCTTCCTTGGGCTCATCCCACCTTGTTCTCGCCGAGTCTGTTGATCTTGTTATCGAGATCATGGGCTAACCAAATTAGGCTTCAAATATCTCGGCCCAACAATAACATAATATCTGGTACTCTTGTTATTTTCTTGACCAATAAATTGACATCGACTACAATTTACATTCAATTTTTAATGTGTCTTTAGTTTCTTGGTAAAGTTTTTGGTTCCCACATCTCTTATCAGAAGCAAATAAAAACACATCTAGAACTACTCTGGATGCCTTTGCGCATAACAAGAGCCAATGTCAAGGCTACATAAGGTGATTAACACTTAATGTTGTTGAGTTGTTAGAGAAGATTATTGTGGAAGCACAGGAAAACCGTAACACGCGAAGCTCTATGTCGCATACCAAAACATTACTACTCGAACATGTACAAATATTATAGTCCTGTGATTTATGGGCCGTATGTTACTTTGGGCCCTCAATTTATTTTGGGCTTGACTGCTTGTTGTTGGATGACTGGTGTGTGTGGGTAACTTCCCTTTTGAATTTCATGAGAGAGAGAAGATGATCGTAATCCTCTCTGTTGCAAGGCTCAGACTCTTTTTGACTGGTGTGTGTGATACAAATACAAGGCCTGAACGAAAGTGTTACGATACGAGGGAGAAAACCGTCGCCAGCTGATAACCTCATCACATCGATTTCCCTTATTGCACATCAAAATCCCATTTTGTACAAATCGAAGGCTGGTAGGAGTTGTTCTAGCTTCAGAACTTGTGTAGTAGACTTCAATTAACAAGGTAAAAGATCACAACTCAACCAATTTGTTTATCGCTATGTCTCTCTCTCGTTTCTCAGGCATGAAGAAATTGGAGTGATCGTTTGGTTTTATTTCTGTTTGCAGCGGTTTTTGATTGGCAGCTACTATATACACGACAAAAATTGCCTATACACATGACATTTTGTAATGCAACAGAAAGGCGTACGCAATAAGGGAGCGTACAACATGAAAACAATATAATTATTTGAATTTCGTTACTTATACCTATACGCTGTATTTTAGCGTACGCTAAACTACAGCGTATAGGAAAATAGCCGTTGGAAATGGCATGTATGCCAACACATAACATACGCACTTATATTGTGTAGATAATATATTAGCCGTTATTCCAACAGCTATTTTGTGCCCTATAAATAGCAAGCCATTTCCTCATTTTCTAAATCCAAAACAACAAATCTTACAAAAATGGCATATAATAAAAACACATATTGGAGTAGTGGAGAAGAGAATGAAGATTACGAAGATGAAGATTTCAACGATGAAGATTTTGACGATGGCAATTTCGAGGTTAGTAATTATGGAATGATTAAGATTGAAATTAGTTATAATTAATATAGCTTAAGTACGTATAGTTAATAATGGAATGATTAGAATTGAAATTAGTGGAGAAGATGATGACGATGTTGCGGTAGAGGCCTATATTTATTAAAATATATGTTAAAAGATTAGTATTTAGTTGTAGTGGACAAGATGATGACGATTTAGCGGTAGAGGCCTATATTTATTTTGATATATGTTAAAAGATTAGTATTTAGTAGTAGTGGAGAAGTTGATAATTGTTGTAAATTTGATATATGTTAAAAGTCCTATATTTATTTTTTCATATATGTTAAAAGAACATGGTAATGGAGAAGATGATGATGATGATTTAGTGAGATAAGCTATCAATTTGTTTTTCTTTAGTTTAGTTATGTATTACAATTGTAGTTTTGTTTTATAGTTAATATTGGTTAGCTACAAACATATAAATTTCACAAATCGCAATCCATATATTGTAACATTATTGATTATGTAAACATGTATAGGGGAAAGATTATGGAGATGAATTTCGTAACAATCTGAAGTGGGATAGCCGAGAGGAATTTGTTGAGTGGGTTAAGAATAGGGGCAACGATTTGATGATGGTTTTAGTCATTCGTAACTCAAATGTCAGAAGTGTTAGTTTGACGTGCGAGCATTTTGGTGAATATAGATCGGGGAGAAAGTAAGGTAGTGACTCAGAAGAGGATGTTGAGGTAATTCGTAAAACAAAGTCGAAGAAGTCCGGATGCACATTTGAGTTGTGTGGTGTTAGATTGAAGAAGAAGCCAGGGGAAGTGACTCATAAATGGATCATGAATGTGATAGATGGATGCCACAACCATAAGCTTCCGACTAGCTTTCTTGGGCATGCATACATGGGCAGAATGACCCCGGATGAGGAGCGCCTTGCCAAAAGTTTGGGCGATGCGTTCGTGACGCCTAGGACTATTGTTGCGGAGTTGAGGACCTTCTTCCCCGAAAATGTGACATCCATGAAACAAGTTTCCAACTTTCTACAGAAGATGCATTATGAAAATCGTGGGGAATTGACGGTTACGCAATGGACTCTGAACTTTTTGCAATAAAATAGTTACCGGGTATTTCCTCTTAGAAAGTTGTCTACGAAAGAGACTGATATCCTATTTTTTGCTCACCCGGACTCACGCCACCTATTGAAGATGTTCCCGTACGTGGTAATTATTGACGCCACATACAAGACAAATAGGTACGTGATGGATTTGTGTTACATTTTCAACACAATTTAATAGTAGTGATGTATATCATCGATTTGAATTATATCTTATATTCTATGACTTCTTACATTCATTTGTTTTCTTACATTCATCCACATGTATAACATGCCATTGCTGGAGATTGTCGGTTTCACTTGCACGCACAAGACCTTCAACATTGCGTATGCATTTACACGGCAAGAAGAAGTTGTGCATTACAAGTTCATAATGGAGAAACTTTTGCGCATGTTTAAAGATGCGGGTGTTATGCCGACCGCCATAATGACTGATCGAGAGAAGGCCCTCATTAATGCAATTCAGATAGTTTTCAAAGATGAAGTAAAACACCTTTTGTGTTGGGTGCATATTAAGCACAACATAGAAGCATATGCTTCCCCAATATTGAAGGACAAAAAACAAGTGAAAAGGTTTTGCGGCCAATGTTGGGCACTTTGGTGTTCAACCAAGGAGGAAAGCTATGAAGAGAGGCTTGCGAAATTGAGGACATCGTGGAAGAATGGTCTCGTTCGATACATTGAGAAGACGTGGACTAATCCTCACAAGGAAAGCATAGTCAGAGCGAGGACTGATCATCATCTTCACTTCTTCACGAGGACTACAAACAGGTAACCCTTGTACAATGTTCAGTAGTTTCTAGGTTCAGGGCTCAATGTGGGACTAACGCAATGCTTTTCATGTGTTTTGATAGGGTTGAGGGTATGCATCACGTGTTGAAGAAAATTCTGAATTCTAGCGTTGGTGGTTTTAATAGAATGGTAGTGAGGATCCACCATGCGATCGAGGGTCAAATTGGGCAGGTGTGTGCGACCATGGAGATGTCATGGATCAAAACACCAACGATGTTTGATAGTGTGCCGCCAGAAATAAGAGTGTTGTTTTCAAGGCTATTCTTCAAAGTGTCGGATAGGTGTTTGGAAATGTTGTTTGATCTGTATAAGCAGATAGAGGAGGAGGATTTCCCTGAGGATTGTGATGATCATTGGATGAGAGACTGCTTCGGCCTACCGTGTGTCCACAGAATCGCAAATGCCATCATTAATAAGACGCCGATCATGCCGAGTGAGATACACCGCTTCTGGAAGCAATTGCAATGGGATAGGGTTTACACGGAAGAAGATCCAGTTGAGGACACAACACATATGTGTGTTCAAGAGTTGAGATGAAAGCTAATGGATGACATGTGGTGCGCTAAAACATTGAGCAAAGACCAAATAGACCAAATCACCGAGTTGTTCTGGGACACGCAACACCCGCATGAAACTTCGTTGCAGGAGCCCATGAGAAACATTGCAAAAGGAAGGCCAAAGGGTTCGACAAAGTACAACTCCAAGAGGGAGCCGAGCTTGTTTGAGCATCAGAGGGATGAGTTAGATGAGATTGAGAAGAAGAAGGCCAGTGGAAGCCAAGGTAGAGGTCGGGGTCGTGGCAAGAATGGACCAAGTGGAGCTTCGTCGGGCATTGAGACCCAAGGCAGCCAATCCGAAGGGACATGATCGCAACAGCTCACTGAACAACCCATGATTTATATGGGGGTGAACTTTGGGGTTAAGAATGTGGATTACTTTTGGTTTCCCTACATTAACAGGGCCAAAGATGTATGTCCAGACGAGCATGGTGGATATCGGACACTGGCTGTAGTGGTGGGATCAGAAGAGACTGCATACCCTATGGTTCGAATGCAGGTGGCGGGCGAGTTGTTTGACAACAGAGATCTGTACATGCCCATCTTCCCCGTACTACACCCGGGGATCACTTATGAGGACCTTATATACCGGGTCAACTATGTCATCAGTCCTTGCAGCGAGGAGTACTGGCTCGACATGCCGATGATTAGTTTAGTGTTTGCCACGCTATACCAAGTTGCTCTTGTCCTATTATCCTGGGATGGCCCATGCTTGTGCTTACCAATGAGGGCCTCTGACGGAAGCCTCGGCCCTCCAACACAGATATTGATGATGGCCCTCGTAGGGAACCGAAACCACTTCGTACCGGTATAGTTATTGTTTTTAAATAACTAGTAATGTTTGTGCTTACCCTAAAACACAAAGCTCGATCATATTTTGTGTTTTCTATGTAGGTGTCGCTGAAGGATGGTTGTCCACTACCTTCCCTCCGTACGCTTGGCGTCGATTCAAACACCCAAGTGTCGATGGTTGGGACTCTCAATTTCAGTCGAGGATTCATCTATTTTGGGATTATCACACTAGATATAACCGTCCTTCAGGTCCTCCGGTGTAGTTTGAGATGTAGATGTAATTTCAGATGTAATTTTAGATATAATTTCAGATGTAATTTATTTTAAGAGCATATATCAACTTTACATTTGGGTCTGGTTTACTTGTTTAAGCTCAATTTGAAAACCCCGATAATATATATGTTTTCTTAACATACATAAAATCCAAAACAAACCCTATAAGAAGCTTAGCCCTAACCAAACAAGCCCTAACACAAGCCCTAACCGACGTCAGAGCACATGTGATTGGGCCGGCCCAAATGACAGGCCCAACATCTTGTGCGCATCGATCTGGCGTACGTTGTATGCTACCGTACAGGATGTTGGGCCTGTCGTTTGGGCCTGTCGTTTGGGCCGGCCCAATCATCAGTGCTCTGACGTAGAGCATACGCCCTATTTACGCGTACGTATATAATATAGTATAGCATGTGTAACGTATATACTATAGTATTTTATTATATTTCATATAGTTACACTTATATACTATAGTATTTCATTATATTTGATGTAGTTACACTTATATACCTGATTATATTTGATGTAGTTACACTTATATACTATAGTATGTCATTATATTTCATATAGTTACACTTATATACTATAGTATTTCCTTATATTTCATATAGTTACACTTATATAATATAGTATTTCATTATATTTGATGTAGTTACACTTATATACTATAGTATTTCATTATATTTCATATAGTTACACTTATATACTATAGTATTTCATTATATTTCATATAGTTACACTTATATACTACAGTATTTCATTATATTTCATATAGTTACACGTATATACTATAGTATTTCATTTTATTTCATATAGTTACACTTATATACTATAGTATTTCATTATATTTGATGTAGTTACACTTATATACTATAGTATTTCATTATGATCCAAAACACAACTGTCTAATCGACATAATATAAGTCCTATAATCTAGTCATCGTCGGGTACTCTACTGCAGCCCTCTCCTCTCTCGTGATGTGAATCAGTAAATCTCTGGGAGGCACACGGTAGGGGATCAGCCATGGGCACCTCGTCACCTATCAAATCCTGAATCCATGAAATAATCGTAGCGGAAACATCTGGTGGAAGCCCGTCCCTCTCTTCCAAAAAATGCCGCATCCGACCGGCGAGAATCTGGGTCCGCTGAATAAAGGACAAAGATTTCCATGACAACAAAACTGATTTTAAAACATAAAAAATGATAAGCGATAAATAAAATGTATCATACCATGAGAGTAGACACCGGTGGAGCTGGAGGGACGACAGGAGCCAGACGTGGACGATCATGTCTAGGGGACCGTGTAGGGTTGTGCAAATTCGGAACGGACCAGAAAATTGGACCGGACCGGACCAAAAATGCTCGGACCGGACCGAGGGAATTACGGTCCGGTCCCCGGTCCACATATTTGTAAAATTCCGGTTCCGGTCCGGTCCGGTCCAAACCCGGCCGATTTCCGGTCCGAACCAGATGGACCGGTTTTTTATTGTTTTTAATTTAATTTTATATATTAATATCTCAAAATATTATTAAAAATTAATTTTTACTATAAATATAAATAAATAACAAAATATATTTATCTAATATTATACACAATAGTTATAAAAATAGAAAAAATAATTAATTTTTCATTTATATAAAACTATAAAATATAAAAATATATTTATCGGTCCAAACCGGTCTAAGACCGGACCGGACCGGACCGAATCATACCGGTCCGGTCTCCGGTCCAAGGTTTGAAAAAATTCCGGTCCATCGGACCGAACCGGAAAAAGCGGTCTGGACCGGATGCACAACCCTAGGACTGTGCGTCCACGTACGGATGTGACATCTGCTCCAGCCAATCGATGTATGCATCGTCAGTGTCCCAGGCGAAGGTGGTATGGATCATGTCTTGAAGCTCGATCGTCGGTCTAGGGTCGGCATCCCATGTGCACTGCTTGTCATCGTATTTCAAAACGTACGACTTCAAGTCGACCCGCCTCTTCACCTCGCGTGGCTCTGGTGGATCCTCAGGAACCCCCTGCCTGTAACCGAACTGGCGGAGGACTCGGTCCGGCATGTACGGCTCCTGTACCTCGAGGCATTCAATAATGCCTCGGTACAAAGAAGGAGCGTACTGAGGGGTCGTAAAGTCTAACTGACCCCACGGTGTCCAGGCAACCTAAAATGTCAAAACGTATATTCATAATTTTAATTTCCTAAATTCAAAACGTATATTCATAATTTTAATTTCCTAAATTCAAAACGTATATTCATAATTTTAATTTCCTAAACGAAATGCAATAAATCAATAAAGTATTACCTCATCAAATCTCACGGCGTCTAAAATGCGGCGAATAGCAATCAGCCGCTCCGGATCCCGTCCCTGAGGAGCCTCTCTCCCGTCTCTCCGAGCGGCCCTCGTATCCGCCATGGCCTCCAAGTCAAGGACAGCGTGACCTCGGAAAGTAGGAAAGTACGCCCAAATCCAGGCCTACATATAAATAAAACCCGTTAGCATATAATATCATATATTACAAAAATAAATTAAATAAATAATTACCCTCAGAAGAAGTGTGCAGCCTGCAATGCCCTTTGCCTTGGCCCTCGACGCCTCACCCAAATTTCGGTAGAGGACAGCCAATACGCCGACTCCCCAGGCATAACAACCGGTGCAGTCGTGGTCAACGACTAGCGCCATGTACTTGTACTTGACGGCGTTCGTCGACTTGTCCGGGAAAACGGTACAGCCGAGGAGCATCATCAAGTACATGGACGCTATGCGTCGGTCGTCCCTCTCTGGGCTGGACAACTGCTCAGTCGACCTCAGCAAGAGGGACTCCATCGGGATACCGCCACCACCGAACCACTGGGCCACCAACTCCAGGTTTGCCCCAGTAATGGCACAAACGTGCTCTCTGACGACGAGGTCCGCCATATCAGTGGTGACGCTCAACCCATCGATGGGGATCTCCAAGATGCGCGCGACATCGTAGAGCGTGATAGTGATCTCTCTCCACGGGAAATGGAACGAGCTCGTCTCCGGATGCCAGCGCTCGACGAACACAGAAATAAGCATGTCGTCGATCCTCCTGAAGTCCACCTCCCTCATGGAGGTGATACGGCTCCGCTGAGCAAAATCCCACCAGGTGTCCGGAGCCGCTGTAATGTGGGCGTTCATCTCTCAATGCCATGGCTTCCTGGTGTACATCTTCAAAACCTTCCTCATCTGAAAAAGAAATAACAAAATTAGTATTATACTTATAAATATAAATTTATATATAACGTTTCGATATTTTTATTTAAAAAATCTTAAACTAAATCAAAGACGTACCGTATCATCCACGCACGCAACGGGTGGTGGGGGATCCGGAAGTGCCAACGCCAATGTCATGTCCCATAGGACCCTGGCGACGCGGGTCGTATACATAGCGAGGAGGTGAGGAACGAGAGGCCCTCCTGGCATCCAAGGCTCTGCGGGGTCCGCTTACTGGGGAATCGGATCCGCTTGTTGGGGAACCGGATCCGTCTGCTAGAGAGCCGGATCCGCCTGCTGGGGAGCCTCGTCCATCCCCAAGTCTGCTGCGGGTCCGGGAGACTCCTCAAATCCCTCATAATAGTCGCGGTGGAGGGACGCGTCAACTGCCTTCTCGTCCAGGATGTTCATCTTTCTCCAATGCTAATGACAAAATATCTTCTCTACCGACGGGTTTTATGAGGCCTTGCGATATTTGTTCTTTGAGCATATCCTACAACAAAGATAAGTTGTTAATGTAGTGACCAAAAGAATTAAAGAGGGACGAGACTTGATGCACCTTCAGGATTGAAAAGGAAGTTAGTGGCATCAATAAACTACAATTCACCCAAAAATAATTAGAAACAAATAGAGGTCAAATCTCATACCATACCATCCAATTATCCAAACATTTCTTTTCCTTCATTTTTTATAACAATTTTTATACAATAGTGTTTTCATTTATTTTAGAAATAGATTAATCTTAATGGCAATTTATCATTTCAACTTCTATTAGATTTGAGCGTCACACCATAAAACGATTGATTAGAATTAACAGAAAACAACACTAGACGGTTTAGCATTCAGGAACATATTCATCTTATTCAAAATACATATATAAACCAACTTATGAAAAGAGAACCCACTATATTTTCATTCCATAAGCTGGTATGAAATATCAACAAAAAACCAATACATGGATCTTTGAAACACACCTTAAGCTTTCAATATATATATATATAGATCTATGCTCTAGTAAAACAAGCTCTTATAGTGAAACGGGTGAATGATTCTAGTGCGTTGGATGTTGATGAGATTGACGGACAAGATTTAATAGAGGGAGGTACAAAATAATTTAAATAGAAGACACACACTAGATTACCTAATTTTATGGGATTTGTTTTCCCCAATTTGCTCCCTTTCTCTCCAATCCACCGATTCACTTTCCCATTAAATCGTCTCTCTCTTTCTCCTTCCAAAAACCGTTCATCGTCTCCCTCAATGCTCTCTCTCTCCAATCCACCGATTCACTTTTACGGGTCGTTGACTCGCCGCTCGCCGCCTCGCTGGTCGAATCACTTCGGGCACCGCCTCTCCGGTCGAATCAGTTCGGGCACCGCCTCTCCCGCTCGCTCTCCGGTCGGTTTCGCCGCCTCTCTCGCTCGCTCTCCAGTCGAATTTCGGGTGTCGGTCGACCGTCGACAAATCTGAAATTTCTTGCTCGCTCAAAGCCTCAGAAGTCAGAATTTTGGATTTAGGTATGTCTGTATGTAGTGCTGTATAGCCTGGATTCAGCCTCCAATTTGCTTTTGAATGAAATTGACCCTTGATAGGATTTGGCCATTAAGTATTTTGAAATAAAATTGGAATTTGGCTATTCGCTCAAAGCAACCACATAAGTACTTTGATTTTGAATGAAATTGAATAATTTATTATATTTGATAGTCTGATAGTGATAGTCTGATAGAATTGTGAATACAGGATTTGCAGGATTTGGAGTTTTGAGTTGTTCATTGTTAAGTGGCTGCTTAAATGCTTAATTTGACCCTTGATAGGATTCGACCATTTGGGTACTTGAGTACTTGACCCTTGAGTGGATTTGACAATCTAATTTAGTTGTGTTTTGATTATGAATGAAATTGTATGTTACTGATCGGTGTCGTTGATTTTTTTTGATTTCGTTAATTTGGGTAATTACTAATTACTAATTAGATATGTTACTGTTATTCAATTTTATTGGTTTAATTTGCTGATTTTGTGATTCACTCAAATCTTCTAATTTGGGTAGTCAATAGTTTATTCATCTTGTTTTGTAATTCACTCAAATCTTCTTCTTGATTTGGTTTGACAGATTAACTATAGGAATTACACACTACTAGTAGGCCTAAATCAGGTTGGTTTGTTCCTTATTAATCTACATGATCTCTTATTTTTGTGCTATATTTGAGTTTGTTAGTTATGTCTTTTAGAATTAGGAAATATGATTCTGGATATAAAAAATAACAAAAGAAACAAAAAACTGAAGAGTTAATTCAATCTCAAAGAGGAGCTCTTGATAGATTTATTATAAAAGAACCACAAGCTTCTATTGAAAATCAAAATATCAAAATGTTCTTGTTAATAATGTTGATTGTTTGGCTTGATATATATAAAATTTAAGATAAAATTTTGCATTTTGTTAATTACATGGGGCCTATTTACAATGCGAGCACACTGCCTTTAAAAAGATTGGGACGACGTTGATGGAAGGGATATGCATTTTCCATACATTGATATGCAGATAATACTTATATGATATGCAATTTGTTATTATAGATTATTTTACTGGCTGTGATTGTGATATTCATTTGTGTGGATGTGATATGCATTTTTCATACATTGATATGCATAATATACTTGTATGATATGCAATTTTTTATGATAGATTATTTCATTGGCCGTGAATGTGATATTCATTTGTGTGGATGGAATATGTCTTTTCTATACATTCATATGCAGAATAATCCGCGGGCGTGGCCAAGGAAGATCTCGCTGAGTGCCAGGAAAGAACAAGTCGCGGGCGCGGTTCAAGGGCAGCGATCGCGGCCATGCAATTATGTGGATAGAATATGCATTTTTTGTACAGTGATATGCAGAATATACGTGTATGATACGCAACTTGTAATTATGGATTATTCCTTGGTCGTGAATATGATATTCATTTGTGTGGATGGGATATGCATGATATTGAATAACAGATATTCAGAAATACTTGAACGATATTCAATAATGTGTTTTGATATGCACAATTTTTTTTTCAATTCAGGGGATTCATTATATACATAATGAATAAGCACTCACAATACTTTAATATCAGATATAGGACAGTGAATATCAGCATGAATACGATTGAACAAGAACAAAATAAACAGATATGCAAAGAACATGTAACGATATTCACAATTTTCGTGTTGATATGCATAATGTTAATTTTCAACTAATTAAATATATTGATATGCACGAACTTCCATTGAATATGCGTATTAACTAAAACCACAATGAATAACGCGGATTTCGGTGGAGGCTTGGGGAATAACGCTGATGGGGATATGCAATATCTTTCTCTCTCCAAATCTACATTAAACTTCCTATTTTGGAGGTGGTTATTTAATAAAATTCAAAAAATCTTTTGTGATATTTATTCCATGATTCATATCCCCACTACACCATATTTTCTCTCTCCTAATTTAGCTGATCGGCACTATTTTGTAGTGCATTTCTAGGGGTTGTTACCAGGTTTGAGGTGCCATTTGGATGGATTTAGTGCACAACTGTGGATTATGGAGTTAGAGAGGAGAAGTGTGGATTTGGTGTTCTGGAGAAGCAAATTGAAGATATCCAGAGGAAGAGGAGTTGACCACTGAGGAGACGAAGAAGAACCAAGGAGAGAGTCCACACGAGAGTAGAAGAACAATGTGCTGAATTAAATTGATTCGTTCTCTTTACTCAGACGTCCAAATGGAGTGATTCCAATTCTAGGAGTTAGCTCTTGAAGTCTACTACAAGTCCTCAAAATATGAGCACAATCCGAGTTGGGAATAAAAAATTATGGCATTTTTACGGAAGTGTTGCAGGAGCTGAACCGAAGAAATCTCAACAAGTGTTCTGGCGGCGACCGCTGCCAGGCTTACGGCGACCGCCGCCGCCGTCGGAGGTGAATCCAGGCTTTTATTTCGTTATTTTGAATTATTATTAGTGTTTTTATTATTTCATTTTAATTTATTTTTAGAGACTTATTATCTTTAGTATTTAGGGGTAGAGGGAAGGCTTGTTTCCGATGGAACCCTACTTTTCATCTTTTTCTCTATTCTACATACTTTGTTATGAAGAACTAAGCCTTCCTTGCTTAGTCAGACAACTGAAGCTTTCGTTTTGATTAAGTTGTGAGATTTTCGTTCCTTATCTATCGCATGGATTTTATCTGTTCTCTTGCTTGAATTGCTTATGATTAATATTGACAGTTTCTAGCCTGCACAACTAGGTATTGTCTCTATTGATTGATTGCTAGATTTAGATTGTTACTGGTTGAGCATATGTTTATCGGAGTAGCAACTGCATCGTACTAGTATCTGGTTATGCTAGTCTTATGTAGAAGAGAATTGATTTACATTCTAGGATAAAAGCTGGTTGTTTTTTGCTAGATTGTATCCTAATTATATTCCTAGGCTTAATGCTGTTGTTAAACTGAATCTTGATGGTTTCATGGTTGTTTAACTAGTTAGTGCTATAAGTATCTGGTTGTGCTTGTAGTTACTTTAGAAAAGGAATAGGAATTTCCATTGCATGAGATATTGAATGACTGTCTAGGATCAACTTGTCATATGAATAGTGGATGTTTGTTTGGCTGAGCTCTTTCCCCAATAACTGAATTCAATCATCTTTCGTCTGTTTGCTTTTGCATGCTTAGATCTTCTAAAACATATAAAGCCCCCTCTGGTTACTTAAGATTGACATAGAAATTGCATATAAAGATAGAATTTGTCTCCCTGAGGACTCGACCCTTACTTGCCTAGGACTACGTATTAGGTTTGTTTGGATAACTTGCATAGCAGTAATTAGCATGACAAATTGCTGTTATCAAATTGGCGCCGTTGCTGGGGAGGCAATAATCTATTTTGTGTGCGATTTGTGTGTCAACTTTTGTGTGGACCTATCTTACGGTCCACACCCGTGCTACTGATTTTTTCCTTTCTTTTTTTTGTGATTTTGATACAGAGATGGAGAGATCTCCCCAATTCCAGCAGGAGCCGCGATATGACCCATACTCCTACGCATATACTCCAGGGTAGGGATATCACCCCAATTCGAGTTATGGGAACCAACAATACCCTCCCTATGGTCATGACTACCATGAGTTTTACCCGGAACCACAGTCGTTCTATCAGCAGGGTACCCCACAGCAGTACTACCCAGCCTACGAGCATAGCCCATCAGTGCCCAATCCAAATTACTATGTCTCCCAGTCTACTGCCGATTTAGTCCGAAACTTGGAGAATCAGATGGGGCACAATCCAAGTCCCTTCATGTCATTGGAGGACATGTTTCGATCTTTCATTCAGAGCACGATCCAACTTGAACAACAAACGAAGTCCAATATCCAGAACATTGAGAGGCAGATGGAGCAAATGGTGCAAACAGTGGGCAGGATGGAGGCCATGACGTCGGCAGAACCACTATCTCACCTAGTGGTGCACCAGGAAGAGAATGTATTCTCGATGACCTATAAAGTACTGAGCAACTGCATGTCGCCCCCTTAGCTGAAAGGGAAGAACAAACTTGTGAGACAGGTGTACAATACAACGAGATATCTGCGGAAGAGAACCCGAACATTCGTAACTGCAGTGCAGTAACTTTGAGAAGTGGGAAAAGGCTTGAAGAGGACAATGCTGAGGTTAACAAGGAAGAAGATCCAGATTTGGAGCAGAATGTCGGCGACGACCGCTGCCAAGCTTACGGCGACCGCTGCCCAGAGGACCGCGACCGCCGTCCAGAGAACGGCGACCACCGTGACGGTGATCCAATTTCCGAAAATTCTGACGATGTCAGCGGTGACCGCCTCCAGGCTTACGGGGACCGCCGCCTACCTGTTCCGGAAATAGAAGCTAAGGAGTCGACAACTCCGAGACCGCGGGAGGTATACCTCGACCTCGGTTCACCCACTAAGGAGATGGATACTCCAGACGATATTTTGGACCGCGTTGTGCTTTCTGAAGAAGATTATTTTTTGGGACTGGTGGAATTCAGCGACCAAGAGGAGGAAAACCGCAATCGCGGAAATGATCTTGCGACGCTCGTTCCTCTCGAAACCGCCCTGGCAGCCCCCGACCCTCTCGAGGCTGCCTATGATGAGTATGTGCGTCTAAACTCCTCCCCGCTCGTTGCGCTGCAACCCGTTGCACCCTTCCGTGAGGCATTACAAGATACTCGAAGGCTGAATAACAACAATGAAATCTATGAGGCCTTCCGTAACTGTGCAAAAACTGTTCCTTTGGTCACATTGACAAACAGTATCCCTCGCTGCACAGAATTTTTAAAGGCGCTGGGCAATATCAAAAAGAAACCATAGGGGAAGCACAAGAAGGAGGCCTTTTTTCAAGTGGTGGATTTTTACATGCTGGATACGGGGCAGGACAAACATGCAGCCCCTGAGATGTTGGGTAGGCCATTTCTGAAAATGACAAGTGCAATCATAGATGTAAAAAGTGGTCCAACCATCAGCAAGGGCACAAGCATGGGGGAAAGGCTCAACATGGAGCACACAAAGCGGCATCCCCCTGATATAGACCTCAGGAGTTCAAGTGATAGGAGCAACCCGAGTTGAAGAGGTTGAGCACTATGTCGAGCCAAGGACAGTAAACAAGACGCTTCTCGGGAGGCAACCCGATGTTAGGTAGTTTAATTCTATTCCCTTAGTTAATTTCAATTGATTTTATTTTAGTTTTTGCAGTTCTGTGTCGAACTAACCTGCAGGAAGTGTGAAAAGGACGAACACAGGGGCGACGCCCGCCGCTGTTCTTACGGCGACCGCCATTTTAGCAAGCTGGCTTCTAAGTGCCCAAAGTAAATGGCAGCGACCGCCGTTTAAATACGACGATCGCTGCCTTTTTCAGAAGAATTTTCGGAAAACATCTGGTTAGTGCTATAAGTATCTGGTTGTGCTATAAGTATCTGGTTGTGCTTGTAGTTACTTTAGAAAAGGAATAGGAATTTCCATTGCATGAGATATTGAATGACTGTCTAGGATCAACTTGTCATATGAATAGTGGATGTTTGTTTGGCTGAGCTCTTTCCCCAATAACTGAATTCAATCATCTTTCGTCTGTTTGCTTTTGCATGCTTAGATCTTCTAAAACATATAAAAAAAACCTCTGGTTACTTAAGATTGATATAGAAATTGCATATAAAGATAGAATCTGTCTCCCTGAGGACTCGACCCTTACTTGCCTAGGACTACGTATTAGGTTTGTTTGGATAACTTGCATAGCAGTAATTAGCACGACAAATTGTTGTTATCACTAGCCATTTATCACCCTCAATCCAACGCTCCAAAATTGTCCACTCGTTTCACCATAAGACTCGTTTTACCTGAGCGCCCCTCTATATATATATATAGACTTAGAAGACTTACAATTTTTTTGGCAATTTTGCTAGTTTCTACATCATTAAAAATTCCATCTTCATCACACATTGTAGCTTTCCATAAGTCCGCTCTACTTAGAGAATCGATCTCAGGATCCAAGTTAAGCAAGGTCAACTGAAACAAAAAAAGAAGTGTGTTATATCAAATTAGTATCTATACCTCTAATTTATATTTATTACCAATTTTTCATGCAAGCGTGCATATCCCATGCTTGAAGCCAAATATGGGTACTTCTTTAACAATGCATGCTCACGATTATCATTACTTATATCCTACATAATGTCAAAAACAAATCAAGTGTATAACCATATAATAGATTAAATGGAAAGGAATTCATGATCAGCAAACTAAACGTATCAACTATGTTTTTTACCTGAAATGCCTTAGTAGAACGGTGTTTTACAAATGCAGTCCATGCATTTTATCAATGTATTGATAGAACTTTGGTGGCTCAACAAGTATTTTCTAGTTTTTTTATCCTTCATCAACTTGCCAAGATTGACTTTGAAAGTTCTCCACTTGCTACCAATATTTGCAAGAATCATTTTCTTAGTCATCTATTAAGGATTAATATCAAAGGTAATCTACACAGTAAAGAAAAGGAGATGAGTATATATATAGGGTGTATGCTAAAGTATAATATAACTAGAGAAAATAAATGGCATTTACCATAAGATGATCATAAATGGCAACCTTTGTCTTCTTTGGAACTTCTTTCCAATTCTTATATTCAATAGAAACACGGTCACGAGCAAGATACCCAACATAGTTCTTGAAGAGTGTTGAATGTAAACTGATCGGTTTGCCATGAGTGTCTAACTTCACAGGAATCTTCTTTGTGCCTTGACAACTTAATCGCCCAACCTTTTTTAGTAGAGCAGCTCCTCTCACGTTTGTCATGGAACGTATGGAAGGCGAATCAAAACCATCATTTCCATCACCACTATGAGATCCATCACTATCTACGTGATCTTGAGAGGAAGTAGCCATTTATCTGCGAGATGCTAAAATGAATGGGTCGTTTTTATGACCCTCCAGATTCAAATCAACAAGAGAGAAACCCAACTCATTAACTTTTACGCCATGTTTAACATCAACCCATTTGCAACAAAATACCAGCATCGTGACCTCCAAGTAATTCAACTCCCATATCTCTTCAATAACTCCATAATATGAAAGGCTTTTTGCACTAGCTATATGCATTGATTCACCTACCAAAGTAACACCGCTGTTTTGCATTGTGCTCATATCATCATGTCCTTTAGTATAAAAAGTGTAATCATTAATCTCATATGCTGAGAAAGATGCTACATGAAAAAGTGGCCTTCGTGACAAAGATGTTACGGTGGGCGAGATAGGCTCACTAGAATTACTTATCCTTGAACACGGCCATTGAGAAAATGTACGGTTGTGCTCATTTCTTATCCATGTATCGCTCTTACGAGTTGGATATTTTGTCCTTAAATAAGCCATGTGTTCCGACACATATGGATCTACTTCTTCACTATTATGAAGAACATATAGATGAGCCAACACCCATAATTCTCGAGTGATCGTTTTCATTTCAAACTGTACTCGTTTCTTCGGTTACATCATCCATCATTGTGCTAGGCAGGCCAATGGCTTCAACACCAGATAAATAATGAGTACAAAATTCAGCAGCTTCTTCAAGAATGTATCATTCAACAATACAGCCTTCAAGACAGAATATGTTCATCACGTATCCTTTGAGTACTTTCATGTACCGTTCAAAAGGATACATCCATCTAAGGTACACCGGTCCACATAATCTAACTTCTCTAACAAGATGAATTGTTAAGTGAACCATTATATCAAAAAAAGATGGAGGAAAAATCATCTTAAGTTCACACACAGTAAGCACGATATCATTCTGCATATAAGTCAGCTCATGAGGATTGATGACCTTATTGCAAATTTTCTTGAAGAAGAAACAAAGTTGAGTAATGGCATTTCGAATATGCTTTGGTAGAATGCCACGTATAGCAATCGACAAAAAATCTTGCATAATTATATGGAAGTCATGAGATTTCATTCCCTGAAGCTTTCCACCTTTCAAATTCACAAGGCTTGTAAGATTTGATGAAAATCCATGTGGAACCTTTACCTCCTGAAAGAACCTGCAAAACTCATCTTTATCTTTTTTAAAAAGAGTATAGCATGCAGGTGGCAAAATTGTACGATTTCCTTTATCTTGTTGTTTCAACTCTAATATGATGCCCATGTCAACCATATCCTTCCTAGCATTCACACAATCCTTAGTCTTCCCTTGCACATTGAGTAATGTGCCCAACAAGCTATCACAAACATTCTTTTCAATATGCATGACATCCAAGCAATGTCGAACTTGTAACGTCTCCCAATACGGAAGGGAAAAGAATATTGACTTCTTCTTCCAACCACTTGATGGAAGAGGTTTGTCTCGCTTCTTTCCAAATGACATGTCAAGAACAAATAACTTAGCCATAAGGTGTCGAGTAGTTAAGGGTTGAGGAGGTTGGTCTTCTTCTGATTCTCCATTGAAGGCTTTCTTGAGTTTACGATACCTATGTCCTATAGGCAAAAATCGACGATGTCTGAGATAAACCGTCTTTTTACTATGATGCAACCAACAAGAAGTCGTGTTATCCTCACATATATGACATGCAAGTTTACCCTTAACAGTATAGCCTGATAAATTACCATATGCTGGAAAGTCATTTATTGGGCAAAACATCATTGCCCGCATACAAAAAATTTGTTTCACATATGCGTCATAAACTTCCACACCATGGTCCCACAAAAGCTTTAAATCTTCAATGAGCGGTGCCAAATACACATCTATATCATTTCCAGGTTGCCTTAGTCCAGAATATGCTAACAAGTAAAGTGAACTGAAAAAATAAATTATAGACAAAAAAATTAAATAATTAAACTAAGAATTCTGCAATATGAACAATATATGGAACAAGACAAAGAAAATTTGACAGATGGACCATCTCCCGGCCAATGCTACTATATAAAAGTTGGGTGCTATCACTAGTATCCTGTTCATGCTCTATAATTATAGTCTAATGATGCTAATATATATTGATTTGGGGTGTGGTTGGCATGGATCTATTATTTGTTCACAAATGCTTTAATCGTGTTTACTTAGCTGAGGAATAATGATGGAGACAATATAATGGACACTACAGATTTAGACAACAAATTAAATCACATTCAAAGAGAAATTAAAGTTTTACCTTTTGCTATATGGAAGGAACTTTTTTGTTCACTTTCTTCTTTCTGCATAGACATATAGATAAACAATATAAGAAACAATAAATAAAAAACAATATTGAAAACCAAAGAAACATTCAAGATTTGTTGTTACCTGAGAAGACAAACAAATGGGATGTAACAAAATACATTGGAAGAGTAACTGAAAAGCATATACATGCTTACTCATACGATTATAACCATAACATAATCCAATTTTTAAACAATTACAGCTTGGGTGTATCTCCTGTGTCTTTCTAAAATATTAATCTATCTAACCTCACAATCTTTTAAAACCATAAAGAATTGTCTAGGCTCCATGTATTCCAGTAAGAGTTCCACCACTCCAGCTCTATATATTCAAATGGGTGAAGTTTAATTTAGTATTATATCTTGTAGGGCCCTAATAGATTATTAAAATGTTACAACTTGCAAATACTATAATTCCTTCACACGACCAACAGTACATTGTCATCCAACAACTAGTGTATGTCGGTTCTATCTCTTTTCTTTCAACAACACTCTCTCAATCCTCTTCTTTCCTATCTGTTGGTTCTATCTCTTCTCAATCCCTAGTTCTCTTCTTTCATAACTGATCTTTTGCATATCATTATCTCTTCAAATGTTTCGGTGGTTAAGCAAGACACTATAGACGCCAATAACTCGGTTCTAGTTTCCTGATGCCAGGCATATTCCCAAATTCCAACTAAGTATACAAATTTAAGTAGGGTTTAACCAACCTTGCAGGCGAGCAGGTGGAGCAATTGGACCGGCGACTTGAGTGAGCGACGACCAGTTGAGCCAGTGATTCGAGCAGTAGCGGCAACGTAGGGTTCCGACGACTCAAGCGGTGGTCGTGGAGAATAGTGGCAGCGTTGGGTAGAAGTTAACAGTAAAGTTAAACACCTTTACTAGGGATTGGTAATTTATTGAAGTAAAATAAATAAATCAATATTAATAACAAAAGCCTACAATTTGATTATCAGATTTTAAAAAACGATTAATAATAAACAAGGATACCGGTGTTTACTAAACCGCGTGTCCCTATTTCCTTAGCTTCAAAAACAATACGTTTTCCTATTTATTACACCGCACATGCATATCGGTTATATTAATAACCGGTATACAATATATATTTTTTTGCAGATACCGATTTTGTCCAATAATTGGTATCCGTTTCCAAGTGCTTTACCGGTTTTACGCAACCGGTATCATTCTTTCTGGTATTAGATAAGCCGTTTGTACTAGCGGCTCAAGGAGAGTATGAGTGGGCCGAAGAAGAAGATATAAAACATGATGAGGAGCTAGCCAAGAAGTTGCAAGAAGAAGAGGCCTTGGAAGTCTGTCGCTCAAGGGGATTGTTTCATGGTTTCTCAAGTTGAGTATTACATTGATGGACCCTTGGCACCGCCCCCTATCAATCAATGGAAAGAATCTATGCTCCAACGTTCACAAATCTTCTACCACAAGTGCAAGATAGAAGGTTGTGACAACCATTACCTTGTTATGGTGGATAGTGGAAGCGATCATAACCTCATTTCCTAATCTATGGTCGATCAAATTGGCCTTGAAACCTTTCCTCAACCAATACCCTACACCATGAGTTGGATCAATGATGAAACCCAAGTGACCATGACAAGGAAGGCCTATGTGAAGTTCGAGATAAGGTCTTACTCGGACACGAAAATGTTTGAGGTGCTTCCCCTTACCGCTTGTGATCTACTATTGGGGCGTCCTTGGCAATTTGACTTTGATGTCACCCATGAGGGAAGACGGAATGTGCTCCGCTTTGTGAAAGATGGAAGATGTCATTGTTTATAGTCTTTGACTCCTGGACAACTCCACCGAGTTAAGAGAGAGGCTAGAGAGTTGCACCATGCTATGGTCATCACCCCTCATCGACCACGATACCACCACATGCCCCATGAATTATTCATCCCATCCGAGCGCCAAATGGAAGTGGCTGGCGAGTGAAACTTCCCCATGATTTCTTCATACCGCCACAACAACCTAAGGGAGTACTCTTGCCCTCTTTTCTTGTCATGAACTTCAGTCTTGGGATGCATTTAACACTTCCTTCGAATAATGTACCTTCTCCCATGCTATATTTGCAAGCTTTTGAAACAGGGGATAGGGTACGCATTAAGAGGGGAAGGCCCATAAAATTTGTGTTTGTCCGCAAGTCGATTAGGTTAAGTTCATGTGTGTCACAAGCGTCATGAGTATCTTGGAGTTATTATGTTGCGTAATGTCTTGTGCTTTCATATTATAGGTGGCAAGGATCGAGGTCGAATCCTCTTCAAGGAGGGAAGGATGATGTGATTATGGACCACATCAAGGCCCATGCCATGCAAGACAAGGCCGAGACTTCAACCAAGACCAGAAGCTTGGACGGAGCCGCTCAAGTTAGGGTTTCTCTAACCCGTCGGGCCAACTTCGTCAAAACTGAGCCAAGTTGAGACCATCCTTCATGTATGACAAATGAGGAGCCCTTACCAAAAACTAGGCCATTTGGAGCACAAATGCCCAAGGAGTTGTGAGGAGGCACAAGGAGAGTCGAGCAAGCAAAGTAGCGCACATCTCCTAGCTCGGGTCCGAACTCATCGCACACATGGGGATCCAGGAGGATCATATGGACCGAAGGAAGCTACTGACCAAGTTTGGCTCAATACACACGAGCGGATTGAGTTATGGCTCGATGATGCCATTTGCGCCGCACACACCAACACCAAGGGCACCGAGCCTGACTTTGGAGCTTGATCATGAGGGCCGATTCTATTGTGCTGGGCTTGGGTTTTGGCCCATTTTGTGAGGCCCAATTAGTACTACTTTTGCCTATTTAAACCCCACCAACTCACTTGTGCAAGGGTTGGAAAATTGAGATCAAAACTCTAGTTATCTTGTTGTCTTGTTTTTCAATCAAATTTCAGAATTCTTTCAATTCAGTTTTCATCTTGTTCTTGTGGCTTTATCAAGAACGTTGGCTAATTCTTTGGTGGATCTATCCAAAGGCATCATTCAATCCCGAACTCGAAGCCTCATTGGTGGACCCAACCTCGACGTCGCGTGTCCATCCTCTTCAAGCCTTGGTGGGTATATCCAAGTCAAGAAGAGTCTTTCAATCCTCTTGTGTAGATTCACTTGAGGAGTTGATTTCATATCCAGCTCCAACAACCCTCTTATTTGAAGATTATCCCAAGATCCTACTCAAATCGTCCACTTGTCATCAAAGGAGCCCTCCCTGAGCAAAGCCATCTTCTGCCCTTCCAAGATCGACACTCCTTCAAGGCCCCGACATCAAGATCCTAGGGGAATCATATCATGTGGTAACCAAATAATGTTGCAGTGGTGGTGATGACGGTCTGATGGTGACTTTATTGGTGTTTATACTTGATATCCAAAAAAATCAAGGGTGATGATATCTACATATAGAAAGTGGGGTTGTTGTTCGCCAATCATGTTATTTGCTATTTTGGTACATATTTTAATCAAATATTACGAATACTCCGAAAGTAGCAGACAACAAATTCCTTTGCAAACACCACTCAAGTATATATAATAAGAATTCATTTAAATTAATTTTTAAAAATATATTTACTTGGAAAATTATAAACCTTATATATTTTTTATTATTATCATGAAATAGTAATTAGTTTTTTCTTTAGGAAAAGGTTCATGTGAGAATTGGCGCTTAGGTGAGGATGTGAGAATGTCAGATGTGCATGAATTTATAATTGTATGTGTATGATTTTGGTAGGTGGAAACTCATGCACAAACAAGCAAAAATTCATGCACACCTCAAGATATGCATGGATTTTTGCCTGTATGTGCTTAAATTTGTGACTATATGGTGACTATGTGTAAGTGAAAACTCATGCACATACATGCAAAAATCCGTACACATCACAATATGTGCATGAATTTTTGCTTGTATGTTTATGCATTTTTTACTATGTGTGTGACTATGTGTAAGTTAAAACTCATGCGCATACAGACAAAAAATTCATGCATATCTCAAGATGTGCATGAATTTTTGCATGTATGTGCATATATTTTTTACTATATATGTGACTATGTATAAGTGAAAACTCAAACACATACAGACAAAATTTAATGAACATCATAAGATGTACATGAATTTTTGCCCGTATGTTCGTATTCTCATGTTCTCACCTAAGCGTCCTTTCTCACCGGATCCGCATCCTTTATTTAAAATTAAAATTATAAGATAATTATAACCACTTGTAACGGTCTTAGCACTTCCAAGGACCGCCCGACCTTAGATGTGAAGCTTAGCTCGATGGGCTACACACTAAGTCAACCGTCTTCAAGGACGAAGATGGAGAAGTGAGCAAGAGATATTAAATGTCAATCACTCATTTTATTTTAATCTCGGAAAAGCTCTCAAGCTATACAAAGGTAGAAACTTAGAAGGAAATTGAGTGAGTACAAATGAAAGGAAATGTGTCCTATTTATAATCTAAGTGGGCTGGCAAAGGGTGTAAGGCCCAAGGCCTTAGAAGCGTTATCTCATGTCAACCCGGGGACTTCCCAGGAGGTCACCCACCCTAGTACTACTCCTGCTCTAGCACGCTTAACTTTAGAGTTCTTTGTCCTTACTTGAACCGTAAAAAGCAGAAGCTCTTGTTGTAATGGGTAACACTCTAATCCTTATAAAAGATTAGAAATCCGGGGTATTACAATAACCCTCACTTAAACCCTTGATGACCTCATCAAGGCACAAAGACCGCCCTTTAGGTCGAGCAACCGTCCATCAGACCAAGCCTACTCGTAACCCAGAGTCGGCTTGGATACCATTTTAAAGGCTCGAGGCCTTAGAAGCGTCATCTCATGTCAACCCAGAGACTTCCCAAGAGGTCACTCATCATGCACTAGTACAAAAAAGGGAGTCGGACCATGGTTATTTTGTTCATCAAACCCTAGTTGTAAAAGCGTGGTTGTTCGTGGCGCGGTAAGGCCTTCGGACCATGCTTTTGGGTAACCGTGGTAAACATATCGGACCGCGGTTCTAATAAAAACTGCGGTCCATGTCTGTTTTTATTTAAAAAAAAGAAATGTAAGCTAGTGTTGCACCTGTATACTCTTCTTGAGCCAAATTAGTACCCAGCAAAGCCGTAGCAGCAAATGTAAGCTAGTGTACTGAATCCCTTAGGCCTCTATATCAAGTTAATGGCTCACATAAAAAAACAAGTTAGAACTAAAGTATGTATATTCTCAAATCGAATTGTGTATGGTCAAATGAGAAGGCAAGAGAGCTCACGGTTTCATCACTTCTTCCAGTTAACTTCAGCTAATCTAACGTGACATGGTCAACAGGGAAGAAGCCCATGGTTGCCCCATATTTAGGAGACATGTTTACTATGGTTGCCCAATAAGCCAATGACAGTTGACCCACGCCTTCACCTGAGTGATGTGACCCTGTCTCCCATGACGGCCCAAGACGAGGAAGAAGCCATGAGCCTACGCTCAGAGGGCCCAGTGACAAGGTCTAGGTCCAAAGCCATCGCCGCCGCCGTCGCATCACTTGTCGCGTGCATCGTTGCTGGCCAAGGAAGCCCAAACGCCAACCCAAGACTCGTCGTCCTCTCCACCATCGGCATCGAAACATCGCGATCTTCGCAGCCGGCATCGAGTGCATCCACTCGCAAGGCCATCGACCCTTCGTCGTTATTCCTCGCGGTGTTTGCACCCATTCCTTCGCCGTGTTCTTTTTGAGATGCTTTCTATAATTGTTATTATTGCTTTCTAGATAGTTTCCTTTTATAGTCCTTTCTATTTTAGGGTTTGTGCCTTTTGCATGCTTGCATGGGCTAGCCCACTATGCTCGACTCGGCCCATCCGATGTCTCGCCTCTAGTATTTAAGTCAAACTATGTTATTTGTTTCAACATGTTCAATTTTAATCAAGGTTTCAAGTAGAGTGTTTATCCTCCTTCCCTTGATCGGACGTCACCCTCTATCTTCGCATCCCTATTCCCTCCGCCGTCGACGCTACGGCAATTGCTTGAACCTTCAAGCCAAGTCTTCCTTCGCATCTCCCTTCATCCACAGTCGACGCTACGACACCAAAGACTTATCTTTTCAAGTCATCTATCCCTCATCAAATCGCTTCCGCCATCGCTATCCAGTCGTCCCACCCCTCGCTTCCATCACGTCCATCATCGCCACTAATTCCATCGCGTTCGCCATCGTCTTTGCCATCGACGTCGTCTTCGCTGTTGTGACACTCAATGTGACACTCCGCCTCGCCGACACCGCGATCTTCCAGGCCACCTCCATCGGGTTCGCTTCGCCACCATCTTGTCAGCCTTTCGTGCAAGACAACGTGACTTCTCGCCCAAGACTAGATCCAAAAGTGTCACCTTTGACAATTGGCTTGCCATCGGAGGCAAGCAAAACACATCAACTGGCATCAGAGCCCAGCAGTCTTGTAAGTCACGAACTCAAGTTGGGCAAGAGTCAAGAGGATTTAATTCCGATATCCACACAGTTGTTGGGGCTTGGATCGTTCCCGGTTTGGCCTTTGGGAATGTTGAGGACGGAGGTGACTGTTGGAGGGAAAGTGGTAGCGGCTGAGTTCCTAGTGGTGAATGTCCCGTCTTCGTACAATGCCATTTTGGGAAGACCTTGGTTGCACGCCATGGAGGCGGTCCATTCGACTCTACATCAATCCATTATATTCCCGTGCAATGGAAGAGTGGTCCGGGTTAAGGGAGATCAAAGAGCAGCAAGGCATTGTCTTGGCGTCGAGGGGAGTTGCGCAGGTGTTCATATGATCCATGAAGACCCGCAGATCTTGGATGAAGTGGGGATACCGCCAACAGAGAAGTCTATAGAAGAGCTTCGTAAAATCTATGTAAGTGAATCCGAACCTGAAAAGTATTTTTTGATTAGAGCTAACGTTTCAGGTGACGAAAGGGAATCCTTGATTGGCCTGCTGAAAAGGAATGTAGAAGTCTTTGCTTGGAGTCCATACGACATGCCTGGGTTAAGTCCGAGTATCGCCTGTCATAAGTTGCGTGTAGTAGCAGGCGCAAAACCTGTAGTCCAGCGGGCGCGGCGTTCCTCAGTACAGCATACCGAGGCCGTTTTGGCTGAGTTGGAGAAGCTCCTTAATGCGCGGGCAATTGAGGAGGTCCTTTACCCGACATGGGTGGCGAACACAGTGGTCGTGAAAAAGAAAAATGGAGAATGGAGAGTTTGCGTTGATTTCACCGATTTGAACAAGGCTTGCCCCAAGGATCTATTCCCCCTCTCGAAGATCGATCAGTTAGTTGATTCAACGGCAGGACATGCGAGAATGAGCTTTTTAGACACCTATAGGGGATATCTCAAATACCGCTGCATCCGAACGATCAAGAAAAGACTGCATTTACGACGCCTAAGGGGGTTTATTGTTATAAGGTGATGTCGTTCGGTTTGAAGAACGTCGGTGCGACTTTTCAAAGAATGGTGGTAAGTCTCTTTTCCGGGTTGATAGGTAAAATCATGGAAGTTTATATTGACGACATGGTGGTGAAGAGCAAAGAGGAGGCCGACCATTTGAGAGACTTGCAGAAAGTGTTCGACGTGTTGAAACACTCCAAGCTTCGCCTCAATGCGTCCAAATGCGCATTCGGAGTGTGTTCAGGAAGGTTTTTGGGTCATCTGGTCTCAAGAAGAGGGATTGAGGCGAGTCCAGATCAAATCAGAGCTATTTAGGGAGTCCGGAGTCCGACGAACATTAGAGAGGTTCAGAAACTGACTGGTATGGCTACAGCTTTGAATCGGTTCATCAGTAAGTCGTCAGATAAGTGTGGGCCGTTTTTTAGGGCCTTGAAAGGCGATAGATTGTTTCAGTGGGATGAGGAATGTGAGCGTTCCCTTGCAGAGTTGAAAGCATATTTGCAAAAGACGCCCATCCTGTCCGTTCCAACATCCGGGGAAGAGTTATTCCTCTATCTGTCAGTATCTGAAAGGGAAGTCAGCGCGGTATTGATTAGAGACGTTTCAAGGGTTCAACATCCGGTCTACTATATTAGCAAGACGCTGTTGGACGCAGAGACTCGTTATGCACCCATGGAAATATTGTTGCTGGCACTAGTTGTTGCTTCGCGTAAATTAAATCACTACTTCCAGGTACACCCCGTGGCCGTGATAACTTCTTCTCCAATCAAAGCTTTGTTGGCCAGTTCTGATTTGTCTGGGAGGGTGGCATGCTGGGCTGTTGAATTGGGTCAGTATGAGCTGCGCTACCTCCCAAGGACTGCGATCAAGGGGCAAGTCTTAGCCGATTTCGTGGTCGGGTTCGCAGAGAGCGAGGAGGGGCACGTCAGAAAGGTTGAATATGCGCAGAATGAGCCTCAGCAATCATGGGAGTTATTTGTCGACGGAGCTAAAAATCAGAGGGGGTCGGGCGCTGGATTAGTGCTCAAATCTCCAACCGGGGAGGTTGTCCGTACAACCGTTCGTTTGGGCTTCCCAACTACAAACAACGAGGCAGAGTACGAAGCTTTGATTCTCGGGATAATAGCAGCTCGGAACAAGGGTGCTACTTCGCTAGTCATCTACTCGGATTCTCAGTTGGTGGTTAATCAGGTTACCGGGGAATACGGTGCCAAGTCTCCTCACATGCTTGCTTACCTAGAGCGAGTGCGGAGTTTATTGGCGGAGTGCCAAGAGTTCCGAGTGCAGCAAATTCCCAGAGCGCAGAACGAGGTCGTGGATGCGCTGGCGACATTGGCGTCTTCCGCTAGCGTTGAGTCAGAACCCTTCATGCACATTGAGGTATTGGGGCAGCCGAGCATTACCACAGCAGACCTTATGTTGGTTGATCTTGAGCCGAGTTGGATGGACGCTATTTTTGATTACCTGCGCAATGACACGGTTCCTGAGGATAAGAAGGAAGCAAGAGCCCTGAGGTTGAAGGCAGCTCGCTTTTGGATATCACCCAGCGGATCTTTATACAAGAAGTCATTTTCAGGTCCTTACCTCAAATGCGTCCCACCGTCTAAGGTGGACGATTTCCTCTTTGAGATTCATGAGGGGGTGTGCGGGATTCACTCCGCAGGGCGGAGTCTGGCGATGAGAGCGAGAGCGCAAGGGTTTTGGTGGCCCTACATGCAGCGGGATGCAGAGTCTTATGTCTTGAGATGTGAAAAGTGTCAAAGGTTCGCCAGGATAGTACACCAGCCTGTAATTGACCTTCATCCGTTGACAAGCCCCTGGCCCTTCGCCCACTGGGGGCTCGATATTGTAGGCCCATTCCCTAAGGCCACAGGAGGAAAACGCTTCCTTATCACATCCACCGATTATTTCACTAAATGGGTTGAAGCAAAACCTCTGGTAGGAATCCGGGACAGCAACGTCAAGAAGTTCGTTTGGGAAAATATCATCACTAGATTCGGCATTCCTTATGCTTTGATTTCTGACAACGGAACTCAATTTAATAGTGTTGCGTTTAAGTCTTATTGTGCAGGATTTGGCATTAAGAACTTTTACTCATCGGTGGCGTATCCATAGGCTAACGGACAGGCAGAAGCAACCAACAAGGTTATTCTGGATGGCATTAAGAAAAGGCTGGATAAGGAAAAGGGGCGATGGGTTGACGAGTTATTGACGGTTTTGTGGGCATATCGAACCACTCCTCGCAGGTCGACCGGTGAAACGCCTTTCGCTCTCACCTATGGGGCGGAGGCTGTGATTCCATTAGAAATGGGTCTTCCCACGATACGCACTGAAGCTTTCGAACAGGGAGGAAACGAGGAGGCCATGGGGGAGGCTCTGGACGCCGTAGAGGAGCGCAGAGAAGCCGCATCAATTCGGTTGGCAGAATATCAAAGAGAGCTGATCCGGGCACATAGCAAGCACGTCAAGCCTCGTGGCTTTCAGGTCAGAGATTTTGTTTTGAGGCGAGTCTTAGGGAGTGCTAAGGATCCGACGGATGGGAAGTTGGGTCCGAATTGGGAGGGACCTTACAGAGTCACGACGAGTTCGGGCAACGGGTCGTACAAACTGGCGGACATGGCTGGGAAGGAAGTTCCACGCACCTGGAATGCCGTCAATCTTAAAAGGTTCTACATTTGATTGATTTTGAAATATTGGGGGTACTCTTTTTCCTCATCATGTGGTTTTTCCCATGCGGTTTTCCCATGAAGAGGTTTTAACGAGGCCCTCGGACTTTTGCTCTTTGTTAAGTCTGCAACTTTGTTATTTCGTTGAACACGTCGTTTATGAAAGTATGGATTCATGGCTTACGGATTCGTTTTAAGCAAGTTCGCCCTCGGGCCACATCGACTCCGATCGATGCGCCTTCGGGCCACTTTGACAAATTTTGTCATCGCACTTTCTAGCCATAACTCGCCTTCGGGCCACTTCGGTTCCGATCGAAGCGCCTTCGGGCCACCTTAACTTCACGTCATCCCCATGTAGCAAATAGGAAACGCAACCTAGTGGGTGCATATGCCGGTGCGCTTGTAATGCGTGGCTAGTGGGCTGCCCCCAGCCTCTGCAATTTAATTTAATTTGGCTGTGCATTTTGGTTAATTTTCCTGGTACAGGCTTCCCATGCGGTTGGTAGCGTGATGTCAAACAAATGACTCTTGGAGCGGCATCAAGGGGAGGCCATTTTTCGGATCCTTCCACCTCTACGAGCCGAAAGGACCCGAGGGGCAAATTGAAGAATACAAAATGTGTATATCTTTTTTAAATATAAGGCTAGCTAGTTTTAACTGTGGTAAATCTGTAATTAGAGCAATTAATTATGCTCTGGGGGCACTTTTGTAATAATCGTGATTAAGGATCCTGGGTGAGGAGAGTTAAGGAGGATTTTTGGTGGGGTTTAGGGTTAAGGAATCAAGAATAGGGAAAAGGGGCTTTCGCCGTCAGAGGAAGAAACAGGGTCGCCATCGTCGTTCAAGTCCGATTTGGCATATTGGTTCAGATAAATTACTCCACAGTAACTTATTGTTTCAGATTCTTCATCGATGACCTATCTACTCCAGCAAGTTGTGGAAGTTTAGCAGACTTGAAAAACAATAAATTCTCAAATTCACAGCAAGACATAGAAGCTACACTATCAGGAAACATGATTAAGTAGCCAAGAACTTGGAATTGCACATTCATTATTTGACAAACTAAAGATTCGAGAAGGATGCGTGTATAAACATTATCATTAATTCAGATGGTGAATTCAAAAACCTAATTTTTCGAAATATTAGGAGAGAAGAATTGAGGTATGAGCATGTACTTGGAAGTTAACAGTGCCGAAGATAAAGGCTTGTAGGAGTTCGCCACAAGATTGTCGAGAACGTAGCGCGCGGACCATGCGATTCTTCGGCGTGCTCGAGCTAGGATTTCGATCGGTCCCAATCAATAGAGGTGAGTTTGAGTACAGTAAAGGAGGGGAGGATCGAAAAGCGGAAGAGCAAATCGCCAACAGTGACGAACGCGGACAGAGTAGAGGCGACCCGGCAAGCACCAGCGACGGGAAGAAATTGGGCGCTTTGGCTAGGGCTTTAGGCGACTATGGACTGAAGAGAGCTTAGCTGAGAAATCACACCGCAGGTTTAACAAATAATCGAGGGTCAATTTTGATATAATAATTATTAAATTTACCCAAGTTTCGTATTCTAACTGTGGTCCGTGATCTCTCACACCGCGTTTCCATAGGTAGAACTGAGGTCCGCAAATATTAAATTTTGAAAGTTACAATTTCTCCGCGCTTAAGTTTTAAAACGTGGACCGTAAAATCTCTTTACCCCGGTTTTTAAAATAGCGAAATGACAATAATACCATATTTTCAATAGCAACTCGTAAAAAATCCATCTTTTAAAAAGTATTGCAAAAATATCAGATTTCTTGGATTCTTGCAATTAATAAGGGTTTAATATATCTTTTCTTTTAAATGTAAAAGTCAAATAAAACATTAAAATTTCTAAAAAAAAAGGTAAAAGAAAATCTTAATCCTATAATCTAACCTAATTAATCCCAAATCTCACAATTTTACTAGTCTCCTCTGCTTCCCTCTTCCTCCAACCTTTGCAAAACCGCCATCTCCCAAACCATCCCCGGACTCCGGGACAGTCTTCCAACCAGTGCATCGTCTTCCCCGCACCACCATCATCTTCTTTGTTGGTGTTCCCTAATTTTCTTTTCAGATCCGGCCAAGCTCGCTTGGATTTGTACTTTTTCGCTATCAGCCTCGTGAATGACCCTATTTCGATGGCGACCAAGCTCACCAACGAACCCAATGTCTTCGCCTCCACTACGTCTCGGCCTTCAGCGTTCTGTTCAAATTCGTCCTTCCGCTCACTTATGGTGCTCTGCTTGTTTTTGTTTAGATCCTCTGTTCAAATCCGACCTTTTGCTCATGTTTGGTGCTCCGCCTCCGTTCAGATATGGCCTTCTACTCACGTCTAGTGCTCCGTCTGTCTTCACTCACATCTGGCCTTCGTCGTCGCCATCGGTGCTCCGTCGTCGCTGCCTGTCCTCCGTCCTCCTGTTGGTCCTCTGTTTTGTTGTGCTTCTTCTGGTCTGCTTCTGCTACTGCGGGTTTGGGGGTTGGGTCTCATCCCTCGGCGCCGCCAGCTTCTGTTGGTGTGCTTTCTGGCCCATCCACCTATCTGTGCACGAAGTTCTCCGATCTGGTTGATGTTGGTTTGGGCGTCGATGGTCATCTTCCTCAGCGTTGCTCCTTGATGCGGTGTTCTTCCTTTTGCGAGGTTTTGCTCAATTTCAATGTCTTGCCCATTCTAATCCTTCCTTTTCACTTTCCTTTTGTCTTGACTTTGGTTGTGTTGTTTGATTTTAGTTCGATTACGCTTTTGCACAGTTGTTTGCTTTGTCTTGTGTTTGTTGATTTTATTTTGATGCTAGCAATTTTCCTGCTTGTAAGGCCGGTTATGGCTTTCCTTGTTTTGTCTAATCCATCATTGACCGTGGTAGGGAGTAAATCTGTAAAACCTAACACAATCACCGATCCTTTAGATTTAAGGGTCGTTTTGTAATATCCCTCATTTTGTAGGGGTAATTTTGAAATTTTCTAATGCCCATATTACAAGTCAGATTAAATTCAGAGAAGATACGGACATTCTGTGAGATGTTTGGTCTCTGTAATATTTTTATGAGTAATATAAAATACAGTTAATGTATTTTTTAGGTTAAAAAGTCGTTCGTGTACGAATATTATTAACCCAGACGACAAAACGGACAAAAATTGGCCAAAGCGGCAAAAGCAGCGACCGCCGCCAGGCATAAATCGGGCAGCGACCTTCTGTCGTCGGCGGCGACCGCCGCCAATATCTCTGACATCGCCGGAGCTGGAAACTCGCGCCGTTAACGCCTCGGAGGACACCTATTTGGTCGGGCAACGCAGCTGGCTGCTTCTCCTCCTTGCTTGGGTTATATATACAGAGAAAGAAGAGGAATTCGAGCTCGTCTGAACTCGCCCTTTCTCTTCCAAAATCTCGCCGAAAAATCCCATCTCGCGGGAGAACTTCAAAGCTTCGTCGAAGCTTCGTTCTTGAGTTTGGTTGATCCCAAAGTGAAGCTTTGGTGGCCCTAGGAAGCTTAGAATCCAAAGCAAACCAAAGGAGAAGCAAATCGATCGACGTCGGTGAGATTTCTTCTTTTCAAAATATTCTGGCCTGTTCGTAGCAGCGACCGCCGCCACGAACAGGCGGCGCCCGCCGTAAGGTAGGCGGTGACCGCCGCCGACAGGACCTTGGCATGTTTTGGCCTTGGCTTCTGTGGCTTTTGATCGGGCTCCGTTCCCTTCGATTCCTTTCGTTATTCTTTAGATTCGTACTAGCTATTGTCGAATCTAACTTAGGGTCTCATTATGGGTCGTTCCAGAAGGATTTAACATCCAGGATCCGTCCCAGTTCCAGACCCGGAAACCTCTTGTTCCTAAGCTTCGTTCGAGCTTTCGGCTGATCTAAGGCAAGTGGCGGTTCGCTCTTGCTCATCATTCCATATTTCCATTAATTATCAATGGTTTGATTGTTAATTAATTTGGAATGATTTAATGTTTTGTTGGGAACAGTTTTATTAAATGATATAAAAGGAATATGATATTATAATAGGTTGTATATCTGTTAGAACAACGCTATTATAGATATATATTTTGCCTGAGGGCTTTGATATGATTATTGTTGTGCTTGGACTATTTAGTTAGCACGAGTATTCGTAGGAGCGATTGACTAATTGAGGTCTAGTCGTTTCTTGATAATGAAAATGGCGCTAAGGGTTCTAAACTCAAAGACCATTTGGTGGGTCATGACCTTTCTCTATACTCGGGTATAGAGATGGTGGCACGAAGCTGGTGCTACAAACTTGGGATTCGCCCCTATCAGAAGTATGTCCTGCTGTCAGCAGGCATATAATTAAAAGCCTATAACGTGATGTGCATTTTGGAATTAAAAAGGATAAGTGCCCGAGCGCACATGATTAATAAACCTCAGACGAGTAGTGCAGCTAGGGAATAGTGCAGCTAGGAAAGCTCATCTTGACTTTGATCAGAGTACCGTTCTCTTTCCAATCTGGATTCGCGTTAAACGTTGAGGTTGGTCGTGAACCGAAACATCAAGTCGTTTTTGAACGCTTGTATGAAATTATTTATGTTCCCCAACATTCTCATACTTCCGATAAGACTCAATTTTTTGGAGTCTTCCTTTTGGTTGATTGCTGTGAGACCTGGTCTCTAGAATCTCCCTTTGATCATACCTTTTGATATATTCCAGTAGGAGTATGGTGGTTGACTATCGTCGTCGGTTTTATTTCGAGAAATGATGAGTTTAACCTAATACGACTACTTCGAACCACTCTGCTTTATACCCTTGCGTAGTCTTTCATTAGACTAACCAACCGTAATTATTCTCTGCATGGTTGGCTGGTGTCATCCGTTCGATTCGGCACATCAGATAAGCATCCGAGGAATGGAGGCTAGAACAACTATAAAAGTAAACGGTGGTTTTAATGGTTTATCAGGCTACGATCCTTGGCGGGTGATCTTTATGATCAAGACCCATGTATTTATATTTAAAAAGACTTCCGCTAAATACTCTGTTTTGTCCTATGGTGATTGGGATGTAATCCCCTGACATATGTTTTAATTAAAGGTTTTGATGTTTATATCTTAACCCTTGTTTATGAATTGTGTTGAAACTGGTAAAGCCTGGGGTGGCTTCGGTGTGGAAACCGGGGTCACTGGCGGTAATACATTTCCAAACGGATTGAAATTTGGGGGTGTTACAGATCTGGTATCAGAACCTAAGTTTTAGAACGGGTTGAGTATTTGAAAACCAATTACTCGTTTTCAATTGAAAAGTATTTTCAAAAGGGCTCTGAATTTTCAAAATAAAAAGAATTTGAAAATAAAAACACCGTTCATAGTCATGTCTCCTATCTATAGTCTGATGTAGTAAGCTTGCTTCTATGTCTAGAAAGACTAATTCCTTCCTCGTTATCCTGTAGGATATGAGTGCGTGTCCTTCTCATAAGAGAGACTCGGTAGATGCCGAGATAGATTCACCATCTCCAGGAAGGCTCGACTTCCCAATACCCCAGGGATGCTTTGAGGTTGGAGAACCAAGCAGCCCACCTGAGGAGATCAAGCATGTGCTTCCTGAGTCGGTAGTCCTGGTGTCAAGGAATGCTATAGTTCCTGTGGCAGCACCAGTTGAGCCACCAAGGGAGGAAGCAATGCATGAAGATGAATCGTCTAGGTACGCGAGAGGGTACTATAATGACGATTACCAGATAGAAATGATTCCTGAAGGGAGCGAGGAGGAAGATGAAGAAGAGGACCCCATAGAGGAAGACCCCGACGAGGAAGAGGACCCCATCGAGGATGATTCCGAGGAGGATACCGAGATGGACCTCAACGGGCAGAACCAGGAGTCCGATGACTTGAGGTACTTGCTGGTGGATAGTCAGGAACCGGGGATGCAATTTATTCACCCCAGTTCAGAGCTACCACATGTGCATGAGTTGCCACCAGTGCCAGAGTACGCACTCATGTCTGATGTTGACTGGGAAATACTTTATACCGAGTACGGTATTGGAAGAAATGGTAGAGAATCTCAGACTATCCCTACTCAAAGGAGAAGGAGGACGGAATCTGAACTACAAGAGATCCTTCGCCAAAGCGAGATGGTCTCTTCTGAACAACAATACCAGATGGATAAATTGATCGCTAGTGCTCACAGAAGGGCTAGGCTAGGAGAGCCAAACGTGGAAGATCCATACTTCACCATGACTGAGATAAGGCCAGGAACACCAGAATCATGTGTTCCAGGACCAAGCAGGGTGCATAGTCCATCGTCAGAATCCGATGGAGAACCCCGTCCGAAGAAGCCTTGCATGGGAAGTCTACCGTATAGGAAACGTTTCGGAACACTGTGATAAGGACCGACGTTGCCTGTAGCAGTAGTTTCCTTTTCTTAGTATTTCAGCATGTACCGTGTAAATATTCTAGTGTTGCGGCATGTACTTTGTGAAATACTACAATCTCTGGGCAATTTTGACCTGATGCTCGGGAGATCGGCTAATGTGCAGTTTGTAAAATAGTTCAAGTTCATCTATATAAGTACCAAGTTGATCTATTCTGAGTTGATTTTTATTACATTAAGTATTTTGGGAAAAATATTAATGTATGAAATCCTTGGAATTTGATCGGTAAATAGATGGTGAACACAATGAACAACACTCGTTCTAATGCTGGTAACCATCCCAGACACAACGAGAGGAGCGCTGGAACTCTTGAGAATGTACGTGAGTCCAATTCTTAACGTGATCCCAGGAGCAATGCTCCGAGGATATTTGACGAGGCGACCGTTGCTGAAATTCGGGAAATTTTCATGCAAGCAATGACTGATGTCTTACACCCGAGTGTGTCTCAGGCACAAGATGTGTCGGCATCCTCAGCAGCCCCGGAAGTTGAGGAACAATAAACTCATGTATCCCGGCATCAAGAGACTGTAGTCAGAAGCAAGAATGATTGTGGCCGAGCACTGAAGGCCATAAATTCTATGAGACCCGACAGCTTCAACGGGAAAGGTGAACCAGTTGAGGTGGTGCATTGGTTTTCCCATATGGAGCGGTTATTCCGCAGTGTAGAGTGCACGGAAACCGAGAAGGTGCACATAGCTTCTCTGCGATTAAAAGGAGATGCTAGTGAGTGGTGGGAAAACACCGGTCTTGCGGATAGCCCTGATTTAAGTTGGGCAATGTTTAAGACTAAGATGATAGACCGATTCTTCTCTCGGGCAATGAGAGAGGAAAAATGCAAGGAGTTTCTTTACCCTAAGACTGAAGGGTTAAAAGTGGCTGAATTGGCAATTAAGTTTAATCACTTGTTGCCATACGCCGGATCAGATGTATCCACTGAAGAACAAAAGATTTGGCATTTCCATGAGTGGATGAACCCAAAGATTAAGCCAACGATGTTAAGCCACAATTTCTCTACTCTAGAACAATATGTGGATGCGGCTTATAAGCTAGAGGCAACTCTAGAAGAATCAACCAAGAGGAAGAATCGCCAGAGGTCGACACAGAATCAACCTCAGGCAAGCGGATTCAAACATCCTGCGCCACCGTCCAACTTTGCTAAATCCAGCAAGGCAAAAACGGGTGGAACGCAAGGCGGGTTGACACAACAATCGGGTCAGGGCAAGAGTTCGATTTAGTGTTATAATTGTGGTGACGCTGGGCACAAAAGCATCGCATGTCCAAAGGAGAAGAAGACATGTTTTGGATGTGGGAATGAGGGGCATTTGCAGAAGTTCTGTTGGCAGGGAAAGCAGAAAGGAGCAGAGTCACAATAGGGGTCTGTTAGGCAGAGTAACCGACCCAGGTTCAAACCAGCAACGACTCCTAGTCCTTCGATGCAGACAACTGCCCAGAACAAAGGAAATGCCCCGGCAACTTCAGGAGGTCAGGGTCAGCGCCTGTATGAGATGCATGAGGCTGATGGACCTAATGCACCGATTGCTCAAGGTACCATATACCTTCACTCTACTCCTGTATGCATACTGTTTGATTCGGGTGCTACCCATTCCTTCATTTCAGAGAGTTGTGTTAGTAAGTTAGGATTAGTCTGCAACAAGGTTTGTGAGCCTTTCGTTGTAAATCTTCCTAATAGTGAACGCTTAGTAGGAACTAAGTGTCTGTCCGAGTTTCTGATTACCATCCAGGGTAAGAAATTCGAGGCAGATTTGATCTGTATTGCCATGAATCCCTACGACATTATCCTCGATATGGATTGGTTGACACGCCATGGGGCAGTGATCGATTTTAGTTCGAGAACAGTGATTGTGTCATCTGGGGGCCAGAGTGTGTGCAAGTTTAAAGGTCGGAATGACGCTGATAATGGTAGGCTTATAAACGCAATGGATGCGTTTAAGCTACTTCGTCAGGGTTGTGTCGGGTACCTTTGCTATCTGGACGAGCCCACGAAAGATGAACCATCAGTTCTTGATATTCTTGTGATTCGGGAATTTCCGGATGTCTTTCCGGAAGAGATTCCTGGATTACCCCCGCATCGTGTTGTGGAATTTTCAATTGATCTCGAACCGGGTACTGCGCCAATTTCGAAGGCACCGTACCGGATGGCTCCTGTTGAAATGCAGGAATTGAAGAAGCAACTAGAGGATCTTCTCGACAAAGGTTATATAAGACCGAGTGCATCGCCTTGGGGTGCTCCGGTCTTGTTTGTCAAGAAGAAAGATGGATCGTTTCGGCTTTGTATCGACTACCGAGAGTTGAATAAAGTCACGATCAAGAACAAGTATCCTTTGCCAAGGATTGACGATCTGCTAGATCAGCTACAAGGAGCTAAAGTTATTTCCAAGATCGATCTGAGATCTGGTTACCATCAGCTCAGAATTCGTGAGGAAGATATTCCGAGGACTGCATTCCGGACAAGGTATGGCCACTATGAGTTCGTAGTTATGCCATTCGGACTTACCAATGCTCCAGCGGTCTTCATGGACCTGATGAATCGATGCTTTCACCAGTACCTAGATAAGTTCGTGGTGGTTTTCATTGATGATGTTTTGATTTATTCCCCGAACGTGGAAGTTTACGAGGAACACCTTCGGATTGTGTTGTCAATCCTTAGACAAAATAAGTTGTACGCTAAATTGTCTAAGTGCGATTTTTGGATCAAGGAAGTGGCTTTCTTAGGCCATGTGATCAATGAGAATGGGGTAATGGTTGATCCCCAAAAGATTGAAACGGTAGCCAACTGGAAGCGGCCTCAGAATGTGAAAGAGGTACGCAGTTTCCTTGGACTTGCCGGATATTATTAACGGTTTGTAGAGGAATTTCCAAGATCGCCCTACCTATGACCGGTTTACTCCACAAGGTCCATAAGAAGTTTGTCTGGACTGACAAGTGCGAGGCCAGTTTTCAAGAATTGAAACGACGATTGACCTCGGCACCAATGTTAGCACTACCAGAAGGAAATGACGGATATGTAGTCTATAGTGATGCTTCTAAGAATGGTTTAGGATGCGTGTTGATGCAGAAAGGCAAGGTGATTGCTTATGCATCAAGGCAACTAAAAACCTATGAAGAAAACTATCCGACGCATGATCTGGAACTAGCGGCGGTAGTGTTCACGTTGAAGATTTGGAGGCATTATCTCTATGGTGTGAAATGCCAAGTCTTCACCGACCACAAGAGTCTCAAGTACGTATTCACTTAGAAAGAGTTGAATATGAGGCAACGATGCTGGTTAGAGCTGCTCAAGGATTATGATCTTGAATTGTTGTATCATCCGGGCAAGGCTAATGTAGTAGCCGATGCACTGAGCCGGAAGACACCGCACGAGACAGTAGTAGCTCTCCTCACTACTCAAGCCAAACTAAATCAAATGGTGTGTGAAGCTGAACTCTTGTATGATCAACGTAGAGGATACCTGAGTATGTTGGAAATTCAGGTTACACTACTTGATCAAATTCGAGAAAAACAAATTGATGATATAGTTTTGGTAAAGTTGAGCTGTGAAGCGTTGAACGGGAAAGCTCCCGGTTTTGTGATTCATGAGGACGGATCACTCTGGTTTCAGAACCGAGTTTGTGTGCCTGACGTTGATGGTCTTCTCCAATTGGTGATGAGGGAAGCTCATTCATCAGCTTATTCTGTACATCCAGGCTCTAGTAAAATATACAAGGACCTCGGAATGAAGTTCTGGTGGCCCAACATGAAATGGGATGTGGCAGAATTTGTAGCAAAATGCTTGAATTGTCAGAAAGTCAAGATAGAGCATTGTAGACTAGGCGGTGAATTGCTACCTCTTCCTGTTCCGGAATGGAAATGGGAAGATATTGCTATGGACTTTGTCATAGGATTACCCAAGACACGAACTCAGAAGGATGCTATTTGGGTGATCATTGACAGGCTCACGAAGAGTGCCCACTTTGTGGCCTTTAAGTCAACCTGGGGAGTCCAAAAGCTAGCTGAAGTGTTTTTGCACGACATTGTCCGCTTACATGGTATTCCTAAGTCCATTTTATCGGATCGTGATGGCCGTTTTACATCGAGATTCTGGAAGGAACTTCACAAGGCCATGGGAACCGAGCTAAGGTTCAGCACTGCATTTCATCCTCAGACGGATGGACAGTCTGAGAGGACTATCCAGACCCTGGAGGATATGTTTAGAGCTTGTGTACTCGATCGTCCGACTAGTTGGGAGGACAGCCTAAGTCTGATTGAGTTCACGTACAACAATAGTTGGCACGCTACTATCCAGATGGCTCCATTTGAAGCTTTGTATGGTCGAAAGTGTAGATCGCCAATTTGTTGGGATGAGAATGCCGACAAAATTTTACTCGGACCAGAGTTGGTCGAGAGAACTGCTTCAGATATTGCTTTGATCAGACAAATAATGTTGACCGCTCAAAGTCGACAGAAGTCTTACGCCGATCCAAGACGTAGGAATGTTGAATTTGAAGTTGGCGACAAGGTCTTTGTCAGAGTCTCGCCATCCAAAGGCGTGTTCAGATTTGGTAAGCGTGGGAAGCTTAACCCTCGCTACGTGGGACCATTTGAAATCCTCGATAGAGTGGGATCCCTTGCGTACCGTTTGGCATTGCCGCCATCGGCGCATCCAGTGCATAATGTGTTCCACGTATCCTTGTTGAGGAAGTACGTACCAGATGAGTCTCATGTGCTGAGCTATGAAGACATCGAGATTCAAGCAAATGGTACTTATTAAGAGATACCTGTGCGTATTCTCGAGCGCCGCGAGAAGCATTTGCGCAAAAAGATCATACCGTTGGTACGAATTCTGTGGTCCAAGTCAGGAACCGAAGAAGTTACCTGGGAGACTTGGGAGACTGAAGAGGAGATGCGTAGACGCTTTCCCGAGATGTTTACGACCTAAGTTTCGGGGTCGAAACTTATTTTAAGGGGGAGGTAATGTAATATCCCTCATTTTGTAGGGGTAATTTTGAAATTTTCTAATGCCCATATTACAAGTCAGATTAAATTCAGAGAAGATACGAACATTCTTTGAGATGTTTGGTCTCTGTAATATTTTTCTGAGTAATATAAAATACAGTTAAGGTATTTTTTGGGTTAAAAATTCATTCGTGTACGAATATTATTAACCCGGACGACAAAACAGACAAAAATTGGCCAAAGCGGCGAAAGCAGCGACCGCCGCCAGGCATAAATTGGGCGGCAACATTCTGTCGTCGGCGGCGACCGCCGCCAATATCTCTGACATCGCCGGAGCTGGAAACTCGCGCCGTTAACGCCTCGGAGGACGCCCATTTGGTCGGGCAACGCAGCTGGTTGCTTCTCCTCCTTGCTTGGGTTATATATACAGAGAAAGAAGAGGAATTCAAGCTCGTCTGAACTCGCCCTTTCTCTTCCAAAATCTCGCCGAAAAATCCCATCTCGCCGGAGAACTTCAAAGCTTCGTTCTTGAGTTTGGTTGATCCCAAAGTGAAGCTTTGGTGGCCCTAGGAAGCTTAGAATCCAAAGCAAAACAAAGGAGAAGCAAATCGATCGACGTCGGTGAGATTTCTTCTTTTCGAAATATTCTGGCCTGTTCGTAGCAGCGACCGCCGCCACGAACAGGTGGCGCCCGCCGTAAGGTAGGCGGCGACCGCCGCCGACAGGACCTTGGCATGTTTTGGCCTTGGCTTCTGTGGCTTTTGATCGGGCTCCGTTCCCTTCGATTCCTTTCGTTATTCTTTAGATTCGTACTAGCTATTGTCGAATCTAACTTAGGGTCTCATTATGGGTCGTTCCAGAAGGATTTAACATCCAGGATCAGTCCGAGTTCCAGACCCGGAAACCTCTTGTTCCTAAGCTTCGTTCGAGCTTTCGGCTGATCTAAGGCAAGTGGCGGTTCGCTCTTGCTCATCATTCCATATTTCCATTAATTATCAATGGTTTGATTGTTAATTAATTTGGAATGATTTACTGTTTTGTTGGGAACAGTTTTATTAAATGATATAAAAGAAATATGATATTATAATAGGTTGTATATCTGTTAGAACAACGATATTATAGATATATATTTTGGCCTGAGGGCTTTGATATGATTATTGTTGTGCTTGGACTATTTAGTTAGCACGAGTATTCGTAGGAGCGATGGACTAGTTGAGGTCTAGTCGTTTCTTGATAATGAAAATGGTGCTAAGGGTTCTAAACTCAAAGACCATTTGGTGGGTCATGACCTTTCTCTATACTCGGGTATAGAGATGGTGGCACGAAGCTGGTGGTACAAACTTGGGATTCGTCCCTATCAGAAGTATGTCCTGCTGTCGGCAGGCATATAATTAAAAGCCTATAACGTGATGTGCGTTTTGGAATTAAAAAGGATAAGTGCCCGAGCGCACATGATTAATAAACCTCAGACGAATAGTGCAGCTAGGGAATAGTACAACTAGGAAAGCTCGTCTTGACTTTAATCAGAGTACCGTTCTCTTTCCAATCTGGATTCGTGTTAAGCGGTGAGGTTGGTCGTGAACCGAAACATCAAGTCGTTTTTGAATGCTTGTATGAAATTATTTATGTTCCCTAACATTGTCATACTTCCGATAAGACTCAATTTTTTGGAGTCTTCCTTTTGGTTGATTGCTGTGAGACCTGGTCTCCAGAATCTCCCTTTGATCATACCTTTTGATATATTCCAGTAGGAGTATGGTGGTTGACTATCGTCGTCGGTTTTAATTCGAGAAACGATGAGTTTAACCTAATACGACTACTTCGAACCACTTTGCTTTGTACCCTTGTATAGTCTTTCATTAGACTAACCAACCGTAATTATTCTCAGCATGGTTGGCTGGTGTCATCCGTTCGATTCGGCACATCAGATAAGCATCCGAGGAATGGAGGCTAGAACAACTATAAAAGTAAACGGTGGTTTTAATGGTTTATCAGGCTATGATCCTTGGCGGGTGATCTTTATGATCAAGACCCATGTATTTATATTTATAAAGACTTCCGCTAAATACTTTGTTTTGTCCTATGGGGATTGGGATGTAATCCCCAGATATATGTTTTAATTAAAGGTTTTGATGTTTATATCTTAACCCTTGTTTATGAATTGTGTTGAAACCGGTAAAGCCTGGGGTGGCTTCGGTGTGGAAACCGGGGTCACTGGCGGTAATACATTTCCAAACGGATTGAAATTTGGGGGTGTTACACGTTTCCTGAGGTCTTTTTTTGCTAGTATTTGGTGCTTTATGTATTTTGCTCTTTGTTGCTCTACTTAGCCCTTCCTTGCCTTGTTTGGCAATGGTAGTTTTCTTTCTTTACTCTCAAATGACAAGGTCCTTGGCTTGTAACGGCCTTTTTCTACGGTGTCCTATTTTACCAAAAAAAATACAGACATGATATTTCAAATGTTACAAGGTTTCAAATAACAGAGCATTGTGTACTTTATCATACCACTATTATATGAAGTCAGGTCAATGCTCTGTTATATCACAAAATTCAAATGAAGTTTCAAAAGTTAGCTGCTTTCAAATTTCAGAGCACTATTTACTTTATCAGGTCACATTTGTACTAGTCAGGTCATTATTCTGTTTTATTGACTTTAAATTTGAAACCAACGTTGGTTAGTTTCGTAATGAGAAACACTTAAATTTGCATTTAAGACATATTTCTCTTATCAAAACTCGTAAATATTATGAGTGGTTATCAATTCAACGACAATCACAACTAATAAATACAAATTTAAGTGTTTTAAACTTAAAGTTAATATAACAGAGTAATGACCTGACAACGTACAAATGTGGCCTGATAAAGTGAATATTGCTATGACATTTAAAATCGGCTAACATTTTAAATTTTATGATATAACAGAGCATTGACCTAACTACGTATAAATGTGGTCTGACTTCGTACAAATATGACCTAACTTTCAGCGTCAGTCCTTGACGCTGAAAGTAGTGTGTAGTGATAATTGTTCTTGTTACAGTGGAATGAGCATTCAAGTAAAGATTGCTACAATTTCCGTCTTAAGCTTTCTTATATTGTTGTTTGATGTACTAAGCCAACATTCAAAGTGAATAGTCCAATGTAGAAAAATTATCTTTCATTGTCATAAGTTTTTGACTGAGCACTTGAACGTAAATAACAAACATAGAATATTATAATTAAATGATGTTATACTAACTTTAATTTATTACTGCAGTTGCTTGATATATAGCAAACCTTTTTCAGATATTACTACAGTTGCTTGATACGGCCCATGTAATCTTGATCCTTTAGAGACTAACCGGCTTGGCATCAAAACCATGACCATTAGCTAATGTTTTAAAGGAGAGTAATGATTATCTCCTCAAGGGGCAATGTTTACAATCTACATTTTTCATCATTGCTCACCTTGCTTCTCTTACTCAAAATTTTTACAATCTACGTGTAAAAATTTTTACAAAAGTTTTGAAGGAGAGTAACAAAGTAATGACCTGACAACGTACAAACGTGGCCTGATAAAGTGAATATTGCTCTGAAATTTGAAATTGGCTAACATATGAAATGTTGTGATATAACAGAAAGTTGACCTGACTTCGAATAAATGTGGCATGGCTTCATATAAATGTGGTCTGATAAAGTACATAATGCTCTGTTATGTAACAAAATTTACGAAAATGAAGTTTTAAATGTTAGGCGATTTTAAATGTCAGAACAATATTTACTTTATCAGACCACATTTATACAAAGTCAGCTCAATGATGTGTTATATCACAAAATTTATAGAAATGAAATTTCAAATGTTGAAACCACATTTATATTGCCTTTAAATTTGAAACCACATTTATATTGCCTTTAAATTTGAAACCAACGTTGGTTGGTGTCTTTATGAAACATTTTATGCAAGTTGACGGTCAAAAGTCAAACTCATGAAACAATTTATTTATTTATTTTTAAAAGCAACTTTTTATATGAAAATTAGACCTCACATATCCCATTAGGTTATTACAGAGTAGTCCTTCATAGAAGAACATGAGATTGAGAAGGACAATGATATTTCACCCCATAAAACACAAGCCTCTAGATTCATTTTTTTTGTCACAAAATCGATTTTTTGATGGTGGTTAGTGTTTCTTATTACAGAACCAACCAAGTATGAATGGTGGTTTAAGGCGTATTTCTCTTATCAAAACTCGTAAATATTATGAGTGGTTATCAATTCAACGAGAATCACAACTAATAAATGCAAACTTAAGTGTTTCAAATTTAAAGTTAATATAACAGAGTAATGACCTGGCAACGTACAAATGTGGCCTGATAAAGTTAATTTTGCTATGACATTTAAAATCGGCTAACATTTGAATTTTTGTGATATAACAGAGCATTGACCTGACTACGTATAAATTATGCCTGGTAAAGTGAATATTGCTCTAACATTTAAAATCGGCTAACATTTGAAATTTTGTGATATAACAGAGCATTGACCTGACTTGGTATAAATGTGGTCTGATAAAGTACATAATGCTCTGTTTCGGCCATCAGTGACGACGAGGGCGATGGTCGCCATAGGAACCTAAAACTCATGACCGTCAAGCAACAACAGACCTTTGAAGGATACTGAATATGTGGATTCAGAGACCAATTGCTCGCTCAAGCCGACTTGAGAGACTTGATATCTCGAGAGGGCTTCGCCTCCAATCCATTGGAAGGGTAAATTTTGTTACATAACAGAGCATTATGTGCTTTGTCAGGCCACATTTATACGAAGTCAGGTCACATGTATATTAAGTCAGGTCAATGGTCTTTTATTTCACAGAATTTCAAATGTTAGTCAATTTCAAATTTCAGAGCAATATTTACTTTGTCAGGCCACACTTATACGATGTCAAGTCACATGTATACTATGTCAGGTCAATGCTCTTTTATTTCACATAATTTTAAATGTTAGTCAATTTCAAATTTCAGCATAAAAGATCAGCATTTTACTATGGAGATTATACCTAAAGCTGAAAATTTCAAATTATGAAAGCGTGATTTTCTATTTAATCAAGGACACAAAAGATCAGCATAATTGAACATACAAATTTCCCATGACAAGATCTAACACTAATCTCAGCACAGTAGAGATGATTTCGAAGTACCTTTTCAAGAAGATTGAGACATTCTTCATTGTCTTCAAAATCAACAATTTTTGGGGGAATTTTGGTGTAAACTTATTGGTACGGAAAGAAACAAAATCAACTCGATCATAAGATAATTTGTCTTTTAATTCACAAGAGCATTAACTTGACTTGGTACACATGTGGCCTGATAAAGTGAGGAAAAGAAACTTACAAGGATTCCCCTAGTAACGGCGAGCGAACCGGGAAGAGCCCAGCTTTAGAATCGGGCGGCCCCGCCGTCCGAAGGGCAAACGTACTCTGAACACACTCACTAAAACCAGAGGAATTCCAATGCTTTCCTAATTTCTTGGCAAAAAATACTTAGCACTGCCACTTAGTACCATAAAGCACATCAACCCTTCAAGTTTTGTTCGCTTAAAAACAAGTGTAGCAGACCTCTTGACCAAAAAGAAGAAGAGAATTACAGCATATATTTGGAGCTTGTTAGGAGTAGAGAATATACATTCCATAGGTTCATTTCTAATTTGTTGATACATACCTAACATAATGTATTTAAATATACCAATTACGTCCCCAGAATACATCATTATGCCTAAATCAAGGACATATGACGAAAGAAAACAACAATTTCAGTTGCGTCGAAAGAATCATGGAGCGTTACACACAATGGAGATAACAATAACGTATGATGGTCTGGAGAGCTGCATTCTCAACAGTACTTGTTATGGACTTTAAATTTTCAAATTTCAGGCCATATTTGTACATAGTCAGGTTATATTGACTTTAAATTTTCAAATTTCAGAGTAATATTCACTTTATCAGGCCATATTTGTATGTAGTCAGGTCATTACTCTATTATATTGACTTTAAATTTTAAACCAACGTTGGTTGGTTACGTAATGAGAAACACTTAAATTTGCATTTATTAGTTGTGATCCTTGTTGAATTGATAACCACTCAAAATTGGTCCTTTTCTTAACGCGGCTAAGAAACGAGTTTAATTAACAGAAAAAAGAGGGACAAAAACAAAATCGATAAGGACCACTTCCATTGATAAATCATTGGATGAAACTTCCTTCAAGGACAACTTGTCAGCAAACTCACATTTTCCCTCTTAAAAAAAGCCCACCCATTCAGGTTTGGGACGACTTGAAAGTTGAATCACTTCCTTCACACCTTTTTGTATTAAAATTCTCACATATTGTTTCCTTATCTGAAAGCTAAGTAGGAGAAGAACACGGATACAGCAAGAACCCAACTGTTGAGATCTAGTCATCTCTAAGATGATTCAAAATTTCAAATACACTGTCATTATGGGACACCATGAATGAGTTGAATCGTATATTGCATTGGAGCAAAACAAGCTTCCTATTGATGCATGTTATGTCTATAAGAATTTCTACCCACACAAAATCTCCATGCAATATTATCAGTCATCAACACAGCTCCCTGGTTTCTTAAAAAGCACTTATACATTGAATGTGCTTTGTGTACTTCAGGTATATAAGATGACTCTTCTTAATGTTAAGTTGTGCTACATTGTGATCCGTAATCATGAAGTAAGCAGCTTCCAACTGCTAAATTAAGGCTGAAGATTTGTACTTGAGTATTTTAATTGAACAATGAAGAATACTATGTAAGCTGAAGGGCACAACTGAGGTAATTTAAAGCTAGATCACGAAGAATTGAGAAACACTCTAGCTCAAGAGAATAACAGCAAATATCTGCGGAACGAGCACAATATGAAATGGTGGCTTAAGCCACCAGTTTCCACAAATTAATTCTTCAACTGTAACAAGTAGTTAAACACTTCCAATTTCAAGTTCAATTCAAAAATTCAGTGTACTACACCACTACCTGAAGATCCGCAAGCATGACAGCGATCGACAGAGCTTTGGAAAGAGGAGAGCGGCCGTCAGGAGTGAGAGGCAAAGACTGTAAAATCGGAATCGAAAGCTTCAAGGTCTTAAAGAGAATGCGAGAAGAGCTGGTCGAGAGCTTGCTCATGCTCATCCTCTCGGTAACCTCGTTGAAAGCATCGACCAACTCCACCACCATCTTCCCTCCTGGCTGCTCTGGCGTCCTTTTCTCCACCAGATTCCGAGAATCCAGCGCCGTCACCTCCCCATCTGCCGCCGCACTGCTCCCAGAATGAGCTCAGACAAAATATGCCTTAGGTTTTCCGGCGGGACAGTACCGTCGACGCCGGCGGACGAGTGTTGATTGGAATGCCAAGTTTGGAAGTAGAAATTTTGAACGGTTGAGATCTGTAGTGGAGCCGGAAGCAGCGGCGAAAGAGACAGCAGCGAAGGAGAAATTGGAACCGGAAGCGGCGGCAGCGGAGGGCCAGAGATGGTGAAGGCAGCAGCGCCGATGAGAAGAAATTCGAAGCAGAGGAGGAGGAAGCTTAAACCTGTTATAGTTGTTAAGTATAATTAGTCTCCTTAAAAGTTTAATTCTCACCTAAAAGAAAAGGTAAATAAAAATATGAATTTACCTTCTTTTTGTTAAAGTTTTGCAGCTTTATGGTACTTTTGCAATAATTTTTAAAACCTTATACTTTTGCAAACACCCTTTCAAAAGTTGGTATTTTTGCAATTCCGTCTTTTAAAATCCGCTGCAAAAATTATGCGGTAAATGCCTACTTTTGTACTAGCGTTGGTACTACTCTCGCCCTAGCACGCTTAACTTCAAAGTGTTTTGTTCTCACTTGAACCCTGAAAAGAAAGAGCTCTTGTTGACATGAAACAACCAGATGTGCATCCATTGGGCCTCGTTGAGGTGCTGCAGGCTAGGCCCAATGGCTTGCGGTGCTGCCCAGCGAAGCCGCGCCACATGGTGGGGCGCGCGCCACACATGGAGCACGTCTGAGCGTGTGCCCCACACTTGGGCACCACGTGGCCGTGCGATGTTTGGCGACTGCACGGGTAGGCATAGAGCGCGGGGCAGTACACGCAGGGCGCGCCTGAGGTGTGCTCCATGCACAAGGCCGGCTACGTGGGCATCGGCATCATGGCGACAACGTGTGTAGAGGATTAACTCAAAAATCTTAGAAGTGTACAATGTTTATCATCTATAATATAAATATATATTTTTTTTAAATATTTTAAGATTAATTTATTCCATATAAAATTATGGTTACACCGAAACCTCAAGGGATTGGCCTAGTGGAGCATGATAGGGTCTCGGTCTGACATGTCACAGGTTCGAGCCCCCAATAGTCTTCTTGAGGTGAGGCATATGTAAATCTCTCTGTAAGTGCTCTTTGAGCCCTTTAGTCTTCCCTGTCCTTGGACTGCGACGTCATCCCCTCACCCAAATTTTTTTCGGGTAGAATGTTCGCACCCGTTTTTTCTTGCCGCGCACCCGATTTTGGGTGCAACCTGGTTGCGCCCAAAATCGGAATTTTTTTTTAAAAAAAAAGATTTAATCTTGGACGCAACTATGTTGCGTCCAAGAGTAGAAACCGGGTTTGGGGATCCGGTTTAGGTTGAGCCGGTTCATCATTTAAAAAAAAATTATCTGAACCGGTTTACATTTAATTTAAATATTTAAATATAAAAAAAAATTGAAATATAAAAATTTAAAATTAAAAAAAAAAAATCAAATTTTGAATCTGGATCTGGGCGCTACACCGTTGTGCCTAAACTAGAGGGGGTTAATTTTAGGATTTTGGAGGGTTTAGGGTTTAGGGTTTAGGATATCATAGGACATAGGGTATGGTAAAATCCCCTAAATCTCAAACCCTTCAACCTCTAGTTTGGGCGGTGTGTAGAGGCGATTGAGCTCATAGGGTTTGACTCTTGTATTGAGAAATATCAACCTCATCGGTTTAGAAAAATATTATGTCCATATGTTGATATTGGGAGCTTTTCGGTGAAAATAAACCATATTAGCTTAAACCTTATACTGTAATGAACTAAACCCTAAACCTAAACCCCAAACCCTAAACCCTACCCTAAACCCCCTCACAACCAGTTGGGCGCAACGCCATTGTGCCCAACATTCTGGGCACGACACCGTTGCGCCCAAAATTGAGGGGGTTAATTTTAGGGTTTAGGGTCTCATAGTACAAAGGTTGAGAACAGATATAGGTTGAGAAACTCAAATAATCCCAAATTTGTTTGGGGTTATTTGAGTTTCTCTGATGGTCCTTCAGTAGAAGAGCTTCAGAAGTACATTTAGGGTTACGAAAAAAACTACAAAATATCGGGCCAATATATACATATTCAAGATATTTTATCCCCAAAAAATTTAATGAATCCAAACATTGAACCCTGATGAATGGACCCAAGCCATTAAAACCCTAAACCCTAAATAACCCTACCCTAAACCCCCTCACAACCAGTTGGGCGCAACGAGGTTGCGCCCAGAATTCTGGGCGTGACGCCGTTGCGCCCAACTAGTTGTGAGGGGGTTAATTTCAGGATTTAAGAGGGTTTGGGATTTAGGGTTTAGGGTCTCATAGGACATAAGGTAGGGTAAAATATTTCTGACACTTTAGGGTTTCTGACACTTCTCCTAGGTGGATTGATGGATAGAGCACATTTTCCTTACCCAGGAATCCCAATCGTTGAAGTTTTGTGTTTCCATCCCAAAAAAATCACTTTACAATGTCAAAATTTGGTAATTTTACTTTACAATTTGGAAAAGGAGTGGATTTACATCGACTAATCATATCCAACTCCATCCCGATCCAACATTTGTAGTAGTTGGATATCCTAAGTTCTAGGACTATGGAAATATGGGACCGTTACCACCCATGGTCCTTTGGATAACGTAATCTTGCATCCTAGCCTGAAATGGTTGCTCCCATCCTTCAATGCTTGCATCTTTCCATCGGGTCCAAACTCCGGGCAGGGGTAGAATCAGACAAAGATCATCAACTAGCCAAAGCTTTACAAATTCAAGGGTTAGAATACATTAGAAAAAAATAAAGGTTAATGATGATCGAATGTGGAAATGCTTACCGGTACAAAATGGTCACGGTTGCCTACAAGGGCTATCGCATGCACCGTAGTGGGAGGTTGTGCGCCTGGGGGAGCCCACATTGGGAGGAATGTGTGAGGTCCAGCATATGATAGCACACCAAGAGCCACCTGGTATCGTGTGGCAAATACCAAGCCGACCATAGGAACTTCCATCTAGTGATCCGTCGTGCATACCCCGGTAAAATTCACAAACCTGATGAGGTCCGATATGGGGGTGACATTATAAGCCGGGGTGTACAACGTTCGGCGTTGTTATAGCTCCTTGGAAAGCTCCCATCGGACGTACCGATAAGCGTCTTCGTCACGCCCTAATAGTACCGCAAGTGAACGGTACCCACAATGACCATCGCCCATTACATTATGTACTCCTCCAATGTAGGCGAACATAAATGAATCAATATTATCTCGACCCCAGTTGAAGCCGAGGTAAATAATGTCCATGTCACCATGAGGTGCTCTACTGGTGCTTTCTTTGCCAAGTGAAACTCCTCTACGCCGCTTACCGCTCGGAGGGCGTCCTTTAGATCCCACAGAGGAATTTTTCTGGTCCTCGGCCTTCTTCTTCTTTTCCTCGTCCTTCTTCTTCTTTTCCTCGTCCTTCTTCCTTTTTTCTTCCGCCACGTTCTCGAACCAACTAGGGTCCCTCTTGGTATCGTTCTTCTTCTTTTTAGGTCTACCCTTCTTGGTCGAAGCGGCCGGGGGCTCTTCTGCGGTACATGATCTCGGCTCATGGAAAGCTTTGTACCGGCGTGCAAAGTCGGTCTTCAGCTTTGGGGCCAATTCTTCGTTGCTCCAATCTCCAAACATGGAACCTAAGAGGACATCTTCTTCTGAGATAAAGACGTCCTCATTCGGTGCGAGCTCAGCATGCCCAACCCCTTCCCACTTGATTTGCTTCCAATAAATGTGGATTCCACTTGGCCTCAACGGGAAACCGGCCTTTACATATTCCTTGATCGTGTATGGGCAAGGCAGGCCTAGGGTGGCTCTCCAAAACACATCACGGCATTCTTCCTCGGGAATTTTTCCTTGCATGGCCCTAACAACTGAAGTGTATAACATTCTTAAGCACTTTTCCGAGACCTTATAAAGAATGCGCCTGAAAAATGTCTTCACCCAAGTCGGCCCGGTTACGATCTATGTGGGCGCCTTAAAAGCACTATGCTCCATATCACCCCTGATTTCCCGAATCTGATCAGCAAACATATTGTCAATTTGTTACACGAGGGTCTCCAAGCCTCCAACCGACGATTCGATCCCGTCCTTCAGCATAGAGTGCTGACTCTCAACCCTGAAAATAAAACCCAAGTTACGCTTAGTTGCATTTATGAATTTACCTTTTACATGATCACTTAATAATTTACCTGTTTGATGATCTTGTGCCGAAATGGAGAACCGTGTCGCACCATACACAGACTAGCATCTTCTTGTAGTCATCAAGCCATACCCTCTTCACGTATTCCATCAGCCAGGGTAGCTTATTCCACTTTTCCGTCAAGTATTCAAGTCGCTCGTTGTACACATCCTCGGTGGGCGAACTTAACAACCAACGAATATTACCACTAAAATGGTCAACATTGGGGACCCATTTCATTGCAAAAGCTTCCACGTTGCAGTTCACATGGACCCTACACAACAGATGCTTCGTGTTGGGAAAGACTATATCGACGACTTTCACAAGACCGAGCTCTCGATCTGACATGATCGCCTTGGGTTCCTGTCCCCCGAGAATGATCTTAAGGCGGTCCAAGGCCCATGTGTAGTGCTCCGTCGTCTCATAATACATGAATACGATCGCAATATAAAACTTACGATTGGTGCAAGTGAATCCAACAAACTCCAACAAAGGCATACCGTCCCTATAAATGTAAAAATTATAACATTTATATGCAATTACATATTTTAGATGTAATAATAGTGATAATTGAACATATTCATACCTGTTTGTCTTGTACATCGTATCCATGATGACGATGCTAGAGAACAAACTCAACAAATGTCTAGCTCCGGGGTGAGAAATAAAAATGTCACTCAAAACCTCCTTCCCTTCTTCATTGCGACGCGTCTCATAGCTTGTATAATAATGTCTCGCGTCTAGAAAATCCAGCATGTATTGCGGCACCGTCAAATTCCCCCTGCATTTCAGCCTCTCCTGACACTTGTAATTGTAGAGTTGGTTCCTTGATGTCTGTAACATCCCAGGCTAAGCTACCCCAGCCACCAAGCCGCCCAGCCACCCAACGGTGCCGGCGCCGGTACTGGTGCTGCCTGGTTGTCCAAGGGCATGCAGCCCACACACCCAACCCTTCCCCCATTTAAATGGTGCAGCACAATTGGTGATACAAGTGGTAAGGCATTGCCCTTGTATCTAAAGGTCCCGGGTTCGATCCACGTGGGCAACAACCTACCCATTTAAATGGGGGAAGGGTTGGGTGTGTGGGCTGCATGCTCTTGGACAACCAGGCGGCACCAGTACCGGCGCCGGCACCGTTGGGTGGCTGGGTGGCTTGGTGGCTGGGGTAGCTTGGCCTGGGATGTTACAAAAAAGTACACTTTGAATGAGAGGGGCTCCGACCTTATTGGGCCAGCCATTTCTCTATCCATGGGCCGCAGCCCATGTACCCCAACCAAATCCCCATGACTGGGAGGTTGTTCGTGAGACTCGAACTCGAGACCTCACGCTTTGACAAGAAGCCTTACGCTTCCTTGCCACCAATTGCACTACTGTAACACCCCCAAAACTTAACCCTTTTGGAAAGGTATTACCGCCAGTGACCCCAGTGTTCCTTACCGAGATCACCCAAGGCTTTACCGTTTAAATACAATTTATGAAATACAAATGATACATAATGATCAAAGCATTCAATTCCAAAACATAACATTGTCAAGGAAACATGAGGTACGGGATTACAACCCAATCCCGAATAGGCTAACACAGAGTTTAAACCAAATACAGCGGAAGTCTTATAAAGTAGGGTACAACGGAAGTCTTATAAAATACATTACAACCAAAGTCATTGTCCAAAAGATCTCAACCTGATTAAAGAAATAACTAAAACGTTCAAAAACCACCGTCGACTCCATAGTCCTTCTATCCTTCTGAGCTACTTTCTATCTGATGTGCCGAATCGAACGGATGACACCAGCCCACATGCAGAGAACAAAGTTCGTGGGTTAGTCTACTTGAATAGACTAGCAATGGTACGAAGTAGAATGGTTCGAAGCAGTCGTATTAGGTTAGACTCATCGCTTCTCGAATAACAACCGATGACGATAGTCAACCATCATACTCCTACTGGAATAAACAAGAGGTATGCACAAGAGAAGATTCTGGAAGACTGAATCTTCACAGAAATTGACTCGAAAGAAGACTCCAACGGAAATGAGTCTTTAAGGAATTATGACAAATCTGGAATGTTTACAGAATCATACAACAACGATTTAAAAGTTGACTGAGATGCTTCGGTTCACGACCAACCTCATCGCATACAGCGAATCCAGATTGGAAAGAGAACGTACTATGATCAAAGTCGAGACGAGTTTTCCTAGCTGCACTACTCGCCGAAGGTTTATTAATTATGTGCATCGAGTAGCACTTATCTGGTTTATATTACAAACCACACATCACATTATTAGACTTTTACATGTGTACCCCACCATTGGGACGACACATCTTAGTATACGTTTCGTCGAGAGTGACGTACACCGGAAGGTTGTGACACCAGCTAAGTGTCTTGTCTCTACACACTTGTGAAAGAGACCGATCATGATCTTAGAATAGTACCAGATGGAGACGAGCCACCCCGATACCAGATTATAAAGAAACGACCGGACGAAGTCCGAGTACATTCCTAACTAACAGTGCTAACCACATAGATACAACACAATAACCGTTACAGAATAAATCCACATAAAGGCCCAAAAGGCGATCACAGATAATAGTGCTGTTCTAACAGATATACAACCTATTATATGATTTTCAAAACAGTTTATAAATCACTTCCAGAAGAACACGGTAATAATCGTTCCAAATTAATTAATCAATTGAAATAACTGATAATCAATGTAAATATGGAAACGATGAGCAAGAGCGAACCGCCACTTGCCTTAATCCGCAGAATAGAAACAAGCCTAACGACAACGACGGGATTCCGGGCTCGACACGGGTATAGCTCCGCTAGCACAAACACCTTCGAGTCGACCCATAAAAGGAACCCTAAGTTAGATCCGACATAACAACAGTACGAATCTAAAAACGGCGAAAGAAATCGAAAGGAAAGACGCCACGATGACAACCAACCAAGCCAAAGCCACGAAGGCATTCTGGGCACTGGCGGCGGTCGCCGTTCTTGGCGGCGGTCGCCGCATTCATCACGGCGGGCGCCGTAAAGAACACGGCGGTCGCCGTGAAGAACTCCGACGACAGAACGAGAGACAAACTCACCCAAATGATGCGCGTTTCGACCCCTTTTTGCCTTGCCTCGATTCCAACCTCCAAAGGCAACCAAAAGGCTTCACAAGGGCTTCTGGAAACACCACCAACCGACACCAACGAAGCTTCCGAAATCCGGCGAAACTAACACTCCGACAAGGTGAAATTTTGGCAGAGATTCGGTGCTGGGATGGCTCAAAACCCCTCCCCCAACACCTCCTTTTATAGCCAAAGCAATGGGGACATCATCATCACCCTAGACGAGGCCGAGCAGGGCTAGATCGGCGCGGCCAGAGCTCGCCGACGACCAATGGGTAATGACCTCTGGGTAATCACGGCGGGCGCCGCAACTTTGCCTACGGCGGGCCGCGGCGGGCGCCGTAATTACGACGGTCGCCGTTCCTAGCCCTGGCAAGCCCAGAGTAGGAGACGACGGCCTGACACCTCGGGCCCAGCGACGGCGGGCGCCGTTACTGTACGGCGGTCGCCGTTTTTGCCTTTTCCCGCCCATTCAGCTTTTGAACGAGCAAGACATTAACACGGGATAAAAATTATCGTACGCGAACGCGTATAAACATCCGAAGCACGTCGTCTGTATTTTATTTCACTGAGAAAAATATTATAGATACAGAGCACATTACAGAATGTCTCAAGCTACCTGAATTAAATCCGACGTACTAAACAGGTACTCGGAAAAATTCCAAAATTCCCAAAATAACCTTACAAAAATACGGGGTATCACAATGTTAAGCATTTGGGATCCCCGTGTAGAAATAGACTCATAATAGCCTTCGGCTTTATTCTAGATGCTGACAAAACATTCACGCGCTCTCGTTGTTCCTGCGAAAGCCTGTCGACAAATGCATGACCAATCAAACTACTGGAAAGCTCATGGTCATGCGATCCACAAGCGACGAATAATCTCCAACGGTCAAATTTGAGCCAATCTCATTTCACAACCACCCCATGCAACTGAAACGGACACTCGCTCTTCTTTGTTCTCGCATTGTATCTCCATTTAGGGGTTGCCTCGGGAACCTCAGCCTTCTTCTTCTTCGCCGCTCTATATGGCCCGGACTTCTCACACGACAATATGACCTTTCGGTTAGGCCATGATTTACTTATTACAATCACCATATGCAACTCCAAACCTACGTTCTTAGCCCAACTGATCATACTATCTCTATCACTCCATTCTTCATCCGTAGTAAAATGAGCAGAATAATCCACTGGCGAATATTTGCTATCACTAGAGTCGTCCTATTTATGGGACAAAAATAAATTATAAATTAGGGGTTTTTCTAAGGGCGTTTCTTACCACGAATATATAATTTACTTAATAAATGATAAATTAAAACACCTAAATAACAAATTATTTCGCACATAAACTTTCAGAAAATTATTTCACAACTATATAATAGAATACTGAAAATACAAAAATAATACTGCTAACCTAAAACATGTATTCATCGTATGAATATTTTAATCAAAGTTCTAAACTACAACAAACTACTTTAAATTACTAAATTTGAAATAAACTTCGGAATAAATATATACGTATCCGTAAATTTCGTCATGAATCAAATCAAGACCGGGTGCATCATCTAAGTGCTCAAATGGACCGAGTGCATCATCCACCCTTGACAAAGACATTATCTAAAATGGATTAATGCCAAAATGGACAAATAGTTACATATATATAACAACAAAATGGACCAATGCCAAAAAGTTACCGTATGGTAACTTCTTGGGCACATTCAGGTTGCGTCCAAGAAGTTACCGTTTTACAACGGTAACTTTTTGGACGCAACTTGGATGCGTCCAAGAAGTTGTAATTTTTTTCATCAAATTTTTGGGAACACCCACGTTGCGTTCAAAATACATTAATTAAATTATATTTATAATATTTTTTCAATAAACCCAAATTTTTTTTTTTTTTTCCTAAAAAAAATGATTTTTTTTGATTTTCTAAAAAAAAAAATTAATAATCGAAACCTAAACCGGTCTATTTCTAAAAATATATTTCAAATTTTTAAAAAACCAAACCGGCTCTTGGGCGCAACCTGATTGCGCCCAAGATTAAAACTTTTTTTTTAAAAAAAAATCCAATTTTGGGCATAACCAAGTTGCGTCTAAAATCGGGTGCACCGCAAAAAAAAACGGCTGTGAAAAAGAATCCCATTTTAAAAAATTATGGTTACACCGACTAATTATTTTCCTCTAGATTCATGACAGTGGGGGAGAGAGAAGATCGTCGTAATCCTTTCCGCTGTAAGGTTCAGAGTGAAAGTTGTACAGAGTCTCAACGAAGAAATCAAACGGGTAAGAATTAAGGAGGCGGCATTGCGAAGGAGTTTTGGCTTCACATTTTGTGTACAAGACTCAAGATAAGGTAAATCCTCAGAATTCAACCATTCTGTTTTCGCTCTCTCTCTCTCGCTCGTTTCTGGGTGATGGCAATTGTCGTTTATCGGAATCAATCAACTCATTGATATATGCAGATTAGAACAAAGAATTATTGTTTCAGCTTTGCCATTTCTCATATTCTACATTCTCTACAGCGTCTTTCTCCATGATTCTCTCTGCATCCCTGAACCAGCCATGTCAGTCCACTCTATCTCTTCTTCATCAAGTCAAATCTTCAAGTGACTTAAACCAGCTCCACGCTCGCCTCATCACCACTGGGCTCATCCAAAACCCTTTTCTCACCCAAAAACTCATTCTCAAATTCTGCTCTTCAGGTCATCTGCCTCTAATCCAATTCGCCCGCTACGTGTTCCTATCACACCATGCGTACCAAAAGCAACTACCTCCGTCCGACCCTTTCCTCTGGAATGCAGTCATAAAGTCCTTTTCTCATGGAAATGATGACCCTAAACGAGCAATTGTGATTTTCTCTCTTATGCTTGAGAATGGTGTTTGTGCTGATGTCTACTCCTTGTCTCTGGTTCTTAAAGCATGTTCCCGGACTAGGTCCCTGAGACCCGGAATGCAAATTCATGGCTTGATAAGGAAATTGGAATTCGTGTCTGAATTGTACGTGCAAAATTGTTTGATTACGTTGTACTTAAGATGCGGTGAAATCGGACTAGCCGGCCAAGTATTTGATAGAATGCCCAAGAGAGACTCTGTTTCGTACAATCTGATGATTGATGGGTATGCTAAGAACGGGATGGTGGACTTGGCGAGGATTGTGTTTGACCATATGCCCGAGGAGGAGAGGAATTTGATATCGTGGAATTCAATTATTGGCGGCTACGTGCAGTCTGAGACTAGGCTTAATGTAGCTTCAGAGCTGTTCGAGAAAATGCCTGAGAGGGATTTGTTTTCGTGGAATGTGATGATTGATGGTAATGCCAAATGCGGAAGGATGGACATTGCAAGTGAGTTATTCAACAGGATGGGAGTGAGGGATATTGTGAGTTGGGCCACCATGATAGATGGGTATGCAAAATTGGGAAGATTGGATGCTGCAAGGGATTTGTTTGAACAGATTCCTGAGATTGATTCTGTTGTCTGCAATGCCATGATTTCAGGCTATGTTCAGAATGGTCATTGTATGGAAGCTTTGGACCTCTTCTATTATATGATGAGCTTGGATGAATCATGGCCTGATAATGCCACTTTTACAGTAGTCCTTTCTGCTGTTGCCCAATTAGGAAGGATTGAGGAGGGTGTAAGAATACATCATTACATCCTTGCAAACGGACTTGCTATCAAGGATAGACTCGGTGTTGCTCTTATAGACATGTATTCCAAGTGTGGTTGCATAGACGGCGCTGAGAAGGTTTTTGATGGATTGGAGGGGAAGAATGTGGATCACTGGAATGCTATGATCGGTGGGTTTGCTAGACATGGCTTGGGTGACCTGGCTTTCGAATTCTTGATGGAGATGCAACAGATTCCTCTGAAGCCGGACGATATCACTTTCATCGGGGTGCTCAACGCTTGTGGCCATGCTGGCTTGCTCAAGGAAGGTCAAATATGTTTTGAGCTGATGAGGTGTGTTCACAAGATGGAACCCAAACTGCAACATTTTGGATGCATGGTCGACATCCTTGGCCGAGCAGGCCGCATAGAAGAAGCCATAGGATTTATAGGAGAGATGCCTATGGAGCCGAACAGCGTTGTTTGGAGGACCCTGCTAAGCCATTGTATCAATCACGAAAACCTCCACGTGGGAATGAAGGTTGCTGAGCATCTGATGAGTTTGGACTCAAGTGATTCGGGCTCCTACGTGCTCCTATCCAACCTATATGCCGAGTTTGGGATGTGGGAAGATGTGAGTAGGATGAGATCATTGATGAAGGAAAGAGAACTGAAGAAAGTTCCTGGGTGTAGTTCTATCGAGCTCATGGGAGTTGTTCATGAGTTCTTTGTGGAAGACAAATCTCATTCTCAAACTGCCCAAGTCTACTCCATGCTGGAAAGCTTGTCTGCTTCAGGCGTCTCAAATGGATCCTCGTCTGGATCAACAAGCGGATGAGTTGTGGTTAGGGGTGAAATGCCACTCGAATCAACATGATGGTGGAATCGAGAAACAACATCGATCATATGAAGTTCCAGCCTAGTTTAGATGATTGAGACGCAATTGCGTGCACTCGTGCAGTGCAAACATATCTAATGTAAGAACACATTGTTGTTTGTATATTTATAGTAGATTACAGTTCCAGTACAAACTAAAAAGGCCATAGTAGCACAATAAGAGGACAAGAGAAGACACTGGAAAGCGGCAATTTTTTGGGTTCATAAGCCATTACAACTAGAGATTAAATCCTCTGCACCCTTTCTATGCTTTCTTCTATGTACTCTATAGGTTAAACTTGTTTATTTTATACCCTAAATCCTAAAATATAAATCCTAAACCCTAAAACATAAACCCTAAGTCATAAAATATAAATCCTATATCCTAAACCCTAAAACCCTATACTCTAAAATCATAAACCTTAAACTTGTTTATTTTATACCCTATATCCTAAAACTCTAAAACCCTAAATCCTAAGATCTTGTTGAGTGAATTCTACATGGGCATTTTGTTTTTTTAATATGGTTAAGAGTGAATGGGCATTTGGTGAGGAGATGGATGATGTCTTCAAGAGGGTTGTCACAAGAGTCACATGCCAGAGGAACCGGGACATGTTTTTGGGCTAGTCGCATTTTTGTTAGTAGGCCATCATGGCAAATTTTCCAGATGAAGTTCTTAACTTTTGGATACGTGTCAAGTTTCCAGATCCAGGAAAGATTGTCAATGGTAGGGTTCGAGTGATTTGTAATAAGATCGAAGGCTGTTTTGGTGGAAAACCATCCATTTTTACTAGGAGCCCAATATAATCTATCTGGTATTGTGTGTTGCGGGATAGGGGTGTCTAAGATTTGTTGAACAACATAACCGTCTAAGATTTAGTTTTATTCCATGTACCATTGCTGTTAATAAATTCACTAACAGTAGTGGAGTGGTTAATAGTAGTCATTGATATACTATGATCTTTAAGATTGAGGTTGTTGATCCAAATGTTTGTCCAGAAATTGATAGTTTTACCATCTCCAACTAACCATTGAAGTCCATACTGGAATTCTTTCTGGAGTCTGATTAAGTGAAACCCTTGCCAGGAGTGGTTGCCTTTCTTCGAGTATTGAAGAATGTTGAAATTTTTGAGATATTTTTCGTTGATAATTTTGACCCAGATATTATCTGGTTCAGCTAGGATTTTCCAGATGAGCTTCATTTGGAGAGCCTTGTTCATGTCTTGTGTTTTCCTAATACCAAGACCACCGTGTTCTTTGTTTTTGCATATCTTATCCCATCCAATTAATGGTTTATATGTGGCCTCTTTGTTCCAGAAAAAAGATCTATTCATTTTGTCAAGTTCTTTGTGAATTGATGTAGGTAACATGAAGCTTTGCATGATGAAGTTAGGTTTAGCAGCTAGGTTTGATTTTATTAATGTCGATCTACCTTCTTGGGAAAGAGAGTTAGCTTTCCATCTTGTAAGTTTATTTGTTGTAGTAGAGATTATGTCTCTAAGGGTATTTTGGTTAACGTTTCCATTGATGATAGGGCATTCTAGGTACTTTTCCAATGAGGTAGTTCTTGGGATGTTTAGGATTGTTTGAATCATTTTTTGTGTGTTGTTTGGTGTATTATTTGTTGTTTGGAAAGCAGATTTATGATAATTAACACTTTGTCCCGAGATGGAGTAGTATTCCTCAATTATGGTTTTAACTTGTGAGCATGCTCTTTGGTTTGCTTTTACGAAGATGAGAATATCATCAGCAAAGGCGAGGAATGTGATATTGGTACCTCTTCTGGTGACTCTGAAGCCAAGTTGGTTATTGCTTCTAAAGCTTTCTTGTTGTAATTTCCTGGCCAGGATTTCTACCCTATGAATGAAAAGAAAGGGGGGAGAGGATCACCTTGTCGTAAGCCTCGCTTTGGGTAAAACACATTAGTAGGGCCATTGTTGACAAGAACATAGAATGAAACTGTTTCAATGCATTCTTTGTTCCAGCCAATAAATCATGGCGAAAAACCAAATTTTTCTAAAACTTTGAGAATGAAATCTCATTCGATTTTATCATATGCTTTTTCCATATCAAGTTTGATTGCAACCCAACCCTCCTTTCCTTTTTTGCTACGGAAGGAGTGGAAGATTTCATGAGCTATTAGGATATTATCATGGATGGCTCGATCAACTACGAATGCTCTTTGTAAGGGGTGGATAAGTTTGTTCAAAATAGGTTTCATTCTATCTGTCATGATTTTTGAAATTGTTTTATAGATAGTTGAGCATAAACTGATTGGTCGGTAATGATTTGTAGAGTTTGGATTGTCAAATTTTGGAATAAGTGTTATAAAGGTGTGGTTTACTTGTTTAAGTAGTTTTCCGGAGTGGAAGAAGCTTTTGATTGCTTTAATTACCACGGGTCCAACAATATGCCAGTATTTCTGGTAGAAGAGTGTTGACATGTCGTCTGGACCGGGTGATTTGTTACTACCAATAGAAAAGATGGCTTTTTTAATTTCCTCATTGGTAACATTTTTAGTTAGTTCGTTATTGTCAAGAGGTGTGACCTCAATCTCAATGTTGGAAAGGTAATGAAGAAGTGTATTGTTATTAATACAACTTTTCTTGAATCTTTTTTCAAAATCTGATCTTATTTCTTTAAGGATATTTTCCAGACCAGTAATGATCGTGCCCTCCTGGGTGCGGATTTTTCGGATTATTTTCCTGCTACGTCTACCGGTGGCTATTCTGTGGAAGTAGTTAGAGTTTGTATCAATGGATTTGATATGTTTGATTTTAGCACGTTGACTCCAATATTTTTTATGGAAAGAGAGGATGTTCTCTTTTTTGGATATTAATCTGTTTTATTTTGCGATTAGAGTAGCATTTGGGTTGGTGCTGATTTGAATCTGCATCTTGGATAGATCTTCTTCCATCGCTTTTAATTATTTGAAGATGTTCCCGAAGGTAGTTTTATTCCAGTTTTTGGCACTTGATTTCAGAGCAGCTGTTTTCTTCACTAGGTTATACATATGGGATCCAGGGGTATGGATACGCCAAGCTTGCTTGACGATGTTTTCAAGTCTTTTCTGTGAGTCCACATTTTTTTAATCTAAAGGGTTGAGCTTTGATTTGGTTCTGGTTAACCAGATCTACTGATATAGGGCAGTGATTAGAAGAGGTAAAAGCATGGTTTTTGGTGAAAATGTATGGGAACCATTGTAGAATTTGGTCCTGGATGAGGGTTCTGTCTAGTTTAGAGTAAATATTATCGATTTCTGTGCAGTTTTTCCGCTAGGTGAAATCACATCCTTGGGTTGGGATATCCAATAAGTCACAATTGTTTTTTAGGTTTCGTAATCTATGGAATCTGGACAGCAGCAGCAGGATACCACCAGACCTTTCCGAACTATCTTGTTTTTCATTGAAATCGCCCATGAAAATGTAGGGGATATTAGTTTGCACAATAAAGTTAGTGAGGTGTCCCCATAAAAATCCTTGTCAGAGTCTCTCGGGGGGGCATAGATAAAGATAATCATAATACTAATGTCTTTGTCAAGAATTTTGTACTTTACAACAATACACTGGTTGTCAATGTGAGTTCATTCACAAATCTCGTTGTATAATTGGTGTTCTTTCCACATAACGCAGATGTCACCGAAGAAACCTATAGCAGGGGAGTAGTGGAAATTATCAAATACAGCTTTCCTCCAAAGATTTTGTTTAGGATCTTTATCGGTTTTAGTTTCAACAAGGGCTAGGATTTGTATTTTTTCTATTTTGCAGAAGGAGTCCACATCAGTCCAAAGGTTTTTTCGACAAATGCCTCGACAGTTCCATAGGCTTATCTTCATAAAAACAATTTTGGGGTTTTTGCAATTCTAATTAGTCTTGCTATGGGTGCGAGTTCAATTTTATTAGTTGTCCTTGTTGGATTGGTATTATAAGAGAAGCAATCCTTGAATATAGTCTTCTAGGAGAGATCAAAATCACTCCAAGTTGACATTTCCGCTTTTGATCGTGAATTGATGGATAATTCTTGGTTATTGTACAAAAGGCAAGACAATGTTTTAATGGGAAAAAATTGATTGACTTGAGTGGTACCACGACAGGAGTAGCTAGATTTACTAGTGAGAGTAAGGTGTTTGTTTCTATCCTTGGAAGGCCAAAGAAGGTTTGCAATATTTTTGTGAAGATAGTTTGAGAATTTAGTCTGATTGAGCCGAGGGAATGAGCTCCCTTTGAAGTTAGGTAGCTGATGGGTAATACAAGACAAAAGTTTAAACTTAAGATAGATGTTATAATTGTTATAATCATCAAGTAAACTTTGGTGGTCACAATATAGGATCTGTATGATCATAGGATGAATACAAGGTTGAGGGGCTTGGTCCCTTGCTCTTTCATTGTAGGGGGTGACCCTTTTAATCCTGTTAACAAGATTTTTGTTTTCCAAGAGTTTAAACACAGAACTTGGAGAGGGAAAGAGCCACATGAAGTTCAACGATGGCTTACTAAAGATCCACAATCGCCATTTCATGGAGTTAAGGTCATGATATGAGTCGTTCAGAACTTGAGACCTGCACAAAGAGGAAAAGAAGGTCGTTAGTTTGTTAAAAAAAAGGTAGAAGATAAGTAGAGTTAAGGCAGGAAGTCTTGTGAAAACTGTTGATAGTAAGAAGGGTGAAAAATTCACATAACATAACCTCTTGAGAGGAGGAGGTGTAAATGATAATTCCATTAGTAGAGATAGTAGAAGTAGTGCAATAACAGGGAGCAGTGAGATAGTGCAATAATAGATATGTAATATACGTCAAACTAGAACTCAGAGTGAGGATCTGATTACAAGTAACATAGTGGATATATAGGATGTTGTATACATATATAAAACATAGGTAATGTTTCCTGGAAGGGAATGAGACTTTACAGATCATAGAGCATTTAAATGTAGTGCACTTTCTAGTTATAGAGTTTTAAAGATAAGTTAAAGATAGCACAAAGCACCATCTGCTTACTTCACGGTTGACATTTGATAAGTATTTGTGATACAAATAGTAAGAGTAATATGCTTTCCTAGACAGTTCAACGTAGTGGGTACTCAATTTATGGGAGAACAAAACATTAAGCCATGGATGTGGATCCCAGCTAATGTTCAGCAGTTGAATCTTATTTGGTAAATGTTTGTTATTATGCCAATCACAAGATTTCCAATTGGATAAGGTAGCATAAAGGTTGTTCATCACAATTGTATAGGATTTTGAATCCAGTTGATAGAGTTGGTGTAGTCAAGTAGGCTACCAGAGACCAAAAAAGCTTGGTATACTAGAAGCAGAACCAGAGGATAAATAAACTCAATATCCAAATAGTCATAGTGGATTGAATGACCATAAAAGACATTGAGTTTTTAGAGCGCAACAACAGTTGAGGTTAAGCCCTTAATGTTGTTAATGTTAGTAGCATTATCCAGATATAGAGAGTTAGTTTTAGTGTTGATAACAACAATATTTTTAGTGATGTATGCTTGTGAAGCATTTTTTAATAGGGGTTTCCGAGCATATATGTGTAGAAACATAGATTCCTTTTTTATTCAAATAGAATGAAGGCAAAATCAGTTTAAGAAAAGAGCAGTAAGAAATGGCAAGTCTCGCAGCAAGATCACAAGCAAGGCCAAAAGTAGATTCAAATTCCACACAAATAAAAGAGTAAGGGTGAAGTCGGTAAAGAGTGCCAATAAGCAAAAATTTAGTAAAGGAATTATAAATCCAGTAGATAATCCAACAATAATGTAGACAGATGAAGGTAGAAGTTGGTTGAATACACCTTAGGTTAGACTGGAGAAACTTCGACTGCCACCAAGGAGTGTCCATAGCACTAGTACCCATCACCCAAAGCCACAACGGGAGTTGTTCGGAAGGATTATGCAGAAAAGACATCACATACACCAGTATAGCCAGTGAAGAATGTTGAACTACACCCGAAAAAGTCATACCAACCCTAACCGCGATTAGAGAGAGGAAGAGGAAAATGGATTTTCTCCTATACCAAGAAGCAAAATCATCTCCAAAGAGCATGATGATTGAACAACTAAAAAGAAGAGGATTAAACCCCAATATTGACCCAAGGCTAGCCGGAATCGAAATTTTTTAGGAGAGGAGTTCTCGAATCGCCCTCAAGATCTAGCAAAAAGACCATATCAATAAGAAGAAGGTTGTTTGGGATGTTCGAGGTTTGTTGTGATTTAGTACACTCGATTGAGAGAGAGTTGTTGCTCGGAGGTAAGGCCATAGAAGCAGGCGACGCTGGTTAGGGTTGGTTATGGAAGGGGGAAAGAGGGAAGAGAGGTAAGAAAGCATTTTTTCCATTAGGGTTTTTTAGAATTTTTTTAAAAACTATAAATCTTAAATCTTAAACTATAAACCTTAAATATTAACCCTAATTTGAGATTTAAAATATAAAATAAGCAAGTAAAACTTAAAGGGTGCACAATTAGGATGTAGAAAATTTAATGTGTTACAATTAGGGGAGGGGTGGTCATGGGTGTTATGCTTATGAGGTAAGCTGTGAAGACTTGACAATTGACATAATAAATGAAATTCAATAAGAATCTACTATATATCTACTAAACTAAAACCCCTCTATGCGACATGGCATCCCCTATTAAACTCACTCCCTCCTTATGCCACATGACATTCTCTTATTTTTTCCGACACATGGCATTTTCTCAATTTTTCATTTTTTTAAATTCGACATAATAAATTTATATCAGATTCAGCGTTGTGCATCCGATCTAGACTGGACCGGACTTTTTACAATCCTTGGACCGAAGATCGGACCGGACCGATATGATTCGGTCCGGTCAGGTCTTGGACCGGTAAACGTATTTTTTTTTTAATTTCTAGTTTTATATAAATTAAAAATTAATTATTTTTCTATATTTATAACTATTGTGTATAATATTAGACAATATATTTTGGTATTAATTTATATTTATAATAGAAACTAATTTTAATAGTGTTATGAGATATTAATATATAAAATAAAATTAAAAACAATAAAAACCAATCCATCCGGTCTAGACTGGAAACCGACCGGGTTTGGACCGGACCAGACCAGAATCCTAAAAAATATGGACCGCGGACCGGACCGAAATACACCCGGTACGAGCCAATTTTGCACACCCCTAATCAGATTCTCCTATTTCCTAAACTAAGCATGCTAATCACAAGAATGATATGCAAAGATCCTTTTTTCCAAAATTTAATATAATAATTATATATAAGAATATTCTATTTTCAAAACTAAACATGTCAATCAAAAACATGTAACTTATATATATTATTCTATTTCCATAATTAAACACGAATAAAGGCAAAAGTCAAATAGAATTAGTACGACATCTCTTTGGTAAATTGGTGAAACACGTAATAATTATATGCTTTTGCTTCAATTTATTAAAAGTAAGCTAACAAGTCGACAATCTATTTTCTAATAATTGAATTAACAAATAAATTTATTAAATTTTCATCACCTTTAAATAAAGAATACGATATAAATACAATAAGGGAAACCTATATACTACATTAAAGCACTAATTATCTCTTTTACATGTCAACCCATGAGTTATGCCACATAGGCAAATCTCAATATAATTACACTTTTATCCTTCTCTAAGTTTGATATCTACTTTTTCTATTTCTTATCTATTTAATTATTTACTTAAAATAACTTACCTTAATTATACACATATTATCATCTCGAATATTATTGATATCTTGTTACCTTATTATTTTCTTTTTATTTGTGAGTAAATTTATTCATAGGATAAACTTTACCTTATTAGTTATGTTACTTCTTATTTATAATGAAAACTATTTATAATGTATATATATATGTGTGTAAACAAAATTTTAAAATACGTTAATCTTATTTATAAATTAATATATAGAGCCAAATTAAAATATACATTTTAACCATGTAAAAGGTACATTTTTGAAAATTATATACCTAAAAACGTAATGTACTTATAGTTTTAATGATTAAATATATATAATTGATAACATGTGATTGAAAATATAATTGGTCAAGTATGATTCATGACGCAAAAGTGTTAATATATATTAAAAATATTTGAAATAATTATGTGATATGATTTAACTATTTTTTCCTTTTGATTAATTGTACATAATCAATCGTTCTCATTACTTAAATCTAATTTTTATATTTTCTTATTCAGTTATTTGTATGAAATTCCTTATCACCATATGTTCAAGAGATTAAGCTTATAATTTATCAGTTTAGTTCGTAAATATTTAATAATATTTTAATTTCAAAATTTAGTAGTAGAATTAGTAGCCCATAGTCCATTTTAGAAACTCATGTGCAAAAATACCACAGTTTTTACAATGTTGCATAAATGCCTAAAATAATTAAATTTATACCAAAATTATAGCAACAAATGCCCAAACTCTAAAATAGGAATTTTTAATAAAAAGATAAATTCTAATTTCATTAATAATTATTTTCATTTAAAAAAACATAATAATAAATTTAAAATACAAAAAGTAAAATAAAATAACCCTAAAATTACTTTATCCACAGCCCCTTTCATTTCCTCCATCATCCTCTTCTCTGCAGCATCGCAATACAGACCTCACCCTCACCTCTCGTCGCCTCGTCTCGCCCCCTCGCCTCGCCATCTCCCAGATCTCCTTCTCCTCCATCTGTACCGACGGCTGGAAGCCATTCTCATCCGCTCCAACGAAATCGACAAGCAGCCATTGCTAAAAGTAGGAAAGTTAAGGATTCTACTCCATTGGAGGATGGAGGTGGAAAAAGAAAGAGAAAAGTTGAGGTGCAAGTTGATGGAGTTAAAGTCCGGAGTTCATCGAAGCAACAAAAAAGGCGCAAGGGAAAAACCAATGAGGACACATTCAAGGGACAGGTATATATATTTTTATTTAGGCATTGCATGTGCTTAATTTGACCTTCGAATTTGGGGATGAACAATCTAAGCATCAAATTACGGTTTAAAATGTTGGCCTAAAGTGAATTCGTAGATTAGGGTTTAAAATTAGGTAAGCAACAAATTTGGGAATTACAATCTAAGCATCATATTTTGGATCATTTTGTGCTAGATGTTGATGTCTCATCCATGTATTATGATCAATGCATCTACCTTATAAGTAGCACTCATCAATATTGTTCCCAAATTACAGTACCCTGCAATACAATGCATAAGCTTACTTAAAGATGTTCTCCAACTATTAGAAATTTGGTTGAGAATTCATATTTTTTTTTTCCAAATTAGGCACTTTTATTAACTTTATTCTTAAATTAGGCTCAGATTGAAACTTATTCTCAAAAGAGGTTGGCTGAAGGAGCTTCGGGCTAAGTCGCTGTTCGGAAAAGCGACTAATTCATATTTACTTATTTATAATAAAAAAACGCAATTTAAAATAAAAACAAATAATAAAAATATATGAGTCGCTGAACGAAACAACGACTCATATATACAATTTTTTTCCATATTAAAAATTGAATTTAAAAACTAATATATTTAAAACAATGCATGAGTCGTTGTTTGGAACAACGACTCATGCGTTTTTTTAATATTTTATAACTGAATTTCTTATACTACGTAACATAGCAAAAAAAATAATAAGCATGAGTCGTTGTTTCTATTTTTTAATTTTTATTTTTAATATGAAAAACTTAAATATATGAGTCGTTGTTTCAAACAATGACTCATATACTTTTTTTTATTTTTTATTTTATAATGCAATTTTTAATTATAAAAAAAATAAAATCACCTCAGCTTTGTCTTTAGTCGTTGTTCTCTGCGACGACTCTTAAGAGAATAGTCGTTGTTCTATACATCGACTCACCCCGAAGCTCCTCAGCCAGCCTATTTCGATAATAAGTTTCAATCCGAGCCTAATTCAAGAATAAAGTTAATAAAAGTGTCTAATTTAGATTTTTTTTTTTGAGAATTTATGTATTATGTCATGTCCTGCATCAAGATATCTTCAGAGAAAATTGTAAATTAACCGTGGTGTCATAAGAAGATTGAAATACAACAGAAATGATTTCATGCAAATACAATAGGGGAGATCTAGAGACTAGAGCAAGCACTTGCAAATGGTCAAAATACTGTAACACCCCCAAAATACCCTTTGGAAATATTACCGCCAGTGACCTCAGATTACACATCGGGGGTCACCCAAGGCTTAACCAATTTATAACAAACTGTATAATAACATAAACTTTATTAAATGACATACAAATGCCCAAATAATATCTTAATTCAAATGTCGAAACTACAATTCGATAACAAAATCGAGTACAAATATTTATTACAACGGAAGTCTTGAAATAAAATTACTCAACGGGTTTTGACCTTGCGATCTTACGCCTAGGATCTCAACCTTGGAAAAATACAGAAAAAGCCAACTGCCTTCACGTCGGGTCCTTTCCTTTACTGGTGCGGAAACTTATCTGATGTGCCGTATGAGATGGATGACACTAGCCAACCATGCAAAGGAAATTAATCGATTGGTTAGTCTAATGAAAGACTATGCAAGGGTAGAAATAAAAGGTTCTAGTGATCGTAACCGTTTACTATCATTGTTCCGCGAATAATAACCGAAGGAACGATACATAACCCGGAACTTTCACGGAATGATTAGAATTAGACATGCACTGAAAAGAAGACTCCAAGGGATTGAGTCTTATGGGAAACGTATGAAAAATTGTTTGGGAACGTTAAGTTTACACACAAGTTTAAAACGACCTTGATTATTTGGGTCCACGACCAACCTCACCGTGCAATGTGAATCCAGATTGGAAAGAAGACTTACTCTAACAAGAGTCCGGGCGGTTTCCACGTTGTACTCATCGCCCGAGGGTATATTAATTATGTGCATAACTGCACTTATCTTATTTAATTCCAAAACGTATATTCACGTTAAAGCTTTTATAATATATATATATATATATATATATCATCTCGATACGAGAGATATCTTGGGAATATTTCCCGAATGTTTGGCACCAGCTGTGTGCACCACCACCTATACTCGGATAGGGGTAGGTCATGACCAGGAAAGTGTTAGGGAAAAATCATCCTAAGCACCAAGTTATAAAGAAACGACTAGACCTCACAAGGTACATAGCGTTCCTACGAATACTCGTTCTGACTACACATTTAAGTTCACACATAAAATCCACACCAATACCATCATGGTAATAACAGATATAATAGCGTCGTTCTAGTAATATATACAACCTATTATAATATCACATTTTAATCACATCATTTATAAAATCTATTCCCGAACGAAAACAACACTTCACTCCATTTTAATTAACAATTAAGTAATTGATAATTAACGGAAATATGGAATGATAAGAAAGAGCGAACCGCCACTTGCCTTAATCTAGTGAATTGACGATGTCGAGTTTCGGGATCTGGAAACTGGAATCTGGTTATGGATTCCTACGACAACGATGAAACCCTGGGTTAGACACATTACGGACGAAACGATACGAACGGAAACGATACGAATTGAAAAGAACGAAAGCCTGAGTCGTGACCGTGGTTGTCCAAGCCACGATCGCGCTTGCTAAGGCAAGTCGTGGTCGCGGTTTGGGCTTCCACGGTCGCGGAATTCTCATCCCCGCGATCGCGGATCCCTCCCTCCGACACGACTCTAAATCGATTCGAGGCTCACCGACGACGAAGACGATGATGCTATCTTCTCCTCCTTGAAATGCCACCACTTCAAGCTTGCAAAGGCACCACGGCGACCACAAAACTCCGGTGAACACTCCGACGAGGGCACGAGCTCCGGCGAGGCCACGAACGAGAGAAAGAGAGCGAGATCGAGTTATGGATGCCATTCTCCTCCGCTGAAGACCCCCTTTTATAGGGCAGGAAGGAGCTCGACGTCGGCCACACGAATCGACTCACCTCCCTCAACGGCGAAGTTACGAAACGTGGGAAAATCCAATCGGCGTTCTCGGAAGAACGACAAAGGAGACGACGAACAGGTTTCTGCCGTCGCGGAAATGCCGTGATCGCGTCTGTGGCCTCTGGTCGCGGTTTCACTCGTGGTCTTATGCTAGAATTTAATTTTAGTATCCATAAAAATATTCTAAGACCCCAAAAATGCATCAAACGTATATTATAACGTTCAAAACGATTATTACAGAGATTTCGAATACGCTCAACGCGTCATACTTACAGAATGAGGGTTGAGAAATTACCCAAATACCCTTACTGAAATTGAGGTGTATTACATCACTACCCCCTTAAAAAGACTTTCGACCCCGAAACTAGGCCGATAACAGCTCGGAGAAGTGACCTATTTCTAAGTTACCCAACCTTATAAGTTTAACCATGCCTAACCCATTTAACACTTTGTAAATTGATTCAAGCAATTCTAAGTTAAATTTATAAGTTGGTTCAAATTACAGTTAACGTAAGGTTAACCATATAATTTACCAATTATAACTTGCTTTCACCAAACATTACCATATTACCCCTATGGTAACATGAGGATTATTACATTACTACCCCCTAAAAAAAATAGTTTCGACCCCGAAACTAACATCACTAAGGTAGAGGGACTGCTTTCACCATTAACCTCACTACCTGAACTTAGTATCCTTAATCATTTCATCCTTATACTTGCTCCTAGGAAAACGATATTTTTCCTCAATCACACCACTATCTTGCATATCTTATCTCCATGTGCTACACTTGTAATAACTCGTGACTACATCCGTGAGTCATCATTACCTTAGGATAGTAGTTTCCAAAATCCTCGCAATAGACTTGTTATACCTTAAGCATGAGAACACACATTTCTCTTTCCACTTTTCTCCTTACAAACCTCTCTCAGAGAATTTACCTTATATCCCTTAAGTTGATATCCTTTAATAAAGGCCGAAAAACCGCACACTCCTTTTTTTTAACCTCGCACTCTATCTGGGCGGCACCTAGTGTAGCCCAGAAAACCCGATTTTCTTGGGCTGCACTAGGTGCCGCCCAAGATGGGTTTAAATTTTCTTTTTATTAAAATTATGATTTAAATTGAATTTTTAAAAACCGGTTCAGTAGACCGGCTTATTGGGCGGCATATATTGCCGCCCACTAAGCCGGTTCACTGAACCGGTTTGTTGTGGGAAAAAGGGTTTATGGGCGGCACTATGTGCAGCCCAGAAAACCGGTTCACTAAACCCGGATTTCTGGGCGGCACAGAGTGCAGCCTAGGGAGTATACGACTGAAATTTAACGGTCAATTTGGGCTGCACATAGTGCCGCCTAGAATTATTCTGTGTGGTCATGTGGCCGGCTATATATATGGGAGATGTAATAGTATACCACCATTGAAAGATACAACGGAAGTAAAAACTTCAAACCCACTGTAATTTTCCGACTATATATATGTCGTCGTCAAGCGATCCTTTTTGGAGGGGGTTGTCGGAGTCGTCTTCGAGCGCGCCCACGTCTCTAGATGATGAGGATGATTTTCAGTCGTCGATTTCTCCTCAGTACTTCAAGGTACGTAATATTTTTAATTTTTATTGTATAAAATGATTAGATATTAACTATACTTAGTTTTTAAAATGTAGACTGTTTAGAAATAATGCATATTTTTTGTATATTAATTTGTATAAATTTAATTATTAATTAGTTTCTAATGTACTAATTTTTGTATATAAATAGGGTGATTCTAGTGATGATGAATTTTTAGCAATTGACTTCTCATCCCATTTTACTACTAATGAGATATTTCCGAGTATGGAGGGATTGAGGCAGTGGGTGCAAAAGGTCGGTTTTAGTCTTTCTATGGTGATCACTACTAAATCATCAAAGTCTAAAAAGATTGTTTTTCATTGTGAGAGATCCGGGTTACCTAGGTCCGGTAAGAAAAAGAAGTTAGTCGATGGTAAAAAGGTCAGTCCGATACGAGTGAATAAAGCTAGGTCAAAGAAGAAGGGTTGTCCCTTTTTATTGCATGGTATTTTTAGGGAAGGAAATGCTATTAGAGATCCTGGGTGGACCATATCGGTTGTTAGAGGATGCCATAACCATATGCTTTCAACCACCTTGATTGGTCATGCATTTGCTTCCCGACTTACGATGGAGCAGCGTAGAAAAGTGATGATTGATACTGCGGCGGGTGCAAGACCCAAGGTTATTTCTACATAGATTAGGAATGAATATACGGGTTCAACGGTATCGAGGAGGCAAGTGTACACTGTTAGGGATAAGGAGAGGTTGAAATACCTGGGCAATCTGAATGTGACACAATGGTCATTGGGGTTTTTGAAGGACAAAGGCTATTTGTTGGACAATGCTACTAAAACGAGGGAAGATGGGAATGAGGTATTGGCGTGCTTGTTTATTTCTCATCCAGACGCTCGACATTTATTGTGCATGTTCCCTAATGTCGTCATCATGGATTCGACGTACAAAACCAACAGGTAAACCTTACTCGTTTTAGTATTATGAGTAGATAATGATATTTTTGGCAGGTTTAAAGTATTTTTTGTGTTTCATTTATAGGTACGGTATGCCACTGTTCCAGATTGTTGGGTTTACTTGCACCAACTTTACATATTGCATTGCTCTTGTGTTCATGGAAAGGGAGACGGCAAGCCACTATTCATGGGCATTGACACGATTGAAGTGGTTGTACGGGGGGAAAAGTCTCGTATGCATCATGTCTGATCGAGAGCTAGGACTGATCAAGGCTGCCAAAATGGTGTTTCCGAAGGTTCGACATCAATTGTGTCAAGTCCATGTAGACCGTAATGTGAAGGCATATGCTAAGTTGATGAAGATTGATGAGAAGAAATTCTCGGGAAGTGTTCATCGGGTGATGAGGTCTCACACAAAGGAGGAGTATAGAGAGCGACTTGCTCACTTTAAGGAGATATGGAATGAAGGCCTTGTGAAATATGTCGAGGAAACTTGGTTTAAAGACCATAAGAAAAAGCTAGTTGCGGCATGATGTGATGATGTTCTCCATTTTGCCACAAGAACATCAAACAGGTAACTTTCATACAAACATTTGCAATCAAATTGGGTTTTAAAATTCATTTAGTAAATTGTAAACGATTATATTATTTTCAGGGTTGAGGGTCAGCACTCTATGCTTAAGGACATGATTGAGACATCCATTGGAGGGTTCGACACAATTATGCAACACATCGACAACATGTTTGTTGATCAGCATCGGAAGATCCGATTTGAGATGACCAAGAACTGCACTGCCTTTCCCATGGAGATAGTAAATGGCCCTGAGTGGGTTAAGGTCTTCTTCAAGCGCCTCCTTGAAAAGTGCTCTGAGAAATGCTTGAGAATGTTATATGCCCAAGTTGTGTTAGCAAATAAGGGGAAAATTGGGGACAAATGTGATGATTTTTGGTGGAAGTCCATACTAGGACTGCCTTGCCCACACACAATTAAGGTCTATGTGGAGACGGGTTACCCGTTAGTGCCTGAAGAAGTTGATATTTTCTGGAAGCAGATCAGATGGGAAGGGGTGGATGCTAAGGATCTTGATGTCGATGATGGTGTTGCAATCACAGCGGATAATGTCACGGTGCAGGACTTCGTTGAAGAGTTCTTATGTGGGAAAGTTGATGGATTTCTGTTGAAGAAGATGGCGGATAAGTGGCATGAGTCAACTGACCCTACATCGTGCCAGATTCAAGACCCGCCACGTGGTGAGACCAAGAAGGGGAGGCCTAGGATGAATGCGAGAAAGACCGGCAACAAGAGGAATATGGGTTGGGACGAGCATGTGGATGCAAAAATGAAGAAGATGAAGGAGAAGCAGAAGATGAAGATGGAGGATGAGGAGCTGGGAGTGGAAGAGGAGGATGCGCCTGCAGAGAAAGAGACGACCAATGTGAAATCGTCTATGGGATCAAGAGCGTCTATGGGATCGAAAGGATGTCCTTCTACCGGACGACCTCGCAGTGGAGTTTCAACAGCAAAGGGGAGTGCCACTAAACCTGGAAAGTCAAAATCTGCTTCAAACAAGTCCAAATCGGGTTCAAGCAAGTCGTTAAAGTATCTCGGCTTCAACTGGGGGCACGAGAATATTGATCATTTCATGCTCGCATACATTTCTAGGGTACAAAATGTCAAAGGCGATGGTCATTGCGGGTTTCGTTCCCTTGCCGTTTTGCTAGGTCGCCGAGAAGAGGAGTACATTGATGTCCGGTTAGAGCTTTCGAAGCATGTCTAGACACATCCAGCCAACTACATAGCGATGCTTGGGGAGGAAGAGTTGACGGTGGAAGCATTTGTTAGGAGATTGAATTATATTGCGTCACCGTGCACAACGAACTTCTGGTGTATAATGCATATTACTGGTTTGGTGTTTGCCACGGAACACCAAGTGGCGGTTGTTGTCTTATCATGGTTTGGACCGCACACATGTCTTCCATTGTGGGCCCCCCCGGGTGCTAAGCCTCCGACAAAGGTTTATGCGATAGCACATGTAGGCAGGATAGACCATTACGTACCGGTACGTGGAGCGCTACTCTCTGGTATTTACTTATTCTTTCATAAATTGTTATATAATTTTATCGTTTATGTTTACAGATTTGGCTTGTTAATGATCGTTGTCCAATTCCACCGCCTCCGAGGCAGTGGCTCATTTACAAGGATCCAAGTGTTGATGGATGAGATAGTCATGAGCGCTTTAAGGATAGGTTCAAGAGTTATGTAGAGGAGCGAGCGGAACAAGGGCGACCTAACATACTTACCTAGGTTTTTTGGATTGTAATTGACTTTATATATGTTATTGTAATTCATTTTGTGGGAAAGTTTGATTGAGATTGACCGTATATTGTTTTTATAATCATTTGTTTTTATTTGAATTGGTGTTGATTCGGGGAAATGCAATACGAGACAATAATATTACTTGGAAATCATTAACATTAAAGCGTACACTAGTTGAACATGAATCATAAAAACCTATCTATTCCTCATCAGGATCGGTCTCCCCGCCATCATCAGAGCTACCGTTGTCCACCTCAGATTCCGGATCTTCTAAAAGACTTGGTATATGACGCTTCGGGTGTGCACACTCTGTGTAAATGGTGACTGGAACACCAGGTCTGTAAAGAGCTATAATTTTAGCTACGTGTTCCTCGTCTACCACCTCACGGAGTCGTGGAGGATCCACACCCGGTGGAAAGTAAAAAATCCGACCAGGGCGAACCCCGGTTGGATTGTAAAATAACGCCATGAACAAGTAACCCAATGATAACCCCCCCTCTCCAGGCGAGACATCCCTCATCCGCAAAGTGCGGACCTCGCCACCTTCGTATCCATGGAAAAACATGTCCATCCCACTCCGTTGGCGTATCATTCGATTGTAGGTGATTCGCCCATTTTCGTAAACTTTGAGAACCAAAGACGCCATTACCCAAAATAGAACACACGAAAAGTTTATGAGAAGTTATGGAGTGGGAATTGTGTGGATTGTAGAGGTTTTCGTTTCATATTTATAAGGGTTTGACAACCAAAATATGACAAAGATGGGCGGCACCTATTGCAACCCAGGAGGGTTTACTTGGGCGGCACCTATTGTAGCCCAGGAGGGTTTACTTGGGCTGCAATAGGTGCCGCCCATGAGGGTATTTGTAAGATTTGTGGGATTTTTGTACCCTTTGGGCGGCACTACGTGCCGTCCACATTGCTTTTTCACTATATAAGAAGAATTGGGGTTGTTTGTTCACTACAACAAGTCCAACACAAGCGGCGCTTGAAGAAACATTTTTTGGTAAGCTTATTCTTCCAGTTTCTATCGATTTATTAACCATAAGTTTTTATATTAATGGATTCATGATATTTGTAGGAAATAAAGCACTACAACAAATAATAATGGCATCTTCATCCGAATCATCAACAAACCCAGATAGGCTATGCGAGTGTAATTTGAAAGTCGTTGTCCGCACTTGTGATTTGCAGTGGAACTACGGAAGGAGGTATTTGGGATGCCCAAAACTGGGGTGTATTTTCAGGGAGTGGATTGATCATATGTACGAGGACAGGGCACACGCGGTTATTCGACAACAATGGCAGGAAAAACAAGATCTTGTTAAGGAGAATCAAGATCTTGTAAAGAAAAATCAAGAACTCCTTAAAGATCTTGATAACATTCATATGTATAACCTCAAACTATATAATGATGTACATCGTATACTGCATTGATGTCGTATCTTTTGTGTAATAGTGTTTATGAACTATCAACCATTGTAGGGAGCAAACACATTTAGCAAAGCAGAGATATCATATGAAGCGAACGTTTACCAGAGACTATCTTAATTTCTTCAAACGCTAAATCAATGTCATATATTTTGTCACAAACTTTCTAAGTTTATGAACAACTTGTATTCTTTCTTGTATTGTGTGCTAAATGTATCGTAATGAACAATTTGTCTTTATCTTCTAGGATGATTATTTTGTATTGATTTTTTATTAATATTAGATAAACAAATAAATACTAAGAATAAACAATAATATGATAGAATAATATATTATTTATACAGAACATTGAAACACAAATGTTATAACACTATGAACCGAATTTGATAATTTTCATATGGGCGGCAATAAGTGCAGCCCATCCTCTGAACCGGGTTTGACGAAAAAAATATGGGCGGCAATAGGTGCAACCCAGAGGGATGGGCTGCACCTATTGCCGCCCAGACTCTGGTTTTTGGAAGGGTCTTCTGGGCTGCACCTCGTGCCGCCCAGCATGCCTATAAATACCACATCCAACTTCAACTCTTCCACATCCAAGGTTACACCTATTACTCATGTATTTTTCGCCCAACATGCCTATTCAGATTCAAGAAATCAATATTGTGGGGTGGTATGGCTTCGTCGTTCTGCATTTCCAACAATTCATTGCTGCGGGAAAGTGATAAGCTCCAGAAGCTGTGCGAGATTGGAAGTTGAAGATGAAGATATATTATCGGGGATTCTGGGCAGCGCAAAATTAGTTGTAAAGAAGGATGTGATTGCCTTGTGGCCATTATCCCCTTGACCGAGTCAAGAGTTCTAAAGAAGGATGAGCCTCCTATTATCAGGTCGAACATGCTGATCTGCTCCTTTTTCCGCGCTGCAGCACAGAAAAACATGGAATCTTCAAATTTTGAAATTTGTAGGATTTCAAGTTTTTCTGTGATGCAGCTCAGAAAAAGGAGCATATTAGCATGATCGACCTGGTAATTGGGAGGCTCATCCTTCTTTACAATTATTGACTCGGTCAAGAGGATAATGGCCACAAGGCAATAACAAAACCTCAATGCCTGAAGAACCTTAAAGAAGGGTGAGCCTACAATGACCAAGGAATGGTCCCCATCGAACTTTCTGATTTGCCCCTTCTCCTAGCTGCAGCACAGAAAAACATGGAATCTTCAAATTTCGGAATTTGTAGATTTTAAGTTTTTCTGTGATACAGCGAGGAGAAGAGGCAAATTAGAATGTTCGATGAGGCCATTCATTGGTCATTGTAGGCTCACCCTCCTTTAGGATTTTTAATTTTTTTTTAGAATGTGTATGTGTTTTTTAGAATGTTATTTTTTTTGAATGTTGGATATTTTGTCTTTTAACTAATTGATCATCGATTAATTCTAGAAATAACGGAACGAAAATCTAAAAAAACCAATACGAATGAACAAAGAAATCAAACTAGATATAAATATTCTACAAACTCTCTGATTCACTATCCAAGGACACAGCTAAAGTCTCAGAATCAGTACCCAAGGACACACCCGAATCCACGCCCGGTGCCCAATCTGGAGGAACCACTGGCGTCGGTTGAGACGTTGCCTACTGAGCTGATGCACGCTCTTCCGCCATCCTAGATGATTCGGCCATCTCTCTATCAAATATAGTCTCGCCTGCACTAGAGGATTGGGAAGGCATTTGTGAAGCCCGTACAAGCGGAGGAGCTACAGGGATGACGTCACTGGAAAGGAGGTCATATATATGCTGAAAGTGTTCCAAACACCCTAAACCACCTGCCTCTATAAGCTTCTGAAGATGCGCCTTGCTCATCGCCACACGCTGTAAATGAAAACAAACATTTTAAATACATAGACTTTCCTAAAATAATTAATAAGAATAAAATGGGGCAAAAAACATATCCTTTGCAAGTTGATAGCCGGAGGTGGTCCTCTACAAATACGAGGCTGTACTGGCGCACTCGGACTCACGTAAGGATGCGACACCTGTAAATACTAGTCCAGGTACGCGTCATGGACATCCCAATCCATCGTGGCAGGAGGACTCGTCAATATGTGGGGGCAAAGACTATGCTCAAGCTGGTCCCACCTGTGCCAATGCGGGTCAAAGTGCAATTGGTATCGCCTCGTCCCCCTAAAATCATGAGGATGCACTGCAGCCAGAGGCTCTATGATATCGATGGTCCTGCTCTGTCGATAACCGAACTGTCGGGTAAGCCTATCCGGCATGTACGCCTCGTCTACACCGAGAAACCGAATAGTCCCTCGATACGTGGAGGCCCTGTGAGCACCTCGAAAATCAAGACCCTCATACGGCATCCACCGTATTTGCAATTAACCCCAAAAGACAAAACATATATTAACTCATTAAGCCTATCTTTAAGTATATTAAAACGGAATAAGAATATGTACATCCTCTGGCCTATACTCGTCCAGTATCCGTCTATAGTGTAACTGGTTGCGACTTAAACGGACAGGGGTCCGGCCAATGCAGTATCGTGCAGCGCATCGAATGTCGTCGTCCGCACCTTCCTTGAGGTTAGGGTTGCCCGGGAAGTATACAAAGTACGTCCAAATCCAAACCTGCGTACGGAGGAAGAAAGCCATTAGTTATAAATAGTTAAACACAGTATATTCATGATTTAAATTACAATCTAACTATAATAAAAGTCTACCTCTAACAGACGTGCGCAACCGGCGAACTGTACAGCTCCGCGTCGAGAAGCCTCTCCGAGGTTTCTAAAAAGGAGAGCCAGAACCCCGGTCCCCCAAGCAGTATGAACGACACGCTCCCAGTCCACAAAAAGAGGTAGCAATGTAGTCTTCAGCTCATTCGTTGACTTGTCAATGAAGATACTAGCCGACATGGTGTGCCATAAGAAACCGGCTGTTATATCCTCTGGGTAGGCACCCTCCTCAATCAACCTCAACACATGCCTCGCTAACTGGAATTGCTTGACCCAACCCTTCCTAAGGTCACATACCATGTCAGCATCATCCTCATCTAAGTTGTACTCCGAATCTATCCCAAATAGATACTCGAATAAGGCCTCACACTCCGCCAGCTCGCTATCCTGACCGGTCCATGGTGACGTCACCTCAAATCCCTCAATTGGCAGCCCTAGAATCATCATAACGTCATGTAGCGTAGGACCTATCTCGCCCCAGGGAAAGTGGAAAGTGTTCGTCTCTGGATGCCATCGCTCAACGAACGCTGAAATGAGGGTATGATCAGCCATGCCGAACTGAAAATCAAGTAAACCGGTCAACCCCGTCTGTTGAGCAATCCAAAACCAGGAACCCTCCTCAAGGACCCCTCTGGGAATACGATCCCTCCAAAACGCAAACTGTGTAGGCCGTGTCTGAACCCTCAAAGTCCTAACAACGTCCTCTGGAGGGTCCAATGACGCCTTCCTCCATATCAACTCCGCAATGTGCGTATCAAAGTTCCTCAATAGAGAAGGAAACTGATGAGCTGGATCAGGCGGAGGCGGGGCCTGCTGAGGTGGGTCCTGCGGAGGTGGGGCCTGCTGAGGTGGCTCAGTCGGGGGTGGGGCCTGTTGAGCTGGCTCAGGCGGAGGTGGGGCCTGCTGAGCTGGAAACTGCGGAGGTGGGTCTTGCTGATGTGGAGTCTGCTGAGGTGGATCAGGCGGAGGTGGCTGCTGTTGAGGTGGCTCCTCCTGAGGTGGCTCTGACGGAGGTGGTTGGTGCTGAGGTGAGTCCTCCTGAGGTGGTGGGTCGGTACTAAACTCCGGATCCTCAGGGATAGTAGAAGGGTCGGTAGTAAAGTCCTCCATAACCACGTCCTCATCTGAACGGACGGGACTAACATCGTCCTCACTAAGCACCTCCGTGTCCTGCGATATACCCACAACCCTCCTCTTGCGAGCAGATGCAGTAGTAGGGCGACTGTCTCGATCCGACTGTTTGATTTTACCCAATACATCCTATTTTGCCATAAGAAATATAATTATTTTCATTTTATCCAATACAACCTAGTTATATATACCTTAGCAATTGTTTTCTTATAAAATCAATATATTAAATTTTTTATTTTTTATTACGATAATATATTTAATATTATTTAACAGTAAAATTTAGCCTATTACCTATATTGTCTTTTTTAATTATGATTAAATACAATAAACATTAAGTTTACAAATCTACAATTATAGTAACAATTTAATCAAATAAATTAGATTTAACAAATTAAAAATTACAAACACCATACCTCTACGATCGGCCTCCGTTCATATTTGCGCTTTTGACGAACGAGAATTTCCGCCAAATCATCCATCGCCTGTATAGAAACCGCTACCGACACGTCGAAGGCATTGTCGTCCCCGATATCCATCTCCTCGGTACTAGCCGGCAATCTCTCCTCCTCGCCCAAAACCACCGCGCCGGAAAGCTCCATGCTTGTCGGCAAGCTGGGCGGCACCTCGTGCAGCCTAGAAATCCCCTCTTCCCCGGTACTGGGCGGCACCTCGTGCAGCCCAGAAATCCCCTCTTCCCCGGTCCTGGGCGGCACCTCGTGCAGCCCAGAAATCCCCTCCTCCCCGGTCCCTTGTGGCACCTCGTGCAGCCCATCTACCTCCGCCTCGTCGCCTCCCCTGTCGCCGCCGCCGTCGACTCCTCTATCGCGACCGCCACCGCCAACGAAACAAAGATTCATCGTCGTCGCCGTCGAGTCCAGTAGATCGCCGTCGCCGTCGAGATCTCCCACCGCCGCCATCTGGTTTTCCTCCTTGTCAACCGCCGCCCATATATCTTCCATGGAAAATTCGCCGGAATCCGCCATCGATTTGAAATTTCTCTGTGGGTGCTCGGAAAAAATTTCACGGAGAAGACGACATAGGCGGCCCTAAATACCGCCGACTTGGAATTTTTTTCGGGTTAAATTTGGGCGGCACCTATTACCGCCCACGTTCAAATTTTAAAAACCAATTATGGGCGGCAATATGTGTCGCCCCCATTCAAATTTTAAAAACCAATTATGGGCGGCAATATGTGCCGCCCACGTTCAAATTTTAAAAACCAATTATGGGCGGCAATATGTGCCACCCACGTTCAAATTTTAAACCCGGGTTCGAAAAAACCACTCTATTTTTATTTAAATAAAAAAAAATTCCTAAATCGGGTTCTCCCAAACAAAAAATCTGGGCAGCAATAGGTGCAGCCCAGACTCTGAAGCGGGTTTTACGAAAAGCCGGGTTGTCTGGGCAGCGCCTATTGCCGCCCATAGTCAGACCGGTTTTTAGAAGGGTCTCTTGGGCGGCACCTAGTGCCGCCCATGGTGGAGTGCGAGGTTAAAAAAAAAAGGAGTGCGCGGTTCCTCGCCGTTAATAAATTTGGTCTTCGTAACCTATATCACCAAAGTCGAACTATTTTTTCGATCATGACACCACTCAGTACATACATAAAACTCACTTATACCCCAAGCTTGGTACCTCCAATTGTCATATCGGCTTACTCTTTACATATGCACCTCATCTATCTCATTGGTTACCTGAATTAAATTTGGCCCTTGTGCCATATCTTACCCCATAATCTTTCTGCATATGATCCCTTAATTTTCCATAATTAATCACACCACATCCTATGTCTGTTTATCTCAACATGATTTAATAATCCATTCCACAAGATTATAACCTCGTTTTTACCTAAACGTGTCATACAATCACCTTAATGGACGTAGGTCACTCTTTCCTCAAGTCCAGTTGATAACATCCATATACTTACTTTATGTCACACTATTGATCTTCAAAAATCATAACAACTTTTACTGGTTGAGTTTGTTAGTCACCCATAAATCCTTAAACAACCAGTTGTCCTCATACGATTTATTATCCCAAATCAAACACCCTTTTTCTTTACTGATATTTACTATTTACCGAAGACTAACTTAACGTATTCCATTATTCAATCTCTAACTTACACCTTTAAGGTTCCTCAATTTTATTTACTCAAAAATACCATATTGATGAACGATGCCTTGCCATCAAAATCAATCACTTACGTCCTAATCCTTCAATGGGTATATGCGAGTAACATTTGTTACCTTACTCCTTAAACGCACATAAGACAATTTCCCATGCTACATCCCTTAGTTTATCGATATCCTCCGAATAACTAGTCCTTATTCCATATCTCATTAAATTCAAGTGAGCTTTCCCCTAAAACAATCGTTTCATAGCTTAACCTTCCCAAAACGTGTTATATCATCGGCCTTATAGAAGTCACACTCACTTAAAATCCACATATCAAACCTTGTAAATTTCCAGGTATCATAACTCCATATTCCTTGAAGGTACAATTTACAAATTAAAATATTTGGCCCAATTAAATTTGGCCCTAATGCTTACTTCTAACTCAAAACCTTTAGCTTCCTTAAAACAAGATCGTGATAAATCAATTAGCACAATTGTGACCATTTACTTTATTTTCCCTAAACGTGACATCAGATCGCCTTAATAGACCTAGATCACTTTTCATCCAATCCTTATATCGTTTCCCTTAAGAAAGCCTCACAACGAAACCTCAGATAAATCTTCCAAAATAATACTTATGACTTCACACCCTTAGCCTTTCCGAAAGCTTAAACCACTGGGCCCACAATGAGCACACTCACTTACAAATTCCATAACCATAACCCTTGGGTTCTAAAAGTTTACTCAAGATCGTAATAGAGTATGATCTTTTTAGAGAAAACGAATTCCTTATGGACTATCTCTCTTATGCATTTATTCTCTTCTCAGCAAACTATCCACATAAATGACTACAGTATGACCTCATAACTAGGCATTTTGGACTTCGTATTAGTTCACTCTTACGTACTTTTACCAGAACAAATGTTCAAGGTACACATATGAGAAATAATTCTTAATCCCATAGAGCATTAACCACACACATTTGTTCCCTTTAAATCTAGGAATTTTGGTAAAACTCAACTTACGAGGTAACACTCGTCAGCTCAACTAAGGAAGAAATTAATGTCATACCGATGTGACATTACTCCAAGAACAAAGAGAGATTCCTGAGAATGGATCTAGGAATTAAGTAATAGAGTCGACCCTAGTGTTAACCACGTAGGGGACGAACACCTAGGCTTCATACGTTACCCCTCATTTATGAGTCCTGACAGCCCTTATCCACACGTGACATATACTGTTTTTGGCACTCACGGAGTCTCGTATGAACGAACAATTTGCAATAATAACGAATTTAGTAATTTTCGAAACAAGGAAACACTTCTTTATTATTCGAAACATTACATTAAAAACAACTGACAGAAAGTCGAACAGACAGATTACTAAATTATGGAGACTATCGACACAAGTCATCGCTCCTTATTCTTAAAAAGGCTCAACAAAAATACAACTACTCGTCCCGGGTTTCATTCTCATTAGAGTGACGAATCACAAAGAGTCGTTGCCCCTCACCCGAAGACTCCATAGACGCCTTGCCTTTATTACGCGCAATAGATTGCTCAGGAGCGGATACCCCTGGCTTTGGGTTCTGCCCATTGCCAATATTTGAGGCTTGATAAGACTGCGTTGGTCCTTGACCCTTCTGCCTACAGTATGTTTTCATGTGGCCTTCCTTCCCACAATTGTAACATACCTTCTTCTCTTTCCTACACTCATTGCTCTTATGTCCAAGAGCCCTACAATTGAAACACTGAACATAACCCTTATTCTGACTTGAGCATTGAGTAGAATCGGAATGGGTCACCTCGGTTCTAGGCCGATTAGATTTGGAGAAGTTGGAAGGCAGAGCTGGACGCTTGAACCCACCACCATGTTGCTGATTACCACCGTTGCTCCCCGATCTCTGTCGGTTATGCTTCATGGCTGACTCCTCCAAAGTCACTTCCAGCTTATAAGTGACGTCCACATACTGCTCTAGAATGGTACAACCATGACGCGCCATCAAGGGCTTGAGGTCGGGATTCATCCATTCGTGAAAATGCCAGATTTTCTGTTCTTCGCTGGACGCTTCCGCCCCAGCATAGTACAGCAAGTGGTTAAACCTGGCAGCCAGCTCTGTCACCTTTAACCCATCAGTCTTTGGGTAAAGAAACTCCTTGCGTTTCTCCTCCCTCATAGCCCAAGAGAAGAACCGATCAAACATCTTGGTCTTAAATATTGACCAGGTCAGCTCGGGATGATCAACTAATCCCGTGCTCTCCCACCATTCACTGGCCCCATCCTTCAGATATAACGAAGCAATGTGTACCATTTCAGCCTCAGTACACACAATGTTCTTAAACAAACGCTCCATGTGAAGGAACCAGTATGCCACCTTGACGGGTTCTCCAATACCGTCATACGGGTCAGGCCTCATGAAGTTGATCGCTTTCAGCGCACAACCATAATTTCCTCCATCTCTCGGAGTACTCATTAGAGGCGGGTTATTTTTTGTATCCTCAACGTTAGCAGTACCCTGAGCGGTTGAATTCCCCTAGACTCGCTAAACCCCTGGCCTCACCAACTCAGTGACCGCTTGCATTACGATCTGTCTGATTACCTCTATAGCAGCTATACTGAAAACTATTAGAACAGCAAGAGGTACCTGCACCCTTTCCCCTCCTATCTGGGGTGGAGCATTCTTCTCCGGTTTGCTGTGAAAACCGAACCCAACTTCATCCTGGTCCGCTGCATTTCCAGTCTGAATCCAAGAAGCATTACTCGGTCCAACTGCATGACGTGCGGTGTTTCTAGCGTTCACCATCTGATTGTGTCTACGTATATTAGATATGTACCAACAAATTTAAGTTGCAAGTAGTAAATACTTAAGGTGCAATAATTGAGGTAGTCATCTAATAAACTCAACTTTTCATTAATGGAGCACACACCAAGTGTCAAACAACGACTGAAAGGGAAAATATGGAAAAAGAACATTAGGAGACTTCTGCTCCAGTATTGTTCAAATGGGAAACACTTAGGAAGAAAACCATTCCTGGCCTATTATTCACTGCTTCTTCTCTACCGGAGGTAACTCATCCTCCGAGTCATCAGTTAACCCCTTCTCTTTTGGATCACTTGATCCCTCAACAGGCACTGGTGGCTCCCCGGACTTGCCCACATCGCCTTTTTGTGGCTCGGAGCTTTCGCCATCTTCGCCCCCAAAGACCCTCATTGTCGGGCTGATTCAGAATCCAGAAAAACTCTTCCCACTCCTCGTGGAAGGGATCCAACGACTCCTTCTCGTCCTCTGGATCCTCCATTGAGTCCTTGACAAGCGATTGTCGTATACCACTAAATCAAAATAAACCTAGACAAACCTAAACAAGTAGTTAGGGCAAGTAAGGATCGAATCCACAGGGAGGAAGGGATTAATCTATGTGTTGTTCGCATGCAATAGTAATAAGAGGGGGGGAGTTTTTGGTTGGTTTTGTAATCAAGAAAGTAAACAAAGCAAATAAGCAAAGAGTCTAATCAAATGTGGGAAAGACACTTAGCCAAACAAGATCCACTTTTCCTATGGTAGATTGGTCCTAGGTTCTCTCTATTCCTTTCCTTTGTTTATTCATGTCCCTATTCTTGTATAGTTACTAGTCCTACCAGTCCTAGCAACTCTTATTATTGAACGCACAAGAAACAATCAAGATTTAGAACAATAATAGCATTGGGCATAGGATCAAACCAGGATACATGTCAAATAATCACAACCCGCAATAATTTATCATGCAATCAATCTTCTTTCATAATAATCTAGTCCTACCAGTCCTAGATAATTATGGATGCTACTCTAGATAACGAATCATCGACCGGTCAATTCCAAATCCTAGCAATAGATAATTACTAAACCTAACTAGGTGATCAGTCTAGTCAAATCAATAACAATCCATATGAATAAGTGCAAGAAGAAAGATATAAACCCAAAGGAAATAGGAAATAGAGAATTAACCTCGCAATCAAACCATAGAAAAAGCTTCACATGCTGGGCTAAGCAATGGGTGCTTAGCTACTCATAGTATTGAAAGACATAATTGTTGAAAGGGAAAAACTTTGAATACTAAACATACGATAATCTGGGGTTCATCTATATTCTGAATGGAGGATGTGAGAGTTAGGTTAAATAAGTTAACCTAAAGCCTAAGATCACAAACCTCATCCCTAAAAAGGAAAAATACTAATATTCAGAATTAAATAAAACGACGAAAAAGGAAAAACAGAAAAAGAAAACAGAAGTTCGGAGCGCGTCGGGCTGACTCCCGCTGATGGCCGTGGTCGCGGCCTTTTGGCCGCGGTCGTGGTTTGCTCTCGAAGTGCATAATTAATTTCCGATAATTTGGCCGCGGGCACGGCCTCCTCGCTATCGCCCATCTCCTTCGGAAATCTTGCCGCGGCCTTCTGCTCCCCGCGGCTTGGTCGCGGTTTCTTCACTTCACCGCCTTCTCACGTGGTTTCTTCATGGATCTTGCTTGTCTCCTCAGGTGGTCAATTTCTCTTCTTCTGGATGTCTCCAATAAGCTCCTCCAGGCCACCAAAACCACACTTCTCTGCTCCAACTCCATAATCTCCAATTGTGTATAAAATCCCACCAAATGGCGCCTGAAACCTAGTAATAATCCCTAGAAATGTGCTATAAAATAGCACTGATCAAATCCCCCATGCTTAAACCTTGCTCGTCCTCGAGTAAGCTAAAGTAAACCTACTCCTCAAATCAAATCCCTAAGGCTTCAGGAAGCATAGAAAACTCAACCTCCAAGAATTACACCAAACAATAAACTCCAGACAACCATACAAAATAAGCTCAGCACAATAACTACAACATCAAATCAACACCCCACACAGTCAAGCTAAAAGGAAAGCAGAGTACTTCCCCCAAGCTTATCCCAAACACCATAGAGTGGAAAAAATTATAATCCTATCTCCCATCTATCTTCTTATTCCTCCAGAGTGACCTACCCGAAACCTCCTTATGACTCCTCTTCTTATGACGCCTCGCCAAGTAAAATAGGGATTCCTAGAAATCGCTCTTCTTCTTTTCGCTCATTTTACCAAGGCGCCCTTTCGGGTTTTCACCAAGCCACTCATTTCATTTTTCATAGATGGGCTCACAGTATGCTCACATCACTCTTGACCTCTTATTACCCCAACCTAATGCTGGTCCAAGCCACCTGCTTATTACCTAGGCCGCCCTTTCGGGTTTTCGACCTATCCCAGGATTTTAATTTTAGCCTTTTTTTCAAATTTTGTGGCTCTTTTTTTTTTCTACTCAGTGACATAGAAGTATAAAACCCTCCCCCATGCTTAAACATTGCATTGTCCTCAATGTAATGAAAGACAAAAGATTAGAAGCATAGGGAAAAGAAGGAATAAGCTCACAAATGTCGTCGAGTTGGCTTGGACACTTCCGTTGTTGCTGGCGGTCCGCATAATATGCACCGGTCGCTGGTGTTGGGTGGGTGTCATCATCAACTCCAGCATCTTCTCCTACCGTGCAACCAAAATGTACCACTTGGTGAGTAGTGGTAAAACAATGATGCCGGGGTGGCACGACCTTCAAATACCACAAAAAAAATGGGCCCAGATATGATCGTGGTGTGGGCCATGAGTGGTCTTCCTTCACGGTTGTCGACTGTGGGGCCGCCATCGTTGCCAATAAATTGTGTAGCGAAAATTTACTCCGTTGGCAACATGCGTACCCCTCTCCATCGGGTTGACTACCGTTTGAGAGGGTAGTTTCCTCGACGCATGAGCCTCTAGCCTGCTCACCGCCATAGACAGTTGACCCATCTGCTTCTCCAGGTTTTGAATACTGGATTTATATTCCTGCTGATTATGGGCCACCGTATTTACTAGCGCTTGGATATGTGCTCTCATCTCTTTATTTGTTTGGACCATAGCATTTGACATTAATAGTATGCCTTGGTTGAGAGCTTTTATCTGGTCGCCGATGGATGTAGAGACACTGGAACTCTGGCCCTGGGGTCTTTGTTCATAAGGAGCTCTAAATTGTTGCTGACCCTCAGGCTGCTGGTACTGTTGCGGACGCTAGAGAAACTGTGGGGGCCTCTGCTGATAGTCCTGGGTCTCCTGCCCCTGATGAGTGTTCTGTTGGTTCCCGTACCTCAAATTTGGGTGATCTCTCCACCCGGGATTGTAGGTGCTGGAGTACGGGTCATATTTTGGCCTTTGAGGGCCATATCCGCCAATAGCATTCACCTCAGCAGTTGGTTCTTGCAGGGTGGGACATGCATCAGTTGGATGTGTATTCTCATAGCATATCCCACATGATTTTACTTGCTGCAAGCCACCTCTCATCATGCATCTTTTCATCATCTCCTTCATCTCAGCCACTTCAGCAAGAAGAGTAGAATTGGGCTGAGACTCTGCATCTTTCACGGATTGGACGCCCGCCCTTTTACTGAACTGTCTTGAGCCCTCAGATAGCTCAAAGAAGGTCTCAAAAGCTGCAGCAGGAGTCTTGTTGAGGATGTTCCCTCCACAAGCAGCGTTCACCATCCTTCTCTCTTCATCAAGAAGACCGCCGTACAAATAAAGTACGAGGTCCTGCTCAGAATAGCCGTGGAAGGGGCAGCTGGATATCATCTTCTTGAACCGCTTGTAATACTCGTAGAGCGATTCACCAGACTGCTGCTCGATGTTGCTGATAGCTCACTTCAGGCTGTTCAGTTTTGTAGCCGGAAAGTACTTCTCCAGGAAGGCTTTCTTCATCTTGACCCATGTGTCAATGCTCCCTGGAGTGAGATAGTAGAACCAGTCGTTGGCCGCATCCTTCAGTGAAAAAGGAAAGGCCCTCAGCTTAATCTGGTCCTCAGTCACATTCTTCAGCTTCATACTGCTACACACCGAATGAAACTCAGCAAGATGCTTATTGGGGTCTTCACCACTCATCCCATGGAAGTGGGGGAGTAAGTGGATTAACCCAGACTTTAATTCGAAATTTATGCCCTCAGCCAACTCAGGAAACCGCACATCCAGCGATTGCTGTTGCAGGTTGGGCACATTCAACTGCCTCAACGTCTGTTCTTCTTCAGCCATCTCGAACGCAGGATTATCAAAAACCAAAGCACGATTTACTATGCGACCCTGGGAAAGAGTCCTCTCAATCTCTGAATCAACACCAAGTAGAGGGGAGTTAGTAGCACGGGTGTGGACCATAAGATAGATCCACACCAAAGGAACACACACACACACAAACACACAGAAAAATCAACACTTGCACTCCCCGGCAACGGCGCCAATTTTGACAAGCGATTGTCGTATACCACTAAATCAAAATAAACCTAGACAAACCTAAACAAGTAGTTAGGGCAAGTAAGGATCAAATCAACATGTAGGAAGGGATTAATCTATGTGTTGTTCGCATGCAATAGTAATAAGAGGGGGGAGTTTTTGGTTGGTTTTGTAATCAAGAAAGTAAACAAAGCAAATAAGCAAAGAGTGTAATCAAATGTGGGAAAAACACTTAGCCAAACAAGATCCACTTTTCCTATGGTAGATTGGTCCTAGGTTCTCTCTATTCCTTTCCTTTGTTTATTCCTGTCCCTATTCTTGTATAGTTACTAGTCCTACCAGTCCTAGCAACTCTTATTATTGAACGCACAAGAAACAATCAAGATTTAGAACTTTAATAGCATTGGGCATAGGATCAAACCAGGATACATGTCAAATAATCACAACCCGCAATAATTTAACATGCAATCAATCTTCTTTCATAATAATCTAGTCCTACCAGTCCTAGATAATTATGGATGCTACTCTAGATAAGGAATCACCGACCGGTCAATTCCAAATCCTAGCAATAGATAATTACTAAACCTAACTAGGTGGTCAGTCTAGTCAAATCAATAACAATCCATATGAATATGTGCAAGAAGAAAGATATAAACCCAAAGGAAATAGGAAATAGAGAATTAACCTCGCAATCAAACCATAGAAAAAGCTTCACATGCCGGGCTAAGCAATGGGTGCTTAGCTACTCATAGTACTGAAAGACATAATTGTTGAAAGGGAAAAACTCTGAATACTGAACATACGATAATCCGAGGTTCATCTATATTCTGAATGGAGGCTGTGAGAGTTAGGTTAAATAAGTTAACCTAAAGCCCAAGATCACAAACCTCATCCCTAAAAAGGAAAAATACTAATATTCGGAATTAAATAAAACAACGATAAAGGAAAAACAGAAAAAGAAAACAGAAGTTCGGAGCGCATCGGGCTGACTCCCGCTGATGGCCGTGGTCGCGGCCTTTTGGCCGTGGTCGCGGTTTGCTCTCGAAGTGCATAATTAATTTCCGATAATTTGGCCACGGGCGCGGCCTCCTCGCTATCGCCCATCTCCTTCGGAAATCTTGCCGCGGCCTTCTGCTCCCCGCGGCTTGGTCGCGGTTTCTTCACTTCACCGCCTTCTCACGTGGTTTCTTCATGGATCTTGCTTGTCTCCTCAGGTGGTCAATTTATCTTCTTCTGGATGTCTCAAATAAGCTCCTCCAGACCACCAAAACCACACTTCTCTTCTCCAACTCCATAATCTCCAATTGTGCATAAAATCCCACCAAATGGCGCCTCAAACCTGGTAATAATCCCTAGAAATGTGCTACAAAATAGCACTGATCAGTCCTCATCTTCATCAGAGACCTCGGGGGTAGAGGTTTGCTTGGATTGCATTCCTTTTTCTTCCCCTCTCTCGGACTCAGACTCTTTGGTCAACGGGGTGAACTCAAGCGCCGATCCGCCAACCACCGGAACTTCTACAAAATCAGGCTCAGACCTGATTGTCGGAGTGGTCTCAGATTCATCACGGGTCTTAAGTTGGGCTCTAGGGAATACCATTGTCTGCGAAGAGACAAGGAGAGATTTAGAACTTTCTTGTTTATAGAAATTCTATCTTCCATAACAAGCAGGAATGATCGGACTACGAACGTTGGCAGAAGTTTGAAACGTCTTTTCCACAAAACCGTTAAGGTAAACTGAAACTCGTTTGTTTAATCTGAAAGTCTTTTTCCACAAAACTCGTTAAAAACAAACCGAGACTCATTGGTTAATTCTGTTTCTACTAAATTATTGTGATTCAAATCTACTTCAAAAACGTTTTATCTTTAAACCTTACTTAGAGCCTATACTAAAGAAATCTCATACACGAATGTTTTTGCTTTATAAAACCCCAAATAAACGCCAAATGGTTTAAAAGTTTAGATTTTTAAAAACTTTTAGCTCTGATACCAAATCTGTAACACCCCCAAAATACCCTTTGGAAATATTACCGCCAGTGACCTAAGATTACACATCGGGGGTCACCCAAGGCTTAACCATTTTATAACAAACTGTATAATAACATAAACTTTATTAAATGACATACAAATGCCCAAATAATATCTTAATTCAAATGTCGAAACTACAATTCGATAACAAAATCGAGTACAAATATGTATTACAGCGGAAGTCTTGAAATAAAATTACTCAACGGGTTTTGACCTTGCGATCTTATGCCTAGGATCTCAACCTTGGAAAAACACAGAAAAACGCCAACTGCCTTCACGTCGGGTCCTTGCCTTTACTGGTGCGGAAACTTATCTGATGTGCCGTATGAGACAGATGACACCAGCCAACCATGCAAAGGAAATTAACCGGTTGGTTAGTTTAATGAAAGACTATGCAAGGGTAGAAATAAAAGGTTCTAGTGATGGTAACCGTTTATTATCATTGTTCCTCGAATAATAACCGAAGGAATGATACATAACCCGATACGAGAGATATCTTGGGAACATGTCCCGAATGTTTGGCACCAGCTCTGTGCACCACCACCTATACTCGGATAGGGGTAGGTCATGACCAGGAAAGTGTTAGGGCAAAATCATCCTAAGCACCAAGTTATAAAGAAACGACTAGACCTCGCAAGGTACATAGCGTTCCTACGAATACTTGTTCTGACTACACATTTAAGTTCACACATAAAATCCACACCAATACCATCATGGTAATAACAGATATAATAGCGTCGTTCTAGCAATATATACAATCTATTATAATATCATATTTTAATCACATCATTTATAAAATCTATTCCCAAACGAAAACAACACTTCACTCCATTTTAATTAACAATTAAGTAATTGATAATTAACGGAAATATGGAATGATAAGAAAGAGCGAACCGCCACTTGCCTTAATCTAGTGAATTGACGATGTCGGGTTTCGGGATCTGGAAACTGGAATCTGGTTACGGATTCCTACGACAACGACGAAACCCTGGGTTAGACACATTACGGACGAAACGATACGAACGGAAACGATACGAATCGAAAAGAACGAAAGCCTGAGTCGTGACCGTGGTTGTCCAAGCCACGATCGCGCTTGCTAAGGCAAGCCGCGGTCGCGGTTTGGGCTTCCACGGTCGCGGAATTCGGGGCAGCTTCCGCGGTCGCGGAATTCATCCCCGCGATCACGGATCCCTCCCTCCGACGCGACTCTAAATCGATTCGAGGCTCACCGACGACGAAGACGACGATGCTATCTTCTCCTCCTTGCAATGCCACCACTTCAAGCTTGCAAAGGCACCACGGCGACCACAAAACTCCGGCGAACACTCCGACGAGGGCACGAACTCCGATGAGGCCACGAATGAGAGAAAGAGAGCGAGATCGAGATGTGGATGCCATTCTCCTCCGCTGAACACCCCCTTTTATAGGGCAGGAAGGAGCTCGACGTCGGCCACACGAATCGACTCACCTCCCTCAACGGCGAAGTTACGAAATGTGGGAAAATCCAATCAGTGTTCTCGGAAGAACGACGAAGGAGATGACGAACAGGTTTCCGCGGTCGCGGAAACGCTTCCGCGGTCGCGTATGTGGCTTCTGGTCGCGGTTTCACTCGTGGTCTTATGCTAGAATTTAATTTTAGTATCCATAAAAATATTCTAAGACCCCAAAAATGCATCAAACGTATATTATAACGTTCAAAACGATTATTATAGAGATTCCGAATACGCTCAACGCATCATACTTACAGAACGAGGGTTGGAAAATTACCCAAATACCCTTACTGAAATTGAGGGGTATTACAAATACTCCCATAATTTATTATATATAAGGCATCACAAATGATAATGAGATTGAAATTACTTAAATTAGTTCAATGATCTAACATAGAATTTTAAGATGTTTTGAGACACAAGCATGCATCATATGCTCAAAGAGAATCAAAAGAAACTTGTATCACTATTAACAGGAGATTGGAATCATGAACACTTGTGTATTATCACCTCCGTGTAATCTCTATGAGTCTCCAAGAACTCCCACATCTCCTTTAATTTTGATAGATGGATAGTATATAATCAAATAATATGCTTGGAATATTGTTTCCAAATTAGTCATTAGGGATAGGATGTAATAGTTAAGACATCGTCTTGTCGTGTTTTTATTCATAGAGTTCTAATGTTCGATTCATGTTCGTTGTTTGATAAATTTGTTCAAGTCAATCTATAAATTTTAGAGGCATAGGAAAAGTGTCTTTGTACTCATTAAGATTGATGGATTACCATGAATTGATTTTTCCTACCCAAAAATAATAATAATTGCCGCTCTCTAGCTAATTGGATGAATTGAGTGCTTGAGCTAGCTAACTATCAAACCTATCAAAAGGATAAACCGGCCGACCAATACCACACAATATACATATTTATTTCTTGTCCCCCAACTTGAATGAGTCTATTAAAATTAGCTTTAAAATTCATACTATTAACAAGTGTATTGGTTGTGTAGGGGTGATTGTGGGGTTTACGCTCTCAAATACATTGAGCTATAAGTGCTGGTATGACTGACTTGTCTGCTGTTGAGGACAATTACATGGATGAATATCGGAGTTATTTGGCGCTGAGTGTGTGGAATTGCAAATGGGATTCCCCTTGAATTCTGATTCGGGATAGTTTATGTATTGAACTTCCAAGTACAATTGTTTGTTTTGCTTGTGTTTGTCAAGGACTATGAGGGCCTATTTTGTTGGCTATGTACCATTGTATCAGATTAATAATACTCTAGATTATGTTACTAATTGAGGGTATATTTTGTAGACTATGTACCCTCAGTAACAATTATGCAATGTCGAAGTTCTTTATTTCATCAGGATGTGGTATTTGGATATGCTTTCCACATATGTATTTACTTTGTAGTATGACAGGATGAAAATCCATGTTGATGAATTGAAAACTATAAGATCAAGTTTGTGATTGACAAGACGTGGAAATATATTCTTCCTTCCAAATATGCTATTACTTTGTATTCTCTTGTTCACCAAAGGATGAATATCCTGTTATTGCAGAGCATAGAATCTGTATCATGAACGGGAAATATATTCTTCCTTCGAAATCATGTAGGTTATTCAACAGAAAACCATTTTTATTATGTAGCTCATGTTGTTAAATTACAATATAGTGTCTTGTTCACCAACTACCATTTTTTAAGTGACAGGGTAATTTTGAAAGGGTGACCGGATAGCTTATCATATAGTTCATTTCGATCCCAAAAAAAAAGTGTTCACCATAAACTAAATTTCTAAATGATAGGGTAAATTTAAAAGGATGACCAAATATTTAACTACTTAAATAAAATCATGTAGGTTGTTCATTTAGATCCCAAAAAGCTCTTGTTCACTAGACAACTATACAAGTGACAGGGTATGACAGGATGACCAAATTCTTTGTGAAAAATTATGTAGGTTATTTAGATCCCAAAAATGTCTTGTTCATTAGACAATTATTCGAAAGAGTGACAAGCTTTTTCTATAGGACGACCGAACAATGCTTGAACATAAAATCATGTAGGATGCAAACCTATAATGTCTTGTTCACTTGACAATCACTTTTTATATGTGTGACAGGTTACCCAGTATAGGGTGACAGGATAATGGTTGACCTTAATGAAAATCATGCGAATTCCAAGAATCTCATCTTCAGTACATCTTATACGGGCCCAATAATCTCATCTTCATGAACCGTTTCTGTTAAAATCTCACAAAATCTTTTATTATTTCCATCTTTAATAACTGTGATTATAGGTGGGAGGAAAAAAATGCGCTTAATGGTAAGTATTTCCATTTTTTCCTTAACTGTTTTCTTTTTCCATTTTTAATATATTTTCAGATGACAGGATAAATATTAAAGAACGTCAGATAAACATGGAGGCCGATGAAAATACTCAAAATATTGTGAGATTAAAAGTGTATTGTTTACCAAATATAGGAAACTTTGGATTACCTCCTATTTAGATGACATGTTAAACAAAGGAGACCGACAGGATGCTTACGAGTTTGTTCTACAACAAAATAGAACGAGCTTGTTCTACAACAAAATAAGATGTTAGCCAGAACGGGATTGTTCTATAACAATGTAAGCTGTCAACCACAACATACTATTAAATTCAATAATCACTTAAACAACATTCATTAAACCAAAACAAAAAAATAAACATGTTCATAAAAAACCCAATTCGAAAAAAGTACTTCAAAACAAACCAAACAATGTACTTCCAAACAATGTTATTCCGATGTCTTCCAACATGCCATCTTACCAGCGACAGATGACAAGTGATTGCAGCTCCCGTCAGGACAATGTTTGTAGTGCGACAGGTACAAAACTTACCCATGGATGCTTGCATGGAGATTACAACACTCGACTTCAGGAGAAAAAAATGATGAAATCAATGGTGTAGAAGGAAAAAAGAGGAACAAATTAAGGTTTTAGGGTTGAATTGAAGATTGTCAAGATTGAGAATAAACACTGGAAGGAAGATAACAAAATTTTTTGATAAAGATTTCACTAAATCTTTACTTTCCATCTTTAATAATATTGAGTTTCTATCTTTAATAACAAAAATGAAAACTGGTTTTTACGATTTTGTTTACTTTATATAATTTTCATTTGAGTTTCTTTTCATAAACTAGCACATTTCCCGAACCATGCACGGGCTTGGTTAATAAAACTTGAAATTGAAATATTATTAAATATTTACGAAAATTAATACAGTAAATTATAAGCTTAATCTCTTGACACATATAGTGATAAAGTTTTTGTATGATTAGAATTGAAAATATATACGCATATTTGTATATAAAATTGGAAAATAAATTAGGAATTTCATACAAATAATTGAATTAGAAAAAATGTAAGTTTAAATCTAAGTAATGAAAATATTAATTATGTATAATTAGAGAAAAAATGGTTAACTTATCACATATTTATTTCAAATATTTTTAATATTTATTACCATTTTTGCATCAAGAATCATATATTACAAATTATATTCAATTGTATGTTACTAATTATATAAATTTAAGTATTAAAGCTATAAGAAGTAATGTAACTAATAAGGTGAAAGTACATTATAAAAAAAATTATTTACAAATACGAAGAAACTAATAAGGCAAAAAGATATAAATAATCTTTGAGATGATACTATCAATATAATTAAGGTAAGTTATTTTAGGTACAAAATAAATAGATAAAAAATAGATTATGTAAATATCAAAATTAGGGAAGGATAAAATTATAATTGTAATTTGAGATTTGCCTACATGGCATAGATCGCGGGCTGACACATAGGAGAGATAATGAGGGCTTTAGTATAGTATATAGATAGATATAGATATAGATAGATAGATATAGATAATTATTTATTTTTCTGATTTTTTAGAAAATAGAATTTATGGCAAAAATACTCAAATAGACATGATTTGCTATTTTGTAGTTTATGGGGTATTTCTATAACTTTTTAAAAAAGTAGGGTACCCATGCAAATTCGCCAATTTATTAACCAGACTTGTACCTTGTACGAGAACATATGCTAGTGTAGAGAAAAAACCAAAACAATGTAAACAACTTATAGTTATAACTTGAATTTGAAGTCACGAAATATTGCTTAACATTCACCACACACACAAACAAAATATGACAGGGAAACATTAGGTAAAATTACTTGATAGAAAAAGGCATGTTGGTCTAATACTATGATTTGATTGCTTTACACATTTACATGTAAATTAGGAATGCTATACATTATTAGTTTCCTGGGTAGAGGCTAGAGCTACCTGATAGTTTCTTATACTGATTTTTTTCCTTCTTCAAAAAATGTAGATAAATAAAGAGAAATAGCACCCCATATTCCATTCTTATACGATTATACCTAGATGTGTCAAACGGGTCGGGTTCAGATTTAAGCATACCGGGTCAGGTCATTTACGGGTTGGGTCGATTGCGGGTCAAAATTTGCGGGTCGATTGCGAGTTGGGTCATTGCGGGTCAGGTACGGGTTCGGGTCGATCCAGCGGGTCGAGAGCGCCTTGTCAAAATTTTATATTTTAAATAAAACAAAAAATAATAAATCAAAAAAATTGTTATTATATAATATTTTAATAATAAAATAGAATATAATAGTTAAGATATAAGATACAAACACATTTGTATTGACCCAACCCAGAAATTTTGGGGTCGACGGATCGGGTCACTTTTGACCCAATGCTTTTCGGGTCGGGTCTCAACCCAGAAAACGCGGGTCGGGTCAGAATTTGACAGCTTTAGTTATACCCCATTTGTAATTTTAATCCTTGCTTTTTTGTTTTGTAAAAATATCCTACCTTTTTTTTGTTTTTGTAAAAATATCCAAAAAAAAGATAAATTAAAAAATCAGACTTTTCTTATAATTTTGGAAAATTAAAATGACATGGCAATAAAAATTAAAAAGAAAAAGTTTTAATTTTGAAAAATTTTCAACCAAAAATGAAAATATTTAAATTCAAAAGCTGAAAAAAAAAATTCAAAAAGCTTTTTTTCCAGCATTAAAAAGCTTTTTCTGGTTCAAAAGAAATCTCCCTCTTAGAACCCTAAAACTATGTTACAGGAAAAATGTAATGACACGTGTTATATTTTGGTTGGTTCAGGTAATTTTGTTAGAGAGGGAAATTCTGTTAGAAAGAAAAAAAACAGAATTGTATAAGGGAGGGAGAGAGATTGGATTATTCATTCATTCTCGTTTGTAATCTTCTCATTCTTGTTCTAATAGAAGTTTTCTCAAGTCAGCCAGAATTGGCCCTTGAGGTGAGGAATTGTTGTTGTTCTAACATTGATTCCTATTATCGATCAAAGTTTTCTTCAGTTTTCCATGTTCAGTATCAAATTCTTCTAAATACAGATTTACTGTATTAAATTGGTATCAGATTCATTTCAATCTTGGGAGAAGATCATCCATGGAGGAGGTCTTCAATTCCAAGATAGCTTCATCTAAAGAGAAGTTGGAGGAGAAGATCGAGGTCAAGCTGTCAAAGATAGATGATACATTAAAGGGGAGCATTGTAGAGATGTTTGAAGCATTTGAAGCCTTCACCAACAATGGAGCTTCTACATCGGCATTACGCAAGCAGGTTCCTCCATAACCGGGTGATACAGGGCAACATCAAACGTCTCCGATCAATTTCCATTCTCAGAATCAAGAAGGGGGAAGGATTCGTCAAGGAAATTCTGGTAACCCTAATACTAACAATGGTTATTCAGGATTGACCAGATTGTCAAGATTGGATTTCCCAATATTCAAAGGGACATTGGTTAGAGAATGGTTGTTCAAGTGTGAGCAGTTTTTCTTGATTGATCGAACGCCAGAAGAGATCAAAGTCAACCTAGCTTCAATACATATGGAGGATAAAGCGGCTTGTTGGCATCAGTCAATAGCAGAAGAGACTCGAGGTATGATTCTTGACTGGAATAGATACAAAGCTTTGCTTCTTGAGAGATTTGGTGAAATGGTTGATGATCCTATTGCTGAGCTGATGGAACTGAGGGAAACTGAGGGTATTGTGGCTTATCATGATAAGTTTGAGATGATTCGAACCAAGGTTAGAATGTCAGAGGAGTATTTGATTCGTGCATATTTGGCTGGGTTGCGAAATGACACACAGATGCACATAAGAATGTATCAACCTCAGTCAATTAGACAGTGATATACCTTGGGTAAGTTGTATGAACTAGCTCATCCAAGAATGCCTAGCAATAATGGAAATTCTTTCCAGAGTAGAGGAGGGTTTAATATGTAACATAGGTAAGAAAGAGTTCAGTCATCCAGTAAAGTCAGTAGTTACTTCAAAGCATTATGAGTTACCAAAACCAGTGGAGCTGAATTCTGGTGGAAAATTTTTTTTGACTGCAGAAGAGATGAGTGATAGGAGAGCTAAAGGGTTATGTTATTTATGTGATGAACCATATACTCCTAGTGATTACTTAAAACACAAGAAGAGCCAGTTGTTTGTCATGGAGGTTGATGAGAGTGAGGATGAATCAGTAGAGGAAGATAATGGTAGCAGAGAAGAGGAGACTGTGCAAATCTCTGTAAATGCAGTAGCAGGGGTGTCGAATTATAGAACTATGAGAGTGAAGGGAATGTATGGGAAGAGAGCTCTTTTCATCTTGATTGATTCAGGTAGCACACACAATTTCATAGATCAGAAAGTGGCTGAGAAGTTAGGTTGTAAAATGAGTTCTTCTGGGTTATCTATGGTTTTTGTGGCAGATGGGAGTACTTCAAATGTGTCTGCAAAGATTGAAGGATTTCAGTGGCATTTCCAACAAATACCATTTCAGGCAGATTTGATGGTAATTCCACTAGGTTGTTGTGACATGGTTTTGGGAGTACAGTGGCTAGATACCTTGGGAAAAATAATTTGGGACTTCAAACAACTGACTATGGAGTTTAGGATATCCAACAAGAAACTTGTGTTGCAAGGGATTAACCCAGGTTTAGTAAGGGTGATGAAGGCTCAACACTTGAATAAGATTCTGAGTCAGGAATAACAACTAGCAATGATCTATGTCAGAGAGATGGAAGATGCTTGCACAAAATGTTTATTGTCCAACATTGAAGTTGAGAAGAAGTTGCCAGACAGTATTGAGCATTTGTTGTTGGAGTTTGATGATTTGTTTTAGGAACCCAAGGAACTTCCACCATTCAGAGGGGCTCATGATCATAGAATTCCTGTTTTGCAAGGGGCTAATCCAGTGAATCAAAGACCATACAGATATGATGTGTATCAAAAGAATGAGATTGATAAGATGGTCAAGGAAATGTTGATTTCGGGAATTATACAACCAACTTCAAGTTCATATGCTTCACCAATGGTTTTAGTTAAGAAGAAAGATGGAACTTGGAGGTTATGTGTTGACTATAGAGGGTTGAATGCCAACACTATTAAAGACATATTTCTAATTCCATTAATTGAGGATTTAATGGATGAATTGGGAGGTTCTAAAATTTACTCCAAGATAGATCTCCGAGGTGGTTATCATCAGGTGAGAATGAGTAAGGAGGATGTGCATAAAACAACTTTTAAAACTCATAGTGGACACTATGAGTATTTGGTAATGCCATTTGGCTTAACTAATGCTCCATCCACATTTCAGTATCTCATGAATTCTGTCTTTAGAGCATTCTTGAGGAAGTTTGTGTTAATCTTTTTCGATGATATACTGATCTATAATGCAAGTATAGAGGATCATGTACAACATTTGAAAGTGGTGTTTGAAACCATGAGACAGAATCAACTATTTGCCAAAAGGAGTAAATGTGCATTTGCAGTCAATAGGGTGGAATATTTGGGCCATTTTATATCAGATAAAGGGCTTGCAACAGATCCTAAGAAAATTGAGGCAGTAGCAAAATTGCCAACTCATAAGAACCTGAAGCATTTGAGAGGATTTTTGGGGTTAGCTGACTACTACAGACGATTTGTACAGAATTATGGAGTCATTGCTAGACCTCTATCTATGTCGTTGAAAAAGGATTGCTTTGAACGGAATGAGGAGGCAACTACAGCCTTGGACGCTTTAATAACTGCTTTATGTCAAGCTCCAGTGTTAGCTTTACCAAATTTTGATAAACTTTTTGTGGTGGAGACTGATGCTTGTGGATATGGTATAGGGGCAATATTGATGCAAGAAGGGCATCCTTTAGCTTATATTAGTAAGCATTTGAAAGGCAGGCAATTGTACTTATCCATTTATGAGAAGGAGATGTTAGCATTTGTCTTTGCTCTCCAAAAAATGGAGGCATTATTTGTTGACAAGCCATTTTACTATCAAAATTGACCAGAGGAGCCTTAAGTATTTGTTAGAGCAGAGGTTGAATACACCAGTGCAGCAACAATGGCTACCTAAGTTGTTGGAAATTGATTATGATATTCAGTACAAGCAAGGTAAAGAAAACTTGGTTGTTGATGCCTTGTCTAGTGTAGAGAGTTCTGAGGTGCTAACCATGGCTATGTCAGTTGTGGAATCTGATTTGATGTTATCCATCCAGAATTGTTACACTTCATATGCTAAACTCAAAAATATCATAGAGGAATTGCAGATCAATCCTAGAGCTAAAAAGCATTACACTTGGCTCCATAACCAGTTAAGGAGGAAGGGAAAACTGGTTATTGGTGATGATTCACAGGTGAAGAATCAAATATTGACGTGGCTACATTATGCAGAAACTAGTGGTCACTCGGGTATAGATGCAACCATTCAGAGAGTCAAGGCACTGTTTTATTGGAAAGGGTTGCAACAGATATTCAACATTTTCTTCGGAGCTGTGTGATTTGTCAAAGAAGTAAGTATGATAGGGCTGCTTATCCTGGTCTTTTACAACCTTTGCCAATTCCTGAACACATTTGGAGTGATCTCTCCATGGATTTTATAGAGGGCCTGCCTCTTTCCTTTGGAAAATCTGTCATTTTTGTGGTAGTAGACAGATTAAGCAAGGCTGCACATTTCATGACCTTGTCTCATCCTTATTCAGCATCTTCTGTAGCTCAAAAGTTTCTGGATCATGTATTCAAATTACATGGATTCCCTAAATCTATCACCAGTGATCGTGATGTTGTGTTTATGAGTGAATTCTGGCAAGAACTCTTTATTGTGCAAGGGGTTGCTTTGAACATGTCAACAACCTACCACCCTCAAACAGATGGTCAGACTGAGGTGGTGAATAGGTGCTTAGAGACATATTTGAGGTGTATGTGTGGTGACAAAACCGCACTTGTGGAGTAAGTGGATTCCCTTGGCTGAGTGGTGGTATAATACCACATTTCACTCATCCACTCAGCTAACTCCATATGAGGTGGTTTATGGTCAAGCTCCTCATGTTCACCTACCTTATTTTCCTGGTGAAGCAAAAGTAGATATGGTTGCTAGAAGTCTACAGGAAAGGGAGAATATGATTCAAATTTTGAAGTTCCATTTGATGCGAGCACAACACAGAATGAAGCTATATGCTAATCAACACAGAAGTAAAAGACATTTTGATATTGGCGATTTTGTCTATGTCAAGCTTCAGTCATACAAACAACAGAGTGTTGTTATGAGAAGCAATCGGAAGTTATCACCAAAGTACTATGGGCCGTATGAGGTCATTGACAAATGTGGAGTAGTGGCTTATAAGCTAAAGTTGCCTGCATCCTCTCGTATACACCCAATGTTTCATGTCTCTTAACTCAAGAAGCATGTGGGAGCAGTAGTCACTTCCTCAGTTTTGCCCTCTGTCATTCCTAATTTATTTGCTAAGAAGCCAGAAGTCATTTTGGAAAGGAAGATGGTCAAACGTCAAGGTAGAGATGCTACTAAGGTTTTGGTTCAGTGGAAGAAACAACCTGCTGAAGAGGTCACTTGGGAATTTTTGTATGACTTGTGCAGGAAATTCCCAGATTTTGAACCTTGAGGACAAGGTTCTCTTGGAAGGGGAGATTTGTTACAGGAAATATGTAATGACACGTGTTATATTTTGGTTGGTTCAGGTAATTCTGTTAGAGAGGGAAATTCTCTTAGAAAGAACAAAACAGAATTGTATAAGGGAGGGAGAGAGATCAGATTATTCATTCATTCTCGTTTGTAATCTTCTCATTCTTGTTCTAATAGAAGTTTTCTCAAGTCAGCCAGAATTGGCCCTTGAGGTGAGGAATTGTTGTTGTTCTAACATTGATTCCTACTATCGATCAAAGTTTTCTTCGATTTTCCATGTTAGGTATCAAATTCTTCTAAATACAGATTTATTGTATCAAATTCATTTCTTCCAGACATGAATCTCCATTGTTCCACTAGTTCGTGAATTTCTTTCTTCTCTCTTTCATTTTTTCATCAAAGACGCTCTAGTATGGAGCGAGAATCGCAGTGATGAAGAAACCAAATCTAGACGACCGCGGGAAGGCAAACCTTGAGGATAACGACGACGAAACCAGCACGGATGACGCCCCTTTTGCTACTGTCGAACTCCCTCCATTCTCTTTATTCAGTGTCGACCCTTGTAAGTACTTCATTCCTGGTGAACTTTCTATAGAATTCGGACCTCATGTATGACTGAGAATCTCCATTGGAGACTATAGAGAAGAAGAAGATGAAAGGAGAGAATAAGCTCTGTTTGATTGATATTGATTAACCGATTACAGAAGCCAAGCTATCACCTATATATACAAGAAAGACAACCGGCAAGTGCTAATGAACTAAACCTGCTAAACAAGTCACTAAAACAAACTTGTAACATCCTCCTAACTACCTGCCACATCAGTAACAAAACTGAAGCTAAACAAAGTTAGCTCAGTTAAATAAATGCCACATCAGTGACTTAAGACACCCTCCAATATCCTCCCCTCAAGTTGGAATGTCAATAATTCCTAACCTGGCAGAAAGAAATTGATGTTGTTGCTTGCCCAAAGGCTTAGTCATCAAATCAGCCAACTGAAGACTGGTATGGATGTATGCTGTTTGTAGAAAACCGGATTGCACCTTTTCCCTGGTGAAATGAGCATCAATCTCTAAGTGTTTAGTACGCTCATGAAAACAAGGATTAGCTGCAATTTGCTGAGCAGTCTTGTTATCATAGAACAAAGTTAGAGGCAGAGAGACTGACAACTGAAGATCATTGAGAAGAAACTCAATCCATACCAACTCCGCAGTGGTAGAAGCCATGCTTCTATATTCAGCTTCAGTGGAAAACCGACTAATAGTGGCTTGTTTCTTTGTTTTCCAAGACACAAGAGAGTGTCCTAGAAAGACACAAAATCCTGTAAGTGATCGTCTAGTGGTGAGGCAGGCACCCCAATCTGCATCAGAAAAACCAATGAACTTAAGGCCTTGTTGTATAGGATATAACAAACCTTTAGTGACTGTGCCTTTGAGGTATCTAAGTACATGAACTGCAGCTTGAAAATGTGGATGTCGAGGTTGACTCATAAACTGTGAAAGGTGTTGGACAACATATGAAATATCTGGCCTAGTGAGAGCCAAATAAAGCAACCGCCCAATGAGTCTTCTATATTGTTCACCATCAACCAGTAATTCGCCCACGTCTAGTTGCAATTTCAAACCTGTAGGTAAAGGAAATGAAACTGATTTGGCCTCTCCCATCTGAGTAGTGGTCAAAGTATCAGTAATATACTTCTGCTGACTCAAATAGGTACCCTGATCATCTCTATATATTTCCATACCTAAGAAATACCTTGCAAGACCTAAGTCTTTGATAGTGAAATTTTGATGCAAAGCTGCCTTGACTACATGGATGCCAGGAATATCATTTCTTGTCATAAGTATATCATCAACATATACTAACAACACAATGAAAGATGACCCAACTGACTTCACAAACAAAGAGTAGTCATGTGTACTGCACAAACCCCAGTGAAACCACAAAATGAGTCAATTCTTGATTCCATTGCCTAGAAGCTTGCTTAAGGCCATATAAAGACCGTTTCAATTTACAAACATCATGTTGTTTTGCTTCAAAATACCCCTCTGGTGGTTTCATGTATATATCTTCATCAAGATATCCATGCAAGAATGCATGGTTCACGTCCAGTTGATACAACGGCCATTCTTTAGCAGTGGCAAGAGCAATAACAATGCGAACTATAGGAAGCTTAGCAACAGGACTGAAGGTATGTTTGTAATCCTTACCAAGTTTCTGGTTAAACCCCTTTACTACCAATCTGGCCTTGAATCTCTCAATGCTCCCATCTGGTTTAAACTTGATTTTATAGACCCATTTTGAACCTATGGCCTTGTGACCTGGAGGTAGTGTGGTAAGTCCCCAAGTACCATTAGATTCTAATGCATGAAGCTCCTTCTGTATGGCCTCTTCCTATTCTGGATGACCTTGAGCCTCTGCATAAGAACTTGGTTCTTTGACTGATAACACTTGAGATAGGGAAGCAAAATATTCTTGCTTAGTTGTTGTACTACTCATCATAGTCAACACATAATCTGTAGACCAACCAGGAGGCTTTCTAACCCTGGTGGACTGCCTCTAAAGTAGACCAGAAGGAGCACCTGGACCATCTAATCCTTGTGGCACTTGTATGTCCACTGATATTTCATCAATAGAATTGATTGGAGAGATGGCTTCCCTGACTGCACTATCCTGCTGAACTGGAGAAATGTCATGCCTGACTGAAATACTATCATCCCTAACTGAAGGTGACTGAAGTGTTGCATCTCCACTATGACCCAAAGAAGATTGAATAAATTCTGTATCATCCTCTGAGCTAAACATTGGTGGAGAAGGAAGTGTTGTAGGTGTTGTTGAATCTGCTGACTTAACAATTTTGAAAGGAAATTGTTCTTCATAAAACAACACATCTCTACTATGAAATATTTCCTTTCTAACAAGATCATACAACCTATATCCCTTCTTCGGCCTTTAGAATACCCCAAGAACACACATCTTCGGCCTTTAGGATCAAACTTATCACTGCCTCTCCTTAAAGCAGATGCATAACATAAACATCCAATAACTCTCAAATGCTCATATTGTGGCTCTTTGTTGAATAACAGTTGATAAGGTGTTTGCCATCCAATGCTTACTAATGGCATCTTATTTATCAAATAAGTGGCTGACAAAATGCACTCACCCCAAAATTCCTTTGGTAAATTTGCATGAAAACGAAGAGATCTGACTGTATCAAGCAAGTGCCTATGCTTCCTCTCTACAATCCCATTCTGCTGTGGTCTATATGGCATTGTTCTCTGATGTATAACTCCCAATCTGGCAAAAAAATCCTGACAAACTTGATTCACAAGTTCAAAACCATTGTCTGACCGAATAGCCTTAGGTATTTTGTCAAACTGATTCTTTATCAAGCAAAAGAAATTCTTCACAATACCAACAACCTGCTGCTTATTGTGTAAGAGATAAGTCCATGTAGCTCTACTCATATCATCCACAATTGTGAAAAAATATTTCTCTCCATTAAGACTTGGAACACTAAAGGGTCCCCAAAGATCCATGTATAACAAATCAAAGTTGTTCTTAGCCCTTGAAACACTGTTCGAAAAGGGCAATATATGAAATTTAGACATAGAACAAGTATCACAAAAATTGTCTGCACAAGACAATCCCTTAGCACTAGGTACATGAGTCAATTTAGTAAAAGACAAATGACCTAATCTATTGTGTAATACTCTACTGTCTATACTGCCTTTACCTGAACAACAAGCTTTATTCCCTTCCTGCAGGTTACTTCTCTGAGCATTTATCTTGTAAAGACCTCCAAGCTCCTTTCCTACAGCCATTGTTGCTTTACTCATAAGGCCCGTAGTTTACAGTGAGTAGCATCAAAATATGCAAACAAATTCTTTTGTTTGATGATCCTACTAACTAACAACAAGTTGAACTTGAATTCAGGTACTAGCAACACATCTGTAATAACCAAATCCTGACTCATCACTACATCCCCAATTCTGTCAACTTTCTTGGCTGAACCATCAGGCAACTTGACTATAATAGGAGTAATTAAAGTCTTCACATTACTTAGACAATCAATATGAGGACACATATGATCAGTAGCCCTAGTGTCCATAATCCATTCATGCTTATTAGATTCATAAGCAACCAAATTAAGATAAGAAGTACCTGCGTAATTCACTGATGATGAAGGAAGGATTGACTTCCCTTTGAAAACCTTCATCATTTCTTGACACATAGCTTGAACAAATTATGGATCAAAGTTTGCATATTTCCCACATTAGCTGCCAACTTTGAGCCTCTTTTCCCTTTCTTTCCTTTGTACCAATCGGGATATCCAATCACTTCAAAGCAACTCTCTGAATTATGACCATCCATATTACAGTTTGTACAATGCTTCCTGTCAGTTCCACCTGACTTCTTACTATCTTTCTTGTAGCCACTACTTCCACTGCCATTTTGTGATCCAGCCATAAAGGCAGCAGGTTCAGTGGCTGAAGTGGTAAGTTGCTTCTGCTTCTCCACTTGGAGTACAAGATAGTAAGCTCTATTAAGAGTTGGAGTGGGTTCCATTGCAAGAATTTGACTGTTAGTCGAGTCATAATCTGCATTCCGATTAACCAAGAAATGCAACAACCTATCTTGGTTTTCCAACTCTAGAACTCTGGAAAGCACTTTACAAGTGCACTTAGCAAGATAACCACAAGTACAAGCAGGAATACCATTCAAACACTTCAGTTCATCCCAACAACGTTTCAATTTAGTATAATAGCTTGTTACAGTCAAATTACCTTGCACAATCTTCATGAGTTCTTGTTTGAGTTGAAACAAGATCGGAGCATTACTCTGGTTGTATCTATCTTGAATTTCCAGCCACAAATCTCTAGCTGAATTTGTAAGAATGAACGAATTAGACATCTCTAGCACCATTGAACTCAGAATCCAGTAAGATACCATCTCATCACACCGAATCCACCTCGCCAGATCCTTGGAATCATCCGCTGGACGCTCGATCGAGCCATCCACAAATCCAAGCTTCATCTTGGCACCCAGTCCTCTTCGCAATTGACCATTCTAGGCAACGAAATTTGTTCCATCGAAGATCATTTGCGTCAGAGAGGCATTAGGACTTTCAGAATTCGAAATCGACAATGGATCGCTGGAGTTCATCATGTTGTTTAGATCAACCGCCATGGATGCGTAAGGAAGAAAAGAATTTTTTTGTGAATCTCACAACACTCAATCGAACACAAAGCCGAAGAATCTCTCTCAAATTCCCCCTTTCACTCAATCGATACTCACTAGCTCTGATACCATATAGAATTCGGACCTCATGTATGACTGAGAATCTCCATTGGAGACTATAGAGAAGAAGAAGATGAAAGGAGAGAATAAGCTCTGTTTGATTGATACAGATTAATCGATTACAGAATCCAAGCTATCACCTATATATACAAGAAAGACAACCCTCAAATGCTAGTGAACTAAACCTGCTAAACTAGTCACTAAAACAAACTTGTAGCACCCTCCTAACTACCTGCCACATCAATAACAAAACTGAAGCTAAACAAAGTTAGCTCAGTTAAATAAATGCCACATCAGTGACTTAAGACACCCTCCAATACTTTCTTTCCTTTCTTCTTCCTAGGGTTTTAAGGAGACTTGACTAGGACGACATCGCCATGCCCCAATTGCCCCAGACGATGAGAAATCCTCTCCGATAAGAGGACGTCTCCCCTGAAATTCAAGGTAAGCACTATGCTCGAACCGTACACCTGCTTGTCGAATCGAAACAAAAACACCATTATAAACTGCAAATTGCTTTCAATTGCTGCAGATACAAGCTTCGAGTAAGAGAGGTAATACGAGAGTAGGGGTACAGAGGCGGAGATTTCTTGAACTTAAAAATTGGATTAAAAATGGACACTTTCTTGTTAAATTGATCGTTTTGGTGTTATCGGAAATGGTGTTGATTCAATTCTGAAGCTGAATCATCATCTTCTACATCACCACCTTCGCTATGTCGAGCTCACTCGATCGTAATGATTGGCCAAGTGAGTTTCTCCTCGCCTTTTACATCTTCAAATTAGTCATTGTTTGTTGCTTTGTGTTATAATCGCCGTATTGACACCAAATATTTGATTGTATCTAGGTGTTATTTCTAAATTAATTACAATTTATGATTTTTTACCTGTTTAGGGTAGCTTAATATGTTACAAATTGTAAGGGTTTGTTCCCAATTTACAGAGCAATGTTTGTTTTTGTTATCTTCTTCCTTTCTCAATACGAGTAGTGTTGGGGATCGATCACTATTCGGTCCTGTTAACAAATCAGCGGAAGCTCAAAACAATGAACCTGCTGAACCTAGGTCTCTTTCTGGCAACCAAATCAAAATCAACCAGATCGCAGAAACCAAAGCACAATCAAGCAACACAACCACAATAGAAATAATGCACAAAATCAACACAAGATTTAAGTGGGAAAAACCCTCCTAAGGAGAGGTAAAAAACCCACTGTCGCCCGCCAGAGCACAAAATCCACTAATCATCAAAACGAGTACAAGCGTTCATACAAATACCAATCTCACACAGGAGATAACAAGATATGGAGAATCAACTCAAGCAAATCTTCAATCTAACAACAAACACTTGTAACTAATGACTAGAACATCCAGAGAGGGGCACCTATCAACAAACTCCAGTTGTCGGCTTTCCAGGACAAGAGATGAACGATCCAAGGTGTAGACAAGGAAAAACCTTCACTTTCTCCACCAATCTCTCTTCTCCAATCTCTCTCCTCACTTTTGTGCTCCTTTGAATCTCTCAAATGGGGGCTCTAACTAGGGCAAACTTTGCTCCCAAAGAAATGCACAGCTCGTGCCTCTCTCTCCTCTTCACATTTGCTTATATATGTAAAGCAAATGGAAGAGTGGGCTGGAATAATGGGCTTTAGGCCCAACAAGTAGGGGGTTGACCTAAGTATTGGGCGTGCACTTAGTGAATTTAATTAATTCATGTGGCAGAATTTTGTAATAAAGTGGAGAAATTGTTGATGGAGTATCTTATTCAATGATTGATCTGGATGAGTTGGACTACATAATTTAAGATTTTTGCTTTGGTTTTATAATCCGGTAGACAGATCTACTTAGTAGTCAATGCTCTTTCTATTTCAATTCCTGTCTCAATCAATTTTCTTCTTTTAAAAAAGAATAACAATGGATAAAATTCATGTCATGTAGGTTTTTTATTATTTTTATTCCTCAGCAAAAGTGTAATTTACATACAACAATTCAGTTCATGATTATCCATATAAGTGGTAACTGGTAACATATGCAAGTTTACCCTTTTTTTTTCCTTTATGTAACATTTATATTGGTACTTCATAGATCATGATTATCCAGTTTGCTCAGCAAAATGTTCACCTCCATCTCTGAGGGGTTTGATCTAGTTGTTTATGTTACCTTATAATACCTATAGCTTTTATTGTTCTATTTGATGTTTATTAGTTTATAATGGCTCTAAACAATTCTTTAGAATATCAATGATGTTGAGGCCTACACTGACATTTTATTTTTTAGGATTATCGGGCAGGTGGTTGTTACTGGAAAGCATCAATGGATTTTTGCAGATGAACTTGCAGTAAATTCCTTATCATCATCCGAGGTAGCATCTCGCTAATCCTAAAAGGAAAAGAAAAAAGTTTCTGCTTTTCAGCACTGTGATGGGTGGCAAGCATAGCTCTTAGCTGGAGTTCAGGTATGCCTACTATTCCCTAAGCAAGCTGTTTATTACTTTCTGCCATGGTTTCCAGTTAATTGGTTTTGTTAGTTTTTACTTTGTACTGACCTCCATACACATTATATACTTTTTGATTGGTTTACTTCTGATGATAATGTGGTTTTCTTGCCAGACCATTGTTGCTGCAGCTGTAATTCCATATGGTGTAGTGCAGCTTGGCTCCCTGAGCAAAGTAAGATATGACTGCACCAACTCTTTTAGGTGGATATTGATGTAATTCTACTATTCTAGCACTGTGCATTAAGATGTCTAGAGCTCCTGTCTGGCAATACCTCACTGACTGTTTTGATTTGGTCTATGAATTTCTCTCTAACAACTAAACTGCTTGTGTTTTTGTTTTATTTCAGATTTGGGATCCTAGTCGTGGTGGCTATAGCAATGCACTCAATACTGGCAATATCCAAAGCTTCAAAATTCACACCCTACGAGCTTATTGTCTTTTTTTAATCCATTTTGAATTTGTTATTTTGCTAGTTTCATCATTGACTGGAGGTTAATTGCTAAATATGTTTTGAGCCCATTTTAAGTCATTTTAGTCAAGGTGAGAAGATTAGTAGATAGTTTGATGGCTTTGTTTATTCATGTTTGTCCTATAGCAGTATTCCCTTGCTAAAACAAGTTGGTAGTATTTGTAAAAAGACGTTGTAAACTAAGAATAATAACCTTTACAATTAACATTTTTAACGTAGCACAACATGAGGGCCTTGTTTTCTTCTTACCACCATTATTTTTTGATAGAGAGATGGCATTGTTTTTCAAAAGAGCAGCGATAATGCTAATCCACAGAAATTGGGAAAAATTAAAATAAGTACTTGTTACATGACTGTAAATTTGCAACAACACTTTACTTGTTTCTTCCTTTCTATTTTGCCGCAATTTCCACTCTCAAAATCCAGTTGACCTCACAAGTAACATGTAAACCATGTTCTGTAGCTGACACTTGTTGATGAGGTGTGTAAAACTGAATCCATGTTTATGACTTGATATACATGAAAGAAGACTGAATAATTGGATTTTCAGCCTTGTGTTGAATGGTATATCTAGTTGTGAATTTTATAATATACCTGTAAAGCTAAAGATTTGCTCAACCAGGAGGTTTAATGTCTCTACCTTGCAACCTAAAGAAGCTCTTTCTGTCCATCCAAGACGTTCCTCATGGACTCTTTAAAAACTTCGGTGTGCATGCAATGTTTGACAGTTTAGTTTCTACGACCTTGCGAATTGCTGACAAGTTTTGTAAGTATTGTTAAATAAATGCCTCATGTTTATGAAATGACCAAGTATGAACTCTTTTTACTTTGTTGGATCTCTTATAGTTGAGTGTCCAATCTGACTGGTCTATGTATCTGTAACAGGCAACGCTTCTGAGAATATCCAATTCAAATTTTTGCTGTTAACCGACACCACTCTTTCAATTGCTGCTGAGATGGTAGATGAACTCAAGCTTCCAAACAAGGATGTGGTTCTGATAGCTGAATTAATGGATGACTAGATAAAGAAGCTTGCCACCGCTTGCAAAGGCTCTTGTGATTCCAGTATGGGTGAAGCAGAATGATGGATTCCCCTTAGGATCCGCACTCAAGTTCGAGGACAAGTCACCTGGAAAGCTGAGTTCTTGAAGCTTCTTGCTTGGACGACAAGACAAGCGCAAGAATGGTTCTTCTTAGGGTTTTTGTGTTTAAGAATTGCAAGAATTAAAAAGGGGATACGCAACTATCTCCTACCTTGGATATGAATCATTAATAGATTCAAGAAGATGATAATTCAAGAAAGAGATATTACTCACCCAAGCCTAATTATCCTGTTTCGGATATTACTCACCAAAACACTCAAGTATGAGAAACTTGGATATTACACACCAAGGTTCAAACACTTAAAAACAAAGAGCTCAAGACTAAATATGGACAATGACAAAACATGTATTCCCAATTAATCAAAAGTTGTCTAACAAATAAAACAACAAAATACTTAAATAGTAAAATGTTCTCCCGAAACCCTGAATCTCTAGGTTCTTGAAACGGGCCTAACTTCCTCATCATAACTCCATTGGACCTGAAAATTGGACAAGGGATAAATAAGCCCAAAATAAATGACATATCCAAATCTCAGCTCAAACTCACGTAGGAATCGGAATTGTGCCTTGGGACAGTCTTAGATGTTGAAGCCGGTGCGGCCGCAGCCTCTTCCTTGTGGATTCCTCCCGACATTTCTTCTTCAATTGCTCCCAAACCTTACGAACATCCTTTACTGGCCATATATTGAGGATAGGCATCATTGGCACTCAAAGTCGAAGCCCTTTGTGTGGAGGTTTGGAAAAACCCTAATGTGGTTGGTGTTGCAGAGATCATCATCACTGGTTTGACCTCCTATTGATTCAACGCTCCCTGGTTCCAAAGATAGTTGATGAGGCTAAAGTCGTTATGCCTATCAAAGAATCCCTAAGGATAAAACCTAAAGGGAACTTAACCTATTTAACCTAAAGAGAGTCTCCTAAAAATGACAATACTCGGAAATTATAAAAAGGAAATAAAATAAAATAAAACAAAGATCTCGGACGAAATTCCAAAATGCGCCGCGTATGGATCCGCGACCGCGGTTTTGTCGTGTCTTGCTCCGCTGCTACTGTCGTCAATCCGCGCCCGCGGAATTATTTCCGCGCCCGCGGTTTTCTCTTATGCGACTTCATCTGCTCTTCCGCGCCCGCGGCCTTCACTCTGTGGCTTCATACTCCTAATGCTTCATTACTTCACCAAAATCCTCCATTAAGCCACTTTTTCTCTACAACTCCATTCTCATAAATTGTCTCCTAAACCCACACAAATGGTACCTAATATCCAGTAACAACTCCTAGTTACGCACTACAAAGTAGAGCGTATCAATAGTCTTGAATATCCAGAAGCAATTGTCGTTCTCGTGCATGAGTGATAGATATAGCTGGTTTGTCTTGCTCCCGTGTGGTTGCGTGAGTGACCGAATGCATAGTTGGTCTTGATGGTGCTTCCTTTGGTGTTAGCTCTTCATGATCTTGATGTGACATAGGCGTGATCACATCATCCTCCCTCTCTTGAAAAGGATTTGACCTCGAATCTTATCCAATATCCAAGTCTTCCTCATCTAGAATAAAAGGAGTTAAGTCAGCTACATTAAACACATCATGAACACCATACTCACCTGGTAAATCAACTTGATAGGCATTGTTGTTGATTCTTCTTATGACTTGAAAGGGTCCATCTCCTCTCGGTTTCAGCTTGGAATCACGTTGGTGTGGGAAACGTTCCTTTCGGAGATGTATACATACCAAATCTCCGGGCTCCAAGATTACTTCACGTCTCTCTTTGTTGGCTTGCTTCACATATTGTTATATTTGTGCTTCTAACCTCTTCTTGGTTTCCTCATGCAGATTCTTAATGTTCTTGGTATGGTCGGCTCCTTCTTGGCTTTCTCGGTCTTTGATTGTGTATGGGACCACGTCCAAAGGTGTGGTAGGATTTCGCCCGTAGACAACTTCAAATGGTGACTTTCGGGTAACGGAGTGCACCGTTCGATTGTAGGCAAATTCAATGAAGGCAAGACATTCTTCCCACCTATGCAAGTTAGTACTCAACAAGGAAAGTAGTAAAACGCCAAGAGTTCTATTTACAACTTCTGTTTGCCCATCATTTTATGGATGGCATGATGTGGAGAAAAGGAGTTTAGTACTCATTTTAGCCCAAAGAGTCTTCCAAAAGTAACTAAGAAACTTAGCGTCTCTATCCGACACATTGGTCTTAGGTACCCCATGTAATCTAACGATTTCCTCAAAGAACAAATCAGCAATGTGGGACACATTATCGATCTTGTGACAAGCTATGAAATGTGCCATCTTAGAGAATCTATCAACTACCACAAATATAGAGTCTCTTCATCTCTTAGACCTAGGTAATCCAATCACAAAGTCCATAGATGTGTCTTCCCAAGGTCCACTAGGTATAGGTAAGGGAGAGTATAAGCCATGAGGATTGAGTTTTGATTTGGCTTGTAAACAAGTCACACACGAGGCACAAAACTTAACTACTTCTCCGTGCATTTGGGGCCAATAGAAATGTTCCTTTAGGGTTGTCAAAGTCTTAGTCACTCCAAAATGTCCCATTAACCCTCCTCCATGTGCTTCTTGTATAAATAGTTTGCGGATAATACTTTGAGGCACACATAACTTAGTTCCCTTACAAAGATAACAATCATGAAGGTAAAATTGATCTTGGTTTCCCTTAGTTTGGCATATATGAAACATTTCTCTAAAATATGGATCTTGATCATACAGTTCACGCATGAGAGAAATACCAAGCATCTTTGCATCTAAGGAAGTTATGAGTGCGTACCTTCTGGATAGGGCATTCGCAACAATGTTGTATTTTCCTTTCTTGTGCTTGATAACACAAGGAAAGGCTTCAATGAACTCGACCCACTTGGCATGTCTCTTGTTTAGCTTACTTTGTCCCTTGAGAAACTTGAGGGCTTCATGGTCAGAATGGATCACAAATTCCTTGGGTAAGAGGTAGTGTTGCCATGTTTGTAACACTCTCATGAGAGCGTACAATTCCTTGTCATAAGTGGGGTAATTCAGTTTGACCCCACTCAACTTTTCACTAAAGTAGGCTATGGGACGGCCTCCTTGCATTAGTACTCCGTCTAATTCAATTCTGGATGCATCACATTCTATCTCGAATGTCTTGGTGAAGTCAGGGAGCACTAGCAATGGTGCGTGTGTCATCTTGTCTTTAAGCACTTGAAATGCTTGTTCTTGCTCTTCACCCCAATGGAAGGTTATGGTCTTCTTGGTGAGTTCGTTTAAGGTGTGGCAATGGTGCTGAAATCTTTCACAAATTTGCAGTAGAAGCAGGCAAGTCCAAGAAAGCTCCTTACTTGTGTCATTGTAGTAGGTGTTGGCCACTCTTTGATGGCCTTAACCTTTTCTTCATCAACCTTCAGCCCTGCCTTACACACAACAAATCCAAGAAACACAACATGGTCCGAGCAAAAATGGCACTTTTTAAAGTTAGCATAGGGTTTTTCTTTCCTAAGGACCTCTAGCACTTATCTAAGATGCTCAACATGTTCTGCCAATGACCTGTTGTAGATTAGTATGTCATCAAAGTAAACAACTACAAACCTTCCTAGGAATGCTCTAAGGACATGGTTCATTAAGCGCATGAATGTACTAGGTTCATTAGTGAGTCCAAAGGGGATTACTAACCATTCGTACAATCCATATTTGGTTTTGAAGGCGGTCTTCCATTCATCTATTTCCTTCATTATGATTTGATGGTATCCACTCTTCAAGTTGATCTTGGAAAATATTTTGGATCCATGTAGTTCATGAAGCATGTCGTCTAGCCTTGAGATTGGATGTCTATACTTGATTGTGATGTTGTTGATGGCGCGACAATCAACACACATGTGCCAACTTCCATCCTTCTTGGGCACTAGGATCACAGGTACCCAACAATGACTCAAGTTTTCTCTAACATAGCCCTTTTCCATCAATTCTTGGACCTGTCTTTGAAGTTCTTTAGTCTCTTCGGGGTTGGTCATGTAGGCTGCCCTGTTGGGTAAGGTTGCTCTCGGGATGATATCGATTTGATGCTCAATGCCCCTAATGGGTGGAAGTCCATTAGGGATGTCTTCTTGAAACAAGTCTTGGAAGTCCTGCAATAAGTTAGCAGGTAGGTCACCCAATTCACTAGTAGTAAATAAATTACATATGGGAATTAAGAGAAAACAAATTCAACTTCCCTGAATGGTGTGCTCCACCTCCTTAGCCTTCGCTAGAAGCATGTGACTACTAGCGCCTGAGTTGTAACCTATGGCCATCTTCCACTTCTCGTCCTTCTCTTTTTCCTTCCTTCTTTGTTCTCTAGCCACGTGGTCCATCATGATTTTGTGTGGCGTCATAGGGTGTAGTGTAAACCACTTTCCTTCCATGTGAAAGAAGTACTCATTAGTGATTCCTTGGTGGATCACTCCTCGGTCATACTGCCATGGTTGTCCAAGTAGGAGGTGGCAAGCAGTCATGGGTAGTACATCACACAACATCTCATCCTTGTATCCCCCAATGGTGAATTGGATCTTAGCTTGTTCTTGAACCTTGAGGGGTGTGGTTGCATTTAACCAATTGAGAGTATAAGGTTGTTGATGAGGGGTAGTCTTGATGTGGAATCTTTCTATGACTTCTTTATCAATAATGTTGCAACAAGATCCTCCATCAATGATGACACTACACACCTTCCCATGGATTAGGCACCTTGTGTGGAAGATTGTTTGCCTTTGAGAGGGAATGGATGGTCCTTCATTGGCTACCAATGATCTCTTGACCACCAAGGTTTGTTTCTTGGCCGTGGGGTTTTCTTGCTTCTTTTCTTCCGGATGATCCTTTTGTTATGGTGGCTTGTTCACCAAGGCAACAACCTCCTTTTCATCCCCTTGTCTAGTCTGAGGGGTTGGGTTGTCATTCGGTTCTTTCTTGACACTCCTTCCTTGGTCCACGTCCAGCACCTTCTCCATGGTGGAGATGGCGTATTCCCCCAGCTCCTTGTAGTGTTGTGTAAGCAATCGTGTGAGGTCTTCCAAGGTAGCTGGCTTCTTGCCCGAGGGGCGTGCCATAGTACACTACTTGAAACTAATCTAAGCTACAACTACTCAAAACAAGTAACTTGTGATGTTAGTTAAGCAAAATCAATAAAAACATAATTTTATGAGCCAAGAACCTTTATCTTGGGCCGCCTCTTTTCCTTGTCTTATGGTCTGCCGTAGCCCTAGGGTTCCTTGTCCAAGAACCTTGGCTTGTTTCCTAAGGTTAGTGCACTCAAGAAGTGATCTTGCAAGCACAAGATAAGGACCAAGCAAGTTCTTGAAGTCAAACACAAAATAGTGTTGTCTAGGGTTGGGAACGACTGGCCTCCCTCCAAGGTGAGATCGTGAACACCAAGAAAAGATCAAATCTTGCAAGACAAGTTAGATAAGATAAAGTTCAAGATAGACTTACACTAAGGTAGTTATCTAGATTCTTGCTTCAAGATGGGTTTTCTTGATCTTCTTGGGATGCTTTCTCAAGACCTATCAAGGGTTCCTTTGGGCTTTCTCAAGCTTTATTTGCAAGGGTCCCGGGTTGTCTCAAGCTAGGGCAAGGGTCCTCTTCCTCTTCACCCTTCTGCACGGCTAGGGCTTTGCCCAACTATGTCATTCGCCCTTTGGCCTTGTTTTTTTTTGTCAAGAGGATAAGATAGAATCTTAGGAGATCAAGATAATATTTGTTTATCCTAAAAAGTAACAAGAAAACATTAACTACCGAAAGATATAATTAAATCTAAACAGAATCTTATCAAATCAAATCTACAAGGCCTAGCGGCCCAACAAAAGGCCCACACTGCCAGCTGAAGTGAACGACTAAAAACAATCAAAAATTAAGTCTTAAAAATGTCATAAAACCCAACAAACTCAAATAAAGTAAGATTGCCACAAGATGGCTCGGTCGCTCCGCAAGGAAGGTCATAGACGGCGGCCGCGCGGTAGAATCATGACGTTGAGCAGGAGAGGGCTCCATTCCCTCGACAATCCTGGTTCCAATGGGCTCATGAGGTGCCAAGGAGCCACTGGAAAGCTTGGTGGCCGATCCAAGTGGAAAGATGGCCGGAGGACTAGGCGGATGGCTCTCGGGTGTCGGCGTCAGGCTAGGGTTTAGGGCTGGCGCGACTGGTGCCTCTGGGTCTGGCCTTGGGTCCTCTTGCTCCTCACTTGTGGTGTCGTCCCTTGGCTTGTCTTGATGGAGCTGGGTCACATCAAATACCTTTATCCAAACAAACCTGAACTTCCTCTGATCTTTTAAATGATGACGACGATCTGGAGGTGTTCAAGTTTTTGAACAAGTGTGGAGAAAATGCATTAGAGTGGAAGATTGAGCTGTACACCAACCTCCTAATGAAGGAAGAGATTCCAAGTGAAAGGGTTGGACATCATACTCTTCCTTTTCCAACATCTCCACCACCCACTCAGAGCTAAGACAATAAAGACTTTTTCAGGTCATTTTTTCAGAAACTTAGAGCAACAGACACTGATGTCAGATAGTAGATGAAATTATTAAAGATGACAACGAAACAGAGTTAAGAAGATTAGATAGGGAAGAAGTGAGGGAAAAAAACAAAAGAAAATGTCCCATGATAGTGGAAGACATTACATCAGTGAGCAGCGATGATGAGGACATTGAAGCTACTTCATCAAGAAACAAAGGAAAGGGGAAAATGATTAATTATGGCAATTGTGGAGATTTTTTAAAGGATGAAATAGGAGATGGTTTTGATTACGGGGGCGTTTATCAATCAAGTAATGATGCTCCTGTTGATGGTGGTGATGGTTTAGGATATGCTTCTTGATGATATGTGGGATGAAATATATGGCAATCACAGAACATACAATGAGGAGCAAATAGAGGAGGACCAATAAGAGTTTGATATTGATGAAGACATGCTTAGAGATATTGAAAATAGGTACTATCCATCAGAGAGGGACATGAAAACAATGTTGGTTGGAGACGATGATACAAATGATAACGTTGAAAACAAGTCCTCATATCCAACAGTGAAGGTTGGACAATACTTCAATTCTAAAGAGGAGTTCAAAAATGCACTTTCTATGATAGCAATGGAAAATTGCTTTGAGATACGTGTGAAGAGGTCTGACAAGTCGTCATATGACGTTGCATGTGTTGACGACAATTGCACCTTCCTTTGTCGTGGCTCAGTCTATCGTAAAACGTCATTGTTTAAGATGCGAGAATTTGTGTTGGATCATAGTTGTGGCATGAGAGTAAAGCACAATCATCACAGAAGAGTAACTTCTCGGCTGATTGCAGATAAAATATTTCACAAGTAATTTTTCTTGCCTTTGATCACTTTTTCTTATCAAAGGCCAATATCATTTGGTAATACATTGACTTCGTGTTATGTCCGGTTTTTAAACGCCCATAAAGGCCTCCGTGTTACAGAGATTCAGGATTTCATGTTAGAGCTGGGAATAAGGACAAGCTACAACAAAGCCAATCGAGCGCGGCTCTTCGCCCAGGATATGGCACATGGTACAGCTGAGGAAAGCTATACCACCATGTACTCTTACATGCACATGTTAGAGAAATCAAATCCTGGAACATACACGAGAATAGTAAGAGATGTTGACCAACGCTTCAAGTATGTGTTCTTGGCTTTAGGTCCATGGATAAGGGCAGCGCCACATCTTAAAAAGGTTAGTATAAGGGCTTTAATTTCAGGACACACGTTTCCAATGTCAAGTCAAACACCTATATGACTACATGTGTGAAAAACTAATGCAGTCAAATATGTCAGACCGAATGTTCAGAGTTCAGGACATATGTTGCTATTGTCAGGTCATAGTTTGGCAATGTCAGGACAAACACTTATATGACTGCATGTGTGAAAAACACATGCAGCCAAATAGGTCAGCTCAATTGTTCAGAGTTCAAGCCATATGTCTTTTTGCCAGGACATATTTTGGCAATGTCATGACAAACATCTATATGACTGCATGTGTAAAAAACAGAACAAACAAATATTTTAGGCCATAAGTTGTCTTTTTCAGGGCATATAAGTACTTTTTCAGGACAACCTTTTACAACATAGTTTTACATATGTAGGTAATATCAGTTGACGACACCCACTTGTCTGCCTTGTTCAAGGGCATACTTCTCCTGGCTATGGCTCAAGATGGAAATGGCCAAATATATACACTTGTTATTGCCGTTGTTAACAGTGAGAACGATGATGCGTGGTCATTTTTCTTCAGTGAATTAAAGGTTGTTGTTCCAGATCATCCCGAGGTGTATTTTGTGTCTAACCGTCATGTTAGCATTGGGAAGTCTCTGAGAAACAACTATTATTTCGCCAAGCATGGGTTTTGCATTTATCACATCTACCAAAACTTCAAGAGGAAGTATGGCAGGCCAGACCGCTTTGGCGTCTTCAAAAATGCTGCGAAGGCTTACATTGTGGCTGAGTTCAGTCATCAGTTTGCTCAACTCACAGCTGCATCTCCAAAGATTGGTCAATATCTCAAAGAATTTGGAGTTAACAACTGGGCGAGGGCGCATTTTCATGGGAACATGTTTAACATCATGACGAGCAACAATGCTGAGTGTCTTAATGGCCTATGGAAAACCCAGCGTCAGTGACCTATTCTTGCCATGTTTGATGCCATTCTGGAGACCATTTCTAAATGGTTTTGTGAAAGAAGGGAAACGCCTTCAAAATGGGACCAAGTTTTGTCACCCTCTGTGTACACGCTGGTAGAAGTGAACTACATAAAGTCAACTAAGATGAGTGTTCGAAGACTTAGCCAGTTTGAAGCAGAGGTTATGCAATGAACTATCAGATACTCGGTGAACCTAAATGCTCGTACATGTGATTGTAACATGTTCCAGATTGATGAAGTTCCATGTGCTCATGCCATAGCGGTTGCAAGTGATAGAGGAGTGCCACTCACTGATCTCGTCCATCCCATGTTCAAGAATGAGTTCGTGAGAGAAGTGTACAAGGAAACTGTGCATCTTATTCCTCCAAGAAACCGATGGTCAGTTTCTGAAGATGTGTCATTTATCAGATGCTTTGCACCACATGTAAAGCGTCCTCCTGGAAGACCATGTATTAACCGATACAAGGCGGCGTGGGAGGCAAACTATTCTAGGAAGAGGCGGTGTTCTTATTGCGGCATCCGAGGACACATCAAGTAGTACTGTAGGAGGAGAATGACTGACGGGTGACATCCACTGGGTTAGCTTTTTTTGTTTAAAACTGTCACCTTGTTGGTGTTTTTTGGGGGTTTATGCTGGTAAATATTTTGTCTGTTGTTGTTGGGTGCTTGAAAAGATGTATGGTTTAAGTATCTATAGTCTTAAACCATACCTTTTTTGTTGGGGGTTCCCCTTTTGGTTGGGTTATAAACTTGATAGTTTCAATCTTTCCTTAATAGTTGCTTGTTTTTCTTCTTCTTTTTGTAAAACTCACATAAACGCTCTATAGAACTACTAATATGTCCTGACACTCTCTTCTACGTGAATACTGCTCCGCATAAAAAGCCGGTAAAAGTAAAATACGCACTGTAAAACTAAAATAAGCCCTGAAAAACTACATATTTGTCCTGACGCTTGCGAATGTAAATCTTTGATAATTCATACTGTCTTAAAACTTGCCTCCCTAAAAGAAGAAAACATGGTATGAAATATTGTGAATGTGATTTTTTGGGTGAGAGCATTTAAGTGTACCAAGTAATAAGTTTTGACAAATTTGATGTTTTTATTGCTCTGAAATATAACAACGTTTGTCCTGAATATTTGTTCTTGCATTATGAAAAAGTTACATTTGTCCTGAAAACACTGGAATATGGTCAAAACTTATAAATGTTGTTGAAAAAACTAGAATATGGTCAAAACTTCAAGTGGACAAAGGATTCATACTTCTTAATATTCCAAAACAACACATAACATTATTAGTATTGACTTTCCATGAAAAGTTTCCATGGACAGTCATAAGTATACACCCAAAAACAAAAGGAACAACATTAAAACTACTAAGGAACAACATTAAAACTACAAGAACAACATTAAAAAACTAAGGCATCACGCATCACGGCTTCCCGGCGGGCATCACTACGGCGGCACGGCATCCCTGGCATCACAAACCACAAAGACTTTGACGTCGACAACCTTCTCACCGAGGCGGACGAGATCGGCGACATCGTCGTCGGTCTGCAGTGGTTGAAGGTACTATTGCCCGGACTCTGGGACCTGTTAAAAAAACGATTTACTACCTTCATACATGGACATGCTCATGATCCTGCCAGTCAAGGAACAAATCTCCATCTTACTTTCGGGCACCTTGATGAGTTTTGTGCTCCCACCCGTGTAAACATGCGTAGTTAACAACGCCATTTGGCTGGTGTTGGGGGATAATTCCCCATCTGAGTACGATATAGATAGACCTTAATGAATGAATCCGGCATTTTGAGAAAGAGTTTTGGGAGTTTGAGAGAGGAGTTTTAGAGAGATTTGGGACTTTGAGAGTATGGAGGATTTGTGAGGGATTTGCACAAGGCAAGCCCGATATTTATACACAAAGATGAGTGGAGAGTAGAGTTAATGACCTTAATGAATGAATCCGACATTTTGAGAAAGAGTTTTGGGAGTTTGAGAGAGGAGTTTTAGAGAGATTTGGGACTTTGAGAGTATGGAGGATTTGTGAGGGATTTGCACAAGGCAAGCCCGATATTTATACACAAAGATGAGTGGAGAGTAGAGTTAATGACGGGTAGTTGGGGAAGTAACGGTTAAGGGTCTTTCAGTGAAAATACAGAGGGGTCAAATCGGATGTGCATTGGAAAGGATCACTTTGGAGAATCTTTATTGAAAAGCTTAGGTTTATGTACTGAAAATGACCTGACAAACTAGGTGATCTGGCATGTAAGACTTCAATATGGCCTGACTTAATCCAAAATTTAGGAAATTAAAGGCTTATTTGAGAGAACTAACCCCGCCATTTTAAACGGTTTTAAACCATTTTTACACCATTTTAAAGCCTTTAACGGTTTTTAAACCGTTTTAATGTCAGAAAGTTTAGGTTAATGTCGGAAGTTTTTAAACGGTTTTAATGAACAGTTTTTAAACCGTTCATTAAAAGCAATGTTCTAAAAGTCGCTAGGCGGGAGCTAGGCGATGATGGGAGGTCTAGCGCCTAGGCGGCTAGGTGGGGGCCTAGACGGGCTTAGGCGGATTAAAAATTAACGCGTGATCAATGTGATTATTTGACTATGTTCTCTCAAATCCATTAATGTTTATAAAACTATGTTGGGATGAGGTTTGATATTTAATTATGGGTCTTATTTTACAAAGTCTCACCCAAAACTATGTTTTATGCATCCATCATCTCCTAAGATGTTGCTGCTTCCACAACATCTGAGACTTTTTCTCGCCTAGGCGGCCCTAGGCAGGGATTTTTAGAACACTGATTAAAAGTCGATAGTTTTTGCAATTCCGCCTTAAAATAACTCATAATCCTCCTTATGGTGTATCCTGCTCTGGCTATGCAAAAGTTGGAGAATCTTGACTGAAATATGCATGTCTAAAAATTGCTTGAAAAACTTAGGTTTATGTACTGAAAATGACTTGACAAACCGGGTTTTTGGCATGTAAAACGAGAATATGTCATGACTTAAACACCATGAGTTTGTAAACATCCAGGAAATTGTAAACACAATGAGTTTGTAAACATCCTAAGAACACGCGCTTCTAAATTAAAATACAATAACCAAATGTCTTCCTTGTCAAATGGTACCCTACACACTTAAACTCCCTAAACAAGCTACATTAAACAAATCAAACAAATGTCTTTAAACACCATCCCAACGACATCTAAAAATACTATGAGCCATTTGGTTTCTGTGTCCATCTACGAATTTGTCAGACGCAAGATCCAGCTTTGTCATCCCAAGCATCAACAACTCAATGTGCTTAAGTGTGTACACCCCACAATCTCCTCTGCAAGATGTACAAAAGAAGTTAGAATGTATATCAATTGTAGTTTGATAAGGATTTATTATTGCATTTATACACATATACTTACTCGCGCTTGTTCTGCTTTAGGTTATCCCGGCGAGACACCGACATTGTCTTGTCCAAGAATGCTTCACATCTCTTTGTCAGTGGCTCATACATCTTGACATACCTTGGAATAGTGTCAGTGAAGGGTTGTATCATCTCAAAAATCTCCTTATTTGAGTACAGATCCACATTGCAGTTGTACACCGTCATACACTAGTCACATAGTTCAAACTCTATGGCAAACCAGTGGGTCTCTGTGATGTTTAAGGGCACATATATACGTTCAGCATCATCCCATCTCTTGCCAAAATATGCCGAACATTCACCTTTTATGTACTTCATCACTGCATCCTCACCTTTACGTGGAAAGTCCTTCTGGAAGCATTTGAACTCAGAGGTGACCAAGGTTGTACAGAAGGTGTCAAGCACAACCACCTTTAAAACCGCTCCGGATCCTCTGAAATCGTTTGACGATAAAGGAACATCATTTGCTCCCTACTTTGTCAGGTAATACATATGTTTTTCAGGACAAATAAAACTTTGTCAAACTACATTTTGATTTGTCAGGTCAAATAGAAGTTCTTCAGGTCACTCAAGCTATTATGATTTCTGCACTATCACAATCTTTACCCTAGACCATAACCCCTGCAATTTTGTATCAACATGAATCACCGTAACCCCTGAATTTGGATTTATCAGGTCATTTAGGCTACTATGACATTCTAATCAAACATATGAATATATATGTTTTTCATACTACTTGTGTGTTTGTCAGGCGAAATAGTCAAATTTCAGGTAATGTAGTTTATACGTAGCCACACTATCCATGCTATGCCATGCCATTTTCAGGTTATATCATACAACAACACTTTACAGCAACACTTTATCAAACTTTATGAAGCTTTCATACCCTACCCCATGTCTCCCACTTCTTTTTTCATACATAATTTGAGCTACAAAGTTTTTCAGGCAAACTACAAAGTTCTTCAAGTTATATCACACAACACCCCTCTCCATGCTCTATTTTTTACAGAGTAATTCATGCTCTGTTTTTCATTACAGCATGCAGTTTATCCAGATCTAAACCTATCATGCATCAACAATTTCAGACACAAATAGACTTTTTTCAAGTAAGTAAAGACTTATTCAAGAGAACTAACCCCGCCAACCGACTTTGATGGCTCCCTCCTCGACCTCTTGGTTGTGGGTTCTTCAGCCTCCGACAATCTCGGTTTCTTCTTCTGTATCGGAATGACTAGACTGTGTGATTCTTCTTCCTCTGAAGAGTTGTAGGCTCTCTTCATTCTTCCACTCGCCACAGTAGACAACTTCACCTTCGCCGGTTGTTCTTCTGGGTCTTCAACCCTCTTTCTCTTCGCAATAGAAGACGACTTCGCCTTCTCTTCTCTGGCTTTCGCCGACTTCAAGCCTCTTGTCTTCACCATTCTCGATTTGGGGATTTAGGTTTAAAATAAAATCGATCGATTTAGGGCTTAAGGAAACAAAGCTTTGGGAGACTAGGTTCATGTGATAAATGGACCTGCTGTTCTTGAGAGTCAAAAAGATTTGGGGAAGAAAGGAAAAAGGGAAATGATGAACTGCTGCAAAAGGGAGGTTGGGTTTTTTTGTCTACCGATTGAACATGTAGGAGGATTAGGCAAAAGTGTAAACGGTTTTTAATTAACTAATATCATAAACCTCCATTAACCATTTTATTGTTTTTTGAAAAAAGTTTTATTCAGATTTTATTTTACCTTTTTTGTTTTGCAAAGATTTGCAGCTTTTTGGTAGTTTTGCAATTCTTTTAAAGTGTCGGCATTTTTGCAAATGACTATTGAAAAGTCGGTAGTTTTTGCAATTCCGCTTAAATATATTATAAATTATGAGCATATTTTAACTAAATACTTAAATATATTAATGTATTTTTTTAAAATGATGATGAATACCTAAATAATAGAGAAGAAAACTAAAACTTAAAAAACGTAATAGATATTAATTAAAAAAAAATTAAATAGCTTAGCTTGTTACAATAGAGAAAAAAAATAAAGAATAATAACATTATCATAACTAAATAATTGTGTGTATGACTATATCCAAAATGAAATAGATAATTCAGATTAAAAAAAGGTAATAGATAATGGTATTCTTTTAGTTTATATTTATTAAATATGTTAAATTAGCTTTAATAGATATGATTTATTTATGAGCAGATTTGATTAAATACTTAAATATAATAATGTATAAAAAAATTTTAAGGCTGGATGATATGGTGAATGATGGTTAGATGAGTGATGACATATAAATGAATTGAACGTGGTATCGACACGTAGAATTTATGCCTCTTTTTTAGTATATATATATAGGATGGACAAGACCAGTTTGGGCTTAATTAAGTGCCAGCTTGAACGGCCCATCACAGTGTCCAGGCTCAATAGGTACTATGTTTCAGACACCACAATTCACCTCTTCGGATCTTTTCCACTCATACATCTGTCAACGTCTTTCATCTTCCTCTTTTTTTACTCTACATAACTCGAAACCCTCGCTGAATCTCAACTGGTCTCCAATGGCGTAACGAGTCATAGCTTAGGGCAAAAGCATGCTGGTACAGCTGCAGGTGGGAACCATCCTCACCACCGGATGCGGCATCGGCATCGGAGGCGGATTGTTGGCGTTGCCTTGCCTCTCGCGGCGGACCAGCGGGCGTCGGCGCAGTAAAGTGGTCGGGGTTCCGGTGGCGATGGCCGTCAGCGGCCACGGCCGCAGTGAGAACCACTACACAGTTCTGGGGGTCTCTCGCTTTGCTACCTTTGACGATATTAAGAAGGCTTATCGCCTTCTCGCCCGTAAGGTACCTTTTCTATTTATTGATTGGAAACTGAATTGATTGCTTGAGCTGGTTGTAATCAAAATTCTCGATTTTCCGATTTCTGTTTACACACGTAATTTCTATGGATTTGACGATACTCTGGATTCTGGAAGTTGGTAGTCTGTTCACACTGTTGAGGAGTGAGTATGAATTACTGACGGGTGGGAAGATGGTCTTTTAGCGCCTCCTATTTGTTGTGATCTGCAATGTTCAGCTCTTAGTTAATTCATCAGATGCATTCACTTTTCAGTACTCGATGATATTTAGTTAGTGTGGAACTTCAGTATGAGCTCAGTAGACTGTCAAGTAAAATGGGACCTGAAAGTTTAGCTCTCAAGTGAAAAATGGCCATGCTTTGTAAGGAACATGGAAAAAAGTTCACTTGTTCAATTTTTGGCGTAATATTTCAAAGTTTATTCCATCCTTCTAACTTTGTTCATGGTAAGTGGTTTGAGATTTATAATTGCCATGCAGTTTTCTCTTTATTGTCATCTAGACTACTAGTTGTTGATGTAGTCAATGTCATGCCTATAATTTTTTGATTTTTCCTTGTATGACCGTCAGACTCTTTTATCTCAATTATGTATATGATATTTCCCTGTGGTGTTTAAAGTTCTGTGTAGTGTAGTGTGATAGAATTCCAAGTCCAACATTCATTGTAGTTATCCCTTAATGCTTGACATACTCTGGAAACTTGGTATTGTGAAAGCACACATATCTAGGTTATGTTACTTGAACAATTGTATGGTCGAAACTTTTGTATTTTTTTGTTCAACTCAGAGGTTAGTGTAATTTTATGTGCTATTTTCTTGCAAGTGCAGTGGCATCCTGATGTTAACAAAGATACGCAAGCTGGTGAAGTCTTCAAGAATGTCCGCCTTGCATATGAAGTGAGTTTTGATGTTTCCTTCTTAAACTTGAATGTTATTTTGTCTTATATGATATTCTGTTTGTAGCTACTTTTGTAATGCTATAGCAGAGGCATACTTGGCTGCTGAAGTTTATGGCTTCTTAGATCATATGCTAGTAGGTTTAAGCTGTTCCATGGCATGTTGGGGGGACTATGCAGCATCTCTCATATAGAGGAAGTAGCCTCCCTATTGGGATGGGGGTAAGGTGGGACATGTTCTGGCAGTATCAGGTTAAACTTCGGTGTTTTCTTCTCATGAATCTTAGACCAGCTGTGATGACTCTTTTAAGACCTTCGGCATCCTTGATTATTTAGGTTGTCATATTGTATGTACAAAATGCTTATTTCTGTTCCATATAGGTGCTATCTAATGAAGCTACGAGAATTCAGTATGATTGTGAACTCAAAGCTCGTGAAGGCTTGAGTGGCTCAACTGGAAACACCTCTTACAGCCCAGACCTTGAAGACTTAATAAGAATCTACACGTGGACAGAATTGAGGCAGAAAATGCGTAAAAAGCGATACTCGAATCACTATAAGAATAGCAGGGACAGTTCTTTTTTCTACACAGAAACTGACGAGGAGGTTGGAGACAAAACATCATTTGAGCAAAGGGGCTCATTCATACAAGTTCTTGAATCTGCATTTATTTCTTTGTTTCTAATGCAGACTATTGGATGTGGATTGTCACTCACATTTAGTAGCCTTATGGCTCTATTTGATGCAAAGTTGGATGGAGGGTATAAACTTGCCTACATTGCCGCATGGTATCTGGGTGGTAAAGGTGGGATCTTGCTAACTTTGTTCCTTTCCTTTTCAAGCTGGGCCTGTGGAAAAACGAGCAGTGGTACAGTTGCTGTGGTTTTGGTAGCAATGTGGATTGGATCAAGTCTTGCAAGCTGTTGTCCGATTCCACAAGGTGCAATTCTTGCCCTTCTCCACATGTCTATGAAACTACAATCTGACTTGAACTAATTTTTCTGCTTCCTTGTTACGCTATGCTATTTTTCTGTACATATCCTCCTTTCAGTAGAAACACATCTTATATTTGATATCTTTTAATGCTCCTGGAAACTCATGGGATATACCTAGTGTAATGACTGTATATTTAAACTGTGCATCACTGAACTGCTATCTCGAATTTGCAATGGAATGAATTGTTTGGACTATGTAGAACTACTTTGGTACTGTTACTATGAAGTCTTAGAACTTTGGAATAGTAGTGGAGATAGTGAAGACATTCTAAAACTGGGAGTATATTTATATTTTTGCTTGGTCAGCTCTTAGAAACAAAATTTACACTTCTTTCAATTACATGAGGTAGGGAAGATAGTTCAGTACAATCAGGACTAGCAAGTTCAATGGAATTTCCTCCTAAATACTAGCAGCTCTTTGCCTTGTCCTTCTTCATCTCCTTAAAATTCCTCCACAAGTATCTTCCACTGGCCATGTCGACGAATAGCCAAAAGCCATCTTGAACCATCTGCAGAAGATTCAAGAGACCATTGAAAATTGATCAATTTTAGAAATCCTGTGATCTTATAGAAAAATCACATAAGAGTGAGAAAATGACAGTACCTTTCCCATGCTTCTCTCTTGCACCTCATCTTTTGATGTCTCCAATGCCTTCTCTTGCACCATATCCTCCGTCATTGACAGATCGACCTCTGGGGAAGAACACATAGATCTCCATGCAAAATACCCAGCCAAGATAGCAGACAAGAACACCAGAATGAATCTCAAAGGACACATTCTCTTCTTCTGAAAGGACTTGAACTCCCCCTGCAATATATTGAATTCTCTCTTTGCACGCTGCCCTGTAATCCGAGGGTTTCACTAATTCAAGGTCTTATTTAAAAGTGTGGCATTATCTGGGTTTTTCGTGTTTGCCATGTTCATTTCTGGGTGTTATACTATTCTTGATTCTTGAAGGTGCAGTGATTGTTGAATTTGTATACCTTTGACTTTGGCTGGTGTGGAACTTTCAAGTTTCAAGCCTTAAATAATTGGATTTTACCAATTCAAATATTCAAATTCGCAAACCCACCTAACGCTTCTGCTGTATATTATATCTTACGTGGGTTGCATGCATTTGTGTGGTTTGATTTTTCTAGTAAGATGTTACTATGTTAGGCAGAACAGTTGAACATGCGGACCTGTAAGGCGGCTTTAACACTGTTTTTTACTCTCTTTGGCAAAAGACTCGCAATGGTAAGTTAAAACAGGTGGAAAAGTTATTCTGTTATGTAATGAAGTAGAAAGTAGCTGGGTGTTTATGGAATGGGTCAACTTGTGTTTGGACCAGATCAGTTGGCAGGCTGGGATTTTGGATTTTTGATTGGGCCTCAGCACAACTGCAAGATAGGTGTAGCAGCATAATTCCTAAAAATTTGAATAAATTGTCAATAATAACTTAGGTTTTTCTAACCTATGTCTGAAGGGCTTCGGTTAACAACATTGTTTTAGAAAGATTGTGTTCGATATGGTAAACCAAATCTATCCGCTTCGGTCGTTTCTTTCAGGAATCGCTTTGACAAATAAAACCAAAAAGGGCAAATTGAACACGAGAGAGTTGTTGACGCAGTTCGGACTAAGTTCCTACATCTGTGGAGCCTTAGGAGGTAATACTCACCCAATCCACTAGGTAACACATGCCAAGAAGAAAGTACAGTTAGAAGCACTTGACCGGCAAAGAGAAGAACATGCACATAGAGCAAGAAAAGGTAAAGAGAAGTCCCTTGAAAAGACACCGTGTCCGAAGTGTCACACCACCAAATCGCCATTGCAGCTGGAGCTCTCTCTTCCTCTCACTGTCTTTCTCTACTTCTCTCGCTCAAACCCTAGCATAGTGCAAAATCAGAATCGCTAGAGGCTCACTCATAGAGCTCAAGCATTTTCCAAAAGCGACAAAGAAACGAGGAAAGAGACTGAAGAGCTTTTAGGATTTTCAAATTTCAAGCCATGCTTTTTACCCTAGCTCAACACATCAAAATGCCTCCTTTCACATAAGGAGTCGTCTTCAACACGGCCCAGAGGTGACTTCAATTTGGGCCGCTCCACCAAGAATCAAGACAACAAGCCCAATACAAAGAACAATGCTCATTACTCCTCAAATGGAGAGAGCGACAGAATAAGCTCATATAAGACCAAACTAGAGCCCAAGGGGTGGCTAGAGTCAACATAGTCAAGTGACTAAGTGACTCTAGCACCCTTGTGGCTCAATGGGTCTAGCCAACCCGGGGTTTGTTTGGATCGTCCAAAATAATGCATTAAAATGTATTATCTTATATTAAATCATCAATTTAATGTAATATAATGCATTATTTTGATAATTCAAACGCATCCCTGGTTCTGCCAATGTCTCATACATATTGTTTCCTAATATCTACCTAGTTAGAGTGCTTGCAATATTTGACCATACAATTGTTCAAGTTTTTATCGCAACACATTAGGATTAGCAAACATAACATATATTATATATATTTAGAGATTTTAATTTTTTTAACGGGTTTAAATGATTTTTATTTGAGCGAACAATTTTCTTAAAATGAATTCGTAACGTATATCCTTAAAACATAGGTTTGAAAGACTATAATAACTCAACAAAAGCGTGTCTAATAATAAATGGTTTGGATCGTTTCTATTGATAGTATTCAGCTGCATATCAAAACATGGAAGTACTATGCAATTATGCAACTAGTCTCCAAAACAACAACGATTACTCTAAAAGCAAAAAAAAGAGGAAAAGAGGAAATTAGTTTCAGATGAAATAATGTTTAGATGCATTATAAGTCATAACTACAAGTGATAACACAACTTAAATTGGGCATATATGAATTCCACGAAGGTGGGAAAAGATTCGCGTGTGTAAGTGTGTTGTCATTGTAGACGACCAATGGTCCAATACAATGAATAAAGTGATGGAATTCTATTTTAGATGACAATTTAATACGGTTTCAATCTTGTTAGGTCTATTTAGGGCTTTTTTTGGTATCATATAAGAAATCAGGTTGGAATGAGAATTGTGGGGGTCAGATTTGAATAAACACCACACTCGCGAAGAACTAGCTACACACTAGAACTAAGCCATAAGAGTGGGTCACAACAAGTGGAAGAAAAGCCCATGAGGATGTTAGGAGAAGCCCAATAGTGAGGAAGGAAACTTGGCAACAGGAGAAGGAGAGGACCACTTCTATAAATACCTCTCAATTTGGAGAGAAAAATGATCTTTTTTGGGCAAATTCAGATAGAGGAGAGAGAAAACGAGCTTGAGCACTCCATTGTCAGCTCACTTTTCTCCTCCAAGCAACAAAGCGAAAAACCAGAGAGAGTTGTGTGAGAGCGAGATCGAATTGAGCCTTGTTTCTTCCATTCGTATTGCTTTTCTGCTCATCTTTTCTGTCCGTGAACTCTTTGCCGACTTGTGCGTCGGAGAGCCCGCTCTCGGGGAAGCCATCTCCGGGGCGTTTCCAGGTGGATCCAACGTCCAAAGGAGCAGTCAAAGCACCATGGAAGTAGCCAGTGAACTAGAGGCGAGAAGGAAGAAATAGCATCTCGATCGAGACCAGAATACGAAGCCGAAAATCCCATCCAGAACGAGGTGAAAGGCAGGAGAATCGGCGCTAGGAGCGAGGCCAGCAATCGAAGATCTCACCCTACGCGAAGCCAACATCCAGAAAGTTGCAGAGGACGTCCCCAAAAAATACAAATCCTAGAGACATTCGGGCCGAGGGTGTGTTGATCCTTGATACCTTCACGCAAGTCGAACCAAAATTCAACACTGGCGCCGACCGTGGGGAGGTCCTCGCACATCTAGATTCGATAGATAACAGACAACGATGGCAGTAGAGTGTGAAGATCTACCTGTGGGAGCTCAAGAAGAGATGCAGTCACAACATCTAACGCCTAGGAATCACCCGCGAGAGGTGGTCCTGAACGAGGAGGAGTGGAAGCAGTTCCGCCAATTTCAAGAATGGCAGAGGGCCCGCCAAGAACACCCACCGCAAGGACCCACTCCATCGCAGCGTCAACCCGAGCACGCTCCCCAGGAGCCTTACCTCGCGGAAGAGCCCCGCGAAGGATATGGGGAGCAGTTTCAGGCTGATCAAATCTCGATCACCCATGAGCCTCCTCGATACTTGCCGCGGAGGGAATCGTATCGGAAGCCCTACGTAGACTACGCGTATCAGCATTACTCAGAGTACCTGGCGTCGGAGTTCCCGTTGGCGCTCTTTGGGTCCACAGCCTTTGCGGACCATATATCATTGGCACCTCCTCCTCCAGACTTCAAAATCCCAACGTTCAAGGAGTATACAAGGGAAGACGAAGCCAGAGATCACCTGTCCCGTTATCAGTACATAATGCTTATGAGCAAGGCTGATGAGTCCACAATGTGCAAGTGTTTCCCCAACACTCTCGCGGGGTCGGCTTTAACATGGATGATAAGTCTCCCCGTGAAGAGCATCAATGGTTTACAACAACTCGCCGACTCCTTCATGGCACACTTTGGGTGCTCACAGAAGAGGAAGCTCAGCATGCAAGAGGTGATGAATGTTCGACAGCGCGAAGGCGAGTCTCTTGCGTCTTTCGTGAAGAGGTTCACCATGGAAGTGGTCCAAGCGCATGATTTCGATGAGAAAGTTGCGCGAATGGCTTTCATCCAGGGACTCAGGAATGGTCCTTTTAAGCTCCACGTATGCAAAAAGCCTCCCACATCGTATACCAAGCTACTCGAGAAAGCCAACCAACACATAGTCGCAGAAGAGTTGGCCAGGGGGGATCATCCGTGAATGCGCCCCGCGAACAATGGGAGGAAGCATGACGGTCACAAAAGCGACTCGGGAACGTGGGAGCCCCGTCGCCATCAAACCAACGATCGAGGAAAGGCCCCAGAGAAACAGCTGGTCGCGGTGGAGTTGAATGACCGCGAGAGGGCAGGAACATACCCATAGAGATCGTAGTCCAGGCCCACTCATCCGCGAACAAATGTGCCACCACCGCCACCACCGCCCGCGAGGCCAGGAGGGAAGTTTTGCTCCTATCAACAATCCACCATGCATGATGGATAGGAATGTCGCGGGTATGGGGCTCTGTGAAGAAGAGCTGCACCAGGACCGGGCCCTGCCCCACATAGGCCCCCTTCTATTCGGCCGGTCCCTTACCCACACACAAGTAAGAATTTTCCACGGCTAGGTGGGCACCATATCAGGAAGACATGAGCCGAAGGCCCCCAACAAGCGTGAAAGCATGAGGATTGCCAATGCACCTCCCCCATTTGGGCGGCCAGTCATGAGCATCTCGAATCCCCCGCGCCAAGAACACAAGTTGACTTTCAGCGCGGAAGACCTCGCGGAGACAACAATCCCGAGTACTGACCCACTGGTGCTCCATGTGTACATGGGAACAAAGGTCGTGAAAAGAGTGATGGCGGACATGGGAAGCTCTGCGGACATTCTACATTGGGAAGCCTTCCAGAAGATGGGCTTAGACCCCGCGAGCCTAGTGCCCACCGACTATACACTAATTGGCTTCGCATGGGAACAAGTCAAGCCAATCAGAGTCATAACGCTGGATTTGATCCTAGGGGACGAAGATGCCCCGCGGAAATGCGAGAAGGTCGAATTCTTGGTGCTTCAGTCCCCATCCGCGTATAACGCCATCTTGGGAAGGATCTCCCTATGTAAGTTCCAGGCTGTAGTTTCAATATATCATTTCGCTCTAAAATTCCCTACGCAGGTGGGAGTTGGAATAGCAAGGGGGCAACACGCAGAAAGTCGTACCTGTTACCTAGCAGCTCTAAGCGAGAAGTGTGTCCCAATATTGGCCGTGGAAGCTAAAGGCCTAATCCCGCGTCATTCGTCTCCGCGGCGGAAGAAGCTGAATTGGAGGTGAGAAACCGAATGGAAGCTGTGGTTCCGGAGGAAGAGAAAGTAAGCATATCGTCGTTCCCTCAGAAGGAAGAAAAGCTATATGTACGGCAGACCCTTGGAGCCGAAGTGCAGAGTGAGATCAAGGCATTGTTGGAAACGTCGCGTGATGTGTTCGCGTGGACCCCCAAAGATTTAAAGGGGATCCTCGCGAGCCTCATGACTCACTCGCTCAATATCAGCCCTGAAGCAAAGCCGCGTAGACAGAAAAGAGGAAGCAGGCAGGGGACAGAGTCCAGGGAGCCAGAGAAGAAGTGGCGAAGTTGCTGAAGGCCGGGTCCATTCGTGAGGTACAGTACCCTCGTTGGCTCGCGAATGTCGTCATGGTGAGAAAAGCAAACGGGAAATGGCGCATGTGCGTAGATTTCACAGACCTTAACAAGGCATACTCTAAGGACAACTATCCACTCCCTTCAATTGACCAATTGGTTGATTCAACCGCAGGGCACGAAGCACTGAGCTTTCTAGATGCCTACTCAGGCTACAACCAAGCCAAGATGAACCCCGCGGACGAAGAGCACACAACCTTCATCACGGAGAGAGGAACGTACTGCTACACTGTCATGCCTTTTGGGCTTAAGAACGCATGAGCAAGCTTCCAGAGGCTAGTCGACATGATCTTCCGCGATCAGATTGGCTCCTCCATTGAGGCATATGTGGATGACATTGTTGTAAAGAGCAAACGGGAAGCAGACAACGCGAATGATCTGTGTGAAGTCTTCACCACACTGCATATACATGGTATGAGTCTGAATCCGGAGAAGTGTTTTCGGGGTGAAAGCTGGAAAGTTTCTAGGTTTTCTGATCAGTTCGCATGAGATTGATGTGAACCCTGAGAAAGTAGAGGCAATGCTACAGATGATGCCTCCACAAAGCACCAAGGAAGTACAAAGGTTTATCGGCTTCGTGAACTACTTGGGCTGGTTCTGTTCAAATCTCGCTGAAAGGGGGCTCCCTTTCTTTGCTATTCTCAGAGACCCTCAAAACTTCAAGTGGTCTTCGGAGTGTGAAACGGCCTTCGCAGAGCTAAAGAAGCACTTGGCAGGACTGTCCACTTTATCATCTTCCGTCCCCGGTGAAGAATTGCAGCTCTATCTAGCAGCATGTTCGCGTGCTATCAGTGCAGTTTTAGTGCGCGAGCAAGAGGTACTCGTTTACATTGTGAGCAGAGCTCTTATACCGGCCGAGACCAGGTACCCGACAGTCGAGAAGGTTGCTTTAGCCCTAGTGATGGCCGCGAGGAAGCTTCGCCCTTACTTCCAAGCCCATCCCATCCGAGTGTTGTCCGACCTCCCCCTGCGCAGTTTGTTCAGCAGGCCCACGATGTCAGGGAGGCACACAAAGTGGGTAATCGAACTATCAGAATTCGATTTGAACTACAAGCGCAGGCCCGCGATCAAAGCACAATCACTCGCGGACTTCATCGTAGAAACAAGCTTTCGTGAAGTGGACACAGAGGGGCTTGTAGAGGAAAGGGTTCAGTGGACACTCTTCGTGGACGGGGCTTCAAACGAAGAGGGCAATGGGGCCGGAGTCACATTAACTTCGCCAGGAGGGGAAAGGTTTGAGTATGCCCTTGCGTTGGAGTTTGAAACAACAAACAACAAAGCTGAATACGAGGCACTCCTCGCGGGGCTTGAACTAGCACTCACCAATGGGGCACAGAGAGTCATGTGTTTCAGCGACTCTAAAGTAGTTGTAAAACAGGTGTAGGGTATTTACGAAGCTAAGACGGGAAATCTGCCCGCGTACCAACTAAGAGTGAAGATGTTGTCCGCAACCTTCGATGACTTCGAGATTCAAGAAATCCCGCGTAGAGAAAACTCGAGAGCAGACGAGCTCGCAAAACTTGCCTCAAAGTCCAAGCTGCATCAGAAAGGCCGTGTATGGCTAGACGCGCGTACCACTCGAGCCATAAACCCAGAGGTAATGCTTATTGAGTACGAGGAGGATGAGAATGACTGGAGGGCGCCTATACGAAGGTATCTAATGGCAGCGGTAGTGCCAGAGGATCCCCAACAAAGAAGAAAGTTGCAGATACGCGCAACTCACTTTTACATGAAGAATGGCATTCTATACAAAAAGGGTACATGATGGCAGGACTAAAGTGTATGACCCTCGCGGAAGGCAACGGTCTAATGATCGAGACACACAGAGGGCTATGTGGTGGGCACGCGGGATGGCGATCTCTTGTGTACAAAGCCCTAAGAGCATGGTATTTCTGGCCAACAATGAAAGAAGACGCCACATGCATTGCTCAGACTTGCAAGGTGTGCCAGCTTCACGCCCCAGCATCACACCTACCTGGAGTAGAAAGGCAAGTCATCAGTGCCCCATGTCCCTTCGCGAGATGGGGGATGGATCTTTTCGGGCCTTTCTCACGAGCTCCAGGTCAGCTTCAGTTCATATTAGTCGCTATAGATTACTTCACTAAATGGGTTGAGGCAGTGCCGCTAGCCACCACGACGGTAGAACAGGTGAAGAAGTTCATATGGCAGAATATCATTTGCGGATTTGGCCTACCCCAGGATATTGCGACCGACCGTAGGCCTTAGTTCAACACAAAGAAGTTGATTAGCTTCTGCCAAGGTCTAGGCATTAGACTATGCTTCGCGTCAGTGTCTCATCCGCGTTGTAACGGCCAGGTCGAAAGCGCAAACTAGAGGATCCTCTACGATCTCAAGAGGAGAGAAAACGAGCTTGAGCACTCCATTGGCAACTCACTTTTCTTCTTCTCCTCTAACCAACAAAGCGAAAAACTAGAGAGAGTTATGTGAGAGCGAGATCAGATTGAGCCTTGTTTCTTCCATTCTTATTGCTTTTCTGCTTATCTTTTCTGTCCGTGAACTCTTTGCTGACTTGAGCGTCGGAGATCCGGCTCTCGGGGAAGCCATCTCTGGGGCGTTTTCAGGTGGATCCGGCGTCCAAAGGAGCAATCAAAGCACGGGGAAGTAGCCAGTGAACTGGAGGTGAGAAGGAAGAAAGAGCACCTGGATCGAAACCAGAATACGAAGCCGAAAATCCCATCCAGAACGAGGTGAAAGGCAGGAGAATCGATGCTAGGAGCGAGGCCAGCAATCGAAAATCTCACCCTATGTGAAGCCAACATCCAAAAAGTTGCAAAGGACGTCCCTAAAAAATACAAATCCTAGAGACATTCGGACCGAGGGTGTGTTGATCCTTGGCACCTTCACGTATGTTTAACCAGAATTCAACAAGAATGGTATTAGAAATCGGATTTAGCCATTTTCAAAATAAGATGTCTTGTTAATTTTTGGAGTTGGAATAAAGTTATCTATCACTCAAACCCAAAATAAGAGGCAATGTATGAAAGAATAAAAAAATAGAGGTATGAGCCATTCTTGAAAATGGATGATTCCAATAGTGTTACCTCAACCAAACATAAAAAGAACTTTGTTCATTTTCAAACGGCCATATCCATACCTCATTCCCAAGGTATGGTACCAAATATTGCATTAGTTTTCAAATGTTATACTTTTAACTTACTCATAATCAAAAGAGCATGTTGAAAAATAACATTAAACTATTTGCTTTATTTGTATTTGTCTTTGTGGTATATGAAATTAGAAAGAGGAATAGAAAGGTGCTTGTTCCAAGTGATAGGGAATCGATTTTGGATGCATATGTTTGGCGAGTGGAAACCATGTCATGGAATTGAATCTGATAAGGATTCCAAATTCCCCAATAGAAGATTCCTGCCCCAATTGCTCCTCAAATGGCACTAATAGTAAGTCGTTAATTACTTTGAAATTTTATATTTTGCACTCTATTTCACTATTTTTAGCTAATTGGTATATTTCATTATTATGTTGATTGTTGAGTTAATAGGGTATGTCTTCGGGGAAATGGCGCGGAGGGGTAGTTGTTTTTCTTTTATACAGGAAAATAGAGGGTATCCTTACAAATCAAAAGGCACACCCAAATCATCACAACGCATGATTTTTACAAAAGATTTACAAGATGAAGAAATACTAGAGTTCGAATCTAGAAATCGAATCCGAGATCGTTGCAACGGTGTGTAATCATGTTGAGGCAGCGGAGGGGTAGTTGTTAACTTGTCATGTAGGTGCCAACACATATTATTAGTATCCTAGTTCGGGGGGGGGGGGGGGGGGTCATGTGCCCCTCCTTTCCCGGTAACTTATTCTATGTTTTAATTGGTTCATGTAAAAGACACAAAAATATTCTAGTGTGGGTGGTAATTTTTTTATTTATTTTTTTATTCAATACAATTAGTTTTGATTGTATATACATATGATTAGTTCTAACTTAGTATATAATCATATTTAACTAGTCATATAACAACTATAAATAAACTAGTATTAGATTATAAATTTAGTATGGTAAGGGAAAAACAACTTAAAAATTAAAAACATAACATATATTTTTCATGTGTAAATTATAAAGTTTAAGGGTATCACACATTCAGAAACAACCGAATCAAAATCACTTATATATATTTTTCTAGAAAAAATACAGTGGGATTGAACTATTTTTTATTGACAAGATACTTAAATTAGTTAATAAACATCATTCTAATAATATGTATTGTCTTATAATTTTATTAATTATTATTAGTATTAAATTATTTCATTTTATAATAAGAAAATGTCACAAATTAAACTATACTTTATATACAATATCTTTAGTCGATTATAAAATAGATTATATTTGACATTAATTATAGAAAATAACAATTTGTTTTAATTATTCAGTTATAATGATAATAGTCGCCGGTCGCCTTTACTCTAGCGCTTCACCGCTCTTTATAAGTGTGTCCCCTCTTTCAAAAGTTTCTAGTTCCGCCACTGTCCTAGTTTGATAAATAAATAAATTGGATTTTTGAACTTAACCCTCCTTTATTTTTGAACTATTGCACTTATTTATCCCTTTATTTTTTTTTACCAAAAACCACACTTATCTTAAATTGTTTGCATTTAACCACATTTTATCTTTAACTAATTAAATTCCCGTGCCAAGCACGAGGTTAGGTTTTTATTGAATATTCATGATAAATTTAGATTATTTTTTATTGTAAATATAAATATTTTTCAAATATGAACTTTTGATCCATTAGAGCAATAAAACCGTAATTATTATTTTATATCATATTAAAAATAGCCTTTAATTACTTTATCATAAGAAAAATACTTGTCAAGTATAGCTATCAGTGTCAAGTATACGAATTTTGAATTTAGTTGGAGTTTTAACAATAAAATCATTATTAGTTGATTTGAATAAAATTAACAACTAATTGATAATTTGATATATGAATATTTTGTTGGTAAAAAATCACACATGATATCACCATAGATTACTTAACAACTAATTGACATATGAAATTTAGCTAGAGGTGAAACCAGTGCTTGGAATTGCTATGGATTAATGAAAGTTGAAAACAAATATTTAAAAATTTTAACGTACATGAAGTAAAATATGTCTGTTTCTTAATTAAAAATAATCTGTTAGTAAACAATAATAATAATTAAGATTATAAATAACTTTGTTTGTTTAAATCATTAGGTTAGATTTCGTATAATTTTTATATATTCGAAGTTAGTTATAATTAGATACTGTGATTTAAATTAAAATATAATGTTAAGAAAATTTTTTGAATTAATAACAAAATGACACATAGAATTTGTGTTGTGTTTCCCTCCTATATTTGGAGGAAGAAGTCATTACTTGTTAATGGACTTTTAATGTCATTTGAAAGGCACAAATGATGCCCCACTTGTGGGAAGTCTTACCCTAATTGGTTCTCATATTTAAGGGAAAGAAAATGACTTTTAGAGGCAAGAGAGAGAAACCAAAATAAGCACAAAAGAGAGCTGAAAAGAAGAGGAGAAAAGAGTGTGTTTGGAACTCGTAGGTGTTGTTGTACCCAAATCTGATCTGCCCCGATCGATGTCAAGATCATCTCCGATTGGGACGAAATTTCAGAGTGTTGTTCCTGCCATCAAGACCTTCACATCCAACGGTTGGATCGTGTTTTGGTGCACTCTAGGTCAGGTTATTAATAAGTTGTCTCCTTGTTGTTTTTTCTTGTTGTTCCACCTTGTTGGGTGAAGATTGAACCAAGGTTGTAGCCTTGATGGTTGTGTATTCCTCTAGTGTTATCTAGAGAGGTTGTACCCACTTGTAATCCTTGTTGATAGTGGAAGTTTGGTACCCAAAGGGTCCCGTGGTTTTTCCCCTAGTTTGGGGTTTCCACGTAAAATTCTGGTGTTCGGTTCTCGTTCCTTTTGTTTCCTGAAGTGTGCATATTTGTCCTGAAATAGCTCATTGCTTCCTGAAAAACTGTTAGTAGCCCATTCGATCCTGTCAAGGTTGTTTGTTGATCCTGTCGGAGCTGTTTGTGGACAACTATTTGTTTGTCTGTAATTGACTTCCGCACTTCAGACTGGTATCAGAGCTTAAGGTCCCGATGGATGAAAAGAACAGTAGCTTTCAGGGAATGATTGTGTTGAACTCCAGTAACTATTCAGACTGGAAGATTAAGATGGAAGATCTCTTGTATGTGAAAGATCTTTATGAGCCAATTGAAAAAAAGGAAATACCGACGGGAGCAATAGATTCAGAGTGGAAGCTTCTGAATAGAAAAGCTGTCGCGACGATGAGACAATTTGTTGATGTGAGTGTACTTCAACATGTGGCCAATGACACGAATGCTTATGAGTTGTGGCATTAGCTTGCGGGTATGTATGAGCGAAAGAATGCCCTGAACAAGGCGTCATTGATGAGAAAGCTTGTGAGGTTGAAGTACTCAGATGGTGAGAGCATTGTGGTGCACACCAGTACGTTTATGGGCTTGGTGAATCAGTTAGCCTCAGCTAAGATGACATTAGATGATGAGCTGCAAGCCCTGCTGTTACTTTCCTCCCTGCCAGACAGTTGGGAAACTCTTGTTGTGTCACTGAGTAATTCTTGTCAGGAGGACAAGTTGTCCTTAGAGGCGGTAAAAGCAAGTCTTTTGAATGAAGAGACAAGAAGAAAGGAGATGGGTTCCTCCTTACAGTCTCAGTCAGAAGCAAATGTGGCACAAGATTCCAATAGAGGAAGGAGCAGGCAGAAGGGTTCTCAGAACCGAGACAAGTCCAAGGGGAGATCGAAGTCCAGAGGTAAACTCACGTGCTTCTATTGTGGGAAACCGGGTCACTTCCAAAAGAATTGCCGAAAGTTCAAGAAGGAAAAGGGCAATTGTAACAATTCAGAGACTCGGAGAAAACCTCAACAGGAAAGGGACACCACTGCTATTGCGACTAGTGATGAAGAGTTGTTGTTCATTGGTGAACAAGGTTACTTGAACCTTGCTAGTGATGAGTGCACTTGGGTGATTGATTCAGGTGCATCGTTCCACTTGACACCGAGAAGAGAATACTTATCATCCTACACGTCTGGTGACTATGGCTATGTTAGGATGGGGGATGATGGTTCACGTAATATTGTGGGCATGGGCAATGTCTGTTTGATTACATCCACTGGTTGCAGATTGATCTTGAGAGATGTTCGTCATATTCCTGATGTTAGGTTGAATCTGATATCTACTGAGAAACTTGATGATGAGGGCTATCATGGTAACTTCTATGGTGGTGTATGGAAGGTCTCTATGGGAAGTTTGATTGTTGCTCGAGCAAAGAAGCAGAAATCGATGTACGTGATGCAAGCAAAGTTGTGCAGAGATAAAGCAAATGTGGTAGCTGACTCAGCTGGCGAGTTATGGCACAAGAGGCTTGGTCACATGAGTGAGAGGAGGTTGCAGACGCTAGCCAAGAAGGACATCCTCCCAGAAGTGAAAGGTATAAGTCTAAAACCTTGTGTTGATTGCTTAGCTGGAAAGCAAAACAGAGCATCCTTTCATTCTCGTCCTCTAGTTAGGAGAAGACATGAATTAGACTTGTTCATACTGATGTGTGTTTTATGGATACCAAGTCACATCGTGGTGCACAATACTTTGTCACATTTATTGATGATTACTCCAGAAAATTGTGGGCTTTTGTGTTGAAGAGAAAAGACCAAGTATTGTCAGTGTTCAAGGAATTTCATGCCAGATCTGAGAGAGAGTCAGGGCAGAAATTGAAGGCTGTCAGGTCAGATAATGATGGAGAGTATAGGGGTCCGTTTGAGGAATATTGCAAGAGTCAGGGAATCAAGCTTGAGTATACAGTTCCCAAGACACCTCAGCTGAATGGGCTTGCAGAGAGGATGAACAAAACCATAACAGAGAGAGTGAGAAGCATGTTGTCGCATGCTAAGCTGCCAAAGTCATATTGAGCGGAGGCAATGTTGACTGTTGTGTATCTCATCAACAGATCTCCTTCAGTTCCTTTGGATGGTGATGTTCCACAGAGGGTTTGGACTGTAAGAGATGTTTCCTACAAGCATTTGAGGGTGTTTGGATGCATGACATATATGCATGTTGCTAGAGATCAGAGAGCAAAGCTTGACAGTAAGACGAAGCCATGCATCTTCCTAGGGTATTCAGAGGATGAGTTTGGGTACAGATTGTGGGATTTACTTGACAAGAAAGTGGTCAGAAGTAGAGATGTTGTGTTCATGGAAGATATGACGATTGAAGACTGGAAGCAGAAATAACCAGAGTCGTCTTCCAAGCCTGCCACTGTCACATATCCAGTGTTTCCTGACAACAGGCGTGTGCATCCTGACAATGTACAACAGTCAGATGAAGTTCAGCAAGAAGATGGACATGATGTTGGTGATGATGGTGATGTTGATCCGCCAGAAACTGTTGAGACTGAATTGCAAGAACCCCCTGAAGAGCCAATTGTTGAGTTGAGAAGATCTACCAGACAAAGACAAAGTTCCTCAAGGTATCCAGTCAGTGAGTATATGTTGTTGACTGATGAAGGAGAGCCAGAGGGCTACAAGGAAGCTATGACAGATGCGTACCAGAAGGAGTGGTACAGTGCCATGCAAGATGAGATGAACTCCTTGCATGAGAACCACACCTATGACTTGATGAAGTTGCCTGAGGGTAAGAGAGCTCTTAAAAACAAATGGGTTTTCAAACTGAAAACTGGAGAAGATGGTTGTCCACCCAGATACAAGGCCCGGATAGTGGTGAAGGGATTCCAGCAGAAGAAGGGTGTTGATTTTGATGAGATTTTCTCTCCAGTTGTGAAGATGTCGTCCATCCGGGTTGTTCTAAGCCTAGCTGCAAGCATGAATCTGGAGATTGAGCAGCTAGATGTGAAGACTGCATTCCTTCATGGTGATCTTGAAGAAGAGATATATATGGAGCAACCTGAGGGTTTTGAGATCAAGGGAAAAGAGAAGCTTGTATGTCGATTGAGGAAGAGCTTGTATGGCTTGAAGCAAGCTCCTCGACAATGGTACAAGAAGTTTGAGTCCTTCATGATTGAGCATGAATTCCACAAGACACAAGCTGATCATTGTGTGTTTGTGAAGAACTTCCATGAAGGTGACTTCCTCATTCTCTTGCTATATGTGGATGATATGTTGATTGTTGGTCGCGATACCAACAAGATTGCTAGCTTGAAGAAAGCTCTGAGCAAGTCCTTTGCTATGAAGGACTTAGGCCCTGCAAGACAGATTTTGGGTATGCACATAGCACGTGACAGGAAGAAAAGCATGTTGTGGCTGTCACAAGAGAGATACGTGACAAGAGTACTGCAGAGGTTCAACATGGACAAGGCTAAACCCGTTTGCTCTCCACTGCCTGCGAACATGAAGTTGAGTTCCAGTCAGTGTCCGAAGAGTGAGAAAGGAAAGGCAGAGATGAAGAATGTGCCTTATGCTTCAGCTGTGGGTAGTCTGATGTACGCCATGGTTTGCACTAGGCCGGATATTGCTTTTGCAGTAGGGATTGTTAGCAGGTTCATGAGTAATCCTGGAAAGGAGCATTGGGCTGCAGTTAAGTGGATCCTCAGGTATCTCAAATGCACTTCGAGTGTGTGCTTACGCTTTGGTCTTGGAAAGCCGATGCTTGATGGCTTTACAGATGCTGACATGTCGGGTGATGTTGATTCCAGTCGATCTACGTCAGGTTACTTGATGACATTTGCAGGGGGAGCTGTATCATGGCAATCGAGACTGCAGAAGTGTGTGGCTTTGTCAACCACAGAGGCTGAGTATATGTCTGCAGTTGAGGCCGATAAGGAGCTGATATGGATGAGAGATTTCCTGGATGAGTTAGGAGTGGAACAAGAGACGTTCCCACTTCATTGTGACAACCAGAGTGCCATCCACCTTGCCAAGAATGTCGCCTACCATTCTCGAACCAAACATATACGGAGGAGGTATCATTGGTTGCGAGAGAGGGTAGAAGATGAAGATTTTGATTTGGTGAAGATCCACACCAATGACAATGGGTCAGATATGCTGACGAAGACCTTGCCTAAGGAGAAGCTTGTTGCTTGTCGCTTGAGAGCGGGCTTGGTTGATTTCCCCATATAGGAGTGAAGGGGGAGTTTGTTGTGTTTCCCTCCTATATTTGGAGGAAGAAGTCATTACTTGTTAATGGGCTTTTAATGCCATTTGAAAGGCCCAAATGATGCCCCACTTGTGGGAAGTCTTACCCTAATTGGCTCTCATATTTAAGGGAAAGAAAGTGACTTTTAGAGGCAAGAGAGAAACCAAAAGAGGCACAAAAGAGAGCTGAAAAGAAGAGGAGAAAAGATTGTGTTTGGAACCCGTAGGTGTTGTTGTACCCAAATCTGATCTGTCCCGATCGACGTCAAGATCATCTCCGATTGGGACGAAATTGCAGAGTGTTGTTCCTGCCATCAAGACCTTCACATCCAACGGTTGGATCGTGTTTTGGTTCCCTCTAGGTCAGGTTCTTAATAAGTTGTCTCCTTGTTGTTTTTTCTTGTTGTTCCACCTTGTTGGGTGAAGATTGAACCAAGGTTGTAGCCTTGATGGTTGTGTATTCCTCTAGTGTTATCTAGAGAGGTTGTACCCACTTGTAATCCTTGTTGATAGTGGAAGTTTGGTACCCAAAGGGTCCCGTGGTTTTTCCCCTAGTTTGGGGTTTCCACGTAAAATTCTAGTGTTCGGTTCTCGTTCCTTTTGTTTACTGAAGTGTGCATATTTAGTAGCCCATTCGATCCTGTCAGGGTTGTTTGTTGATCGAGCTGTTTGTGGACAGCTATTTGTTTGTCTGTAATTGACTTTCGTACTTCAATTTGTGGGGTCAGAAACATTGTTGTGGCTCAAAATTCAATAGCTTTAATATATATATATATATAGATTTTATAAAAAAATATCATTAATATATATTAATTTTCAGATAATCGCCTCCTCAACTTAGCTTTTCTTTTATAAATTGTTTGGTGAAATATCTTCTCCTCCCCAGAATTTAGATTTAAAGTGCAACCAATCGAAAAAACGTCAACTTAAACCGGAATCAGATTTTTTAGTTAACCACCTCTCTAAATTTATTATACAACTAATACTTCTAAAATAATAATATTCTTGTTTGTTTCAGTTCAAAGTGAAAAAAAAACAAGTTTAAATCGAAAATGAATTTCGAAAAAAAGAATCGAAAACGATTGCATGGTGATTTACTTTTTTAGTTCAATTTTAGTTTGTTTACCAGTTTTCGATTTGAATTGAAAATCTTCCAGTTTTTGGGTCAACTCTTATTACTCTCTGGAATTCGGTTCAGGATTCAATCTGAAGCGGAACGAACAAGTATCATATTTTTATATATATATTACTAGTTTATAGCAAATTTGGAGAGGTGGTTAGTTGAAAAATTATGGAAAAAAAGTTCGGTTATGATTTAAATCGTTTTTTTTTCTCCCAAAATTCGGTTCCAATTTAAACCAGAATGGTAAAAATTCCGGGGACGAGATGATTTGTTACTAAATGAATAATAACAAATGATATGTTGAAGAAGTGGTCATATGAAAAATAATTTATATTATGGATGGTTTTTGATAAACATTAAAGGTAAATGATGGTTAAATGCAAACATTTCAATATAAGGGGTGATTTTTGATAAAAATTAAGATAATAGGTAATTAAGTGCAAAAATCCAAAAAAAAGGTGATTAAGTGTAAAAACTAAAAAAAACACAAGTGTAGGAATGTAACCTTGATATATATACCTCTGTGTAGAAATAGTTTTTTGTTATTTAAAAGGTTTTTTACAAAATAAGAAACCTTTTCATTTCTTTTCCAGAAAGAACATGTCACTAGCTAGTTGTTCTTTATGTATGATTAATTAATAATTCACTTTAAGTGTTTGTTCTGAAGGTGTTTTATTTTCAAAATATGAATGTAATATGAGTATATTTTTATTAAGGAAAATGAATTTGCTGTCAACTCATTACACCACTATACATCAAACTCATGATTTTACGATTATGGAATGTCATGTTTATTAATTAAAGTGAAAAGACTTGACAAAGTATGTTATTAGTTGTTGGGAAGTGATTTTCTGAAACTCAGTTCGATTGAAAGTTGACTTTCTAGAACTCGGTTCCCTTGAAAGTTTTAGAAAGTCAACTTTTAATGTTCTTATGAGTTTAATATTACAGTATCATTAGCTTGATGAACGAGAAAAGTATACCATGTAACTGACAAAGGAACTAAAGTCAGGAACTAAAGAGTGATGACAACAAAATGTAAAAGAAAGGAACTAGATCAAGCCGGTGTCCTTGAAGTGTGCTTAACACGACAACAATAAAGATCAGGTTCATATTTGTTATAAAAATTGTTATGAAGATTCTATGAAGATTATGTTTGTTATTATTCTAGATAACAAACATTATCTTTGTTTGAATTAAACGAATTTGTTATTTATATTAACAACCAACTGTTGAGATCTAGCAACAAGCTTCCTCAACAGTCTTTCGTTGATTTAAATAACAAAGTCGTTCTCAGATAATACTTATGCCTTTTAACGAGTTGAAAGAGCATCAAGAGAAGAGTGAAACCAAGTGTTCTTCATTAGAGTGTATATTGAAGATCACGTGGTTAAGTAAGTCTACTTTGATATTATTGATTGTTTACTTTGGTTAAATAGGACAGTGTTCTTAGGAGTGTTTAGGAACATTACTCTATGGTGTCTTAATTGTTCATATGTAATCGAATCAATAATAATACAAGTAGACCGATTCAAAATCTTTTCCAAGGGAAATGTAGTGGATTTTCTCCTAGATAAATAGTTGGTTATAAAGGTTCTCATTGTAAGAAACTCGTCTATATATGTGTCTTGTTAATATGTTATTATTCAGCTATGTATGGTACTGAATCTTTCTAAGGCTCAATTCTCTTCGATTCTAACACATCTTCGATCCTACATTAGTTAATAATGATGAAAGAAAACGAACATGTTTTTTTAGATATAGGAAATTAATTAGGATGGTCGACTACTCGTGAAACGGATAATAGATCATCCTAGAGCATTCTGACGGATGAGCCGAAGCAATAATGGTTTCTCAGAGAATCTAGCGGCAGGGACTGAGTGGCCCAACTTAGTTATTTTGTCAGTCACACATTTAATTTCCCTGAAATATGCTGGATTTGAATCTCTTCGAACCAAAAAGATCCATTATGGAGTGAAATTTTTAATTCAATTTCCCAAGGAAAACTCCATGTTCTAGTAATGTCATTAATGACGCACATATTGTCCCCCTTAGTTTCCAATTTCACCATTGTCTTTGCATGAACCATCAAAATATTTTATAAATAAGTGGGTTTGGGTCTAATTCACCTGATATTCTTCGCTACATGTCTTCGCCTAGTGTGTTTGAAATCATTTAAGTTATCAATGTTTCCATCCTCACTTGTATCTTTGGTAAGTTCCGATCATTTTATGTGCTCATTAATTAAGTAAATAATATATAGGTGTTGATTACGGGATACTTGATTGAAGATAGCATGGTTTCTATGAAACCATATACCCCACCAAGATGTTACGAGTTGTAGAAACATTTGGTTGCCTAGTTGGTTCATAAGATTATATAGGTTATTGTTAATTGATACTGATTGGAAATCAAAAGTACATAGATGTGGTGTTATATTTTGTTAATATTCTGAATAACGTTAAGTGTAAAGGAACATTAAGTGAGGATATGTTCTAGGTCTTCATAGGAATAATTGCACATTTAACAATTGGCTTGTACTAAAGAAAACGAACACGTTAAATCGACAAGTCTGAAGCAATACCTTTTTTCATTTTGATTAATTATTATACTTGGTCATATAATCTATTTGTCTTTAATATACACTAGTGTAGTATATGTGCCTTGCACGGGATCTATTTATTTTTTATTACATTTAAAAAATAATATATAAAAATAATATATTTAATTGATATAGAAATATATAGGTAGTGTTATATAAGTAAATGAATGCCAATATAAAAAAGGACTAATTGAATACAAAATATTGAAGAGATTAACAAAATACATTTTTGAAAGAGAGGCAGAATTCTCCATAACTTTATTAAGAGTAAAAATTGGCGAAGTAGTTTTGAAATGGGAATAGTCACATCCCTAACATCAATACTACTAAAATGATAAAGCATAATCAAAATGTTCATCTAATACATGAAAATGAAATCCTAAACATAAAATTTCGTAAGATATTCAAAATTGCTACAAATTATAAAAAACTTTCTTGTATATACTACATTGGTTGTAGTATTAGATCTTTTTTGTTTTTGTTGCATATCAAAATCTTCAAACCTTTAGTGACAAATTTCAAGACTAAGATTCTTGATCTTCCCTTCTTCTAACCTTAACATTCTGCCTATTTAAAGTAATTATGCTTTCTCACCATGTAATGATTAATTCTTGCCATAATATAGATTCGTATAAAAGGATGATACATGTATATATATGCACTATTATTGATCTTGACACTTGTTCCACATGTCACAGCCGATATCATATGCTCAGCTTGCGAGGAGTATCCATGAATTGACAGCTACATCTGATCATGTATTTCTCGATTTTGCTTCATCACTGCCTCTTTTGTCTACATCTCTAGCATGCATCTAAATTTGAATCGTTGTAACCGTATTATTGCAGAAAAGTTATCAGAGGCAGTTGGTAAATCATGTTTTTCCGAAGCTTGCAAGTGTATAACTCGGTTGATCCTTCACTGGTGCCCTCTCCTCATGGTATGCTTTTCATACGATTGGATGAAGTTACATGTGATAGTTGCAGTACTTTTGCAATTATTTCTTCTTAATCATTCATGAGTATACAATTAAGGACCATATGTAGCACTTCTATGGATTTCATGTACAAATACTAGAACAACAAGCAATCTTAGAAGTTTTTGTTTCAAGGTACTTTTGGTTGATGTATTGTTCGTTTAAGTTTAGTTTGTTAGATGCAATTTGGCCTGTTATTTTACACGGCTGGCATTGTGAATTGTCCAGGAAATTGGCTAAATTATATTGGCCTCTTAACTTTACAGGAAATTGGCTAAAATATATTGGTAATTGTTTTTAAAAAAAGAAGCTTTATACACCAGTTATTATAAAACCAATGTACAAAGGTTGAGGTCACCCTACCAAAATACACGTGCCAATTATCCAAATATGCAACGGTTGGCAATGGTGTATCAAGTCTTTTCCCTTCACGCGCCAATAATTATTACACGTTTTTTTTTTGTTTTATACACCGCATATACAACCGATGTATATATGATTTTACATGTAATGTGTCGCCTTTAGACATCGGTTCCTAACTGATGGATAAACTCTCAAGCAATCGCAGACAACTAATTACACTGGTTTACATACTTGTATACACCGTTTCCTAACCGATGTATAAGAGTCTATTACATCGGTCGCTTCTTAAGACATCACTAATCTATACATCGGTTAATAACCGATGTATAAAGTGTTACATGTCCGGTGTAAAACGTCTTTTTTGGTCTAGTGCGCATAGAATGTAATATTTTTTGGTAAATTTTGAAAATAATTGATTATAAAAATATTACAAATTTATTTTGGAAAATTCTTGTTGGTGCTTCTGAGTTTAGGGTTATTCCTGATGGTGTTCTACGATTAATTTTTTTCCAGTTGGTACCCCTAAGGTTTTGGTTTGTTCGCTTTGTAACTAAAATTTTCCATAATTTCGGTTCGAATTAATCAAATCAAAGCTCATCATTATGTTTATTGACCTCAACTTAGTAGGATTCGACTCCTAAACCAATCAAATTCATACTCGAACCATTCCGAATTGAGTTCTTAAAGTCGGAAACGGGTTGTTGCTTCGGAATTCAAATTGACATGGTTCAGACATGAATTTGGGTATTTTAGAAGTCAAATCTTACTAATTTGAGGGTGATGAACACACTGGTGGACTTGGATTTAATCAATTTGAACTGGAATGGTACAAACATGAAAAGGTTTGGTTACGAAGCAAACAAACTCAAACCTTAGGGGCACCAACTTGAAAAAACTTAATCGTGGGACACCAACAAAAATAACCCTAAACTCAGGGGCACCAACATGATATTCCCATTTATTTTTGTATAGTATGCATATACTGTAAACTATTGCAGAGATTTGATTTTCAAATTAAAACCGAAAAAAGGATAGATTGTCACTCGGCAAAATTAATGGCATGATGTCACGTGACAGTAGGGAAGGGTGGGTTTATTGTGGAGGCGCCAAGTGGCTTAGTTGAGATTCTACTTTAGTAGATATATAGTAGATTTGCAGGTTAAATTATTGAAAACAAATTATTTGTTTCCAACACATTTGTTATTGTAATGCAGATTTATTGAATATTCTTTGGTCCATTTTGGAAAGAATTTATGTTAATAATATTACAGATTTATTTAAGTGCATGCAATATATGGCAGAGAATATATTTTGTGCTACATTTTGGAAAAAAAATGATTATAAAAATATTCATATGATATGCATAGCATGTTAATTAGGGCATATATTTTATTTTATTTTTTTTGTTTCAAAAGAAAAACAAAAAAAATGATAGTTTGCCACATGACATTAATGAAGATTGGTTTATTTTGAGAGCGTCACGTGACATAGTAGAGATTCTGCTTTAGTAGATATATAATAGATTTTATATATAGTAGATTTTATATAGACCAATCATCGCCCATATGAATACAATAGGTTATACTCCCTCCGTCCCATAATGTTCATCCTGTTTCCGTTTTGGGCGTCCCCTTTTGTTTGTCCTACTTTCCTTTTTTATCCATCTTTTCTTTCCAATATTACCCTTATTCATTCCATCTTTTACACCATTTTATCCTTACCTTACACATCCAATCATTCTCACCTACCATCTTCATCCATCTCAAACTCCATTAATATCCACCATTTTTATCCATAACCTAAAACTTAATAAACCATTTTCCATTAACCTAATTAATTAATTAAACTAATAAAATTAACAAAATTAACCAAACTACTCCTAAATTCATTAACTTAACCCAAATCCATTTTTTTAACCAAACTAACCCAAACCCATAATTTACCCTAACCCAATATCCCTAACCCATATTAACCTACCCCTAATCTACCCATTTAACCCGGCCTAATCTACCCAGCCCAATTACCGAAACCCTAATCTACCCAGCCCAACCCAGCCCATTTCCCACCCTAACCCTAAGTACCCCCTTCTGAGCTCTCACTCTTCACTCTCTCGTCTCACTCTTCGCCGCTCTCTTCTCTTTTCTTCTGAGCTCTCTCATTCTCTCTGAAACCCTAGATCTGAGCTCTCTCATCTCCTCTCTCGTCTGAGCTCTCTTCACCTCTAGTTCTCCTTTGTGCTCTCATCTGACTTCTCGCTCTCCAGAGAAGGTGCCTCTCCTTCTCTACGCTCTCGTCTGAGCCCTCTCTTCTATTCTGAGCTCTCTCTGAAACCCTAACTCACAAAAATGTTCTCGATCTGTTGCAGATCTGCTCGCCGACGGTTAATCTGCTCGCCGGCGGTTAATCTGCTCCGGCTGCCCCCAAAACACAGAAAAGGCTTGCTCCTCGTCTAGATCTACCCAGATCTCCCAAAACCCGCCCAAAAAAACCCTAAATCTCAGAGATCATTGCTTTGAAAACCCCGGTCCCCTGGGTTCCCTTCTCTGTTTGCATAAAAAATGGGTGATTCAGACATATTTAAGTCCGATGGGTCCTGGACTTCTGATGCACTTTTTGTTACTTGCTCTCAAGCTCCACAGTGCGAGTGGGGTGGCGATTGTGTTGGGGATCATAGATTCACTCCTGTTGGCTCAGAGGAAACTGTGGAGGGGAAGCTACGCGAAGAGCCCCCAGAGATCGTTGAGCTCCCTACTACCCCTGAGTTCGTTGAGCTCTTTCCTACCCCTGAGACCGTCGTCCTCCCTGATTCCCCTGAGATTATTGTAATCCCTGATTCCTCTGACGATGAAGCTACGAGATGAATCATCCCCGGTTATGGTGATGTTGCCTCTAATTCTGATTTTTAGCCAAGTCTCACTCTTTTTTAGTTGTTTATGCATGGGTACTTTTGCTGAGATTATTGCTCTGAATTATGCATGTTGTTGAATGAGTTTGTTGTGTTATTGACTGAGACATTGGTATTCTGTTTTGTTGTTGATGTTCTGATGACTAAGACATTGGTATTCTGTTTAAGTTGATTCTCTGTTTTGGTGTGTTGGTGTTCTGTTTTGGTGTTGATGTTCTGATGTTGGATTATGTTGTGTTGCCTCTGTGTTGTGATCGGTGATGATGCATGATAACTGAGATGCAAAACCTTTATGTTCACTGGACTTCTGATGTGCCATGACAACACTGTGTCACATGTAATTGATTGATGCTTATGTGTATGTTAAGGTACTGTGATTGATATTGTATCTATGAGGGTTATGGGGACATCCGAGATTATTTATGCATTTCAATGATGAAGTCTTGAAACTGAGATGCAATACCTTTAATGTCACTGCCTTAATGTGCCATATGAACACTTTTACATGTGGTTGATTGTTGCTTATGTGTATGTTGAGTCTTGTGATCGGTCTTGTGTCTATGATGGCTATGGGGACATCTGAGATTATTTGTGCATTTCAATGATGAAGTCTTTTTGCTGAGATGCAAGACCTTAATATCACTGCCTTAATGTGCCATAGGAACACTTTCACATGTGATTGACTGATGCCTATGTGTATGTTAAGTTCTTGTGATTGGTCTTGTGTCTATGATGGCTATGGGGACATCTGAGAAAATCTACAATTGTGATTATTTATGCATTTCCCTTGTCTGGTTTGTCCCGAAATGTTTGTCCTAAAGTTCTAAAAGCTCTTGTGATTGGTGGTGTTATTCTCTTTGAGTCTATCTATGATGAAGTCTTGAAACTGAGATGCATTTCCTGCATGTTCACTGTCTTAGTGTGCCATTGGAACACAGTCAAATGACTGATTGATGCTTATGTGTATGCTAAGGTATTGTGAATGGGTTTGTGTCTATGATGGTATTAGGGACATCTGAGATCAAAGCTATGTCATTGTTGTGCCATTACTTGTGCTTGTTTACAAAATTACAAAAGTTCTTGCTCTGTACACAAAATGTTCAATCTTTGTCATATATTGCTAAATAAACTGACTGTCTTCAAGTGCTTCTTCAGTGTCTTGATCTTCAACTTCTGTTGTCCCTTGTTGACTCTGTTGACCTGCTATTGATGTTCCTGCTTGATCTGCTTGTTGTGCACCCCCATGCACTATGTCCCATGCTTCTATGATAGCCCACATAGGTGCATTGATCTCTCTTGGTAGATTTCCTTGAGCCATTAATTTCTTCTTGTTTACATGTGGCAAATCATACTCATTGCCTCCCTTGCTTTTAAGTATTTCATTCATAACAAATTGTAGTGTCATCCACACATCTCTTAGAGTTGTAGGGGCCAATTCAAAAAATGCTTCATGCACTGCTTCTATCATATGATCAATACTTTTTGGCATCTTCTTGTGCATGAGTGACTGAATGCTTCTGAAAAATCCTAGATCTAAGATGTTTACATCTGGACTATTAGCTGGCTGTTGTATTAAGATGAAAGTGAATCCATCCTGAATGTATACCTGTTGCCATTCTGGATCTCTATGAGTTATATGGGCCTTTGCATTGTCTTGTTGTATGAATATAACTCTTTGAGCTCCATCTTGTGGCCACTTTGCCTTGATTGCTGGAATGATTTGGTTTATCAACATGTTCCTTGTCACTTGCTTGTTGACTGATTCAACTAGCTTTGTAACTAGTGTCCCCTTCTCTCTGTTTTTGAATGACCTTTTTGCTGCTTGTTGATATGTGAATGGAAAGATTCCTATCTTCCCATCAAAAATGCACTGTCCCTCTGCATCAAATCTAGGCCTTGCTATAACTGCAGTGAACATAACTTTGGGAATGAATTTAGATGAATTTGCAGCTCTGTACTTGCCCCTTTCATTCTATGCTAGATATACTCTCTGTGATTTCTTTGATAGAAAAAACCACTTCTCATCCAAGTGTACAAAATCAAACATTGGATAATACACTGATTTTTCTTCTACTGTATCCCCACAAAGTAACTTCAGTACCCAATCCAACCTAGCCTTCTTATGTCCCTCACTCAAACCAGGATGGATTGGATTTGTATGTGGCTTTATTGTACCTTGCTTGACCATCCTATGCACTTTGGTCTTTGAAAGACTAAGCTTGCTAGCTAAGTCTCTAATGCATGACCTGTCTCCTATGCCCAGTGCTGTGATTGAATCCATCTCTACTTGAATTCCTTTTCTACCATAGTTGTGATACTTTGTGCTTAGATTGTACCTCTGATGTGCATTATGTTGCTTCTTTGCTGTGTTCCAAAGTCTGCCTATGCACCTTGTTGACATTTTGAACTCTTCTGCAGCTTTCTTTATTGCACCATGTGGTAATTGTCCCTCTCTAGATATTGCTAGCAGAGCATTCAATATGTGCATTTTTTTTATCACTGTTGAGCCTGATATTATGTGTTGGCTGATGATGTTGTGTTGCCTCTGTGTTGTGCTCTGCTTCTGATGACTGTCCCTCTTCATCTCCTGGTTCCTGGTTGAGATCAAAGCTATGTTCACTATCTTGTTCCATGTCCCCTGATGACTGTTTCTCTTCGAACTCTTCTCCATCATAAATATACTGTTCATCTGGAAGTGGAGCTTCATTTAAGTCCCATAAAGCTGAGGCCATGACACCACCAGGCTGTGATGCAGAGACTGTTTACTTGCTTAATTTTGCTCTGAATTTTACTGTAAATTTGAATGTAAATTCTGTAAATTCATTTCCCAAAGCTGTAATCCCCTTTTATACTCTGTTTAGGGGCAATTTTGTCAGGGCAATTATGCCCTAAGTCCCCTTTTGTTTAGGGCAATTCTGTCCCCAAAGATTGTAAGTGATCCGTGTGCCCCTAAAATCAGCCTTCTCATTGGCTGAAATTTGATCTGTGGTAAATAACCACAGATTGCACTGTAGCAGGTCATGTCCCTTTATATACTTTGTTAATTTTCACTGTAGCAGGTCATGTCCCTAATTGTACTTTGTTAATTTTCTTAATCCAAGAGCTTTTTGTACTTTAGGACAAACATTTCGGGACAAAGGGAGTATAACATATATCCGACTTCTGATCTTTGCTGGAATGATGTTTGGCAGAGTACTCTCTACTCAATCATCACTTTTTAGTTTCTTAATGTAAGGCTTGTTTGACCAAAATATTTATAAATTTTATTATTAACAATATATTTCTTGATAAAAAATAACTTAAATTTTAAGTTGTATTTCCTCCGTCCCATATTGTTTGTCCCGTTTGACTTTTGTATACTATTTATATTTAAAGAGAATTTTTAAGATTTATTCCAATATATAAGAAAAAATATAGTCATGTGGGGTCTTGTTTAATTCATCTCAACGAGTACTTTGATAATATCAAAAAGTTATAATTTTTATTAATATGTAATTAGAGATATTAATGATACAAAACCCGTCTTGACAAATATACCCAGTCAAAACAGGACAAATATTATGAGACAGAGGGAGTATTATAAAATGCCGAAAGTGGATAGATACAAATGTCTTTATAAGGCGGTCCAACAAATCCTAAATCAGCTGTATTATTTTTTATTTATTTATTCCATCAAATAATTCACATCTTGAAATGAAACTTTCCCATTAGTTTATAAAAACGATCTTTCTATTATGTGTAGATAAAGTTCTAACTTTATGTAATTATCAGTTTATAAGGGTGCACGCGAGTGTGGTGGAGTGAGTGGTGGGAAGCTAGGAATCCACCATACTTTCACCTTCCTATCATCATCATTGTACATATATATAACAACTTTTATTGAAATACTTTGAATTTTAAATTCATAACCCTGCTTTTAAAAGAAGTTCAGATTCACCATTCGATCTTAATTATTATAAAGACTTTATCTAGACCTTTTTATTGAATATATATCGGGTGTTTTATTTTTCTAATGATAGGTTTAAGCATTTTTATTTTAAATTTATAAATTTTTTTAGAAACGAACTTTTAATTCATGTTCGTAGAACATATACTACAAAGACCGTTATTATATTAATGTTGCATGTAATATCATATATATGAAACAATTATAATATAAAATAAAATAGGTAAATAAATAATAGCATAAAGAAGGACTATAGGACTTTGGACGGATAGAGAATAAATAAATAATATTTATTGGTTCGTATTATATTTATGAAGATAATTTTTTAGATCCCTTTGAGAGATGAGATAAAGATCAAGAGAGTGAATGAACTGGTATTCAGATACATCGAAGATAAGATAACTTTATCAAACAAGTAGGGGGCACACGTTAAAAACAATTTTGTTTATATATGGCAAATAAAAGGTATTCTTATATAGCCGAATAAATACCTAAATTATTATAATGAATGATTTTACAAGCGTCTTACAAGCAAATTGAAGATTAGAGTTGCGATTTATGATTTGTATGCGCGATTGCAGTAGTTGCTTTAGGGGAAGATCTAGTTCAATGTATTCCATTATGTCGCTCTGAAGAACTATAAGTGAGACGTCTATTTTGGCCAAAAAATTTGCGGCCCTGTTGTTTTCCATGTATCAGTGATTAATTCGAAAACCGACAAATTGTCGTAGAAGCATTAAATTGATAATTACATAAAATTAGAATTTTATTTACATAATAGAAAGATCTTTTCCAAAAACCTATAATCGCGTTTATAACCGATAGATTGTCTCCCTCAACAATCAAATGCCTGATATTGAGGGAAAACGCCCTTCGAATACCTTCCAGTGTTGCAAGAGCCTCAACTTTTATTGGAGAGGAGCAGATGATATGCTTTCTATCTAAAAAGACAACCTCCCCTACGTGATCACGGAAAATTATGCCAATGTGACTCAATGAGTTGTGTTTTACAATAGCGTCGAAATTTAATTTTATCCATTGTTCTGCTGATTTAATCCAGCGACCAGTTCTTCTTTTCATATAGTTGTTACACTTGCTATTTGTAATTTGAGGTGGCAAGGCAAAAGCAATCCACTCTTTGTATTGGATAAGCGTAATGTTAGCAAGATTAATATATCTAGATTCTTCCTTCTTATAATTACGGAGTTTCTATGTTTCCAAACATGCCACCAAAGGAAGAGCATAATATCTATGTTAGTATAGTTATTTTGAAAGAAACTCATGTTAGTCCAAAAATCCGCACAAGATTGGATGGAGTAACGTTTACCAGTTAATAGGTGAAGATGTTGAATTAATTCGAGAGTGAAGGAGATTTCAAAAAATAAGTAATTTGAGTCTTCATCTGTCATATTACAAAGAATACATTGTGATGGTACCCTTGAGAAATGTTTGTTTAGCCTCTCAGTTGTAGGCAAGGAATCTGAAAGGGCTATCCAGAGGAAATACTTTATTTTTGGCGGAATATTTTCTTTCCAAATACTGGTGGGGAAGCCTTGTTGAGATGAAGAAGAAGAGTTGTTATAAGTTAAAGATCTGGCACTCTTCACTGAGAAGGATCCGTCACCAAAAATGCCGTCAGATCAACGTATCGCCTATTTGTATACGTGGAATGTATATTTGTAGAATTTTAGTAATTATATGCGGCGGGAGCCTCCTTTGTAAGCTTGCAATATCCCATTTTTTGTTAGGAGTTATATATTGGAAAACAGTTATATTGAGATCTTGTTAGTTGGAGTACGTTGTTAAGATGTAATCTGAAATCCAGTGGTTGGTCCAAAATTTGATTTGTGTACCGTATGTCCACCTTCAACTTCCAGAAGATTCCATTTTTATAAAGGTCATGAATCTGCAACATTCGAGAGAATTGCCAAGACCTAGAATTTTTTTTTCGTAAAAAACAATATTGAAACCAGAGTCGGATGTCGGATTTTAGTCCAATGTGACTAAAATAAACTTATTATTATAATATATATGAAATATAAAATATTATAAGTCGTATAAGGTTAATGGACTTGTGTTATAATCCCTCTCTTTCTCCTATAATCGAATTTTCGTGTATTAAATCTTGTACTATTTTAGTTAGTTCTTCTTTATTGAGATTCGGTTGGTGATATGAACTATAATTTATGTCAATGTTCAGTTTTCTAATAAAAATATACTGCTCATCAGAATCTTGGATTGATAATAGAAATCCGTCCCCGTAATTTCAAGAGGGTTTTGGGCCTATTGGTCCTTTAAGAGTTTTCAATTAATAAAATGGACCCCTACTAGTTTTTAAGGGTTTAAGAGGCAAGGTTTAGAGGGTAGGGTTTAGAGAGAGGGAAAGGGGTCCATTTTTACTAAGGGTCCATTAGTTTAAAAAAAGATTTTTCAAAAGGTTATTTACTTAACTCACCGGTAATTTCAATGTCTAGATTTTATAAATTTGATGTTCGGTTTCTTTTGAGATATTTATTGAAGTTTTATAAAGTTTATATAAACAATAAAATTTTAAAGAATGTCAATGGGTATTCTCATATTTGTTTTTGGTCGAAAACACAAAAAAACACTAAGCCATGACATTTTTTTTGTCAAAAGCCAAGACAAACTTCTTTATATCCTGGTATTCTTGATATTCATTACCCCATTTGTCTATACTATATATCTATCCATAATCTTAGCCACTGAGCCATTTTTAAATTACTTTCGGTATCCATAATCTAGGAAAATGACTATAATATGATATATATGGTACAATTTTGGATTTCAATAAGTAATTAAATCTCTCCATATGATCAAGTAATTATACTTGTACACATAAAAAGGAAAAAAAATTATATGTGTAATGAATCAATTTATAAACTATTTCAAAAAATTATATACTATAAAAAAAAAAATAACTTCAAAATAACTTCCATTTCAAGAGAAATCATGTCCAAACGACCATGTCTCTTGAGTTTGACAAATCTGCATAAGAATAGAGGAGAGAGAGTTGTGAAAGGAAGAAGAGAATCTGTTATTTATGAATTCCGTTACAGATGGTTTATATAAATGTCATAAGCTCCCTATGCTAAGTATGTACATACTCCTTATTACCCCCTCCCCCCACTTTAAGTTGGATTTGAGGCTTTTAAAACTATTCCCACCTTGGAAGAAAGAATTCTATGTTTCTGCTCCCGAAGATGCTTTGTCATAAGTTAAGCTAGCTGGAGAGTTGACGGAACATGATGAGTCTATACAAAACCTTCTTGTTGATTCTCTCGTACCAAATGGCAATCGATGTGCATGTGCTTCGTATGTTTATGGAAGACAAGATTCACCGTGAAGTGTTGAACTGTTCGATTATCACAGTACAAGAGAAATTGGCAGAGGAATACTCACATGAAGATCCTGAAAAGACCCACAAGCCAAACCAATTCACTTGAAGAGGCAAACATGCTCAGATATTCTGATTCAGCTGATGGTTTAGAAATAGTAACTTGTTTCTTTGTCTTCCATGAAATGAGAGAATCACCAAGGAAAACGCAGTAACCAGATATGGATCTATTAGAGAATGAACATGTTGCCCAGTCTGCATCACAATATGCATGAAGTTGAAGCAAAAGTTGAGAGGAGTATAATAAGCATGCACTGAGAGTGCCTTTAAGATACATTAACACATGCATCACAACTTGAAAATGAGGGAGCTTAGGGGCACTCATGAATTGAGACAATTTCTGTTCAACGTAGGAAATATCCGGCCATGTAAGGTTGAGGAAGTGTAACCTGCCTACAAGGCTTTTGTATTACACTAGATCAATAAAGGGCTCACCATCATCAAGAAAAAGCCTCAAGCCTTTAGGAAGAGGAAATAAGGCAACCTTGCAATCTAGAAGCTGAGTGTCACACAACAAATCAAGGATGTATTTCACTTGATGAATAAGCATGCCAGAGGAGGATCTATCAATTTCCAATCCTAAATAATATCCGACCAAGCCTAGATCCTTTATGGTAAATGCTTGATGTAGAATCCTTTGAGCCTTAGAACATAATCTTCATCCTCATATACAATAGCAGTAACAATACCTATGGCACTGGCTTAAGAAAGAGAGAATAGTCTGGTTTGTTAACTTAAAAGAAGGGAGAACACAGAGAAGAGGAAGAAGAAGTCTGCTGAACTTCTTACTTGATCATAATGACGAATTACAGTACTTATAAATTGAACTAAACGAAGCTTAACAACTTCCACTACTCACGACTAACTAGTGCCTAAGATAGTGGGCTTAATTATGAAAATTAACTTAAGTAAATAACAAATGCTAGAAAGCTAAATAATAGCAACTGATCTTGACTGGTTCCAACCGAACACTTGCACTGCTGACTGGACATTTGAATCATATTTCAACACCTTCCCTTGATTCAAATTCTCTCATTCCAATCTTCATTCTTTTGATCCTGATGCACTTCTCATCTTCTTCAAATTATGATGCACTTCTCATCTATCTTCAAATTATGATGCACTTCTCATCTATCTTCAATCTTGATGCACTTCTCATCTTTTTCCTCCGTTGATTTGCATCTTTGCCCTGATGCTTGAAACTTTCCTCTTGTGTTTCTCTCTTACACTACTCACACGAACTTCCTGGATCGAAACCCAGAAGAGCTCTGATACCATGTTAACTTAAAAGAAGGGAGAACACAGAGAAGAGGAAGAAGAAGTCTGCTGAACTTCTTACTTGATCATAATGACGAATTACAGTGCTTATAAATTGAACTAAATGAAGCTTAACAACTTCCACTACTCACGACTAACTAGTGCCTAAGATAGTGGGCTTAATTCTGAAAATTAACTTAAGTAAATAACAAATGCTAGAAAGCTAAATAATAGCAACTGATCTTGACTGGTTCCAACCGAACACTTGCACTGCTGACTGGACATTTGAATCATATTTCAACATGGTTAAGAATGAATGAAACCATAAGAAACCACGAATTTGGTCAATTCAACATTCCATTGTCTACTGGCTTGTTTCAAGCCATATAGAGATCTCTTTAAGAGACAAACTTACCCATGCAAGGCCTTAGTGTAGCCATCAGGAGGAAGAATGTAATTTCTTCATCAATATAACCATTCAAAAAGGCAATGTCAAGTTGATATATGGGCCAGTTCTTGACAGTAATTAAAGAAAGTTCACTTCTTACTGTTGTGAACTTAGAAACCGGAGATAAGGTGTGTTTATAATCCTTATCTTTATTCTAAGTATAGCCTTTAGCCACTAACCATGCTTTGTAGCCCTCAATTGATCCATTTGGCTTACGCTTAAGAATGTAGACCAATTTGTAGCCAATATCAGTCTTGTTGGAAGGCAAGGTAGTGAAAACCCAAGTGTGATTATCCTCAAGAGCCTTAATCTCCTTGTTCATTGCATCAATCCAATTGCAATCTTTCTTGGCTTGAGAATAGGAGTAAGGTTCAGGGGTGAGTACTAGATTAGCATATGAATGTAAGAAGTCAATAGAGAAACATGATACATCCCCAACAACCTCAGAAAGAAAAAATTGAGACATGGTTCCCTAAGAAGGAAAAGAATGAAAAATAAAAATCCTTGAGCTTAATAGGAGAAATATGAGGTCTAAATGTCTTCTGAGGGGAATATACAACAATACTGTCAATGTCAGGTTTTAAAGACAATGATGGAGAAATAATAGGAGCATGGCCTGCATTATCAGCTTAAAGTAAATGAGATGGTGTAGGTTTTGAAAAAATAGGATTCATAAGATATGACGAAGTACATATGTATGGAGTATGCTCAAATAAATGAGCTGGATTGACCAAGGGTGGATCAAGTTTAGGAATATGTGATGGTGGTAAGGTAGTTTCGTAACGTTGAAAGAAAAATTGTCCTCAATAAACATCATATCTTTACTTATAATGTATATCTTATTTTGCACATCAAAGAGCTTATAAGCCTTCCGGTCAAAGGGATAACCCACTAGATCACAGTTAATAGCCTTAGGACCAAAGTTGTCCTTCTTACATCCAGGAAGTATAGAAAATGAAAGGCAACCAATAACCCTCAATTCATCATAATAGGGAGGATGACCAAACAGAACCTCAAAAGGTGACTTCCAGTTAAGAACAAATGATGGAAACTTATTGATGATGTGTGTAGCAACTAATACACAATCAACCCAAAATATAATAGGTAAACTAGAATGCAGTCTAATAGCTTTAACCGTCTCAATCAAGTATCTATGTTTTCTTTCTACTCCGCCATTGTACTACATTGATGAATATCTCTTTAGAAGCAAAAAATTATGCATAAGCAGACTACACAAATTCATCTCATTATCACATATAAAGCCTTTAATAACCTTGCCAAACTAAGTAAGTGTTGGGCCTCATCCTTAACGGACCTCCACCAGAGCGGCCCATTAGACGAAGAAGCATTCTCTTCTAGACGGATCGTTTAATTAAGCAACGAGCGAAGATCTCGACCTCAACGGATATGAGGAGTTAATGAGCCCCAGATTGTGTGGATTGATATGTCGGCCCACACGGCAGTTACAACCAACGTGATTAATCATAAATATTGTAAGATCGTGGCCATCTGGTAATCAAAGCCGACGAACTCCGAAGATCACGGACGACAACAGCTAGCTTAGCTAATCTTTGAAAATTAAATGTGTATATAAGATGATTTTGGATCATTGTAGGGTACGGGGACAAACTTAACTAAATACAAACTGCTATCTACTACTCTCTGGCTTACTCTCACCATTGTTCTCTAGCTCGGATCTTCATTTCAGTATTGAAGCGACCGACGATTAGATCCTTTGATTCGACCAGTCTCTTATTCGAAGGAGATAAGCTTGCTTTTGCATCTATTTAATCTTATTTCGTCTAGATCTTTGTTTGATTTGGATCATTCAGATATAATCGATATTGTTATTGTCTAGTTGCCCTTCTTAAGGCGATTCAGGTCGGTTTGATCTTTTCGCCCCAAAATAATTTGGCGCCCACCGTGGGGCATCTAGCCAATCAACGATCCAATCATCAGACCAACTCTCATCCCATCATGACCGGCGCAGGAAACCCCGTGGTCCTTGTCGAAGATCCAACCCAAGGCAACGTCCAAATCACAAATCAGGCAGAGGACGTCAGCGCCCAGCCAGTCGCGGATTCACAAATACAAGAACTCGCAAGAGCCGTGAACGTCCTTCAAGAGGAACTGGTTCAACAGTGTACTAGGACCGAAATGCTAAGTGCTCAATCTGAATATGAAATCGCTCGACTAACCCGTGAAAATGAGTTTCTAAGGTCGCAGGTACACTCGGCCGTATCGTTTCCCAGAGGCTCAAGACGCATGGTCAACACGGAAGGACTATCTACACGACTCGACCTGGATGGAGTGGACACGACACCCGCAGTAGAGACCAATCCTTCCCAGCCTGCTGGTATGTTTCAGACCCCTCCAGTCACTTTCGTTACGACTAACATGCCAAATTATTTAGCCTAGCCTCCCGGAGCTCGAGCGACCCATCCACAGGTGACGGCTCCGGCCGACCTCCAGGCCCTCATACAGCAAGCTATCAACGAACATATGAAGGCTCTAGACGACCGCATCGCACGGATCCCGGGAGTCCCCCAACCAATCGAAAAGGAGGCAATCGACGGATACGAAGACTGGCCTTTCATAGAGGCGATCGCACGCGTCGAAATCCCAAAAAAGTTCCATGTTCCCAACATGCCCAACTACGACGGGACCGGGGACCCCGACGATCACGTCTCAATTTATAAGCAAAAATTAATGATCATTTCGATTCAAAGAGGGAACCGCGAGGCAGTCATGTGCAAAAGCTTTGGCACGACTTTCGCGGGACCTGCACTAACATGGCATATGCATTTACCACAGGGTTCCATTGCTTCCTTCGCCGACTTGATCAATTCGTTCAAAATTCAATTTGCCAGCAGTCGGCGATTAGAGAAACAATCAAGCGATCTGTACAGGGTCGTAAAAAGGTGTGGTGAACCTCTAAGAGACTATCTTAACAAGTACAACAAAGAAAAGGTCACGATCCCGCATTGCGACGTTCCCACATCGATCGAAGCATTCCGCCGGGGTTTGATTAGGGGTAGTGAACTCTACCACGAACTGACCAAATATTTGTGCCGAAGCTTTGAAGACGTACAAGCCAAAACCATGGCACAAGTGAGACTCGAGGAAGACGAGGAGCCCTTCAAAGCAAACAAAAGCCTCGATCGAGTCGATCGAAGAGCATCCTCAGATCATTGACGTTACCGACGACACCAACCTTATCCTAAGGGGCGGAGCGATCCCGATCAGGTAAACAACTCTGATGACAGGAACCAGGATTAGAGGAACAACCCCGCTCTTTCTCTGAAGCTCTACTCTTACAACTTCAACATCTCAGTATCAGAGCTCGGAAAGAGTTTCGACAGATATGGAAAAGAGGTAAGGTGGCCACGGAAGAGCGACAAACCAGATGCAAAGAAAGACATGAACCGATGGTGCGAGTTCCACGGGGACCACGGACACTCGACAGACGAATGCATAGCTCTCCGTAAGAAAGTCGCAAGACTCCTCGCACAGGGGCTATTGCACGACGTCATCTCCGAAAAATCCAAAATGACCCTCGATCGAAGGGACCAGGTAACATATGATAAGCTGTCTTCTCCGGTTCCTACTAAAATTGTTAACACCATTTCAAGAGGATCGGACGTGTGTGGAAACACATACTCGACCGCCAAAAGATATGCCCGAGAAAGAAAGGGTGACAAGCCGATTCGGGCAAAGACAAGACAGTCACAAATCGCCAATGCCCCTGCTATTACTTTCGATGACTCGGAGGCCCAAGAGTTAGGCGACCACCACGACGGTTTGGTAATTTCTCTTTCAATTAGCAATTGTCTCATCCGTCGTGTTTTAATCGACACAGGTAGCTCCATCAACCTGTTGACACTCGACGCCTTAAAGGGTATGGGTTTAAGCGACGACGACTTAACCAGAAACTCTACCCCGCTCTACCCCGCTGGTCGGATTCAGCGGGGAAGTTAAATATAACCAAGGCGAGATCGTGTTGACGACATACGCTGGTGGAGTCAACCAACAGGTAAAGTTCTTAATACTCGACTGCCCATCTCTATACAATACAATCCTTGGCAGACCCTAGATCCACGCCATGAAAGCTGTAGCTTCCACTTATCACCAGACAATAAAGTTCCCTACTAAGTGGGGGGTACAAGAATAAGGGGCGACCATAGGGCTGCTAAGGAGTGCTACGTCACTTCAATAAAAGGGGCAGTCGACAAATCTTCCGCATAGCAATCACAGTGTGGCGAAGGAACCACGCGATACATCGAACCAGAGATGGAACAACTCGACGAGATCGCGCTGGATCCTTCAAAGCCAACACAAATGGTAAAGGTCGGATCAGATCTAAACGATTCGACAAGAACAGATTTAATTTTCTTTTTTACGTTCCAACTCTGATTGTTTTGCTTGGTCACATGAAGACATGGTGGGGATCTCCCTAGATATTATTACTCACAAATTGAATGTAGATCCCACATATCCTCCATGATAGCTCCATGATCCTCTCGATGACGGCGAAGGACGAAGAGGAAGCAATGAAGGTGCGTTCGAATGGCCCGGTCACAAGAGCTCGCACAAGGGCAATGGAGCGATCAACACAATCATTAGTCTCACGGGTGCACGTAAGTGATGCGGGTTCACCTAGTCCTAAATGGGTCCTCCTCTTGACCTATGAAGGATTAGGTGAGGTGATCAGTGCTATTTTGTAGCACATTTCTAGGGATTATTACCAGGTTTGAGGCGCCATTTGGTGGGATTTTATGCACAATTGGAGATTATGGAGTTGGAGCAGAGAAGTGTGGTTTTGGTGGTCTGGAGGAGCTTATTGGAGACATCCAGAAGAAGAGAATTGACCACCTGAGGAGACAAGCAAGATCCATGAAGAAACCACGTGAGAAGGCGGTGAAGTGAAGAAACCGCGACCAAGCCGCGGGGAGCAGAAGGCCGCAGCAAGATTTCCGAAGGAGATGGGCGATAGCGAAGAGGCCGCGACCGCGGCCGAATTATCGGAAATTAATTATGCACTTCGAGAGAAAACCGCGACCATCAGCGGGAGTCAGCCCGACGCGCTCCGAACTTCTGTTTTCTTTTTCTGTTTTTCCTTTTTCGTTGTTTTATTTAATTCCGAATATTAGTATTTTTCCTTTTTAGGGATGAGGTTTGTGATCTTGGGCTTTAGGTTAACTTATTTAACCTAACTCTCACAGCCTCCATTCGGGATCCCATATATGAACCCCGGATTATCGTATGTTCAGTATTCAGAGTTTTTTCCTTTCAACAATTATGTCTTTTAGTACTATGAGTAGCTAAGCACCCATTGCTTAGCCCGACATGTGAAGCTTTTTCTATGGTTTGATTGCGAGGTTAATTCTCTATTTCCTTTGGGTTTATATCTTTCTTCTTGCACTTATTCATATGGATTGTTATTGATTTGACTAGACTGATCACCTAGTTAGGTTTAGTAATTATCTATTGCTAGGGTTTGGAATTGACCGGTCGGTGATTCCTTATCTAGAGTAGCATCCATAATTATCTAGGACTGGTAGGACTAGATTATTATGAAAGAAGATTGATTGCATGTTAAATTATTGCGGGTTGTGATTATTTGACATGTATCCTGGTTTGATCCTATGCCCAATGCTATTATTGTTCTAAATCTTGATTGTTTCTTGTGCGTTCAATAATAAGAGTTGCTAGGACTGGTAGGACTAGTAACTATACAAGAATATGGACATGAATAAATAAAGGAAAGGAATAGAGAGAACCTAGGACCAATCTACCATAGGAAAAGTGGATCTTGTTTGGCTAAGTGTTTTTCCCACATTTGATTACACTCTTTGCTTATTTGCTTTGTTTACTTTCTTGATTACAAAACCAACCAAAAACTCCCCCCTCTTATTACTATTGCATGCGACCAACACATAGATTAATCCCTTTCTCCCTGTGGATTCGATCCTTACTTGCCCTAACTACTTGTTTAGGTTTGTCTAGGTTTATTTTGATTTAGTGGTATACGACAATCGCTTGTCATGAGGTTTCCCCTTAGCCGATCCCGCCAAGAATACGAAGACGACGAGATCGCGGAAGCAGAACGAAGCAGCCAAGAACTCGACCTAGAACTCGACTGAGTTCTGGACCGAGTTATTACTCCAGCCAAGAACTCGACCCAGAACTCGACTGAGTTCTGGACCGAGCACTGGTTCCAGATCGGAACTCGGACAAGAACTCGACCGAGTTCCGGACCAAGTTCCTGCCCGCGTCAGCGATCTCAATTTTCGTCTTTTGCTGAACAATTTATTATTATATTTTTTATTATTTCTTTTTGTCGCTATTTAAACCTAGAAACCCTAGTTTGTAAATGTTATGTTGAATTTGAGTAGTAAAGTTGAGTACGCTCCTTCCCTTGAGTTCCAACATCAAACCCTTCGATCCCACGAATCAACTATCCCGTAGCTCATCGCTTCGAGCAATTCATACACCGTCTCTTCGGTGTTCACGATCATCTCTTTGATCTATTCGTCATCTATTTGACGCGTTTGAAGGCTATCTCTTTAGCCCTAGGAAAGCCATCTCTTTGGCTACGTAAGAGAAGGATTCAACTACAAGCCCTAGGAAAGCCATCTCTTTGGCTACGGAAGAGAAGGATTCAACTACAAGCTTGAGGAACCAAGATCCTGCGTTGCAGACAACACTTCAGGGGTTGTTCACATCAACTGGCATCAAAGCCTATCCAAGCTAAGTTTGTTCTTCTCTCTTATTGTGATTCTTTGAAATTTTCCGCTCGCAAACCATATAAATTTTTTTCTCACCACCACCATCCGCCGGAACCCTAGCTGTGACCACACCACCACCACCACCGTCCGCTGCCAACACCCCCTTCCGCCACCCTCTCCCTCACGGTTGTGCAACCCTAATTTCCCTTAGGTTTTGGTTACTTTTCCAACAGCCCTAAACCTTATCCTCTCGCAAATCTTGTTTCCTTAATTGCATATTTGATTTCCTTGTTTCTTGTTGATCAAGTCTTGCTTTATCTTTGGATTAATTTCTAGATTAGTTGTTAGATTTTACTCCCTCATAGTTGCTTTGTCTCTTCTTTCTTCTCCTACACTTGCTTGTGTGGTTCTTTCTTGATTGATTCGCCATCATCTCAAAACAAAAACAAAAAACAGTGTGACCGTATAAACAAAAACAAACATACCATTCTCACCTTCCATCAAACAAAAAAAAATGGTTTGGGAAGACGGAAGCCTCAAAAACAAAAGAAAAGGCAGAGAACGCACCATACGGTCATACTCCATCTTCTCTTCTTTCATGTCTCTACGCAACTCTCATTGAAAAGGGCAAAATTTTCATCTCTTGTGCTTAATTATGAGAAACGTGACTTGATCTACTTGACCTTGGAAGTTTTGTGTGTTGTTTGGGACGTGATTTGCTAGTTCTTGCTTTGTTGCCTTCCGTTCAAGCCTCTCCCTCCTCACGAGCAACCAAAATTAGTACGCCTAGCGGAAAATTTCTTGGTTCACTTTTGAGACAAGGACTTGGCTTGGACTTGTTCTTTTGCTTGGTGCAACTTACTGCTTGTGTCGTATGCTTCGTATAGGTACTATGGAGTTTCCTACGACACGCTACTTTCCTTCTATGGGCAACCGCAGCCCCGGACACATGGACTCCGCCTATGAGCAAATTGACGCTCAAGACTGCAAACTCGCCGAGCAGGATGCCGAGATCGCGCACCTTCATCGGACCATAAGTGACATGAACTCTACGGGCCACCACAGTCCCCAACACATGGCCTCCGTCTGTGCGCGAATTGACCAACTTCAAGGTTCGCATGCCGCTCTTAAAGCTTCGCATGTCGCGCTGGCTGCCAAGCTTGCACAACGTCGTCTGGCCATGAGTGACTTCAGGTTGACCACGGCTGACCCAATATCGAACACCTCTGGCTACGAGTCTTTTGACGAGGACACCTACGAAGCCGGACCGGTATTTGACACCTACGATGATGAGGAGGAAGAGGAGATGGACGAATACATATGCATCTCTATGGACGAGCAAGGCAACATGCCTATTGGCTTGGTTCCACGCAGCGTTATTACCGCCAACGAAGATGGTGGGAGTTACCGCAACATCATCAATACAAAGGTGATCTAGTACTTCACGTTTGAGACGCCCCCACAACCCGACATTCACGGCAACTGCGAGAACCGGCTGCCCTTAGCCCGGTCCCGGGATGTCTCTCCAATAACTCAGGGACGTCTTCCTTGCTCCTTTCGCGTGTCTCTTTAATGTTAAGGCTTTGGTTGATTTACCCCATACGGTGCCTACTCGTTTGCAGGAACGCAACGCAAGCCGGCGTATCGTGGAGTTTGGGCCCGGAGGCTTGGTATGGCTGCACTTGCATTGCGATTTCTTTCCATTCAAGCGACGCCACAAGATGGATGCTAGAGGTGATGGTCCATTTCAGGTGCTACAAAGCCTTGGTGCCGACGCCTACCGCTTGAATTTACCAAATGACTATGGTGACACAAAGGAGGGATAGAAGCCAGTCCAGACCAGATAAAGGCTATCGTCAACCTTAGGTCTCCCCGATGTGTCAAGGACGTCCATAAGTTGACAGGACGGATAGCGGCATTGAACAAATTCATATCAAAGTCTTCGGATAAATGCAAGCTCTTCTACGAGGCCCTTAAAAAGAATAAGTCATTCGACTGGACAATAGCACACGAACAAGCCTTTCGAGACTTAAAGACGTATATGGTGAGTCCACTCCTGCTAGCTAAACCAAAAGACGACAAGCCATTACCACTGTATCTAGCCGTATCGGAATCAGTCGTCAGCGCAGTCCTGACAAGAGAAGAAGACGGTAAACAATCACCGGTCTACTATGTAAGTCGTTCCCTACTTCCTGCCGAGACAAGGTACACGTCACTTGAAAAATTAGTCTTGGCACTAGTTATGGCCTCAAACAAGTTAAGACCCTATTTCGAATCACATGCTATTAGTGTGAGGACTAATCATCCCATGAAAGCCGTCATGAGGAAACCAGAATTTACAGGACGAATGGCTAAGTGGGCTATACACCTTAGCGGATTCGACATTGAGTACGAGCCAAGGACGACGATCAAATCTCAAGCTTTAGCCGACTTTGTGGTCGATTTCAGCCCTACACTGGAACAAGAAGCCACGAAGGAGGTCGAACAGCTGAAAGTTGAAGAGGATAAGGGCACATGGAAACTCCATACAGACGGAGCGTTGAACGTAAGAGGAGTCGGCCTAGGTGTCGTACTAAAATCGCCACAAGGGGACCACATAGCCCAAGTTGTGAGATGCGAGTGGGATGCGACCAATAATGAAGCAGAATATGAAGCCCTCGTATTTGGGTTAACACTCGCGTACGATCTCGCAATCCTGAGCAAAGAGGTGACATGCGATTCTCTCCTGATCGTCAACCAAGTGCAAGGTTTGTACGCTGCTAAAGACGACAGGATGATGGCATATCTGGATATCGTCAAAAAATTGGCAAGAAAATTCCAGAACTTCACCATCCGACAAGTCCCGCGCGACCTCAACATACAAGCCGACACTCTAGCAAATCTTGGCTCTGCCCTACATCCCAAAGACTTCCACAACATCCCGTTGACACATATCACCACACCGGTCGTCCCCAAAATCTTCAAAATAGCTAATCCAGATGACATTCAAATGATGGACGAATTACCCTTAGAAGAAGTCGTCTCAGTAGAAGTAGGCGACCATACAGAAGAAGACTTGGTAGGCGACCAAGATGATTGGACTATGCCCTACATCAAGTGGCTCAAAGATGGAATACTCCCAACATACAAGACAAAAGCCAAAAGACTTAAGGTACAAGACGTAACTTTTGATCTAACTGAAAATGTTCTATTCAAACGATCTGTCACAGGCTTATACCTACGATGCCTCAAAAAAGTCAAAGTACAATGCGTCCTATAATCCTTACACGACGGAGAATGTGGAAATCATACCGGAGGACGCAGCCTGTCTGGCAAAGCCCTTAGGATGGGTTACTATTGGCCTACAATGAACAAGGACGCGGTCGACTACGTCAAAAAATGCGACGCCTGCCAAAGGCACGCTCCCATCACTCACCAGCCATCAGAGATGCTTCATCCAACTCTAGCACCCTGGCCTTTCATGTGATGGAGAATGGATATCGTCGGGAAACTACCACCAGCATTAGGACAACGCGTCTTCTTCTTAGCCATGATCGACTATTTGTCTAAATGGATAGAAGCCAAAGCATATCGAGAGGTAAAAGAAAAGCACGTCATCTCATTCATAAAACGTAATATTCTATGCAGATTTGGCGTCCCTTTATAAATCGTATGCGACAATGGCTCCCAATTCATCGGTAGCAAGATGCGATCCTTTTACAAACAATGGAACATCACACTAGTCACGTTCACGCTAAGATACCCACAATCCAATGGTCAAACATAATCCAGTAATAAAATCATCATCAATAATCTCAAAAAACGTCTCACGGGGGCTAAAGGCAAGTGGGCCGACGAGCTCCCCTTGATACTATGGTCTGACAGGACGACACCAAAAAATGCAACAGGACAGAGCCCATTCTCACTAGTCTACAGGAGTGAGACAGTCATCCCTACTGAACTACTCATCCCAACTGTCAGATATGGACTTCAAACCCCATAACAAAACAACATCGAATTAGCTCACAATCTCGACACCATAGACGAGACCAGAGAGAGAGCCAGAATTCGAATGGTCCAATACCAGCAACAAGTCGCCCGGAGCTATAACAAAAACGTCCGAGCTAAAATCTTCAAGTTAGGAGACTAGGTCCTAAGGAAAACGTTCCAGAACACCAGAGATCCAACCGACGGGAAGCTGGCACCCCAATGGGAAGGGCTTTACCTCATCAAAGAAGTCGTCGGACAACGAGCATACCGACTAGAAACCAAGGACGGACAACCAATTCCTAGAAGTTGGAATGCGACCTACTTAAAGTTGTATCATTTCTAAACAATTATTTCCCTTACATTTTCTATACATCTATTCGATTACACTTATTTGAAGTACGTCACTGACTTAAGCTTCGGAGGCCGTTGGGTCACCCCCCAACAGTCACCCCAAGACCTTTCCTTTTTTGTACTTTTAACACAATTTGAACATGAACAAGAGGCCTCAGAGACAAACATGACATTCAAACTCAAAAGGATAGCCTTACTATATACAAAACAAAGCTTACAACACACAAATCAATCGACACACAGGGAGTAGAGAAATGACATACTATAAACTATTTACAAGACTTGTCCTGTCAAAGTTACTCGTCTCTACCCTACATTACATACGACTTCTCCCCGGATAGACAACGCATGCTACATTAACATTTACAATTACAGGTCGTCATGACCGAACGTTTCACGTTAACGGCCAAGGCGCGATTGACAAAGTCCACCTGTAAAAAAACACACAAGAAAAACACAAGGTACGCGACAAATACTAAAGTGTTTACAAAATACGCGACCCGCGATGGTGGACGGGTCACCAAAACATTATCCATCTCATCGCCACGATGGGGCACAACACACTGTCTAAACGTTTAAAACAAAAGGTTCATGACAATAAAAGAAACATTGTCGTCTATCAAACAAAGCTAGGACTCGCCTGATCTCCTATTAACTTCTGCAGGAACAACATCTTGACCCTCGGTCGCCTCAGGAAGTTCCTTGGATACATCCTCGATGTCTCCTCCAACCGCCTCAACGCCGGCCTCTTCCCTTTGTTCGCCTTCTCCAAGGCCCATCAATTTGAACAGCTCATTGCTCGGATTGCCACAGGGATACAAAAGGTCCATATTTGCCCTCGTGTCCTCAATCATCCAAGTCGAATGAGCCCCCGCGGCATACTCCTCCATCATTTCAATGCGAGACTTGAGGTAGAAATACGTCTCGACATCGGTGGCGACGTGGGCATCCTTCACACGAACCTCTTTAACACTACCCTCAAGCTCCACGAGCCGGGCTTGCGACTCCGCCAGCTTCTTCTTGTCCAGTGCTTGCTTGCCCTCGGCGGCCTTGACGCGCCCACTGGAAACCTTTAGTTGACCCTCAACCTCGGCTACCCGCATATCTGCTCGGTCGCTCAAATCTTGCACATTGGAAAATGAGACGATTGAGTATTGGAGAGCCTGCAAACAACAAACAATGTAAAAAGACATAAGTAATAAAACAAGAAAGCGTGTATTAGCAGAAAACTTCATATAAGATCTTTCTTCACTTACTCGCCAAGCGGCCGCTCCGACCTCGTCGATACAATCAATAGGGTGCAAGTCATCGATCTCCTTCTTGGCCTCTGGATCCAAAGTATGGAGCAACTCTTCCAAATCTCTTCCCCTCGTCATGCCCACCGGAAGCCCTGGAGCACCAGTCTCTTTCCTTTTCTCCCTTGAAGTTTTAGACGACGGCGAATCTAAGGCAATGACCCTCGAAAGGGCTTTAGCTTCAACTCTTGCCGACGAAGAAGCTTTTGCCGCCAACAGCTTTTGATCCAAGAGACTCTTTCCGGACAAGCGAGCGCTCGACCTCGCGCCCCGAGATACTGTCAGGCAAGCACAAACATATAAACATATGGTCACTCCAAAGACTACCCACACGCATACCTGAAGGAACGAACAAGTGCCTTTGGTGATGGAAGTGGACGGAGTCGCCATGCTTAGAGGACTAAGGGTTAGACAATTCACGTTCTTGAATGACCTATCGGCCTCCGAAAAAGCAAGCAAGACTTTGGTAACTGCGGCGAAATTGGAATCCGTCTTCTCTTCTGGACTCGGCACTGAAAATAGACACGCGTGAGCAGAAGTTAACAAGACATCAAAACACAAACCCTCAAAGGCTAATATGATACTTGATGTCCTCCAGACGTCATGCAAGAAAGAGCAGTCGAATCCCCCCTCAAGCGACTTCCTCTCAACAAAGAAAAATCGCGACCTCCATTCGCGATCGTTAACGTTGAGATTCAGAGTGATCGGTTCTCTGTCTGACCTAAGGCGTAATTGAAAGCTGGAAGAACCTCGGCTACTTAAGTAATACGAATACCAGAGAGCATCGAAGTTGAAATCGACCTCGACACTGGACACCAAAAGATCAACTACCCTAAGGAGACACCACGCATGTGGCATCACCTGACATGGGGCAAGATTAAGAACAAAAAAGAAGTTCCTCACCAAACTCGAAAAAGGGAAAGAGTGACCTATTCTAAAGGGATACTCAAAAAAGCAAACCCATCCGTCGCGACAACAATCGACACGTTCTTGGGGCAAAGGGAGGCGAGCAACCGTTTCAGGAGGGAACTGGCCTACTTCTAGAATCGTATCCAACTCCGACTGAGTCAAGGTCCCGGCTAAGGAATCCTCCGCGCTAAGAAGATTCGAGGGGGATAAATCGCTATCTTTCTTGCCGACACCAGAAGACGAAGCCTTAGACTTCTTTGATCTCGGAAACGACATTGTTCAAGAAGAAATAGTAAGAAATTCGAAAAAGTTTTTACCTTTGAACCAGAAACCCTTCGTGAGCAAAAAGAGAATGGTGAAAAGAAAGGGAAGTGACTGCCATTTATGGGGAAACTGCCCACCCGCAGTCAAACTTGTCGACCAATGGGAAAGCACCACGTCATCGATCCATTATAGCAGAATCGACAAAAGGGAGATCGCGTTTAGAGGAGGCTTTGGAAAAAATCCAACCGTCCCTCAGCAACTGCTTCCGGCCTAGTTTGATTTTTTGGGGCTATTGTTGGGCATCATCCTTAACAGACCTCCACCAGAGCGGCCCATTAGACGAAGAAGTATTCTCTTCTAGAAGGATCGTCTGATTAAGCGACGAGCGAAGATCTTGGCCTCAATGGATATGAGGAGTTATTGAGCCCCGAATTATGTCGATTGATATGCCGACCCACACGACAGTTACAACCAACGTGATTAATCATAAATATTGTAAGATCGTGGTCATATGGTAATCAAAGCCGACGAACTCCGAAGATCACGGACGACAACGGCTAGCTTAGCTAATCTTTGGAAATTAAATGTGTATATAAGATGATTTTGGATCATTGTAGGGTGGGGGGACGAACTTAACTAAATACAAACTGCTATCTACTACTCTCTGGCTTACTCTCACCATTGTTCTCTAGCTCGGATCTTCATTTCAGTATTGAAGCGACCGACGATTAGATCCTTTGATTCAACAGTCTCTTATTCGAAGGAGATAATCTTGCTTTTGCATCTATTTAATCTTATTTCGTCTAGATCTTTGTTTGATTTGGATCATTCAGATATAATCGATATTGTTATTGTCTAGTTTCCCTTCTTAAGGCGATTCAGGTCGGTTCGATCTTTTCGCCCCAAAATAGGAAGCACATAAGCAGTAAATGAACAAATTAGAGAATAAACTTGAGACTTATGATGCAACAAGAAAGTTTAAGTAACCCTGCACTTGTCATCAATAATTGTTAGAAAGGAAGATGCTCTAGAAATACTCTTGGTTTTGTATGGTCCCTAAATATCAAGATGTACCAAATCAAAACAAGCAAGAAACTGAGATGTACTAGCATGAAAGGAAAGTTTATGCATTTTTAAAAAAACACAAGTTTCACAGTTTGGCATTGTCTTTGTGGAAACAAAATCCAAGTGACACATATTACTAGCAGAAGGGTGTCCTAGGTGTGCATGTAAAACCTATAGATTAACATCATTCTTACTGGTATTTGAAATAGAAATAACAATGTCATTATTCGTAGAGGTAGAAAAAACAACATATGAAGTCTTTGTCAGCGGATTGCAACCTATACAACTCAACATGCCTCTTGCCTAAGCCAATGACCTGATTAGGTCCAAGGTCTTGAAAATACCAACTATCATGAGTAAACACAACATCTAAACTAGAATCTTTAACTAATTTTCTCACATATAAAATGTTGTGTTTAGAAGCATGAACTAATAGCACATCTTTCAGAATAAGAGAAGATGTTAAATGCAAAGTTCCTACTTCTAAAAAACAAAAATGCACCATCAAGAAGACGTATATAAATAGGTTTATTCAACTTTCTTTTATAACTCAGAAGTTAAGGATAAGTAGTCATATGACCAGTGGCCCTATGTCAATGATCCAATCTTTATCACTATGCATTTGAACAACATTGAGAGCATTATTTATACTTGCAATGCTAGTAGAAGTGGAGAAGCTGGCATGAGATTGGTCTTGCATAGCCTTAAGAACCTCTTGGTATACAACATTCACTAGAGATTGATCAAGTTGACTGGTCTATGAAGTATATCTATCAACAAACTCAAATGGACTATCAATACCATTAGGTTCAGAAGATCTAGCAACATTATCAGCACAAGAAGATGAAGCTTTGCCATCAATCTGACCCTTGGGACCATTATACAGGTCGAGGAATCCATATAGCTTGAAACAAGATTCCATCAAGTGTACTTTCATATGACAGTGAGAACAAACTCTATCTCTTTTATCCTTTCTATAATCCTTCTTATCTTTCCATTTGTGCTTGGATGCAACCAAATCACTATTCTCAATAGAACTCTGATTATTAACTGATGCAGTAATCTCCTTTTGACGTTCGACTTGATGAACTAAGTAAACGGCTCTATTTACAGTAGATAAAGGATCCATATAAAGCACATTGCCTCTCACACCATTAAAGGAATCCACAAGTCCCATCAAGAATTGAATAAGACGATTCCTAGATTCATTTTCAAAAACTTTCTTGAGCAGATTATGGGAACAACTAGAAAATGCACCACAAGAACAATCAAGATATCCTTTTAAACTCATTAATTACTCCCAAAGAACTTTGAGTTTAGAAAAACATTCCACAACAAGCATATTATCTTGCACAATAAAATTTAACTCTCTTCACAATCGGCAAATTAAGGGACCATTAGATTGACCATATCTTTCAGAAAGTTCATCCCATAATTTCTTAGCTGACTCTACATGCATGAAGATGTCAGATATAGACCGAATCATGGAATTGATAAGCCAAAAACTTATCATATAATCAGCTTTAATCCACAAAAGAAATATCGTCATAATCAACCATCATTCGCGCACAACTTCCATCAATGAAGCCAAGCTTGTGCTTCGCTCCCAACGTCATTCTCACACTTCGGCTCCAGTTGAGAAACTTATGACCAGTGAATTGAAGAGTTATGATCTATGATCCAAGACTGTTAGAGTTTGACAGATTGCATGGATCATTTCGATTACCGATTCAAGAATTGGATCTTGATTACGATCGCGAACACCAGAATTCAAGCTCCTATACATCGAAAAGGAATTCAAACAATGAAAAAAGAGAAAGACAAAACAAAATTCAGCGAAAACACGTAAATCTAGGTCAAATTCGACCAAAAAGAGGAAAGATCAAGCCATCAACTCTAATACCATGACAAATCTTGCATAAGGAGGCGAGATAGAACGAAATAGAAGAGAGAGAGTTGTGAGAGGGAGAAGAGAATCTGTTACTAATGAATTTTGTTACAGATAGTTTATATACAAGTCATAAGCTCCATATGCTAAGTATGTACATACTTTTCATTATACATATATAACAACACTCCTTGTCATACAACTATTTATGGGGCGAGAAGAGCAAACTCTTCGTCTTGTGCTCTTTAAAACATGTCATCTTATATTTGTTTTCTTTCTTTTTAAGGAAAATCAATTGGTTTGTATGATTTTTAGTTCTTTTTTTATTCTAAAAATATAAAATATTTCATTATGAAAATAACGAATAGATCAAGTCCAGCAAGACTTGTAAAGGCTTGTGGGTACTAACGCAAATAATGTCATCCGCATCAAGAGATACAAGTGTAGCAACAAAACGGGCTATGAAATTGCCAACTCTACATACATGACTATAACTTATCTACTAAATAAGGATAAGTACCAACTAATATCATCAGACAATAAACCAACATAGGAACACGATGAATGAAAATGAAAACGCTCCATAACCAGTGTCCCCAAGAAACCCTAATAGTCTTCTGGTCGCCGCCTCTTCCCTTTACACTTACTTTTGCCCTCTCAGTCACTACAATCCTTAATCTCTCATCCTCATCTGATGATTTCCACCAAAAGCATACAGATCTGGTGTATCCTACTCTCCCTAAATCTTTGTCTCCCCAAATCCTGGCTAATATCAACATCAAGAATTTTAAATCTAGTCGCAAATCTCAACTGCTCCAGATCCCTCCATCTATGGGAAATTCTGACAATAACCTTTCTTCCCCTGCAATTTCGGGATTTTATCTGGTGAAAGCATTGTCCTCTCATGGGCTTGGGCACTTGGGTGGAGTTGGCTCCCTCTTGACCAGTTTCTCTCTCCTCGGATCTGTTTTGGGACATTGTTGTTTGGACAGTCTCATCCACCTTTCTAGAGGCATCGTTTGTGGATGAGGTGGCTGCTTTCTGGGTTCCAAGCTACTGTTTGGAGGTACTTTCAAAGATCTAAGACTTCATATCCATACCACAACTGAATCTGGAAAATCATGTGTATTCTAAACTCTCTTCTTGCTTTTCTTTTTACTTGCATACCTATGTGGCTTAGCTTCTATAAGAACGAACAAGATGACTGGAATTATGCATACTCACTCTCTCTGAAATCTCTTCTCTGAAAAACTCTGATCTCATTATCTGGTGTGTCTTAGAGTGATTGCTATGCTCGTGCTTTTGTGGGGTTGTTTCCCATATCCAATCAGATGGATAAGGAAAACGATCGATGAAAGAGGTGTTTTGCACGTCTCCTAAATCTAGCTCCTCAAAAATTAAAAATTTTATTCTCACTGAAACAATCTCGTTGCACCCGGTTGAACCCTATCCAACCATACCCACATCTAACACCACGACCACTACCACCCTATGATCACTTACCAACACTGAAAAAATGAGTCATTGACATGGACCCTTACCTCTCCTAGCTCTCTAGGGTTAGGAAAAACATCCTCATACTCAAGGGGTCATCCTTAATAGGTTATGTGATTAGAGAACTTGTAGACTTCTCTAAACTCATAGCCAAACTTAAATTATGACTAGAAGTTTGTTAAAGGTGCCTTTGCCATTCTTGAAAAACATATTCTTTGGTTTGAGCTTCTTTTTTGCTAATCCCATTGATCAGAAAATGGTATGGGATGGGAGACCTTACCATGTGTTTGGTAAACTGCTCTTGCTGAAACCTTGGTGCTCCAAATTTGACCCTTTTTCTTAGCCTATCTCCACTATTGACATGTGGGTCCATATACGTCAGCTCCCAGTTGAGTACATTAGCTTTGATGTTATTAGCACTATCATTGAAATGAACAATCTAGACACCCTCATCAAGTTAGACCCCTTTATTGAAGAGAAACAATGTGTGAGCTATGCACGCTTGATGTTTCAAGTGTGAACCATAAAACTATTGTGATTCCAAATGAAGAGGGGGAACCTCGAGAATACAAAATATGGTTTGAAGAGTGTTCGAAAGGATGCGAGAATTGTGGTGCTCTTGAGCACACCATTGACAACTGCACTTTGAGGAATCTTAGGCCTCAATCTATCCATATTACTTTTCAAAAACTCATAGCCAAGCTAGCTCTACCTTAGAAGAACCTGCAACTGAAAGCTTATGCAACACTCACCAATGGTCCTATCACAAAAAAAATTAAGCATTGTGATTCCCTTGACTCTTCTCAAACTAAGGTCTTGAAACCTCGGAACGATGGCTTCTCAATTTCTTACCAGACTATCTCTATACTAGTTGTTACATGCACTACACCTGAACCTAAACTTTCTCTGCCAACCCTAGCTCTAACCATCCCTGTTGAAACCGACTTTGAAATCATTGTTATTGATCAAGTGGATTATGCCCCTGCCTTACCCGCAAGTCTTACCCCTCCATTCGATCTCCCTCACCCTAATGATGAGATACCGAAGGTGAGCTGGGTGGCTCCTCCAAACCATGATCATGCGCATGACAATGAGGACATCTCTATGATGGCAGGTCAGAAGCTCCAGGATCTGCTTGACATGGATGATGTACTTAATGAAGATGTTGAGGGAGATGAGATTTCTCAAGAGGAAATTGAGGCTCTAACCAATGATGTTTTTAGTAAAGGTGAGAACCATGAACCTATTGATTCTCTCCAGTCCATCACCATTGTCACCTCGTATCACTCCTTGATGAATTCTAACAAGAATGTTAAGGAAATGGAACCCCTTTACATCAACTTTCGAGTCTATCAAGCCTACAGACAAGGATTGTGAGGATGATACCGCCTCCTCCGTACTGATGGGTATCAAAAAGATGAAAAAATAGTTATGAGAGTTTGGATCATATGCGGAGCACTCTTCCCGTGCGGACGTGCGGAGCATGCACTTTAGGGCCTTATTTGTGCACTTTAACGTCTTATTTGTGCACTTTTTCAAAAAAAAAAAAAAATCTTTTTCAAATTTTTTTCCAAGCATTTTTCAATTTTTTTGCAAAAGTGCACAAATAAGGCCCTATAGTGCATGTCCGCACGTCCGTACGGGAAGAGTGCTCTGCACCGGAACCGCACTCATAGTTATGATTAGTAATAGTTATCAAGGTTTAGTGTCCTTTTTATGCATCAATCTCAAATATGATGAAATGGTGAACCCCATAAACCCCTTTTTCACTAGTGTTTCGACCCCCTACAAGACTACCTTGATAATTGTGTTATTGTCTGTTTTATGGTCCTTTGCTTTCATCCCATGGACATATATGTATGGCCTTTAGGATTTTTTGATGTAATCTTGATCCAACACTATGAATGGACTATGTTTATGTATATGGTGTGATGGGATTCTGTGCTTTGCATTCATGCATGTGCTCATCATGACTTATACCCTAGAATTTTCAACTACAAACATATAAAACTTGACTGCTATTTTATTACCATTCCTAATAACTTATGCTCTCTAAATTGGTTCATTATCACCTTGGTTTATTTTACCTTTCTCCAACTTCTTTCCTTATTCTTCTATCCCATGGTCCTTTGTTTTTTCCTTTGTTGTCTGCTTCTTTTCTGGCTGCCCATGTAGTGTTGTTCGAGCCCTTATGTTGCATCAGACTCTTAAGGATGATCATGCTCTCCTTCATGCAATCAATAACACTAATCCAGACTGTCTCATTGTGACCATTTTCCGTGGTCAAAGCAGTGGTATATGTGGCTTACAAAATCAAAATTTCAATTACTTTTGGAAATTCATAAATGATTATTTTGAATGTGATAATGACAATTTGAAAGACTATCCAGATATGCTTTTGGTGGCACTGATAATTTGCTTTCTTTTTATGACTAACATTACTCATTTAAAGCTTTGTCTCGAGTTCTTATCATGTTAATGGTTGCGAATAGGTCATCAACTACAAACTCATTAAGAGAAATTCTGGAACTTGGTCACTATAGAAAATTAAAAAGAAGAAGAAATGAACCAGGATGACACCAACCACGACACAAGAGTAAGATAGTGGTGTATACTAGATACATTCACTATCCCCAAAACATTGGTCTAAGACCACCTTTGAACAATTGCAAAAGATCGAACAATTTAGATACTCTCAACTGAGATATGACACCTTTGTAGTGTGTTATCATTGGAAATGCATTTCCTTTACAAAGTAACATGCCTTGATCTTCTTGTTCACAGTTGTAATGACTAATGACACACTGCATATTTGTAGATAACATATACTTAGAAATGCAAAACTTCAATTGCGGAAGACAAACCCTAGGGAAGCCCACACGTGATTATGTTTGGTCCATTATCAAGGCCTATTAGACTTTTGTGGAAATAAATTGTAGAGCTTATTTCAAGAAAGGAAATTAGACAATTTGCTACACGGCGAATAGTAAATACCATACAAACACCAATGAATTTATTATGACAAGAATTTTAATCGTTAAACATACGTTTTTTATGAAGATCAGAACATGGAACTGTAGGGGTATTGGCAGAATGAATCTTTGGATTGACATTGAGTCATTCTGCAAAAAAAAAAACGATAACAACTATTAGATCTTTTCGAGACTAGAACAGACAAACAACCTTTGTCATGTGAAAAACATACCAACTAACTAACGAGTTACTCGAACTAGATAAGATTGCATCAAGATTCATCTCCTTGCATTATACAAACATGATAACACATAATAAACTAATATTAATATGTGCCTATCCCCCCGAATGAGTCAGACAAGAACAATTTCTGGGAAGACTTGATCACATTTGTAAAAATTGTCATATGCCATGTATTTTGATGAGAGACCTAAATGAAATTCAAGACCCAACGAAAAAAATGGGTGGGCCTCTTCCACACGTTAACAAATACAACATACTCCTACATATTAAAAATGAATGTGAAATGATTGACATCCCATCCCAAGGAAATGCCTTCATGTTGAAAAAATGAACAGATTTCAACAATTTATAAGAGAAATTAGATAGAGCCCTGGTCCGTCACGAAATCCTACAATGGTATCTGGATATTACAACAAAAAATTATACTTTTACTGCATCAAACCATTGCTCAATCTCTATTAAACTAGTCGCTAGCATTCAAGAACCAAACTTTCAAATTCGAAAAAATGGGATGTCATAAAGAGATTTTAAAACATTAGTCAAACAAGCTTGGAGGACACAATACCATGGCTTTAGAATGTACGGTCTGGTTAATAAAACAAAACTTCTTTAAAAGAAGGCAAAATATCATAAAAAAACAACTTTTGGTAATATTTTCACCCAACTAAGTAAGATTGAAGAAGAATTAACGACAATTTAGATGATAGTTAGCACTACACGAAATCATACACTAGTAGAAAAGCAATCTATCTAGGTTTCTTACGAAGAAGGAACAAATTCTCAATTTCTAAAAGTTATACTAGAACCAGCAAGCCAAGACAAAACATATTAAATTTAATGATACTAAGGAAAGTTACTTTCATAAAATTGCAATAGGTAGAAGGAACATAGAAATAATTAAGGAAATGCAAACTCAAGAGGGTACCACCGTAGTTGGCGAAGAGAACATTAGAAAGGAAATAGGGCACAACTTCATCAAAAGATTTAAAAGTAACCCGATAAACGACAAATGTCTACATGAACACCTAAAACTCATTCAAAAGGAAATTACAGACGCATATAATTTGGAATTGACAAAACCAGTTACTAATGAACAAAATGAAAAACATAACTTTTGCGATTGGACAAATAAAATCCCTAACGCCAGATGGCATGGCAACAGAATTTTATCAAAAATATTGGGATATTGTTGGGGTGTCTGTGATCTAAGCTGTAAAAAGTTTCTTTATATCAAGGAAGCTTTTGAGACAAATAAACCTTACGTTCATCAAGCTCCTACCAAAATGTGACAACCCAAACTCAACAAACCATTATCGACCAATTAGTCTTTGTTCCACAATATACAAAATTATATCAAAGATCATAACTTAAAGATTGAAAAGAATAGTGGGAAAATTAATACATCCTCTTCAGGGCGCTTTTGTTGCAAACAGTTCTATTCAAGACAACAATCTTATTGGTCATGAAATTTTCCACTCCTTCAAAGCTAGAAAGGTTGTTGAAGGGTTTATTGCAATTAAAACTTGATATGGAAAATCTTAAGACCAAATTGAATGGAAATTCACCCTTGACGCCCTTCATAAATTTGGATTTAGCTTAACCTTTATCTACTGGATAAAAGAATGTATTTCGACTGTATCATTTTCAGTCCTTATCATAATGGACAACGAGAAAATTTTAAACTGGAGTGAGGATTAAGACAGGGAAATCCATTGTCCTCATCTTATTCAGTCTTGGAGCAGAGATTCTAGCTAGGAAATTACAAGCGTCAAATAGACAGAGAAAACCCTTAGGCTTGCAACCGACTTGTAACAGCTCAAGAATTCCATTCTTGGCCTTTACTGATGATATATTGATCTTCTCTAAAGAAATCATAGCAATTATAGGCAAACAAATAATTGAGGATTATTGTCTAATATCGGGACAAAAGGTCAATTTCTACAAATTGGATTTTCAAGTCACAAAAAAAAGGTTCCTAGCCAGCAAAAACTACAACTACAAGGTATGCTAACAATCACAAATATGATATATTTTAAAAAATATCTTGGGTTCCCATTAATTAATGAAAGAACGAATGCGAGAACGTTGAGGAAATCATTAAAAAATCAAATTCACAACTGACCAAATGGAAAGCCAATGCGCTTTTTTCAAGCGGGCCGGACAATTTTAATTTAATCTAACCTCGCAACAAAGCCGGATTTCTTGACGCTGAGCTTTATGCTACCAAAAAGTATACACAATGAATTAGATATAATAAACAGAAGTTTGTTTTAGAATAAAGAATTTTCCTTTAAACTATTAGAAAAAATTTATAAGCCTAAAGAACAAGGAGGACTTGGTCTACGAAAAACAAAAGACATCAACCATGGATTGCAATATAAATTGATTTGGAAGATAATGGTTGAACCGTCCAGTTTTTGGGTGAAAATAATAACTATAAAATACATGAAGGAAAAACATATATTAAATTATGAAAAAGGGTGTAACTGCTCTTGGCAATGATCGAACCTAATGGATCTCCGTAAAGAGTTCCAAAAAGAACTAATTTGGCAAGTCGGAGATGGGGGAAAATTCTACTTCTGGAAGGATAAATAGATCACAAATGGGCCTCTATGTAATATGACTAACAACTTTCAAAACCATGATCCGAATGCAAAATAGGAGGCTACTTAAGGAAAGATAAAACATGGAATACTGATAAACTAAGACAAGTTCTACTACCATAATTGATTTCTACTATTTCGGACACTCCAATCCCTTTAGGAAACATTACAGACCATATATATTGGCAATCAAGTAGAAATGGTTGGTTTACAACTAAATCTACAATGGACCTCCTTAATAAGGAACAAGCAATATAGTGTGTATGATTCCTCATGGATTTGGAAAATAAACATATATCCTAAAGTCAAAAGTTTCCTTTAGAAAGCAGTTAAAAAGGAATACCTACAAAGGAAATACTCGAGGAAAAAAGAATTTCTACTCCATCATGATGTATCTCTTGTAACAATCCAATATAAGACACTAACATCTACTACTATAGTGTACTCACACTCTGTAAACACTACATAAAGTCAATCCAGATATTGTACAATACATCGGCACAATAGACAATACAAACAAAAGAGTAGAAGTTATTATGGACGAAATCAAAAATAAGCTAACCAAAAAACAATTCTCTGAATTAGTAGTGCATTGGTGGAGCATATGGTACCAAAAAGAACCAGAAAACATTTTCAAACAACTACCCACAACTTGATATTATTAGAGACTTGACGAGATACATAAAGAATATGATCGTCAACTGGAATAAAGTAAAAAGAATGGAATACAGATTGCACAATCCCGACTGATAAAATTATCCAACTATATAATAAAAAGAAAAGACACAAAAACAATTAGATGGAAAAAACCAGTTGATAATGTAATAAAAATTAATGTTGATGGATCAACTGAATTGAATGGGAACTTATCAATCAAATTTATATTTAGGAATGAAAACAGAGATCTAACTCTCATCCATGCAGAAGGATGCGGAGGCGTTAGCTATCTGAAATGCACTAAACAAAGCAAAAGAAATGAGACTAGAAAATATTGAGACTGAGAGTGACAATTTATCAATACTTAATGTAATTAAGGGCATCTAGAGTTTGTTTGGATTACGCACTTTCTGATATTATAATGCAAAAAATGACATTTTAATGCCAGAAAATGACATTATAATGCCAGTTTTTGGCATTATAATGCCATATAATGTGTAATCCAAACAAATCCCTAGGCTTGTCCAATGGATATTTGATGCGAACAACCCCTGGGCGATGTCGCGATGTAGGATCTTGACTCCTCAAGCTAGGTTGAATCTTCTCCTCCGTAGCCAAAGTGATGGTTTTCCTAGGGTTAAAGAGATAACCCTTTCTAACGCGTCAAAGAGATGACGAAGAGGTCAAAGAGATGACCTTGAGTATCGAAGAGACGGTGAATTATTTGCTCGAAGCGACGAGCTACGGGATAGGTTGATCCGGAGATCGAAGGGTTGACGTTAGGATTCAAGGAAGGAGCGAACTCAACTTCTAAGGAGCGAACTCAACTTGTAAACTAAAATCCAAGGTAAAAAATACAAACTAGGGTTTCAAGTGTTTAAATAGGTCAAATAAAATAACATAAAATAATATTAAAATTGTTCAGCAAACGAAGAGACGACAAAGCGAAAACGCTGACGTGGGCCGCGACTCGGTCCAGAACTCGGCCGAGTTCTGGGCCGAGTTGTTGTCTGTAAACGCACTCGAGCAGAGACGAAAAATCACCGACAACTCGGTCCAGAACTCGGTCGAGTTCTGGGCCGAGTTCTTCACTGTAGCAGCAACTCGGTTGGGCACGGCCATTTGGTCGACAACTCGGTCCAGAACTCGGTCGAGTTCTAGGCCGAGTTCTTCACTGTTGCAAGGACTCGGCCGGGGTTGATAACTCGGCTCAGAACTCGGCCGAGTTCTGGGTCGAGTTCTTGGCACAGTTCTCAGTAAAACTCGGTTTTGACCATCTTTTTGTTGGAATCTTGATTCGACGTAAACTATGAAGTTGTAGATCTTTGAATCAGCTTTCCAACGCATCTTGAATCGTCACGAGATCAATTTTCTAGCCATAGTTATGGCCATTTTACCGAAGACTGTCCATAACCAAATCAACAGTTCAATTCCGAACTTGCACAAGACTTCACCCTTTGTTTGAGCCTCTTCCTTGGAGGTCTTTGATTAAGTCTCACATGCATATTGCTATCAATCTCCCCTTCTTGGCTACGAAGCGTCCCCGCTTCGGCCTCGTCGTCAGAAGCAGGAGGCGTATAAGGAGAAAGATCAGCGACGTTGAACGTAGAATGTGCACCATAGTCATCGAGTATAGGGGTCAATCCCTCGGGTAGCACATCCCCAAAGTCCTGCAAAAGAGAAGTCACGGTAGGGGGTAAATCAACATGATCTTTAACAGTTAAAAGACACGCGAAAGGAGAAGGTAAAAAGCAAGGAAGACGTCCCTGAATTATTGGAGAGACATTTCGGGACCGAGCTAAGAGAAGTCGGTTCTCGCATTTGCCTGGAATGTCGGGTAGTGGAGGCGTCTCAAACGTAAAGTACGGGGTCACCTTTGGGGGGATGATGTTGTGGTAACTCCCACCATCTATGATCAAGCTAAAAGAAGCACCCTGGACCGCACACTTAGTATGAAACAAATTGTCACGTTGGTCAAGGAAGGTACCTTCCTTGGCGTTAAGAACGCGGCATGAGACCAAGTTAAGGGGCATGTTGCTTTGCTCATCCATAGAGCTGCATATGTAGTTTTCCAACTCCTCCTCTTCCTCCTCCTCCTCATCGTCGTAGGTGTCAAAAACCGGGCCGGCTTCGTAGGTGTCCTCGTCAAAAGACTCGTAGCCGGAGGTGTTCGAGAAGAGGACATTGAGAAGAGGACCCTTGCGGTCCATTGGCCGGCTGGTTATGGCCGGGGGGTTCAACATTGGGTCAGCCGTGGGCAACCTGGAGTCAATCAAGGCCCGACGAAGGAGGGCAAGCTTGGCATCCTGCACGGCGAGTCGGCGGTTTAGTTCTTCACTCCGTGCACGAAGTGCGACAATTCGCTCAAAGACGGAGTCCATGTGTCCGGGGCTGTGGTGGCCCGTAGAAGGAGAGACGCTCGAGGTAGGGACATCCATAGTACCTATACGAAGCATACACCACAAGAAGTAAGTTGTACCAAGCAAAAAAAACAAGTCCAAGCCAAGTCCTTGTCTCAAAAGTGACCCAAGAAATTTTCCGCAGGGCGTACTAATTTGGGTTGCTCGTGAGGAGGGAGAGGCTGGAACGTAAGGCAAGAAAACAAGAGCTAGCAATTCAAATCCCAAACAACACACAAGTTTCCAAGTGCAAGCAAATCAAATCAAGTTTCTCAGGGTTAATCACAAGAGAGCTAAAAATTTCTAATTGCCCTTTTTTTTACTCCGAGTTGCATAGAGACATGGAAGATGAGAAGATGGAGTATGACCGTATGGTGCGTTCTCTGCCTAATCTTTGAAGGCTTCCGTCTTCCCAACCCTTTTTTTTTATTGATGGAAGGTGAGAATAGTATGTTTGTTTTCGATTTTTGTACGGTCAAACCTTTTTTTTATGTTTTTTTTTTGACTTGATATGATTGCGAATCAAGCAAGAAAGAACCACACAAAGCGAGTGCAGGAAAAGAAAGAAGAGACAAGCAACTAGCAGGGAAGAAATCAACAACTAACCTAGCAATTAAACCAAAGATGAAGCAAGACGAGATCAACAAGAACAAGGAAACAAATATGCAATCAAAGGAAACAAGAATTGCTAGAGGGTATATTGTAGGAGTGGGGAACCAGTAAACAAAACCTAGATGAAATTAGGGTTTGGTCGTGAAGGTGAAGTAGGCGGCGGCGGATGGTGGTGGGGGTGTTTGACGTTGGTGGTGGGGATCGGCGGTGGTGGCGAACGGTGGTGGTGGGGATCGGCGGTGGTTGCGAACGGTGGTGGTGGGGATCGGCGGTGGTTGCGAACGGTGGTGGTGGTGGTAGAAAAAAAATTATAGGGTTTGCTAGCGGAAGAATTTCAAGAATCACAAAAGAGAGAAGAATAAACTTAGCTTGGAAAAGGCTCTGATGCCAGTTGATGGTATCAATCCCTGGGCGATGTCGCGATGTAGGATCTTGACTCCTCAAACTAGGTTGAATCTTCTCCTCCGTAGCCAAAGTGATGGCTTTCCTAGGGTTAAAGAGATAACCCTTTCTAACGCGTCAAAGAGATGACGAAGAGGTCAAAGAGATGACCTTGAGTACCGAAGAGACGGTGAATGATTTGCTCGAAGCGACGAGCTACGGGATAGGTTGATCCGGAGATCGAAGGGTTGACGTTAGGATTCAAGGAAGGAGCGAACTCAACTTCTAAGGAGCGAACTCAACTTGTAAACTAAAATCCAAGGTAAAAAATACAAACTAGGGTTTCAAGTGTTTAAATAGGTCAAATAAAATAACATAAAATAATATTAAAATTGTTCAGCAAACGAAGAGACGACAAAGCGAAAACGCTGATGTGGGCCGCGACTCGGTCCAGAACTCGGCCGAGTTGTTGTCTATAAACGCACTCGAGCAGAGACGAAAAATCACCGACAACTCGGTCCAGAACTCGGTCGAGTTCTGGGCCGAGTTCTTCACTGTATCAGCAACTCGGTTGGGCACGGCCATTTGGTCGACAACTCGGTCCAGAACTCGGTCGAGTTCTGGGCCGAGTTCTTCACTGTTGCAAGGACTCGGCCGGGGTTGATAACTCGGCCCAGAACTCGGCCGAGTTCTGGGTCGAGTTCTTGGCACAGTTCTCAGTAAAACTCGGTTTTGACCATCTTCTTGTTGGAATCTTGATTCGACGTAAACTATGAAGTTGTAGATCTTTGAATCAGCTTTCCAACGCATCTTGAATCGTCACGAGATCAATTTTCTAGCCATAGTTATGGCCATTTTACCGAAGACTGTCCATAACCAAATCAACAGTTCAATTCCGAACTTGCACAAGACTTCACCCTTTGCTTGAGCCTCTTCCTTGGAGGTCTTTGATTAAGTCTCACATGCATGTTGCTATCAATATTGTTTCTAATATCCTTTTTTAGTTACAATCTTTTGTGACAATCCATATCAATCATATCTTTCGTGAAATTAACTCAGTGACTGGCCTCATTACAAATCTTTGCCAAATGAATTCACTAAAAGATATCAAAAACAATCCAGAATCCTTTGTTCTCATCCGTAAGGATGTTATATGATGATTTTAAAGTAGATCTTGATTTCACCCCAATTCTTACCTAGTTAAAAAAAACATAGGAAAGCGACAAATGGACAATTTTCGAGACGCTTATATATCTCCCCACATAATAGTTTGTCGTTATTATCAATAAATCACATGTGTATTATAGGAAAAATAAACTACAATTATAAAATTGATCGGTTTTTTATAAGGTAAATATTAGACTGACATCAAGAGCTACTTGATAGCCAACCTATAGTATCCTTTCGGATGAGAACGAGAAGTTCTAAGTTTGTCATTATTTCTTCCAATGATTATAAATAGCAAAGATTTGCAATGAGATCAGCCACCACATTTATTTGATTGTACATTGATGAGAATAAATGCATATTGTTTACTATTATTATATTTGTTTTATGTGGGTGAAATAATGTCAAGTCACTCATTTAATGTTTGTTTATGGGTGAAGGGAAAAATGTGTTGTTGGTATTCCCAAGACATCCCACATTGGAAAATAAGAGGTAAAATTACCTCTTTATATATGCCTTCCCTTGAAGGCCAAGTAGTGGGTTGGGAGAAGAGAGTCCTCCACATGCTCACCTCTACCGCCGTCCGTCCATTCCAGTCCCTGTTCATGGCACGTGCGCGGTGTGGTGGGGTTGTGTCTCTTTTTACGGGTTTGCTATTTATTTTGCGGATAAAGGGTCAAACGAATTACGGATTAACATTGACGATTGCTCTTCCATAATCTCGATTTTATACAACGTCTTTAAATCAGAGATTCTGTTTTGACTGATTTAATATCAAATTGATGTTGTTTTTAATGGTGGCAAACCGCCTCAAGGATAAGTCATCTAACATTTCTGATTCTTCGGTTAAGGCTAACATTGTTGAAACTTCTTCTCAAAAGAATGACAGGTTCAAGAAGAACAATGATCAACCTTCTTCAAAGCATTTTGGACCCTAGAAAGCCTTACACAAAGAGGGCTAGAATATCAAGAAAGGTGTAACACCCCCGACTTACGTCGGTAGTGCCACACGCCAGTGACCTCAGACTGTAAAGTCCAAAGCCACCCAAGGCTTTAATCGGAACGATTATGCTTAAATCAATAAATGAACATTAAATAATAGCGGAAGACTTTTGAAACACATACTTAAACCTTTATTAAAATAATTCCTCGTAAATTGAGGAGATAAGTTTTACAATCGAAATTGCAATACAGTGGAAGACTTGTTAAATAAACCCTAACACATGATTAACTTAAATAGGTCTTACACTTATTTAAGAAAACTAAGTCAACACTAGACAATTTTAAAATAATATTACTTAAAATCTTCAATCTTCAACTGCAAGCCTTCATCTTCGATTTGTTACTTCAAGGTGTCTAAGACCAACCACTGATGTGTTGTATAGGACGGATGACACCAGCCAATCATGCAAGGAAAAAGAAAGGTTGGTTAGTCTAATGAAAGACTAGACAAGGGCTCAAACATAATGGTTCTTGTGATTGCATCCAGTTACTATCATTGTCTCTCGAATAATAGTCGATAGACGATATATAACTCAGATACTCTCACTGAAACGATAGAAAAGGTATGCGATAAGAGAAGACATCAAAGAAGGTAAGTCTCATAGGAATATGTATGTTTGTTTGCAAACATTATATTTATCACACAAAGTTTGAAAACTAACTACTTGAATATTTGGGTCCTCGACCAACCTCACTGCATAATGCGAATCTAGATTAGAAAGGGGATTTACTTTAGACAAGAGTTCAGGCGGGTTCCACGTTATACTTCTTGTCTGAGGGTATATTAATTATGTGTAAAACGGCACTTATCTTATTTAATTCCAAAACATGCATTTACTTTAAAGCTTTTAATCCATACGAATCTCGCAATGAGATATAGATCATGGGACGAATCCCGAATTTTGGCACTAGCAAAGTGCACCACCACTTATATTCGAATAAGGGTAGGTCATGACCAAAAAGTATTAGGGCAATAATCCTCCTAATACCAAGTTATAAAGAAACAGCTAAACCTCGCAAGGTAAATAGCGTTTCTACGAATACACGTGCTAACTAGCATATAAGTCCACATCAATGCACAACAATCCACACCAAAGTTCATCTAGCACCATATACTAATAATAATATATATATAAGGGTCTTTGCTAGCAAAATATACAACCTAATAATAAGGTTCACTAATCACACCATTTATCACACAAGTTCCCAAACGACAAATATAATTATTTATCCCAACTTAATTAAGACAATAGATTAATTGTCAATTAATAAAAATATGGAATAAAATAGCAAGAGCAACCCGTTACTTGCCTTGAATCACGAAAAAGGTTGAACGGCATATCGGAGATGATTGCTTTCGAAAAACAAATTGGCTCCTTACTTTATTTTCATTCCAAAAGAAATTCTGAGACGTACCCAAATCACGCACAACTAATAAATTATAAGTAGACAATTTATTCAATATCGAAATTTGAAGGATACGATGTCTCGATTTCTAATTGAATTTATTTAACTCAAAATAAATCAATTTTCAAGGCTTTACAATAAAACAATTATTTATACGATACTAAAATTCATTTACTCGTATATTCTAAATAATCATAACATAAATAAATTGATCCATTAATTTATTTATAACCCTATAAAATTTATAACCAAACTTATTATCTAATGATATGTTATAAATTAACAATTCATAATTAAAGATAATACAAAAATTATATAATTAACTTAATTTTAATATTTATAAAATTAAATTAACCTAACATAATTTTAATTAATCCAAATTAACTTAATTAACAATTCATAATTCGAAATGGGTCGGGACAAGAGGGCTTTAGAAGAGGACTTCAAGGCGGTTCCAGGGGTGGCTCTAATTGTGGAGGAGTAGCATCGTGGTGGCCGGAAAATATCAAGAGCAACCGTGCAACGAAACAAAGAAATCGGGGGTTTAAGCTCGACATTGGATGACGAAAATGCAATGGGCGTGGCTCTATTTATAATGGTTGGAAAGAGCTCGGAAAACCCTACACAATCGTCCACGATTTGGGATAAAAAGATCACGAATTGATCCCCAATTTGCCACAATACGAACGATGCAATTTCGGATATATTTCTTGTCTTTTATGAACAAATTCGATCGTGTATGGGCACGATTCTTTCCTATTCTTCCACGATATGATGCGTCAAGATCTTACCTATGAAGCCCATGCTTTAATTGGACTAAACGCGACGAAATCGGGGTCAAAATCGGCCCATGTCCGCCATGGATGAGCTTCGGCCGAGCTTGGGCTGTTTGGGGGGAGATGGTGAACAGTAAATGGGGTCGCCCCCCTACTTTTAGGCTAATTGCAATATTTTGCCAAACTTTTTAAGTTGTGGCAAAAATGCCCTTAAATAACTTTTTAAAATTTACGAAATTTACCCAAACTTATTTATTTTATTATTCTAATTTTATAATATTATTTTAACCCAAAAATGAAGATGTAGAAAAATTAACTTAGGTTAAAATAAAGCTTAAGTTACCCTTTCTTATATATTTAACCATACTTGAACCCCTTTTTAACACTTTGTTAAATTGGTTCAAGCATTCTAAGTTAAAATTTGATAAGTTTATTTAAATTATAATTAACATAAGGTTAATCATAATTTATATCATCCATAACTTAAAGAGATAACATACTTAAGGTATTTATTATTTTATCCCTCCCATGGATAAACATAATAATTCGTATACCCTTTATTATTATATTTAAAATTTAAAACTACATTTATTATTATACTTATTTATTTATCTCAACACCATACTATTAAAACTCATTTGATAATTTGTATCAAAAGTTATCATAACTCAACCTTTGAACTTAAGTTAATGAAAATTTTAATTATCCCTCTAAAAGAAATAAAATAAACTTCATAACTTTTATTTTAATCAAAATAAAATTACCATATTACCCTTCCAATTTAAGTGAGATATTACAAAAGGAGGGAAAACGACAAGCCCAAAGGAGCATGCTTTGTGTGCGAAAAACCTTGTCATAGAGTTGCTCAATGTTATCACATAAATGATCCCCCGAAAAACAATTAAGGCCCAAAACTGAATCAAGAGAAGAATCAGGCTAATCTGATAGAAGACGACATGGTCGTTGTCACTTCAGAAGTGAACATGGTCGACATCGAAGTATCTAGGCACTTCTACGCCAACAAAGATTAGTTGTCTGACTTTGTCCCTGCCTCCAAGAGCAACAAAGTTTACATGGGCAACTCCATCATTTCTGAAGTGCTCGGTAAAGGGAAAATTCTTCTCAAATTAAATTCTGGCAAAAAGTTATGCTTAATGAATGTGTTGTATCTGCCATCTTTGTATAAGAATTTGATTTTTGGGAGGTAATGATTAAAGCTTGCTTTAGGCTCCTCTTTGATGGAGGAAAAGTAATCATTAGCAAGAATGGAGAATTTGTTGGGAAGGGTTTCATGGCTGAGAGTGGTATGTTCATGCTCGATTCCATTATTGCTGAAATTAATGAAATTGGATCTACTTCTGCTTACTTGACTGAGTCAGTTGATTTATGGCATGCTAGATTAGGACACATGGATGTAATTGTTATTGAGAGATTGCATAAATATGGATTGATTTCTAATTTGAACATTGATAGCCATAGCAAATGTGATATGTGTACTGAGGCTAAATTCACCAGGAAACCTTTTAAACCAATAATTGATAGGAAATCAGAATTACTTGAGTTAATACATTCTGATCTGATTGATTTTATGAATACTGAGAGTAAAGGAGGCAAATGGTATTACATCACATTTGTATATGATTACTCTAGATATACCAATTTCTATTTACTTCGATCTAAAGATGAGACTTAAAGAACTTTCTTAGTTTATAAAGCAGAAGTGGAAAACCAATTAGATCGAAAAATAAAAAAGATTTAGATCTGATAGAGGTGGTGAGTATGGGACTGACTCACTTAAGAGAATTTTTGAAGATAATGGTATTCTTCATGAGACTATATCCCATTATACACCTCAATGGAATGGTACAACTGAGAGGAAAAACCGGAGTTTAAAAGAAATGATGAATGTCATGCTTTTTAGTTCTGGTTTACCAGATTATATGTGGGGTGAAGTTGTTTTATCTCCTAATCATGTTTTACACAGAATGCCTCATAAAAAAACTAGATGTAACCCCTTATGAATTATGGAAAGGCTATGCACCTAACTTGTCATATCTGAAAGTGTGAGGTGTTTAAATAAGGTTGTATTTCTTTTGTTTACACATGAAACTGTTAGACCTAGAACATTTGATTGTGTATTTTTAGGCTATGCTGATAGTAGTTCAACTTACAGATTCATGCGTCTAAATGACCGAACTATATGTGAGTGTCGTGATGCAGAATTCTTTGAGCATGTTTATCCTATGAAAACTCGTGATGTGTCTACTCCTGTAATTCCTGTATCTACTTCTAAGTCCTATGCATGCAAAAACTCTAATGATTCTATTGAACCTAGGAGTGAAAGGCCGAGAACTGAAACTAGCTTTGGCCCTGATTTTGTGACTTCTTTTCTAATAGAACGTAAAAACATAGATATACTAGATGAGTTTATGATATGCATTTATATGATTGAAGAAGATCCTAAAACATATGAAGAAGCCATGAGTTATATTGATGCTATTAACGGTGAATTAGATTCGATCATGTCTAATCAAACATGGCATACAGTTGACTTGCCTAGAGGTAGTAAGGCCATTGGATGTAAATGGATTTTCAAGAAAAAGTTGAAAATTGATGGCTCAATAGAAAGATATAAGGCAAGACTGGTTATTAAGGGGTTTACCCGAAAACATGGTATTGATTATTTTGACATTTACTCACATGTGAATAAAATCGCTACTATTCGTGTTTTGCTAGCTTTAGCTTCTACTCATAGTATGCTAGTACATCAGATGGATGTGAAGACAACATTTTTGAATGGCGGTTTAGATGAAGATATATATATATAATATATATATATATATGCAACAACAACCAGGATTTGACATTTCTTGAGAAAAGCATAAGGTGTGTAAGCTCAAGAAATCCTTATATGGTCTGAAACAAGCACCAATGCAATGGTATGAAAAATTTCATAATACTATTTTAAGCTTTGGATTTCATGTGAATGGTTATGATGCATGTGTATTCTAAAAGGGATCATGAAAAATGTGTGATTATATGCTTGTATGTAGATGACATGCTTATAATGGGGACACACATAGATATTATTGATCATACCAATGATTTCCTATCGTCAAAGTTTGAGATGAAAGACTTAGGTGAAGTGGATGTGACCTTAGGTATAAAAGTGACTAAAACCAAAGATGGCTTCATCTTGTCTCAATCTCATTATGTAGAAACAATTTTAAAGAAATTTGTTTCTTTTGATGTCATGCATGTAAGAACACCTTATGATTCTAGCATACATTTAAAGAAACGTAAAGGGAATGAGCTACACTCGACTTGATATAGCCTATGTTGTTAGTAGATTAAGTCGATATTGTAAGGCACGAGGCCTTAGAAGCGTCATCCCATGCCAACCCGGGGACTTCCCAGGAAGTCACCCATCCTGGTACTACTCCCGCCCTATCACTTTTAGTCAGAGTTCTTTGTCCTCACTTGAACCCCGAAAAGGAAGAGTTCTTGATGACATGAGTAAAACTCTAAACCTTATAAAGGATTACAAATATGAGGTGTTACAATCACCCCCCACTTAAACCCTTAACGACCTTGTCAAGGCCTAAAGACCGCCCTTTGGGTCGAGAGATCACCCTCAAGGCCAAGTCCACTCATAACCCAGAGTCGACTCTGATACCATTTGTAAGGCCCGAGGCCTTAGAAGCGTCATCCCATGCCAACCCGGGGACTTTCCAAGAGGTCACTCATCCTGGTACTACTCCTGCCCTAGCACAACTTCAACGTTCTTTGTCCTCACTTGAACCCTAAAAATGAAGAGCTCTTATTGACATGGGTATCACTCTAAACTTATAAAGGATTACAAATATGGGATGTTACACTAGATGAGATCACCTATGTGAGTACAAAAAGGGAACATCCCTATAATTAGGATTTGAGAAGTCCTTTGGAGTGTACTTATGAGTATCCCAAGTGTAGAGACTCTCGTGGAGAGATCTCAATTGCAGGGTCGTATGGACATAAGGTAAAGTGTGTATTCTTGAGTTACGTTTTCTTATATGATCAAAGAGTTCAAGACTTTGTTCACTCTATTGATTTGAGAATATCCTTAAGTTCACTAAAGTTCTGGTTCAAATCGAAACGTACATACCAGTTCTTAAGCACTAAGCCTACCAAGCTCGGATCAGTGTAAACTTCGCATTAGTGGTGGGATGTGGGTGAAATAATGCCAAGTCACCCATTTAATGATTGTTTATGGTTGAAGGGAAAAATGGGTTGTTGGTATTCCTAAGACTTCCCACATTGGAAAATAAGAGGTAAATTTACCTCTTTTTATATGCTTTAATTTCACTTGAAGGCCAAGTAGTGAGTTGGGAGAAGAGAGTCCCCCACGCGCGCACATCCGCCGTTGTCCGTCCGTTCTAGTCCGTGTTTGTGGCACGTGGGCGGTGTGGTGGGGTTGGGTCTTTTTTTACGGGTTTGCTTTTTGCGGATAAAGGGCAAACGAATTACAGATTAGCATTGACGATTGCTCTTCCATAATCTCGATTTTATACAGCGTCTTTAATTCAAAGATTCTGTTTTGACTGATTTTAATATCAAATTAATGTTGTTTTTAATGGTGGTCTGATCTTGTGATAAAGAAAAAGATTTTGAGATTTATTGTGTTTGATTTCATGGTTAATGGCAAAGGAGATCTAAGGGATTTATCTGTCTCATCTTCCCTATAAAAGGGTTGCCTTTCCTATAATTAAGATTTAAGAAGTCCTTTGGAGTGTACTCATGAGTATCCCAAGTATAGAGACTCTCATGGAGAGATCTCAATTGCGGGGTCGTATGGATATAAGGTAAAGTGTATATTCTTGAGTTACGCTCTCTTCTATGATCAAAGAGTTCAAGACTTTGTTCACTCTATTGATTTAAGAATATCCTTAAGTTCATTAAAGTTCTGGTTCAAATCGAAACATACCAGTTTTTATGCACTAAGCCTACCAAGCTCGGATCAGTGTAAACTTCACATTAGTGGTGGGATGTGGGTGAAAGCCAAGTCACCCATTTAATGATTGTTTATGGTTGAAGGGAAAAATGGGTTGTTGGTATTCCCAAGACATCCCATATTGGAAAATAAGATGTAAAATTACCTCTTTATATATGTTTTCTCTTGAAGGCCAAGCAGTGAGTTGGGAGAAGAGAGGCCCCCACGCGTGCACCTCCGCCGTTGTCCATCCATTCCAGTTCGTGGCATGTGGGCGGTGTGGTGGGGTTGGGTCTCTTTTTACGGGTTTGCTTTTTGCGGATAAAGGGCAAACGAATTACGAATTAGCATTGACGATTGCTCTTCCGTAATCTCGATTTTATACAGCGTCTTTAATTCAAATATTCTGTTTTGACTGATGTTAATATCAAATTAATGTTGATTTTAATGGTGGCCTGATCTTGTGATAAAGAAGAAGATTTTGAAATTTATTTTGTTTGATTTCTTCTTCTTCAGAAAACACACAGAAACAAAATCGTTCTCTCTTCTATGTTTTCTAAACACATCAACAAACTTGTCCTTCTCTTATTGGTCTGAGTTTCATCGATCTCTTCTCTTCTTACCTGAAGTGCATATGTTCGGGGAGAGTTGTGTTGACCTTGGGGGGGGGGGGGGGGGGGGGGGGGGGGCTTACGCCATTTCTGACTTGCACCAATGTCAGGGCAATTTGCTTCTAAGGAAGTGGCTTGTACCACGACACATCAACGAGGCCAAATCTACATCAATTATCGGCCTACATTTCATTTTATGTTCGAAATTCTTGTCCCCTATGGTAATTCTCAACTTACATTTTATCACATGAAATGAATTATATATCATAAAAATGCATATGGAACAATTTGGGTAACTAGTTATGAAATGATGGTATAATGATTCCAAATAAAATTCATTAGAAAGCAGTTAAAAGACTACGCAGCCTATAAAGTTCCACCTCTAGCTTCATATAAACAAAAGGGTGGTGTGATGTCTTTTTGGAGAAGTGGAATTCAACCTCATTATCATAGTTGCGCATACCAATTGCATGCAATTGCTTAATCCAGGTATCTCAATTCATCACAACTTTTATATCTAAAAATTAAATATTAAATAATTTATCTATTTATATAGTTTGAGATGGCCTATTTATAGAGGATATCTATTGTCGGATGTATTTTTTGGCATTTTTATGTGCTCCATTAACAAGGTTAGATTGTGCAATTTCCTCGTTTGTTATATATATATATATATATTTGACACTAAGTCTTATTTTAGTGTTTGATTTTTTATTAAAAAATATTTTTTATTTTAGAATTTTAAGTAATAATTTATTGATGGATTACGAAGATATATTATTAAAAATTATTTCATATTAACACTTTTTATGTAAATTATCTTTATTTATTGGTTAAAAATGATATAAGCAGCACTATTAAATTGTAAATTTTAAAAAAAATTTGTATTGTGTTAGTTTAATGATTGTATTCCTTAATATATGTTTAAAGGCTAAAATGACAAGTATTTATAAACAAAATGAATATTATAAATGTTGGCTAGCGTAGTTGGCCATAGGTTGTTACTTCTTAAGCGCTCTAATCAAATGTATCAATTTCGATTCCTTCTAATAATATATATGGAGATATTAATGTTGGAAGGGGTCGTTTCACTGTGCTACAGTTACCCCCAAAATGACTCTGCCCTTCGAAACTGACAATCATGCATGGACCAAAAATATATATATGTATTTGATATTATTTGTTGATGGTTCTTTTGATTTCTAAAAAGATATATACGTATGTTAAAATATATTGAATCGGAAAGTTGCATAGATATGCTTTCTTCCTTTATAGGCTCGCAAGCAATATTCGATATTCTCAATCGTCTTCCGTCAATTAATCGGGTCGGTACACATCATGTACGTGAAACAACTAACAGCTATACCATTTACATACTTTGTAAACTGACGTGGACTATAGTTTTGATACCAATGTAAAGTGCGGTTGTACAAATTGCGATTCCCATTATAATTCACGTTTTTGTTTGGTAAAAAAAACTATACATATCCTCCTTTCATGTATACAAGCGGGCCACCTATTTGTAGCTAGTGGACAAATGTTTTCTTACATCATAAAACACATTGCACATTATGAATGTGACGATATCACAAAATAACAATCAAAATCATACCCGATGGCCCAGCGGAAAGGATTTTAAAAATATTAAAATGTTTCGGGTTTAATTTATACTTATAAGTTATATCCATTCATATGGGTGAATTATTAAAGTCTCAACATCTCTTCTTTTACTAAATCCGTAAATCGAATCGGTTAATCTATATATCTATATATAGAGTCAGGTTCCGGTAAAACGTGAGGAGGAATGAGAATCAATTATTTTGGGACAATGAAAGGCCATGATGGAACATTCATCATATCAAACATACACTCTTTCACACTCAATCACACCCTATGATCAACATCTGACCTTTGATCGGTCAACGGTCAACGTTGACCGATCAACGATCAATGTTGATCGTTGACCGGTCAAAATGGTTTTTTGTCCAGATTTTTTTTTTACTACACTACACATTTTCATCATAAAGTTGTTTCTAAAAAAATGAACGCTTTTCTATTAAATTTGAACATTTGTATATTAAAAGTTGAATAAGATTTTTTGAACAATATAAAAAGTTGAACAATACGTTGTATCTGAAAAGTTGAACAATTGTATCTTAAAGTTGAACAATTTCATTTTTAAGGTTAGACGACTATTTCACTAAGCAAATTTTAGTTTTAGTTTTTTTTTTCCCGGACAAATTTTTTTCTTCCTTTTTTCTTGTTTTCCTACACGTTTTTATCATAAAATTGTAATTACAAAAGTTGAACAATTTCCTATTAAATTTAAACAATTGTATGTGTTTTGGGCAAAGAGATATCAAACCTAAATTACCTTCGATGTGGTGCTATTAGTCGAACGGATCAAATTAGTACTTTAAACAAATCAGAGAACAAAAATGATGAGACAAAATAATGATAATAAAGCTTAGCTATGACGAATCGAAATGGAGAATGTCGAATGGATTCGAACACAATCGAATGAACTTTGCGAGTGTACTGAACGAGCTTCTAGTATATCGAGAGCTATGGAGTTTTAGTACATCAACAATGGAATAGTTGAGAACGTATCCTACAACGGACTAGTCTTAATCTATTTAAAATGAAAGGATTTAATGCCAAATTTTGGAGGATCATTCGACCGTTTCAATGCTAAGATTATGCCTATGATTTTCGCTCGGACGTTTCAAAAGAGCCATTGGTCGTGTCAGCAAACATGCCGTCTTCTCCGCGTACTGGGCTTTAGCCTTCAATCGTTTATGGGTCGGTCCAACCTGATCAAAACGTGGCCCAACAATTGCCCCAAAGGAAATCGGATGAGTAATTTACCGAATTTGGGCGGTTTTATTTTCTTGTGGATCATGGACACGTGGCTCTGGATCGGACGACTCATCTGTGGAGTTGGATCTCAGCCTTGCCAATAAATTGATTTGACCTCTGCCTTCTCTTCTTACCTCTACCGTCTGTAACTTCTTCTCCCTAGGTAACTCTTCTTCTTCCCAAGTTCAAATTTTTTCAGCGTCTCATCCATGGCTGCCCCTAACTCGGAATCAAGTTTTGAAGATCGCCCCCCCCCTCTTCCTTCTTAGCGAGCACGAAAGCGTTTTGAATGTCATGACTCAGTCCGAACTCGACAGGGTTTTGCAAGTTGGAGGCTTTCCCAAGGGCACCAGAGCTCGTCTCCCTTATTCAGACGAACGCGCCAATTCTAGATGTCCAGGATGGGTGTGCTTTTACGAATACCCCTTCAAAATAGGTCATACCTTTCCTTTCTCTGAGTTGGTCCAATTAGTGCTTTCCTTCCTTTCTCTAGCCCCTTGCCAAGTAATGCCTCATGCTTGGCGCTTGCTTAAGGTTTTAGATCACTTGAACAGAGACTTTGCCGTTGGCATAGATTTTAGGGTTTTGGACTATAACTATTGTCTGGGATCCAAGCGGTCATACCAATATAACCTTCGATGTCGCTCCGATCTTCAGCCCTTGGTTTTAAAGTTGAATGTGAACGACCGCGGATGGAAAAAGCGGTTCATTTTTGTGAATATCGCGTCATTGGGCTTGGGGGGCGATTGTCCGTTCTTGCTGACCGATTGGATGTGGAGAGGTTTGTGTTCTTTCCTGCGCTTGAGGTTGGTCGCATGGCTTTTAACTTTGGCTTACATGTAACTTTTTGCAGAACCTGAGATCGCAGAGCCAGAGGAAGATCATGTCTTGGAGTCGAAGACGCAAGCGGTTTTGAAGTTTTCGAAGATTGAGAGGACTTTCGCTAACAATAGTGCATTTTCGTCCGCTCAGCCCCTACTTGTTGAAGTAGCTTCGCCGATGTCGTCTTCTTCCAAACGTGAGCACTAGTTAGGGTTACCTTGTTTTGTTTCCCTCATTCACTACAAGTGACTCTTTTCTTGTCAAATGCAGCTTTGTCTCGTGGTGAGAGGTCCAACGCTCGTCTCTCGGCGAAAGATCTGTTGGAGCAGAGGATGCGTTCCAAGGCTCTCTCCAAAGGTTGTCCTCTGAAGTTGCTCCCTCCAAAATCGTTCGGCCAGAAAAGGAAATCTGTTCGTGTTTCAGACGATGTGTCGAAAGGCAAATCGGTGAAGAGGACCATTGACTTCCCTGAACTTTTGACTCTGCCGGTGCCTGATGACATTGAAGACCTTCCTGCTTTGGAGAACTTGGAGATGGCCGCTACGAGTTCTTGGACGGTTGATCTTAATCTTCTCTCTCTTTTTTTTTTACTTGTGTTTATGGCGAGTTTGCTGACTTGCTATCCGTGTGTACAGGTTTTCCAACATCTTAGGTCTAGTCATTTGAAGACTAAACAGATGTGGGACGATGCTCAGTCGAAGATCTCCCAAGCCGAGGGCAGGGCAAAGGAAGCGGATACCCTGTTGAAGGCGTCAGAGAGTGCGCGTCGTGCCATTGAAGCTGACTTGAAGGGTTCCGAGCAACGGATCAGTGATTTGGAGCCTCGGCTTGAGAATGTGATGTGACCCTACCCTCCATGTCACCTACAGAGGAGGAAGACGTCATGAGACATCCGCCTTGAGACTCCTCTACAGCTACATCTACCCCGAGCTAGATTTAGGAGACTTTCTATTTCTAATTCTTACGATTGCTAGACATTACTTCCTTAGTACTTTCTATTTACAATATTTTTATTTTTAGTAGCTGCTAGTTCTGGGTGGTTTCCATTTATGTTAAATGAGTGGTTTCCATTTATGCTAGACATTACTTCCTTACGCCATTTCTGACTTGCACCAATGTCAGGGCAATTTGCTTCTAAGGAAGTGGCTTGTACCACGACACATCAACGAGGCCAAATCTACATCAATTATCGGCCTATATTTCATTTTATGTTCGAAGTTCTTGTCCCCTATGGTAATTCTCAACTTACATTTTATCACATGAAATGAATTATATATCATAAAAATGCATATGGAACAATTTGGGTAACTAGTTATGAAATGATGGTATAATGATTCCAAATAAAATTCATTAGAAATAAGTTAAAAGACTACGCAGCCTATAAAGTTGCACCTCTAGCTTCATATAAACAAAAGGGTGGTGTGATGTCTTTTTGGAGAAGTGGAATTCAACCTCATTATCATAGTTGCGCATACCAATTGCATGCAATTGCTTAATCCAGGTATCTCAATTCATCACAACTTTTATATCTAAAAATTAAATATTAAATAATTTATCTATTTATATAGTTTGAGATGGCCTATTTATAGAGGATATCTATTGCCGGATATATTTTTTGGCATTTTTATGTGCTCCATTAACAAGGTTAGATTGTGCAATTTCCTCGTTTGTTATATATATATATATATATAGAGTCAGGCTCCGGTGAAACGGATGCTTACGGTGAAACGTGAGGAGGAATGAGAGCCAACCATTTTGGGACAATGAAAGGCTATGATGGAACTAGGGCTGAGCACGGTTCGGTTAAACCGAAAATTTTAACCGAACCCGACCGAAAAAACCGAACCAAACCGAAATAATTCGGTTCGGTTTTCGGTTTCAATATTTTTGAGCTTCGGTTTTCGGTTCGGTTCGGTTTTTTTTCGGTTCGGTTCGGTTAAACCGATTTTGTTTTTTTAAAAAAGTTGTGTGGATTGTGGGCTAGTGTGATAGTGGATATATTGTTGCTATTTGGGCCATATAACTAAAGCCCATATGCCATCACCTTCCTTCCTTCGTCATCAACCTCGATCATTCAACGTTTCAACCCTAAACCCTCCTCCTCCGACCTTTGCGGTGGCTGCGTAGCCTGCGCCTGGCTGGCTGGTGCTTGCGGCTTGCCTGCTTTGCGAATCACTCATCCACCTCCATCGCCTCGAGTCCCGACGGAAGACGCCCTAACCTCCATCGCCGGATTCGCCGCGATGCCAAGCCGCCAAGATTATCACCACCGCCTGCTACCATCCGCCTCGAGTTCTCCACCGCCATGCTTCTTCTTCTTTCTTCACGAAACTAACTTCTATGGCCAATTGGCCATTTCCTGATTTCCATGTGCTGCTTCTTTCTTCACATGATTAACGTCCAATTGCTCATATATATATACAGGAATCAAATAATTTTTTAAAACTTCACAGCTTACTCTACTTTACTTTTTGGTTTATGTAAGTTAATTTAATTAAATTCATACGGAAATCGGAATTAGGGAGTGCTAAATAATGGAAGTGCAACTGGCCTTCATGTGTATCGGTTTTTTCGGTTTTTACCCAAACCGAACCGAACCGGATTCGGGTCAAACCGAACCGATCCAATATTATTCGGTTCGGTTTTCGGTTCAATTTTTTAAGAGTTTCGGTTTTCGGTTTTTTCGGTTCGATTCGGTTCGGTCCGGTTCTGAACCGATGCTCACCCCTAGATGAAACATCCATCATAGCAAACATATACCCTCTCACACACAATCATACCCCATGGTCAACATCTGACCATTGACCGGTCAATGGTCAACGGTCAGTTTGACCGGTCAACGGTCAACGTTGACCGTTGACCGGTCAAACTGACTTTTGTCCATTTTTATTTTTTTTTTAAAAAAAAAAATATATTTTTTATTCTTGTTTTTCTACACGTTTTTATCATAAAATTGTCATTAAAAAAGTTGAACAATTCCTTATTAAATTTGAACAATTGTATATCAATAGTTGAACAAAGTTTTTTGAACAATATATAAAGTTGAACAATTATACAAACAAAGTTGAACAATTGTATCTTAAAGTTGAACAATTTCATTTTTATGGTTAGACGACTGTTTCACTAAGCAATTTTTATTTTTAATTTTTTTGGGCAAGTTTTTTTCTTCATTTTTTTAATTGTTTTTCTACACGTTTTTATCATAAAATTTTAATTAAAAAAGTTGAACAATTCCTTATTAAATTTGAACAATTGTATGTTAAAAGTTGAACAATATTTTTTGAACAATATATAAAGTTTAACAATTATACCAAAGAAGTTGAACAATTGTATCTTAAAGTTGAACAATTTTATTTTTATGGTTAGACGACTGTTTCAGTAAGCAATTTTTATTTTTATTTTTTTTGGGCAAATTTTTTTCTTCCTTTTTTTCTACACGTTTTTATCATAAAATTATAATAAAAAAAGTTGAACAATTCTTTAATAAATTTGAACAATTGTATGTTAAAACTTGAACAATGTTTTTTGAACAATATATAAAGTTGAACAATTGTACGAACAAAGTTGAACAATTGTATCTTAAAGTTGAACAATTTCATTTTTATGGTTAGACTATTTCACTAAGCAAATTTTAGTTTTTTTTCTTCCTTTTTTTCTTGTTTTTCTACATGTTTTTATCATAAAATTATATTAAAAAAGTTGAACAATTCCCAATTAAATTTGAACAATTGTATGTTAAAAGTTGAAGAATGTTTTCTGAACAATATATAAAGTTTAACAATTACCAAAAAAGTTGAACAATTGTATCTTAAAGTTGAACAATTTTATTTTTATAATTACACATTTGTTTTGATTAAGCAATGGTTAGTTTTGTTTTTTGTTTTTTTGGCCAATTTGTTTTCAGGATAAAACATTTTTAATTTTTTTTTGTTTCCTTACACGCTTTTCTCATAAAATTGTTTCTAAAAAATTGAAAAATTCTCTATTAAATTTGAACAATTGTATCTTACAAGTTGAACAACTTTTTTAACAATATATAAAGTTAATCAACTGAACCAGAAAAGTTGAACAATTTAGATTGCATGAAAATTCAAACTTATAACAAAAGATAAATTGGGCAATACTTCATTAAAATTTTAACAATTGTCAAATAAACTTGAAGTTTTGTTTATAACGTAATATAAACATAATACAACTAAAAAATGTTCAAAACATAAACCCTAAATCCTAAATGTGTAGATAAATAAAAATAGAAAATGGCAAAAACGGCCATGCACAACTAAACAATTATTTAAAAAATGAAATTGTTCAACATTGAGAGACAATTGTTCAAATTTATATACATAGCGAATACAGTTGTCGAACTATAAAAATGAAATTGTTCAACTTTAAGATACAATAGTTCAACTTTTCATATACAATTGTTCAACTTTAATATTGTTCGAATTTTAATTGTGCAATTTTAAATATATAATTATTCAACTTTAAGAACTAATTGTTCAATTCTTTTCACACAAATTTTATAATGAAAACGTGTATAAAAAAAATTTAAGAAAAAAAATTAATTAAAAAAAAAAAATTTGACCGTTGACCGGTCAACGCTGACCGTTGACCGGTCAACGCTGACCATTGACTGGATTGAGTGTGGTAGGGTGTATGATAATATTAAAATGAATGATCTAGAATGCTCCTCACGTTTCACCCTAAGGGTGCTCCTCACATGAAGCTAACTCTATATATATATTTGACACTAAGTCTTATTTTAGTGTTTGATTTTTTATTAAAAAATATTTTATATTTTAGAATTTTAAGTAATAATTTATTGGTGGATTACGAAGATATATTATTAAAAATTATTTCATATTAACATTTTTTATGTAAATTATCTTTATTTATTGATTAAAAATGATATAAGCAGCACTATTAAATTGTAAATTTTAGAAAAAATCTGCCCTTCGAAACTGACAATCATGCATGGACCAAAAATATATATATGTATTTGATATTATTTGTTGATGGTTCTTTTGATTTCTAAAAAGATATATACGTATGTTAAAATATATTGAATCGGAAAGTTGCATAGATATGCTTTCTTCCTTTATAGGCTCGCAAGCAATATTCGATATTCTCAATCGTCTTCCGTCAATTAATCGGGTCGGTACACATCATGTACGTGAAACAACTAACAGCTATACCATTTACATACTTTGTAAACTGACGTGGACTATAGTTTTGATACCAATGTAAAGTGCGGTTGTACAAATTGCGATTCCCATTATAATTCACGTTTTTGTTTGGTAAAAAAAACTATACATATCCTCCTTTCATGTATACAAGCGGGCCACCTATTTGTAGCTAGTGGACAAATGTTTTCTTACATCATAAAACACAATGCACATTATGAATGTGACGATATCACAAAATAACAATCAAAATCATACCCGATGGCCCAGCGGAAAGGATTTTAAAAATATTAAAATGTTTCGGGTTTAATTTATACTTATAAGTTATATCCATTCATATGGGTGAATTATTAAAGTCTCAACATCTCTTCTTTTACTAAATCCGTAAATCGAATCGGTTAATCTATATACCTATATATAGAGTCAGGTTCCGGTAAAACGTGAGGAGGAATGAGAGTCAATTATTTTGGGACAATGGAAGGCCATAATGAAACATTCATCATAACAAACATACACTCTTTCACATTCAATCACACCCTATGATCAACATCTGATCTTTGATCGGTCAACGGTCAACGTTGACCGATCAACGATCAATGTTGATCGTTGACCGGTCAAAATGGTTTTTTGTCCAGATTTTTTTTTTACTACACTACACATTTTCATCATAAAGTTGTTTCTAAAAAAATGAACGCTTTTCTATTAAATTTGAACATTTGTATATTAAAAGTTGAATAAGATTTTTTGAACAATATAAAAAGTTGAACAATACGTTGTATCTGAAAAGTTGAACAATTGTATCTTAAAGTTGAACAATTTCATTTTTAAGGTTAGACGACTATTTCACTAAGCAAATTTTAGTTTTAGTTTTTTTTTTCCCGGACAAATTTTTTTCTTCCTTTTTTCTTGTTTTCCTACACGTTTTTATCATAAAATTGTAATTACAAAAGTTGAACAATTTCCTATTAAATTTAAACAATTGTATGTGTTTTGGGCAAAGAGATATCAAACCTAAATTGCCTTCGATGTGGTGCTATTAGTCGAACGGATCAAATTAGTACTTCAAACAAATCAGAGAACAAAAATGATGAGACAAAATAATGATAATAAAGCTTAGCTATGACGAATCGAAATGGAGAATGTCGAATGGATTCGAACACAATCGAATGAACTTTGCGAGTGTACTGAACGAGCTTCTAGTATATCGAGAGCTATGGAGTTTTAGTACATCAACAATGGAATAGTTGAGAACGTATCCTACAACGGACTGGTCTTAATCTATTTAAAATGAAAGGATTTAATGCCAAATTTTGGAGGATTATTCGACCGTTTCAATGCTAAGATTATGCCTATGATTTTCGCTCGGACGTTTCAAAAGAGCCATTGGTCGTGTCAGCAAACATGCCGTCTTCTCCGCGTAATGGGCTTTAGCCTTCAATCGTTTATGGGTCGGTCCAACCTGATCAAAACGTGGCCCAATAATTGCCCCAAAGGAAACCAGACGAGTAATTTACCGAATTTGGGCGGTTTTCTTTTCTTGTGGATCATGGACACGTGGCTCTGGATCGGACGACTCATCTGTGGAGTTGGATCTCAGCCTTGCCAATAAATTGATTTGACCTCTGCCTTCTCTTCTTACCTCTACCGTCTGTAACCTCTTCTCCCTAGGTAACTCTTCTTCTTCCCAAGTTCAAATTTTTTCAGCGTCTCATCCATGGCTGCCCCTAACTCAGAATCAAGTTCTGAAGATCGCCCCCCCCCCCCCCCTCTTCCTTCTTAGCGAGCACGAAAGCGTTTTGAATGTCATGACTCAGTCCGAACTCGACAGGGTTTTGCAAGTTGGAGGCTTTCCCAAGGGCACCAGAGCTCGTCTCCCTTATTCAGACGAACGCGCCGATTCTAGATGTCTAGGATGGGTGTGCTTTTACGAATACCCCTTCAAAATAGGTCATACCTTTCCTTTCTCTGAGTTGGTCCAATAAGTGCTTTCCTCCCTTTCTCTAGCCCCTTGCCAAGTAATGCCTCATGCTTGGCGCTTGCTTAAGGTTTTAGATCGCTTGAACAAAGACTTTGCCGTTGGCAAATATTTTAGGGTTTTGGACTATAACTATTGTCTGGGATCCAAGCGGTCATACCAATATAACCTTTGATGTCGCTCCGATCTTCAGCCCTTGGTTTTAAAGTTGAATGTGAACGACCGCAGATGGAAAAAGCGGTTCGTTTTCGTGAATATCGCGTCATTGGGCTTGGGGGGCGATTGTCCGTTCTTGCTGACCGATTGGATGTGGAGAGGTTTGTGTTCTTTCCTGCGCTTGAGGTTGGTCGCATGGCTTTTAACTTTGGCTTACATGTAACTTTTTGCAGAACCTGAGATCGCAGAGCCAGAGGAAGATCCTATCTTGGAGTCGAAGACGCAAGCGGTTTTGAAGCTTTCGAAGATCGAGAGGACTTTCGCTAACAATAGTGCCTTTTCGTCCGCTCAGCCCCTCCTTGTTGAAGTAGCTTCGCCGATGTCGTCTTCTTCCAAACGTGAGCACTAGTTAGGGTTACCTTGTTTTGTTTCCCTCATTCACTACAACTGACTCTTCTCTTGTCAAATGCAGCTTTGTCTCGTGGTGAGAGGTCCAACGCTCGTCTCTCGGCGAAAGATCTGTTGGAGCAGAGGATGCGTTCCAAGGCTCTCTCCAAAGGTTGTCCTCTGAAGTCGCTCCCTCCAAAATCGTCCGGCCAGAAAAGGAAATCTGTTCGTGTTTCAGACGATGTGTCGAAAGGCAAATCGGTGAAGAGGACCATTGACTTCCCTGAACTTTTGACTCTGCCGGTGCCTGACGACATTGAAGACCTTCCTGCTTTGGAGAACTTGGAGATGGCCGCTACGAGTTCTTGGACGATTGATCTTAATCTTCTCTTCTTCTTTTTTTACTTGTGTTTATGGCGAGTTTGCTGACTTGCTATCCGTGTGTACATGTTTTCCAACATCTTAGGTCTAGTCATTTGAAGACTAAACAGATGTGGAACGATGCTCAGTCGAAGATCTCCCAAGCCGAGGGCAGGGAAAAGGAAGCGGATACGCTGTTGAAGGCGTCAGAGAGTGCGCGTCGTGCCATTGAAGCTGACTTGAAGGGTTCCGAGCAACGGATCAGTGATTTGGAGGCTCGGCTTGAGAATGTGATGTGACCCTGCCCTCCATGTCAGCTACAGAGGAGGAAGACGTCATGAGACATCCGCCTTGAGACTCCTCTACAGCTACATCTACCCCGAGCTAGATTTAGGAGACTTTCTATTTCTAGTTCTTACGATTGCTAGACATTACTTCCTTAGTACTTTCTATTTACAGTATTTTTATTTTTAGTAGCTGCTAGTTCTGGGTGGTTTCTATTTATGTTAAATGGGTGGTTTCCATTTATGCTAGACATTACTTCCTTACGCCATTTCTGACTTGCACCAATGTCAGGGCAATTTGCTTCTAAGGAAGTGGCTTGTACCACGACACATCAACGAGGCCAAATCTACATCAATTATCGGCCTACATTTCATTTTATGTTCGAAGTTCTTGTCCCCTATGGTAATTCTCAACTTACATTTTATCACATGAAATGAATTATATATCATAAAAATGCATATTGAACAATTTGGGTAACTAGTTATGAAATGATGGTATAATGATTCCAAATAAAATTCATTAGAAAGCAGTTACAAGACTACGCAGCCTATAAAGTTGCACCTCTAGCTTCATATAAACAAAAGGGTGGTGTGATGTCTTTTTGGAGAAGTGGAATTCAACCTCATTATCATAGTTGTGCATACCAATTGCATGCAATTGCTTAATCCAGGTATCTCAATTCATCACCACTTTTATATCTAAAAATTAAATATTGAATAATTTATCTATTTATATAGTTTGAGATGGCCTATTTATAGAGGATATCTATTGCCGGATATATTTTTTGGCATTTTTATGTGCTCCATTAACAAGGATTGTGCAATTTCCTCGTTTGTTATATATATATATATTTGACACTAAGTCTTATTTTAGTGTTTGATTTTTTATTAAAAAATATTTTTTATTTTAGAATTTTAAGTAATAATTTATTGGTGGATTACGAAGATATATTATTAAAAATTATTTCATATTAACACTTTTTATGTAAATTGTCTTTATTTATTGGTTAAAAATGATATAAGCAGCACTATTAAATTGTAAATTTTAGAAAAAAATTGCATTGTGTTAGTTTAATGATTGTATTTCTTAATATATGTTTAAGGAAAAAGATCACGTGAGGATAAGGTATTAGGGTAGGAATGAGGATGCTTCTCAGCCGTTCGTTCTTTTCCATCACAATCTAATCGCAGCCGTTCGTGATTTTTTTTTTCCTTCTAATTTTCACTGTTCCCTGCCTTCCTTCTCTTCGCTCGCTCCAAAAAACCAGATTCCTTCTCTTCGCTCGCTCCAAAAAACCAGATTCCAGGTTGCTTGCTGTTTCGTTTTTACTTGTAATACATCCTTCTTTGTGGTAATGCATCCTTCTTCGTGATAAAACTAATTCGTTCGCTCGTTTCATCGCCCGATCGTTTTCGTCTTGCCGCCGGTGTGCCTTATCTTTTTCTTGCTGTTTTCGTTTTAGTCTCGTCGTTCTTAGTCGACATGGTTACTCCTTCTACTGATTCAGGTACAGATCTGTAATTTGTTGTTGATTTATTTGTTTTTTAGGTATTTAGGCATTTATGTATGTGTGTTTCAGCAGAATTTCTCTGTTTATTGGGATTTAGGTATGTGCTTGGTTGAATTTGTCAGTTTTGAATTTTAGGTATTGCAAATAAGATCTGTGTATTGCATTTTTTAGGTATGTGCTTGGTGCATGCACCTTTATCCTTGTTGATTGTGTGAATATTGCATAGAAATAACTACCTCATGCACCTTACTTTATTTGCTTATGCACCTATATTCATTGGGTCATGCACTTTCTTTGAGTCAGCAGTCCCCCTTATAAGCTCATGCACTTATTCCATTGGTTTATGCAGCTCATGCACTTTGTTTCCATCAGTCATGCACCTTTATTCACTCTTTCATGCACCTTTATGTATAAGGCCATGCACTTATTAGCTCATACTCTATTATTAATTCCACTCTTTCTTTCGTCAGGAGATGAGCATAAAATGAAGCATAATGTTATATCTATTTCCCCAAGCATTACCGCTGAATATATTATTCCGGAGTGCAATGATTCATTGAAGCCGTATCTTGGGCAGCTTTTCCCGACTCTTAACGACGCTATTGCCTTTTACGAAGCTTATGCAGCGGCATGTGGTTTTACTTTTTGTGTTTGTTCTACCAAGAAAAACAAGGATGTACCGCCGACTGTTATTTGGAAGCACCTTTGTTGTAACAGAGAAGGATACAAAGTTGTCTCTCCATATTCCGAGTTCAACCAGGCTATCCCGACAGATGGAGATGTTGTGAAAAGGAGGAGAATATCTAATTGATGTGGCTGTGAAGCTAAGTGTTGGCTCAAGTACGAAGGTAATGATGGTTACCGTGTTACAAAATTGGAGTATGGTCATACACATGCTATGTTGGAGCTGTCTCATATGGTTTTCTCAAAAGGGAACAGGCAAGTGACTCCATTTCATCAAGAAATTATGATGAACTGTATTAAATCCAACATTGGTGTCACTAAGAGTTACAAAGTGTACAAGAATCTAGTGGGTTCATATGCTAACGTAGGCACCACTGTTGTTGACTTCAAGAACTTTATGAGGGGTTTGAACTCATACATGGAAGGCAGTGATGCTCAAATGGTCAGCAATGACTTTTTGAAGAAGAAAGAATGTTGTAATGCATATTATTTTGATTATGATGTAAACAAGGAGGGCCAACTATGCCGTTTGTTTTGGTGTGATCCTATCAATCGGAAGAGTTTCTCTTATTTCGGTGATGTAGTGTCGGCTGATGCTACATACCAGTTGATTAGGTAATTTTATTTTCATTCATTTACTTATGTAATCTGATTTATGTATGATCAAATGATTTTCCCATGTGCCGTGAGTAACTCATGCACCTGCAATGAATAACTCATGCACCTATGCTCATCAGCTCATGCATTTATAATGGGTAACTCATGCACCTATGCTCATCAACTCATGCACCTATACCTGGTGACTCATGCACCTTTATTGAATCATTCATGCACTAACATGCTCAAACTCTTGCACCCCATATTGCAGATATAATATGGTGTTCATACCATTTACTGGAGTGGACAATCATAAGAGGTCTATTACATTTGCTGCTGCTTTGCTTTTGCATGAAGACATTGACTCTTATATGTGGTTATTTGAGAATTTCAAGAAGGCGATGGGCCATGAACCTCATGTCATTATAACTGATCAAGCTGCATCTGTCAAGGCTGCTGTTGAACGAGTGTTTACTCATTCTGTCCACCCTTTGTGCATGTGGCATATAATGATGAAGGTTGCTAACAAGGTTAAGTTCCCTCCAAATACAAATCCTTCTATCATTGATTCGTTTCAAAAGAAGTTCAAGAAGATTGTTTGGAGTGACGAACTCACTCCAATTGAGTTTGAAAATGAGTGGTTCTCGGTTCTTGAAGAATTTGATTTCCAAGGGCATGAGTGGCTAGGAGTAATGTTTGAGCTACGGCGTTATTGGATCCCTGCATTTTTTCATGATGTGAGAATGTCGTCCTTATTGAGGACGACATCAAGGTCCGAGAGTCAAAACAATTTTTTTGGAAATTTCATAGGGTCTCAATCAAGCCTAGTGGTGTTTATGATGCAGTATATCAGTGCAATTGAATCGCAGCGGCATAATCAGAAAAAGTGTGATATGGATTCCGCTACCTGCACTCCACGGATGAAGACGCCCTACCAGTTTGAAAAGAACCTAGCAGCTATTTACACTATCAATGCATTTTATGATGTCCAGGAGGCGTTTGTTAGTGGCACGTATCATTGCAGCCTTGATGAACTGAAAAAAGATGCCGATATCCATCACTTTAGGGTTGAAGACGAATTTGGCAGAATCTGTGCTGTTCAGAAAGTTGTTGCAAGCAATGAGTATCACTGTTCTTGCAATAATTTCCTCACTATGGGCTTTCCCTGCCGACATATTTTCTTTGCTTTGAAGAATACTCATGCAACTGTCTTACCTCCTACGCTCATCAACACTCGCTGGACAAAGCAAGCGATTCTACAACCAATTTTTGAAGTGGATGGTGCAGTGTATGATGCGAGTGTTCAAATCGATGAAAAGAAGAGGTTGCTGGCTGAAGTGATGACAGAAATGTACGCTTGTGTCGACATTGTTGGTGACGATATGGACAAATTGAAAGAGTTTTTAGTTATTTTAAAGGAACAAAAGGCTGCACTCACAACGTCACAAGTAGTTGATCCTTCTGCCTCAACATCAGCTAGCAACTATAAGTTTGAGAAATTTGTAGGCCCGTTACCGGATCAAGTGAATGTCCATCCTCCGGAAATGGCAAAGAACAAGTTCAGGAAGATGCGCATTAGAAGCGGTCAAGAGGTTGGAATCGAAAATTCCAAAAAGAAGACAAGATTATGTACTCTTTGTAAAAGGTCGGGACACAACATCACGACTTGTGCTCAATATGTTAATTAGGTGTTTCAAATTTTATATATATGCAGATAGTAGGAAATGCACTTATGCATAATTACTCATGCACCAAAATACAGTGGCTCATGCACTGTTATTTCTCTTTTCTGTTAATTAGGTATTCAGATATTAAGAAATGCACTTATGTATACTCACTCATGCACCAAAATACAGTGACTCATGCACTTTTATTTCTCTTTTCTGTAAATTAGGTATTCAGATATTGTCGTCAATATTAAGAAACACTTATGTATACTCACTCATGCACCAAAATGCAGTGACTCATGCACTTTTACATATCAATTGGTGCACCAACAAACAATGACTCTTGAACTGTCGGAGATAATAACTCATGCACTTTTAAATATTAACTCATGCACTTTGTTGCAACGCTTGAATGAGCATTGATCTTTCAATGAGAAACATTCATAAACTGTTCAAATGCCTACTGTCCGATGGATTACCTGATAGTTACAAATACACCTACTGTTTCTTGAAAACATCTGCTATATTACCTAAATTCGTAGAACCATTACCTAAACTGTTCACTAGATTAGCCAACATTACATTCAAACATTCTTTTTCGCACGCCCACGCCCATGACCACGCACAGCTGCTACATTTCCAGCTTTCTTCTCTTGAATAATTTCTTCAACTCTGGCCTTCCTTTCATTAAACTCGCTGGTTAGGAGGGCATAGCAATACTTGATCCTAAGCTTTGCCAACTGGCGTTTGTCTCCCGTATTCAGTTTAGGATTCCAGCTTGAGAGTCCATTGCCCATATATGTCTCCATATGTCTTAGTAGAAAGACCCCACAGTCAACTTTGTTTTTAGCATCCCTCCATTTCATTTGCAGCCTTTCACATGGGACATTTGCAATGTCTTCACAATTGCTTTAGCTTTGGCTTCCATATCATTATTCATTAAGAAACTGACCATCAAATGTCTCTGCATAAATAAAACGGTTAAATTCTATTAACATTTCTGTATATCAAAAGCTATAATTGTTATAAAATCATTATACTGAATGTCTACTCACCAGAATAGATGGTACTTTTCCATACTTGTTATCGTCCCCACTTGATGAATTGTCTATGATATGGAAACTTGGGTTCTTGACATTTATTGCCATCAAATAGTAATGCCCGTGGCTAATAACTGGGAAAAAGAACTGTACAAGTAAAAGAAAAACATATTGTAAGTTATGTAATATCAATATTGACTTACTCATGCACATTAATGCAGTTATCATGCACATATATCCACCCCCTCATGCACTCACAACTATTCCTTCAAATTAACTCACTGATTCACCCAGAAAGAATAGTTCATGCACTGTACAAACAATATTTCATGCACCTGCAAGCATTGGTTCATGCACTTTTGAACACTGCCTCATGCACCAATATACAAAACACTGTCTCATGCACCAACATACAATCACACAATCACTCATGAACATTGATCTACTAACTCATACACCAATAATAAAAAGTCTCATGCACCACCATACAAAACACTGTCTCATGGACCAACATAATATCACACAATCACTCATGAACTTTAACATACTAACTCATGCACCAATAATAAAAACCTCGTGCAGTGTGATGAACATACTAATGCATCAGTAAAAGCTGAGTTTAAGATAATTACCACATCAACATTTTTAATTGTGTAGTTTTTGTTCTTAAAACCCTTGACACCATTAAATGTTTCTAGCATTGTATCTGTGAATAGGCTAGATTTCTCCTCCATGCTGTATGATGTGTCATCACAAGCAAAAGTCTGCGAACACAACAAATGGAAATTGATAAATTAGAGCACAAATTAACATAATATTGTTGCAAAGCTGTGTCTTACCATAGTCAATGACGGTAGAAAGAATCTCAACGGTGACATACGACCCCTATATATTTCATTTTCATTTAACATGACTGTAAATGCATCAATGCACAGACTGTCTACTAGAGCATTTACAGCCAATGAAATCAAGTCCTTTTTCTTGAGAGTGGTATCTACCATTTGGAAAACCTTTTCACTGCAAAAAAAAAAAATCAATTTGTAAACTAGCTACATGTTATTAAATGTTATAAACAAATTCATATGATTAAATATGTACTTACTCTTCCCCTCCTTCTTCAACAGTTATCCAACTGTAAATGATCTTCTCATCGGTTGTTGTTCTTTCAGAAATATTTACCTCTCTCTCCTTAAATGGTGAAATTGTATTTTCAGAAGGAAAAATGTTCCTTTTCTCTGCTGGTGTAGCATCAGATATACCCTTTGGCTCAGAACTGCACACAAATTTCACCTGACAAACCCCACATTCACAAGTTTTTTAATTAGGAAATTGTTTGAAATGGATAACACTTAGTCAGACAATGTATAATTCAGAGATAAACATGTTGTTTTATATACCTTTTTTGGTTGCTTATCTACATTATCATCCTGCACTTTTTCCTTGGTGATGTTCTCCTACAACACATACACACAGAATTTAGTTATTCACAGATGCACCAAAAAGCATTCATTCATGCACTGACAGTTATTAACAAATATTCATTAACAAGCATTCATTGATGCACCAATAATTATTCATTCATGCACTAATAATCATTAACTCATACAATATCTTCCATGCTTGTACTCTTTTGCTCTTGAGTTACAATCCCTTCTTTTCCAGCAACTTCCTTATTGCTCTCTTGATGTCCTTGTCCTGCTTGATCCACCTCTTGTTGTTGTACACTCTCTTCCACCTCCTTGTCCTTGTTCTTTTTGTCAGCAATTTGTTTGTCCTTCTTCTCCTTGTCCTCTTTGTCATCAACTTCTTTGTTAAGTTCCTCTACAACAACAGCCTCCAATTGTCCTTCTAATTCCACCTTCAAAAAATAGTATTTTTTGTTAATTATATAACATATTTACTCATGCACTTAGTGGGCTCTAATATTGCCTCATGCACACAGATACATTCATGCATATAGGACCAAATTTACTTATGCACCAACGTTCTTTAGCTTATGCACCTATAAACACTTACTCATGCACCAATCAGCTTCCAGTCATACACCTATATAAATAGGCTCATGCATCTAAACCACCCTCAACAGTAATTTTAAAGTAGATTTTACCTGTATTGGTGACAGACCCAAGTCAAAACTAGGGATTTCTGGACCCATCTGCAATAATTAAGAAAAAGCATCAGTATCATACACTAAATGTTAATGTCATTCATGGAGAATCATGTACAAAATATTTTTGTAGAGTCACTTACCCTCCTATTTTCTGCCTGCTTATCTTTGTCCTTGTCATTGTCCTTACCCTCATTACCCTTATCAACAATATCCTCCACATCCACTCCTCTACAAACGTCCTTCTCAACGTCTTCCCCAGCTACATCCTTGTCAGAAATGACAACTTCTTCATCAATATCCATGTTGTCAACTTCCTCATATTGCACACCATTATCATCATGCTCTTTTGTGATTGTATGGATGAGATCTAAAAACCCGGGAATAAACATGTTCCCGCTGTGTTCTTTTTGTTCAGTAAGTGTTTTCTCAACCTCCTCCATACATTTCACAGCTATATCCCAGAACTCAGTGTCTTGTGTTGGTTGCTCCTCAAACACCTCATCATGAATCGTTGAGGTAAGCTTGACATTGTTAATTTTTTTGGCCTGGTTGTTGACAGTCTGCAAGACACTATTTTTCTTCAGTTGTGCCGGGATTTGCTTTTTTTTCATCAAAATAGCTCGAACACTACGAGCCATGCCTTCAATCTCTTTTAGATATTCCTCCATAAAATATTTCACCTGCTCATCCATTTGAACGACATTTGCTTGTTCAGTTGGAACATCAAGCTCTGCCTCTTCTGGCTCATTAACCTCCCTGGTCGCGCTTGCCTCTGCAGGTTCTTTGAAGGTTGGTCTACTGAGGAGAAATCCATTCCCGAACCCACCATGCAGTATTTCCTCATCCTCCATATCTTTTAACATGTTGGTGGTCCAGTTCTTGATAATGGGGAATTTTCTGTTGACATTTAGACCTTTCCACTTCAACCTGTCCACATAAATCAACTGGAAAACATAATTCAAAAAGAAATTAGTCATAGAATTCTTGTATAGCCGACACATATATTACTAGATAATGATTGACTCATGCACTCAGCGGCCCTTACCAATGCACTCATATTCTCTAACTCATGCACACATATATATTCATGCATCTAGAAACAAATTTACTTATGCACTCATTAAATTATGCACATATAAACACTTACTCATGCACCAATACATTTTCAGTCATGCACCTGTACAAGTAGACTCATGCATCTACACAATGCTAACTCTAGCATCTACATACACAGAGCAAGGCACATAGACATGTAGTTACTCATGCACCATCACAAACTAAATCATGCTCCTAGATGCACACATATATATTATATGATGCACACAGTCATATAACATTATGCACCTATAAACACTGGCTCTTGCACCTATACATAATTACTCATGCACTATATACTCTTAACCCTTGCACCTACACACATAATTACTCATGCACTATGACACAGCAAGTGATGCACCAACACTATTTTCAGTCATGCATCTACACACATTAACTCATGCAGTTATAACACCAAAATGAGAATGTTTACCTGCAGTAGAAGCAAGCTGCCATTAAAAGTCTTTTGTTTCTTATTTGCCCATGCAACAGAGCAATTGATGAGGGCCTTGTAGAGGAATGAGCTCCAGTTAAAGTTCCTTATTTGATCTACATTCTCCAGCAATTGAAGAATCTTCAGATTTATTTTCCCACTCGAATAAGACTCAACAATCGTGTTGACAAACAACAGAATGAAATATCTTTTGAACCAAATCCCTCCATCATATGTTTTCATCTTCTTCAAGATGTCGGTTGCAGTCAAAATTTTGATTTCCTTTCCCTCAAAATCAACCTTCAACTGCTGCAGAACCTCCTCATTGGTGAGTGCCTTAGGCAACTCAATCTCAACCTCTCCCTTGGGAATGCCAAGATAATCATAGGCATCAGTATCTGTGACGGGTATCTTCCTCCCATCGCTGAGTTTTATTGTAGAGTTTAGAGGGTGAAACCTACTGCAGACATAATGCCCTAGCCTTATAGGCATGTCCTTTATGTCCCAGTGTACAATACTCTCAAAGCCAATTTCCATCAGAGCATTTCTCTGATTGGCTGTGAAATCAGTCTGGGAAAGCACGTAGGATGAAATGACAGAGGGGGATGTTCTACAAACTAGCATGGGGTAGTCCTTCCTCAGTTCTTTAATACCCGTTTTGTTGCCCAACTTTGGGATCTTGGACTCTACAACAAACACACTGTCCACACTCTCTTTATCCCCTCTCACCTTTTTCTGTGTTTTTTTTGTTTTGTTCTGCTCACCCTCCTCCAATCTGGCCTTGCGCAGCTTTTTTACGAGCAGACTCCCTCTCTTCTGCTGCTTTCCTTTCCATCTTCAGCAGTATCTCAGCAATGGGTATATCATCATTATCGCTCTGATCTTGGTCCAAGACCCTTGGCCTTTTTGATTTCTGAGGGCGCTTTGCCATGCTCTTTTTTCTCTTCTCTGCATTCAAAACTCAAAATGCATTAGATATTGACTAACAAATCCATGGTGATGAAAATTTTAAGAGATATAACGAGCATTTTTTAGCTTACCTAACATAGGAGTGGGAGGGGGTGCATCTCCATGAACTGTGGCTGGGTGCACAGTTGGTTGGTCTTCAATGTCTGTTAATTCACAGTGCACAAGAATATGTTTATGCACACATTTTTAAACACACAAGCACAACCAGTTATTCATGCACCTTTTGCAAACATACTTATGCATGAGTGATTTTTCATTGGTGCATAAGTATGTTTGAAATGTTGCAGATATAAGTGCTTGTGCTTGTGACTATATTGTTAAAGTGCATGAGTGGTTGTTCATTGGTGCACAAACATACTGATGCACCAAGAAGTAATTTACTCATGCTATATCAGATAGTGAGTCATGCACTAACATACCAACTCATGCACCAACAAGAAATTACAAAGAAATAACTCATGCACCAATAAGAAATAACTCATGCAGTTTAGTTATTTTTTACTCATGCATTTGTATTTCTAGCTGACTCATGCATTTCTATTTCTATTTGACTTACCAGTGTCTATATATTTTTGTGATCTTGTTACTCTTTTTGTTATTGATGGTGATGGCAAAGTTGTGTTTGTAGTAACTGGATCTAGTTATTTTGTTTTAGCCCGAGACCTGGATTTGTTTTGAGTTTTTCTTGGTGATTGTGTTTGAGTAATGATTAATGTACCATATCTTAACTCCTTGACTATGTCGGGTGGATTCTTGTCATCACAATGCTTGCCTTTTCCTACATATTATATATATATCATTCATAATAGACAGTACTATTCACAAAACCACATGTTAGGCTCATGCATCTACACACTCTTAACTCAAGCACCTGCATAGAAAGAGGAAGGCACATACACATATAGTTACTCATACACCATCACAAACTAAGTCATGCACCTAGAAACAAATTTACTGATGCATTCATATTCTATAACTCATGCACACAGATATATTCATGCATCTTCATTAGCTGATGCACATACAAATAACAAGTCATGCACCTATAAACACTGTCTCATGCACCTACACATAATTACTCATGCACTTTCCACATAACAAGGCATGCACCTATAAAAGACTGTCTCATGCACCTTCACATAATTACTCATGCACATATAAACACTGCATAGAAAGAGGAAGGCACATACACATATAGTTACTTATACACCATCACAAACTAAGTCATGCATATAGAAACACTTACTCATGCACTCACATTGTCTGACTCATGAACACAGATATATTCATGCATCTTCATTAGCTGATGCACCTATAAACACTTACTCATGCACTAATTCGTTTCTAGTCATGCACCTATATAAATAGGCTCATGAAGTCTTGCATATACACACATAGGTACTCAAACACCATCACACACTAAGTCATGCACCTAGAAACACTTACTAATGCACTAACACTCTTCAGTGATGCATCTACACACACATGTTAGAGCAAAAGCAGCGAGTGACATATATAGAAGATATTTTTACTGATCTATTATGCACAGACTTATATTCAGTCTAATATATAGAAGATATTTCAAATCAGAGCATGTATCTAGTGAGAAATATCTACATCGACCTTTTGCGATTATGTATTTAGTGAGAAATATACTTTGTGTTCCACTTGCTATCTTTGACCTCATTTTGTTCTTCTTTTGTTGTTGATTCTTCGTATTTCTGAGTTCTAGTTTGTTGCGACGATTCTTCTTCTTTCTGTTGATTCGGTGAAAATCGCCTTTTCTAGGGTTTATGTTTCGAATCGCTAGAAATCGCTCGGGAAATGCTTGATTGTGCAGCGGATGGTCGACTTGTGAAAGTGAGAGAGAGAACCGAGAAGAGAGTGAGAGCAAGAGAGCAAGAGAGCGAAGAAGAACGAGAGAGAGAACGGTTTGATTTCAGGGAACGAAGGAGACAATCAAAAAGCGAGAGTGAACAGTGTTTTAGGAGCCCGCTAACTTTCAATTGAAAAGCGAGAGTGAACACGCGCGGGCCGGCCCACTTAGCTTCTTAGTTTCTGGCCCTTGGATGGACTTCATCCTACGGATGGAGTCCATCCTTATTCCTTCTCTAAGAGGCATTCCTCACCGGAATTTCACCCTATATTTAAAGGCTAAAATGACAAGTATTTATAAACAAAATGAATATTATAAATGTTGGCTAGCGTAGTTGGCCATAGGTTGTTACTTCTTAAGCGCTCTAATCAAATGTATCAATTTCGATTCCTTCTAATAATATATATGGAGATATTAATGTTGGAAGGGGTCGTTTCACTGTGCTACAGTTACCCCCAAAATGACTCTGCCCTTCGAAACTGACAATCATGCATGGACCAAAAATATATATATGTATTTGATATTATTTGTTGATGGTTCTTTTGATTTCTAAAAAGATATATACGTATGTTAAAATATATTGAATCGGAAAGTTGCATAGATATGCTTTCTTCCTTTATAGGCTCGCAAGCAATATTCGATATTCTCAATCGTCTTCCGTCAATTAATCGGGTCGGTACACATCATGTACGTGAAACAACTAACAGCTATACCATTTACATACTTTGTAAACTGACGTGGACTATAGTTTTGATACCAATGTAAAGTGCGGTTGTACAAATTGCGATTCCCATTATAATTCACGTTTTTGTTTGGTAAAAAAAACTATACATATCCTCCTTTCATGTATACAAGCGGGCCACCTATTTGTAGCTAGTGGACAAATGTTTTCTTACATCATAAAACACATTGCACATTATGAATGTGACGATATCACAAAATAACAATCAAAATCATACCCGATGGCCCAGCGGAAAGGATTTTAAAAATATTAAAATGTTTCGGGTTTAATTTATACTTATAAGTTATATCCATTCATATGGGTGAATTATTAAAGTCTCAACATCTCTTCTTTTACTAAATCCGTAAATCGAATCGGTTAATCTATATATCTATATATAGAGTCAGGTTCCGGTAAAACGTGAGGAGGAATGAGAATCAATTATTTTGGGACAATGAAAGGCCATGATGGAACATTCATCATATCAAACATACACTCTTTCACACTCAATCACACCCTATGATCAACATCTGACCTTTGATCGATCAACGGTCAACGTTGACCGATCAACGATCAATGTTGATCGTTGACCGGTCAAAATGGTTTTTTTTCCAGAATATTTTTTTACTACACTACACATTTTCATCATAAAGTTGTTTCTAAAAAATGAACGCTTTTCTATTAAATTTGAACATTTGTATATTAAAAGTTGAATAAGATTTTTTGAACAATATAAAAAGTTGAACAGTACGTTGTATCTGAAAAGTTGAACAATTGTATCTTAAAGTTGAACAATTTCATTTTTAAGGTTAGACGACTATTTCACTAAGCAAATTTTAGTTTTAGTTTTTTTTCCCCGGAAATTTTTTTTTCTTACTTTTTTCTTGTTCTCCTATACGTTTTTATCATAAAATTGTAATTACAAAAGTTGAACAATTTCCTATTAAATTTAAACAATTGTATGTGTTTTGGGCAAAAAGATATCAAACCTAAATTGCCTTCGATGTGGTGCTATTAGTCGAACGGATCAAATTAGTACTTCAAACAAATCAGAGAACAAAAATGATGAGACGAAATAATGATAATAAAGCTTAGCTATGAAGAATCGAAACGGAGAATGTCGAATGGATCCGAACACAATCGAATGAACTTTGCGAGTGTATTGAACGAGCTTCTAGTATATCGAGAGCTATGGAGTTTTAGTACATCAACAATGGAATAGTTGAGAACGTATCCTACAACGGACTGGTCTTAATCTATTTAAAATGAAAGGATTTAATGCCAAATTTTGGAGGATCATTCGGCCGTTTCAATGCTAAGATTATGCCTATGATTTTCGCTCGGACGTTTCAAAAGAGCCATTGGTCGTGTCAGCAAACAGGCTGTCTTCTCCGCATACTGGGCTTTAGCCTTCAATCGTTTATGGGTCGGTCCAACCTGATCAAAACGTGGCCCAACAATTGCCCCAAAGGAAACCGGACGAGTAATTTACCGAATTTGGGCGGTTTCCTTTTCTTGTGGATCATGGACACGTGGCTCTGGATCGGACGACTCATCTGTAGAGTTGGATCTCAGCCTTGCCAATAAATTGATTTGACCTCTACCTTCTCTTCTTACCTCTACCGTCTGTAACTTCTTCTCCCTAGGTAACTCTTCTTCTTCCCAAGTTCAAATTTTTTTAGCGTCTCATCCATGGCTGCCCCTAACTCGGAATCAAGTTCTGAAGATCGCCCCCCCCCTCTTCCTTCTTAGCGAGCACGAAAGCGTTTTGAATGTCATGACTCAGTCCGAACTCGACAGGGTTTTGCAAGTTGGAGGCTTTCCCAAGGGCACCAGAGCTCGTCTCCCTTATTCAGACGAACGCGTCGATTCTAGATGTCCAGGATGGGTGTGCTTTTACGAATACCCCTCCAAAATAGGTCATACCTTTCCTTTCTCTGAGTTGGTCCAATCAGTGCTTTCCTCCCTTTCTCTAGCCCCTTGCCAAGTAATGCCTCATGCTTGGCGCTTGCTTAAGGTTTTAGATCGCTTGAACAGAGACTTTGCCGTTGGCATAGATTTTAGGGTTTTGGACTATAACTATTGTCTGGGATCCAAGCGGTCATACCAATATAACCTTCGATGTCGCTCCGATCTTCAGCCCTTGGTTTTAAAGTTGAATGTGAACGACCGCGGATGGAAAAAGCGGTTCGTTTTCGTGAATATCGCATCATTGGGCTTGGGGGGCGATTGTCCGTTCTTGCTGACCGATTGGATGTGGAGAGGTTTGTGTTCTTTCCTGCGCTTGAGGTTGGTCGCATGGCTTTTAACTTTGGCTTACATGTAACTTTTTGCAGAACCTGAGATCGCAGAGCCAGAGGAAGATCCTGTCTTGGAGTCGAACACGCAAGCGGTTTTGAATCTTTCGAAGATCGAGAGGACTTTCGCTAACAATAGTGCCTTTTCGTCCGCTCAGCCCCTCCTTGTTGAAGTAGCTTCGCCGATGTCGTCTTCTTCCAAACGTGAGCACTAGTTAGGGTTACCTTGTTTTGTTTCCCTCATTCACTACAACTGACTCTTCTCTTGTCAAATGCAGCTTTGTCTCGTGGTGAGAGGTCCAACGCTCGTCTCTCGGCGAAAGATCTGTTGGAGCAGAGGATGCATTCCAAGGCTCTCTCCAAAGGTTGTCCTCTGAAGTCGCTCCCTCCAAAATCGTTCGGCCAGAAAAGGAAATCTGTTCGTGTTTCAGACGATGTGTCGAAAGGCAAATCGGTGAAGAGGACCATTGACTTCCCTGAACTTTTGACTCTGCCGGTGCCTGACGATATTGAAGACCTTCCTGCTTTGGAGAACTTGGAGATGGCCGCTACGAGTTCTTGGACGGTTGATCTTAATCTTTTTTTTTTTTTTTGACTTGTGTTTATGGCGAGTTTGCTGACTTGCTATCCGTGTATAGAGGTTTTCCAACATCTTAGGTCTAGTCATTTGAAGACTAAACAGATGTGGGACGATGCTCAGTCGAAGATCTCCCAAGCCGAGGGCAGGGCAAAGGAAGCAGATGCGCTGTTGAAGGCGTTAGAGAGTGCGCGTCATGCCATTGAAGCTGACTTGAAGGGTTCCGAGCAACGGATCAGTGATTTCGAGGCTCGGCTTGAGAATGTGATGTGACCATGCCCTCCATGTCAGCTATAGAGGAGGAAGACGTCATGAGACATCCGCCTTGAGACTCCTCTACAGCTACATCTACCCCGAGCTAGATTTAGGAGACTTTCTATTTCTAGTTCTTACGATTGCTAGACATTACTTTCTTAGTACTTTCTATTTACAGCATTTCTATTTTTAGTAGCTGCTAGTTCTGGGTGGTTTCCATTTATGTTAAATGGGTCGCCAGAGTTAGTAACTAGAGAGTCTGGCCCATTAGGTATACTCTCTAGTATAAATAGGGACTCTTGTCTTCCCTTTCAGTAGACGTCGAAATAGAGCTTGTTTTTCAGTCGAGTAATCTCCTGCAAACCCGGGCCCTGACGTCACAAAATTAACGCGTTTCTAGTCGAACTATCCTGACGCGTTAATTCGGTTCCAACTATCCAGTTACTATCCGCAATCCCGCAACAAGAACTAACACTAGTTCTTGTCGCCCCACAACCCTAATTCACGGCTGCCCCTCTCTTCTCCCTAGGGTTGTCGCCGCACCACTTCAACCACACCACTACCGCCGCGCGTCTCCACCCCCTTCCGTCGCTCGCCACCCTTGCACCCGCCGCTTCCGCTTCAGTCCACTGTGGTCCGACAGCCCCCATTCCACCGTTCATCAATCCGGGTCCCTTTCGCCGAGTTGGTTCGCCCCAATACGCATTCACTTGGTCCTTGACATCGAATCGTGGTCTTTCCATCGGACAAGGTCACATCAACTGGTATCAGAGCCTTCGAATCGCGTAAGTCATTCCAACTCTTCATTCAATCGCTCATTCGTTTCCGCAAATCAATTCCTGTATATCAAAAAAAAAAAAAACCCTAGATCTTGTTCTAGGAACCCAAAAAAAAAATCTTGCAATTCGAATCTGAAAAACACAAGACAAACCCTAGGTTTGGTGGTAGATAAGTTTGACCATCATCAAAATCCACAAAAAAAATTTTATTTCTTTGCACAGCCGAACCCCTGCTCACTGATTTTCTGCAATTTTCTGGTTTTTGCTTGGTTTTGGATAGTGTTTGTGGTAGATACGCTTGCATAAAGGCTTAGATCGTTTATTTGCGACCTTGTTTGCCTTGATTGCCCCAAAAATCTACATCTTCGCAATCTCTTCTCTTCCCACTTGAATCACTGCATTTATTTTATTTTTGGTGTTGCATTTGCTGAATTTCTATGCGTTTACTGCACTTCTGTGCACAGTTTGCTGAATTTTTGTGCGTTTCTGTGCGTTTCAAGCATATTTCTGTGCTGTGTGCTGAACTGTGAAGTGCCGAACTGAATTTCTGGTGCGTTTTGCTGCATTTCTGTGCTGTTCGTGTGCCACGGAATTTTTTTTCTGTGTTCGGTTTGTGCACTTTATTGAACTTCTGTTGTAAGCCAACAGCCCCAGAATAAAAAAAAAATAAAAAATATTATGGGCTCTTCGTTGTTAGTAAAAAAAAAAAAAACCGAGACCACACAAGCCAAAATAAGGCAAGTGCGTCTCTCCGCAGCACGAAGGGAGAACCCGGTCTTGATTCTGACACCTTCAACCCCGTTCTCGCAGTGATTCATTTATCGTCTTCTCTATCTTTCACCGTCTGGGTTGCATATCTTGGTTGACTGTGTTGTGCTTACTTCTGTGCTTATATCCTTGCATATCTACTTTCGACATTGTCTTTGCTGAGCATTGCCTTGATTTTGTTGTTTGTTGTGTGAGTTGCCTTGAGCCTGCTCGTAACCGCCCACACGGCCAGTCAGATTAGTTACCCGAGTGATTGCTTATTGAGTTCGGTTCTGCTTACCTATTTGTTGGTTCTCTGTTGATGTTGTTGTTCTTCTTGATTCTGTGGTTTGCCATTTCTTGTTGTCCGGTACCATGTCAGCACGTGATACAACCCGTGAGACAGGCGCAAAGACTGCTGCACACCAAACGCTCCGAGAGCTGCTTGCTAGAGACAAAGCAAGAGACGCACAGTTCGCTGAACTCCTGCGTAAATATGACGAGCTCTTAGCCCTGGAAAAGGCGAAGGGTAAAGCCCCGATGCTTCCTTCAACATCGACTCCAGGCCAACTGAAATGCCTCGAGTCACAGGATGTGATCCAAGAGGAAGACCCTGCAGTTGTAGAGGCTGATGACGACGACGTCGAGGTTGACCCTGCCGGCGTCTTTACAACCGATGCTGATGGCGATGTGGTCGGTACTTCCGATCACCATGATGACCAGGCATACCACTCTGCCTTGGTTATGAGATGCGTGCTGAGCGTCAAGGAGGAAGCCCTTCACGAGCACCGGGATAACTTGTTTCATGCTCGGTGTAGCCTTCCGGATGCATCGCTGCGTGTGATCATTGACGGGGGTTCTTGCTGTAACATTATCCATGAGGAGGTTGTGCGTCGTTTCAACCTTCCGAATACACCACAACCCACTCCCTCCGACCTCCAGCGGATCTCTAAAGGGTCAGGTAACACATTTTCTCGCCCGAGTCTTATTTCATTTTCTGTTAGTCCTTACAACGACACTATACAATGTGATGTTACCGCTATGGACGCAACCCATATTCTTTTGGGTCGTCCATGGCAATATGATCGTCGCGTGCTTCATGACGCGTATTTGTACATGTTCAAATACCACGGGAGGCGCGTGACTCTCTTACTCATGAGCCCGTAGCACATTTTACAGGATCAGGCCGAGCGCCAAAGCCAGAAGGCTCTGGAGGCCGCCGAGCTTCCGCCTGCAACGACATCCACCACGGAGACCTCTAGACGACAACTCGATCGAGCTCCAGAACGAGTCAAGGAACCAGACAAGAACTCGGCCAACAACTCGGCCGAGTTCTGGACCGAGTCATGGCGCCAGACAACAACTCGGCCAACAACTCGGCTGAGTTCTGGCCCGAGTCAGGACGGCAGTCAACAACTCGGCCAGCGACTCGACCGAACTATGGACCGACTCAGGAGCCCATAAGACAACTCGGCCCTTCACTCGGCCGAGTCGGCGTCTTCAGCTCCTCTTCCTGCGTCTTCGCCTTCTGCAACTTCTGGCGGGACTTCTGCACCACCAGGTATGCGTTCGACCCCTGGTATTTCTTTGCGCTTACCATCGACGGGTATAGGTGTAGCGTCTCCTACGGGGGTTACTCGACCACATCTTTTTGTCCTGCGTAGAACCTGTGAAAACTGGGTTCTACTGGCTGGTCACAGCGAGATCACGTCGGTACTTCAAGGCAAGTTCCCTTGTTTCCTTGTTATTCCTCGCCTTTGTGCCACTACTACTGTAGAGCCTGCACTCCCGCCTGCTATGTCGTCTGTTTTGTAGGACTTCGAGGGTATTCTGTCGGACGAGCTGCCGCCAGGCCTGCGACCAGTGCGTGGTATTGAGCACCGGCTAGACTTCATTCCCGACGCTTCTCTACAGAACCAGACGAACATTGATGCTGGCACGTTAACTGACCACATTCAGGAGCTACACAAGAGGACACACACTCGGCTGGAGCGGCGTGCGCTGCAGTACTCAGCCCAGAAGAACAAGGGCAGGCGACGCTTGATCTTCACCCCAGGCAACTTGGTTTGGCTTCATTTGCGGAAGGAGTGATTCCCTCCCGACCGCAAGTCTAAGCTCGACCAACGGGGTGATGGTCCCTTATGAGTCGTCAACGCAATTGGAGACAACACCTACCAGCTCGAGCTCTCAGACAAGTATGGGGTGCATCCGACGTTCACTGTCACTGACTTAGCACCATATGTTGAACCCGAGCCTGGTGAGCGTGAAGCGAGGATGCTTCACAACCAAGTGGGGGAGGGTGATGTGACCCTGCCCTCCATGTCAGCTATAGAGGAGGAAGACGTCATGAGACATCTGCCTTGAGACTCCTCTACAGCTACATCTACCCCGAGCTAGATTTAGGAGACTTTCTATTTCTAGTTCTTATGATTGCTAGACATTACTTCCTTAGTACTTTCTATTCACAGTATTTCTATTTTTAGTAGCTGCTAGTTCTGGGTGGTTTCCATTTATGTTAAATGGGCCGCCAGAGTTAGTAACTAGAGAGTCTGGCCCATTAGGTCAACTCTCTGGTATAAATAGGGACTCTTGTCTTCCCTTTCAGTAGACGTCGAAATAGAGCTTGTTTTCCAGTCGAGTAATCTCCTGCAAACCTGGGCCCTGACGTCACAAAATTAACGCGTTTCTAGTCGAACTATCCTGGCGCGTTAATTCGGTTCCAACTATCCAGTTACTATCCGCAATCCCGCAACAAGAACTAACACTAGTTCTTGTCGCCCCCACAACCCTAATTCACGGCTGCCCCTCTCTTCTCCTTAGGGTTGCCGCCGTACCACTTCCACCACACCACTACCGCCGCGCGTCTCCACCCCCTTCCGCCGCTCGCCACCCTTGCACCCGCCGCTTCCGCTTCAGTCCACTATGGTCCGACAGCCCTCAGTCCACCGTTCATCAATCTGGGTCCCTTCCGACGAGTTGGTTCGCCCCAATACGCATTCACTCGGTCCTTGACATCGAATCGTGGTCTTTCCATTAGACAAGGTCACATCAGAATGCCAAGAAGGAAGGCGGCGAAGTCGCTACTGATGTTGGAGCCTACTTCACGCTTAAGTCCAGGATCGAGATGATGGAGGATCTCAAGACCGGTTGCCACGAATCATGGGATCTGGAGAAGGAGCAGGCTTACCTGGATGAGAAGTTTCCCAATGGTTGCCCCGGTGTCGACTTCCTCCAGGCGTGTGGGACTGTTGAATCATGGCGTAGGAAGGAGCTGAAGTGAGTTCTGGACGGACAGAAATGGCATCCGATCGTGTCCCTGATGCTGCCCCAAGTAAGGACGTCGAAGCTTAAAGCTCTTTACACTTTGGTTCGTTGATTTGTTTCTTGGATATTTGGACTATTTGTGTTTGAAAGTCCCTCCATCGTGTGGGCAAACTCTGTGTTTTAGTGACCCGTCCACCATCGCGGGTCGCATGTTTGTAAGACAATGATGATTGGTGTTTCGCCTTTTTTGTTTTTCTTTTGAATGGCACTCTTTGGTTCTAGCAAATGTTGCGTTTGATGTATGCTTGTATGGACGCATTTTTCGTTCAGGAAAGAGGGGAGGTGATGTGACCCTGCCTTCCATGATGGCCCAAGACGAGGAAGAAGCCATGAGCCTACGCTCACAGGCCCAGTCACAAGGTCTAGGTCCAAAGCCATCGCCTCCGTCGTCGCATCACTAATTTCACGCATCGTCGCTGGCCAAGGAAGCCCAGAAACCCATCCAAGACTCGTCGTCCTCGCCACCATCGGATCAACGCGTTCTTCTGAAGACAGCGACACTTCGTCGTCCTCTCACACGATGATTGCTTTCAGCCCTTCACCGCGTTATGCGTTTCACGCGTTCTTTTAAGACACTATCTATATTTGGTATTTCCAGCGTGTTTTAGATAGTTTCCTTTGATAGCTTTACATAGTTTCCTTTTATAGCGTTTTAGATAATTTCGTTTCAGTCATTCTATCTTTTAGGGTTTGTGCCTTTTGCATGCTTGCATGGGCTAGCCCACGAGGTTCGATTCGGCCCATCCGACGTCTCACCGCCCCTATTTATACCCGACTTTGTTAATGTTATTTCTCACATTCAAGTTAAAGTTCAAGGTTTCAAGTAGAGTGTTCATCCCTCCTTCCCTTGATCGGACGTCACCCATATCCCTCTCATCCCCATTCCCTCTGCCGCCGACGCTACGGACAATCGCTTGATCTTCTCAAGCAAAGTCTATCTTCGCATCTCCTTCACCCGCAGTCGACGCTATGACACCCCAAAGACTTGTCTTTTCAAGCCTTATATCCTTCACCAAATCGCTTCCACCACCGCTAACTCTTCTCCCATCAAATCACTTCCACCACCACCGAGTCCTTGTTGTCACCATCGTCTTCCCAGTCATCGACGTCAACAACTCCATTCATCGCGTTCTTCCGCTCGCGATCATCCCCAGCGTCGCGTTCCACAGCAGAATCACAACATCGAGTGACTTCCCAACCAAGACTAGATCCAAAGGCGTCACCTTTGGCAATTTGGCTTGTCATCGGAGGCAAGGACACATCAGGAGGCCTGTGAATTGTATTAAGTTTAGTCATGACAGTTGTATATCGTAATCCTGGGAGGTAAGCAAATGTGTCTTGCGTTGAATATCTTGTCTAAGGCTTTGTATACCTTATTTTGTAATAAGGCGGGCGGTGTGCCGTCGTGCCTTTGTTGTTCAACTCCCTGTGTGTCGATCGATCGTGTTGTGTAAGTTGTAAGCGCTTTTGTTTGTCTTGAGTGGATCCACTGCTTTGTTTGAATTCGTTGTGCCTGTGTTGAGTGAAACAAAGTAAAAGGTTGCTAGGAAATGGCTGTTGGGGGTGAACCCAACGGCCCTCCGATGCTTAAGTTAGTGAACGCATCCGGTGAAAAAACAATGGTTTGAACAAATGTAATTGATAAGTCGACAAATGACAAAAGGTTTTCAGAAATGATACTGTTTTAAGTATATCGCGTTCCAACTTCTTGGGATGATGCGTCCTTCCATGGCTTGCAATCTGTAGGCGCCTTGTCCAACGACGTCTGTGATTAGGTAAGGTCCTTCCCATTGTGGGGCCAGTTTACCGTCCCTGGGGTCTTTGGTGTTTTGAAACGTCTTCGTTAGAACCCAATCGCCTTCTCTAAAAACTCTGATGCGTACGTTTTTGTTATAACTCCTGGCGACCTGTTGTTGATATTGGACCATCCTAAGCCTGGCTTTCTATCTGATTTAGTCGATTGTGTCGATGTTATTCGACAACTCTTCGCCGTTCTGTTCTGGTGTCTGCAGGCCGTACCTGGCTGTCGGGATAAGTATCTCGGCTGGTATAACCGCTTCACATACGTAGACGAGTGAGAAGGGTGATTATCCTGTCGCATTCTTCGGTGTAGTTCTGTCGGACCAAAGGATGTAGGGGAGTTCGTCTGTCCATTTGCCCTTGGCGCCTTCTAATCACTTTTTTAGGTTGTTGATGATGATTTTATTACTGGACTCTGCTTGCCCATTCGACTGTGGATATCTGGGGGTAGACGTGACTAAGTTGATGTTCCACTGTTCGCAGAAGGCTCTAGTCTTGCGACCGATGAATTGGGAGCCATTGTCGTATACGATTTCTGATGACACGTCGAATCTGCACAGAATGTTTCGTTTAATGAATGAAATGACTTGAGTTTCTTTTACCTCTCGATAAGCTTCGACTTCGATCCATTTGGAGAAGTAATCGGTCATGGCCAGGAAGAAGACGCGTTGCCCCTGTGATGGTGGTAATTTGCCGACAATGTCCATTCCCCATCTCATGAACGGCCAAGGCGCGAGTGTTGGATGTAGGGGTTCTGATGGTTGATGTGCGACCGGTGCGTGTCGTTGACAGGCGTCATATCTCTTGGCATATTCTAATGCGTCCGCGTTCATCGTTGGCCAATAGTATCCCATGCGTCGAGCCTTGCAAGCTAAGCTCCGTCCCCCGGTATGATTGCTGCACTCCCCATCGTGTAAGGATTGAAGAAATGTTTGGGCTTCGACGGGCGTGAGGCACTTTAGTAGCAAGCCTGTGACAGATCGTTTGAAAAGAAAACATTCTTTCATTTCGAAGGATAAAGCCTGTACCTTTAGACGCTTGGCCGCGGCTTTATCGTCCGATAGGATGCCGTGTGATATCCAATCGACGAACGGTTTTGTCCAGTCTTCGGAACCACTTGCCGAATGAGTTTCGGAGTCGTCTTGTGTTATGGTGGTGACCTCTTTCAATTCATTTTGTTGCTTTGTATCCTTGGCTGTTCTCGACACTGCGGGTGTTGTGACGTGGACTATGGGAATGTTGGGAAATTCTTTTGGATCTAGCGTTGATCCCAGGTTAGCCAGTGCGTCCGCTTGTGTATTTAATTCTCTTGATACTTGGCTGATGTCGAATGTCTTGAATTGTGCGACCAATCTTCGGACGATGCTCAGATATGCAACCATTCTATCGTCTTTGGCAGCGTACACTCCTTGGACCTGGTTCACGATCAGTAGAGAATCGCAAACTACCTTTATGTCGTCGATTGTGGGATCCCGTGCTAGGTTGAGGCCGAATACGAGTGCCTCATACTCGGCCTCATTGTTGGTTGCATCGCATTCACATCTCACGGCCTGGGCTATCTTGTCCCCTTGTGGTGATTTTAGTACGACACCTAGACCTGTGCCCCTGATGTTTGATGCTCCATCGGTGTGTAGTTCTCAAGTGCCTTGTTCGTCTGTCGCGAGTAGATCTGTTGCTTCTTGTATGGCCTCTTGTTCTAGTGTGGGGCTGAAATCTACCACAAAGTCGGCTAAAGCTTGGGATTTGATGGTTGTTCTGGGTTCGTACTCGATTTTGTAGCCACTCAGTTGTATAGCCCATTTAGCAATTCGACCTGTGAACTCAGTTTTCCTCATGATTGCTTTCATGGGATGGTTAGTCCTCACAATAATAGTATGTGATTCAAAGTAAGGTCTTAACTTGTTGGAGGCCATGACTAATGCCAACACTAACTTTTCCAATGAAGTGTACCTTGTTTCGGCTGGAAGTAGTGACCGGCTTACATAATAAATCGGGGATTGTTTGCCGTCTTCTTCTCTTACCAAGACGGCACTTACCGACGTGTCCTACACGGCCAAATAGATGGGCAATGGCTCGTCATCCTTTGGTTTGGTGAGTAGCAATGGATTCGACAGATATTTCTTCAATTCCTGGAATTCCATCTCGTGCTCTGCTCCCAATTGGAATGATTTATTCTTCTTGAGTGCGTCATAGAACGGCTTGCATTTGTCAGACGATTTCGAAATAAAGCGGTTCAGCGCCGCTACACGTCCTGTGAGCTTCTGGACATATTTGACGCATCTGGGCGACCTTAGATTGATAATTACTTTTACTTGTTCAAGGCTCGCCTCGATCCCTCTTTGGGTCACCATGTATTCCAAGAATTTCCCTGAAGAGACTCCGAAAGAACATTTAGTGGGATTTAATTTCATGTTATAGCGTTTAAGTACCTCGAATGCTTCCTTTAGGTGTTCGATGTGATCTTCTTTTTGCTTTGACTTGACTAGTGTTTTGGGGCGAAAAGATCGGACGACCTAAATCGCCTTAGACGGGGTAACTAGTCGATCGGGTGATAGAAAACAATCCAAACCAAGCAGATAATTGACAAGAAAAGAGTAAATGTAGAATAGCGAGATGATTTTATTAGATAATGTATTGATCGGGTCGAATCGAGATACAACTTATCTCAGTTTAGACCGAGTGGTCGTGTAGGACTCGACCGATGACTTTTAGGTGGCGCCCGGTGGAGAGTAAGCGCAGATGATTGCTAGAGAGCTAGGCGGGCAGCGTAAGTGTTGTTTTGATCCGTTTTTGAGCCAGAATGCTTGTGTCTCCAGCGTTAATGTGTTCGTATCTTCTTATCTTCTTTGTCGTCCAAATATGGTAAGTTCTTTTCCATTGTGACCGTTGTGTTTTTCTAATATCTTCGTCTTCAATGCCGGGAGCAATGGCAAGGATTATTCCATTTAATTGCTGCAATTATGGTGGTTTGAATGTTGTGGACGTTGCGTGATATGGGCATTAAATGTATGGCGAGATTCTCGCGATCCTGTCGGAGGGCATTCGACCAGAGAAGTCTTGTCGCCTCCTCTGGGCCTTCTCCTTTGTTCTTCCGATCTGCAATGGGCTTGGGCTCGATTCACTTGACCCATCTTCTCCGGGGATGCCAGGCCCAACAATAGCCCCAAGTTGCCTTGGGCTTTCGGTTTAAGCAAGTAAAACGGAATCCGTGGCAACTTCTCTAGACACGATCTTCACCATCCTTTTTTGGCGCGTTTGCTCAGGGCTACGTGGCGCGTGATCGGGGCATGATGCGACGCCTCTGCAAATCTTCACTTCCCTTCATAAATTCAGAGCAGAGGGAATCGATTAGTCTCCATCCCATCTTCCTTTGCAAGTTTCTTCTGGTAAGCTTCTCGATCTCTCTCGCCATAGTTTTCTGATTTCTCTAGTCATATCTCTTTGATCTCTCTCTCTTTCCATTCTCGAAATGGTTTCCATCGAGGCTTCTGAGTCGTCGAAGACTCTTTCCATTTCTCGTGAAGGCGAAACTCCTCCTCGTTTCATTTTGAAGGAGTCGGATGCATTTTGACTAGCACTTTGTCCCAGGCGGAGCTGGATCAAGTTCTCCAAGTCGGAGGCTTTCCACCGGAGACGGTCGCCAGGTTGACTCATCTAGACGAGAGGGCCGATGCGCGTTACGAAGGATGGATTTGCTTCTACGCATACCGGTTTAGAATAGGGCACACATTTCCTTTATCTCCCCTTGTCAGGGATTTTTTAGCCACTTTAGCGCTGGCACCATGTCAAGTAATGCCTCAGGCATGGAGAGTTCTTAGGGGTTTAGACCTTGTGAATGTTCAAACTGGGGCCGATTTTGATTTTGACGCTCTGTGGTATAACTACTTTATTGGGTCGAAGAGTTCCTGTCGCGTTCAGTTGCGTATCCGACATGGTTGGAAGCCCTTGGTGCAGTGCCCTGATGTCAACGACCGCGGATGGGGGTCGAAGTTCTTTTTCGTCGAACGTTCTTCTTTGGAGAAGGAGGGAGAGTGTCCGTTTTTGTTGACGGAGTGGCGAATCGATAGTATGTATTTGTCTTCTCTTTCGCGTATTTTATGTGTCTTAACTCTTGCCTTAACTTTTTTTTTTGTAGTCCCCGAACCAGAAGATCTAGAAGTGAGTAGCCGGTCGGAAGGCTTGTCGAAGATTGTCCTTGAAATTCCCGCGTCTGACAGAAAGTTTGTGAACGTCAACCTGCTGTCGACGACCCCTGCCTCTCAAGAAGACATGTCGAATGTCTCATCGTCTCGTGCAAAAGGTAGATTCTTGACTCTAGGCGTCTTTTACTGTTTTTCGTTTTGTCGTATACTTTAGGATTTCTCCCTTTCTGTTGTTCTGTCGTGTCAGGTTCCCCTGGTGGTCAATCGAGTGCTCGTTTGAGGGTGGCGTCAGGGAAAAGCCTGATTGAGCAGAGGAAGGCGGCGGCCAAAGCCGCGTCAAGCAAACCGGATCTGGTGGATCTGACGGTTCCAGTTAAGACTGGCTCTAAGAGGAAGGCGAGCGCTCGCCCTGAAGACGTCAAGGTGGAGGACATCCCTAGGAAGAAGAGTGCGACTGCTGAGAGGGTCGGCAAGATCGGTGCCGTCGGACAGTCGATCGCTGACCTTTTTCGCGCTCAGGACCCGACTTTGAAGTCGGAAGTTAAGGATGTCTCCCCTCTAGACTGCATTGGTGAAGCGGGATGCTCCGCGTGGAGGGTGAGTTGCCCTTTGTTCTTGTTTTTATGTTTCTTTTTGCTCGACCGCGTTTCTTGATTGTGTTTTTGTGTTGTCGTGTGTCTTTCTGTCAGGCCTTCCCGTATTTCTTGGGAGCTTACTCCGGTGTTCAGGCGATGCTTGTCAAGGCCGAGGACATGGCTGCTAGGTCAGAGTCCGACCTTGCGTCTTTGAGGACCAAGCTGGAGGGAGCGGAGAGTCGTTGCCGTGAGACTGAGCGTCGCCTCACCAGGGAGCTGAAGAGCTGTCAAGAAGAGCTGGTCGCAAGTCGGAGGGAGTTTGAAGAGTGTCGATCAGGCGTTGAGGAGGAGGTGAAGCGGGCTCGGATTTCCGATGGCCAGATTGCTGGCGATGTCGGGGCCTTTTATGCTGTGAAGTCGCGCATTGAGATGATCGAAGAGTTCAACGAGGGCAAGCATGAGCTCTGGGACCTGAAAGCGGAGAAGGAGACTCTGGACTCCATGTTCCCAAAGGGCGATCCTGGTCAGGAGCTGTTTTGCTTGGCCGGCGTCGGAGAAGAGGCCGTGGATGAAGGCGCCGATGAGGACAGGCCCATTCTGGCGATGTCGAGCCGATTGACGAGATAACATCTCTGGAGCCAGCCCATGCGGAAGGTAATGCCATTGTCCCCGACGTCTGATTTGTTTTCTTCGCGTAATATGACTTCGTTTGCCCCACCTGTGTGTGGGTTTGAATATTATGTGTTTTGGCGACCCGTCCACCATCGCGGGTCGCAGGATATTTCTGAATAATTGTTGGTAAAGTCCTACAGATGTGTAGGCAGACAATGTGTTTTGGCGACCCGTCCATCATCGCGGGTCGCATTTTATGTATAAAAATGCTTTTATTCTGATGCAATTGCGTTTTTACATATCGAGTCGTATGCTAGTTTGTTTCGTACATGTTCGTCGGACTTCCTAGGAAGTTGTCGACGACATTTTGTATTTCGTATGTGTCGGTTTCACCCGTGTGCTCCGTCGAGTGGGGTTTCACCGTATGTATGTATGTAGAGCAGGCTTGCGATGTGTTTGTGTATGTGTTAGTCATGACATTATGTCGGGGAGGTAAGCAATATGTTTTATTGCGTAAATGTAATAAGGTGTTGTACCTTATGTTTTGTGTAAGGCAAGCGGTGTGCCGACGTGCCTGTGTTGTCATCTCCCCGTGTTCCGATCGATCGTGTAATGTAATATAAGCGCTTTTTTGCGGATGACAGGATCCAATGTAAATGCTGTTATGCGTTTGTGTTTTTGTAAGGAGAAAGTCCTCGCTTAGTGTCAGATGATGACATGTAAAAGGAGATAGCGATGTACATGCGATAGCATGCGGTATGTATGCGACAGGTAGCAATATATATGCGATAGCATGCGATTTGTATGCGACAGATAGCAATGTATATGCGATAGCATGCGATTTGTATACGACAGATAGCAATGTATATGCGATAGCATGCGATTTGTATGCGACAGATAGCAATGTATATGCGAGGTATAAGATTTGTGTGATGTTTTACATCATTGGTTCAGAAATGGTAGAGTTTTAGATGTGCTGCGTTCCAACTCCTCGGGATCGGTTGTCCGTCTTTATCCTTTAACTGATATGCTCCCTGTCCGACCACTTCGGTGATCAAGTAAGGTCCTTTCCACTGTGGTGCTAGCTTTCCGTCGGATGGGTTCTTAGTGTTCTGGAAAGTTTTCCTGAGGACCCAGTCTCCGACCTTGAATGCCTTGATTCGGACGTTCTTGTTATAGCTCCTTGCGACTTGTTGTTGGAACCTATCCATCCTGATTCGGGCTTTCTCTCTGATCTCGTTCGCTGTGTCCAGATTGTGTGCTAGTTCGATGTCGTTTTGTTCATTTGTCTGAAGGTTGCAGCGAGCGGTCGGAACCAGTAACTCAGCCGGGATGACCGCCCCGCTCCCGTAGACGAGAGAGAAAGGCGATTGCCCGGTCGCATTCTTTGGAGTAGTCCTGTCGGACCAGAGAATAAGTGGGAGTTTGTCTGCCCATTTGCGTTTAGCTCCTGTGAGGCGTTTCTTGAGGTTGTTGATGATGATCTTGTTGCTGGATTCGGCTTGTCCGTTGGATCGTGGATACCGAGGTATGGATGTGACCAACTTGATGTTCCATTGATCGCAAAAGGCTCGAGTCTTATGACTGATGAATTGGGATCCGTTGTCGCACACGATTTCTGACGGGATGCCAAATCTGCACAAGATATTGCGTTTTATGAATGAAATGACGTGTTGATCTTTTACCTCTCTGTAGGCTTCGACTTCGATCCATTTAGAGAAGTAGTCCGTCATGGCAAGGAAGAAGACTCTTTGACCCGACTCGGGGGGGAGCTTTCCGACGATGTCTGTTGGGCCTGGATTCTCCAAAAAAAATATCAGACCCTCGATCGAGCCCAAGCCCATCGCCATTCGGAAGGTGAAACAATGAAAGCCCAGAAAAGCCGACAAGACTTCTCTGGTCGAGCATCGTCCGACAGGGTCGCGAAGATCCCGCCACGCATTTAATGCCTGGATCATGCAACGTCTTCAACACTTAAACCACCACCATTACCAGCAATTTAATGGCGAAATCTTCGCCATTACGTCCAGCATAGAAGACAAAGATATCGAAGAAGCACAACGGTCACAAAGAGTAAATGGACTTACCATATTGGGATGACAAGAAAGATAAAAATTCAACTCTCACAACTACGCTAGGTACACACTTTCTTACGGAGATAACTCACCAGAATAGCACTCCCGCGGCCCATCTAGCTCTAAAAACGGTTACCTACGTCTGACCCCTGCCGGTCGCCACTCACAAGTCACCTGTCGAGTCCCACCCGATCTCTGGTTTTATTACGATAAGTTGTATCACGATTCAATCCGATTCACAAGACATCTAATAAAATCATCTTGTTATTACATATTTATTTCTTGTTTATCTATTATTTACTTGGTTTGGATTGTTTCCTATCGTCCAGTCGACTAGTTACCCCGTCTAAGGCAATTTAGGTCGTCCGATCTTTTCGTCCCAAAACAATTTGGCGCCCACTGTGGGGCAACTTGTCGATCACCTTTCCGGAATCTTCCAACCATGGCTATTGATACTCCTACTGACAACCAAGAACTATGTCTCGAAGGCGAAATCCAAACCACAGAAAACCCAACCGAAAATCCTACTCCAACCCAGTTCCAAGAACTCTCTCATAAAATGGCCGCCCTTCAAGAGGAACTAGCCCAGCAACGTCAGAAGATCGAAGCCCTAGCCGCTTTGTCAACCCAATCTGAAGCCGAGATTGCGCAACTAACCCGTGAGAACGAGTCTCTTAAGTCGCAGGTACAATCAGTGGTCTTAGGATCTAGGAACGCGCCCGCCCACGACGGCGCCCGAACGCGCCTCAACATGGACAATATCGAGCCAACGCCTCCTAGCGTACGATGTCCCGGACACGCTGAGGGTACATCTCGAACTCCTTTTGCTAGTCCATTTTTGACTAACCATGTCACCTTTCCTACACCGATCGGGTCTGTTGGGGCCCGAATCGACGAAACACAGGTTGCCAGTCCGCCAGATGTCATGGCCCTTTTTCAGCAAACGCTCGACCGACACATGAAGGCGATCGACGATCGTTTCAACAGGCTCCCAGGAGTCCCGCAACCAATCGAGAGAGAAGCGTCCGGCGGATTCGAAGAATCCCCGTTCGTCGAAGAAATCGCAAGGGTCGAGATCCCCAAGAAGTTCCATCTCCCCAACATGGCGACATTCGACGGCACCACCGATCCAGATGACCATATCTCTCTCTATAAACAAAAACTAATGGCTGCATCTGTTTCAAGGGAGAGCCGCGAGGCTGTCATGTGCAAAAGCTTTGGCACGACCCTCGCGGGCTCCGCACTAACTTGGTTTATGCGTTTGCCTCAGGGAGCGATCACATCATTTGCGGATCTGGTCAACTCTTTTAAGAGCCAGTTCGCCAGCAGTCGGAAGCATGAGAAACAATCGAGTGACCTCTACCGAGTCACACAAAGATACAATGAACCTCTCCGAAATTATCTTAACATGTACAACAAAGAGAAAGTGGGGATCCCCCACTGTGACGTCACAACATCTATCGAAGCATTCCGACAAGGCCTGGTCAAAGACAACAATCTCTACGACGAGATTACCAAGTATCCATGCAAAAGTTTCGAAGATGTTCAGGCCAAAACTATGGCCGAGGTAAGGCTGGAAGAAGACCGTGAGTCGCGTAAAGCCTCACGCGGACCCGATCCATCCGATCGCAAACATTCCTCCGACAATCGTCGAGACAGACGCCCACATCCCTATTCTCGTAATCGAAACAAATCAAATCAGGTAAATTCTCTCCAAGATAGGTCACAGGAATGGAGGGACGGTTCTGCGTTGCCTCCTAGGGTCCAGTCTTATAACTTCAATGTTTCCGTGTCGGAGCTCGTCAAGAGTTTCGACAAGTATGGAAAAGACGTAAGATGGCCCCGAAAGAGCGACCGCCCGGACGTCAAGAAGGACATGAGTCGATGGTGTGAATTCCACGGCGACCATGGTCATTCGACCGACGAGTGCATCGCCCTGCAAAAGAGGTCGCTAGGCTGCTCTCACAGGGGCTCCTACGCGACGTCATCTCGGAACGGGCAAAAGCCACCATGGAACGCCGAGATCAGGTAAAACAGAACAAACCCCCATCTCCTGTCCATACGAAAGTTGTCAATACCATTTCAGGCGGATCCGACATATGCGGGAACACATACTCCGCGGCTAAGCGACATGCCAAGGAAAGCAAAGGCGACAAGCCCGAGGCATCAGAACTCAAGCCAAGGAGGGCATCTAACCTTCCGACGGTCACATTCGACGAGTCCGACTCCGACGGGTCGGATAGTCACCATGACGGTCTGGTAATCTCTTTGTCCATTGGTAATTGCTTAATCCGGAGAATACTAATCGATACAGGGAGTTCGACAAACATCTTGACCCTCGATGCTCTCAAAGAAATGGGTCTAGCTAAGAACGATCTAGTCAAGAAGTCGACCCCACTGGTCGGGTTCAGCGGCGAGGTTAAGCACACGACTGGTGAAATCATTCTGACCACATACGCTGGAGGAATCAATCAACAGGTTAAATTCTTAGTCCTAGACTGTCCATCTCCCTATAATTGTATTCTTGGCAGGCCATAGATACACGCTATGAAGGCAGTACCTTCAACATATCATCAAGTCATTAAATTCCCCACTTAGTGGGGAGTCCAAGAAATCAAAGGAGATCAGAGGACCGCAAAGGAATGCTATGTCGCTTCCATGAAGAACGCGGTCGAACACAAGATCGCATAGCAACCACAGATCGGCGAAGGACCTAGTCGATACGTTGAACCAGAAATGGAGAAACTCGACGAGATCGCACTAGACCCTTCAAAGCCAAACCAAACGGTAAGGGTCGGGTCGGACCTGGACGACTCGACCAGACGACAACTTCTCAACTTTCTCAGGACTAATGCCGACTGTTTCGCATGGTCGCATGAGGATATGGTCGGGATATCTCCCAACATTATTACTCATCAATTAAATGTGGATCCATCTCATCCCCCTGTCAAGCAAAAACGCAGGAAATTCGCCCCCGAACGGAACAAAATAATCGACGACGAAGTCAGAAGCTTATTGGAAACCGGAAAAATCGGGGAGGTCCACTACCCTGAATGGCTGGCCAACGTGGTCATGGTCCAGAAGAAGAACAGAAAATGGAGAGTCTGCATCGACTTCACAGACCTCAACAAGGATTGTCCCAAGGACTCGTTTCCTCTGCCTCACATCGACGCCATGGTCGACGCCACAGCGGGACACGAAATGCTCACCTTCATGGACGCCTTCAGTGGCTACAATCAGATCCTTATGGATCCCGACGATCAAGAAAAAATAGCATTCATCACCAGTCAAGGTATCTATTGCTACAAAGTAATGCCCTTTGGTCTGAAAAATGCAGGGGCTACATACCAACGATTGGTCAACAAAATGTTCAAAGACCAAATCGGAGAAACGATGGAAGTCTATATTGACGACATGTTGGTCAAGTCCAAAAAGAAAGAAGATCACATAAACCACCTACGCGACAGCTTCGAGGTGCTCAAAAGGTACAACATGAAACTAAACCCTACTAAATGCTCCTTTGGAGTGTCGTCAGGGAAGTTATTAGGATACATGGTGACACAAAGAGGAGTAGAGGCCAGCCAGAGCAGATCAAAGTTCTCATCAACCTCCGATCCCCCCAATGTGTCAAAGACGTACAGAAGCTCACATGTCGGATAGCAGCTCTGAACAGATTCATCTCCAAATCATCCGACAAATGCAAACCCTTCCACGACGCACTCAAGAAGAACAAGTCCTTTCAATGGACGGAAGAACACGAAGCAGCGTTCCAGAACCTCAAAGAGTACCTGGCCAGTCCCATGTTACTAGCCAAACCTAAAGGCGACGAGCCCTTATTTATTTATCTTGCAGTATCAGAGTCGGCCGTAAGCGCTGTACTGGTCAGAGAGGAGGATGGCAAACAGTCGCCAATATACTACGTCAGTCGGACGCTATTATTAGCTGAAACGAGGTATTCGTCACTTGAAAAGCTCGTACTATCATTGGTAATGGCTTCAAATAGACTCAAACCATATTTTGAATCCCATACCATTACTGTTCGTACTAATCAACCCATGAGAGCTATCATGAGGAAACCCGAGTTCACAGGACGAATGACCACCTTAGCCGACTTTGTGGTCGATTTTAGTCCGACCCTAGAGCAAGAAGCCACTAAAGAAGCGACACAGCTACTCGCGACAGACGAGACAGGTACATGGGAGCTCCACACAGATGGGGCATCGAACGCCAGAGGATCGGGGCTTGGGGTCGTACTGAAATCGCCACAGGGGGACAAGATAGCTCAAGCTGTCAGATGTGAGTGGGATGCGACCAACAACGAAGCTGAATACGAAGCACTCATATTCGGACTCATCCTGGCACGCGACCTAGGGGTCCGAGAGATCGAAGTCGTCTGCGACTCCCTACTGGTCGTAAACCAGATACAAGGTTCGTAGAACGCCAAGGATACCAGAATGGTAGCCTACCTGGAGGTAGCCAGGAAACTAATCGAACAATTCCAGACATTCAACATCCGACAGGTACCCAGGGACCTTAACTCCCAAGCTGACGCACTCGCCAATTTAGGATCCGTCCTAAACCCGAAAGAATTTCCACATATACCATTGGCCCACATCACGACGTCAGCCGTCCCAAGAACATCCGTCGAGTTAACAACATTACTTGAAGAACTCGTCGCCATGGAAATAGACGACCGACCCGAAGAGGACATAATCGACGCCGATGATGACTGGATGCTACCTTATATCAGGTGGTTAAAAGACGGCATTCTACCCGACGACAAGACAGAAGCAAAAAGGCTCAAGGTACAAGTACTATCTTACGATATCGTTGACAATATCTTGTACAAGAGATCTGTTACAGGATTACTCCTGCGATGCCTTAAGACTCCAGAAGTCGGACGTATCTTACAATCGTTACACGAAGGAGAGTGTGGCAACCACATCGGCAGACGAAGCCTCTCCGGAAAGGCCCTACGAAATGGGTACTACTGGCCGACGATGAACGGAGACGCCATGGAATACACTAAGAGGTGCGACGCCTGTCAGCGGCATGCACCCGTACATCATCAACCGTCAGAGCTACTCCATCCGACCTTAGCTCCATGGCCCTTTATGAGATGGGGAATGCACATTGTCGGAAAGCTCCCCCCCGCATCGGGACAAAGAGTCTTCTTCCTCGCTATGATGGACTACTTCTCCAAATGGATCGGAGCCGAAGCCTACAGAGAGGTAAAAGATCAACACGTCATTTCATTCATAAAACGCAATATCTTGTGCAGATTTGGCATCCCATCAGAAATCGTGTGCGACAACGGCTCTCAATTCATCAGTCATAAGACTCGAACCTTTTGCGACCAATGGAACATCAAATTGGTCACATCTACACCTCGGTATCCACAATCCAACGGACAAGCCGAATCCAACAACAAGATCATTATCAACAACCTCAAGAAACGCCTCACAGGGACTAAAGGCAAATGGGCAGACGAACTCCCACTTATTCTTTGGTCCGACAGGACCACTCCAAAGAATGCGACTGGGCAATCGCATTTCTCTCTCGTCTACGGGAGCGAGGCAGTCATCCCGGATGAGTTACTGGTTCCGACCGCTCGCTACAACCTTCAGACAAACGAACAAAACGACATCGAACTAGCACATAATCTCGACACAGTGGACGAAATCAGAGAGAAAGCTCGAATTAGGGTGGTCAGGTTCCAACAACAAGTCACAAGGAGTTACAACAAGAACGTCCGAATCAAGGCATTCAAGGTCGGAGACTGGGTCCTAAGGAAGACATTCCAGAACACCAATAACCCATCCGACGGAAAGCTAGCACCACAATGGGAAGGACCTTACTTGATCACCGAAGTGGTCAGACAAGGAGCGTATCAGTTAGAAGACAAAGACGGACAACCAATCCCGAGGAGTTGGAACGCAGCACATCTCAAGCTATACCATTTCTGAACCGATAAGGTAAAAACATCACGCAAAACTCTATACATCGCATATACATTGCTACCTATCGCATGCTATCATGTATACATTGCCATATGTCGCACATATATCGCATGCTATCGCATATACATTGCCATCTATCGCACATATATCGCATGCTATCGCATATACATTGCCATCTGTCGCATAAATATCGCATGCCATCGCATATACATCGCTACTTTCTTTTACATGTCATCATCTGACACTAAGCGAGGATTTCCTCCTTACAAAAAATACAAATGCAGAACAGCATTTACATTGGACCCCGTCGTCCGCAAATGGACCCAATCGTCCGCCAATGGATCCTGTCATCCGCATATAGCGCTTACATTACACGATCGATCGGATTACGGGGAGATGACAACACAGGCACGTCGGCACACCACCTGCCTTATACAAAACATAAGGTACAAACACCTTATTACATTCACGTAATTAAACATAAGGAACAAACACCTTATTATATATTGCTTACCTCCCCGGCATAATGTCATGACTAACACATACACAAACACGTCGCAGGCCTGCCCTACATACATACACACGGTGAAACCTCACTCGACGGAGCACACGGGTGAAACCAACATACACGATATACTAAACATCGTCGACAACTTCCTCGAAAGTTCGACGAACATGTACAAAACAAACTAGCATGCAATTCTACATGTAAAAACGCATTTGCAGCAAAATAAAAAGCATTTTTATAAATACGCGACCCGCGATAGCGGACGGGTCGCCAAACCACATTGTCTGCCTACACATATGTAGGACTTCATTAAACAGAAATATTCTGCGACCCGCGATGGTGGACGGGTCGCCAAAACATACATTATCCACATGCGCCAAATGTCTAAACCCACACACAAGTGGGACAAACAAAGTCAAGCATCGGGAACAATAACGTTACCGTCGGTAGGGGCTGGCTCCAATGGGGATATCTCATCGGTCGGCTTAGCATCGCCAGAATGAGCTTCGTCCTCATCGGCACCTTCATCAACAGCCTCTTCTCTGATGCAGGCTAAGCAGAATAGCTCCTGACCAGGATCGCCCTTTGGGAACATAGAGTCCAAAGTCTCCTTCTCCGCCTTCAGGTCCCAGAGCTCGTGCTTGCCCTCATTGAACTCTTCAATCATCTCAATGCGCAACTTCACAGCATAGAAGGCCCCCACGTCGCCAGCAATCTGACCGTTGGCGATACGAGCCCGCCTCACTTCATCTTCAACGCCTGCCCGACACTCTTCAAGCTCCCTCTGACACACAACCAACTCTTCATGTCTCTGACGAGGCGATGCTCGATTTCACGGAAGCGGCTCTCCGCTCCTTCTAATTTAGTCCTCAAGGACGCAAGATCGGACTCTGACCTAGCAGCCCGATCCTCGGCCTTGGCGACCATCGCCTTGACGCCAGAATATGCCCCCAAAAGATACTGAAAAGACTACAATCTCACACGGCAACACGACACACGATCAGAAGACATGATCGAACAAAACAGAAAAAAGACAAACAAAAGGACAATTCACCTTCCATGCGGAGCACCCCACTTCACCAATGCAGTCGAGGGGAGAGACGTCATCAACCTCCGACTTCATAGTCGGGTCCTGAGCATGAAAAAGGTCGACAATCGACTACCCAACGGCACCGATCTTGCCAATCCCCTCGGCGGTCATGTCCTTCTTCTTCTTGGATACCTCCACTTCGACGTCGACGGGACAAGCGATCGTTTTCCTCTTAGAACCAGATTTGCCCGGGGCCGTCAGGTCAATCAGAGCCGATTTGCTCGACGCCGCCTTGGCGGCTGCCTTCCTTTGCTCAATCAAACTTTTCCCTGACGCCACCCTCAATCGAGCACTTGACCGACCACCAGGGGAACCTGACACGATAGGACAACAAAAAAGGAGAAATCCTTAAGCACACGACAAAACGAAAAACGTTGAAAAGACTTCTAAAAGCCAAAAGTCTACCTTTCGCATGAGACGATGAAACATTTGACATGTCTTCTTGGGGAGCAGGAGTCGTCGACAGCAAGTTGATGTTCACAAATTTCCTCTCAGACGCAGGAACCTCAAGCACAATCTTCAACAAGCCCTCTGATCGGCTACTCACTTCCAGATCCTCTGGTTCGGGAACTACAAAGAAGAAAAGTTAAAACAAGAGTTAAGACACAAAAACACGAAAGGAAAGGCAAATACATACTATCGACTCGCCACTCCGTCAACAAAAACGGACATTCTCCCTCCTTCTCCAGAGAAGAGCGTTCGATGAAAAAGAACTTCGACCCCCATCCACGGTCGTTGACATCTGGACTCTGCACCAAAGATTTCCGACCAGGTCGAACACGCAACTGAACGCGACAAGAACTCCTCGACCCAATGAAGTAGTTATACCACAGAGCATCAAAATCAAAATCAGCTCCTGTCCGGACATTCACAAGGTCTAAGACCCTAAGAACTCTCCACGCCTGAGGCATCACTTGACATGGCGCCAACGCCAAAGTAGCTAGAAAGTCCCTCACAAGGGGGGGAAAAGGAAACTTGTGCCCTATTCTAAACGGGTAAGAGTAGAAGCAGACCCATCCCTCGTAGCGAGCATCGGCCCTCTCATCTGGATGGGGCAGTCTGGTGACCGTCTCCGGTGGAAAGCCTCCAACTTGGAGCACCTGATCCAGTTCCGCCTGGGACATGGTGCTAATTAACGAATCCGACTCCTTTAGAATGAAACGAGGAGGAGCTTCTTCCCCACGAGAATCAGAAAGAGTCTTCGACGACTCAGAAGCCTCAAGAGAAACGATGTCGAGAATAGAGAGGGGAGGGAATCGAAGAGCTATGGTTAAGGAAAGCAGAAAGCAATGGCAAAGAGAGACCAAGAGGCTTACCAGAAACTTGCGAAGGAAGATGATGAAGAGCAATCAATTCCATCTGCTACGAATTTATGGAGGGAAGTGAAGACCTACAGAGGCGTCGCATCAAGCCTCGATCACGCGCCACGTAGCCCTGAGCGAACGCGCCAAATCGGAAGGTGGAGATCGTGTCTAGAGAAGTTGCCACGGATTCCGGTCAACTTGCCTAAACCGTAAGCCCATAGCAACTTGGGGATATTGTTGGGCCTGGATTCTCCAAAAAAAAAGATCAGACCCTCGATCGAGCCCAAGCCCATCGCCATTCGGAAGGTCAAACAATGAAAGCCTAGAAAAGCCAACAAGACTTCTCTGGTCGAGCGTCGTCCGACAGGGTCGCGAAGATCCCGCCACGCATTTAATGCCCGGATCATGCAACGTCTACAACACTTAAACCACCACCATTACCAGCAATTTAATTGCAAAATCTTCGCCATTACGTCCAGCATAGAAGACAAAGATATCGAAGAAGCACAACGGTCACAAAGAGTAAATGGACTTACCATTTTGGGACGACAAGAAAGATAAAAATTCAACTCTCACAACTACGCTAGGGACACGCTTTCTTACGGAGATAACTCACCAGAATAGCACTCTCGCGGCCCATCTAGCTCTAAAAACGGTTACCTACGTCTGACCCCTGCCGGTCGCCACTCACAAGTCACCGGTCGAGTCCCACTCGATCTCTGGTTTTATTACGATAAGTTGTATCACGATTCAATCCGATTCACACGACATCTAATAAAATCGTCTTGTTATTACATATTTATTTCTTGTTTATCTATTTTTTACTTGGTTTGGATTGTTTCCTATCGTCCAGTCAACTAGTTACCCCGTCTAAGGCGATTTAGGTCGTCTGATCTTTTCGTCCCAAAACAATGTCCATTCCCCATCTCATAAAGGGCCATGGAGCTAGGGTCGGATGGAGGAGCTCTGAAGGCTGATGATGGACGTGTGTGTGCCGCTGACAGGCGTCGCATATCTTGGTGTATTCCATGGCGTCTTTGTTCATCGTTGGCCAATAGTACCCATTTCGTAGGGCTTTACCCGAGAGGCTTCGTCCGCCGGTGTGGTTACCACACTCCCCTTCGTGCAATGATTGCAAGATACGTCTGACTTCTGGAGTCTTGAGGCATCGTAGGAGTAGTCCTGTAACAGACCTTTTGTACAAGATGTTATCTATGTTATCGTAAGAGAATGCTTGTACCTTGATCCTTTTTGCTTCTGTCTTGTCGTCGGGTAGAATGTCGTCTTTCAACCATCTAATGTAAGGTAGTATCCAGTCGTCATTGGTGTCGACGATGTCTTCTTCTGGTCGGTCGCCTATTTCCATGACGACGAGTTCTTCAAGCGATGCTGTTGACTCGATGGATGTCCTTAGGACGGCTGGCGTCATGATGTGGGCCAATGGTATGTGTGGAAATTCCTTCGGATCTAGGACGGATCCTAGATTAGCGAGTGAGTCAGCTTGGGAGTTAAGATCCCTGGGCACTTGTCTGATGTTGAATGTTTGGAATTGTTCGATCAGTTTCTTGGCTACCTCCAGGTAGGCTATCATTCTGGCGTCCTTGGCATTATACGCCCCTTGTATCTGGTTTACGACTAGCAGAGAGTCACAAACGACTTCGATCTCTCGGACCCCTAGGTCGCGAGCCAGGATGAGTCCGAATATGAGCGCTTCGTATTCATCTTCGTTCTTATTCGCATCCCACTCACATCTGACATCTTGAGCTATCTTTTCTCCTTGTGGCGATTTTAGCACGACCCCTAGCCCCGATCCTCTGGCATTCGATGCCCCGTCTGTATGGAGCTCCCATGTACCTGCCTCGTCCGTCGCGAGTAGTTGTGTTGCTTCTTTTGTGGCTTCTTGCTCTAGGGTCGAACTGAAATCGGCCACAAAGTCGGCTAAGGCTTGCGACTTGATCGTTGTCTTGGGCTCGTATTCGATGTCATAACCGCTGAGGTGTATGGCCCATTTGGTCATTCGTCCTGTGAACTCAGGTTTCCTCATGATAGCTCTCATAGGATGATTAGTATGAACAGTAATAGTATGGGATTCGAAATATGGTTTGAGTTTGTTCGAAGCCATTACCAATGATAGCACGAGCTTTTCAAGTGACGAAAACCTTGTTTCGGCTGGTAACAGCGTCCGACTGACATAGTATATTGGCGACTGCTTTCCATCCTCCTCTCTGACCAGTACTGCGCTTACGGCTGATTCTGACACTGCAAGATAAAGAAATAAGGGCTCGTCGCCTTTGGGTTTGGCTAGTAACACGGGATTGGCCAGATACTCTTTGAGGTTTTGGAACGCTGCTTCGTGTTCTTCCGTCCATTGAAAGGACTTGTTCTTCTTGAGTGCGTCGTGGAAGGGTTTGCACTTGTCGGATGATTTGGAGATGAATCTGTTCAGAGCTGCTATCCGACCTGTGAGCTTCTATACGTCTTTGACGCATCGGGGGGATCAAAGGTTGATGAGATCCTTGATTTGTTCTGGGCTGGCCTCTACTCCTCTTTGTGTCACCATGTATCCTAAGAACTTCCCTGATGACACTCTGAAGGAGCATTTAGTAGGGTTTAGTTTCATGTTGTACCTTTTGAGCACCTCGAAGCTGTCGCGTAGGTGGTCTATGTGATCTTCTTTCTTTTTGGACTTGACCAACATGTCGTCTATGTAGACTTCCATCGTGTCTCCGATTTGGTCTTTGAACATTTTGTTGACTAGTCGTTGATACGTAGCCCCTGCATTTTTCAGACCAAAGGGCATTACTTGGTAACAATAGATACCTTGGCTGGTGATGAACGCTATTTTTTCTTGATCGTCGGGTTCCATAAGGATCTGATGGTAACCGCTGAAAGCGTCCATGAAGGTAAGCATTTCGTGCCCCGCTGTGGCGTCGACCATGGCGTCGATATGGGGTAGAGGGAACGAGTCCTTGGGACAAGCCTTGTTGAGGTCTGTGAAGTCGATGCAGACTCTCCATTTGCCGTTCTTCTTTTGGACTACGACCACGTTGACTAGCCATTCAGGATAGTGGACCTCCCTGATATTTCCTGTTTCCAATAAGCTTTTGACTTCGTCGTCGATTATCTTGTTCCACTCGGGGGCGAACTTCCTGCATTTTTGCTTGACAGGGGGATGAGATGGATCCACATTTAATTTATGAGTAATAACGTTTGGAGATATTCCGACCATATCCTCATGCGACCATGCGAAACAGTCGGCATTGGCCCTGAGAAAGTCAAGAAGTTGTTGTCTGGTCGAATCGTCCAAGTCCGACCCGACCCTTACCGTTTGGTTTGGCTTTGAAGGGTCTAGTGCGATTTCATCGAGTTTTTCCATTTTTGGTTCGACGTACCGACTAGGCCCTTCGCCGCTCTGTGGTTGCTATGCGGTCCTGTGTTCGACTGCGCTCTTCATGGAAGCGACGTAGCATTCTTTTGCGGTCCTTTGATCTCTTGGACTGCCCATTCAGTGGGGAATTTGATGACTTGATGATATGTCGAAGGTACTGCCTTCATAGCGTGTATCCATGGCCTGCCAAGAATACAATTATAGGGAGACGGACAGTCTAGGACTAAGAATTTTACCTGTTGGTTGATTCCTCTAGCGTATGTGGTTAGAATGATTTCACCGGTCGTATGCTTAACCTCACCGCCGAACCCGACCAGTGGGGTCGACTTCTTGATTAGGTCGTTCGCAGTCAGACCCATTTCTCTAAGTGAGTCAAGGGTCAAGAGGTTTGTCGAACTCCCTGTATCGATTAGTACTCTCCGTATTAAACAATTACCAATGGACAAAGAGATTACCAGACCATCGTGGTGACTATCCGACCCGTCGGAATCGGATTCGTCGAATGTGACCGTCGGAAGGTTAGATGTCCTCCTTGGCTTGAATTCCGATTCCTCGGGCTTGTCGCCCTTGCTTTCCCTAGCATGTCGCTTAGCCGCGGAGTATGTGTTTCCACATATATCTGATCCACCTGAAATGGTATTGACAACTTTTGTATGGACGGGAGATGGGGGTTTGTTCTATTTTACCTAATCTCGACGTTCCATGGTAGCCTTTGCCCGTTCTGAGATTACGTCGCGCAGGAGCCCCTGTGAGAGCAGCCTAGCGACTTCCTTCCGCAGGGCGATGCACTCGTCGGTCGAATGACCGTGGTCGCCGTGGAATTCGCACCATCGACTCATGTCCTTCTTGACATCCGGTCGGTCGTTCTTTCGGGGCCATCTTACCTCTTTTCCATATTTGTCGAAACTCTTGACGAGCTCCGACACAGAAATATTGAAATTATAAGACTGGACCCTAGGAGGCAATGCCGGACCGTCTCTCTATTCCTGTGACCTGTCTTGGAAAGAGTTTACCTGATTTGGTTCGTTTCGATTACGAGAATAGGGATGAGATCGTCTATCTCGACGGTTGTCAGAGGGATGTTTACGGTCGGATGGATCGGGTCCGCGTGAGCCTTTACGCGACTCACGGTCCTCTTCCAATCTTACCTCGGCCATGGTTTTGGCCTGGACATCTTCAAAACTTTTGCATGGGTACTTGGTAATCTCGTCGTAGAGATTGCTGTCTTTGACCAAGCCTTGTCAGAAGGCTTCGATGGAGGTTGTGACGTCACAATGGGGAATTGCCACTTTCTCCTTATTGTACTTGTTAAGATAATTCCGAAGGGGTTCGTTATACCTTTGTGTGACTCGGTAGAGGTCACTTGATTGTCTTTCGAGCCTCCGACTGCTGGCGAATTGACTCTTGAAAGAGTTGACCAGATCCGCAAAGGATGTAATCATTCCCTGAGGCAGACGCATAAACCATGTTAGTGCGGGACCCGCGAGGGTTGTGCCAAAGCTTTTGCACAGGACTGCCTTGCGGCTCTCCCTTGAAACAGATGCATCCATTAGTTTTTGTTTATAGAGAGAGATATGGTCATCTGGATCGGTGGTGCCGTCGAACGTCGCCATGTTGAGGAGATGGAACTTCTTGGGGATCTCGACCCTTGCGATTTCTTCGACGAACGGGGATTCTTCAAATCCGCCGGATGTTTCCCTCTCGATTGGTTGCGGGACTCCTGGGAGCCTGTTGAAGCGATCGTCGATCGTCTTCATATGTCGGTCGAGCGTCTGCTGGAAAAGAGCCAGGACATCTGGCGAATTGGTAACCTGTGGTTCATCGATTCGGGTCCCAGCAGACCCGATCGGTGTGGAAAAGGTGACATGGTTAGTCGAAAATGGACTAGCGAAAGGAGTTCGAGACGTACCCTCAGTGTGTCCAGGACGTCGTATGCTCGGAGGCGTCGGCTCGATGTTGTCCATGTCGAGGCGTGTTCGGGTGCCACCATGGACGGGCACGTTTCTAGATCCTGAAGTCACTGACTGTACCTGCGACTTAAGAGACTCATTTTCACGAGTTAGTTGCGCGATCTCGGCTTCGAATTGGGTTGACAAAGCGGCTAGGGCTTCGGTCTTTTGGCGTTGCTGGGCTAGTTCCTTTTGAAGGGTGGCCATTTTTTGGGAAAGTTCTTGGAACTGGGTTAGAGTAGGATTTTCGGTTGTGATTGCTGCATCTTGGGTTCCGTCTTCGAGACGTGGTTCTTGATTGTCGGTAGGTGGGTCAATAGTCATGGTTGGAAAGTTTCGGAAGGGTGATCGGCAAGTTGCCCCACGGTGGGCGCCAAATTGTTTTGGGCACGAAAAGATCGGACGACCTAAATCGCCTTAGACGGGGTAACTAGTCGATCGGGTGATAGAAAACAATCCAAACCAAGCAGATAATTGACAAGCAAAGAGTAAATGTAGAATAGCGAGATGATTTTATTAGATAATGTATTGATCGGGTCGAATCGAGATACAACTTATCATAGTTTAGACCGAGTGGTCGTGTAGGACTCGACCGATGACTTTTAGGTGGCAACCGGTGGAGAGTAAGCGCAGATGATTGCTAGAGAGCTAGGCGGGCAGCGTAAGTGTTGTTCTGATCCATTTTTTAGCCAGAATGCTTGTGTCTCCAGCGTTAATGTGTTCGTATCTTCTTATCTTCTTCGTCGTCTAAATATGGTAAGTTCTTTTCCATTGTGACCGTTGTGTTTTTCTAATATCTTCGTCTTCAATGCCGGGAGGAATGGCAAGGATTATGCCATTTAATTGCTGCAATTATGGTGGTTTGAATGTTGTGGAGGTTGCGTGATCTGGGCATTAAATGTATGGCGAGATTCTCGCGATCCTGTCGGAGGGCATTCGACCAGAGAAGTCTTGTCGCCTCCTCTGGGCCTTCTCCTTTGTTCTTCCGATCTGCAATGGGCTTGGGCTCGATTCACTTGACCCATATTCTCCGGGGATGCCAGGCCCAACAACTAACATGTCGTCGATGTAGACCTCCATGGTGTCCCCAATCTGGTCTTTGAACAATTTGTTCACTAGTCTCTGGTACGTTGCCCCTGCATTCTTTAGACCAAAGGGCATGACTTTGTAGCAATAAGTCCCCTGACTAGTGACAAAGGCCGTCTTTTCTTGGTCTTGGGGGTCCATCAGTATCTGGTTATAGCCGCTGAATGCATCCATGAAAGAGAGCATCTCGTGGCCTGCCGTTGCGTCGATCATTGTATCAATGTGCGGTAAGGGGAACGAGTCCTTTGGACATGCTTTGTTGAGGTCCTTGAAATCTATACAGACCCTCCATTTTCCGTTCTTCTTTTCGACCACCACCACGTTGGCCATCCATTCGGGATACTTGACTTCCCTAATCTTGCCTGTCTCTAGTAACTTTTTGACTTTGTGGTCGACTATTTTGTTTTGCTCGGCGGCGAATTTTCTGCGTTTCTGTTTGACAGGGGGAAAACTTGCATCCACATTTAGTTTATGAGTTGTGATGTCAGGGGAAATACCTATCATGTCTTCATGAGACCACGCAAAGCAATCGGAGTTCGACCGCAGGAACTCCACCAACTTTTCACGGGTTACGTCGTCGAGATCGGATCCGACTCTGACCGTCCGGCCTGGCGAGGTGAGGTCGAGAGCAACTTCGGTTAACTTTTCTATTTCTGGCTCGATATACTTGTTCGACCTCTCCTCACCCTGTAATTGCTATGTCGTATTGTTCTCGACCGCTTGCTTCATGGACATCACATAGCATTCCCTCGCGATTCTTTGCTCTCCTTTGATCTCTTGGACTCCCCACTTGGTTGGGAATTTGATCGTTTGATGATAAGTGGAAGGGACCGCCTTCATCGAATGTATCCAAGGCCTGCCAATAATGCAATTATAGGGAGATTCACAGTCTAATACCACGAATTTCACATGTCGGCTGATCCCCCCTGCATAGGTGGTTAGGGTGATTTCACCAAGCGAGTATCGGACTTCACCGCCGAATCCGACCAGGGGTAGCCTTCTTTTGGTCACGTCTGTCTCAGTCAGACCCATCTCTTTTAGGGTGTTGAGAGTGATCAAATCGGTGGAGCTGCCTTTATCGATTAGTACCCTGCGTATAAGACAGTTTCCAATGGACAAAGATATTACCAGACCGTCGTGATGCTCTGCCCATCCACTAGCGTCGGTCTCACTGAAGGTGACTGTGGGCAAGTCGCTTGTTTCCTCGGGTCTTGGTTCAGATGGTGGAGGCACGTCGCCTATGCTTCTTTTGGCGTGGAGCTTTGCCGCGGACTATGAGATCCTGCATATATCAGATCCACCTGAAATGGAGTTGACAATCTTGGCAGGTATAGGAGAGGAAGGGCGTTCGTTTTGTACCTTATCTCTTCGTTCCATGGTAGCTTTGGCTCTATCTGAGATGACATCTCGGAGGAGTCCTTGTGACAGTAGCCTTGCGACCTCTTTTCACAACGTGACGCATTCGTCGGTTTTGTGCCCGTGGTCTCCGTGGAAATCGCACCACCTCGTCATGTCTTTCTGGTAGTCCGGCTTGTCATTTTTTCGCGGCCATCTTACGTCTTTGCCATACTTATCGAACGTCTTAACTAACTCTGCGATCGAAACACAGAAGTTATATGATTGTACCTTGGGGGTAGCGAAGGGTTTTCCTTCCATTCGTGTCCCCTGTCTCGATTTTGATCATCGCGTCCTCGGGGGTATGGCTGTTGACGCCTGTCCCTGCGATTATCAGACGTTGATCTGCGGTTGACTCGATCCGAGTTTGGCTCAGTCTTGAAGGGTTATTCATCCTCTTCCAGTCTGACTTGAGCCATTGTTTTGGCTTGGACATCTTCGAAACTTCGGCTGGGATACTTCGTCAATTCCCGAAACAGCTCGCTGCCCCGGACCAGACCCCATCGAAAAGCTTCGACGGACGTAGGGATGTCGCAGTGGGGAATGGTGACATTTTCCTTATTGTACCTATTAAGATAAGTACGCAGAGGTTCGTTATGCTTTTGGACAATACGATACAGATCGCTAGACTGCTTTCTAGCCTTCGGCTACTAGTGAATTGAATTTTAAAAGCATTGACTAAATCTGCGAAGGATGCGACTGATCCTTATGGCAGATGCATGAACCAAGTAAGCGCCGGCCCCGCGAGAGAAGTGCCGAAACTTTTACACATAACCGCCTCGCGATTGGTCCTGGAGACGGAAATCGTCATGAGCTTCCGCTTATAGAGGGAGATATGATCGTCTGGATCGCTCGTTCCATCATAGCTGGTCATGCTTGGGAGATGAAACTTCTTTGGGATTTCGACCCATGCGATTTCATTGGCGAACGGAGATTCTTCAAAGCCGTCCAACGCCTCTTTCTCGATGGGTTGGGGAACGCCTGGAATCTTCGCGAAACGTTCGTCGACAGACTTCATATGCTCATCGATAGCTTGTTGGATGAGCGTTTGGATGCTCGGCATCATCGTAACTTGTGGACTGGTTACTCGGGTCCTTTCGGAACCGGTCGATGTGACGAAAGAGACATTGTTAGTCATAATAGGGTTGACACGAGTTTCGGGAATACCGGTCGCATGGATTTGGTTTCGCTCGCTTGCTGGCGTCACGACTATACCCTCCATGTCCAATCGAGTTTGGATCCCCTCGAGGTCGGTTGGGCGTCTGCTTCCGGCCGGTGCGGATGCGGCGGATTGTACCTGCGCCTTGAGATGCTCATTTCCGTTATTCAAACAATTAATCGCAGTAATAGAAGTAGCACGGATCGATTCGTTAGTCCGACGCTAGTCGGCTAACTCTTCCTGGAGGGATGACAGGGTTTGCGCCATTTGACGGATATGTTCTTGGGTGGAAACCTCCGTGGTATTGACGACCGTGTCGTCAGCGGTTGTTCCCAAGGTTGGCCTTTCTTCGGAGGTGCTGGGAGGAACGTCGTTCATCATTCTGGATGATTTTTGATGAAGTTTCTGAATGCGAATCAGCTAACGGCCCCACGGTGGGCACCAAATTCGTTTGGGCAAAAAGATATCAAACCTAAATTGCCTTCGATGTGGTGCTATTAGTCGAACGGATCAAATTAGTACTTCAAACAAATCAGAGAACAAAAATGATGAGACGAAATAATGATAATAAAGCTTAGCTATGACGAATCGAAATGGAGAATGTCGAATGGATCCGAACACAATCAAATGAACTTTGCGAGTGTATTGAACGAGCTTCTAGTATATCGAGAGCTATGGAGTTTTAGTACATCAGCAATGGAATAGTTGAGAACGTATCCTACAACGGACTGGTCTTAATCTATTTAAAATGAAAGGATTTAATGCTAGATTTTGGAGGATCATTCGGCCGTTTCAATGCTAAGATTATGCCCATGATTTTCGCTCGGACGTTTCAAAAGAGCCGTTGGTCGTGTCAGCAAACAGGCCGTCTTCTCCGCGTACTGGGCTTTAGCCTTCACTCGTTTATGGGCCGGTCCAACCTGATCAAAATGTGGCCCAACAGTATATTAAATGTTGAACAATGTTTTTTGAATAGTATATGAAGTTGAACAATTATACCATAACAGTTGAACAATTGTATCTTAAAGTTGAACAATTTCTTTTTTATAGTTATACATATGTTTTCACTATGCAACGGTCAGTTTTGATTTTTTTTTTCTGGCCAATTTTTTTTTCGGGATAAAACATTTTTTTTTATTTTTTTATTCTTGTTTTCCTACACGCTTTCCTCATAAAACTGTTTGTGAAAAATTGAACAATTCTCTCTTGAGTTTGAACAATTGTATCTTACAAGCTGAACAACTTTTTTAACAATATATAAAGTTGAACAATTGAACCAGAAAAGTTGAACAATTTAAATTGCATGAAAATTCAAACTTATAACAAAAGATAGATTGAACAATACTTCATTAAAATTTTAACAATTGTCCAATAAACTAGAAGTTTGTTAATAATGTATTATAAACCTAATACAACTCAAAATATTCAAAACATAAACCCTAAATCCTAAATGTGTAGGAAAATAAGAATAGTAAAGACGGAAAAAACGGCCAGCCCAAAAAAATTATTTAAAAAATGAAATTGTTCAACATTAAGATATAATTGTTCAAATTTATATACATAGCGAACACAATTGTCTAACTATAAAAATGAAATTGTTCAACTTTAAGATACAATTGTTTAACTTTTCAGATAATTGTTGAACTTTAATATTGTTCAAATTTTAATTGTTCAACTTTTAACATTCAACTGTTCAACTTTAAGAACTAATTGTTCAATTTTTTCATTAATAATTTATAATGGAAACGTGTAGAAAAAAAATATCTAGGTGTTGACCGGTCAACATTGACCATTGACCGAGATTGGGTGTGGTAAGGTATATGGTAATATGGAAATGATTGGTCTAGAATGCTTATCACGTTTCACCCTAAGAGTGTTCCTCACATGAAGTTAACTCTCCCTCTATATATATTAAAACTGGCTCTTTTTCAGCCACCAGTGCGTTTTTAGGCTCAGTTTATTGAGGTTTGATTTTTTGATTATTTAATTTATTATGATCTATATATATTGGACCTATCTAATTTTAAGCCACCAAAATACTTATGAACCCACAAATCCTATATGTCATTTTGTAGTTAATCCTCTTTAATTTGGTTTTGTTTTTAAATTAATTAAATTTAAACTCTAAAATTCTATCAAGTCTTAACCAAATCTCATTAAATTATATTATGTCAAAGAAATTATCTTATTTTTTTTAACAATACGTATGAACTAATCTAAACCTTATATTTGTTTGTATATTAAATTTCACATTCATTTTCTCCCATGAAGATTGTTATATAATTATTTTAACTTGATATACGAGTCTTATATAGTATTCACAATCAATATAAAAATAGACGGATTGTTTTTTATACAAAAACGATGACACCTAAGGTAATTTTAATAATTTATTAAGATTATGTTATTTCGAAACCGTAAATTATTAATATGATTTATTTTGATACTCTAACAAAATTAATTTTTTTACTTATTTAATAATTACTGATACAAAACCCTTCATATATGTCGATGTGATTAGTTTAAATTAATAAGTTTAAATGTTTTAATCTATTGACCTTATCAAATCCTACTAGATCTTCCTAACAACATCTTACAATTTTACTTCTCTAGAATTATGTTGCTAACAAATCTATTGAGTTGTTATCATATTAAATTTAAAATACCTCAATGAATTAATAATTGTTAGTTTATCTATCTAATTTTGAAACTAATTTAATTTCTTTACGAGCTATCATAGGCACGAAGTAAAATACTATTCAAAAACATTAAAAAAAACATAATTAACTAATTTTAAAGGAAAATGTAATACACCAATAAGTAAATTTTAAGGACATAAGATAAGCAAGTGAAACAACTTTAATATTATTTTGAAATTAGGCCCAATTTATAGAATAATATAAACAAATTAATATAATTCAATAAGTTTTTTATGCAAACAACGTGTATAAAAGTTAAAAAGATATTTAAAATAACAATCAATATTTTGTATTTATAAAATAGAATCTAAATTAATGTGGTTAGGAAAAGAATTATTCAATAAAATAATATCAAATTTATTTTGTATTTGCTTACAATGTACTTCATCTATTTATTTTAAAAGTTATTTTGAAAATAAATCTTATACTCGTATGGATTAGTTCATATCTCCTTTCAGATTTTTCATTACTAGAATTTAGAAATAAAGAATATTAAAAATTTGTAATTTGAACAGTTCTCTCAATTTCTTCTATACACTTTCAATTCGGAATTCGCAGTCCATTATTTCTTTTCTTTTGTATATATTTTTGAACTTTTATTATCTCTCATTTTAGAGCTTCTAATTTATTTATACATATATGTACTAAAGGAGAAGCCCCTCGCCGACCACTTGGACTCACATTGATTTCCCCTACATGTCGGACTCTAGACTTGTCATATCGTCCAACCTTTAAAAAAAGGAATAGATATCACCTTAGTCTTTTACTATTTCATAGCCGATCACATATATCTTATATTTCATATTTTTAAGCAAATAAAAAATAATATATATTGAGGCAATCATTTGACATATATTTAGGCCGTTGATATTTAACGCCCGGGGGTAAATTCCTATTTACCGCCTTGGTTTGTCTGTCACGGACGGATGACACTCATCCGTCATGGACGACACTCATCCGTCACAGACGACTTACTGTATATAGATACGACAACCTCGTCTCCTCCGTCTCATTCACAGCAAACACGCCTCCTTTCGTCTCTTCCTCTTCGATCCGTCACGTATCAATCGCATTCGTCCGTCACGATCCGTCAGGTTAGTTAAATTTTTACTTATTCTTGGCTTAGTTTAATGGTGTGTTGAAATTGTTGTATTTGTTTGCAAATTTTTGATGAGTTAGATTTTAGGGTTTACATGTTTAAGTGTTTAATGTTGGATTTGAACATGTTTGAATGGAAAAATGTCTGTTTTTGAATCTGGATTCGCGCATGGGAGAATTCTAAGTAGCTTTTGAATCTGGATCTGGCTGCTGTTGTGTCGGAGGGGAAGACTGCTCCGTCCGTGATGGATGGATCGGCTTGATCCATCACGGACGGATTGTCTTGATTTGTCACGGACGGATCGTCTTGATCCGTCAAGCATGGATCGTCTTGATCCGTCACGGATGGATCGTCTTGATCCGTCACGGATGGATCGTCTTGATCCGTCATGGACGGATCTGCTGACGGATCACGCAGATCCTAATCTGTTGTGTCCTAATTTGTTGTTGGTTCCAAGTTACTGTTGTCTAATAAATCATTTTTACCTCAACTTAATTAGTAATGTTTTGTTTATTGTAGGGTTACTTCAATAGTCTATCAGGATACCTTAGGGTTACTTCAATAATTCATTTTATGTTGTTTTTATTGTTGTTACAAATGGATAACCAAACAAGATGTGCCCGTCATCGAAGGTGGAACACCGTCCGTGAGGGACAAGGAGAAGAATAAGAACAGGACACCATCGTATACCGAAGAAGGGAACCTTCGAAGAAGAAATTAAAAAAAAGGCGACGGAGCAGGACCGAGTATGGTACATCACCCGACCATACCGGTATATGCAGACCCGCCATTGAACATCATGTCGTTTAACGATCCACCCATATACCAGACAATTAATCCGAATGTGGTAAGTAACTATATATATGCTTAGTTAATTAAACTATTACATTATTTAATATTATTTCTAATATTTTTTTATAGGATCCGACATGGTATGTACCTCATGTACCTGAACAACCTAGTGGTTGGCCCGTATGGTCGGGAGATATGAGTGGGCAATGTGTTTGGCCCGCTCAGCAGCCTAGCTTTGAGGAATCAACGGTTTCTAGACAGCCTAGGCAGGCTAGATAGCCTAGGAAGACTAGATAGTGTAGACAAGCTGGAGGGCGTGGAGGGGATGCTATCGATCTGAAGTTGGTAAGACCTGTAGCGGGAGGTCCAGAGAACCCAGACCTGTTGTTTAGCTTCACAGCCCACACAACATACTTCATTTATCAGGACATCGTAAGTTATCAAAACTTGATATTGTTATTAAATTATTTCCCTATTTATTTTTGTATCTAACATTTTCTTTTATAGGAGCGAGAAACTCTCACATTTCAGCACATGCACGAGCAACTAAGGAAATGGAGGCTAGACGATGACTCTCCATGGTGTGATCTGGCCCGAAACATCGGCATCACACATCTGTAGGACCTGATCTACACTTATGTAGATCAGCCTTTGATTTCTGCTTTTGTGGAGCGATGGCAGTCGGAGACCAATTCATTTCGTATGCCATTTGAAGAGATGACTATAAGTCTCCTGGATGTCTACATGATTTTGGGCCTCAACATTGATGGTTATGGAATGGGACTTCCTCACCAGGATCGTATCAAGGGCAAAAATGAATTGTTCAATGAACAAGTATAGAGGGCAATGAAGTTCTTTGAGTTGACACCCGAAATGGCACAACGTGGACTCACAGCAGAAAACCTGAAAAAATCATTGCTTGAACACAGAGTTGGATGATGAGAGGATCGCGTCGGGTTATCTGTTGTACTTGATGGGCTCGACCCCCTTTTCCGACAAGTCCCAACACTTGTTGCCCATGCCTAATCTGACCTATGTGAGTGACGTTCATGCTACTAGCGATCTTTCTTGGGGTTCCGGAACATTGGCATTCATGTATCGTTCATTAGGCGAGTGTTCACGCCATGAATGTCGTCAGATGTCGACCTGCTACACAATGTTGTTGGTAAGAATTGTGTTGCATATTGTTTTTATATTATTTAATTAAATTTATGGTATAGGTTGATATGTTTGTAAAAACAAATTTATGTACAGGCTTGGATATATCTGTACTTCCCAAGCCTTCATCCTCCACAGGATCCTTGCTTCGAATTCAATGTGGCATATGCAAGGCGATGGAACCCTGTGTAGACTCGTAGTGGACAAAGAACAAACTACATGGAGCAGCTAGATTTAATGCAACCTTGGCAAGTAAGTATCATATGATGGGTGACAGGGCTAAAGTCGTGATGCCTATCAAATAAATCCCAAAATACCTACTAAGTAGTATAGTAAGCAAGACAGGGTCGATCCCACAGAGAGTCAGGTTATCAATTTGTGCAATTTGTTATTACCAACTAGGAACTAGGGGGGGTTTGTTTGTGTTTCGTAACAAGCAATAAGAAAGCAAATACACAGTCCGTAAATAATGGTTGTAAATAATAAGGGAAAAAGCGCCACACTTAACAAAGATCCACACAACAATAGAAAGGTCGATCACGGAATTCTATCAATCTCAAGTTCTTAATATTCCTATAGTTGTTCTTATCCCGATCATAGATAACTATTAGTTCTACCAGCCCTAATAGTACTTATCACTAAATCAAATCCGAAAACCTTCAGGACTCAATAAAGCAATAGCAATGAAACAAGGATTCAACAAGATACATGCAATAGAAACAACCCGTTACTATAAGCATGCAATTAACTCTCTCTCATAATTATGCGCTCGGATCCCCTATACGCACAATCGTGTTCGCTACTAGATATGCAACCCGAACCCGGAATCACAAGTCCTAGCAATTAGGAAGATATCAATAAACCTAGGTGATCAATCTAGATAAATCAACATAGACCAATAAACAATCAAGCACAAGAGAATTAATCCAACTAGATAGGAAAATGAACAAGAGTAGAAAACTCACAACCAATCAATTGCTGGCTTCAAACTGTCAAGTGCAACAATGGAGGTTTAGTTCTCCATTAGGGTTTGTGAGAAAAACGTAGAAAGGTGGCAACTAGGGTTAGAGAATAGATGATCCTCTAAAAAAGTCTTAAACCTAACTTAAATACTAAAGTAATAATTCAGAAAATAAAGAAAAGAAAAATAACAATCTTGGAAATAAAGTTTCGGAAATAAAATAAAACGGGAATAAGAAAACTCGTAAAAGACTTTCAGCGCGTCTCTACCGCGGGTGCGGTGGCTCCACCGCCGGGTGCGGCCATTTTACAGAAACTCTAGTTCTCTGACGATCTCGCCGCGGGTGCGGTGAGGCTGGCGCTGGGTGCGGCCATTTAACAGTAGCTTGTCTTCTTTCTGCTCCTTCCACCGCTAGCGGCGGTGGCCTTCGGCGCGGGTGCGGCAAGGCTCCAGAACGTCTCCTCGTCTATGGCTCTTCCTTGCGATCTCTCGCACCGCTCCTCAACTCGTCTCTTCACTCCTTTGGCGTCTTTCCTTGGTGGCTTCCTTCTTCGGTGTCTCCTAGATATCCAAAATCACTCAAACACCTCCATAAACACTACACTTCGCCTCCAAACGCCTTGCACATGAATGTGCCTAGATCTACCCGAATGGCACCAATAAACCCTCTAAAGACTCTTACTTAAGCCCTACAAAGTAGTGCTTATCAAATTCCCCCATGCTTAGACCTTTGCTCGTCCTCGAGTAAACTAATAAAGAGTCTACTCCTCCAATGCAACACCCAAGGTCTCAGGAAGCATATCCTCCAACTAAGAGTCACCTAACCCATGCCAAAACTCCTGGCGCCAATCTCATCTACAACACATCCTCGTCATCAACAAACCTGGGGGCAAGCAGAGTACTTCCCCCAAGCTTAACCCGGACATCCAATAGTGTGAGTAACCTCTAATCCTAGCCTCCATCTATGACTCCTTATGCCTCCCAGAGTGACCTACCCGACAATCCTTATTTGACTCCTCTTCTTATGATGCCTCGCCAAGAATAAAGAGAAATCCTAAAATCACTCTTCTTATTTTTCGCTCATTTTGCCAAGGCGCCCTTTCGGGTTTTCACCAAGCCACTCATATTTTTTTTCATAGATGTGCTCACATAAGCTCACGTCACTCTTGACCTCATATTACCCCAGTCTAGCACTGGTCCGGGTCACCTGCTTTTTACCTGAGTTGCCCTTTCGGGTTTTCAACTCATCCCAGGATTTTCTCTGCCTTTTCTCATCTTTTTGGCTTTTTCGTTTTTTTTTTAGAGTAGAAAATAGAATGCAATGCAGAATCCGAGAACTGTACAAAAACACAAAGAGTGGAAACTAAAACTGTACATAACGATAAGTAATGAATCTACTCCCTCCCCCATGCTTGAAGTGCGCATTGTCCTCAATGTGTAAATAGAAGACAATCATAATAAAGGGGGGAAAAGAAAGTAAACTCACTGCGGTGGTGGGCCCTACGGCCAAGGGTACTGGCCGAAATACTGTGTCTGCTACTCCCCTAGCCTCTGGAGCCGCTCATCCATCTGCTCCAACCTCTCGTCCTGCCTGTCCAACCACTGGAAGGGCTGGCTCTGGAACCCGTCAAAACGGCTGTCAAAGCCCTGCTGCCAAGTCTGCTGCTGCAGACTCATCGCCTCCATCTGGCGATACATCATATCCTGCCATGGGTCCATAGGTGGGGCATCCGGGCCAGCAGCGTCCATCTCTTCATCCTCAGCTGCAGCAGGGGCCTGGCTCGAGCTACCAGCAGCTCTCCTCCTCTGTCGAGGCCTGGCCCCCTAATCCACAAAATCTGCCGCAACCGTCTCCAATGGAGTTGGGGTGGGGTCGGGATGCATGTACCACCCTCTGTATGTGGAGCTGTATGGGATCTCTCTCAGGAGGAACATGAGGTGGCTCCTGTCAGAGTAGGAGCACCAGAATGTCTGCTTCCTCGTCACCCGCAACATGTGATTCGCCTTCAGCCGGGTGACGTCGAACACGTGCGAGATGATGGGCTCCTCGCTATCCTCCACCTGGAGGGCTGTCTCAGCAATACGGGTGATCAAACCACCCTGAACAATGTCCCGCCTCTCTCCCCGGAGGGCCTCGAGGATGAGCGTCAGCCAGTCCGGGACAAATGTAGCCTGGGGCAAGGCACAGTATAGCCAGTGGAGGTCCTTCAGGGGGACCTTGTTGTCCTCCTTGTGTCCCAACAGCGTCCCCATAATCAACTTGTGGAGCAGTCGCAGACATGGGTGAGTAAACTTGTTATTGTATTCGTCACCCACGTGGTATGTCTGCCCAGTGGCTCCCACCCAGAAGTCAACCAGAGCGGCCTCGCTCGTTCCCTTCATCCACTCATCAGTGGGGGGCCTAGTTACCCCGATAGCAGCCCTCGCCTGCTCAGTGTCTACCGAGTACTCTTTCCCCTTATACTTGAATGCGATCGAGACAAGATTCTCACCATCCATGGTGAGTCTAAACGTGGAGATGAAATGCCTCGACACAGTCTCGAATGTGGGGGCAGACATATCAACAAAAACCCCCAGGCCCATCTTCTCCAGACACATCTGCGTGCAATCGAGTAGCCCCAGAGCCTCAAGAGTTCCCCTATCCAGGAACTTAGTCGGGACCACAACCCGCTTATTGACAATCACCAATTTCTCCTTCTCTGTATCGGTCATCCCGACTCTCCTCGATCTCGACATGCTATGAATTAACGATGTAGAGAGCAAGAGACAAAGGAGGACTCACGAAACGAAGACGGAAAAGCTGCTGGGGGTCTGCCGCGGGTGCGGTGAGGGCAGCGCCGGGTGCGGCCAAATAACAGAAAACAGGCACTGGTAGTCTCGCCGCGGGTGCGGTGAGAGAGATGCCGCCGGGTGCGGTGCATCTGGGCAATTTTTCGAGCGAGCGAAAATGGCTTCCTTGAATTTCCTTCGCCTTCCACGAGCCGGGGTTGGGTCTAGGGGTTGGGTCTCGGTTTGGGGAGGGTTGATTTGGCTTGGGTGGTTCAGATCCGTCGCGGGTGCGGTGGATTTTGGTGGGTGCGGTGTTATGGTTATGGGGTTGAAGGTGTGGTTTGGAGATGGGTTTTTTTTTTTTGGTGAGAAAGGTTGGATTTGCTGCGGGATTACGGGTATGTGGAGGAAATGGCGAGATTTGGACGAGAAAGGTGTGGATTCGGTGGGTGTTTGGGGTGTGGGGGAATTTTGGGTTGAGAGGAGGCAAAGGGAGGTCGTGAGGGGGATTGTGAGGAAGAGAGGTGAGGGAGAGGGGTTAGGTTAGAGAAGGAGAGGAGGGAGGTCGTACCAGCCGGGGCCCACAAAATTTATTATTATTATTTTATTTTTTTTTATTTTGAACGATGCTACAGGGGGCTTGCCGCAGGTGCGGTGATGTGGCCGCCGGGTGCGGTGGGCCTCCAGGAACTCCATTCGTCTTATTCTTCGAACCTGCAAGTTAGTTCGCAAGCGAAATCGAAAAGAAAGAAAGCACTACCTAACTAAGCTCTGAAAGATGAAAAGACAAAAGAAAAGGAAAGAAAGCAATACCTCGGGTTGCCTCCCGAGCAGCGCCTTGGTTCACGTCGTTGGCTCGACGTAGACTCTCGTCTATTCATTTTCAGCACTTGGCTCCTCTAGAGCCATCTCATCAATCGCCTCAGTGGGGAAACCCTCATGGTAAGGTTTTAACCTTTGACCATTGACCTTGAATGTCTTCTGGGTTGTCGGCTCGATCAGGTCAACGGCGCCATGTGGGTAGACCTCTGCGATAATATATGGTCCTATCCACTTCGACCTCAGCTTTCCCGCAAAGAGTTTCAGGCGAGATTGAAACAAAAGGACTTTATCACCGGGGTGGAAGTCCTTTCGCAAGATATTCTTGTCATGCCATGCCTTGGTTTTCGCCTTATAGATGACAGCGTTGTCGTATGCGTCAAGGCGTAACTCCTCCAACTCTTACAGTTGAAGCTTGCGAAACTCTCCTACCTCATCAATCTGCATGTTGCACTTCTTCACCGCCCACCATGCCTTGTGTTCCAGCTCCACAGGTAGATGGAAAGCTTTGCCAAATACGAGTCGGAAAGGAGACATCCCAATTGGAGTCTTGTAGGCAGTGCGGTAAGCCCACAATGCGTCGTTCAGCCTCAAACTCCAGTCCTTCCTATTGGGTGCCACTGTCTTTTCAAGAATCGTCTTGATCTCTCTATTGGACACCTCAGCCTGCCCATTGGTCTGTGGATGATAGGCAGTGGAAACCTTCTGTGTGACGTGATATTTCTTCAGCAGGGCGGTCACAGTCTTGTTGCAGAAATGGGTTCCCCGATCACTAATCAAAGCCTTGGGGATCCCAAACGTGGAAAAATGTTCTATTTCAAGAAACCTGCCACAACTTTAGAATCATTAGTCTTGGTGGCCTTCGCTTCCACCCACTTGGAAACGTAGTCCACCGCAAGCAAAATATATAGGTTCCCATAAGAACTAGGAAAGGGTCCCATAAAATCAATACCCCACACATCAAAGACCTCACAAAAAATCAAAGAAGACTGAGGCATCTCATTCCTCCTAGAAATATTCCCCATCCTCTGACATCTATCACAAACTTTGCAAAACACAAAGGCATCCCTAAAAATGTGGGGCCAATAGAAACCTGCATCTAATACTTTTCTAGCAGTCTTATTCGCGCCAAAATGACCCCCACATGCTTCAGAATGACAAAAGCTAAGGATAGATTGTACCTCGTTATCCGGAAGACATCGATGGATTACCTGATCGACACAGTGTCTCTAGAGATAAGGATCGTCCCAGATGTAGTACCGAGCTTCTCTCCGCACCTTCTCCCGTTGCGCCTTGGTATGATCCGGGGGAAATTCCCCACGAACCAAGTAGTTCACGATGTCGGCGTACCATGGCCGGAAGGACCGAATCCCGAGAACGGACATGTGGAAGTACGCCTCGAGCGAAGAAGCGCTCACAGCACAAAAATCTTGATCTGTCTCTCTTGCCGCGGGTGCGGCATGTGACACCGCCGGGTGCGGCCAAATAGCAGAAACTTGGGCTTGTGGTTCTGTCTCCCCGCCGCGGGTGCGGTGGCTCCACCGCCGGGTGCGGTGTTGTTCCATAATATCCACTCGAAAAAGGGTGTCGTCCGGGAAGTTTCCATGGATGGGAGTTTGCTTCCCGGGCTTGTCCTCCTCGTTCACCAACCTACTCAAATGATCCGCCACCAAGTTCTCCGCTCCTTTCTTGTCCCGTATCTCCACATCGAACTCACTCAGCAGGAGAACCCATCGAATCAATCGCGGCTTCGCCTCCTTCTTCGTCATTAGATAACGAAGGGCGGCGTGATCCGTGTATATAATCACCTTCACTCCCAAAAGATATTGCCTGAATTTCTCCAAGGCAAACACCACAGCCAGCATCTCCTTCTCAGTAGTGGAGTAGTTTCTTTGTGCGCCATTCAGAGTCATGGACGCGTAGTGAATCACATGAGAGGCTCTTCCCTCTTTCTGTCCCAAAACTGCTCCAACTGCATAATCGCTGGCATCACACATGATCTCGAACGGTTTTGACCAGTCCGGTGCTTGGATGATTGGTGCACTTGTCAGGCGTTCTTTCAAGCAATCAAACGCCCTCTTGCACTCCTCATTCAAATCAAATGTCACCTCTTTCTTCAGAAGCTCGCACAAGGGTGATGAGATCTTGGAAAAGTCCTTGATAAACCTGCGATAGAAACCTGCATGGCCTAGGAAGGAACGAACTTCACGCATATTAGTAGGATAAGGCAAAGACTGAATTACATCAATCTTCGCCTTATCGACCTCAATACCCTTAGCAGAGACAATATGACCTAACACAATCCCTTGTTCAACCATAAAATGACACTTTTCAGAATTTAAAACTAAGTTAGTTTCAACACATCTTTTAAGCACAAGTGTCAAATGGTCCAAACATTTATCAAAGCTATCCCCATGTACCGTAAAATCATCCATGAATACCTCAATAAAATTCTCAATATACTCAGAGAAGATACTAACCATACATCGTTGAAAAGTACCGGGTGCGTTACATAATCCAAAAGGCATTCTGCGGTATGCAAAAGTGCCAAAAGGACATGTAAAGGTAGTCTTCTCTTGGTCTTCTGGCTCTATGGCCACCTGGAAGTATCCTGAATATCCATCTAGAAAGCAGTAGTAGGGGCACCCAGCAAGGCGTTCTAGCATTTGATCGATGAATGGCAAAGGGAAGTGATCCTTTCGAGTTACCGCGTTCAGCTTGCGGTAATCAATGCAAACTCGCCAGCCCATCACCGTCCTTGTAGGGACCAACTCTCCTTGTTGGTTCTCAACCACTGTAATACCTCCCTTCTTGGGAACAACCTGAGTGGGGCTGACCCAACGACTGTCGGAAATAGGAAAGATCATGTCCGCTTGAAGGAGTTTCAGCACCTCCTTCTTCACCACCTCCATCATGGGTGGGTTCAATATCCTCTGTGGTTGTCTGGACGGCTTGGCGTCATCTTCTAGGAGGATCCGATGCATGTATTTGACTCCTCTTCTTATGACGCCTCGCCAAGAATAAAGAGAAATCCTAAAATCACTCTTCTTCTTTTTCGCTCATTTTGCCAAGGCGCCCTTTCGGGTTTTCACCAAGCCACTCATATTTTTTTTCATAGATGTGCTCACATAAGCTCACGTCACTCTTGACCTCATATTACCCCAGTCTAGCACTGGTCCGGGTCACCTGCTTTTTACCTGAGTTGCCCTTTCGGGTTTTCAACTCATCCCAGGATTTTCTCTGCCTTTTCTCATCTTTTTGGCTTTTTCGTTTTTTTTTTTTTAGAGTAGAAAATAGAATGCAATGCAGAATCCGAGAACTGTACAAAAACACAAAGAGTGGAAACTAAAACTGTACATAACGATAAGTAATGAATCTACTCCCTCCCCCATGCTTGAAGTGCGCATTGTCCTCAATGTGTAAATAGAAGACAATCATAATAAAGGGGGGAAAAGAAAGTAAACTCACTGCGGTGGTGGGCCCTGCGGCCAAGGGTACTGGCCGAAATACTGTGTCTGCTACTCCCCTAGCCTCTGGAGCCGCTCATCCATCTGCTCCAACCTCTCGTCCTGCCTGTCCAACCGCTAGAAGGCCTGGCTCTGCAACCCGTCAAAACGGCTGTCAATAGGAAGCTTACCGTTCACCTCTATCTGAGATAAGACTGCCTGCATGTTAGTTGACAAAGCATATTCCGTGTGGAACTCATCTATGTCATTCTCAATAATAGATTGCAACTCATCAATACCAGAAATATCAAAGACATCTTGTACAATGGGTTCAATCACATCAATAGAGCACAAAGAATGGTCATCAATAGGGTGTTTCATAGCATCATAAATGTTGAATTGAACCACCTCCCCATCGAATTCCATAGTAAGTGTCCCACTTACATAATCTATCTTAGTCCTAGCAGTTTCTAAGAAAGGCCTTCCTAGCAGAATAGGGGCCGCATGCTCATCATGTTCCATATCTAGGACAAAGAAATCAGCAGGGAATATCAAATTGTCAACCATGACCAAAACATCCTCAACTACCCCCTTAGGGTAAACACTAGACCTATCAGCAAGTTGCACAACAATTCCTGTTTCATGCAAAGGTCCCAATCCAAGAGATTTATAGAGAGAGAAAGGCAACACATTAATAGAAGCTCCTAGATCAAGCATAGCTCTATCAAATTTAGTATCACCTATAACACAGGGAATGCTCACCATACATGGATCGGTGCACTTCTTGGGCATACGCCGCTGGAACACTGCAGAGACGCGCTCGCTCACCTTGACCTTTTGTTTGCCCTTCAGCTTTTGGTTCCTCTTTATCGTGCAAAGCTCCTTCAAGAACCGAGCATACTTGGGGATGCTCTTCACTAGCTTGAGCAATGGGATGTTGACCTCGCACTTGCTGAATGTCTCAAAGAGGTCCTTGTCATCAACTACCCTTCTCTCCTTGAGCGCCTCTGGAAAAGGGGCGGGTGGCTTCTCGGAACCGAGAGGAGGGAAGTATGGACGAACGTAATCGTCGACGTAAGGCTCATTAGCAGTCCCAGAAGACTCACCGCGGGTGCGGTGATCCTCTAAAAAAGTCTTAAACCTAACTTAAATACTAAAGTAATAATTCAGAAAATAAAGAAAAGAAAAATAACAAACTTGGAAATAAAGTTTCGGAAATAAAATAAAACGGGAATAAGAAAACTCGTAAAAGACTTTCAGCGCGTCTCCACCGCGGGTGCGGTGGCTCCACCGCCACCGCCGGGTGCGGCCATTTTACCAAAACTCCAGTTCTCTGACGATCTCGCCGCGGGTGCGGTGAGGCTGGCGCTGGGTGCGGCCATTTAACAGTAGCTTGTCTTCTTTCTGCTCCTTCCACCGCTGGCGGCGGTGGCCTTCGGCGCGGGTGCGGCAAGGCTCCAGAACGTCTCCTCGTCTATGGCTCTTCCTTGCGATCTCTCGCACCGCTCCTCAACTCGTCTCTTCACTCCTTTGGCATCTTTCCTTGGTGGCTTCCTTCTTCGGTGTCTCCTATATATCCAAAATCACTCAAACACCTCCATAAACACTACACTTCGCCTCCAAATGCCTTGCACATGAATGTGCCTAGATCTACCTGGATGGCACCAATAAACCCTCTAAAGACTCTTACTTAAGCCCTACAAAGTAGTGCTTATCAATGGGGTTTATGTCTCATATTAAAGTATTACAATTGTGTGAAGGTACTTACGACTATGTTGATTGCATCCAATTTTGTATAGGTTGACTGACAGCCCTATGGTTATGTTAATTACAGTATGTCGGAGTTGGCTCCTGCCTTTTATCATGTTGACGTGACCGAAATATGCAATGCAAATATCGTTGAATGGCCTAGTCAAAGTAAATGTCCTAACAGACCTACTAAATGGATGTATAGTAAGCAAGTAAGGGTCGAACCCACAGGGAAGATCTGATGAAGTATACAATTATGATTCACAAGTAACAAGGAAGGGGGGTTTTAGTTATCAAGGAGAATAAAGCAAGCAAGTTTGATTGAGTTGAGAATATGATTGGGGAAAAGAGTTCCACTAGAATGAGATCCACAATACAGAGATATAATTTGATCACTGAAATCTATTCAATCCAAGTTCTTTCACTATTCTTATGGTTGTTCCCACCCTGATCTTAAGTACTACCAATTCTCACAGTTGTTGATAGACTTATCACAATATCAATGGAAGAAAACCTTACCACCAATAAAGCAATAGCAATGCACACAAGGATATAGGATACATGCAAATAGAAGAAAACCTTACTACTTAACATGCAAATGATTCTCACTCACGATTGCGCACTCGTATTCCACTATATGCAACAATCGTGTATGCTACTAGATATACACTCGTATTCCACTATATGCAAATCCTAGCAATTGATAAATAGTATTCAACCTAGTTGATCAGGCTATAAGGAATAACAATAAATCAATATTCAATATAACCAAGAGAATCAAACCAACACTTATAAGAATAGGAACAAGGAATAGAAATCTCACAAACACATCAACTGTATTGCTTCAAACGTCTAGTAGAATAAGGGGAAATTAGTGCTCCATTCAGAGGTGAATGAAACCCTAATAAGAAAAGTAAATTGCTGATAAAAGTAAAGTTGCGTGATTTCCGAGTGTTCTCTCTTCTTAACCTAGAAAAGGGTCTTAAATAGGCTTAGGAAAAATAAGTTAACCTAATGCAAATAACAAAGGAAATAAAATAATAGAAATAAGGAAATCCAAAATGCATAAAATGAAATAAAATCCTTCTGGCCGCGGGGCGTTACGTGCCTCACCGTGGGGCGGTGGCTTCTTCTGGCGCGGCCAACTCTTCTCTGAGACCCACCGCCGGGTCGCGGTGGCATCTGGCGCGGGGCGGTGAAATCGCCCACTCCTTCTTTAGCTCCTCTTCTTCTTCTCTTCTGCTCTTCATTACTACCAAGTGTTGGTAGCCTTCTCTAATAAACTCTAGCAGAACCTCATCCATCTTCATCATCTCCATCTCCATCTCCGTCTAAGATGTAAATCCCTGGATATCTTCACTTTTCTCCACAACTTCTGGATCACAGACTTAGCCTCAAAATTCATCCTAAACTCCTCCAAATGATGCTAATAATTGCTAGTAAAGGTGCATGAAATGACACCTATCAAATTCCCCCATACTTAGACCTTTACTCGTCCCGAGTAAGCTAATGATAAACCTACTCTCTCAATCAAACACCAAGGTCTCAGGAAGTACAAGAAAATATGACACCAACAATTACAACATATCAACAATTAGCTCCAGACAACCAAAACAAGTGATGCAAAGATAATTCTAATCCTAACTCCAATCTAGCTCCTTATCGCTCCAAGAGTGGCCTACCCGAGTCCTCCTTATGACTCCCCTTCTTATGATGCCTCGCCAAGAATAATGAGAAATCCTAAAATCACTCTTCTTCTTTTACGCTCATCTTGCCTATGCGCCCTCTCGGGTTTTCACCTAGCCACTCATTTCATTTTGCTAGATATCTCACAAATACTCGCATCACTCCAGTCCATTTTTGCACCGGTCTATACCAGTCGGACTACCTACTTATTACCTGAACCGCCATATGAAGACCAAACTAAATCACCATCCCTGCCCAATGGTTTCAGCATCGAGCACACTTTCATGTGCGCCATATCATACACCGCGTGAGCAACAGGTCGAGGAATCCAATCGGTAGCTATAATGTCAGCACAAAGAAGGGTGATCAAACCACCCCCGCAAATATCACGTGGCTCACCATCACGAATCCTCTTCAGGAAACCCAGAAAGAGGGTAGCCCAACACGGCGTGTACGTAACAAGCTCCAAGATGCTCAAAAACCACTAAAAATCCTTCAAAGGGACCTTACCATCATCAACATGGCCAAAGAAATCTCTCATCAACACCTTGTGGATCAACCTTAGGCAAGGGTTCACCAACTTCGAATTCACCTCCTGGCCCTTCTTGAACGTCCTATGCGTGGCAGCCTCCCAAAACTCCATCATATCCATCTCAATGATGCCACCAGACCACCCATCAGATGGCTCCTTTATAATGCCCAGGGCACCACGAATCTCCTCAGCAGACAAAGTATAATCACGACCATTGTATGTGAACGTGACCTTCATCAATCTCTTGTCGGCGGAGCCATCAGAATACCTCTTAAACGAGGCAATGAACTAGTAACACAGCTCGGGATAAGCATCAACGGCCTTGTTCAAGAAAGTCCCCAGGCCACACTCTGCTAAACACAGGGATACACACTCCAACATACCAAACTCAGCCAACGTCGGCTTGTCAAAGAATTTAGTAGCCAACACCTTCCTCTCCTTCACAACATTGTAGACCTCATTCTCATCCCTCGTAGATACTTGCTTCCTACCTCTAGGTGCCATAAGTAATGAATTGAGATGCTCAAAACAGAGGGAAACCAAGAGGACTTACAAACGAGCGAAAACACGAAGTCTGGTAGTCTCGACGCGGGGCGGTGGACGAGTCGCCGGGTCGCGGTGAGATAACTGGAACTTCTCACCGGGTCGTGGTGGGGGTCGCCGCGGGGCGGTGGCAGGCGACGCGAGGCGGGGCAACGCGAGGCGGGGCAACGCGAGGCGGGGCAACGCGAGGCGGGGCGACAACGACGCGGTGGGGTGGTGTTTGGCTTGTGTGTGAGGCTAGACTCCAAATTGGGCAAGGAAACTCAAGATTAAGGTATTTGGAGGCTAGGATCGGACCAAGAACGAGAGGGATTGGGGGGAGAATGGGTGATTTGGCTTGGAGAACTTGAAAGTGGTGTTGGATATGGAGGGTTTGAGAGAGTGGGGGCTAGGTTAGGGAAAGGGAATAGGAAGAAAAGGGGTTGATGGGGCTGGTCATATACAATGGCCCAAAGAGAAATCTCGGCCCAAAAAGGGGGCCCAAACTGTCAAATCCTTAGTTACCACTCAAGAAATAAAAAATTTACTCCTCGTTTAAGGTTTTTTTCGAGGCCCTTTATTCTTTTTTTTTTCGGAGTTGAGAAGGCATACCAGACCTCCACCTCCGGGCGGTGGTCTCCACCGCGGGGCGGTGACTTCTACCGCGGGGCGGTGAGAATTGGCTGGGAACACCGTCTCTCTCCATTTACTTTCGTACCTGAAATGTTAGTGACAGGCGAACGAAACATAGCAAAAGAAATTACGAAATTAATCTAAGAGAAAGAAAACTCAAGGAAGACTACCACAGGTTGCCTCCCGGACAGCACCTTAGTTAACGTCGTTGGCTCGACGTACTGCAGATCAATCACCACCTAAAATAGGATCCCCTCGGAATCCTCTTACTCGTCTCTTCCTGCTGGGACTTCCCATGGAAAGGCTTGGACCTTAGACCATGTTCCCTCTTTGCCAATGACTCCATGATTGCTCCCTTTGGAGCATGTCCCCCATACTTAGAGCGATGTGGGGGGCGATATGGCATAACCTGATCATGCTGCACGACACTAGATGAAGGCTTACAGCCTTGTATGGTTAGTGCAGGGGGGCAAGTGCCCAAATTAGAGGGAATTGAATCTCCTATGTCATCGAGTAAGACATCATACTCATGCGAATCAAAAGGTTCAACAATAGCAGACAGTTCAACTATGGTCTCCACTACACTAGGCTTAACATTTTCCTGAATAGGATTATCAATATCACTAGTGCAGCAAAGGGGAGGCAATTCAATGGAGTTGGCCTTATGAATATTATGCTCAAAAATTATTCCATCAAATTCCATAGTCAAAGTTCCACTATCCACATCAATCTTTGTCATGGATGTTTTCATAAAAGGTCGACCTAACATAACAGGAGCAACCTGCTCATCATAGTCCATATCCATAACAAAGAAATCAGCAGGGAAAATCAAAGGACCTATCTTAACAAGAACATCCTCCACAATACCCTTAGGAGGCACACAAGAACCATCAGCAAGTTGTATCACAATATTGGTATTATGCAAGGGTCCTACTCCTAAATCCTCAATCAATGAATAAGGCAAAACATTAATAGAGGCACCCAAGTCTAGCAAGGCTTTCTCAAATCGATGCTCACCTATAGCAATCGGGATAGTGAACATACCTGGATCCTTGCACTTCTCAGGCATACGCCTTTGAAATACCGCCGAGACATGTTCACCAACCGGAACCTTCTTCTGGACCTTCAGCTTTTGTGTCCTCTTGACGATGTACAGCTCCTTCAAAAACTTGGCGTATCGAGGGATAGCCTTAATAAGCTTGAGAAGAGGAATATTCACCTCACAGTTTCGGAACGTCTCCAAAAGATCACTGTCGTCGACAACCCTTCTAGCCTTTAGCGCCTCGGGAAAATGTGCTGGTGGCTTCTCGGAACCAAGAGGGGGAAAAAACGGACGAACATAATCATCAACACAAATCTCTTCTGCAGAGCAAGGATTTTGGAGGCCTGGTCGCGGTAGGATCACCGCGGGGCGGTGGTTATCGCCGCGGGGCGGTGAGGTCGCGGTGGGATTACTGAGACTTGCCGCCGGGTCGTGGATAGTGTCGTCGTGGGGCGGTGGCAGGCATCCTTCTTTACTGGCCTCAGCCTCAACTTGTCACCGGGTTGCGGTGGAGTCCACCGCGGGGCGGTCACCGATATTCTTCTTCTTAGACTCGCTCTCCTCTTCAGCAATAGGAGGAACGACCAGCTTCTTTCCACTTCTGAGGGTGATGGCACTCACATTCTCCCTTGGATTCACTGTAGTCTGATAGGGTAGGGAGTTAGATGTCCTCTGGTCAATCTTGGTTACAACATCAGCCAGTTGGTCAATCTGCCTCTCCATATTCTTTATGCTTGACTCAGTATCCTGAACATGAGTGGCGAAATGCTGAGTCAGAATCTTTAGCATCTCTTCAGTAGTAGCACCAGAGGTTTGGCCTTGAGGCCTCTGTTGGTATGGGACTCTCTGCTGGTACTGCTGTTGTGCTGACTGTTGACCACCTTGGGGGTCGCTCCACCTAAAACCTGGATGGTCTCGCCCTCTCGGATTGTAGTTGGGTTGTCCACCAAATTGCGGTCTAGGGGGTCCGTAACCTCCTACAGCATTCACTTCAGCAGTACCTTCCTCCTGCAGCTGAGGACAAGTATCGGTAGGGTGGAATTGATCACAGCAAATTCCACATGCCTTGACTTGTTGAGGAGTGTTTTGGTTCACCATTCTCTTCACCATCTCCTTCAACTCAGCTAACTCATTCAGCATTGGGCTCGATCCTGCACGAGTCACAGCATTGACTGCCTTTCTCTGATATGTCTTTCCAAAGCTCCTGGTACTCTCACTCATCTCCTGAAATCTCTCCATGGCTGCGTCCGGTGTCAGATTCAGAATACTCCCACCGCATGCAGCGTCAACCATCCTTCTTTCCTGATCTAGCAGACCATTATGCAAGTAGAGAACAAGATCCTGCTTGGCGTATCCGTGGAACGGGCAGCTAGAGCAAAGCCTCTTATACCTCTCAAGATAGTCATATAGCGTCTCATCACCAGCCTGCTCAATGTTAGCAATTGCCTTTTTCAAAGCATTTGCCTTCTTCGTTGGGAAGTACTTGTCAAGAAACGCCTTGTGCAGTTTAGTCCAGGTATCTATAGTCCCTGGTGGCAAGTGATAATACCAGTCGCTAGCAGATTCTAGCAAAGAAAATCCAAAGGCTCTCATCTTGATTTGATCCTCCATCACATTTCTTGGCTTCATAGTCATGCAGACATTGTGGAATTTACCCAGATGAGATATCGGGTCCTCTCCACTCAAACCATGGAATTTCGGGAGATAAGCAACAACTCCAGACTTCAGCTCAAAGTTCACCCCTTCGCCAAGCGCAGGGATGATGACAGCCAAGGGTTGTGCCCCAATGTTTGGTTCAGTCAGCTCTCTTAGAGTTCCGGCCATTGCAACAGGAGGAATGTCAACTGGCTCAACGGTCTCAACTCCTGCTTCTTCTTCTTGATCGCGTAGGTTCGCACCGAACGATCTGTCGATTTCTGAGTCAAAAGCAGCTAGAGGAGAGTCAGTATTACGGGTGTCGACCATAAGATAGGTCTCCACCAAAAATCAATCACAAAAACACACAACAAAGCAGAAAACTTCCCCGGCAACGGCGCCAAATTTGACGTGGCCGAAATATGCAATGCAAATATCATTGAATGGCCTAGTCAAAGTAAATGTCCTAACAGACCTACTAAACTGATGTATAGTAAGCAAGTAAGGGTCGAACCCAGAGGGAAGATCTGATAAAGTATGCAATTATGATTGACAAGTAACAAGGAAGGGGGTTTTAGTTATCAAGGAGAATAAAGCAAGCAAGTTTGATTGAGTTGAGAATATGATTGGGGAAAAGAGTTCCACTAGAAGGAGATCCACAATACAGAGATATAATTTGATCACTGAAATCTATTCAATCCAAGTTCTTTCACTATTCTTATGGTTGTTCCCACCCTGATCTTAAGTACTACCAATTCTCACAGTTGTTGATAGACTTATCACAATATCAATGGAAGAAAACCTTACCACCAATAAAGCAATAGCAATGCACACAAGGATATAGGATACATGCAAATAGAAGAAAACCTTACTACTTAACATGCAAATGATTCTCACTCACGATTGCGCACTCGTATTCCACTATATGCAACAATCGTGTATGCTACTAGATATGCACTCGTATTCCACTATATGCAAATCCTAGCAATTGATAAATAGTATTCAACCTAGTTGATTAGGCTATGAGGAATAACAATAAATCCATATTCAATATAACCAAGAGAATCAAACCAACACTTATAAGAATAGGAACAAGGAATAGAAATCTCACAAACACATCAACTGTATTGCTTCAAACGTCTAGTAGAACAAGGGGAACTTAGTGCTCCATTCAGAGGTGAATGAAACCCTAATAAGAAAAGTAAATTGCTGATAAAAGTAAAGTTGCGTGATTTCCGAGTGTTCTCTCTTCTTAACCTAGAAAAGGGTCTTAAATAGGCTTAGGAAAAATAAGTTAACCTAATGCAAATAACAAAGGAAATAAAATAATAAAAATAAGGAAATCCGAAATGCATAAAAGGAAATAAAATCCTTCTGGCCGCGGGGCGTTACGTGCCTCACCGCGGGGCGGTGAGATCCACCGCGGGGCGATGGCTTCTTCTGGCGCGGCCAACTCTTCTCTGAGACCCACCGCCAGGTCGCGGTGGCATCTGGCGCGGGGCGGTGAAATCGCCCACTCCTTCTTCAGCTCCTCTTCTTCTTCTCTTCTGCTCTTCATTACTACCAAATGTTGGTAGCCTTCTCCAATAAACTCTAGCATAACCTCATCCATCTTCATCATCTCCATCTCCGTCTAAGCTGTAAATCCCTAGATATCTTCACTTTTTTCCACAACTTCTGGATCACAGACTTAGCCTCAAATCTCATCCTAAACTCTTCCAAATGATGCTAATAAGTTCTAGTAAAGGTGCATGAAATGACACCTATCACATGTGGTCATCTCATTTTTTAGAATCACAGAGCCATATATGCCTGATCGTGTAGCGAGGCAGTTTGGACGTGAACAACATATTCCCCGACCGGTTATACAGCCCATCAAAGCTCCCAGACATCCCAGCATCAGGAGTTATATAGTACAGTATGACCCTGCTTCAAACTGGAGTTGGGATGCAAGAAGTGAGCACTCCATCTGGATCGAACATATGGGCCCTCCTACAGATAATGGATTTGAGTGCAGTGCAAACTACATGGAATGGTACATACCTCGTACACACCCATGTGTCAGGCCTCATGATGCAGGCATCAGAGTTCTTGTCCAGGTGAAAATATGTGTTGTATGTTTGTTTTTAATTTACATATACAATTCAAGCTTTACCTTAGTTAATTTTTCTGTATTTCTGTAGTGCATTGGACAAGCTTTGCATCGTCTCAATCCATTCCATGATGCGGAGGAAGAGCAAATCTACAACATGCGCGAGGTTGTCCGACACTGCATTCAAGACTTTAGACCCTTTGCACACTGCAATGATGAGGAGGACGACGAAGAGGAAGATGCATAGGTTGCCTCACTTGTTTTGGACGCCTTTGCTTCTTTGATGTTTTCATTTGTTACTGTGTTGGTAATTGTGGATGCTTTTAAGTTTGTTGGTAGTTTGTTAAGAGTTTGAATGAAACCTTTGTATGTTCTCTTGTTTTATATAAATCTTATACCGTCCTAAAATAAATCCTCTAATCTTTAAGCTAGAGAGAGTTGCAAAAAGAGGCTTCTGTAATTCTGCACTTTAATCTGGCGTTGGAATCACTCAATTCGGCGTTACGTAGAAAAAGTTATACTTCTCCAAAGACGGGATATAAAGCATAGATCTCTTGGCGAGTACAGTAGCATCCAAAGACGGGACATAAAACATGGATCATAATAGCATTACAATGTGCAAGTACAATAGCATTTAAGTCGGCTTGCGACCTCGTCTCTTTCTTGTGGAAGAAGGTCCATACGCCATCAGCTGAGGAGTGAATGGATCATACAGATAAGCAACGGAGGCATCATGTGCATTCTCCCACATGACAAATACTGGCGACAATGGTGACTCCTCTAATAGGGCCATCTACAAAAGAATGGAGAACGTACTCAGTTGCCTAGTTCAAGGGTTCAAATAATAAATATAAAATGATTAGTACCATACCGAAATGAAATGACTCTCCTTCTCAACTTGGCAGATGCATATCGTCTTAAGCTTAGGACCTTTGGGATGATGTGGAACCGCTTGCAAAGGCAAGAAAGTAGCATTTAGACCACCCACCACGACAACTGCACAATTGAATGCAGAAGTGACTAAACAACCCATATCTGGAAGCACCATCCAAGTCTTCTATGGGGTCATCCCAGAGTCAAACCATGTAAGCTGTTGTAGTACTTTTTCCAGCATCGTCTCAAAGAGGCAAGTCTTAGCATACAATTCCCAAATTTCTTTCACCTTGTCAATCATGGCTTGTCGGACGATCCTCCATTGCTCCTGCCCGATGCCTATTTGATCTGCAATTGCTCTATTTCCACAGTTTCCATCACTAACAATATCAAAGTAACCGTTCAAGTGTTCGTGCATACACGACATAACTATACCCTTCTACGGCTCAAAGTCTTAAATGAAGGACTGTGGAGACAGATAAGGTGGTGGAAACATTTGACCCAATGGATTCTTGGGAGCTCTAACATGAGATGGCCTCAAAGGAGTGGTAGGAGCTTTAGGGTTTGGTGAAGGTGTACTAGTGGGCTTTGGTGGCCTACCTCGTTGCTTCTTAGGACGTGTCTCTTCCATATCTTTGTATGTGTACTCCCATGAAGAAGGATGTATTTTAGTGGTATCTTTGTTTGGAGCTCCTATTGGTCATCCCTTATGCCTCACAATAGCCGGCTCTTGCAGACTAGTCCCCTCGGGGTGAGTTATGTCGTAAAGTCGCGAGACACATTTTTCTTGATCATCTGCTGACATATTGGGGAACTGATCCATATAAAATTGATTCATCAAATATCTCGCGACCCTGCGCTTCACCTCAACCTCACCTTCGTCTTGCACGTCTGACAAACTCAATCGTCTCCAAAACGGATGCAACGCTGAAAGCTTAATAGGGATTGAACTCTTCACATATCTAGCGATGACATGCATACACGGCAATCCATCTCTCACCCTCATCTGGCATCTGCATGTATTGTCATAAAATGGATTTTCCCATTTTCTGTATTCCTCCGTCAAGCGGTCAAGTGCAACCTTAGATACTTTGTACTTCAACAACTTGAAAACATCAGCTCATGTCACAGGAGTCATCATGTTTTTAACACTCTCGTTGAAGGTCCCCTTGATGTCCTTCACTTGGTTACCCATATTTGAATGATATTGACCGAATATCGTGTCTAGACTGTCATGTGGAGTAGTCAAGAAGTCTTTCAAACTAGAGTGTGCTCCTTCAATCCTATATTTAGTACAAAAGAGTTTAAAGTTTGATCATACGCAAGCTTTCTGCTCTCTACATAAACTGTCTGTCACGTATGGATGAACTTCATACGTGACGGACAAAACACTAGCGTCCGTGACGTGTGGATACCATCCACACGTGACGGACGACACACGTTCGTCCGTCACATTTGGACTCCATCCACACATGACGGACAGTTTATGCAAAGAACATAATGCAGTGAAAATTTAGCAAATGCAGTGAATACAGAATGTAGTATAGATTGGACAATACACTAACCTGTTTGTCGTTGAAATTCCAAGCTTGAAAACAGTATATGTCCAAGCTGACACGAGTCTTTCCCTATACGGGATCAACCAACTGTTTCTTACATATTGAGTCAAACGTGGCCAAGCCCTCCATTCTGACTCAATTCTGCGCAACTCCCTCTCGTACTCGGGTACAGTTGTTTGCTTGAATAAATTGTAGTATGTATTTGCAAACCTTGTACCCAAGATTTTATCCTTCATCACCTTCTTAGCATTGTCCTCTATGTTCTTCTTCACATGGCGCCTACAGAGGATATAATTTGCACTTGGAAATAGTCTTTCTAACGCATTCATCAAGGCCTTTTCACGATCTGTCACTAGGCATGTAGGTGTTACTTGACACTTTTTACACATTTCAAAAAGTTGTTGTGCGGCCCACACGTAGTTATCTTCTTGCTCACGCTGTAGAAACTCCCCCGCCACATTGTAATTCTTCCATGTAGACGTGACTCCTATAATTTCGAGAAAAGGCAAGTCATACCTGCACAAGTTTATGTATCATTGCATAATGAATAAACATATCAACAAGTAGATATAGCATGTAGATGTGTTATACTAACCTGTTTGTGCTGTATGTGGAGTCTAACAAAAGGACGTACGGAAATGTCTTTAGGAGTTTCATGGAATTTGGACTAGCAAATAAAATGTCAGCGATCTTATTCGCCGTTGGATCCGACCTATACTCCATAAAGTAGTTGTTCTCCTTACACTTATGGAAGAACTCTTGGACCACGGTTCTTCTTTCCATCCCATTATGTCGGACCTTGTACACTTCATTGTATACTTGCTTCATTTTAGTGCAGTTGTTTGGGTCCTGGTTAAGTGTTGTTGCAATCTTGGATGGTTTATTATGATTTTCTGTCATGGACTTACACAACTTCTTCTGCTCAGGTGTCATCCTGCCAGCGAATACATGCCCGTACAAGTCATCACCAATGACATGGTTGTGGGTTCCAACAACTACCTTGATTGTATATTTGTCTCTCGGTTTTTCTTGACACAACAATCTGAATGGACAGTCATATTTTTTACTCCTTGTTCTTTGCCTTACTCTGTTTTCATTTTGGGGGGAATAATCTAGCCTGTTTAAAGATTACCTCCTTTGTACATTTCATTACCTTGATAAAAGTCCATAAGAAAAACAGCTCATCAAGAAGAAGAGTCCAAGAAGAAGAGCCCATTACAAGAAGAGACCAAGTTGAAAAAAAAAGAACAATACAAGAGACTCCACTTGCAGCAAAAGACAAGAAAGAACCACTTGCAGCAGAAGACAAAGACCTACTCAGATCTCCACTCAGAAGAAAAGACCCCACTTTGTGCTCCACTCACAACAGGAAATTTCACCCGTGAAGAAATAGTACCAAAAATTGGTACGGACAGAAGAACTCAGACTCTCCCCCTTCTCTATAAAAGGCAAAGCCCTCAGTTGTTTTGAGGCATCGGATTTTAGACTCTCATGTGTTGAGAAACTCTCTCAAAACTCCCATAAGCTAGAAGCCTTCCTTTGAAGCTCTTTGAAGTTTTTCAAGATCCTTTCGAAGTTTTACAACAATAGTCTTGTACAACAGTTTGTAAGTTCTTTCTTATGATTTTATAAAAGACCTTGTTTCCAGTTCATATTTCTCTCTTTGCTTTCGTTCTTAATTTTACTATTTAGAAAAGTCACTATTATGGTGTTTACTATTTAAAAGTTACTATTCAAAAGGCACTGTTCATATTACTATTCACGCTGTAAATAGCTAATTTACTATTCACTATTTTCCGTTTTACTTAGTTGTGTTTGCTTCTCAGTATTGTTTACTTTCTCCACGGTCTTTCATTAATATGATTGTCTGGGTTCATTTGGTATCAGAGTCACTAAGTCGTATACAACTCGATTATAGTATTATAATTATTACGCCTTTAAATATTGTTTACCAAGTTCATACTTGTTACTGTTACTAAACAGTGCGTGTTTGGTTTTAGTCGTAAAGCCGTTTGGTCAGCCCGCTGGATAGGGTGGTCCCGGTCGATGGTCCTACGCCATTTGGTAGCAATAACACTTATGATTAAGATAAACAGTTCTTAAAAACGTAATTAATTATGGCACTACAATTTAGACGTATGCTGCATAGAGGTTCTAGTTCATCTAGCACCCCAGTTGTCCATAGTAATGAAAGTCTGTACGAAGAAAATAATACTGATTGGAACATACCACAACAGTCTATACAATCCATTTATAGAATAGGATGGACAGACTTCAAAACAGCCTTTAGTATTAAGAGTCATGAAGAGACTCTTAACCTAGACAAAGAACAACAGACCCTTCAACTTCTATCTTCTATAACTGTTATCACAAAACCAGACTTCAAATAGACAAAGATTATTTAAGAACAGATTTTGATTCCATAGAAAATAGAATCAAGAAAATTTGGTTCTTGGAAATTGATAGAGCTGTCAGAGATAAAATAAGAGAATTATGGTATTCTGATATGGAAAATTATAGGATCAACATCCTATTCTTCACCTGGTTTCCTAATTTTCTTAGAATTCAGGGAATAGAAAACCCTTTAGAATAAAAGTCTATAGAAGTCCAAACTAGGTTAACTAAGATTTTTAACCTTTTACCTTCAGGGTCCACACAAAGTGTTCATCCTCCTTTGCAAGGAATAAAAATTATTACTAAAGATGAAGATGTCACTACTGAACCCTTTAAGAATCCTAGGGTCAATATTTCTGACAACAGTCCTGCAACTTTTGAAGATGTTAAGAAAATACATCAATAACACAACTATTCCAACCAAATCCTTCACACAATAGCTAAACAAGTTGAATTAATACATGATAAAATCAGCACAGAAACTATCAAAATTCCTAAAGACATATCTAGACCTCATTTCCAAATTTAGGGAATTAAAAAAGAGACTCTTAAAAATACATCTTTAAACCCTTCTCTCAGTGTCATGGAATTAATTGATCATAAGTTAAAAGCTGTGTCCATAAACTGTGTAGAAAAATGTAACAATAGGTCCAATACTGATTCTAGTGATTCTTCTGATAATTCTAAAAGAGAAAATGACCCTCTTGATGAGAAAAAACTTGATAACTTCTGTAAGGCTTTTTACCTTGGCAAAATAGAACCTCCTTCTAATAAAAATAAACACAAAAATTCTAATCCAGAAAACAAATTTGAAAGATCTAATTACCCACCTAAAAGTAGTTATCGATCTAGGAAGACAGATAAAAAGATCATATGTTATAAATATAATAAAATATGTCACAAGTTTAATAACGGCAGTCTCAAACAAAAGATCAATGAAATTTGTCGTGACAACAGTACCATAAAAAATAGACCTACAAAAGTCCTTTTGAAAGACTCTGAGGAAGATATTTATGTCTCTAATTCTTCAGACTCAGAAAATTCAGGAACAAACCATTTCTGTAATGTCATCACCAAAAGTAATGAAAAAGAGGCACTTTTAAAACTTATTAATACACTTGAAAATCCTCAAATAAAACGAGAATACTTCATAAAACTAGAAGAGCTAATATTTAAAGAACAACAACCTTTTCTTGAAGAACCTTTTAGTATTTCCAAAATTATTAATAAATCCCCTACTAAAATATTCTCCTCCATTACTATAAAATATTTACAAACTGAAGTTAATAGACTCAAAAAAGACATTGAAACTCTCAACAAACAATTACTTATTAACAAGACCAAAGATCTTGAATCCAAAACCAGAACAGCTCATCTTGAACTTTCAAAAACTCTTAACAATAGTTCTAGCCCTAGCTCCCATTCACAACAGAAGAAAGTCAAAACTCCCCTCATTAAAGATCCTTTTTTCCCAGCTATAAATAAAATTAACTTTCAAAAATGGTATGTTAATATTACTATAAAAATAAAAGACTTCATTCTTTCCACTATTGCTCTCCTTGACAGTGAAGCTGATTTAAATTGTATATGTGAAGGTTTAGTCCCTTCAAAATTTTACCATAAAAGCAATGAAGAGATCCATAATGCTAATGGTGGCAGAATGAACTGTAGCTATAAGATACCCAAAGCCTCTATTTGCAACGATAAATATTGTTTCAAAAACTCTTTCATAATGATAAAAAACCTCACCCAACAAATAATCCTAGGTATACCTTTCTTGACACAAATATACCCTTTTACAGTTGATAGGTACGGTATACATACTGAAGTTATGGAAAAAAGACTAAGTTTTGAATTCATTTCTCCGGTAATACAAAAAGACATATCTACAATACAGTCCTCATCCATAAACAAAACCATGAATCTTATAACAAAGAAAAGATCCTTCATCCATTCCCTTGTCTCGGAAATAGCACACCTTAAAATAGAAGAAAAACTTAGAGACCCTAGTCTACAGAAACAGATTCTCATCCTTGAAGAATTGTTCAAAAAACGTGTCTGCTCAGAATCTCCCACAACCTTCACAGTCCCTTTTGGACATTATGAATGGAATGTAATGCCTTTTGGCCTAAAAAATGCCCCTTCAGAATTCCAAAGAATCATGAATGATATCTTCAACCCTTACTCAAAATTCACAATAGTCTACATTGATGATATTCTAGTCTTTTCTAGAAGCATCGAAGAACATTTCAAACACCTTAATACTTTCTTATACATAATAGAGAAAAATGGGTTGGCTGTTTCGGCCTCAAAAATAAAGTTATTCCAAACACATATTAGGTTCTTAGGCCATAACATTTATTACCAAACTTTCAAGCCTATTAACAGAAGCATTGAATTTACCAACAAATTCCCGGATGAAATAAAAGACAAAACCCAACTTCAAAGGTTCCTTGGATGTCTAAATTACATCTCTGACTTCTTCCCTAACCTTAGACAAATCTGTGCCCCCTTATTTCAAAGACTCGAGAAAAATCCACCTCCTTGGACTACCGAGCATACCAAGGTAATCCAACTCCTCAAAGAAAAAGTCAAAACCTTACCCTGCGCTAGTATTCCTCACCCCTCTGCTTCCATGATAGTAGAAACAGATGCCTCAGAATTAGGCTTTGGGGGCATTCTCAAACAAAGGTTACCTAATCAAACTAAAGAAACCCTTGTTAGATACTACTCTGGTGCATGGTCTGGACCACAAAAGAATTACAGTACTGTTAAAAAAGAAGTTCTATCTATAGTATCATGTATCTCTAAATTCCAAGATGACTTATATAACAAAGAATTCCTTCTCCGTGTTGACTGTCAACCCGCTAAAGAAATTCTGCAAAAAGATGTTCAAAATCTGGTTTTAAAATAGATCTTTGCTAGATGGCAAGCTATAGTTTCTGTTTTCGACTTCAAAATAGAATTTATAAAAGGAAAAGACAATTCTATACCAGATTTTCTCACAAGAGAATTTTTACAGGGAAAATCCACAGGATAAATGAAGTTTTAAAACGATCTAAAGAAGGAAATTTACAGTCAGTGGAGAATTCGACTTTTTCGTAGATCCCTTCAGAAAGCTCGTTCTTCTTTCAAAACATGCAATAACAGTGACTTTGAACAAGTTCTGACCCTTTTAGATCACATTGATTTCCTAAAAAATATCATTTGCAAAACTACCAGTATGGCTAATTTACAAATTTCAAAAGTTTTGAAAGATAGTGATATCCCATTTTAAACCTTTCCCTTTCTCATACTTTTCACCAAAACTTCTCAGGGATAAAAGAATTTTGTCCATGAGAGATCATTACAAAAGATGCAAAGCACGGCTTGAACAAAGCCTCTGGATACCACCTATAAGAGAATTACTTGAGCTTGACGAAAGTCCTTCCCTTCGCCAGTTTCTGCAAGAACTTGAAATGAAAGTCAAAGAACGTCTTACCTTTTTATAAAAGACTGTCTCAGGTATGGATCCTAAAGACAGAAAAGAGACTCCCTAGGACTATATCAGTCCATCTTCCTCTTCCTCCCTGGTCCCAGTACATAACAGATTCCAAGCTCTCTCAAACTTTCCAGCTCTCCCCTACAACCAAGCCCATGTGGCACCCAAGACTCCTATCAAAACAGACCCCAAAAAAGACAGCAATTACTTCCAGTACTTTCTAAAACCAAGCCCAATTACCGCAGTCTATCTTACACCATGTGATTCTCCTATTTTAAAAGAGCAACTGGAACCCTACACAAAAAGACTCTTTCCTCCTACTCTTCATTGGTTCTCTGATAACCTCTCCAAAACACAAAAGTTCTATGAGTTTATTCTTGTAGACTCTGGCTCGGCAGAAATCTCTCACACCATGTGTACAATAGACCCCTCACGCATTTCCTTCTCCAAATGCAAGATACTCGATGTCAAGGTTTCCACGGATTGGGAGGACCCCTGGACGTCTTTCTCCCTTCCAGATGCCATTCCCAATCTCCTAGGCTACTCCTACCAAGATTACAAAGACGCTTGGGAAAGAACTTTCCTGCTTAGACCATTTAATCACTCTTGGTTCTTCTTTTTTGATAAACATTGTCCCGATGGTTTCCCGATTTGGTTCTATGAGTGGTGGCTTACCTTTGGAGCCACTGAAAATATCTACCCTGAGAAAATAAAAAGACCTTACTACATTTACCTACACAATTCCATAGACAGACCCTTTACCAAATCTCTCAAATTCCACCGTGATTTTGGTATTGCATGGATCTTCTGCTGGACTTATGAGACCCTTCAGATACAACCACAAAGCTATCCCCTAATGCTTTGTCGTCGTTTCAAAATTAGATGGTGGGAAAAGTTTATTGTTTCCACTATTACAGTTCAAAAAATGGAATTATTTTTCCAACAAAAGACCAAACAACCAATGGCTCCCCCTTTAATCACCAAAACCAAAACCACTACCTCTAATCCTTCTCCACAAAAGAAACCCACTACTTCTAGCCCTCCTTCACAAAAGAAACCCACTACTTCTAGCCCTCCTCCACAAAATAACCCTTCCCTTTCACAGGATCAACTAGAGCAACTAAAACAGTGGGAAGCTTTTCAGGCTTTTCAAAAATATATTGCCCAAGAAAAACAGAGTTGTACTGGTAGCTGCGAGGATCTTGACGCTACCCCACCGCCCTCTCCGGTGGATGATCCAGAACAGTTTGCACAAGACCCCTATGCCATGTAAACAAAACATTTCTATCTGTTTCAGTTTAAAAAGAAAAAAGAAGAGAAAAGAGAAAAGAAAAGAAAACACCCTGGGTTTTCATTTTGGGGGGAATAATCTAGCTTGTTTAAAGATTACCTCCTTTGTACATACTTTCATTACTATGGACAACTGGGGTGCTAGATGAACTAGAACCTCTATGCAGCATACGTCTAAATTGTAGTGCCATAATTAATTACGTTTTTAAGAACTATTTATCTTAATCATAAGTGTTATTGCTACCAAATGGCAGGGGACCATCGACCGGGACCACCCTATCCAGCGGGCTGACCAAACGGCTTTACGACTAAAACCAAACACGCACTGTTTAGTAACAGTAACAAGTATGACCTTGGTAAACAGTATTGGGGAACTGATCCATATAAAATTGATCCATCAAAGATCTCGCGACTCTGGGCTTCACCTCAACCTCACCTTCGTCTTGCACGTCTGACAAACTCAATCATCTCCAAAATGGATGCAACGCTGAAAGTTTAATAGGGATTGAACTCTTCACATATCTAGCGATGACATGCACACACGACAATCCATCTCTCACCCTCATCTGGCATCTGCATGTATTGTCATAAAATGGATTTTCCCATTTTCTGTATTCCTCCGTCAAGCGGTCAAGTGCAACCTTAGATACTTTATACTTCAACAACTTGAAAACATCAGCTCATGTCACAAGAGGCATCATGTTTTCTATACTCTCGTTGAAGGTCCCCTTGATGTCCTTCACTTGGTTACCCATCTTTGAATGATATTGACCGAATATCGTGTCTAGACTGTCATGTGGAGTAGTCAAGAAGTCTTTCAAACTAGAGTGTGCTCCTTCAACCCTATATTTAGTACAAAAGAGTTTAAAGTTTGATCATACGCAAGCTTTCTGCTCTCTACATAAACTGTTTGTCACATATGGATGAACTTCATACGTGACGGACAAAACACTGGCTTCCGTGACGTGTGGATACCATCCACACGTGATGGATGACACATGTTCGTCCTTCACATTTGGACTCCATCCACACGTGACGGACAGTTTATGCAGAGAACAAAATGCCGTGAAAATTTAGCAAATGCAGTGAATATAAAATGTAGTATAGATTGGACAATGCACTAACCTGTTTGTCGTTGAAATTCCAAGCTTGAAAATAGTATATGTCCAAGCTGACACGAGTCTTTCCCTATACGGGATCAACCAGCTATTTCTTACATATTGAGTCAGACGTGGCCAAGCCCTCCATTCTGACTCAATTCTGCGCAACTCCCTCTCGTACTCGGGTACAGTTGTTTGCTTGAATAAATTGTAGTATGTATTTGCAAACCTTGTACCCAATCCTTCATCACCTTCTTAGCATTGTCCTCTATGTTCTTCTTCACATGGCGCATATAGAGGATAGAATTTGCACTTGGAAATAGTCTATCTAACGCATTCATCAAGGCCTTTTCACGATCTGTCACTAGGCATGTAGGTGTTACTTGACACTTTTTACACATTTCAAAAAGTTGTTGTGCGGCCCACACGTAGTTATCTTCTTGCTCACACTGTAGAAACGCCCCCGCCACATTGTAATTCTTCCATGTAGATGTGACTCCTATAATTTCGAGAAAAGGCAAGTCATACCTGCACAAGTTTATGAGTCATTGCATAATGAATAAACATATCAACAAGTAGATATAGCATGTAGATGTGTTATACTAACCTGTTTGTGTTGTATGTGGAGTCTAACAAAAGAACGTATGGAAATGTCTTTAGGAGTTTCATGGAATTTGGACTGGAAAATAAAATATCGGCGATCTTATTCGTCGTTGGATCCGACCTATACTCCATAAATTAGTTGTTCTCCTTACACTTATGGAAGAACTCTTGGACCACGGTTCTTCTTTCCATCCCACTATGTCGGACCTTGTACACTTCATTGTATACTTGTTTCATTTTAGTGCAGTTGTTTGAGTCCTGGTTAAGTGTTGTTGCAATCTTGGATGGTTTATTATGATTTTCTGTCATGGACTTACACAACTTCTTCTGCTCAGGTGTCATCCTGCCAGCGAATACATGCCCGTACAAGTCATCACCAATGACATGGTTGTGGGTTCCAACAACTACCTTAATTGTATATGAGTCTCTAGGTTTTTCTTGACACAACAATCTGAATGGACAATCATATTTTTTACTCCTTGTTCTTTGCCTTACTCTGTTTTCATATTTAGGAATGTAAATTCCCGCTTTTTCGCAGTACAACTGTGTCTTCCGAAGGCTTCCTCTTCCAAGGTTTCTATCCCGACCAATATTAATGCAGAAGTGATTATCAAACCCAATTTGTCTAGCCCAATTAATTGCATCATCTCTGGAGCCGAATACTTCACCCGTGGTAAACTTCTCTAAATAATCTTCCGAAACAATCACTTCTTCATATGTAGGATAAGCAAACCACGGCTGTGTGTGTAATGTCGGGAATCCAAACTGAGGTGGAGCCTGCCACCTTACGGACGGAATTCCACTACGACCTAAACTATCTAATAACGGTATATGAGGTTGTTGAGGCACACAAATTTCGCCGAACAACCCATGTGAGAAGGACGGTGGTGCCATGTCTCACTCATTCAGGGACATATTGTTAATACCGTCGTTCACGAAATTGCTCTCCTATTGAAGTAAAAAAAACAAGTTAGCATAAAAGCAGGTAAGAATGCAATTTATGTTAAACAGATCCATCTGTCACGAATGGATACATTCCATTCGTGACGGATGGAAGCATTCCATTCGTGACGGATGGAGGCAATCCATTCGGGACGGATGGAACAAATCCATTCATCACGGGTGATTTTCTTTCAAAAACAGTCGACGAAGAAAGTTCTTACACTTGCAATTATCTAGTAAAAATTCAATAGAACAAGGCCAAACACTCAAACATGCAGTTTTGCACACAAAATCTCCAAATTTTTAGTACAACATAATCAAAGACGAAGTTTTGATGAATATATAGTAACAACTATTGAGAATTACCTTAAGAAAGTGTTTGTTTTCCAAAGAACAACTCAAACATATAGACATTCACAAGAAAGAACCATAAAATTCTTAACTTTTACTAAAATGTAAAGTAAAAACTTAAAAAACATACCTCAATGTGATGATAATCCCTTGAAACATCTTCTCCACCATTAAAGTTGGAAAAATCATCTTCATTTGCCATGGAAAAGACTCAAAGTAATGGAAGAGAATGGAAGAAGTGTTGTGGGATGGAAAAGAATGAGTGATTGAGGTTTAGGATTGTTTTTTGCCGTAATATTGATGAGTATTTGTTAGCAAAGATCTTATTAGCAATAACTGCTTGAGATATTTGGAATCAAATTTAGAAATCATATATCATTATTAGAAAGATCTTAATTTTTTTAATAAAATTTACAGTTTTATCAAATCTCTCATTTTACTTTCAAATCTACGCTAATATTATTAACAAAAAAATACGTTAATTAAAATTTTAAAAGTGGTAATTTATTCAAAAAAAAAGTTTCAAAAAGATGGTCAAACTCAAGTAAATACTAAGAAACTAAGAAAAAAACCTCTAAAAGGATACTAGTATACCTTGAATTCTATGAGGAGGCTCATCAAATTCAATAAAATCTATATACATATTAAACCTATTCTCTTTCGAGTCACCAAAATGCTTTCAGACAAAAATTGTGCCAACAAATCATAACAAATTGTGCCACCAAAATGCTTTCGAGTGACTAAAATTATTTAAACTCTATTTTAATTTGTTATTATATCAAATTATTTAGCAAAATTTAAATAAACAAATCTTAACAAAATTTGTGCCAACAAATCATAACAAATTGACTTTTTACTTATATTCTAATATGATTTTTTAATTTAAGCAAAATGTTTGGTTAAATTTGATCAGTTGAGATCTTATTATCTATTATATATATTAAAACTCATTCTTTTTTAGCATAAAAGTATTTTTAGTTCTAAGTTGTTAAGATTTTATTTTATTTTTATTTTTTTCTATTTATTATTATATTAAATAATCTGCAAAATATAAATTAACAAAAAAAAACTTAACAAGATTTGCACCAACAAATACAAATCTTTACAATTGTTACTTATTTACATGAATATAAATTATTTTTGTCAAAAACATTTTTGGGATATAAAACTTAAATCTCACAAGGTTATCAAATGAACCCATAGCTTTTCACTCAACATAAAATGAATTTCAAAAGTCTACTTTAGACATCTTGATTGTCGATTTACTAAAATTTTATTACTTGAATATATTTATAACAATGTAAATGAGCCACTATTGTAATTTTTATTTTCATTTTTGAGTTAATATGATTGATATTTTCATATTTTTGAATAACATATATTAAAATAAATTATTTTTAATGTATAGCCTTTCAACATATCACTTTTAAACCTATAATTTTGTATAAGTACACATATTTAAGTTTCATTAATATTGTTACTTATAATTTTTAATATTAAAATATTTACATAATTTGAATATTTTATGTTAATATAATATAGTTTATTGAAAATACATAATAAATGGTAGTGGAATACATATACGACTTCAACAAAAATATCCCTGCATGACAATAATTACATGATTAAAAATAAAAATTGTACGAGAATAGATATGAATAAAAATATAATAATACATTTATATAAGTTATATAATTAACAATAAAATGTTGAACATATTGCTTTTAATTAACAAATTTATGTTATTTCAATCTTTCATTTATATAATTCTTAAACAATATTAATAAGATATATTTTTTCTTAGAACTTTTTAAATATAATATAAATTAATACAATTATGAATAATTATTGATAATTTTATAAATTTACGTTCACCCGTACAGGATACAGATACTGCACTAGTTAGTATAAATTATAAACCCACTAATGGCTCTTATCACCTCGGCCATAAGTATGTGGTTCCTCGTCATTTAAAATGATATAATAAAAAATTAAATAAATAAAAATTATAAATTTGACATGTTGAACAAATAATTACAATTTTTTTATAACAGTTAAAGTATAACATAAATTTTCAGATTCGTATTGATTTTATAAAAAAAAAAACGTTATCGACATATGAATAGTTTACTCACACCCTTAACAATCAATTTTTTCTTTTGTTAAAAGGATTTTTTAAAGTTTGCTCATTGAGACATGTTAATATTATCATAAACTTGGTAAAACATCGAACTTATTAGTAAATTATTATTTCTAAATAATTTTATAGGATTTATAAACACGATTTCTATTTCACGCACCGGCAAAAATTTTATTTCACGCACTGGTTGATACGTGACGCCTGGTATGATATGACACGTGACGCCTGGGAGAAGTTGGTCTGTGACGTGTGGGTGTTGTTGGTGCGTGACGGCCGAGTGATGTTGGTCCGTGATGGACGGGTTGGGCGGATGCGTGACGGATGGATCAAGCACCAGAAAATTGAATGTAACTTGTCCCCACCTAACTACATTAACTACCATCACATCTTTACTTTCAACATTACGGCACATTAAACCCTAAACCACTCTTCCCTTTCTCTCCCATAAACTCTTCCCTTTCCCTCCCACAAAACAAAACTTCCATCTCCATCATCTTCCAAGAGTCAATCCATGACAAATGAAGATGCTTTTTCCAACTTCAATGGTGGAAAAGATCTTGCATCCCAATACATTTACAATGAGGTATGTATTTTAAGCTTTTACATTACGTATTAGTAAAAGTTCAGATTTTTATGGTTTATTCTTGTGAATGTATGTGACTAAGCTGTTCTTATTCCAAAATAAACACTTTCTTAACGTAATTTCAATAGTTGTGATTATATGTTCATAAAATTTTGATCTTTGATCAATGTGTACTAAAAAGTTATAGACTTTGTGTGAAAAAACTGCATGTTTGAGTATTGAGTGATGTTATGTTGTGCAAAACTGTCGCCTTTGTTCGATTCTGTTTTTTGAATCAAAACTGTACGTGACGCATGGATTCTATTGGGGCGTGACGCATGGCTTCATTTGGGACGTGACGCCTGGAATGGTTTGGGGCGTGACGCTTGGGTGTTGTTCATGCGTGACGGATGGCCTTTGTCTGGGCGTCATATATGATTTTGTTGGACATAACTGAATACTTTGCTAATTTGATGTTTTTACTTCAATAGGAGAATAAGTTAGTGTATAACAGTTTTAACAATCTGTCACTAAGTGATGAACCACCGTCCTTCTCACTTGGGTTGGATGGTGAACCTATGCCGCCTCAACTGCCTTGTTTGTTGGGAATAGAATGTTTTGCTCAAAGTGAAATTCCATCTGTAAGGTGGCAAGCTCCACCTAAGTTTGGGTTGCCGACGTTACACACACAGCCGAAATTATATTTTCCTACATCTGAAGAAGTAATTGTTTCAGAAGATTATTCTGAGAAGTTTAGCACAGGTGAAGTATTCTGCTCCAGAGATGATGCAATTAAAAGGGCTAGACAGATTGCCTTTGAAAATCACTTCTGCCTCACTATTGGTCGGGATAGAAACCTTGGTGGAGGAAGCCTTCGAAAGTCATGGTTGTTGTGTGAAAAAGCGGGGATTTACATTCCTAAAGATGAAAACAAAGTAAGGGAAAGAACAAGGAGCAAAAAATGTAATTGTCCCTTCAGATTGTTGTGTCGAGAAAATCCTAGGGACTCATATACAATCAAGGTAGTTGTTGGTACCCACAACCATATCATTGGTGATGACTTGTACGGGCATACAGTTGCTGGAAGGTTGACACCAGAGCAGAAGAAGTTGGTTAAGGTAATGACAGAAAATCATAGTAAGCCATCGAAGATTGCAACAACACTTAACTAGGACCCGAACAACTGTACTAAAATGCATCAGATTTACAATGAAGTGTACAATGTTCGACATAGTGGGATGGAAGGAAGAACCGTGGTCCAAGAGTTCTTCCATAAGTGCAAGGAGAAAAACTACTTTGTGGAGCATAGGTCGGATCTAAAGACGAATAAGATCACCGACATTTTCTTTGCCAGTCCATGTTCCATGAAACTCCTAAAGGAATTTCCGTACGTCCTTTTACTAGACTCCACATACAGCACTAACAGGTTAGTGTAACACATCTACTTTGATATTGTGGATGATGGAAACTGTGGATACAGAGCCGTTGCAGATCAAATAGACATTGGGCAGGAACAATGGAGGAGGGTCCGACAATCCATGATTGATAAGGTGAAAGAAATCTTTCCATTGTATAAAGAGACTTGCCTCTTTCCGATTACCCTAGAAAATACGCTGGATGGAGTACTGGAATAACTTACATGGTTTGACGATGGGATAGCCCCAGGAAAAACTTGGATGGTGATTCCGGATATGGGTTGTCTGGTTGCTTCTGCATTCAATTGTGCAGTTGTCGTAGTGGGTGGTCTAAATGCTACTTTCTTGCCTTTGCAAGTGGTTCCACATCATCCATGGGGTGCTAAGCTGAAGACGATATGTATCTGTTATATTGAGAAGGAGAGTCATTTCATTTTGGTATGTTACTAATAATTTAATAATTTTTTATTCATTATCTAAACTCGTTAACTAGGAAATTGAATACGTTCTCCATTATTTTGTAGGTGGCCTTATCAGAGACGTCACCGTTGCCTCCAGTATTTTCCATGTGGGAGCATGCAAAGGATGCATCTGCTGCTTATCTGTATGATCCATTCACTACTCAGCTGATGGCGTATGGACCTTCCAGAAGACAGAGACGAGGTCGCAAGCCGACTTAAATATTTCGGAATCGCACATTGTAATGACATTGTTAGGACAACTGTGTATGTTTTTAGAAGTTAAACGTGAGAGTTTTTACTTAATCCTGAATTTGATAGTTATGGCCAATACTCAAGAAACTACAATTCCATAAAGAGTGCAACACTCCCTAAAACTCAACCAAAGTAGCAATATAACAAACTCGAATGAACTTAATCTTCGTCTTCCTCCTCCTCAACATTGCCATGCTCGTAGGGTCTGAAATCCTGGATGCATTCTCGCACAGCTGTGCGCATGTTGTAAAATTGTTCTTCTTCCGCATTATAGAAAGGATTTAGACGATGCAATGCTTGTCCAATAACCTACAGAAATACGTATAAATTAAGAGTGACATTGATATAATTACTGTGTAAACAAATATCCAACACATTTTTTACCTGCACTGGATCTCTGATGCCAGCATCCTCAGGCCTCACACATGGGTGTGTACGAGGTATGTACCACTCCATGTAGTCGGCACTATACTCGTATCCTTGTAAAGCTGGAGGGCCCATCTGTCAGACCCAGATGGAGTGTTGACTTCTTGCATCCCAACTCCAGTTTGACGAGGGGTCATACTGCACTACATAACTCCTAAGTGTCGTAGCTTTGTGCGCTTTGATGGGCTCTATAACTGGCCGGGGAATCCCCTGTACCACTCCAAATTGCCTGGATACCCGATCCGGCATATAAGGCTCGGTAATTTTGAGAAAAGAGATGACCCCATGAAAAAAGGCAGGAGCCAAATTCGGCTGGTCGTAATTCACGTAGCCATAGGGCTGTCAGTCAACCTACACAAAAAATGGTGCAATTACACAATTATAATACATAAATATGAGAAATAAACTACGTGACAGATGATACTTACATGCCTAGCTTGCATTAAATCCAACTCTTCCCTGTAGTTTCTTCTATGCCTACTAGGAGTTTGCACAGGGTGCCATCGGCTCACATATGGCACATCGTCGTCGAAGGAGGGATTCGCTTGTGGGCGAAAGCTAGGAAAGTACTGATAGATCCAAGTCTGTACATAAGTGTACAACAACAAATATATCAACCTAGCTTATACAATAATTTGTAATTAAATTATATAAAAACAATATGCAACAAAATTCTTACCAGCAACAAGGTGTAGCAGGTGGACATCTGACGACATTCATGTTGTGAACACTCGCCCAATGACCGATACATGAATGCCAATGCGCCAGAACCCCAAGAAATATTGGAAGTATTACCAATGTTACTCACGAAGGTCACATAAGGAATGGGCAGCATGTGTTGGGACTTGTCTGGAAAGAGGGTCGAGGCCATCAGGTAACACAAATAACCAGACGCGATCTCCTCATCTTCTAGATCATGGGTCAAGCAGTGGGTTTTCAGAGCGTCTGCACTGACACCACTTCTAGCCATTTCTGGAGTCAAGGAAAAGAATTGTATTGCCTTCAGCGCTTGTTGATTGTACAACTCATTATTTGCCTTGAAGCGATCCTCGAGAGGAAGTCCCATTCCTTGTCCTTCAATATGGAGGCCCAGAATCATATACACATCCAGGAGAGTGATTGTCATCTCTCCAAATGGCATATGAAATGAATTTGTTTCTGGCTGCCATCGCTCCAGAAATGCTGAAATCAACGACTGATCTACATAAATGTACAACAGGTCCTGCAAATGAGTTAAGCCGCTGCTTCTGGCATGATCTCACCATGCATACTCATCATCAAGCTTCCATTTTCGTAGCTGCTCTTGTCTGAGCTGAAACGTGAGAGTTGGTCGCTCCTATAAAAAGAATATGTTAGATACATAAAAAAACAATAGTTTAATAACAGACTCAAGTTTTGATAACTTACAATGCCCTGATAAATGAAATATGCAGTGTGGGCCGTGAAACTAAACAGCAGATCTGGGATCACCGGACCTCCCGGTACAGGTCCTACCAACTTCGGTTCGATAGCATTCCGACCTCTAACCCTAGGCCTTCTAATTTGTGTAGGTTCAGCCTGTTCCTGCGTTGGTTCCTCGACATGAGGCTGTTGACCATGCCAATATGCTTGCCCACCCATACCTCCTGACCACATGGGCCAATCACTAGTCTGCTCAGCTGCAGGAGGTACGTACCAAGCACTCTCCTGCTGAGCTGGAGGAAATACAGACCATGTCGGATCCTATAAAACAAATTATTAGTACAAAGTATTAAAATAACCGACAGTTTAAGATTATGTATAGTTACTTACCACATTCGAGGTATTTTGGTATAATGGTGGATCATCCATGTGCGTGTTGTCCAGTGCCGGGTCTTCATGCACAGATGATGCAAGAGGGTCACGGATCGTACTCGGTCCTGCTTCGGCATTGTTTTTTTATTTCTTGGCCATCGGCCTCCTCCTTTGATATACGTTTACTTGTTCCTGATCTTGCTGCTCATGTAGAGCGGTCCATCGTCTGTGACGTGCATATTTGGTTTGGTTGTCCATCTGAAATAGAAAAAAACAAAATTTTAAGGAGATCAACAACAATAACAACAACCAAAACAACAACAATAACAACACCCTAAACCACAACAACAACAACATCAACTAATACAACAACAACAAACAAGACAACAAAAACAACAACTCTGGCAAGTCGTCCGTCACGCATAGGGTCACTTGGCCCGTGACGGACGACATCAACCCGAGCGTGACGGATGAGCTCTGGCCAGGCGTCACGGATGAGCTCAGGCCAGACTTCACGGCCCAGATCTAGGTAACAACCCTCACAGATCCAGATCTGTAGCCAGAATTCGTAAATATCAATGTCCAAATGTCCAGATCTAAATGTCCATAGCAATTTTATAGATCGGTTTGTGCAGATCTAAATGTTCAAATCTAACCCTATACAAGTAATTACAAATTGAAAAAATTTCTAAATTCATCTAACAACTTCAATAATTTTAACATAATTGAATTAAGGTAAGATTAAGTTGAAATTTAACTAACCTTGATCGTGACGAGCCACTCCAGTCGAAACGTGACGGATCGTCCTTGGGAGCAAACTTGGGAACGAAAGCAAATGAGAGAATGAGAGTCGGGGGAGATGAAGCCGCTGCTTTATAGCAGCGACTTTGTCCGTGACGGGTGGTCCCAGTTTGGGCGTCACGGATGGGAGCCTTTGGCTCGTCACGGATGGGAGCATCTGGCTCGTCACGGGTGGGAGAATCTGGCTCGTCACGGGTGGAATGCTTTGGGGCGTCACGTATCAACCAGTGCGTGAAATAAAAATTTTACCCGTGCGTGAATTAGCAATGGCCTTTATAAATTCCAATTTAGAGCAACCGTTTGATACAATTTTCAATTTTATATTATTATGACATTCTTAAAATCGTGTTATTATCCGCTCATCACCAATAAAAATTGTATTCTTTTACAATTTGTTTTATCTATCTATATATAATATAAAAAAAGAGTTTAAATAATTAATGTCTATCTCATTTATTATAGGTTTAGAAAACATTTTCAATAAAACTCTATTATATATTCATCTTTTTATCTGTATCTATATCTCTCTATATATCTAAATCTATATATATTAAATACAAAGTAGACTACTTTTTAAAAAAATCACACATATATATAAAGTAGGCTTTTATCAATTAATGTCCATCTAATAATTAAGCATCTATACCCAAAATGAGAACCCGATAACCAGAGGCGGATCCAGGGGGTCCGGTGACCCCCATTCCCCTGGATCAAGTCATATATTAAAAAAAAAAATTAAATAAATATATATATTAATGTCTTGTGTATGCAAACAAAAAGAGTTATTAGCTCAATTGGTTGTGGAATAAGAGTTTAACCCAAAGGTTTAGGGTTCAAGTCTCCATTCTCCCATCTTTTGTATTTTTTCTTTTTAGATAAATCACAATTTGTACCTTTATTTTCTATTTTATACAAATGTTTATATTTCCTATTTTTTGTCCACAATGATTATGAAATAAGTTAAAAAATTTGTAAGGTAATTGAATTAATCTTATTTAAAGTTCTCACAATATATTTGATACTAACATTTTCTAGGTAGTTCTCCTTACTATTTGTCCAAAAATATTTTCAAAATTGTAAATTAGTTAAAAATGGTTTTTCAAAACATAATAATCCACCTAGTATATAAGATTTGTAAAAAAAATTATACAAATAGTAACATGATTAATGCTAAACAATATTATATAATTTTTCATAAACGGTTTTGTGACCCATCTTCGAACAATTCCTGGATCCGCCACTGCCGATAACTATTTACCTTTTCATCTAATATAGTATAAGTTTCCTATTAGTACCCTAGATTTCAATATTAGGGTTCGAACTATGACTACTATTGTTGCTTTAAGTGTGACCTTCATAGCACTACAAAATGTTATTAGTTTTAATTTAAATTTATTAGTGACATACTACAAACCATGAATTTATCTTATCCAACTATTCTATCTCATAGTATTTTATATAAAAAAAAATACGTACTATAACCATGCATGAATTTTAACTTCCATCAAAATATCTCTCATTTGTGAATTAATCTATGTTCATTAACATCTAAATAGTTTTGATTAATTATCAACTCAAAATTTTGTTTACATGTTCACTTAACATTATGCTTTTACCAAACACAACAAATATGTTAAACATTATTGACTTAACAAAACACAAATGTTTAAAATTGAAATAATTTCCCCTTTTCAAGTCTTATAAGATTACAAAAAAGTTTACTAGGAATATAAAGAAAAGTATTCTACGCACGGGTATAATATAATTTCACTGATATGAATGTAAAATAGTAACTTTAAAAAATAAGAAGAAGAATTTGAAAAATTGATAGAAGTTGTTAGAAACCATTAGATGCTACAATAAGTTAATTTGAATACATGTAACCACTATATCAATTGATGTAAATCGCTACTAATCCATTCACTGTTATTATATTTTAATTGTTTATCTATCCGATTACTTCATACCCCCTCTTGAATTTGAGCATTACAACTTATACAATGACCAAAATCCACAAGATGTTGATGGACGAGGACAGTAGGTCACCTTTTTTTTAGGGTTAAGCATCGGTCTAAATCCGGACCGACTCGGACCGGACCAGAACTTATACAATGACCAAAATCCACAAGATGTTGATGGACGAGGACAGTAGGTCACCTTTTTTTTAGGGTTAAGCATCGGTCTAAACCCGGACCGACTCGGACCGGACCAGAACCCGAAACTTTAAAAATGATGGACCGGAGATCGGACCGAAAATTTCCGGACCGGACTGGATCCGGTCCGATTTGAACCGGTTTATATCCTTGCACTAAAGGAACATGAAAAAAAAAACTCTCAAATCTAAATATAATTTTGCATAGATGATAAAACCTAGCACTTGCAATGACATGGCATTGTGCCATAGTTTGCATACAACCTGTTAATAACATAAAACCTATAACTTGCATAAAGTTTTGATGGAGAAGAGAGGTGTGCCACATGAAATTTTAGGGTTTTTTAATAAATCGGGTCAGACCGGACCGGACCGGTATTTAGCCCGGACCGGACCAGACCCGGAAATCCTAAATTTCTGGACCGGAGACCGGACCGGTTAGAACCGATCCGGTCCGATTCTGTCCAGGCCGATTCGGTCCGGTCCGGTCCAAATTTCCGGTCTAGCCCGGAATTTGCTCAACCTTACTTTTTTTAGAGAAGGAGACGAGAGAAAAATTACAATTTATGATCAAATTTTGTGTAATCTTGACGGAAAAGGTCAAAAGGATAAAGTCTTTTACAAAAATATTTTATATATAGGGATTGAATCATGACTACTTTCATTGTTATATATTTTGTGTATTTTTATAACGTTATGAAATGATAATTAGCTTTAATATACTTTTTTTACTATTAAGATACTATAACGATCTTTCTTATATATTAGTTAAGAATTCACAATATATCAATATAATATTTAATTTATATCCTATTTAAAATTGTATCTCCGACAGAAATTAATATATTAGTTAAATTCACCTAATTAATTATGAGGATTAGCATCTAAACATCACTTAATTTCCTTCCAAACGTCTACTTAAATTCTAAAAAACACGTCTATTCAATTTAATAAAAACGTCTATTTCAATACTCAATATTAAGAAATACTCCTATATAACATGAAAGAAGAATGTCATGTATAGGTATATTGTATGGCTTGTCACAAATGTGTATAAATACTCCATCCTAATTGGAATCAGGTTTATCTAGAAAATAGTAATCAATTACCCTTCTTTCCCTTAATCTCTTCTCTCTCCTTAAACTCTTCTCATCCCTTACTCCTCTATTTCCCCACTTACCTTCTTCCTCCTCAATTCTTCTCCTTCCCTTCTCAATCTCTACCAAATTCTTCCTCAAATGTCAAGACCCAACCAAGGTCATGACAAATTGGTATTAGAGCCTACGATTTTGCGTATGTCACCTTTCCAGGTCCTCTATGGTTATATGCCTCCTCAACTTGGTGCTCCAACAATTGCAGTTTCCACAGCTTTAGTTGAGGAGTGGTTCAATGACAGACAACATTTTTCACAGCAGTGTATGTTTCATCTTCAGCAAGCTCAGGCTAGGATGAAACAATTGGCTGAATCTCATAGAACTGATAGAACTTTTCAAGAGGGTGATTGGGTATATGTCAAATTACAGCCTTACTGACAGAGGCTAAAGTCGTATCACCTTATCAAAATAATTCTAAACAAACCTAACTCAGTAGAATAGGCAAGCAAGGGTCGAATCCCACAGGGAGGAGTTGTCTTTCTTTATGTAAATTTGCATGCAAAAGTAACAAATGGGGGTTTTGGTTGGTTGTTTGTAAACAAAGGAAACAAAAGAAAAGGTTTGTAATCAAATTGGGAAAAACACTTAGCCAAACAAATATCCACCATTAATTTGATTGATTGGTCCTAGGTTATTTCTATTCCTTCCTTTGATTATTCTTGTCCCTATTCTGAAATAGTTACCAGTCCAGGTAACCATAACTATCGAACGCACAAGAAACCATCAAGATTTAGAACAATAGCAGCAAGACGCATAGGAATTAACCAGGATACATGCAACACTGATTTTTCGCAACATTTAACACATAATCAATTCTCTTTCATAATAAACTAGTCCTACCAGTCCTAGAATATCATGGATGCTACAAAAGATAAGGAATCTCAACCCGAAATTTCCAAACCCTAGCAATAGACAATTACTAATATCAACTAGGTGATCAATCTAGTCAAATCAATAAGAATCAATAGGAATAAGCTCAAGAGAAAAGATATGATCCAAAGGAATAGGAAATAGAGTTATAACCTCACAATCATGAATCAAATGAAGGCTTCAATTGTCAGACTAAGCAAAGGGTGCTTAGTTCTTCATAGTCTTGAAACAAAAACTCAAAGGGAAAAGAATGCTGAATAATGAACTTACTGAATGAATGAAAGTGGCTGGGAAAATTAGGTTAAATAACTTAACCCAAAACCTAAAGCTAAAAAGATAACAAACAAACTCTAAAAGGAAATAAAATAAAGGAACGAAATAAAGAAATAAAAGAAAAGGGAATAATAAAATAAAATTGAAATCTTCGGACGGAACCCTCGCGGCGCGCTTGATGCATATTTCTGCGACCGTGGAAGAATTTCCGCGATCGCGGAAAATTCACTTTTCTCCTCTCGCGCTCTCGACTTTTCCGCGACCGCGGGCAATGGACTTCCGCGATCGCGGAACTTCGCGTTCTGCTTCTTCCGTCTTTCGTAGATGTCCGTGACCGCGGCCTCAGCCCCGCGATCGCGGTTTTGACTCTGTGGCTCCACTTCTCTTCTGAACTTCGTCCTCTCTTCAGTCTTCTCAAGTGGTTCTCTTCTCTTCTGAACTTGATGTCTTCTTTTAAGCTCCTCCGAACCACCGTATCTACACTTCTACTTCTCAACTCCAATCTCTACAATTGTGCTCTAAACATCTCCAAATGGTACCCAAAATACCGGTAACAACTCCTAGTTAAACCCTACAAAGTAGCGCTGATCAAATTCCCCCATGCTTAAACCTTGCTCGTCCTCGAGTAAGCTAATATAAACCTACTCCTCCAATCAAATCCCCAAGGTCTTACGAAGCACAGAAAAACCATCTCCACTAAGAATTGCACCTAACATGAAACTCCAAGGCACCAACACAATAAACACAAAACATATAACATCCAACCAAGCTTAAAGGAAAGCAGAGTACTTCCCCCAAGCTTAACCCGAACACCATAGAATGAATAAAAATCTAACCCTAGCCTCCATCTATCTTCTTATGCCTCCTAGAGTGACCTACCCGAATCCTCTTTATATCACCTCTTCTTATGTCACCACGCCAGGAAAAATGAGGAATCCTAATAATCGCTCTTCTTCTTTTCACTCATTATGCCAAGGCGCCCTTTCGGGTTTTCACCAAGCCACTCATTTCATTTTTCAATAGATGGGCTCACATAAAACTCACATCACTCTTGACCAATTATTACCCCAGCCTAATGATGGTCCAAGCCACCTGCTTATTACCTAAGCCGCCTGATAACAGGTTTTTGTCGTTCTAAAAACTGCTATGCAAAATATCCAAACAAACCTTAAACCGTAGTCCTAGGTAAGTACAGGTCGAATCCATAGGGAGACGGATCTATCTTAATATGCAATTCGTATGTCAAACTAAAGTAACCAAAGGGGGGTTTTGTGAGTTTAAGTAATCTAAGCATACAAAAGTAAACAAGTGAAGAGTTGTGAAATCAGTGATGGGGAAAAACACTTAGTCAAACAACGTCCATTATTCGTATGACAAGTTGATCATAGATACTCATTCAAAATCTCATGCAATGGAAATTCCAATTCCTTTTCAGATATAACTAATAGCACAACCAGATACTATTAGCACTAACTAATTAAACAACCCTGAAATTATCAAGATTCAGTTTAACAGCAGCGTTACGGATAGAAATATAGTTGGATACAATTCTAGCATAAAACAACCAGCTTTTATCCTAGAATGTAAATCAGTTCTCTTCTGCATAAGACTAGTACAACCAGATACTAGTACGATGCAGTTGCTACTCTGAAATAGATATGCTCAACCAGTAACAATCTAGATCTAGCAATAGATCAATAACGACAAACCCTAGTTGCGTCCAAATAGAGATTATCAATATCAATCATAAGCAACTTAAGCAAGAGAAAGATAAAAACCATGCAATAGATAAGGAACGAGAATCTCACAACTGAATCAAAACGAAAGCTTCAGCGTCTGACTAAGCCAAGGAGGCTTAGTTCTTCATAGCAAATACGTAGAGAGAAAATTAGGGTTCGAGAGAGTTGATAATAGATGATAATAGATAGGCAAACAAGCCTTTTCTCAACCCTTAAATACTAAAGGAAATAAAGCTAAGTTAACCTAAAACGAAATAATAAAAAGTAATAAAATAATCCAAAATAAAACAAATAAGGAAAACGGACTCGGTGGGCTTCTGACAGCGGCGGCGGGCGCCGCAACCTCCACGGCGGGCGCTGCAATTAAACGGCGGGCGCCGTAATTAAACGGCGGGCGCCGTGGTCACTTCGTCGCCAAGGTTGGTGGAAAGCCAATTGCGGCGGGCGCCGTAAGGTTCACGGCGGGCGCCGTAATTACGGCGGTCGCCGTCTTTGTACGGCGGTCGCCGTTCTTTGGTTCAGCTCCTGCGACACTTCCGTAAAAACGCCATAACTTTTGATTCACAACTCGGATCGCGCTCATATTTTGAGGACTTGTAGTAGACTTCAAAAGCTAACTCCTCGAATCGTAATCACTCCATTTGGACATCGGAGTAGAGAGAACGAACCAATTGTAAAATAGCCTATGGTTCTTCTACTCTTCATTGCACTCCCTTGGCGTCTCCTATGATCTCCAAAACCGCTCAAACACCTCCAAATACACCAACTTCGCCTCCAAACGCCATACACATGAATGTGTCTAAATCTACCCGAATGGCACCAATAAAACCTCTAATGACTCTTACTTAAGCCCTACAAAGTAGTGTTTATCACCGCCCTTGCGGGTTTTCGACTTATCCCACGATTTCTATTTTTGCCTTTTTTCAAATTTATTTGACTTTTTCAATATTTTTTTTCTTTTCTTCAGACGACTAGAAAGTATAGAACACTCCCCCATGCTTAAACATTGCATTGTCCTCAATGTAATGAAAGACAAAAAGAATGAAGCACAGGGAAAGGCAAAAAATAACCCACAACCGTCGCCGAGTTGGCTTGGACTTGGAAAGTTGTTGCTGGCGGTATATCAATAAAAGCACATGTCTCTAGTGTCGCGCCGGTCTTCAAAACAAATCCACCGTGCAACCAAATAGATCCACTGTAAGGTGTAGTGGTACATCAAAGAATCGGGGCTGCACGGCCTTCAACGAACACATAATGGAGCCCAGATGTAAACGGGGTGTGGGCTCTGGTGTTCCTCCTCATCAGTTGTCGAATGTCGGGCCATCATCGTTGCCAAATAAAATTGTGGGGCAAATGTCTTCTCCTTGGCAGCATGATGCGCACCATCTCTCATAGTAAAAACGGACAGTTGGCCTTCAATAGAACTTTTTTTTTTTTTCAGGTCGAGGAGACTTACAGTGATATTTCCGCGACCGCGGAAAAAATTCCGCTCCCGCGGAAAAGTTGCTGGTGTGAGGAACACGATCTTCAATTTGGCTCGGGTCTCCTACTCGCAGGTTAATCTAGAACAAAAGCAAAAACAAAATAAAACAAAAACAACTAAAAAGATGGAATGAAAAGACAAGAAAAGAAATACATACCTCGGGTTGCCTCCCGAGCAGCGCCTTAGTTATTGTCGGGGGCTCGACATCATGCTCTCCCATCAACTTGGGTTGCTCTCATCAATTAAACACTTGGGGTCTCCATCAGGAGGGTGTCTCTTTGAATCATCAATGCTCAATCCGACCCTCACCCCGTCAAATTCCATTGTGAGCGAACCGCTGCTCACATCAATCTTGGTACCTACCGTGTTCATAAACGGCCTTCCTAGCATTACTGGGGCTGCATTTTGGTCTTGCCCCGTATCCATCACAAAGAAGTCCACATGGAAGATCAACTTGTCAACCTCTACCATCACGTCCTGCACCACTCCTTTGGGGTAGACATAGGAATTGTCCGCCAGCTGGATCACAATCCCCGTCTTCTCTAATGGTCCGACCTCCAGAGACTCGTACAGTGAGAGAGGCAACACATTAATGGAGGCACCCAAATCAAGCATGGCTTTGTCAAACAAGGTGCCCCCAATCTTGCAGGGAATAGTGAACATGCCCGGATCACTTGCCTTCTTCGGTAACCGCTTTTGCAGCATAGCGGAAACATTCTCACTAACCTAGACTTTCTTCTTCTCCTTTACCACCTTCTTCCTCTTTATTGTGCACAGCTCCTTCAAGAATTTAGCATAACGAGGGATGCTATTAACCAGCTTGAGTAAAGGAATATTTACCTCGCAGTTGCTGAAGGTCTCGAACAGTTCCTTATCATTCGCCGGCCTTCTAGTGTCCTTTAGAGCCTCGGGAAAGGGAGCGGGAGGCTTCAATGTGCTGAGCGGAGGGAAGTTGGGATGCACATATTCATCGTGGGTGTCTTTGAGAGGATCTGGAGCTCCAGGGCTTTTTCCGCGATCGCGGTTTTCTGTCCGCGGTAGCGGAACGTCTTCGATCTTATTCTCGTCTCGGTTTTCCGCGATCGCGGAATTTTGTCCGCGGTCGCGGATTATCATCGAACAGCTCCTCTTCAGAATAAATTTTTCCGCGATCGCGGAATTCTGTCCGCGGTCGGGAAAAACATCGATTTTCTCCTCCTCGTCAATAGCCAATCCGCGATCGCGGCTATCTTCACCGCGGTCACGGAAAACTTTCTGTTGTGCTCGATTTTCCTCCACTTGGATTCCGCTCCTTAGCGTTATGGCGCATACATTCTCTCTCGGGTTGACTACCGTTTGCGATGGTAGTTTCCCCGATTCCCGAGCTTCCAGCTTGCTCACTGCTATGGAGATCTGCCCCACTTGCTTTTCTAGGTTCTGAATACTAGACTTCGTCTCTTGTTGGTGTTGGATCATGCTCTGAGTGAGAGTCTCTTGATGCTTCACCACCGCGTTAAGTTGGGATCCCATAGAGTTCACAGTGCCAGCCAACGTCGTGACACTCTGGGCAAGGGCCCTAATCTGGTCTTCACTGGACATAGATGAACTTGAACCTTGGCCTTGGCCTTGGGGTCTTTGGTCATATGGAGCTCGAAATTGTTGTTGTTGACCCCCAGGCTGCTGATATTGTTGTGGGCAGGGTAAAAATTGTGGTGGCCTCGGTTGATACTCTTGATTCTCCTGGCCTTGAAGAGTACTCTGAGGGTTCCCGTACCTCATATTAGGGTGATCTCGCCACCCTGGATTGTACGTGTTGGAGTATGGGTCATATCTTGTCCTTGAAGGGCCGTAACCTCCAATGGCGTTCACCTCAGCAGTGGGCTCCTGCAATGTGGGACATGCATCGGTTGGATGCATCGTGTCTTGGCATATCCCATATGACTTGACCTGCTGCTGGCCACCCTTCATCATGTATCTCCTTCATCTCAGCCATCTCAGAGAGTAGAGTGGAATTTGGCTGAGAGTCTGCGGCTCTCACTGATTGGGCGCCCGCCCTCTTACTAAACTGTCTTGAGCCCTCAAATAGCTCAAAGAAAACCTCATATGTTGCAGTTGGAGTCTTGTTTAAGATGTTTCCTCCACAGGCAGCATTCACCATCCGACGCTCGTCATCAAGAAGACCTCCGTACAAATAAAGTACGAGGTCCTGGTTAGAATATCCATGGTAGGGGCAGCTAGAGATCAGCCTCTTGAACCTCTCGTAGTACTCATACAACGATTCAGCAGTCTGTTGTTCAATGTTGTTGATGTTCCTCTTCAGGCTGTTGAGCTTAGTTGTAGGGAAGTACTTCTCCAGGAAGGCCTTCTTCATCTTGGCCCACGTGTCAATGCTCCATGGGGTCAAGTAGTAGAACCAGTCATTGGATGAATCCTTCAGAGAGAAAGGAAAGGCCCTCAGGTTGATTTGGTCCTCAGTCACTCCTCTTGGTGTCATGCTGGTGCAAACGGCATGGAACTCCGACAGATGCTTATTGGAGTCTTCTCCACTCATCCCATGGAAGTGGGGAAGTAAGTGTATCAACCCTGACTTGAGCTCGAAGTTGACGCCATCGGCCAGCTCAGGGAACTGCATAGCCAGCGGTTGCTGTTGCAGGTTAGGGGCAGTCAGTTTCCTCAACGTGGGTGCTTCTTCGGCCATCTCAAAAGTTGGGTTATCAAAGACCAAAGATCTATTTACTCTGCGGTTCAGGGAGAGTGTTCTCTCAATTTCTGTATCCAAAGCTAAAAGTGGAGAGTCAGTCGCACGGGTGTGGACCATAAGATAGGTCCACACAAAAATTGGCACACAAACACACACAAAGAAAAAAAACTTGCTTCCCCGGCAACGGTGCTAATTTGACGGAGGCTAAAGTCGTATCATCTTATCAAAATAATCCTAAACAAACCTAACTCAGTAGAATAGGCAAGCAAGGGTCGAATCCCACAGGGAGGAGTTGTCTTTCTTTATGTAAATTTGCATGCAAAAGTAACAAAGGGGGGTTTTGGTTGGTTGTTTGTAAAAAAGTAAACAAAGGAAACAAAAGCAAAGGTTTGTAATCAAATTGGGAAAAACACTTAGCCAAACAAATATCCACCATTCATTTGATTGATTGGTCCTAGGTTATTTCTATTCCTTCCTTTGATTATTCATGTCCCTATTCTGAAATAGTTACCAATCCTACCAGTCCAGGTAACCCTAACTATCGAACGCACAAGAAACCATCAAGATTTAGAACAATAGCAGCAAGACGCATATGAATTAACCAGGATACATGCAACACCGATTTTTCACAGCATTTAACATATAATCAATTCTCTTTCATAATAAACTAGTCATACCAGTCCTAGAATATCATGGATGCTACAAAAGATAAGGAATCTCAACCCGAAATTTCCAAACCCTGGTAATAGACAATTACTAATATCAACTAGGTGATCAATCTAGTCAAATCAATAAGAATCAATAGGAATAAGCTCAAGAGAAAAGATATAATCCAACGGAATAGGAAATAGAGTTATAACCTCACAATCATGAATCAAATGAAGGCTTCAATTGTCGGACTAAGCAAAGGGTGCTTAGTTCTTCATAGTCTTGAAACAAAAACTCAAAGGGAAAAGAATGTTGAATAATGAACTTACTGAATGAATGAAAGTGGTTGAGAAAATTAGGTTAAATAACCTAACCCAAAACCTAAAGATAAAAAGATTACAAACAAACTCTAAAAGGAAATAAAATAAAGGAACGAAATAAAGAAATAAAAGAAAAGGGAATAATAAAATAAAATTGAAATCTTTGGACGAAACCCTCACGGCGCGCCTGATGCATATTTCCGCGACCGCGGAAGAATTTCCGCGATCGCGGAAAATTCACTTTTCTCCTCTCGCGCTCTCGACTTTTCCGCGACCGCGGGCAATGGACTTCCGCGATCGTGGAACTTCGCGTTCTGCTTCTTTCGTCTTTCGTAGATGTCCGCGACCGCGACCTCAGCCCATGGTTATTAAAATCGAGACCCGGATCGTAAAATCGTGAGATTTTACGATCCAGTAGGAGGGGTCTGATCCGGATCGGGCTATAAAATCGAAAAATACTAAAATCGTATTAAAATCGTATTAAAATCGTGTAAAATCGGCTTACAATCGTATGATCTTACGATCCTTATAAAATCGTAAGATCCTGTCTTTATGGTTATTTGAAGCTTTAAAATTTTATTTGGGTTTTGAGCGGCCCATTTGTGTGTATCCCATTCCTCTCTATTAGTCCTAATGGCCCCAATATCAGATTCCCACCTAATTTGACCTAGAGGCAGCGATTTCAGCACTTCACGCACCTAGAGAGGTTGCGAGCTTAGCGATTTTCTCACTTTCAGTGGCTACGGTCTGGACCGTCTGGTGGTGGGTCGATTGGCCGTTGAAAATTGAGTTATTTCTGTCAAACAAGGCGCCATGGCAGTGTTTAGTTTGCTACTTTGCTGACCGTCGACGACTAAGTGGTTAATGTGAGTTGGATTTGCTACTTGCTGGAATAGGTGGTGACTTGGTGTAGTGTTGTCATGCTGATATTCAGACTTCGGTCCTTCATATTGGATCTTTAGGTAAGTACTAACTACTAAGTAATTTATATAATTGTAAACTTGATTTTAAGCCATCTGAATATCTGATTCTTAGATTCTGAATGAAGAACGGAATCAACGGATGACAATTTGGCAATGTATACTGAATACTAATATGTGTTGTTTTTCCCAACCAATTTATATATATAGAATTGTAAACTTGATTTATAGAATTGTAAACTTGATTTGAAGCCATGTGCTTGCTGGAATACTGGAAAGATGATTAATGATGATGATGGCATGATGCCATGATGATGATGCGGGATTTCAATTTTTTCTTAGATTACATAACATTAGCTAATAGCTCTTTATGTTGTTTTTTATTATTAGTGGCTTAGTACAATTTTGGTTATCTATTGCAGTTACAATGTCAAGTGCTCCGAGTAGTGAGTCAATTAAACCAAATAGAAAAAGAGCTAACGGGAGTAGATTAGACCCGGGTTGGGAGCATGGGATTGATGTGGATAAAAATGCAAAAAAAGTGAAGTGTATGCATTACAATAAGGTATTTTCAGGTGGTATTTATAGGTTAAAACATCACCTTGCGGGCACTCGTATTAATGTTGAGTCTTGTGCACTAGCTCCGAAAGCAGTTAGTGAAAAATTTGCAACACTTCTACAAGCTAGTGTGGAGGAAGCTGACAAAAAGAAAAAAGAAAAAAAAAGCTTAATGATATTTGGGAAAATGATGGAGAAGAAAGATCTTATGACATGGAGAGGGATAGAAAGGGAAAAGGTATCATGGATCGTATGTTAAGTAAGTCAAGCTCAAAAATGCAATCTACACTAAATCGGTTGTATAAGGATGAAAGAGATGATGTTTGTCAGCAAATTGCTCGCTTTTTGTATACAAGTGCTATTCCATTTAATGTTGTGAACAATCCTGAATTTGCAATTATGATTGATAAGGTTGCGAAGTATGGTATGGGATTCAAACCACCTAGTTTTCATGAAGTTAGAGTAAAATTTTTGAAAAAGAAAGTGACTCTTGTGAGAGAAATGGTTGAGGAGCATAAACAAGAATGGAAGAAAACTGGTTGCACAATTATGTCAGATGGATGGACCGATAGACAAAGGCGCACACTATGTAACTTTTTGGTGAATAGTCCTAAGAGGACTGTTTTCTTATCATCAATTGATGCATCTGACATCTCAAAAACTGCAGATAAAATCTTTGAGATTCTAGATGATGTTGTAGAAAACGTTGGGGAGGAAAATGTGATTCAAGTTGTGAGTGATAATGCTGCGAATTATAAAGCTGCTGGAAAAAAGTTGATGGAAAAGCGAAAACGTTTATATTGGACTCCTTGTGCTGCACATTACATTGATTTAATGTTGGAAGACTTTGACAAGAAGATTGAGGTTCATGGTTCAACAATTGAGAAGGCTAAGAGGATAACGACATTCATATACTCTAGAACATTGCTTCATACATGGCTGAAAGAGTTCACCAAAGGAAGGGAATTAATCAGACCCGGTGCGACACGATTTGCTACTTCCTACTTGACGTTGAGATGTCTAAATGAGGACATTTAATGGGATTGTTTGCATCAATCAAGTGGAAATCAAGTAAATTTGCAGCAACAACTGAAGGAAAAACCGTCCAAAGGTTTGCATTAGACAACCGTGGCTTCTGGCATGGTGTTACTGCATGTTTAAAGGCATCTCTTCCTCTTGTAAAAGTGCTTCGCATGGTGGATTCTGATGAGCCAATGATGGGATTCATTTATGATGCAATGGAACAAGCAAGAAATCAGATCAAAGCCAACTTCAATAATGTTCAAAAGCAGTAAGTTACTAAGTTATTTACTATATTATGATTTTTATCTATTTTTTTCTTATAAGTGAGTTTGCATTCATAAAATATAAAAATTTCCTAATATATATATATGTTTCTTTTCATTATACAGGTACAAACCCGTATTGGACATAATTGATGCACGTTGGGGTTCCCAGCTACATAGACCATTACATGCATCAGCTTATTATCTAAATCCACATTTTCAATACAGGCCAGATTTTAAAGTAGATGCTGAAATCAAACTTGCTTTATATGATTGTTTGGGAAGAATGGTTCATGATCATGATGAACGGGTGAAAATCGATATGCAAATGGATGACTTTAAAAATGCAAAAGGCCTTTTTGGTTTGCCTATTGTTGTGTCAACAAGAAATAAGAAGGCTCCAGGTAAACTTTATATTTTTGGTTTCTTTTACTTATTCTTATTATAATTAGCAAACTAATAAGGAAAATTTTATTACTTATTTAGCTAATTGGTGGGATTCATATGGTGATCAATGCCCTGAGTTGAAAAGACTAGCTATACGGATTTTAAGCTTGACGTGTAGCTCTTCTGGTTGTGAGCGAAACTGGAGTGCATTTGAAATGGTTAGTTTTCATTCGTATATAATTTAATTTAATGGTTATAATAATTATTTATTGTACTAAACTATGAATAAACAATTTTAATGTTAGGTGCGTACAAAAAAGAGAAACCGTCTACATCAAGAAAAACTAAATGATTTAGTTTTTGTGATGTACAATCTGAAATTGAAGCATAGACAACAAAAGCAAGCCCCTAGATCACCACAATCATTTGATCTGGATGATATACCATCGGATGATGAATGGATTACAGAGGCTAAAGATCCTATTCTGCCAAACAGTGGAGAATTGTTAAATATTATTGATAGAGCTTTACATGATGAAGGTAAAATTATAAATCCTATGGTTTCTCCTTAAAACTTAATTGAGCTTTAATGCATAGATGATAGCTTTCATCTTTTTCCTCCTTTTGTTGTTGAATAAGTGACAATTTTGAATCTCAAGAATCAAGTCTTAGAAAGGGAGTAGGGGCAACATGTGTTGGTTCAAATGAAGTAGTGGACCTCGATGATCTTGCGATGAATGTCGATGATGGTGATTTTGATGATCACGTTGATGATGAAGATGAAACCATTGATATTGACGATGAATTGAATGATTCAATAGGCAATAATAGAGGTTGTGGCAAAGAAAATGAAGCTTTGTTAGATGAAAATTATGGCTATGATGATGATTGATGATGTACAACTTTGAGTAGGCTATTGTTTTAGACATTATGCTATTGGAGTATTACCATGTGATGTGGTAGACTTTGGAGTTTGCACTATTATGTATGAATTGTAAACTTTTAGTCATGTAATGTTTCATTTTATTTTAGGAAACTTCCATTTATCTTACCTAAATTCTTGAATTTTTTATATTTTATTTTTTAAAATTTATAATATATTATTTTTTAATAAGATTGTAAAATCTTACGATTTTACGATCCGATTTTACGATCCGATCCGCAGGGCCTTCCGTGATCCGATCCTAAAATCTCGATTTTAATAACCTTGCCTCAACCCCGCATTCACGGTTTTGACTATGTGGCTCCACTTCTCTTCTGAACTTCGTCCTCTCTTCAGTCTTCTCAAGTGGTTCTCTTCTCTTCTGAACTTGATGTCTTCTTTTAAGCTCCTCCGAACCACCGTATCTACACTTCTACTTCTCAACTCCAATCTCTACAATTGTGCTCTAAACATCTCCAAATGGTACCCAAAACACCGGTAACAACTCCTAGTTAAACCCTACAAAGTAGCACTGATCACTTACAAACAAACTTCTTTGGCATTACGAAGAAATCTTAAGCTTAGTGCCAAGTATTACGGCCCTTACCAAATTCTCAAGTGAATTGGATCGGTTGCCTATCGCTTAGGTTTACCTGCTCATGCTAAGTTGCATCTTGTATTTCATGTTTCTCAATTGAAGCAGCGTATTGGCAGTACCATTTCAGCTTCCTTTGATCCTCATGTGGCCACTTCTTCTAGAGAAATTGTGGTTGCCCCTAATGCAATCTTGGATACTCGTTTGTAGTTTTTGGCTAATGGTGAGCCTGTTACTGAATGGCTGATTAAGTGGGTGAATTTACCATCTGAAGAGGCTACTTGGGAGTCTGTTGGTCCTTTTGCATCAATTTCTTGCATTCTCCTTGAGTCCACCTTGAGGACAAGGTTTTTTCCTTGGGGGGAGTATTGTTAGGAATGTGTATGAGCGGGAAAGTTGGGTGAGTTCTTGTAATTACTTGTCAAAGTGGGCAAGTAGAGTAATATGCCTATAAAGGCTATAACACAATTCAGTTGGATCATCAATCGAACAACACCATTTCTTTCCTTCCTTGTTTCATTCCCTTTCCTTCCTTATCCTTCTTTCTCTCCTTATCTCACAATGTTGAGTTTCCATGGAAGCCCAACTATCCTGATCGGCTAGTTCCTTACAAGTGGTATCAGAGCCTACGATCTTGCGCGAAATTGATTCGTTAAACCCATTTTTTTTAAGGATGGGCATCCAGTCCGGACCGGCGGACCATAAAAAATTTAATGTATGGACCGTGGACCGGATTTTATATTTTTTAACATTTAAATTGTTTGATTACGGTCCGGGCCGTAAAAATTATGGTCTGAACCGTAAAAATTACAGACCGAACCGTAAAAATTACGCCCAAAAAAAATAATGTTTTTGTTTTGTTTTTAAATTTTTACGGTCCAGACCGGACCGTAAGACCGGAAACATCAACGTCCGGACCGTAAATTTACAGTCCGGTCCTATCTACGTTTGCCCATCCTTTAAATTTTCGACCTAATTCGAGAGCTTCAAAGTAGCCATGGCACTAGATAAAGAATACTACATGAAGCTCAATGAGTCTGAACAAAGATTTTGCGGAATTATCAATGAAATTAGAATCCAAATGGGGATGCTAGTTGTAGAAGTTCCTTTCTATGGACCCAAAGAATCTGAACCAATATCGGAGATTCCCGAGTTATTGTCGCTCAATGTGGAAGAAGATGTGAACATAAAAGAGCAAGATCCAAGGCGATCAGATTCTGAAGCCAAGTTGATTCTTGAATCTGACTTCGGAAGGCAAGGTGGCGGTGTGTTTGGATCTTGTACTGAGGAGCCAAATCTGGAATCGAGTGACAAAAGCTTCCCAATGGGTGACCTTCTCAAGACGATGAAGACACTGGTGCAATCAGAAAGTGGAGTCGAGGCAGCCAAAATATTCGAATCTACTTCTTCTCCTTCCAAAACTCCTGTGTTGACATCGTACACGATGGAAGAAGACACTATCAGAATCAGTCCCTGCCACCTATTGGTCCCGAAACTTGACGATAATAAAAAAAATGAAGGTAAGTTCTGATTCCTTAGAAGTTCCAGACGATCATGTTGCATTTGAAGAAATTGATGGTTTGTTTGCTGATTCAATTGACTGTGTTGAGGGAGTTCCGGTTGCGTTTGTTAAGTCAAATGACATGATTGGAATTATGGATTCAAATGTTTTTTTGGAATTATCAAGTGCACACAAGGTGCTTATGAAAATGTCAATGAACGATATTGTAGTGATTGGGTCCTATTTTCATTTGAAGATACAAATACCCAAAACCTTGTTAGTTCCAAATGTTACAAATTTTGTTGAATTATTGGGTATTCTTGGAGACTCTTTAGAGTCGATCGATTCTCCTAGCACCCTTGTATTTGACCCACGAAAAAGCAATGAGTTCTCGTTTCAATTTGGAAGGGTTGCTGAAAAGTCGACTATGGAGGTGTGCAAAGATCTTGAGTTATTGTTAGTTAGTTAGATAATGATGTAATGATGATGTAAGCATTCTGTTAGTGAGGTTGTTAGGCAGAGAGCAGGTTGTTAAGCCGTGTAAGCTTCTCTGTAGGTGTCTATAAATACCTTCATGTAATCACAAATAAACTTGTTTTACAAAGCAATAAAATTCTGTTATGAGAGGCTTTCTTTTCTCTTCTTTGTCTGAGTGTTCTTGAGTGTTGATTCATCACTGATCATGCTTAATCAACATGGTATCAGAGCTGCTTGATTCATGGCAGATCGTGATGAATTTTTCCTTCAGTTCTTGTTCTCTGATTTTCAGTCTCTTATACTGATTATCAGAATTTTCTGTTTTTCGAAATCAGAGATCTCATTCTCTAGGAGATACTTGTTTTCGATTGAAAATTGTTCTCTGAAATTGCTCGAGGAATCCATTCTCTGCAAATCGATTTTCACAAATGGCGAATCTGGAAAGTTCGAGTGAAAGAGAGAGAAGTGATCGGAGAAGAGAATTCATCACAACAATGGATCTTCAAAATCCGTTGTTTATTCATCCGTCTGATAACTCTGGGATGATTCTCACAACGATACAACTCACTGGTGATAACTATCGAAGGTGGAGGAAGGCTATCACCAAAGCTCTCTCTGTCAAAAACAAACTCGGTCTTGTGGAAGGTTCAGTAACAGCGAATGATGAGAATTCAGCTCTTTGGCATAGGTGCAACGACATGGTGTGCTCCTGGATTCTGAACACAGTGTCGAAGGAAATCTATGCTACTCTGGATGAATTTGACACAGCAAAGCAGATGTGGGATGATCTATAAGAAATCTATGGTCAAAAGAATGGACCTCTGTTGTTTCAAATCAAGAAAGAAATGCAAGAATGTCATCAAGGGAACTCTACAGTCACAGAATACTTCACAAAACTGAAAGGATATTGGCAACAACTTTCAGGTTTGATTTCTCCTATTCGATGCACTTGTGGTAAATGTGAATGCAATTTAAATGCAAAGATTGAAGCTGCTGAAAATGAGGATAAACTCATGAAATTTCTGATGGGATTGAGTGAAAACTTTTCGGCTGCAAGAAGACAATTTCTATTGTCAACACCTTTGTCATCTGCAAGTCATGTTCACTCATTATTATTACAAGATGAGTTAAGCAAAAAGCTTACAAGTGGAGAAGTAAAGACAGATACCACTGCTCTTATGTCTAAGCGAAATCAGGGAGAAAAATCTGATGCTAGCAAGAAATCAAATGATAAAAATGACAAGCCTAGAAAGGAATGTGAGCACTGCAAAGGGAACCATCCCACTGATAAGTGCTGGGAAGTAATCGGTTATCCGAGTTGGCACTCAAAGAGCAAATTCAAACCTCAAATGTCCAAGTTTGGGAATGATTCAAAGCAGAAGTCAACTTCTAAAGCAAATGCAAGTCAAAGCAGTGATGAGAACATGAAGATGTTTCAGTCTATGACAGCAGAAAATCAGTTAATGGTTAGCAACTTTCTGAAGTTCATGGAACATCAGAAGAATCTTGGTCATGAGAATCAAGCAGGTATGGTCACTACATGTTGTAATGCTTCTGATTATTCACATATTTGGATATTAGACAGTGGGGCCACAGATCATATGTCCTATGACATTTCTTTCTTTATCAGTCCCACACCTATCTCTAAATCCAAATCCATACATTTACCTGATGGTAGTATGAGTAAGATTACTCACACTGGTACAGTTACCCTTTCTAGTTCTTTAACTCTTAAGAATGTGCTCTATGTCCCAAGCTTTAAGTTCAACCTCATTTCCTTAAGCCAATTGATACATGACAACTCTTGTTATGTTCATTTTGTTTCTGATGTTTGTGTTATTCAGGACCTTGCAAAGAAGACTGTGATGGCAGCTGGTAAGGAATTTGGAGGTTTGTACTATCTGGTTCCTGAGTCAAAAATGAAGGAAACTCTGGAGAAGTTACCTTTCCCTTTGCACAGAAAACTTTGTGCTTCTACACCTATCTTGCCCATGTTCTTACCTTCTTCATGTAATTCTGACACTAATGCTCTATGGCATCTTTGTCTAGGACATGCTCCTCTAAGCAAACTTGTGCATGTACCTTGTATTCATTCTGAAATCAATAAAAATTCAGATTTCTCTTGTGCCATTTGTCCTCTTGCCAAACAAACTCGAAATTCCTTTCCTCTGAGTACATCTCAAGCTAAACACAATTTTGAACTCTTACATTGTGATCTCTGGGGACCATATGATACTCCCACCTATAATGGAAATAGATTTTTCTTAACCATTGTAGATGACAAGAGCAGGAGTGTTTGGGCTTTTCTTATGAAGCACAAATCTGAAACTCCCTCTCTTCTTCGAACCTTCATTTCTAGAGTTCAAAAACAGTTTCAAGCCTCTGTTAAAACCATTAGAACTGATCAAGGCACAGAGTTCTTCAACTCTGATTTCATCTCTTTTCTTCAGTCTCAAGGCATTGTCCATGAAAGTTCTTGTACTGCCACACCCCAACAAAATGGAAGGGTCGAACGCAGACACAGGTACATACTTGAAATGGCTAGAGCCTTGAGATTTCAAGCTTCTCTTCCCATTCAATTCTGGGGAGATTGTATTCTCACTGCTACCTACCTCATTAACAGATTACCATCCCCTTTTCTTCAACACAAATCACCTTATGAAGTTTTATTTCATGAGCCACCCAATTATACTCGTCTCAAAGTTCTTGGATGTCTTTGTTATGTGTCCACTTCTACTACTTCTAGAAAGAAGTTTGATCCTAGAGCTGATCCTTGTGTCTTTCTAGGATATCCTTTTGGATTTAAAGGCTACAAAGTCTATAGCCTCACTACACATAAGTGCTCTATTAGCCGGGATGTCCATTTTTTGGAAAACTATTTTCCCTTTGCTACTGATTTCACCTTACCCACTTTTATACCTACCACTTCATCCTTGTCTCCTCAACAACCTGAGGATGATGCTCTTCTATATTCTTATCTACCTCAATTTGAGCCTATTGTCCCATCTTACACTGAGACATCTCCATCCGCTAATCCAAACTCATTTACTGAGTCTCTAGCAGATTACTCACCTATACCTGTTCCACCATCTTTTGACCCTATCCCTCTCATTCCTTCTTCTAGTGATACTCCAGCTCCTACAAGGGCTTCTTCTAGAGTGTCAAAACCTTCAGTCTGGCTCAAGGACTATGTGTGTGCCATCTCTCCAGAGACCTCTGTTGTCATCCCTTCTTCTGGTAAGACATCTCCCTATCCTATGACCTCTTTTATGTCATATTCATCTTGTTCCGCTGCATATAACACCTTTATAGCCAATGTGGCCACACTGTCTGAACCAAACTCAGTCTCAGACGCTCTACAACAACCTGAATGGTGTCAAGCTATGCATACTGAATTGAGTGCACTTGAAAGCAATGGTACATGGGAGTTAGTACCTCGACCCTCAGGGCAGTCTGTGGTCACTTGTAAGTGGTTGTTCAAGGTTAAGTGTAAGGCTGATGGTACCTTAGATCGTTATAAGGCCAGGCTGGTTGCTTGGGGATTTTCTCAAGTCGAAGGTATTGACTATAGTGAGACCTTTGCACCAATGGCTAAGATGATCTCTGTCAGGGCACTTCTTGCTGTAGCTGCTGTCAAAGACTGGCATGTTAGTCAGTTAGATGTCACAAATGCTTTCCTTCATGGAGAGCTTGATGAAGAGGTGTTTATGGAGTTGCCTCCTGCATATTCTGAGCTCAAGGCTGGTGCTTGCTCTCAGGGGGAGAACTATAGTAAGAGCAAGCAAAGTACAATGGTATGCAGGCTAATAAAGTCCTTGTATGGACTTAAACAAGCTCCAAGGCAGTGGTTTGCCAAGTTTTCACATGTTGTCAAAGAAGCAGGATATGTGCAATCAAAGGCAGACTACTCTCTGTTTGTCAAGGACACAGGTCAGTCATTTACAGCTTTGTTAGTTTATGTAGATGATATGCTCATTGTGTAGGAACATAATTTCCTATATGCATACAAAAGCTTTAAACTGCAAATATACGAACATGAATTAAGGAAATCTGAAGTTTAGAAATACCGAACGAAGAACGGATGCAGAGTCGAGACCAAAATCTCTTTCCTTAATTCTGAAAACGCCCCGTAGTGTGACGGTTGTTGACGTTCCGAATCCCAGGATACAACTGCGACGATCTCTTGAACCGCACAACCCAGTAACAAGAGCTAACGAACCCACGGATCTGCGTGTACTCTCAGACACGAAAAAGAGAAGAGGTTCTTCTATTAGAGATTACTTCGTTGTTAACGAAAAGTCTCTTCTTGCTGGAGTTACACATTTGTAAAAAATGTAACTTATGGAGTTAACGGAGAGAATTTATTGAGGGAGTTAAAGCTGGGTCAAAGCCCACTAATGGGCCTTTTGGATCGGCCCAAAAGGATAGGGCGTTGGCTGGCCAGCCCAAGCCCGATCCGATCCAACCCAACCCGAGCTCGGCTCGCTCGCCCGCCCACCCGACCCGACTCGACTCGGCTCGGCTCGGCGCGCGTGTGGGCTTGATGAGCTAGGTCCTCTCCCCATTGAAAATGGGTAATGACCCAAGGCCACAACCTTGAGTCCATTTCTCCTCTATATATGCTAGGAGATTTATCTCCAAACTTTCAATGTGGGATAAGTTCTTGCCCCCACATTTGCCCAAGTTTTGCACTTCATGCAAGCTACATTGGGCCTCCATTTCTCATTCAAACGGAAATCATTTTTGTCGTATGAGTACACTACGAGAGTGTGCTCGCGTAGATGAAGCCAATGCTCCCACTTTCCGGTGTTGACAATGGCCGGAGCCCACCGGAATTGTGCCCGGAAAAGAGCCCGGCGCCACATGTTAAAATGAGTTCCAACAATCCCCCACATGAATAGAAATGATTCTAAACATTGGTTTTAAAAACAGAAAGACTTTTGAGAGTACAGTCGAAAAATCACTGCATCTGGGCTGGTAGCGTGTTTCAGCATTGAACCACCCATAGTGAGTAGCTATCGGATTTACTCGACCAGGTAGTGAACATGATGTCTTGAACCACCCGGGCTTTGATGTAAACCGAGACAATAACTATCACACAGTTTCATCTTCTCACAGAACTAGGTTCTTTGTTGTGTTCATTTTGGCCTTGAACATCCCTGGTTATTCATGAGTGAACTTGGAGAATTCAGCCTCTCTTAATTCTCCTAGAAACGGCCCCATTTCACACTCATAAGGTGATTGCCATGAAGAGTATCCTGTCATACCCCACTTTTATTTTAAAGCTATGGAATCATTAAAAGACAAGCTTAACCTTAACTCATACAGGTAGCACTGTTCATCATCCTAGGAACTGGGATGAGACTTAAGTCTCCCAGTGCTCATCTTGATTCAGCTTGATTTAGTTTTCCCTTTGAACCTACTTCTTGGGATCTCCAGTGAGGTAGGTAGGGTTAGCCATCAAGCATCCTCTTTAATCATAGGCTTTAAACCCATTCCTCTTGATGATTTAACAACTTGATCTCGTGACACACCTTTAGTAAATGGATCCGCTAGGTTGTCAGCCGACTTGATGTAATCGTTTGAGATTATACCGTGCGAGAGTAGTTGTGTAATGGTTTTATGTCATCTTCGTGACTTACCATTGTACAAATGACTCAGTGCCCGAGCTATAGCCGATAGGCTATCACAGTGTACACTAACTGCTGGCACTGGTTTTGTCCCACATTGGGATATCTTCCAACAAATGAGCTTGAGATAGGATTACTCCTTCAGAATGTCTAGTGATTTTAATCCCTAGTATGACATCTGCTAATCCCAAGTCTTTCATGTCAGACTTCCCACTAAGCATCTTCTTAGTTCGGTTGATCATGTCCTTATTGCTTCCAATAATGAGCATGTCATCTACGTACAAACACAACCAGATGTAACCATTTGGTGTGTCTTTGAAATAGATGCATTTGTCACATGCATTGATGCTGAAGCCATTTGACATCATGACATTGTCAAATTTTTCCTGCCACTGCTTTGGAGCTTGTTTGAGTCCATATAGAGACTTCACAAGTCTGCACACTTTGTGTTCCTATCCAGGAACCACATGACCCTCAGGTTGTTTCATGTGTATCTCCTCTTCTAATTCTCCATTTAGAAAGGCAGTTTTTACATCCATTTGATGGATTTCGAGCTTTCGTAATGCAGCTATTGCTATTAGCATTATTTTTGAAGTTATTCTCGTAACTAGAGAATAAGTGTTAAGGAAATCCTGGCCCTCGTTTTGCCGGAATTCTTGCACCATAAGCCTTGCCTTGTGCTCGTCTATTGAGCCATCGGTTTTCAATTTGGTTTTGAAAATCCATTTACACCCAAGTGCTTTACACCCTTGTGGCAACTCACCTAACTCCCATGTATGGTTCTGCATAATGGAGTCGATTTCGCTTTTAACTGCTTCCTTCCATGAAGGTGCATCAGGTGTAGACATTGGTTCTTTGAAAGTTCTAGGCTCATTCTCTAAGAGAAAGGCCGTTATGAACTCTTACCCATAGGTTTTTTCCTTTCGAGCTCTTTTGCTTCGTCTAGGTTCAACCTCTGGTTCATTTCAAGCACTCTTGATCTGTCTAGGTTCAGCTTATGTTTCATTTACAGAAGTGGTTGTGTCACTTTGTTCACGAGTTCGCTCGGATGTTCTTTATCCTTGCACGGAAACACGTTTTCAAAGACAGACGCATTCCTTGATTCCATTATTGTATTGACATGTATATCTGGTATATCAGATTTATGTACCAGAAACCGATAAGCACTAATGTTATGTGCATATCCTATGAAAATACAATCAATGGTTTTAGGTCCAATTGTGACCTTTTTAGGAGGTGGCACTACCACTCTTGCTAGGCACCCCCACACTTTGAGGTATTTGTACGATGGTACGTTACCTTTCCAAAGTTCGTATGGCGTATTGCCAGTAACCTTATGCGGTATCTTGTTCAGGATATAGTTTGTGGTAAGCAGCGCTTCCCCCCACATGTTCTGGGGTAACCCAGATTCCTGCAACATTGCATTCATCATCTCTTTCAGAGTTCGGTATTTTCGTTCCGCAACTCCGTTAGATTCTGGTGAGTAGGGAGCAGTTGTTTGATGAATAATCCCGTGTTCTCTACAGAACGCGTTGAAAGGTTCATCATACTCGCCTCCTCTATCACTTCAGATAATTTTTATGGTTTTACTAAGTTGGTTTGAATTTCCAACTTGTATTCCTTGAATTTTTCCAAGGCCTCATGCTTGCTTCTTAGCAAGTGTACATAACAGTATTTTGTGCAATCGTCGATAAAGGTCACGAAATACTTTTTATCGCCTCTAGTTTGCACATATTTTAAATCACACAAATCTGTGTGTATTAAACCTAGAGGTTCGGTTGTTCTCTCTACACGTGGGGATGGTGTGTTTGTGAGTTTGGCCTGTATGCATACTTCACATTTGTCTTTAATCGATTTGCATTTCGAAAGCAGGTTCATGTTCTTTAGTCTTTGAATAGACTTGTTATTCACATGCCCTTACCGTTCATGCCACATATTAAAAGACTCAATGACATAAGCAATATGATTATTCTTATTCATTGAAACATTGGATACAATAGAGTTTGGGATGACTGTCATTACATTCAGTTTGACCAGTCCATCCTTTACATAACCCTTGTCCAAGTACACCCCATTCTTTGAAAGAACTAGCATTTCAGACACGAACTTCACAGCAAAGCCGTTCTTGCACATGCATGACATTGGTGAGAGTCAACTCCTTCTCGGAAGTCAGCTTTACCACCATTTTGACGTGACCATTGACATTGGTAGTGAACGAGTTCCCCATAAATAGATGCTCGTCACTCTTGCTCTTCAGATAAGTGGTAAACATTCCCCTATCAGAGCAGATATGTCTGGTAGCACCGGTATCGTACCACCATTCCATTGGATTGCTTCCAACCATATTGACTTTAGACGTCACAGCACACAGATCTGCATCCGTGAGCCTGTCTTCAGTCATGTTGACTTGGGATTTCCCTTGTCCTTACGCGGATCAACCTTGCTACGACATTCGGTAGCCTTGTGACCCATTTTACCACACTTGTGGCATTTTCAACTGAACTTCTTAGCTAGTTGCTTATTGAAGTTGTTGGAGCCTTAGGGTTGAAACTTTCGTTTCTTCCCCTTGTCCTTGTGTTTGGCCAAGTTGGCCTTCGGGTTCAGTACCTGACCACCCTGTGTGTTTTGTGGTAGGTTGACTCAGTCCGTAGCCTGACAATCAAGTCTTCAACGGTCATAGCCATTCGCTTGTGCTTTAGATAGTTCTTGAAATCCTTCCAACCTGGAGGGAGTTTCTCTATGAAAGAAGCTACCTGGAACGTCTCATAGATCGACATTCCTTTCGCAATAATCTCATGCGTAAGCAATGGCAGCTCTTCAACTTGTTCCATGATGGGCTTGGAGTCCACCATTTTGAAGTCCAGAAATTTCGCCACTGCGAACTTCTTAGAGCTTGCGTCCTCAGACTTGTATTTCTTTCCAAGGCAATTCAGTATTCCTTAGAGGTCTTGATCTCACTGTACCAGTGTACAGTGGATCTATCAGACGGTTTTGAACCCAACATTTGCACAGACCATCCCCATTAGTCCAGGCCTCAACGCTGGCTAGGGAGAAAAGATATGAATTCTGAGGTCAAAGCACATGCTTATCCTCTTTCAATAACTTTTCTAGTCTGATAGGTTATCGGTTTGGACAATCTGATTTGACAGCGTTTCCGAACCTCATGACTGGCAAATTCACTGCTGGCAGACCACTCCCAGATCAAATCTGGGGTGTCGGCTCAACACGATTTCCACTATTGGCTCCAACACGAGCACCAGAACCAGAATTAGCATTCTCAGTTTGGTTAATCATACATCTCATAATTTTACAAAAATTAAACCAGATTGAGTACGATTGCAACAATAAGTTCAAAGAGCAAATTTCAGAATTAAGGTTGTAGGAACATAATTTCCTATATGCATACAAAAGCTTTAAACTGCAAATATACGAACATGAATTAAGGAAATCTGAAGTTTAGAAATACCGAACGAAGAACGGATGCAGAGTCGAGACCAAAATCTCTTTCCTTAATTCTGAAAACGCCCCGTAGTGTGACGGTTATTGACGTTCCGAATCCCAGGATACAACTGCGACGATCTCTTGAACCGCACAACCCAGTAACAAGAGCTAACGAAACCACGGATCTGCGTGTACTCTCAGACACGAAAAAGAGAAGGAGAAGTGAAAAAACGAGAGCTTTTGTGGGAGAATGTCTTCTTGTATGAGGAAACCCGAGAGGTTCTTGTAACTTATGGAGTTAACGGAGAGAATTTATTGAGGGAGTTAAAGCTGGGTCAAAGCCCACTAATGGGCCTTTTGGATCGGCCCAAAAGGATAGGGCGTTGGCTGGCCAGCCCCGATCCGACCCAACCCAACCCGAGCTCGGCTCGGCTCGCTCGCCCGCCCACCCGACCCGACTCGACTCGGCTCGGCTCGGCGCGCGTGTGGGCTTGATGAGCTAGGTCCTCTCCCCATTGAAAATGGGTAATGACCCAAGGCCACAACCTTGAGTCCATTTCTCCTCTATATATGCTAGGAGATTTATCTCCAAACTTTCAATGTGGGACAAGTTCTTGCCCCCACATTTGCCCAAGTTTTGCACTTCATGCAAGCTACATTGGGCCTCCATTTCTCATTCAAACGGAAATCATTTTTGTCGTATGAGTACACTACGAGAGTGTGCTCGCGTAGATGAAGCCAATGCTCCCACTTTCCGGTGTTGACAATGGCCGGAGCCCACCGGAATTGTGCCCGGAAAAGAGCCCGGCGCCACATGTTAAAATGAGTTCCAACACATTGCTGGGGATAGTCAAAGCGAGATTAAGAAGTTGAAGGCTCATCTACATAAACATTTTCAGATGAAAGAGCTAGGAGAATTGAGATATTTTCTGGGCATTGAAGTGGATAGAAATGGAAGTGGTTTCCATCTGAATCAGAGGAAATATGTTCTAGAGTTGCTAAATGAGACAGGAATGACTGAAGCAAAGCCTGCAGCTACACCATTTGATCCTAAAGTGAAGTTATCACTTGAAGGAGCTAAGGAAACAGTGGATGCCAGTGCATATAGAAGATTGGTGGGAAAACTGATTTATCTAACCATTACAAGACCTGATATTTGCTATGCTGTGCAAGTATTAAGTCAGTTTATGCACTCACCGAATGATGAGCATTGGAAGGCTGCAAAACATGTGTTGAGATACTTGAAGAATGCACCTGGACAAGGGCTACTACTTTCTAAGAAATCAGATCTGCAAATGAGAGCATTTTGTGATGCTGATTGGCAGAGTTGCCCAATGACTAGGAAGTCATTGACTGGATTCTGTATTATGCTGGGAACTTCATTAGTGTCATGGAGAACAAAGAAGCAGTCATGTGTTGCAATGTCTTCAGCTGAGTCTGAGTACAGAGCAATGGCAATGACATGTTGTGAGATAACATGGTTGTGCAAGTTGATGAAAGACTTAAGAGTGAAACTGAATGGTGTGCAATTATATTGTGATAATCAGTCAGCCATACATATTGCGATAAACCCAGTGTTTCATGAAAGAACTAAGCACATAGAAGGAGATTGTCACATTGTAAGAGATAAGGTGCTCAACAAAGATGTGATTCTAGGGTACATTCCCACAAAGGAACAACCAGCAGATATATTCACAAAAATTGTGTGTCAAGAGCAATACATGAAACATCTCTTCAAGCTAGGAGTAGTAAACATGTTTAAGACTCCTAACTTGAGGGGGAGTGTTAGTTAGTTAGATAATGATGTAATGATGATGTAAGCATTCTGTTAGTGAGGTTGTTAGATAGAGAGCAGACTGTTAAGCCGTGTAAGCTTCTCTGTAGGTGTCTATAAATACCTTCATGTAATCATAAATAAACTTGTTTTACAAAGCAATAAAATTCTGTTATGAGAGGCTTTCTTTTCTCTTCTTTGTCTGAGTGTTCTTGAGTGTTGATTCATCACTGATCATGCTTAATCAACAGCCATATTTGGGAAATAGCAACACTGTTGATTTTTTTGTGTTTGATTCGGGTATAACCGAGTGGGTTTATTTTTGTGTGTTGTTATTGATTGTGATTGAGTTGGGTCAGATTGCAAGTAGTGTACATGGACTGCTGATTTGTTGGATTCAGTAGAAGAAATTGTGAACAAGCTAGTTCGGTTGAGGTTGTTGCTGCTGAATTTGGAAGTGTGTTGATATTGTGCTACAAATTGGCTTGTTCCAAAATTTGCGTCAGGAGAGAACATTTATTTGTTGATAGTGTGTTGATATTATACATTAAAAGAAATTGGTTTGCTGAAATTTCTTTGCTGAAAACTGGCTTCAGTAGAGAAAATTTATTGGAAGGTGACAACATATTGGCTACTTACAAATTGTGCCGGGAATTGTGTGATAGCCTACAAGTCTTGATGTGCTGATGTGGTTATAGTATGGCTCGGATTTCAGTGACTTCATATGATGAGTGCTGAATTTTTTTGTTGTTGAAGGTACTGATGTGGTATAGTAGTATATGATAGCTTGTTCTAGTTGGCAAGCTATTAGTTACTTGGTTTTCAAATTGTTTGGGTAGATCTATTTTTTTTTTGTAATAAGCTTTGAGGACAAAACTTTTATAAAGAGTGGGTAATGTCATGTATATGTATATTGTATGGCTTGTCACATATGGGTATAAATATTCGATTCTAATTGTAATCAAGTTCATCCAGAAAATATTAATCAATTACCCTTCTTTCCCTTAATCTCTTCTCTCTCCCTAAACTACTCTCTTCCGTTACTCCTCTCTTTCCCTGCTTACCTTCTTCTTCCTCAATTCTTATCTTTCCCTTCTCATTCTCTATGAAATTCTTCCTCAAATGTCAAGACCCAACCAAGGTCATGACAAAGAATCATATACAAAAATAATGTTACTTCATCAACTCATTAAGTCCTTATGTGAATGTTACAATTATTATTGAACGTGTGAGTGAGGGTCATGAAATATTAGTTTAAAATAGGACCGTTATATATCTGATATTGTCATTTTATATTATTTGCAACTTGATACAACTAAAGGATAAGAGAAGAATATATTCCATTTAAAGTCAAAGTTAATCATTGTTGTAAGTCCAAGTCAGTAATATATGGATGCGCGCATTTCCTTATGTAAAAATTGTTATAAACATTCATAAAATATGAACAGTTTCATCATCCTCCAATTAAAATATTAATTCATATATAATTACTATTTACTAACATCCAATTTAAACCCTCTTAAGACCACAATTAAGCCTTAGAATGCATGATAAACTCATTAAGATGACATATGGATGGTTTTCCTTCCAATTAAGTAATTCAATAGCAATAAATAAGATCTTATCCATCTAGTCGTTTTCTTAATGCAATACTCACTACAATATATCGAAGTTATAGCTCTCACACTGATCATCTATATCTATATTCTATATACAAATACCAAAGTCTTTCTAATCTTTCCTATGTGTCAACCTCTTAAGTATGTCACATCATTAAAAAAAATTATCCATTTACTTATTCACCCTTCTAATATTTTATAATTTACTTTATCTTTTATCTATACGAATTTTCTTAATTATCAACCAAATATTTTTCATTACATATAATAATAGATTACTTTTCGTTAAACATATCCGAACTTTTAATTATGTTCATTTCCTTAATTACCAACCAAATATCTCCCATTACATATAATAATAGATTACTTTCCCTTAAACATATTCGAACTTTTAATTATGCTCATTATATTGAACAATAATAGTTGTCTTATTCATATAATATATATATTTTACATAATTGTCTTTTTTATATAATGAAAATAAATGATATAAAGTGAGGATAGATTACTTTCCCTTAAACATATTCCAACTTTTAATTATTTTCACTATATCGAACCATAATAATTGTCTTATTCATATAGTATACATATTTTACATAATTGTCTTATTCATATAGTGAAAATAAATAATATAAAGTGAGAATTTTTTTTTTCCTATAAACATATCCGAACATTTATTTATTTTCATTATATTGAAAATAATAATTTTATTTAACATATATTATAAATTTTCCTTATTGAATATTATCTATATATTCTACATATTATTACCAAAGCCATTATTATCTCTCATATTTGTCAACCATTGAGATATGCCAAGTCATCAAATTAATTAGCTCATTTACCTATTTACCCTTTCATTTTTCTACAAATTAAATGTAATTTATTAACTTTGCAAAGCTATAACTTTCTTTCCATATTAAAGAGTAGTAGTTTATATGATATATCTAGATGATATTATTGTAGATGAACAAGGGAATCTATATTATATCTATATTTTTTACACATGTGATTTACCTCTTTGTATCTATAGACTATTATGTAATACCTCTTTATATCTATTTTCCACCATAATATAATAAGATGTTTTTGTATATTTACCGTGAATGTGTTGATTATACGTTGTAGATTGAAAATACAACATGTCTATTATATGAATGAATGTGTTTTTTTAACTATCCAACAATTTTTTTTTAAATAATAATTAATATGTTTATTGAGGTTTACTCGTGTTCATGAAGATTGTGTATCATGGTTTGAAATTAAATTAGAACCAATAGGTATTTTCACAATACTACACGTGCGTATCATGGTTTGCCTATTTTTTAATGTATTTACTGTGAATGTGTTAGTTTTGTTATTGATTGAATCCGAACATTTTCTTTCATAATTTTTCTTCATGTTATTGTATATATTTTTTATAGGAACGACGTGATACTATGTGGGACCGGTATGCTGGCCAATTTACCCCTTACATCAAAACTATCATAGAAGACTTCGATTATTGTCATAATTCAATTTGTCAAGATCCGAACCTTTCAAAGTATGAGTACACCTTTTCCAATTTGTTCATCATCTTTTTATTATTTTTATTCTTTAAATTAATTTAATTAGTGTTATATGTATTTCTTCATATCAATACAAGTTGGTCAATGGTTTTGTGGTGGAACTTAAATCATTACTAATGATCCCTTAATTCCATATTTTGTTGATTTTAAAGAGAGGTTAGTATTATATTTATATTAGCCAACATTATTTATTTTAGTAATATTTTTATACTACTAATTTTGTATGATTATTTCCAAAGTCTTCATAACCCCGATGTCGTGCTGGTACGGATAAAATTACTTCAATTCCAAGTGGACCTTTATATTCTTTATCTGATCAATTCTTAGAAATACCATTGTTTAAGCCGATTGATGAAATTCTAGATATCAGCAAGGTAATTTCATAATTTTAATACATTGTAATATTAATAGTTATAATATTTAATGTGAGAATCTGATTATTTTCCCCCACCAAATATTATCTTATTTTACAGTCATGTCAATGCATCACTATTGCTACGGTATAGGACATTGACAACACATTTTGATGGTACTATCGTTCGTGCAAACAATTCAAAAAGAAGGTTCGACTTGAAGGGAATCAATTCCATTACAGCAAATGTGAAAGCATTGTCAAATTCGTCATTCCTATGTATTTAATGTAAAATTAAAATAATATACATAGAATGACAATTGTATTATTATTCTATAAATTACTTACATTTTCATGCAGGTTTAAGGTTACGTTAACAATAAAAGATGATTCTGGTATGGCATCTTTTGTTATATTTAATAGAGATGTCAAAACGTGGGTTAACAAATTTGTAACCGAAATGCTGAAATCGATTGTTAATGTATTAATCTATGGACTAATTTTGTACATAAGATCATACACTATGTATAAATAATAAAATATTTGGAAACTTTACTTATATATTATACTTTATGACCTTATTTAGTTTGCTTAGATTTCTACATTACTTACCTAATTTGTCATATACTTACCTTATTGTTTCGATTCCATTAAAATTATTTTCTTATGTACATGATATGGATAATAGCAATAAAACTTAGTGTTCATTGGGAAAACTTTTTTATTCATGATTAATGTTGATGAATTCAATTGTATGAATATAGTCGTGGATTCACTGTTTTCAATATGACTGATGATCCAACTTTGATTGTTGAAATCAAAAACTTGATTTCAAAAACTCACGTATTTACTATTTTGTTCCTATATAACACATATAACACAACAATATATATCACATAACTAATTACTTATATACTTATTGTGGTAGCATATTTTTGTAACACAATAATTGTTGTTGACGGCGAAAGGAATCCGCAACTCCGACTCTCTTGGACTTCTTCCGATCATCTTTTTGGTGACCTACGAACATAGAAGAAAGCCAAAGGTGGGGCTTTGTCCCCCGTTTCACCTTCGACACTCAAGTCAGATCTCCCTTCGTAGAGATGGAGGCTAGGGTTTCTTAGAATGAGAATTGAATAATCAAGCTAGGGTTAGGAATACCTCTTTTATAGTAGAAGCATATTAAATGTGCCTCCCTTCTCTTTAATGGGCCTCCACAAATGCCCCTCGGATCCTTTAAGCTGAGTAAAGGTTAGAGGATTCGAATAATATCTTGTTGAGAGCCTGAATGGCTTGCGCGGTGTATGACTTGGTATGTGCATCTTGTTTTTCTTGAAGGGTGTGTTCTTGTACAATGTTCGTAGGCTATTATAGGGCCGTTCTTGCACAGTGCCCGTAGGCTATTCGGGGGTAAGTTCTTGCACAATGCATGTGCGTTCTTGCACAGTGCACGTGCGTTCTTGCATAGTGGTGGTGCATTCTTGCACAATGCCATTGCGTTCGTGCACAATGCCCGGAGAAAAGCAAGCGAAAGCGAGAAGAATCTCTCAATAATCGTCTTTCCATGTTTCTATTCCAAAATTATACCCCTTTTTAAATCTTATTCATTATTATATTTTTTTATTCAAAATGACCTAATTACCCTAATTATGATTCATCCTAATTACTTGAGAAAGCTTGTAGCTTGTAACCGACTCACCAATTTTTTCAATCGTACTCACCATGGGAGAACCACCGACCCATTTCCCACCGCTGCTCACCACACGAACGCCGCCACCAGTAGAGAACCACCATAGCCCACCATTGCGAAGTTGTTGTTGACTGCTCACTACCCAGAATTGTTGTCATCGTTCGTTGCTCGTCTTCCATCTTTGTCGTCGATCAGCATCCACATACCATTATCCATCAGCCACCATCATTTGCCGATCAGCCGCCACCATTGTCGGCCTTCGTAGCTCACCCGCCACATACCATACGTAGTAACCAGTACTTTCGACAATATATAGATGTTGTACTTTTAATGTAACGGTAATGGTGTATGTTTGGACTCATGCATATATATAGTAGAATAAGATGTCAAACTAAGGATGATAATATAGCGCGTTAATGTAATGTCATATATTAGCTAGATTAATTCAAATAAAGAGAAATTAAAATGTTCATATGTCATTGGATGTAATCAGTTCGTTCTAATAAAAACTTAGTACGAGGTTTCATTGAATTTCATGTAAGCTTGATTCATATGAAGTTACATTAATTCATGCACACTAAATTAGTGTATGTTGATATGGGATAAATTCGTGTAAACTTAATTAGTGTAAATGTGTAAGTTCATATTGAATAAATTCGTGTAAATTAAATTAGAGTACATTAGTTGAAACTAAATTCATGTAGAATAAATCAGTTTTGTGTAAGTTGATTTGGGATAAATTCGTGTAAATCAAATTAGAGTGACAATATAGAAACTAAATTTGTGTAAGTTGATTTCGGATAAAGTTGGATTCTATGTAATATCAATTGATATAAATTAAATTAGTGTAAATCAAATTCCTGTAAGTAGATGAGATTTTTACTGTAAAGTAGATTTTATAGTAAAATAGATGAAATTTTTTGTATGGATGATATTTTCTCGTGTAGAACTAGTATAAACCGCATTTTAGGGTAATTAGATTTTCCGAGTACCAATTTCGTGTAAGCTACATTTATGTTACATTAAATGATTTAGGGTTCTCAGACATGACATTAAAAAACAATTGTGATTTATCGTGTGAGCTACATTTATGTTACATTTTTCGTGTACCGATTAGATTTTTCTCTTTTAACATTAATTTCATTGATGAATAAAAATAAGTCAATGTCAGTTGTACCATTGATATCACATGGTCTCAATGATGAAAGTGTTGCATTTGGATGTGGAATATGGATTCCACATTCATTAGTATCTATTGTCTACACAAAATCTCTCAATGAGCAATTAATGTAATATATTTCTCCATTACTATAGCTTTACATTCTTTTACTTCGAGAAACTTCTATGAATTATCAGAAGTTTTTCATTCCCCATCAAAATATACAGTAATCACAATACAAGGTATATCTGTAGGATCATACGTTGTTAGTTAAACAAGGGAACTGAGAGTTCAGTTCCTAAGCAGCGGAATAAGTAACGAATATGAATTCAAGACAAGTTCCTTAGAGTGGAAACCTTTGATAACCAACTAGTTATCCAGGATAAAACCCACTACCTCTTTTCAAGAGGATTTCAAAGTCTACTTCTTGTATTAATACTTTGGTTACAATCAACTAGAATAGAACACACAGATTAAAGTCTTAGACACACTAAAGACTTTCTACCTAGTTCAACCTAACCAAGTAACAAGCAAGTAACTTACTACGTTCTTCTTTAAAGAACTCGGCACAAGTTTCTTCACTGCACTGGAATTGTAATCTTCGTGAATGCGTGAGAATGAGAGAGGTTTGACTATCTTATTTATATGACCTAATTACCGAAAGAAACAAGTCTTCAATAATAAGATCACATAAATAAAATAATCAAAATAAATCGTTAAAGATAACATTTATTTCCAAATATTATCTTTACCGATTTTTACAACTTTGTTTCCATAAAAGATAATCCTTTTAAGCTCCTAAAATATATGGAAACTGGATAGGATCTTTAGTTCTCTCTCCAACTAAGATCTACCCTAATTCAACCCGCCGCCGCCTTCACAGATTCATCCAAGTGATTCTGGCGCCAGCAAGCTTCAGTTCCTTCCGCCAGTTCCCAAGTCTGGCGTCACTGTCTCTGTTCCATGCTTTCAAGTCCAAATGTCCCTGTTTGTCACACTTAAGCAAACATTAATAGCAAAGGAGTTTGTCATTATCAAAACTAGGAGAACTGAGGAAGTGAACTCAGTTAGGGAACTGAAGTTCCCAAAAGTTCACTTCCTAACAATTTCCCCCTTTTGATGATGATAAACTTTGTAGAACTGGCACATCGAAATAGGCGTAAGTAATATGAGATAAGGAACATAGAATGACTAGAAGTAGAAAGATCATTAGTGAATTGCATATTCTCCCTTAACACCAGACCTAGTTCCTTAGTTCCCCCTTAACGAGACAACTAGATTAGATTTCCTTTCAGCCTATTAGTTCCAGATTGCCAGATTCATTCCCCCTTTTGACATCATCGAAAAGAGTCAGTTAGATGAGTAACACACAGAAAATGGAGAGATGAATAATCTAATGCTGAACTCTAGAGAAATGGCACCGTAATAAAGATTGAAAACAGATAATAAACGGAGCAGGTAGCACAAGATAAGTTCATTAAATATTAAAAGGGCAGGAACTACATAAGCATAGCAAGAAGCAAAAGAAAACACTCAGAGACACACAAAAAGGGATCATGATATGGAAGGGTGATCCTAAGGGAACTAAGAGTTCCGTGTCATCTGAGAAGGGAACTAAGCATTGTTCCTTGCTACTCTGTGCCCTTGGCCCTGTGGGATCTGTCCTCCGCAATCTTGTCATCAACCAGCCTTCGAATTTCCTTGGCGAGGGCGCCAGTGCACTTCCACAGATCCACCATCATCTCTTGGGTGTTGTGGGTTCCTTTCTCCACGGCAGCAGCAACCTTGTCAAAGCCGGTGATCAAGGCGTGCTCGATATGGGCCAAGCTGCTGAGCAGCACATGAGTATCCGGCACCAGACGAGGATCAGATCGGCCAGGCAGCATTTCCTCCTCAAAATCTTCTGCCTCAGACATCTCATCAATATGGGCCTTCTTAGCCAGGCGTCGCACTGTGGCCATGGTGAGGATGTGGGAGAAGTGGGTCTCGGGGATATCATCAGGGTAGAGACCAAGATTGGAGAGGAGGAGTTTGATGACGTGTGGGTAGGGGAGGCCATGGGTGGAGTGGGCCTTGTAGAATTACATATGGGCTAGGATGATGCGAGGGAGGTCAATGGGTTCTCCCAAGATGAGCTTCTCCAGTAAGACATCATCAGAGACAGCCACAGTGTCTCTCTTTTCTTGGCGGGGGGTGATATTTTTAATGAGAAAGGTGTGGAGGATTTTGCGGTCAAGGCCAAGTTGTTTGGTGAAGAGGGTACCTTTGGCAGGGGCATTTCCCTCAAACACAGTACGGAGGATGGCAGCCTTTCGTTTCCCTGGCCAGTTCCTTTTGATGATGACCCCAAATCCTTCACCGGTCTCCAGACCGAGAACAGTTCCTATCACGCCAGCAGAGATAGGAAAAAGCTTTCCGCCCCAGGTGAGCAGAGCATCATGGGCAGGCTGGTCCTCCTTTGCAGAGACAAACTACAGATTCTGATAGAAGCGACGCACCATGTCCTCATTTACGGCAAAAGGGGAGGGAACCAGCGAATCCCACCCCTGGAGTTGCAGCTTGGCGTGAGCAGCAATGACGATGTCGTCATCGGAGGAGGTCCAGAACTCCTTTCCGACGATGAGGGGCTCCAGAACATTCCTAGATGCCAGAGAGGCCTCCAACTTGGGCATCGTGGTGGAGGAGGGAGTCGGAGAAGACAACAGCGGCTTCTTGCCTTTGGAGACGGGGGAGATATTAGCTCTCTTTGTTGGTGGCGTCTCATCCAGTTGGAGAGAGGGGACACCAGAGGCGCCTTTAGAGGCACGGCACTTAACACGGCCAGCGACAGATTGCGAGTCGCCTGGTATCGGAGCAGAGGAGGTTGGTGTCGGCAAGAGCTCCACATCAATGGGGGTACTCTTCTGAGAAGGGGAAGAGTGGTGAGAGCTCGCCTTTGTTGGTGGAGCGACGGTTGGTCGGGAAAGGGTGTGCCCCGAAGAAGCCGAGAGACTGGGCTCCTTTGCCGGGGATATCACCTGCTCAGAGGGATCCACCGTAGGTGTAGACACTGCAGGAAGTGCCTTTGGCGGGGAAGCCACCTGCGAGGAGGAGGAGGCAGCCTTTTTCTTTCGAAGCTCCTCGATGAAGGCGATCTCTTCAGCAGTATATTGGGGAGCCGTGGGTTCCATGGAGAAATTTTAGATTTGTGAGTGAAAAATCGGGAGAGGAGAGCAGAGATCTTTGAGAGAATATCGGAGGCGGTGCCAAAAAGATCTTCTCTAACTGCCTTTTATAACCCTGAATCGGAAATTCTATCCAAATTCGGCCGTTGCAAGATCTTGAGCAAAATAAGGGAACCCGGATAATATCTTGTTCAAACGGCCAAAAATTACTACGTTCAAGATTCTCACCATAAATAAACTCATCATCATAATTGCAGATCAATCAAATCAGATCTTCGTTCAAATCCGGCTGAGAGAGGGAAACGGCTAGTAGAGCAATAACTGTGCTGTCTTGGGACGCGGCAACTGACAGATTTGCAGGTTTAAAATATCTGGCCGTTGAGGCGGCGAACTCAGTTCCTTTCCTCAGCGAATGACACGGAACTAGGGAAATATGGGCACATTTGATGTAGGGAACCAAGCAAACACTCAAGAAAGTACATGCCCATATAACTGAATTTAGGAAGGCAATTTTGACACTACACAGATAATTCCCAGTGTGGACTAAACAAAGAAAAAAAAGGTCATAAGGAATTATACAGTGTAATCAGGCTTAGGGACGGCTTATAGTCAATCATCATTTCAGTTTGCAATATAGGATAGATGTGATCAAATTGACTATTTTATGGCTAATCAAAGAGATGCAGACGAGCACAGAAAATATCATGAAAGAACATGTATGGATGCTGTAATTTAGAACATGCTTTAGAATCAAAATTACAGGACATGCGAGTGTCAGCACAAAATCAACAATCATCAATAATTTCAGTGGAACCATAGAGCTTATCAAATCTAGGCAAAGCAAGGGAGCGAGGAATGACAACTGGAACTACTAGTTTAGGGAAATCATTCCTAGAAGTAGCCTAAAGGATTCGTAAGGTTCTCGATTGAGTGCCTTGGTGAATATATCGGCAATTTGATCTTCTGTCCTACAATGTTCTAGCAAAATGTTACCTTTCTCAACATGATCACGTAAAAAATGATGCCTTATATCAATATGCTTGGTTCGAGTATGATGCACAGGATTCTTAGAAATATTGATTGCACTGGTATTGTCACATAGGATTTTAAGGGAACCGAAAGACATACCAAAGTCCGCAAGTTGTTGTTTGAGCCAGAGGAGTTGGGAACAGCAAGCGGCGGCAGCAATATACTCAGCTTCCGTGGTGGAGAGTGCAACCGAATTCTGTTTCTTGGAACCCCAAGAGATAAGACAGGGGCCAAGGAACTGAACCATTCCGGAGGTGCTCTTGCGATCGACTAGGAATCCAGCATAGTCAGCATCGGTGTATCCAAGAAGGTTGAAGTGGCAATCCTTAGGGTACCAAAGACATAAGTCATCAGTTCCCTTTAGATAACGAAAAATCCGTTTCACTTCAGTGAGATGAGATTCCCTTGGATCTGCTTGAAACCTTGCACACAGACACACAGCAAACACGATATCTGGCCTACTTGCCGTTAGATACATCAAAGACCCAATCATACCATGGTAGAGCCGCTCCTCAACTCGTTGTCCAGATTGATCGGCGGTGAGTCGAGTTGCAGGGGAGATGGGAGTGGAGATGGGTTTGCTGGAATCCATCTTGAACTTCTTCAGAAGTTCCTTTATATATTTTTGTTGATGGATCTGGATTCCATCGGGCTTCTGAGTGACTTGCAATCCCAGAAAGAAAGTGAGTTCCCCAATCATGCTCATTTCGAACTCGCTGCTCATGAGTTCCTTGAATTTATCTACAAGAGACAAGTTAGTGGAGCCAAAGATAATATCGTCAACATATACCTGAACCACCAGAATGTCACCCTTTACATCAAGGATGAAGAGAGTTTTGTCGATCACACCACGTCGATAGCCATTGGCTGTAAGGAACTGAGCAAGGCGATCGTACCAAGAACGAGGAGCCTGTTTGAGACCGTAGAGAGCCTTGTCCAAGAAATATACGTGGTCAGGGTGATCGTCATCTTTGAAACCTGGAGGTTGCTTGACATATACTTCCTCTTGAAGAATGCCGTTTAGGAACGCAGTTTTCACGTCCATTTGGAAGAGCTTGAAGCCTTTGTGAGACGCATAAGCGATAAGCAACCGAATGGCTTCCAATCTTGCTATAGGAGCAAACGTCTCATCATAATCAATCCCTTCTTGTTGATTATATCCTTGGGCAACTAGGCGAGCTTTGTTTCTTGAAACTGCACCAGAGTCGTCCAATTTGTTGCGAAAGACCCACCTAGTTCCTATGATATGACGATTGGCGGGACGAGGAACTAGTCGCCAGACTTTATTCCTCTCGAACTGGTGAAGTTCTTCTTGCATAGCGATGATCCAGTCGGTATCCTTTAGGGATTCCGTGATGTTCTTGGGTTCTATGAGAGACAGAAAAGCATTGAAAGCACAAAAGGTCATATCCTCAAATCCGTACCTGACCGGGGGCTTGATTGGTCTCTTATCTCTGTTAGGAGCAAGTAGGTCAGTCCCTGGAGTTTCATCAGGTGCAGGGATGGGAGTTGAGGAAGAGGCAACTGGAGGTGCAGCGTCAGTTCCCTGAGAGATTTGAATAACGGGAGTCGTAGAGCTGGAGGAAACTGCAACGACCAAAGGAACCGGTTGGGCAGGGGAATTCTCTGTAGAGGGTGACTTCTTGGGATGAATCAACGGACTCGCTTGAGGAGGATTAGCGAGGGAAGGATATGGAGGGGTCTTTGATGGTGCATCATCATCGGAGTCTTCATGTGGTCGTTGAAATGGATCTTCGGAGGGAACTGAAGGATCCTGCACAGATTTGGAAGGCAAATTTTCATTGAAAACAACATGAATACTTTCTTCTACCTTTTTGGTCCGTTTGTTGAAGACTTTGTAGGCTTTGCTGTTGGATGCATATCCTATGAAGATCCCTTCGTCGCTTCGTGGGTCAAATTTACCCAGATTATCCTTGCCATTATTGTGGACGAAGCACTTGCATCCGAAAACCCGTAGATGGGCAATGTTGGGAACTCGACCTCGAAGCAGCTCATAGGAGGTCTTCTCAAGCATAGGGCGAAGCATGGCTCGATTTAGAATGTAACATGCAGCGTTTACGGCTTCTGCCCAGAAGATCTGAGGGAGCCCACTGGAGATAAGCATAGTGCGAGCCATATCCTCCAAAGTCATGTTCTTCCGTTCAACAACTTCGTTCTGTTGTGGAGTGTAGGGAGCCGAAAAGTTATGATCGATTCCATGTTCCCTGCAAAAGATTAGAAAATCTCTATTCTCGAACTCAGTTCCATGATCGGAACGAATGGCTCGAAGAGATATATTTAAAGATTTTTCAAGCAAGGGAACTAGCTCACTGAATCTATCAAAGACTTCACTCTTAGATTTTATAAATAGAGTCCAGGTGAATCGAGAGAAGTCATCAACAAGTACCAGAATATACCTGTTACCACCAAAGATTTGAACACGCATGGGACCGCAGAGATCCATGTGAATGAGCTCAAGAGGTTTGGAGGAACTTACCAGAGTTTTGGACTTGAAGGAACTACGAACTTGTTTCCCTTGGACACAGTCAGAATAGATTTCTGACTTTTCAGCATTGATTTTGGGAAGACCACGAACAAGTTCCTTTTGATGCAGCTTATGGATGAGCTTGATGCTTGCATGACCAAGTCGTTGATGCCAGAGATTTGTTTGATCATCAATGGAAGAGAGACACAGCTTTTCTTTGGGAACGAACTGGGGATCAATGATGTAAACATTATTGAACCTTTTTCCTTTTAGGATCACAGTTCCCTGTCTATCTTCCACAAAACATTCCTTTGAGGTAAAGCGAACCTCATTTCCCCCTTTATCACACAGCTGCGACACACTTATTAGATCAAAACCTAAGTTTTCAACAAGGTTGACATTACTTACCTTAATGTGATCAGTTAGATTCACACTTCCCGTTCCACAGATAGTTCCCTTTCTCTTGTCTCCGAAGGAAATGGTTCCTCCTCGGTGTTGCTGAAGTGACGACATTTTCTTTCTATTTCCAGTCATATGGCACGAACAACCACTGTCGATGTACCATTTGTCTTGTTGTCGCACTCCGTCCTGCACAAGGGAACTCAAACTTTTGGAACCCAGCTAAGCGGAGCTTTTCTGGGTGAATGAGGTTGAAATCTTGTCTGTGGGTTAGAAGCAGGAACAAAATAGTAAGGATCATTTAAATCAGTAATGGTATGCGTTCTTTTCTTATTGTTTATTTTCTGGTTCCTTTTCCTAGTTGTTTCTTCCATTTGTTTCTTCTTATGGATGCAGTTATGATAAGTGTGACCATTTTTACCACAATGCCAGCAGACACGGTTATAAACAACATTACCATACTTACCTTTACCTGGTCGGAAGGGTTTCTCTTGTTTTCTTTGCTCAAAATTGATGTTTTTACCTTTAGTTCCCTGGGCTTGGGAAATGTACATCTTATGAGCATTCTGACCATTGAACCAGGTTTGGTTTTCTTTGGGCTTTTGTTCAAGCACTTTTACCTTTTCTTCTAGGAACTGAGCTTTGTCACGAGAGTTTTGCAGTGCTCCTCTGAGAATCTCATTTTTCTCAGTCAGTTCCTTTCTGATTTTCTCATTTTCAGCAGAGTCTGTTTCCTCAGAGACATTTTTACCAGTATGCCCAATACCATGTCGTTGCTTAACAAAAACAGTTTGATTCACAGTCTTCTCATTTATGGAGTGAGTGAGATGATCAAGTTTATGCACAATTTCATTAAGCAATATGGAATTCTTTCTCTCTGAGTCTGTGGAGGGAACTGGGGGAATATCAGCATGCATGAGTTCAGTTTTAACATTTTTATTGCAAGACTCACACTTTCTTAGAGGATTAGCTAACAATTTTTCTGCTTCATCCAATTTCTTGCTCCAGACAGAATTTTCAGTAGTTAAGCAGGAAATTTCATCTTCATATTCCTCCAATTTCTCTTGTAGGGAACTAGATTCCTTTCCAAGCTTCTTAATGATTTTGATCAATTGTTTTTTGTCATATTCAAGAAGAGTCTTAGTAAAATCAGAAGAAGATACCTCAGAGTCGTCAGATTCAGTCGAATCTTCTTTGGCCATTAGACATCTCCCTCTGGTAGTTCCTTTTATCTCTTGTTCCCCTTCAGAATCGTCTGAGTCATCTCCGAAGGTAGCGAAAAGAGCCTTCTTGTGCTGAGACTTTTCATCATCGTTGGCATTATTGGGACAGTTCCTAGCCAGATGTCCTCTTTCCTTGCATTGATAGCACTGATATTCAGAGAGGTCCTTCTTTTGGAATTTTTTCTTGAACTTCCCTTTGGTGAACTGCTTTCTGACGTGCTTTGTAATCAGGGCAGTTATCTCGTCTTCTTCTTCCTCAAGATCAGAGTTTTCTTCTTCCATTTCTAGTCTGGAAAACACCTTTGATATTTTTAAGGCAATTCCTTTCTCCATATTTTTGGCAGAACTTGATTGCGATGCCTCTCTTTCATCAACTTGAAGTTTCCCTATGATTTGAGTCAGAGGGAGAGATTGAATTCCAGGAGTAGTTTTCAGAACTCTCTTGATGAGGCTGAACTTTGAGTTGAGACCGTTGATGATGACAAGAGCTTTGGACCATTTGTCGAGTTTCACTCCAACAGTGGTGAGTTTTGTCACGAGCCTTGTGAAGCGAGAGTAGTACTGAGAGATGTCTTCGGTGTCGAGCATCTCAAAAGTGTGGTATTCTCCTTCTAGAGCAAACTTCCTACTTTGTTTCAGTTCCTCGCTTCCTTCGTGCATTTCCTTTAGGACAGTCCAAATCCCTTTAGCAGTTGGGATTCCCATCACCTTGTCCATATCTTCTCTGGTCAGCCCATTGAGAATAAGTTGGCGAGCCTTAGCATTTTTCTCCTTGATGACGTAGTACTCAGGCTTCCATTGGTCTTCAGTTAAGTCCTTAGGAATAGTTCCATCGCCATTTTCTATCACGCGCCAGCATTGATAGTCTATGGTTTGAATGTGGTTTTCCATGCTTTTCTCCCACCATTCTTCTTCTCCTTTCTTGCGGATGTGAGGCTTGTTGATGGAGATTCCCAGACTGAATTCACTTGAGGTAGACATCGTGAAATCTGTAAACTAACACAAATCTAGAGCGCCTGCTCTGATACCAATTGTAGGATCGTACGTTGTTAGTTAAACAAGGGAACTGAGAGTTCAGTTCCTAAGCAGCGGAATAAGTAACGAATATGAATTCAAGACAAGTTCCTTAGAGTGGGAATCTTTGATAACCAACTAGTTATCCATGATAAAACCCACTACCTCTTTTCAAGAGGATTTCAAAGTCTACTTCTTGTATTAATACTTTGGTTACAATCAACTAGAATAGAACACACAGATTAAAGTCTTAGACACACTAAAGACTCTCTACCTAGTTCAACCTAACCAAGTAACAAGCAAGTAACTTACTACGTTCTTCTTTAAAGAACTCGGCACAAGTTTCTTCACTGCACTGGAATTGTAATCTTCGTGAATGCGTGAGAATGAGAGAGGTTTGACTATCTTATTTATATGACCTAATTACCGAAAGAAACAAGTCTTCAATAATAAGATCACATAAATAAAATAATCAAAAGAAATCGTTAAAGATAACATTTGTTTCCAAATATTATCTTTACCGATTTTTACAACTTTGTTTCCATAAAAGATAATCCTTTTAAGCTCCTAAAATATATGGAAACTGGATAGGATCTTTAGTTCTCTCTCCAACTAAGATCTACCCTAATTCAGCCCGCCGCCGCCTTCACAGATTCATCCAAGTGATTCTGGCGCCAGCAAGCTTCAGTTCCTTCCGCCAGTTCCCAAGTCTGGCGTCACTGTCTCTGTTCCATGCTTTCAAGTCCAAATGTCCCTGTTTGTCACACTTAAGCAAACATTAATAGCAAAGGAGTTTGTCATTATCAAAACTAGGAGAACTGAGGAAGGGAACTCAGTTAGGGAACTGAAGTTCCCAAAAGTTCACTTCCTAACAATATCTATTCAATTTACTTTTATAAGAAAAATATACAACCACTAAAACAACAAATATTCTTCGTGTAACAACCATTGATTTTGTGTAACATAAAACTAATTTTGTGTAAGCTAACTAATTTTGTGTTACACGAAATGATATCATGCTATATAAATATTTTCTTGTAATATTTTCGTGTAAGCTAATACCTAATTTTGTGTTACATGAAATAATATCATGCTACATAAAATAATTTTGTGTAGTATTTTTTGTGTAAGCTAATACCTAATTTTGTGTTACGAGAATAATATCATACTACATAAAGTAATTTTGTGTAGTATTTTTCGTGTAATTTAATACCTATTTTTGTGTTACACAAAATAATATCATGCTACATAAAATAATCTAGTGTTGTATTTTCGTGTAAGCTAATTTGTGTTACACGACATATATCATGTTACATAAAATAATTTCGTGTAGTATATTCGTGCATGCTAATACATAATTATTGTATTACGCGGAATAATACCATGCTACATAATATAATTTCTCAAAATATTTTCATGTAAGCTAATAGCTAGCTAATTTTGTGTTATATGGTATGGTATCATTAATAGTGTTAAGATCATCACAGCATAAACCTAATCTAATAATCTTGTTAATATTCTTTAAAAGAATTATTTAGTATTAAGATTTACATTATACTCTTTACACGTCCAAATACAGCAAACATACATTACAAATTAACGAGATTAAGGGAGTTCGAAATAGGGGCATGATCTATCAACAAAGCGCAACGCGGGGAGGGAGGGGAGGACGTTGGCGTGACGGGGGCGGCGTGTTGGCGCAGCGGCGGCATGCGAAGAGGGCTCCTCGATAGTGCGACGACGGTGAGGGGCGAAGGTTTGTGGAGACTGATGAACGTCTTCTCGCCTTCGAACAGGGTCTGCTTGCTAGGGTGTTGGATGGACAGGAGTTTGCAGGTGCTCTCCTATGGCTTCCTTTCCATCTCATTAACTTCCATGGGAACGTGCTTAGACATCGATCGCCGATTGACATCTTGAATCGAGGTGGGAAAGGGCCTCCTGCTGTTTTCCCCATTTGTTCTCTCATGTCGCCTCCGATAGATGTTTTCATGGCTGTCTGCTTCCCCAAACGGCCAGATTACTCCATCGGAGCTTGCTGCATTTTTTTTGGGAAGGATCTCTCCTAGCTTTCCTTGCACTCGATCGTCTCGATTCTTCTGCATAGATTGGGAATTTTTTGTTTGAGTTTCGCTATGTTTTTTTGGTCTTCATCAGTAGGGGAAGAGGGCTTGACTGATCTAGAATTTTGGTGGTGGTTGCTTGAGTTGCAGCTAGGGAGGCCGAGAAAGGCGCGTTCTTTTCAGGAGGCGACATTTCTCGGCAATGTCTTTGCTAGACAGGAGAGCGTATATTTGACTTCAAGACCTCCACTTCTAGCGTAAATATACACATATTTTTGTTTATGGAAAAGTGTCAGGTACGAAAGGCTATTAAAATACAAAATATTAAAGTTTTTTAATCGTCCGATTTGCTCCAGTTTTTTACATTGTTACACGCGCGTTCTAATTCTTTTTTTTCGTTCCAGATTTTCGCTCCAACCTTCTTTTTTTTGCTCCAGCTTTTCTAATTCTTTTTTGTTTGTTTGTTTGATGAATTTCACACACTGTACTTAAATTTCACACTGTAATTTGATTGTTGTTTAATCTCTTGTACTTTTTTTTTATTCATTTGCACTTCCTCTTTAACCACTTGCACTTCTGTTTAACATCTTGCACTTTCGTTCTATTCGCTTGCACCTATTCATTATTCTGATGCACTTTCTGTTCGCTTGCTTGCATTTTAAATATTTTTTAATCTCATATTTACTTGCACTTTACTCTGTATTTTCATGCATTTTCTTCCTATTGGCTTGCACTTTTCTGTTGTTTAATCCCTTGTACTTTTTTTAATTCATTTGCACTTCCTCTTTAACAACTTGCACTTTCATTCTATTCGCTTGCACTTATTCATTATTCTGATGCACTTTCTGTTCGCTTGCTTGCATTTTAAATATTTTTTAATCTCATATTTGCTTGCACTTTCTGTTCACTTGCTTGCACTTTACTCTGTATTTCCATGCACTTTCTACCTATTGGCTTGCACTTTTCTATTGTTTATTCCCTTGCACTTTTTTTATTCATTTGCAATTCCTCTTTAACCACTTACACTTTTGTTTAACAGCTTGCACTTTCGTTCTATTCGCTTGCACTTATTCATTATTCTGATGCACTTTCTGTTCGCTTGCTTGCATTTTAAATATTTTTTAATCTCATATTTACTTGCACTTTCTGTTCACTTGCTTTGCACTTTACTCTGTATTTTCATGCACTTTCTTCCTATTGGCTTATACTTTCTGTTGTTTAATTCATTCAACCTATCATAATGTGCAAGCAAATAAACATAAAATACATTCGAATATACACAATGTGCAAGAAGAAAAACATTGTTGGCAAGCATATAAGAATAAAATACAAGCAAACAAAATGTGCATGCGAATATACACAATGTGCAACCAGATAAACAAAAGTGCAAGCAGGAAAACATAAAGTGCAAGCATATAAGAATAAGTGCAAGCAAAAAAACATAAAGTGCAAGCAAATAAACACTAAGTGCAAGCGAACAAAAATAAAGTGTAAGAAAATAAACGAGGAAGTGCAAGCATATAAACATAAGGTGCATTTGAAGGCGAGCGAATAACACAGTGAGCGAATAAAGCGCGTGTGAATAAATAAATGTTCTTTTTCCTATTCTCTCCTGTCGTGGATCTCGCCACCGTGGACGGCTAATATTCTTTCGTATTTTGTATTATAAGCAGCTTTCGCACCAGAATCGCATCCTTTGTTTATTTATCCAAGATCGATGTGACAAATTTCTCTTAATCCTTCTCTTTCTATTCTACGTAGAATTCAAGTTAAAAAGTATATTTCTAACGGTTTTCTAACCGATGCCTTAAAGGCATAGGTTTATGTTTTTTAGGGCATAGGTTAATATCCCATGCATATATAGGACAATTTAATTAGTTTTTAAATTTTAAAAAATTTATATTTTTTGTTACACGGTTCACTATATCATTAAAAAATCTTTTTCTTAATAGAATTCTTATTAGAAAAACCGTATTTTTAAATGACAATATTTCTCTTTATTAAAAGTAAGTATTTTGTTCTATTGTTTTTTTTTATTAATTTATTACATTATTTTATTCTTTCATAGTAACTTTGTTCGTATAATATAGCCGAGTTTTATTTACTGTTGTCATTTTTTATTTTGTTTTTGCTAAACATGAGAGGGACATTTTGGTCTAATTGTATTATGAATGGGTCACTAATTCCCTATTATTATGTTAGGGAGTCCCCTAACATAATAATAGGGAATTAGTGACACATCCATAATACAATAGACCAAAATGTCCCTCTCTACATAACTGCTTCACAAAAAATAAGAAAGCCTTCAATTACGTACATTTCTTTTTCTTCTCCACTAAAGTCCAGATATCAGAAAATACCATACCCTAGTGCCTCCACGCACCACCACGCACCACCACCGCCCTCCCACTAGCACCTCTCATTTGCTCCTTCCCTAGTCGCCGCCGACGACATCGCGCTCCGCGGCACAACAATGTCTATTTCCGGTGCGTGATGCTACACAGCCATGAACTGTATCTATATGTACGTGATGCTACACAACCGTCATGGCTACACGAAAAAATCAATTGGAGAAAGCCTTCAATTGGTGGCTTATTTCATGTGCGTGATGCTACACATCATATGGCATATTTTGTGTAGCCATTGTATTAAAGCCATGAAATTCGTGTAGTACAGTGGTGGCTTTTCGTGTATAATACAATGGTGGCTTTAATACAGTGGTGGTTTTTCGTGTAGGCATATACATATTTCGTGTAGTCGCCATTTTATGGTATTTTGTGTAGAATACATATTTCGTGTAGGAATATGGTGTAGTATATACATACTTATATAAAAGCATACACGAAATTATGTAGCCTACACGAATAATATTTAAAGGTCTACACGAACTTATGTAGTAGCTTACACAAAACTTATATAATAGCATATACAAATATTATGTAGTAGCTTACACGAAATTATCTAGCCTACACGAATATTATTTAGAGGCATACACGAACTTATGGAGTAGCTTACACGAAACTTATATAACAGCATACACGAATATTATGTAGAGGCCTACACGAACTTATGTAGTAGCTTACACAAAACTTATATAATATCATACACGAATATTATATAGTAGTCTACACGAACTTATGTATAAGCATACACAAAATTATGTAGTAGCCTACACGGATATTATTTAGAGACCTAAGTGAACTTATGTAGTAGCTTACATGAAACTTATATAATAGCATACACGAATATTATGTAAAACTGTAGTAGCCTACACGAACTTATGTAGAAGCATACACGAAATTATATAGTAGCCTACACGGATATTATTTAGGGACCTACACGAAGTTATGCAGTAGCTTACACGAAACCTATATAATAGGATACACGAGCATTATGTAGAAGCCTACACAAACTTAAATAGTAGATTACATGAAACTTATTTAATATCATACACGAATATTATGTAGTAACCTACATGAACTTATGTCGTAGCTTACACGAAACCTATATAATAGTATACACGAATATTATGTAGAAGCCTACACAAACTTAAATAGTAGATTATAGGAAACTAATTTAATAACATACACGAATATTATGTAGTAACCTACACGAACTTATATAGCAACTTACACTTATACAATGTCATATGCGAATATTATGTAGAAGCATACACACACAACATATTCTACACGAAAAATCCGTGTACTCTAAATTACTTTACATTAAAATCTACTTTACACTAAAACCATGTAATCTTATCTACAAAAAATCTCATATACGCGAAAAATTCCTAATAATTCGTAAGCAACAACTCATAAAACTAAAAGCAACACTAACTAATATCAAAACAAACGTAAGCAAAACTAATTAAAATTAGAACCCGGCTACGATACAACAACTCACACAAATCAAACTAAAAGCTAAAGCGATCAACAGAGGATCAAAACTGATGAGTGCCAACCACTTATCAACAAGGAGCCTCAAGGCCCGGTGACTAGGGCCTGAGCCATGGCCTAAGCCATCACCGCTCTAGTCCACCGTGCCCTCACGAGCCAAGGCGCCGATGAGCCTCAAGCCCAAGACCCGCGCCTACTCTTGTGCCTTACCGTGGAGGAGCCAAGTCCTTGACCACCAAGGCGTCGATGCCTCAATGTCACGACAATCAAGCGTCGACCATGCCACACCAAGGCACCGATGCTTCGACTCCAAGACATGCAAGCGCGTGCCTCTATCCAAGCCTTTAGGCTTTTATCCTCTTTCTACTTTTGTCATTACTTATGTTTAGGCATTGCTATTTTGGGCGTGTGGATCCATTTGCATATAGGCTCCTAGTCCACTTCAAACCCTAGACTATTAGAGCCACTCTTGGCTTCCTTGTTCATTTAGTTGAAGAATATAGAAGTGGATTATCCCCCTGGGTTAGAGGAATACCTCCCCAAGGCACCCACTTACTTCTATCAACTCAAACTCTCACAATCTCTTCTCTCATCTCTCAATCTCTTACGCAATATCTCAAACAAGTTGAATCAACACATTGGAATCCAAGCCAATCTAGCCAAGGAACCTCCAAGAGAGGTTCCCTTGGCCCTTTTGCCGTGTGTCGCCAGCCGAGCCTCCCTACGGCCGGCCTCTTGCCTCCCACGACCAGCCTTCGTTTCCTCTCGGCTTCCCTTTGACGTCTCCTCTTGCTTCCGCCTTTGAGTCTCTCCCAAGAGTCCTAAGGAGCCATCCAGCCACAAGGAGAAGGAAGAACTCTTACTTAGTCACGGTTAAGCTTTCCGGGAAGAAGAGCCTTGCCTTGGAGGTTCCATTCTCATCAATTGGTATCAGAGTCAAAGACTAAGTTAAGCCCCTTTATTCTCTTTAAATTTCAGTTTTTATGCTTAATGTTTTTCTTGTTTGCAAGATGAATTTGTGTTTATTTTAGTTGGCCTTTATTCCCCTCCCAAAACCGCCCCCAAAAACAAAAAAAAAATCTCGCCGCCGCCCACCACCGCCGCCGACCACCGCGCCATTGCTCCTGCCACCTTCCCACCGCTCACCCCCACCCTACAACCATCTACCCCCTTCCCTTGGCCGGACATGTACTTGTTAGTTCCCATTTGAATCTCCCATGCATGTGCCTTGTTGAATTTGGAAGGGACCACACCCACTTTCTTCTTTTGCTTTTTGACTCACTTAGCCTATTTGGGTAATGGACAAATTTGTTTCTTGGCTGGTTTGTTTGGGGGAAGAGAGCTAGGAAGCTTCCTTTGTGGGCCTCCAAAAAGGGTAGAAGCTTAAGTGGCAAGAAGACAACTTTTTCTTCTTCTTGTCTCAAGCTTTGTCCTACCCCAAAAAAGGACATTGCCTCTCAAAACAAATCCTTGTTGCCACCTCTCTCAATTCAAAAAAGATTTGTATGGCCCACTCATCCTTTCTCACACAAAGGCCTTTCCCCTCTCGGCCTCCCTTCTTCAAGCAATAGAAAAAGCCTAAAGAAAGTCAAGAGGCCAAGAAAAGGCAAAAGGTCCGAATTCAAAAAAAAAAGGAGAAAGAATGTAGAAAGTTTTTCATTTCGGTTGGACCACAACCATTTCGTGGGCTCTCCCACCTTCACTTGGCAAGTTGGGCCACTAAGCCCACCCCCCATGTTCCTATCGTCTCTTGCCATTTCCATTTTCCTCTTCCTTGGCCCATAGGGCAGCCCACTTTCTCTCTTGTCCAAGCTCATCACTCCAATTTTAAAGTTGGACTTTACTACTTAGCCTAAGTGATACAATTTGGCATGGATTGCAAGTGTCTCGGCCCCACTCAAGCTCTCAAGTCACATGCTCTTCCCCGACTTGCCCACTTTGCTTGAGCCTTTATCCATTGCTTATAGTTTATTGTCCTAGGCCTAGTTATTTTTATTTCTTTCCTTGAGTGTCATTGCTTGGTTCCTTTGAATTTGCTACTCGGTTTGTCTTGTGGCCACTTGTAGGTGAGTCCACGATGGAGGATCATCTTGATGCCGGAAATCAGAGCCCTCGGAGCTCCACGCCCACGCTTTCCCCCGAGTCATTTACGGCTAGGCTTGCCGAGGAGAGCCGAGCCAAGGAGGATGTCGCCCGCCGTGAGGAGACCGCTGCCGAGGCCTTGCATGCCGCCCAAGCCGAATTGGCCGAGCTCCGCCGTCAAAAGGAATCAGCCGATGCTCGGATGGCCGCGCTTGAGCTTATCTTGGCCCACACATCCACAGCCTCCCCGACATCCGCGCCGGTTGTGGTGTCGCCTTGCCCCGTGCCCATTCTCACTGGGGCCTCCTAACGCGGCCCGGCGGATCATCCCTTTGACACCACGGCGCGTGACCGAGGAAAGGGCCTCATGCACCCCTCCCCTCATTCCGACGCCCGGGCCTTTGTCGAGCGGCTTCCACAGCCGCGAGAGCCTTTCTTCTACGACAATCCGACGGCGCGTGTCGAGCCCCACGGACATCACGACGCTCGGCGGCTGCCCGGCCGGCGTCTCCCCACCTCCGCAGCCCACATGGAGGGTGAGTCCTATCCACGCGCAGCCCGGGCCCCCGCCGCCGATGACTTTCCTAATGCTCGGTGTGGCTATGGCGACTTTGAGGCTCTTGATGACGAGGATGAGGCCTTTGGGGCCTATGAGGCGGATGATGCTTTTGATGGAGTTTTCCAAGAGCCTTATGAGGAAAACCCTTTGGCAGACTTCCTCCCCCGGGATCATGGCCGAGCTCGAGGCCACCGTCGGCGGCCCTTGAAGCGTCGTAACTCCCATTGGCTGCCGCCGCTGCCTACCGATTTCTGAGGCCGTGGCCATGCGCCCCGCCCACACCTAGAGCGGCGTGACCCCGTTGGCCCTCAACAAAACTTTGGCCAACACCGAGAGGTCAAGGTCCGCATTGAGCCATTTGAGGGAGAATACGACGCGGCCAAATTCCTCGATTGGAAGCAAGCCACGGAGTACACATTAAATCATTACCAATATGAAGATTATGAGACGGTTCAAATTTCCACGCTTCACTTCACCGGCAATGCCCACGCATGGTGGTTCCGCTTCACCACCGAGAGAGCTAGGCGTCGCTTGCCCCCGGTCTTGGCATGGAACCAACTCATCCATGTCATGACCAAGCGGTATGTGTCGGAGGACTACCTAGAGCATATGCACCTTTAAATTGCACTAGCTCGCCAAGGCACTCACACTCCCCTTGAGTTCTTTGTCGAGCTAAATGAGCTCATTCACAAGGCCGACATGTCCACCACTCTCGCATCTCTCCGCACCATGTTCCTCCATGGCCTCGACATCGAGATAAGGGAGCCCTTGATCCTAATCCCCATTCGGGACATCAATGCCCTCACTCACACGGCCATGGAGATCTACAACCAAATCCAAAGGAAGAAAAAGGCCGCTTGGGCCCGTTCTCAGCCGCCAAGGTATGCCACCACCCCTAGCTCTTCCTTTGGCCCTCAGTCGGCCAACTGTGCCGCCCCACAGCCGCGCCCCACCCCCGCTGCCATGCCTACCACAGCCGATCGTCTCAATGCTTTACCACGGGGCCTCGGCCAAGGCACGCGCGCCCCGGCACCTCATGAGCGAGCCCGTGACAAATCTTGCTTCAAGTGTGGCGGCCTTGGCCATCTTATCAAGGAGTGCCCCAACAACAAAAGGGTTTTGCTCACTTCTAATGGTGGCTACGAGTCCTATGGTGAAGAAGAAGAGCCCCCGGAGGAAGAATACGAGCCCACCGAAGATCCACCTTATGATGAGCTCACGTGTGGCCCTCTTGAGCTTGGCGGCGGCACTCCATTTGGCTTGGTCGCTAGGCGCGTGCTCTCGGCCCGAGAAGTTGACACAAGGGGCCAAAGGGACAAACTCTTTCACACTAGATGCCTTATGGGAGGAGCCTCCTTGAGCGTGATCATTGATAGCAGCTCATGTGCTACCATCATCAACAAGCGGGTGGTCGACCATTTCAGCCTCCCCACAAGCCCTCATCCGAGCCCTTATAGCCTACATTGGCTTTCCGAACGTACAAGTGATGTGGTACAAAGGCAATGCCACATCACTTTCTCTATTGGTCATTATGTTCATAAAGTTTTATGTGATGTTATGCCTATGGATGTCACTCACCTTTTGCTAGGACGACCTTGGCAATTTGACCGGCAAGTGATTCATGACGGTTTCCTCAACACATATGTCTTCATGCATGGTGCCAAGCGCTTTACCTTGTTGCCCATGTCACCCAAGGAGATCCATGAAGATCAAGTGGTGAGAAACCGCCTCAAATCCATTGAGGATGCCAAGCCCTCGGTGCCTCCTCGTAGCCATACCGCAGCCGCATCCGCTTTGGTGCCATAACACCAAGACAAGGGTGAGCGTGTGCCTCCCCGCGCCTCCACAGCCCCGGCCCTCGGGAATGCTCACCACTGGCCAAGCCTCTGCCACCCCCCACTCGGCGACGCCTTGGTCGGCGGCTCCAAAGACCCCCTCTGCCCCGGTGCCTCAACGCCCGGGCAAGGGTGAACGTGTGCCTCCCCGTACCCCCACGACCCCGGGCACGCTCACCACCGGCCCGACCTCCACCCTCCCCAATGCGGCGCCCGTGTCGGCGGCACCTCCCTCGGCCACGTGCAGCAGCCCGGCCACTCTCCAAGGGCGGTGTGAGCCTCACCTTCTCTTGGCTCGCCGTCGCCACCTCACGTCGATGCTTCAAGGCTGCCGCCCTTGCTTCCTCCTAGTGCCCCACCACTTTCTCACCACAAAGGAGGATGGCTCCTCTTTGTCTCCTTGCATCTCGGCCATGTTGAAGGAATTTGCCGACGTCATGTCGGTTGAGCTCCCGGTTGGGCTACCCCCGGTGCGCGGGATTGAGCACCAAATCGACTTGGTGTTGGGCGCTTCCCTTCCAAACCGTGCAGCCTACTGCGCTAGCCCCGAGGAGACCGCCGAGCTCCAATAGCAAGTCCAAGAGCTCATGGACAAAGGCCATGTCCGAGATAGCCTTAGCCCATGCGCGGTCCCGGTGCTCCTTGTGCCCAAGAAGGATGGCTCATGGCGTATGTGTGTGGATTGCCGAGCCATAAACCAAATCACCGTCAAGTACCGTCATCCCATCCTGAGGCTAGATGATATGCTTGATGAGCTTCATGGTGCCATATTCTTCTCTAAGGTGGACCTCAAGAGTGGCTATCATCAAATCCGCATGAGAGAAGGTGATGAATGGAAGACCACTTTCAAGACCAAGTATGGGTTATATGAGTGGCTTGTCATGCCATTTGGGCTCACCAATGCCCCTAGTACCTTCATGCGCCTCATGAACCATGTCCTGAGGGCATACTTGGGCAAGTTCGTGGTGGTCTACTTCGACGACATCCTCATCTATAGCAAGACCTTGGAGGATCACATGGCACATTTGAGGGCTGTTTTTGAGTGCCTACGCAAGGAAAAGCTTTATGCCAACCTTGCCAAGTGCACATTTTGTGCCCCATCAACCACTTTCCTTGGCTATGTGGTGGGAAAGGATGGGCTGCACGTTGATGATGAGAAGGTGCGCGCTATCAAGGAATGATCACGCCCCACCACCGCCACCATGGTGAGATCCTTTCTAGGCCTTGTCGGATTCTATAGGCGCTTCGTCCGCGACTTTAGCACCATTACAGCTCCTTTGCATGAATTTACCAAGAAAGGTGCCGAGGTTTATTGGAAGGAGAAGCATGAAGCCGCCTTCAACACGCTCAAGGAGCGCCTATGCAATGCCCCACTTCTTCAATTCCCCGACTTCTCTAAAGTCTTTGAAGTCGAGTGTGATGACTTTAACATTGGCATCAGATGAGTGCTTCTTCAAGACCGTCGCCCCATTGCTTATTTTAGTGATAAACTCACGGGGTCCACACTCAACTACCCCACATATGACAAGGAACTCTATGCCTTGATCCGGGTGCTCAAAACTTGGCAACATTATCTGTGGCTGAAGGAATTCATCATTCACACGGATCATGAGGCCCTTGCTTACTTGAAGAGCCAAGCTCACCTTGGTCGGCGCTATGCTAGGTGGGTGGAGTTTATGGAGACATTTCCATATGTGGTCAAGCACGAGAAAGAACAAGACAATGTGGTAGCCGATGCACTCTCTCGGAGGTATGTCCTTCTTTCTCATCTTGATGCTAAAGTTTTGGGTTTTTCTATGCTTAAAGCTCTTTATTCACAAGACCCTTTCTTTAGCCCCATTGTTGAGGAATGTTCACTTAGAGGAGTGTTTGAAAGCTATTTTATGGATGAGGGTTATTTATACCGAGCCGAAAAGTTATGCATCCCTAGCTCTTCCATTAGGCACCTTTTGATCAAGGAGGCACATGAGGGTCGTGGTCACTGTGGTGTGGCTAAGACCATTGTAACCCTTAGAGATCACTTCTTTTGGCCCAAAATGGCCCATCATGTCACCATATTTTGCAAGGCTTGCATTACTTGCCACCAAGCCAAATCTAGGACACAACCCCACGGCCTATACACTCCTCTACCTATTCCCTCGGCCCCTTGGGAACACATTTCCATGGACTTCATCACCGGATTTCCAACCTCTAAGAAGGGGAGGGATTTCATATTTGTAGTGGTTGATAGGTTTTCTAAAATGGCACACTTTATCCCTTGCAAAATCACTAACAATGCTTCGGAGATTGCCTCCCTCTTCTTTGATCATGTTGTCAAGTTACATGGAATCCCTAGGACTATAGTGTCGGATCGGGACCCCAAGTTTGTGGGACACTTTTGGAGGACATTGTGGGAAAAACTAGGAACCAATCTTTTATTTTCCACTAGTTGTCACCCCCAAACGGATGGCCAAACCGAGGTTACCAACCGCACCTTAGGAGCCTTCCTTAGAGCCGTCCTTAGGGCCAACCCAAGCAAGTGGGAGGACTTACTTTCGTATGTCGAGCTTGTGTATAATAGGTTCATGCACATGACAACCAAGCTCACTCCGTTCGAGGTAGTCTACGACCGCAACCCCATCACCCCGCTTGACATGGTGCCTCATTCCTTGGGCGTCGCCGAGCACCCTCAAGGCGCCAAGCGAGCTGAATTCATCCGGGAGCTCCATAAGCGCACCCAGGCTCAACTATAATGGTGTGCCGCCCAATATGAGAGCCACACCAACAAAGGCCGGTGCCGTGTTGTCTTTGCCCCGAGCGACCTTGTGTGGGTCCATTTGCGCAAGGAGAGGTTCAAATACCACCGCAAGTCCAAGCTCAACCAACGCGGTGATGGCCCATTCCGAATTCTATGCCGCTTCGGGGACAATGCTTATGAAGCCGACCTCCCCGAGAAGTACGGTGCCTATCCAACATTCAATGTGGCCGACCTCACCCCATATGTGCCACCGTAATATGATGAGGAATTGGGGATAATTCCCCCTCAAGAAGGGGAGAGTGATGAGTGTCAACCACCCATCAACAAGGAGCCTCAAGGCCCGGTGACTAGGACCCGGGCCCGAGCCATGGCCCAAGCCATCACCGCTCTAGTCCACCGTGCCCTCACGAGCCAAGGCGCCGAAGAGCCTCAAGCCCAAGACACGCGCCTACTCTTGTGCCTCACCGTGTGATGTGTTCTTTCCTCCGATGACAAGCCAATTGTCAAAGGTGACACCTTTGGATCTAGTCTTGGTCGAGAAGTCAACTCTTCCTTGTCAAACCTGTCGTGGAATCCTTGGGTGCAAACCCTTGTTGTCTTGCACGAAAGGCTGACAAGATTGGTGGCGAGATGAATAGTGACTTTTGAGGTTATCGGACATGGTGGTGACCGATGGCGAACCCGGTGGTGAGTGTCTGGGTGGTGTCGACGACGGCGGGGCTGAGTGTCACGATGATTGTCACGACAGCGAAGGCAACGTCGATGGTGAAGGCGATGAGCGATCGACTGGTTGGATGTCTGGGCTCGTTGACGACGGCGATAGCGATAGCGAGGACAAGTGTCACAGGGATGTTAGCGATGGCGACAACGAAGGGTTTGGGTTCGATTAGGGGTGCGATGGAAGCGATTGATGAGGCGATGGTGTTGCGATGGCGGAAGCGATTAGATGGAGGGATAGGTGACTTGAAAGACAAGTCTTTGGCCATAGTGTCGGCAGCGGAGTGAAGGGAGATGCGAAGGAAGACTTGGCTTGAAGAATCAAGCAATTGCCGTAGCGTCGGCGGCGGAGGGAATGGGGATGCGAAGATAAAGGGGTGATGTCCGATAAAGGGAAGGAGGATAAACACTCTACTTGAAACCTTGATTAAAATTGAACGTAACTAAAACAAATAACAAAGTTTGACTTAAATACTAGAGGCGAGACATCGGATGGGCCGAGTCGAGACTAGCGGGCTAGCCCATGCAAGCATGCAAAGGTACACACCCTGAAATAGAAATGACTATAAAAGGAAACTATCTAAAACAAGCAATAATACCAAATATAGAAATCGTCTCAAAAACTATGCCAAAACAAAGGCAAGTAAACCTCTAAATGTCAAAACCCGGATGCGGCGAAGGCATGGACGCAGACACTGCGAGCGGCGGCGACGATGGGTCGATGGCCTCGCGAGTGGGTGCACCCGGTGTGATGTGTTCTTGCCTCCGATGACAAGCCAATTGTCAAAGGTGACACTTTTGGATCTAGTCTTGGGCGAGAAGTCACGTTGTCTTGCACGAAACGTTGACAAGTTGGACACGGTGGTGCTGCGTATCGAACCCGGTGGCTAACGCGATGATGTCCGCGAGCGATTGAATGGATGGGTGTCTGGGCTTGTTGGTGACGGCGATAGCGAAGACGATGACCACACTTGTAGCATTCGAGGTCGCGTGCGTGGTCTGTGCCCACTTGGGGTTGTCTGGGCGCGGTCTGGCGCGACGTGACGCTTGGCATCGAGGGCTTTGCTTTGGGGGCTTGGCTTGACGCGACTGTGGCACTAGACATGGGACGCACATTAGTAGAAGGCAAACTACTAGGGTTAGAAGAATACCTTTGTTGGCCACTTTGCCAAGTGTATGATTTTCGGCGAGTGAGTTGTACATGGATTTGCATCGCCGTGTGCGTGAGGGTGTTCAAGTCTTTGATGGGCAAGATCTCGAGTTGATCACGGATGTTGGTGTTCAAGCCACTCAAGAACTTTGATGTGACCCTGCCCTCCATGTCAGCTAAAGAGGAGAAAGACGCCATGAGACATCCGCCTTGAGACTCCTCTACAGCTACATCTACCCCCGAGCTAGATTTAGGAGACTTTCTATTTCTAGTTCTTATGATTGTTAGACATTACTTCCTTGGTACTTTCTATTTACAGTATTTCTATTTTTAGTAGCTGCTAGTTCGGGTGGTTTCCATTTATGTTAAATAGACCGCTAGAGTTAGTAACTAGAGAGTCTGGCCCATTAGGTCAACTCTCTAGTATAAATAGGGACTCTTGTCTTCCCTTTCAGTTTACGTCAATTTTAAGCCTAAGTTCAAGTCGAGTTAAACTCCTTAACCCCGGGCCCCGACGTCATAAATTAACGCGTTTCCAAGTCGAATTATCCTGGTGTGTTAATTATCTATCTTTGCGTTTCTAGTCGAACTATCCTGGCGCATCGATTCGGTTACCCATCATCTATCCGCACCCAAACACAAACCCTAATTTCACCCTAAACCTCACGGCTGCCCATCACCTCCCCACAGGCTGCCGCCGATCACCACCACCACAACCGCCCTTCCGCCGCACCTCCTCTGTCACCACCGCACCACCACCAGCCGCCGGTCACTGTTCCGACACCCTTTTCGCCGCCAAACACTCCTCCATTCCTTTCCGAAGAGTTATTTCGCCCCAATACGCATTCAAGCGATCCTTGACAACGATTTGTGGTCTTTCCATCGGACAAGGTCACATCAACTGGTATCAGAGCCTTCGAATCGCGTAAGTCGTTCTAACTCTTCGTTTAATCACTCATTCGTTTTCGTAAATCCAATCCTGCATCAAACAAAAAAACCCTAGATCTTGTTCTAGGAACCAAAAAAACAAATTCCCTGCAATCTGAATTCGAAAAGCCATTAAAAACCCTAGGTTTGGTGGTTGAGAAATTCGGCCATCATCAAAACCCCACAAAAAATTTATTTTCTGCAGATCCGAACCCATTCACACAATATTTCTGCAATTTCTGGTGTTTTGCTTGGTTGTGTTTGTGTTTCTTGTAGATCCGCTTGCATATAGGCTTAGATAGTTTGCTTGCAATTGTGTTTGCCTTGTTTGCGCCACAAATCTGCATCATCTCAATCTCTTTCCCTTCAAACTTGAATCACTGCACTACAAATTTTTTTTTCTTTTTTCTCTGCACTAAAATCTGCTGTAACTGAATTATGTTGTTCGTATTCTGCTGAATTTTTTTCCATGTGTTGCTGTATATTTGCTGAACTGCATGTGTACGTGTGGCTGCTTAAATTTTCCTGCGTGTTGTCCATGTGCTGAAGTCCGTTGTTGTTTGCTTCTGCGGCTGCTTCTCTGCTATTCTGCTGTCAGCAGCCCTAGGGCATTGAAAAAAAAAACTGGGTTGTTCGCAGATTATATAAAAAAAATATGAGGCCACACAAGCCAAAATAAGGCAAGTGCATCTCTTCGCAGTGCAGGAAGGTTGAACCCGGTCTTGAATCCGGCACCTTCACATTACCGTCATCGCCAGTGATTCATTTCCCGTCTTCTATATCTTTCACCGTCTGGGTTGCATATCTTAGTTGACTATGTTGTGCTTACTTCTGTGCTTATATCCTTGTATATCTACTGTCGACATTTTCTTTGCTGAGCATTGCCTTGATTTTGTTGATTGTTGTGTGAGTTGCTTTAGCCAGCTCGTAACCGCCCACACGGCCAACCAGATTAGTTTCCCGAGTGATTGCTTGTTGAGTTCGGTTCTGCTTACCTTTTTGTTGATTTTCTATTGCTGTTGTTGTTCGCCTTGATCATGTGGTTTGCTACATCTTGTTGTCAGGTACAATGTCAGACGGTGTTACAACCCGTTCTACAGGCTCAGAGACTGCAATACAGAAGATGATACGAGAGCTGCTTGTTGAGAAAAAAGTCCAAGATGCGCAGATAGCCGAGCTTTTCCGTCAGAATGCGGTGCTCTTATCTAGACAGCAACCGTCTCCAATCGCTATAGCTCCTGCTCTGTATGAAAGCTCTAACGATGGCTATGACGCCGACGTCGAGGTTGAACCTACCGGCGTCTATATAGCCGATGTTGATGGCGATGTGGTTGGTACTTCCGATCACCATGATGACCAGGCATACCACTCTGCCTTGGTTACTAGACGTGTGCTGAGCATCAAGGAGGGCGACCTTCCTGAGCAACGGGAAAACTTGTTTCATGCTAGATGCAGCCTTCAGGATGCGTCACTGAATGTGATCATTGATGGGGGTTCTTGCTGCACCATTATCGATGAGAAGGACCAGGCTGAATGACAAGGCCAGAAGGCACTGGAGGCCGCCAGCATTTCGCATGCTACTGCATCAACCGAGGTGAACCCGCGACGACAACTCGGCCGAGCTACAGATCGAGTTGTGGGCACAGACCCGAACTCGGGCCACAACACGGCGGAGTCATGGACCGAGTCAGGGGAACAGACCATAACTCGGGCATCCACTCGACCGAGTCACAGGACCGAGTCAGGGGCACCGACAGAAACTCGAGCCACAACTCGGCCGAGTCATGGAGCCGAGTCAGGAGGCCAGACCAGAACTCGGTCAACAACTCGACCGAGTTGTGGACCGAGTCAGGGGGCCGAGTCATCTTCCGTTGTTTTTCCTGCATCTTCGCCTTCTGTAGCTTCATGAGGGGCTTCTGCATCGTCAGGTAAGCGTTCTCCACCCGGTATTACTTTGCGCTTATCCTCTACAGGTTCAGGTGGTTTACATTCTCCAACAGCTACTGCCGCGTCTACCTTGCGGGGCACCTGTGAATCCAGAGCTCTTCTGGCACATCACAGGGACCTCACACCGGCACTTCAAGGCAAGTCTACTTGTTTCCTTCTTATTCCTCGCCTTTGTGCCACTACTACGGTAGAGCCCGCACTCTCGCCTGCTATTTTGTCTGTTTTGCAGGACTTTGAGGATATTCTGCCTGACGAGCTGCCGCCCGGTCTGCCACCAGTGCATGGTATTGAGCACCAGATAGACTTCATTTCTGGCGCTTCTCTGCCGCACCATGCTGCATATAGAGCTTCTCCTGCGACAAAATGTGTTACCAGGTCCAGACACTCTGCGATGAAGCTGACTCCTTTCGGGGTCGTATATGGAATGACACAACTGACACCTTTGGACATGACACCATACCCGTTGCAGGACCAGGAGAACATTACTGCTGGCAGGTTGGCAGAGCACATTCAGGATTTCCACCGGAGGACACGCACTCAGCTGGAACGTTGTGCGTTGCAGTACTCAGCCCATGAGAACAAGGGCCGGCGACGCTTGATCTTTGCCCTGGGCGACTTGGTTTGGCTTCACTTGCGGAAGGAGCGATTCCCTTCCGTCCGCAAGTCTATGCTCGACCAATGGGGTGATGGTCCCTTTAGAGTCGTCAGAGCAATTGGCGACAATGCCTACCGTCTCGAGCTCCCGGACAAGTATGGGGTGCATCTGACGTTCAACGTCGCTGACTTAGCACCATCTATTGAGCCTGAGCCTGATGAGGGTGAAGCGGGGACGCTTCACAACCAAATGGGGGAGGGTGATGTGTCCATTCCCTCCATGTCAGCTACAGAGGAGGAAGACGCCATGAGACATCCGCCTTGAGACTCCTCTACAGCTACATCTACCCCCGAGCTAGATTTATGAGACTTTCTATTTCTAGTTCTTACGATTGCTAGACATTACTTCCTTAGTACTTTCTATTTACAGTATTTCTATTTTTAGTAGCTGCTAGTTCTGGGTGGTTTCCATTTATGTTAAATGGGCCGCCAAAGTTAGTAACTAGAGAGTCTGGCACATTAGGTCAACTCTCTAGTATAAATAGGGACTCTTGTCTTCCCTTTCAGTTTACGTCAATTTTAAGCCTAAGTTCAAGTCGAGTTAAACTCCTTAACCCCGGGCCCCGATGTCATCAATTAACGCGTTTCCAAGTCGAATTATCCTGGCGCGTTAATTATCTATCTTTGCGTTTCTAGTCGAACTATCCTGGCGCATCGATTCGGTTACCCATCATCTATCTGCACCCAAACACAAACCCTAATTTCACCCTAAACCTCACGGCTGCCCATCACCTCCCCACAGGCTGCCGCCGATCACCACCACCACAACCGCCCTTCCGCCGTGCCTCCTCCGTCACCACCGCACCACCACCAGCCGCCGGTCACTGTTCCGACACCCTTTCCGCCGCCGAACACTCCTCCATTCCTTTCCGAAGAGTTGTTTCGCCCTAATACGCATTCAAGTGATCCTTGACAACGATTTATGGTCTTTCCATCGGACAAGGTCACATCAAACTTGGTCCTCAAAGTCGATGGTGCAACACTAATGTTGACCTTGTAATACATGTCCTCTAGCTTGGAGAAGAACTCTAGGGGAGTTTGTGAGCCTTGGCGAGCCATGGCTATTTCCATTCGCATTTGATTGCGGTAGTCAGGAGGCACATATTTCTTGGTCATCACGTACACTAATTGGTGCCATTCGGTGACCTGGGTTCGGCGGCGTCTAACGCAGTCATCTTCGAATATATGCCACCACACGCGGGCGGCTCCGCGGAAGTGCAGTGTCGCGTCGTCGACATGTTCCTCAGGTGGCACTCGACAATATCGAAGGGTGTACTCCGTAGCCTGCACCCATTCAAGAAAAACAGAGGGATTGTATTCACCAAAAAAATGCTCGATTTTTACCTTGACTTCGTGTCGTTGGTATCGAGGCTAGGCATGTGCTAGGTTGGGCGCGTTGTTTGGCACGGCGGCGTAGAGAGGGTTCTCGTAGGCGTGCACACCATGGGGTCTATCGCGTCCAAGCTAGCGCCTTTCGCGGACTGGATGATCTTCGCCGTAAGGAAACCCGTCCCTGGGCGCGTAGGCGTCGTCGCATCGGCGTCTTCGCGGTTGGGCTTCGTAGTCGGCTCGGCGAACGTCTCTGGGTATGACATCGCGGCGCTCGCCGCCAATGTCATGAGCACGATCTCCTTGGGGCTAGAGACGCGGTGGAGGAATCCAATCTGAGGAGTGGTCCTGCAATTCAATTGGATCTCCAAGGGGTGGGTGAAAGAAATTAGGGTTAATCATACCGGAGTCCTTGATCTCTTCGTCGTCGTACTCGGCGAAGTCGTCTTGGACGGTGGGTGTCATGGATGCGTAGCCATCGGACCCATAGCACGGCGTCCAAGCACTTTGATGTCGAAGGTGGTCTCGCACATCATAGGTCCGTGGCTGGGTAGTTGGCGTCCTCAAATTGGTGTCATCGCGTCGCGTGTTCCCACTGGGACGGCGACTGGGTCTTCGCGGCGTCACAGCAGCTAACCTGGCTTCGCGGACTCGGCCTTCGCGTGGCGCGGAGCCTGGTACGCGGCACTGGGTGCGTCGAGATGCATACCTGTCATCAAAATCATATGGTTCAGAAAACTCACCTTGAGAGTCGTCGGAGCCTTCAGAGCCGGTGTCGAAGCCAGTGGGTGTGGCTCTGGGCACGTAGCGATCCGTGTGGGAAACGAAGCCTTGGCGACTCTCAATGACACTTTGCATACGATTGAGTTGTGGTTGATGTTGTGATGTGGAAGGCATGATGCCTTTGCCTTTGTCCACACGTGTCTTTGATGGACCCGCGTCCGTGTCTCTGGGTTGAGCCGGCGCATCCATAGCACTCAATGGGGTTGGAGTGGGCACGGTTGGTGCCACTCGTTGTTGTGCTCTCAAAGCTGCATTTCCTGTCTGATAGCTTGGATCATATGTTGCTCCTCGGACAACTCCAAGATTGGATCTTGTTGTGGGGGGTCGTGAGGGGGTTGGTTTTGATGTACCAACGGTTGTGGTTGTGGGTTGGTGTTGTTGGCGCCAGTGTTTTCCTTGCTAGACATGTTGGCCGTAAGGCTACCTATAACAATATGGCCAGACATGGGAGTAAAAACGAACAAAAGGCACAAAGGACAACAACCAAGAAATCACTAGTCAAGTCACAAAGTTCACGTAGGTAGGGCTTATTTGGCTTGCCGTGAGGGCGGCTAGGCTTGCACAAGAGATGGTGTATCAATCAAGTCGTCAATCAAACACACAAGAACAAAGTGAAACCCTAATTCAAACGTAAACAAGGCAACCGAATTAGCAAGAAAATACCTTCTAGGAAGCTTGACCTAGACGGTGGGGAGGTTGAGAAGATGAGCTTAGACCGATTCGAGTGGGTTAGGGTTGCCTTATTTTGGCTTTCCCTAACTTTGGAAACTTTTTTTTTTTGAATATCTTTGGATATCTTTTTTTTTTAAATCCGAGATCTTATCTTTTGATCTTTTCAGATTATGCAAAAGGAAACAAAAAGAAAAACGGCCTAAGTAACAAGAATATCACAAGCGTGATCTTAGAGATAGGAGAAAGAAGATAAGATTTGATTTTTGATCTTATAAGGAAATTTCGGTTAACTAACTAAAAAGTAGAATCTAGCAAACAAGGAAACTCTATCCACGTATGAAACAAGGAAACAAAATATTCTAGTATGCAAGATAACAAATTACTAACACACCAAAACTTAGGGAGCAAGGAAAAAATTCCGGCCAAGGTATTACCTTGTAGAAACCGATTAGGTGATGCAAATATGGAAACTTTGGTTTTTCTCAACGATGATGCGAAAGCAAACGATGGGGGTCAAGAAAAAGTTTTGTGAACAAGATGTAAACTTGAGTTCGTGACTTACAAGACTGTTGGGCTCTGATACCAGTTGATGTGTTCTTGCCTCCGATGATAAGCTAATTGTCAAAGGTAATACCTTTGGATCTAGTCTTGGTCGAGAAGTCAACTCTTCCTTGTCAAACCTGACGTGGAATCCTTGGGTGCAAACCCTTGTTGTCTTGCACGAAAGGTTGACAAGATCGGTGGCGAGATGAACAGTGACTTTTGAGGTTATCGGACACGGTGGTGACCGATGGCAAACCCGGTGGTGAGTGTCTGGGTGGTGTCCACGACGGCGAGGCTGAGTGTCACGATGAGTGTCACGACAGCGAAGGCGACGTCGATGGTGAAGGCGATGGCGATGGCAGCGATGAGCGATCGACTGGTTGGATGTCTGGGCTCGTTGACGACGGCGATAGCGATAGCGAGGATGAGTGTCACAGCGATGCTAGCGACGGCGACAGTGAAGGGTTTGGGTTCGATTAGGGGTACGATGGAAGCAATTGATGAGGTGATGGTGTTGCGATGGCGGAAGCGATTAGATGGAGGGATAAGTGACTTGAAAGACAAGTCTTTGGCCGTAGCGTCGGCAGCGGAGTGAAGGGAGATGCGAAGGAAGACTTGGCTTGAAGAATCAAGCAATTGTCGTAGCGTCGGCGGCAGAGGGAATGGGGATGCGAAGATAGAGAGGTGATGTCCGATCAAGGGAAGGAGGATAAACACTCTACTTGAAACCTTGATTAAAATTGAACGTAACTAAAACAAATAAAAAAGTTTGACTTAAATACTAGAGGCGAGACATCGGATGGGCCGAGTCAAGACTAGCGGGCTAGCCCATGCAAGCATGCAAAGGTACACACCCTGAAATAGAAATGACTATAAAAGGAAACTATCTAAAACAAGCAATAATACCAAATATAGAAATTGTCTCAAAAACTATGCCAAAACAAAGGCAAGTAAACCTCTAAATGTCAAAACCCGGATGCGGCGAAGGCATGGACGCAGACACTACGAGTGGCGGTGACGATGGGTCGATGGCCTCGCGAGTGGGTGCACCCGGTGCCGGCTGCGATGGGCTCGATTCTCCGATGTCGATGGTGGTGAGGACGACGAGTCTTGGTTGGGTGTCTGGGCTTCCTTGGCCAGCGATGACGTGGGCGACTAGGGAGGCAACGGAGGCGGCGATGGCTTTGGACCTAGACCTTGTCACTGGGCCCTCTGAGCGTAGGCTCATGGCTTCTTCCTCGTCCGTGGCCGTCATGGGAGGTGGGATCACATCACCGTGGAGGAGCCAAGTCCTTCACCACCAAGGCGCCGACGCCTCAATGTCACGACAATCAAGCATCGACCATGCCATACCAAGGCACCGATGCTTCGACTCCAAGACATGCAAGCGCACACCTCTATCCAAGCCTTTAGGCTTTTATCCCCTTTCTACTTTTGTCATTACTTATGTTTAGGCATTGCTATTTTGGGTGTATGGACCCATTTGCATATGGGCTCCTAGTCCACTTAAAACCCTAGACTATTTAAGCCATTCTTGGCTTCCTTGTTCATTTAGTTGAAGAATATAGAAGTGGATTATCCCCTTGGGTTAGAGGAATACCCCGCCAAGGCTCCCACTTACTTCTATCAACTCAAACTCTCACAATCTCTTCTCTCATCTCTCAATCTCTCATGCAATCTCTCAAACAAGTTGAATCAACACATTGGAATCCAAGCCAAGCTAGCCAAGGAACCTCCAAGAGAGGTTCCCTTGGCCCTTTTGTCGTGCGCCGCCATCCAAGCCTCCCTACGGCCGGCCTCTTGCCTCCCATGGCCAGCCTTCGTTTCCTCTCGGCTTCCCTTCGGCGCCTCCCCTTGCTTTCGCCTTTGAGTCTCTCCCAAGAGTCCTAAGGAGCCATCCAACCACAAGGAGAAGAAAGAACTCTTACTTAGTCACGGTCAAGCTTTCCGGGAAGAAGAGCCTTGCCTTGGAGGTTCCATTCTCATCAAAAACTAAAAGCAAAAATCAAAACTAAAAGCAAAAATCCACACAAATCTACTTTACAATACAACATCAGCAGAATGCGGTGGTCCGGCGGTGGCAGCGGGTTGTAGCCTTTTGGTCGGCCGGCGGAGCAGACGTGGAACGGTGGTCGGAGACGAGTATAGTGGCAGATGAATTGTATAACCCAACAATAGGAAGAATACACTGAAGTTTTCTATTAGGGTAATTAAATCAAGGATAATTTCTCCATTAAAATATAAATAAATAAATCTTTATGAAAATTAAGGAAAGGGTACACTGTTAGAAGAAGATTATGAAAATGGGTTATTGGGAGATTCTTCTCTAAAAATATATATCTTGACACACCAAAATTGTGTTCTATTTTAATGTTGAAAAATGAAATGAGATAAGTGATACAATTAAATTGATGTTTAGATATCTTCGAAACATATTATATATCATGAAAAATGTCTTAATAATGAAAAATAATATATTACCAGTATACCATAATTTTTTTATGAATAATAATGGGAAAAGGAAATAATTAAATTTACAATTGATTAAAAATAATAAAAATTAACCCGTATGTAGCACGGGTATAAAAACTAGTTTATACTATACTTGACTTTTTAGATTTAACTTGTCAAGAAAAATAATGATTAACTTAATATTTGTGTTTTGCACGGATTTGTATAAGTATAAATTAAATATTTATAATTATAAAAAATATATCGGTTTCTCATTTAAAAAGACACATATATAAAAATTCACTAGTTAAATAACCTAAAAAAATATCAAATTAGTGAAACTTTAATTCAACTTTTAATATTATGCATGGCAATATAAAAAGTATATAACAATAGAAATAATTACTATTAAGATAATAGTTTTTATATTTATAACTCCTTATGTTAATAAGTATCATTCTCACTTATGACACACTTCTTAAGAGTGTCATTATTTAGACTAAAATATTTCTATTTAAGTTACTTTATTTGTCTTTAGTATCAATTATTTACTGTAAACAATTCTTTAAGTTATTATCAATTATTTATTGTAACAATTCTTAAGTTACATATGGGAGTAAAATGTTTAACTTGTCCAATTTTTAAGAGAAATCATTACAACTTAATAGTAAAATAACAATCAACTCAGTGTATTCTCACACAAGCTGCAAGGTATATGGGTTAAGAGGTACACATCCAACTTAATAGTAAAGTATTATTTAAAATATATAAATAACGATTATTAATTAAACAATCAAGTATAGAATAACATACTTATTACTAAAAGAAGGAAGTATATTATAATATCTTAGTTAGTATTAATATCATATATTTATACATTTTTCTGGTCGATAAAATGAATGGACAGAGATTCACGAAGAAGTATTGCGTTATTTACCAGTGAGTGGTATTATTGGACTGATCTTTTGGTGGGAAATGTTCTACATTTTAGATAATGAAAGCATTCCATTACTACCAACCCAAAGAAATACGACCTTTCTGAGATATATTGTTTATGCCGGAAAGGTACGAAGTTTGACTAATTTGGAAACAACCCCAATTTTGGTTTAATAGTACATCCTAATAGGGGATGTCCATATTTGTTTAATTTATCTCTCTTAACTTGGATACTATGAGGCGGGCCTGAGAAAGTTTTCGTAAAAGCAAGAGGGATTCGCAAATCCTCCAAACGTAGAGCACGAAGGGCTTTAAACCCAAATACATTACCCACAATGGAATGGACCTAAACCATTAGCAAAGTTCAAGCTTAATAATAGTAGGAACTAATTAAGGGACGAGAGAGAGGATGAAGAATTAGTTATTTTTCACAAAAATGGAAAAGTAAATCATTAGATGTTATCCTTAAATAAAAATGTTAAAAGTTATTTGATTTTACTGATTTGTTAACTCAAAGATAAAATAAGTTTTTAAAAAAGGTAATTTGAGCAAAAATCATACTAAAAATAAGAGAACATTAGATTAGATGATAAGGTAACATGTAGTATTGGACATGACATAGATGATGTGGTACATTTTAAAAGCGACAAACGACTTACTTTAAATTATAGTTTGTTTGGTGAGTGTATTTATAAAAATTATTTACTTATAATGTACTTTTCATGAAAAAATAGTTTTTAAAATATAAACATTGAGTGTTATGTGAAATTATAAAAGATGAAAAAAAAAAGTATTTTTGTAAATAATGTCTTTATAATGGGATTGTCAAACATTCTTATTATTTTTTATTCTTTTAAAGATTCTTCAATGTTGTGTGGAGCGTGGGATTTCGAATGTCATGATCGATTCAGACTGCTTAGCTCTCATCTCTAAGCTTAGGAAGAAATCCTTATGGAAGGACGCCCTTGGTTGGCTGATTGAGCAGATTTTAAGCTTGCAGAGGGTATTCACTTCATGCAGTGGAGCCATTTTCGACGTCTAGGCAACAAAACGGCTCGTCTTTTCGCTGATCTTCGGCCTTCTAGTTCTATTTCCTATTTGTTTCAACTCTAATTTTTTTGTTCAACTAAACTCTTTGTTAGCTACTGATTTAATTTAATGGAATAAAGTTCTTTCGGCTAAAAAAAAGGACAATTACTCTTCTGGAGCAAATTAAACAAGAAAGTCTTTTCATTTTGAATGAAAGAAAAACAAAGTGATGACGTGCAAAGTTCAATGCAAATCCAATCGGTTTCCCTTTCTTTCAATGGAAAGGTGACTTCACAAAAGAAGTAATACTTCGTCACATAGTCAAAGCGCATTAGTACTAGTCCTCTTGTCTTCTGCATTTGCGAATCGCCTTTCAATATAACAAATCATTTCGTTTACAAAACCCTTTAGATTTTCAATATGATTCTATATACATAGGAAATATTATAAAATTTTAATTATTTTTCTATCAAGAAAGTGCAAAGGAATTGAAAAACTTAATGAGTGATTGAGTTTTACCTTGGCCGTGGCGGGACTGAGTGCATGTGTCGGGGCTTTTGAAGCTTTCAAGTAGAGCGTGCATCTAAACCACGATGTTGTTGAGAGGCTAGGAGAAATTCTTTCACAGCAAGAAAATAAAGAAAAAATAACAGTAGTATTTAAGGTGAGGTAAATCCCTATATATTAACTTGAGTTTTTGTCAGAAGTATTGGCACATTATGGAATTACTAATGAAGATAATATGGAATTAACTAAACCCGTTACTAATAGTGAAACTAAGCATGCTATATTTGGTATTGGCACTCTATCCTTGTAATTGACAAACCAACACAACAATTCTTTTCGAAGAGGAGACTTAGACAAGGTGTTCCACTTTCTCCATTCCTTTTTTTGGGAGTTGAGATCCTTGCACGAAGCCTTCAAAGTAAATTTACTATCTCGAATCAACAATCTTTAGGTATTGTCCTTACCCGCAGAGATACTAAGATCCCCTTCTTGGCTTTTACTAAGGATATCATCATCTTTAGCAATGCAAGTCAGTCAGCTTGCCAAACTATTATGCAAACTATTAATGACTATTGCGATATTTCTAGACAAAAGGTAAACCTACATAAATATACTTTTCAACTTACGGAGAACGTTTCAACAACTATATGGATTCTACTGCAAAATACTTTGGGTATTAACCATAATGTTGCTATGGAAAAGTATCTAGGATGTGCAATTATAAATGATAGGGTTAGTCTTAATACCTTTGAGGAATTAATAACCAAGTCGAAATAACAGCTAGCTAAATGGAAAGCCAATTCAATCTCTCATCATGGACGTCGATCAGTACCTATAAAATCAAATCTTGCAGCAAAACCAAATTATATCATGTAAAACTTCATGTTACCTATATCCATTCACAATGCTCTAGATCAAATTAATCAAAATTTCTTTTGGAATAAAGACAATCACTACATCCCCTTGATAGGGGATGACATTTGTAAACCAAAAAAATATGACGGCCTTGGAATCCTTAAAACGGTTGATATGAATATTGTTCTACAGCTAAAACTAATTTGGAAATTTATGGCAGAACCAACAAATATATGGGTTCAAGTAATTAATGAAAAAATATCTGAAAAACACTCATGTTCTAAACTACCAACAAAAAGGAAAAACTAGTTGGCAATGAACTAAACTTATGAAGCTTCGAGAAACTTTTAAGCAAGCCCTCAGATGGAAAATTGGTGATGGAAATACCATTTGGTTTTGATCAGACGCTTGGTTATTTCCATTCCCTCTTTCTCAATTACTACCACAGGGTATCAATGTACATGCTAATCTTACAGTTAACCACTATATTACTTATAATCATCAACGGGACCCTATTAAATTATATCAAGATCTCTTTCAAATATTAGACCATCAAATAATAGAAGTAATTTTAAGAATTTTGATTCCTAAAAATCCTTTTACAGATCGTCTTTATTGGGTCCCAGTCCGAATGGTTGGTTCACGACCAGCTTAACGATTGACCATCTATACCACCAACGGGGGTTTTCAAATAATAACTTCCACTGGATCTGGAAGTTAGGTTTGGCGCCAAAAATAAAAAACTTCCTCTGGAAAATCACAAAAAATGGGATTGCAACAAAAGATCGACTAATTCAGATACGATTTGTCGTACCTTCCAATTGTGAAATGTGAAATTGTCCAAGTGAAGACCTACAACATATCCTGACACAATGTCCCTTTACACTATATATTATTCAGAGAATTACTAGACATATAACACCACATCTACTTACCCTTGACTTTTAATCAATGTCAATTAACGATAATCTATATAATCTTAAAACCTAAATCGGTAACCACATGTTTTTACAAATCGTAACATCCTGGTGGGGAATCTGGTTTCATAGAAATCAAGCTATGTTCCATCAAGTATCCCCTAATCGACACGTAGATATTTTTCATTTCATTAAAGAGCATATCAAAAAGTGGAAACTTACTACACACACAGCTGATGAAGACAACCTTGATAACTTAAATGGATTCAACTGCTAAAGACAAAGACAAGTACCAACCCAAATCAGATGAACTAGAGTACTAGACCCAAACCAACATTTTATAAACTTAATTTCGATGGATCAATGACAATGGATAATGTACAATTGGATACGTTATTCGCAATCCTGATGCTGAGGTGATCTTTATGGACTCTGGACAATGTCCTTCATATATGTTATTAGTAGAAGCTCTGGGGCTTTGAAAAGGATTACTAATTGCAAAAAATCTAGGTCTAAAGAAGTTGGAAATCGAGGGTGACATCTTGTGTGTCATTAATGCCATTAGTAGAAAATGGATTTGTCCTCGGAAAATTGAATTAGTAATTTCAGACTCAATGATGAATCTTTTTTGGTTCGATGAGGTTCATATCTAACATATTTTAGGAAAATTAAGCGTGTGGCTAATAGATGTGCTAAGTTAGGGCATTCAGTCCCTGCCACTGGACTCTCTAAGGACCCTTTATTGCTTTCCTCTAGGATGGTTTGCTACCAGTTTCATTGGTAGTTGATTATTCTAATTACTTTCTTGTATTAAAAAAACTTATGTTTTTGTGTGAGAAGGTGGATCTCGACCTTATAATAAAAATAAAAATAAATGCTAATTAATCTTATCGCTTCCTAAATATGAGAAAAAAAGGAAATTGCTTATGGAAATGGACCGTAATGATGGATATCTGGCAGATTTTTCAAAAAGGATTAATTTGGCAAGTAGGAGGAGATGGAAAAAAGTCAAATTTTGGACGGACATATAGGTATTCCAAAAACTATTATGCGACACCATAACTATTATTGCTAGAAGTAATCTTAAAACTTGTATTGATGAATTTATTAATAAAAACAAGAGATGGTACGCAACTAAACTTAACCAAATATTACCACATGACAGTATCCTTGATTACGATAACTCCTATCTCATTTAATCAAATCAAGAACCGATGGTATTGGAAAACTAGCAAAAATAGATAGTTCTCGACAAAATCAGCAATACAATTGATTAATAAGAATTCACACTAGAACGCTTATGACTCCTCGTGGATTTGAAAAATTGACACATATCCAATAGTTAAAAGATTTCTATGAAAAAAATAGCTACTAAAACAAGACTGCATGAGAAAGAATAGTAGTTCCACTAGGTTGTATCTCTTGCAACATACAATTTGAAGACACTATACATATTCTAGCTCCTTGAATGTTAACATACTTTACAAACGCCTCACAAAATAAATAGAGAAACAAAAGTTATATCCAGTGAGTTGACTCAAACAATCGAAAAATAGAAGACACTTTGAATGAAATCATAACAAAATCAACTCTTACACAATTTGTTGAATTAGCAACCACGTGGTGGAGCATATGGTACTAGAGAAATCAATTTTTCCCCCATAATAACCAGAGATCGAAAACGATAATTATTAATGACTTGTCCAAATCTACACAAAATATTATTCATTGCTGGACAAAAACAAAGGAGTGGAACTCTGATTGTACATACCAAAAAAGTTATAATACAAGTAACATAAGTGAAAAACAGTAAAGCAAAAAGGGAAATATAAAGATGGAAAAAAAACACCAGAGAAAGTAATTAAAATAAATGTGAATGAATCTACTAAATTTGATAGGGATAAAACAAAAAGGGAAATATAGAGATGGAAAAAATCACCAGAGAAAGTAATTAAAATAAATGTGGATGAATCTACTAAATTTGATAGGGATTCGTGATTGGATTCGTCTTTCGAAATGACAAGGCATAACCTATACTGATAATGGTTGAGTGATGTGAAAATTTATGTGCCATTAGAACAGAAGCTTTGGCATTTAGAAATGCACTTATTAAAAAGTAGAAAGTGACAACCTAACAATTGTGAATGTTCTTAAAGGTATTTGGCATTGTGATCAGCGCTACTTTGTAGAGTTTAACTAGGAGTTGTTACCGGTGTTTTGGGTATCATTTGGATGAGTTTAGAGCATTATTGTGGAGTATGGAATTGAGGAGAAGGAATATGATATTGGTGGCGTAGAAGAGCTTTAATGAAGATATAATGAAGATGGAGTCAAGCCACGAAGAGAAGACGAAGATCAAAAGTGAAGATGAGCTACAACAAGTTTTCTACGGTCGCGGATGCCATTACCGCGATCGCGTAACATTACGAGACAGAAGACGTGAATACCTTTACAGAGACTTTTCCGCGGTCACGGAAAATCCTCCACGATCGCGGAAAACTGCATCAGACGCGCGCCGGGGAATTTCTTCCGAAGATCTGTTTTTATTTTATTTATTTTTCTTTTATTTATTTTATTCCGGTTTGTTTCTTTTGGAAATATTTTATTTCCTATCTTTTAGCATTAGGTTTGTTAGGTTATTTAACCTAGTTTCCTAGCAGCCTTTTCATTATCGAATTTCTTATCGTTCAAATTTCCCTTTGAGTTTTTGTTTCAAGACTATGAAGAACTAAGCACCCTTTGCTTAGTCCGACAATTGAAGCCTTCATTTGCTATATGATTGAGAGGTTATAATTCTATTCATATTCCTATTGATTATATATTTTCTCTTGAGCTTATTCCTATTGATTTGACTGGATTGATTACCTAATTGATATTAGTAATTGTCTATTGCTAGGGTTTGGATATTTCGAGTTGAAATCCCTTATCTTGTGTAGCAAACATGATATTCTAGGACTAGTTTATTATGAAAGAGAATTGATTATATGTTAAATGCTGCGAGTTGTGGTGTTGCATGTATCCTGGTTAATTCCTATGCTTTCTGCTGCTATTGTTCTAAATCTTGATATTTTCTTGTGCGTTCGATAGTTAGGGTTGTCAGGACTAGTTGGACTGGTAACTATTTCAGAATAGGGACAGGAATATTCATAGGAAGGAATAGAGATAATGTAGGACCAATCAATTGAATGAATGGTGGATATTTGTCTGGCTAAGTACTTTTTCCCAATTGATTACAACCCTTTGTTTTGATTTACTTTGTTTACTTGCAAACAACCAACAAACCCCCCTTTGTTACCTTTGGCATACTACTTTGCACTTAGAAAGACTACTATCTCCTTGTGGGATTCGACCATTGCTTGCCTATTCTATTTAGTTAGGTGTTTAAGGATTACTTTGATTGGGCATCACGACTTTAGCCCCTGTCACACTGTCCTTGGGAGATCGAGATTATTATACCTGATATCCTTTTTCTGTTATAATTTCTCATGACAGTCCAGATCAACCATAAATTTTGTGAAATTAACTATGTGGCTAATCTCATTGCAAATCATAGCCACTCAGATTCACCGGAAGATATTTTGACAAACTCAGAACTTCAAGTTCTCATCCGAAACGATGTTATATGTTGGTTTTCAAGTAGATCTTCATACCAGACTAATTCTTAACTTATTAGAAAAAATTACGACCTAGTGGAAATTTAAGATGGTATCGGAACGGGTCAAGTCCTATGGTCGTTTCCTAGTGAATTGGCTAAGCCGAACATAAGGCTTGAGTCGAACATGAGCGAAGTTCCTGTTCGATTTGGAAGGCTTGTCAAGTGTCAACTTGACTAGGCTAGTTGCATTTGAGGGGGGCGTGTTGAGAGGTTAGGAGGAGTTCTTCCCACATCGAGAAAAAGAAAAAAAAAGAATAGTAATATAAGGTGAGGTGAAGCCTTACACATTAGCTTAAGTTTTTGTATGAGAAGGTGAATCCAAACCTTATATAAAAATAAAAATAAATATCTATTAACCTCACCGCTACCTAGAGTTGTCAAAAATTGACCCGACCCGCAAACCCGACCCGCATTTTCTTGGTTGATACCCGACCCGAAAAGTATTGGGTCAAAAGTGACCCGACCCGTTCGACCCGAAAATTTTTGGGTTGGGTCAATACAATTGTGTTTATATTTTGTATATTAAATATTATAATATATTTTATTATTAAAATATTATATAATAATAATTTTTTGATTTATTATTTTCTGTTTTACTTAAAATATTATTTTAATATTCATTTTATAAAAATTTTACAAGGCGCTCTCGACCCGTTGGGTCGACCCGAACCCGTACCTGACCCGCAACGACCCGACCCACAAATTTTGACCCACAATCGACCTGACCCATAAATGACCCAACCCGGTACGCTTAAACCTGAACCCGACCCGTTTGACCTGTTTGATCAAACCTCTATAGCTACCCTATTATCTATGGTCTAGCGAATTTATTAGGAAATAATTTAAAATGCTACCCGATTAACTTTGACAGATCTAAAGCACAAACTGGTAAAGCAACATCAACATTTATTATCTGAAATGATAAGGCTAAATCAATCTATATGGAATCGATAAAATGTGGCACAAATAATATCCTTATAGCGGAGGCAGTTGCCCTTCGCCAGAGTATCCAAAAAGCCAAAGAACTTGATCAAAACTTATTGTTGTTGAAGGGGTCAACCTTTGTGTTATTAATGTTTTGACAAATGCTTGGTCATGCCCATTGGAGATTGAGATGGTGATCTCAGATATCCGCCATGACCTGATTTCCTTCTCAAAGGTGCGCTTCAAATACATCTCGACAAATCTTGAGCTTAATTTAGAGTTGTGTACTCTCATACACAAGAATACTCTAAGATAAATTGTTAACCGTTATAAGATCTAGCCTAATTTTTCCATATTAAAAAAAATGATTTTTTTAGTGTGTGTCCATGGGCACATGCTAAAAAATTAAGTTTGAAAATTATTTCCAAATTATTCCCTAAAGTAAAAATGGTAAAAAAAAATAAAAAAAATTAATCAGTGATTAAAAAATAGGCGTAATAGCAAAAATACCAGAATTTCAAAGCCAACTTGCAAAAAACCCATCTTTTGAAAAGTATTGCAAAACTATCAGATTTTTGTACGGATTATGGTAGTTTTGCTATTGTTAAGGGTGAAATTTAACTTTTCTTTTAAATAGAAAAATCAGATAAATCATTAAAACTTTTGAAAAGAAAAGGTAAAAAAAATCTTAATCTTATTAATCAATCACAAATATTAACCCTAATCAATCCCAAATCCTAAACCCTTCCTCGTCTCCCTCCTTTGCTTCCGTCTTCCCCGAAGGCAGCCGGTTGGAGTTCCCTCCTCTGCTTCCGTCTCCCTCCTCTGCTTAATTAATTTCCTTGCCTCCCTCTTCTGCTTCTGGTTGGAGTTCCTCGGCGACGTCGCTCTCGGCCTCGCCTTCTACCGTATCCGTCTCTCGATGAAGGCTCCCTCACACTCCTCCGCTCTGTCAATGTCTGCAACGAAAAGCTCCTCCGTCAATGTCTGCAACGACGCCGCCCTTCCGACCACGGACGGTGCCAACGACGAAGGAGGCGGAGCGAGGGCCAGAGATGCACGCGGTGACCTCTTGAAGTACAGGGGTTTCGCCGGCGTCGGGCTCGTGGCCGTCTTCGTTTTCCTCATCGGGTTCGCGGCTGACATCGGGTTTCGCCGGCATCGGGCTCCTCATTGGGTTTCACCGTCTTCGTGTTCCTCATCGGGTTTCGCCGGCGTTGGGCTCGTGGCCGTCTTCGTGTTCCTCAGTACAGGGGTGTGCTTCTAAACCTCTGAGACACAGGATGCCAATTCATTGAATTAAAACTTTGTGTTATATTTGTCTGGTTTTGTTCTTTCTTGGTGATTATAAAAGCAATTACGATACTATAGAACTATCTTATTGTTCCTGCATCTCGAGCATTCTCTCTCTATAATTTCAGTGTCCACTTGAAATTATTTTTTGTGGAATGGGTTATTTTGTTAATGTTAAAGTGGACTCTTATTGATTTGTGAACTGTATATAGGGCAATGAACGGCTAACCTTCTTAATGTATGTTCACAGAATATCGAACTGTTTATGGAGTATATAAATGTGGGAGGGATCTATGATTTAAGAGTTCAGGTTTTCTATGCACAAAGCGGGCTGATACGGAGGTGATTTGATGTCGTTCGGAGATGATTTCAAATAATTCAAGAGGCGGGTTTAAGTAACTTGAGTATGGCGAAGACGATGGTATGGTCAGATTTTGAATTTAATGAATCGAAACAAGTTTTTCTTGGGGTCGAATAAGGCTTGGTGGTGATGTATATATGTTCATATAAATGTGGCTTGAAATGAAGTTAGCCTTCCTTGTATTGATGTATATATGTTCAAACAAGGCTCAGTGATTATAATTGGAGCGCCGAAAATATAGTCTGTACGTACGTGTCTTCGTAGGTCTTCAAGAACGGTTCATTCCCAACTACAACATATCTGACATATTCAAGAAACAAGGACTGCCAAATTTCAAGAGAAGCAACCAACCAGGACATCATCATCACAGTTTGCACAGTTTGAATTCAGTAGAGTAACTCTACACTTGTAAATTGTGCTAATAACTAAGAGAAATTTGTCAGTATATTATATTAACATATTAAAAGATACCCTTTATGTCTTGGTTTGCTGTAAGCCTATAAATTTCCCTTAAAGGTTAGTTATGAGCTTATCACGTTGAGCTTATCAAAATATCATTAACAAAAAAGGGGAATATATAGCTTTTTCACTGGAATAACTCTGGAAGAATTGAAGATCAAATGATCAAATTAACTTTAGAGCATGGCAATAAAAGCTGCAACATTTGTCCAACGCTCTCACCGCCCAAAAGCACAACGACAACATCATGTATATCAGTATATGTAATCAACAATGGTGGGAGGGCTCGTCCGGGCACATGGGCTTGGCGATCTCATGGTTATCATGAAGTTGAGCAAGTCAGGTAAATGCTATTTGCAGTACTATTGTTTCAAATTTAAAGTTAATATAACAGAGTAATGACCTGACTACGTACAAATGTGGCCTGATAAAGTGTATATTGTTATGAAATTTGAAATCGGCTAACATTTGAAATGTTTTGGTAAAACAGAGCATTGACCTGACTTCGTACAAATATGGCATGACGTTGTACAAATGTGGCCGGATAAAGTACATAATGCTCTGTTATGTAACAAAATTTATGAAAATGAAGTTTTAAATGTTATGTTGTTTTAAATGTCATAGCAATATTCACTTTATCTGACCACATTTATACAAAAGCAGGTCAATGATGTGTTATATCACAAAATTTATAGAAATGAAATTTCAAATGTTAGGAGGTTTCATATTTCAGAGCTTTATTAGTAAATGACCCTATTTAAGATATAGTAGATGATATAATCTTTATAAACTATTAAACCTCCTCTTCCCACATTCGGTTGCTCATTACGGAACCAACGAACATTTGTTTTAAATTTAAAGTTAATATAACATAGTAATGACCTGACTATATACAAATGTGGCCTGATAAAATGAATATTGCTCTGAAATTCGAAATTGGCTAACATTTGAAATTTTGTGATATAACAGAGCATTGCCCTGACTTCGTATAAATGTGTCCTGACTTCGTGTAAATGTGACCTGATAAAGTACATAATGCTCTGAAATCTAGCTTTTACTTTTTATGAAATATGTGACTTGAAATGTTCATATTGCCTCCGAAATCTTATATTTACACGAAGTCCGTAATACCTCCTAACAAGTCTGTAATACCTCCTGATATGGCTGGTTGAATTGGTCGTCCCCGAGAGCGAGAGGGCTCTCAAGACCTCAGAATAACCTCGCGCGTTTCACATTTGGCAAAGTTGGCTAATCCTCTTGCAACTTGTGCAACAACTTCAGTGTTCTTGGATCTAGCCATTCCAAGCAATGCATTGATGCATCCTTCGTCTTTGAGTGTCGTGTGTAATTTGACTATAGGATGAAAGACACATTTTAAGATGCTTTAACAATCCGACAGCACAGCCGTACAGACCTGAGTTGTTGCATTCGCGCGTTTCAATTTCATAAGTCATAATAACCCAAAAAAGCCTTGGGAACCTAAAACTCGTGACCGTCAAGCAACAATGGACCTTTGAAGGATACTGAATATGTGGATTCATAGACCAATTGCTCGCTCAAGCCGACTTGAGAGACTTGATATCTCGAGAGGGCTTCACCTCCAATCCATTGGAAGGGTAAATTTTGTTACATAACAGAGCATTATGTACTTTGTCAGGCCAAATTTATACGAAGTCAGGTCACATGTATATTAAGTCACGTCAATGGTCTTTTATTTCACAGAATTTCAAATGTTAGTCAATTTCAAATTTCAGAGCAATATTCACTTTGTCAGGACACACTTATAAGAAGTCAAGTCACATGTACACTATGTCAGGTCAATGCTCTTTTATTTCACATAATTTTAAATGTTAGTCAATTTCAAAATTCAGAGCAATATTTACTTTGTCATGCCACACTTATATGAAGTCAAGTCACATGTATACTATGTCAGGTCAATGCTCTTTTATTTCACATAATTTTAAATGTTAGTCAATTTCAAATTTCAGCATAAAAGATTAGCATGGAGTTTCCTCTCTAAGGAATTGTCTTAACTGAACCAAACACTTGTGGAAATGCCATGGAGTTTCTTAAAAAGTATCTGAGTAATGCAAAATAAGGGGAGAAAGAGAGTAAACAACAAAAGAAGATAATTAACGGTTCTCTCATGTCTCATCTTATTTGATTGTGTGGAGTTTTTTGGGGGGTTAAAAATGGTGGAAAATACATGTAAATTGATCTGATATATCTTACATATTATTGTTCAAAAATTAAGATTTTATGGATTATAAAATAGACCAGTTGAATAAACATATCGGCTTGTAGGTTCTTCTAATCATGTGACAAAATCCATCAAAAAGAATAAATAAATCATCTGACAAACTTATGAATTATATTTCGTAAATAAATCTAATGCAGTATTGAGTTACTTCTAAATTTATTATGTGAATCATTTTGAACGAGTTTTCCAAAAAAAAACATAAAAAAAAAAGTCTTATGCTCCGGATGTTTTTTGTGGGCATCTGCTTAGAGTTGTAGGTTGTAGCTGTAGATGATTTGTTTCAGATTTAACAATAATCAAATTAACATCCAAGCTATTCTATAAGCTCCCTGGAGATAATTATTTTAATCAATTATCTAGGACAGATTAGAGTACTTACTTGCAACAACAGAAAATTAGCTCTAGAGCACATGAGTTTAGTAATACAATCAAATTGGCAACTTAGATATAACAGAGTAATGACCTGACTACGTATAAATGTGGCCAGACAAAGTGAATATTGCTCTGAAATTTGAAATCGGCTAACATTTGAAATTTTGTGATATAAAGAGTATTGACCTGACTTGATATAAATGTGGTCTGACTTCGTGTAAATGTGGTCTGATAAAGTACACAATGCTCTGTTATATCACAGAATTTCAAATGTTAGTCAATTTCAAATTTCAGAGCAATATTCACTTTATCAGGCCATATTTGTACATTGTCAGGTCATTACTCTTTTATATTAACTTTAAATTTGAAACAAATATTGGTTGGTTTCCTAACGAGAAACAATTAAATCTGCATTTATTAGTTGTGATTCTCGTTCAATTGGTAATCACTTAAAAATATTTACTTAAATTTGATACCAACGTTAGTTTCAAATATTGCCTATAGTTTTAAAATACTTTGTTCATTGCCTATATACATCACCACCAAGCCTTGTTCGACCCAAGAAAAACACCTCTCGATTCATTCAATTCAAAATCTGACCACACCATCGTCTTCGCCATGCTCAAGTTACTTAAACTCAACTCTTGAATCATTTAAAATCACCCCCGAATGACATCGAATCACCTCTGTATCGGCCCGCGTTGTGCATAGAAAACCGGTAACTATGCCACTTTGAAGCTCTTTTTCAACGTCGGTGGAAGATCCTAGACTCCGCGACCTATCTTCGGAGAAACCTTGTAGCGTCACAAACCCAACAACACCGCCCTTGCTACATGGGGTTGTCGTTAGACTAACCAACGAGCTACTTAAAAGAGCTTGTTGTTCTTGGCCTCAACCCACCGTAACCCTCTCTAAGGTGCAATAATACTCAGTCGAAGAAACTCTCCAGAGACTGCGATTTTGTTCAAATTTATCTGCTCCTAACGTCCTTTTGGTCACTACAACTTCATGCATACCAGAAAGGCGTTCTCTTGTTGTCAACCATTATATCTACACAGCACAAGTATAAGAGACTATGCACATCAAATTCCAAAGATATTGCATACTTGCAGATGCTCACTTAATTTGTAGATGTAACACCCTAAATTTTCTTCCTTTGAAAGTATTACTGCCAGTGACCTCGGATATAACATCCCGAAGTCACCCCAGGCTTTTCCAAACGATAAAACCATCAACCAACAGTTATAATACCAAATATTACAACTTTTATTAAAATCAATGTCTCGGAATTACAACATGATTCCAAGCACTTTTAAAATACAACATCAGAGTTATTACAGCGGAAGTATTTACACAAAATCACCTTTTTAATACAGCGGAAGTCTTGTAAACAAAGCGATAATTAACTTGTCAAAACACCGTTCATCTTCACTGTCGTTCTAGCCTTCACGGAACATCAACATATCTGATGTGCCGAATCGAACGGATGACACCAGCCAACCATGCAAAGAACAATTACGGTTGGTTAGTCTAATGAAAGACTACGCAAGAGTACAAAGCAGAGTGGTTCGAAGTAGTTGTATTAGGTTAGACTCATCGCTCCTCGAATCACAACCGATAACGATAGTCAACCACCATACTTCTACTGAATTATATGAAAAGGCATGATCAAGAGAAGATTCTGGAGACCGAGTCTCACAGCAATCAATCCCAAAAGAAGACTCCAACGAAATGAGCCTTATCGGAAACATGACAAATGTTGGGAAACTTAATTATTAATATTCATACAAGCGTTCAAAAACGACTTGATGTTTCGGCTCACAACCAACCTCACCGCCCCAGGGCGAATCCAGATTGGAAAGAGAACTTTACTCTGATCAAAGTCAAGACGAGATTTCCTAGCTGCACTATTCGCCGAAGGTATATTAATTTTGTGCACTAAAGGCACTTATCTGATTTAATTCCAAAACCAATCCACATCACCACATTATAAACTTTTATTATGATCAGCTCATCCCGAGACGAGAGATCTCTTGGGAGCAACTCCCGAGATTTGCTCCCGAGATATATGTGACACTAGCTAAGTGCACCACCTCTATACCCGAGTATAGAGGCTAGTCATGACTCACCAATGGTATTAGGGTCCCAATGCCCTTTTCTCCATTTAATTATCAAGAAACGACTGGACCTCTTGGGCCCCAGTAAACATTCCTACGAATACTCGTGCTAACTAAACAGTTCAACACAGTCATATATCACATCAAAACAAAGCCATCAAGGCCAACATCATAGATCTATCAATCTATATATATATATATATATCAAAATAGCATTGATACTAACAGTATATGCAACCTATTATAATCTTTCATATGAAATTCACCTTTAAAATCCACAACAAAACCATTATGAACATAATAGCGCTGTATCTAGCAATATACAACCTATTATAACAGCACTTCTTTTCATCAAATAATTTATCAAAACTGTTTCCAACAAAACAGTAAATCATCCCAAATTAATTAACAACTAAACAATTGATAATTAATGGTAAATATGGAATGATGAGCAAGAGCGAACCGCCACTTTCCTTAGATCCGACGAGAGCTTTTAGCAAAGCTTAAGAACAACTGGTTCATGGATCTGAAACTGGGGCAGATCTGGACTGGAGGCTTAATGGGCTAATCGGCCCAACAACAATATAACAAGGAGGGGGCCCCACTCTACTATTCCTCCTTCTACCTCGCAGCAACAGCAGCACCACAACAACGATGGAGCTCGGCAGCTCCAACACCAACAGCGGTGCAACGCAGCCAACACCGGGAAGGCTTCTCCGTCGCCGGGAAGGAGGCTCGTCGACGCCGGGGATGGAGCACAGTACGGCGCAGCAGCGGATGGCAGCGGCGTCTCCAACAGCAGTGGCTCTGTTTTCGCCGGGGAGGAGCTCATCGACTTCGGCTCTCGATCGGTCTCGCCGGCGGAAAGGAAGTGGCTCTCCTTCTCGTCGGGGAGGATCAGCAGCCAGCAGTGGCGACGCACAGCACCACGCAGCTCACGACAGCGGCAGCAGCAACGTGGACTTGGTCGCGGCTCGCCGAAGGAGAAGGCAACCGAGAGGGGAGCTGGGGAGTGACGAGAGGGAGATATGATATGGGTATCTTCTACCCTTCATCCCCACCACCTTATATGGCCCAAGGAGGGGGCAAAGGTCCGACAACTCCCTCTGTAGGGGACCGGCCAAGGCACCAAGTGGGAAGATGTAGAGATAAGAATTGAACGTGGAGGGATAAGTTTGCACAGATAAGATTGGGTATGGGTTTTAAACCCCGGAAATTATATGTTTGTATCCAAACAAATATTCTAAGTCCCGAAAATACATCGAATGTATTTTATACCACTCAGGGAATTATTACGGAGATCATGGATATTACGGAAAATCCGAACTCTACTAAAAGCGAAATAATTATCGAACGAAGGATGGGAAAAATTACACAAATATCCTTACTAAAAATTAAGGGATATTACATTACTACCCCCTTAAGAAAAGTTTCGACCCCGAAACTTGCATTAAGCTAATGAGGAACCTGCCTCAACATCAAATTTACTATCTGAACTTAATATCCTTAATCATAACCGGCCTTATGCCATCTCTTAACTTAAATCCTTTAAGATTCCTTAATTTCCTCCAAGAATAATCATAACATCTCATTCCAACATTCCTCGAAACGAATCACATACGATACTACTCCTATTTCCTCAAAGAGAGTGATATCATAAGCCTTATAGATGACATACTCACAAGATGTCAATGCTTGACAATTCCCAAGAGTCATAACTATTCATCCTCTGGAAATTCCACTTATCGAGTCCAACGACTCGTACTGTCTTTAAATGACTTATTTTTAACTTAAAATCCTTATATTCCTCAAAGATACTCATAAATGATCACTTAAGGCATCAGACTCTTCTAGCCTTGCCTTACGAGGTCTTCCTCCGGGTTCTCATCGGAAGTTCCCTCCGGACCTTCCCTCGGATCTTCCTCAGGGTTTTCCTCTGGATCTTCCTCCTTCTAAGGATCTTCCGCAGGATCTTCCTCCGGATCTTCCTCCTCTAGAGGATCTTCCTCCGGATCTTCCTTCTTCTGAGGATCTTCCTCGGGATCTCCCCTAGGATTTTCCTATCCTTGAGGATCTTCCTTAGGATTTTCCTCGGGCTTTTCCTTAGAGTTCCCTTGGAAATCGCTTCCATTTAAACGTCGTTATTACAATATTTCGTTGGCCTACCTTAACGGCTCAACGAACTCTACCTTAGGTTCAACCCACGAATTCTCATACGGAGGCAAATCCCGACTGCATCGAGCATTAATCCTTCGTATTCGTTTTCTCAACAATGAATGTCAACGACTATGACATCATACTTAGACCTCAAATCTCCTAAGAGTGATTCCTTAATTAACCCATATATCAATGTAATAAAATCACTTAGAATAGATCAACTTGGTAACTTTCATTGATGAACTCAACCCGAGTTACTAGGTTCTACAACCTTAAATCAAAACGAGGGAACTAGAACTTCAAGCCTTACTGAAGATGGCGAAACCACTTCGGCTTCTTCCGAGTCCCTCTGAAGAGAACAGAATGCACCCATATCCTTCGGGCGACGAGAAGAGAGTTAGTCTTTCTAAATATGAAAGTTCGCTTCTCATATCAGACTAAAGAAGAAGGCACGACTATGAACGGTTTAAAATTTTCATTTGAAAATTCAGAGCCTTCGAAAACTTTTTCGATTCAAAACGAGTAAATGGTTTATGAAATCCCAAACCTGTTTTAAAAACTTTCGGCTCTGATACCAACTCTGTAACACCCCCAAATTTTCTTCCTTTGAAAGTATTACTGCCAGTGACCTCGGATATAACATCCCGAAGTCACCCTAGGGTTTTCCAAACGATAAAACCATCAACCAACAGTTATAATACCAAATATTACAACTTTTATTAAAATCAACGTCTCGGAATTACAACATGATTCCAAGCACTTTTAAAATACAACATCAGACTTATTACAGCGGAAGTCTTTACACAAAATCACCTTTTTAATATAGCGGAAGTCTTGTAAACAAAGCGACAATTAACTTGTCAAAACACCGTTCATCTTCACAGTCGTTCTAGCCTTCACGGAACAGGAACATACCTGATGTGCCGAATCGAACGGATGACACCAGCCAACCATGCAAAGAACAATTACGGTTGGTTAGTCTAATGAAAGACTACGCAAGAGTACAAAGCAGAGTGGTTCGAAGTAGTTGTATTAGATTAGACTCATCGCTCCTCGAATCACAACCGATAACGATAGTCAACCACCATACAGCGGAAGTCTTTACACAAAATCACCTTTTTAATATAGCGGAAGTCTTGTAAACAAAGCGACAATTAACTTGTCAAAACACCGTTCATCTTCACAGTCGTTCTAGCCTTCACGGAACAGGAACATACCTGATGTACCGAATCGAACGGATGACACCAGCCAACCATGCAAAGAACAATTACGGTTGGTTAGTCTAATGAAAGACTACGCAAGAGTATAAAGCAGAGTGGTTCGAAGTAGTTGTATTAGGTTAGACTCATCGCTCCTCGAATCACAACCGATAACGATAGTCAACCACCATACTTCTACTGAATTATATGAAAAGGCATGATCAAGAGAAGATTTTGGAGACCGAGTCTCACAGCAATCAATCCCAAAAGAAGACTCCAACGAAATGAGCCTTATCGGAAACATGACAAATGTTGGGAAACTTAATTATTAATATTCATACAAGCGTTCAAAAACGACTTGATGTTTCGGCTCACAACCAACCTCACCGCCCCAGGGCGAATCCAGATTGGAAAGAGAACTTTACTCTGATCAAAGTCAAGACGAGATTTCCTAGCTGCACTATTCGCCGAAGGTATATTAATTTTGTGCACTAAAGGCACTTATCTGATTTAATTCCAAAACCAATCCACATCACCACATTATAAACTTTTATTATGATCAGCTCGTCCCGAGACGAGAGATCTCTTGGGAGCAACTCCCGAGATTTGCTCCCAAGATATATGTGACACTAGCTAAGTGCACCACCTCTATACCCGAGTATAGAGGCTAGTCATGACTCACCAATGGTATTATGGTCTCAATGCCCTTTTCTCCATTTAATTATCAAGAAACGACTGGACCTCTTGGGCCCCAGTAAACGTTCCTACGAATACTCGTGCTAACTAAACAGTTCAACACAGTCATATATCACATCAAAACAAAGCCATCAAGGCCAACATCATAGATCTATCAATCTATATATATATATATCAAAATAGCATTGATACTAACAGTATATGCAACCTATTATAATCTTTCATATGAAATTCACCTTTAAAATCCACAACAAAACCATTATGAACATAATAGCGCTGTATCTAGCAATATACAACCTATTATAACAGCATTTCTTTTCATCAAATAATTTATCAAAACTGTTCCCAACAAAACAGTAAATCATCCCAAATTAATTAACAACTAAACAATTGATAATTAATGGTAAATATGGAATGATGAGCAAGAGCGAACCGCCACTTGCCTTAGATCTGACGAGAGCTTTTAGCAAAGCTTAAGAACAACTGGTTCATGGATCTGAAACTGGGGCAGATCTGGACTGGAGGCTTAATGGGCTAATCGGCCCAACAACAATATAACAAGGAGGGGGCCCCACTCTACTATTCCTCCTTCTTCTACCTCGCAGCAACAGCAGCACCACAACAACGATGGAGCTCGGCAGCTCCAACACCAACAGCGGCGCAACGCAGCCAACACCGGGAAGGCTTCTCCATCGCCGGGAAGGAGGCTCGTCGACGCCGGGGATGGAGCACAGTACGGCGCAGCAGCGGACGGCAGCGGCGTCTCCAGCAGCAGCGGCTCTGTTTTCGCCGGGGAGGAGCTCATCGACTTCGGCTCTCGATCGGTCTCGCCGGCGGAAAGGAAGTGGCTCTCCTTCTCGTCGGGGAGGATCAGCAGCCAGCAGTGGCGACGCACAGCACCACGCAGCTCACGACAGCGGCAGCAGCAACGTCGACTTGGTCGCGGCTCGCCGGAGGAGAAGGCAACTGAGAGGGGAGCTGGGGAGTGACGAGAGGGAGATATGAGATGGGTATCTTCTACCCTTCATCCCCACCACCTTATATGGCCCAAGGAGGGGGCAAAGGTCCGACAACTCCCTCTGCAAGGGACCGGCCAAGGCACCAAGTGGAAAGCCAAGTGGGAAGATGCAGAGATAACAATTGAACGTGGAGGGATAAGTTTGCACAGATAAGATTGGGTATGGGTTTTAAACCCCGGAAATTATATGTTTGTATCCAAACAAATATTCTAAGTCCCGAAAATACATAGAATGTATTTTATACCACTCAGGGAATTATTACGGATATCATGGATATTACGGAAAATCCGAACTCCACTGAAAGCGAAATAATTATCGAACGAAGGATGGGAAAAATTACTCAAATATCCTTACTAAAAATTAAGGGATATTACAGCAGATGTGTCCCATTCCACTTGGTACTCCTTGGCTATCTCTTTCATCACCTTCAACTTCACTTCACCTGTTGGGTTTCTAGCCGATAGCTTTTCGATCAGCTGCAGTCAAGAAACGAAAAACAATCAGAAACCAAAACCATGCCTCCACTGATGAACCATCAATGAAACTCTTACAATATTCAAAAAGACAGCAGTTCCAAAGATTGTATTCAATAATTCAAGTATGGGCTTTGATTCATACGAACACATCCATAATTAACATGCTATAACAATCTAGTGCATAATGGAATTCGTCCAAGTTGGACTTGCCACCGTGCTGCTGCTCATCGACCACCCCTGCAACGATGTCGACGAGCCTTCTCCGAACTCGATCGAACATAGGACGAAAATGGCGATGATTCGGTCCCGCAGCACACCCTGGGTCGCCTTCTTCGACCCCCTCCGCGCCTCAATTGATCGTCCACGCTACAGAGGGAGAGAGGGGAGTTGGACAGAGGACAACAACGGGACAGAGGAGAAGAGGAAAGAGGGGAGCTGGACAGAAATTGAGCATTAGGCAGCGAGCGGAGAAGAGGGATAGGAACAGAGGAAGAGTTGGTGGAAGCGATGTGCGAATTCCGGTGCAAGTTCGCCGGAGAGAGGAAGAGTTGTAGCCCTCAAGCAGACCGACTTGGCTGTGAGGACGAAGGAGAGAGAAATATAGTATTTGCTTAAACGAGGTTATTAATTGATAAGAGTAATTATGAATTCTTAAAAGTAGAGTGTTTATCAAAAGAAAAAAGAAAAAGCAAATATGAATTTATCTTTTTCTAAAAATAAAGTTCTGCGGCTTTATGATATTTTTGCTATACTTTTCAAAAACTGATATTTTTGCAAACTGCCTATCAAAATTTGGTAGTTTTTGCAATTCCGCCTAAAAAATATTATTATTAAACATAAAAAAGTTATTAATTCACACTAGAAATAAGAAATATAGTATACCGGAAATTTAAAAGATACATGCACATAGGGCTGAGCATGGGCCTAAACCCGACCCGAAAAGCCTGAAACCCGAAACTCCAAAACAATGGGACCGAAGACCGAACCGAATGTTCGAGTTCGGTTCGGATTCGGTTCGGATTCGGGCCAAAACAACATTCGTACATAAAAACACACTAAAAATCGAACCCGAAATCCTAATAAATTTAGACCGAAATCCGAACCGAAGTCATGTGGGTTCGAGTTCGGGTCGGGTCGGGTTCGGGTTCGGTTTTCTCAGTCTGTGCTCAGCCCTACATGCACATATTAAAAACCAAACTAGTTGCTGACGTGTATCGTCTTATCTTATTTGTATTTTTTGCATCAACCATAATGGTTATATTAGGTCATGCATGCATCAGATATAAGATCGGTTGATGGGTATTTGACTCAAATCTTGTTTTTTGTATACTCCCTCCGTCCCATATTATAAGCAACATTTGGAAATGCGTCACTGTTCACCGTTGAAGCTTCGATTTAAGATTTCTTCCAATATATAAGAAAAAACATAGTCGTGTGGGGTCTTGTTTGATTCGTCTCAACGAGTACTTTAATAATATCAAAATTTTATAATTTTTAGGGTTATATAATTAGAGATATTAACGATACAAAACTCATCTCGACGAATGTGCCCGGGTCAAATGGGGCTTATATTTTGGGACAGAGGGAGTATTATATTTCACCAAATTTATTAATGGTTGGATAAAGTTTCATATATCCGTCCAAATTCCTTGTTTACAAATCAGTTTCACACCTTTTTCAAATATTTCTAATTTAGAAAATAGTTATAGAATTATTTTTAATTTAACTTTTTAAAATATATTTATAGACATATATTAGAAAGACCCTTTAATTTATTATAGGGAAATTCCTGTTGATGCCCCTGTATTTAGGGTTATTCTTGTTGGTGTCTCACGATTAAGTTTTTTCCTGTTGGTGCCCCTAAGGTTTGGATTTGTTTGCTTCGTAACCAAATTTTTTTATGTTTCTACCATTCTAGTTCAAATTGATTAAATCCAAGTCTACCATTGTGTTCCTCGCCCTCAAATTAGTAAGATTTGACTCCTAAAATACCCAAATCCATGTCCGAACCATGTCGATTTGAATTCCGAAGCAACAACCCGTTTCGACCTTAAGAATTCAAATCGGAATGGTTCGAGTATGGATTTGAGTGTTTTAGGAGTCGAATCCTACTAAGTTGAGGTCAATAAACATAGTGATGAGCTTCTATTTGATCAATTCGAACCGAAATGATACGGATATGAAAAATTTCGGTTACAAAGCGAATAAACCAAAACCTTAGGGGTACCAACAGGAAAAAACTTAATCGTGGGACACCAACAGGAATAACCCTAAACTCAGGGGCACCAACAGGAATTTCCCTTTATTATATTAAAGTTTTATTATTGATGTATAAATAAATTTTTTAATTTGAAAATCTATTGATCACTCTTTATCAATAAAAAAATTTATAACATTCTTTTAGATAAAGGCCACTTTTTACAAAAAAAGAAATAAAGAAGGGGTGGATTTATACAATTTGTGGTTGAAGAACACAAGATGAACTAGAAATGGTTTCCATATGTAATAGTAATAGTAATACTAAAAAAACTACTCCCTCCATCCCTAGATGTTTGTCCCATGGTCAATTTTGACACTATTTATAGTTGAAGAGAATCTTTAAGATTTCTTCTAATATATAAGAAAAAACATAGTCATGTGAGACTTTGTTTGATTCGTCTCAACGAATACTTTGATAATATCAAAAAATTATAATTTTTAGAGTTGTATAATTAGAAATATTAACGATATAAAATCCGCCTCGACAATTATACCCCTTCTCCATGGGACAAATAAAAGGGGACATAGGGATAGGGAGTAGTACGTAACCGATGCGATGGAACAACCTTTCCCCGATGAATTCTGGCCAAGAAAAGTCGTACCCAAACCCAGTATCCCCCAGTTCATCACTCCCTTCCAATTAATGCTTTCTTCTTCACTAATAACTTCATTTTTGGTGGAACCGAGCTTTGTATCAGGAAGCTAGTGCTCGAGATGGGTTTCGATTCTTATAATCAACGCACATTATTAGTATATATATTTAATTTAACCGATGAAAATTCTATAGCAACTTCATAGGAATATAACAATACTATCCAACTCCGATTAACAAAATCGAGTATATGAGATGAGATTGGTAACAACATCTCCTACAGTCCTACCTAGTACACATAGTTCTACAAAGGCACTAACTTTTACGATATCAAGCCTAACAACAATGTAATTCTGAATTAAGATACTTTTAGATTTCGGATAAATTATGGAATGGATATCTACGGAGTACTAGTATTGAACTTCAATTTTGAAAATTTTCAATAATATGCATTTGTTATAAACTAAGAGAAAGCAAATAAAGTTGAGAGAAGAGAGGAGAGTAAAGAGAGAGTAAAGAGAGAGTAAACTTGTGTATTATTAGATCTCCAAAGAGGATATATATAGGGTTTACAATGCTTGGCCCATAAGCCAACTCTAGGGTTTACATGGGCTTTATCTTATGTACATCCAAATACATAATATTATAATACTCCCCCTTGGATGTACATCACTAACTGTCTCGTTAAAAACCTTGTCTGGAAAAACCCAATGGGATAAAAACCAAGACTAAGGGAAAAAGAGTGCAGTTGTAATTCTCCCCCTCAATTTAACATTGCTTGACTGAATCGGTTGAACTGGTCCTCCTTTCGACTCAAAGCTCATAAGTATAGATAGATATCATCAATATGTAAGTGATTGAGTGTGGAGTGATGCATGACCTTCATATATCTCCATTTGCACATAAATCTCGATTCTTCAAGAACTTGCATGTACATACCTGTATCAAAAAATATAAATACAAACCAATACAGATAACCATTTCCAAATTAATGATTTACATATGTAACTGGTCCAAAACATATCACTTTTAATATAAAAAATTTAACTTTGCTTGAATCGCCTTTCTAAGCTCTACCAATCATCATTGTCGACGTATTTCCATTGATCAAGAATCATTAACCTTCTCGTATGTCACTTCTGGTGCAAATACTTATTCAAACAACATCATACAGGATAAGCGCATTTCGAGTCCTTCCGAAATGGATTTAACAAAAATTTCGTACTTGTCCTTTAAAGTCCTTGTTTATGATGTGTAATCTGAGATACGATTTTCTTGAAGAACTTATCTCAAGAAACGTCACATGTCAACAATTAACAGCTTGTTAAGCTGCAATATATCATTCCTCTTCAAAAAAAATGACCTTTAGATATAGTCTAATAGTCTCTCACGCTTCTAGCGTAATTAAGACTCCCTTGTAGTGAATTGGTCTGGAGTTACTATAAGAACCTCCAAATGAGCTAGGCATTTCAGTTGGTATATGTGACTCCGTCACTTTCTTGGCTTTTAGTAAATACAATTTATAGCATCCTAGCTATATCATCATGTATACGATCCGCTGAACTTCTGGTTCATGTTCGTTTAACCAACGATATAAAATTATCGAGAATTTGCATTCCTTGCAATTTCTTATACATATTAGTCTCATTTTCCGCTCCCCCTAAAGTTGGGATTTTATCTCTTCAAAATGATAATCTTGATACCGAGCGATCACCCAATATAAGCTCTAGGTATTCAATAATCTATAGGGACTCCTGCCCTCGTAGAATCCCAACTTTCCTTGTGGCATTAATTTAGTTCATTTAGGGTGAGAATTGGACGTACACCGCATATCTATATACTTTCAGTTCTCTTCTGGAGATAAGTTTCAATTAGGGGAATATATCATGGTCAGTCAAAGTCAAACTTAATTCTCAACATTCAAATTTTATATGACCCCTTATGGTCAACGATTCTTCTAGATTGTTTCATGTATTAGCTTTAACTCAGCTATGATTGATGACCATATAAATAACGACTGTACCATGTCGTCCTATTAAATAGTGTGAGCTACTCAATGCTCGACCGTTACACTACATGATTGATTTATTTCTCCCACTTTATGTTTTGTGTGACCAATGTGTTGATGCATCTATCAACATCATAAAATATATGAACAATTAACATTGGTCCATATGACGGTGTTATTAGTCCTCATATGTATTCTTGAATATGTCAAGAAACATGGAGACTATGCATTTACTCTTTACATAATCGACATTGTTACCAAGAAAACAAGTCGTGTATTTACGATCACTCTAAGACAAGGACTCCATGTCCTAGGATCCTCCGGTCCTTTAGTAGGTGTTTGAGTGAATTTATAATGATCTTGCACATCATTACTTCACTTAGGTGATCAAATTCATTTTTTCTTTTTTTTTTGCCACAAAGAAATATTTTTGACATCAACTAACTTTTGGTTAGAAATATTATATGATTCAATGGGTTGTCATATATACCTAGTGTGCGAAGTTTCCTATGGACTTTTAGATAGATATTCGATATTTTCCTCATTCATGAATTCTGCATGATAACCAATTTGTCGAATATCTTTTCAAACGATCAACAAGTTTGTCCTGAACTTGTAAACATAGAGTGTTACTCATGTAATATATTGTTCTTTCTAATAACAAGATAGACCTCTTCTGGAGTCATAAAATGATACGCTCTTTCTAAACCTTATATTTCACACTTGGTTTTTGCCATTTTGCAGGATAAAGAAACTTCTAGTTTACCAAAATGGTATAAGTAATAATGATATTATCGACAATAGTTTCCACCATTGAAATTTCCATATGGGTGATCCTTTAATATTTGGGATATCATCAACTCAAAATTAGATAAATCATTACCATGATTTATAACTTTCGAATAAAAATAGATGCCTTAAAATATGTACTACTACCATAGTACAAAATTGACAGATGATCATGAAAACTCTTCGGGAGTATATAGTGATCTCTACATTGTCAAAATATTGAGTCTTAATACTCTCATAGAGTTGTTGATGGTATGGTATAACCATTAGTTTAGCACAATTTCACAGAAATTCCAAGTGCTAATTCTTATCCCAAATTCGTTTAGCTAAATGAATTTTAACACTTAAACCACGTGTCAAATTGTTTCTTCTGAAAACCTTTTAAAAATTTGGCGTTGCAATAATAGCAACTATTCCAAAATAAATTAGAGAAGTAAAATACTATTAAAAGAAGATAAATTCATCATTCTTTCATTTCGAGGAATCATGTCACTTCAGGGACAATTTGATTTTATGTGTGCATCCACTCTCAAGGATGAAATTATTATTTTACTGTAAATACATAACATATGCAAAATTAAATATAATTAATGAAACAACAATAAAAAATAACACAAACACCATTACTTAAATAGAGAGGATCATTGTCAACTTCGGGTGACAAGAAATCAAACACCAGAATAATTGACCCTTTTTTATAACCTACCACAAGAGGTTATTTCTAATATATCCTTGTATTATCTACTTCAGGAGATGATATTTTCTTTATTTACTCGCTACAAGGAGTAATATGGTTTATTGTATCGTCTACTTTGGGAGATTTTGGATTTGTCTATACCTAGACAAATATTATGTGTGCATCCACTTCAAGGGATGTCAAATTTCAATAGTATAAGAACAAAATAAAAGAACGTAAAAATAAATATGCAACTGAAAGTAAACAAGTTAACAAATAAAATGAATAAGCAATTAGATTTTTAATATGTCATCCGTTTCGGGGAATGAAATCCATCACACTACTGGGTGATATAATCCTTATAAGCACATCATCTTCAGGGATGAATCCATTTATCATTTACTTTGTAAATACATCCTATTTAGAATAAACATATCCTTTTCGAGAAATAAAATTATCGCTTCAGGGACATGGATTGAAAGTTATCGCTTCAGGGATTGAAACTATCGTTTCGAAAACTATCACTTCAGGGATTGAAAACCATCGTTTCAAAAATTATTGCTTCAGGGATTAAAAGGAGATGGATTGAAAATTATCGCTTCAGGGATTGAAAACTATCGTTTCGAAACTATCGCTCCAGGAATTGATAACTAAACTATCACTTCAGGGATTGAAAAACTGTCACTTTAGAGACTGAAAGCTATCACTTCAGGGATATAACTTCAGTATAATATAATCATGCATTATATATATATATCCTCTTCAGGGGATAATATCCAGGAAATAACCAATAACCTAGAAAAATAATATATAAATAGAGATATCACATAACTAAAAGGTTAGCATATTGCTAGTATCTATCCACGAGATAACAAATCCTCTTCAAGGAAGTTCGTACGTACATATGTATATAGATACGCCGATCATTCAAAATTTATTAATTAATAAACCGAATCAAACGATGTATAAAACAAGCAGTAATACTAAGTTGACAAAAGCAAACAAGCAGCAATAATAAGCAAACAAGCAGTAATATTAATAGGGAGATATAAAACAAGCAGTAAGCATGATGGTGACACAGTTTCCATTGAACGAACTCAACCAAATAAACAAGATGAGGAAATCATTAGGAAATCTGATGTATAAGCAATAGATTTAATTTGGCAAGAAGAGAGCATGACAAAATATATACGAATTCAGAGTTGGGAAGGATATAATCGGATGAGAGAAGTGGAGAGTCGGAGGAGTATCTCAAATTCGAGCAACTCGTGCTGATAACGTGTTATAAACTAAGAGAAAACAAATAAAGTTGAGAGAAGAGAGAAGAGTAAAGAGAGAGTAAACTTGTGTATTATTAGATCTCCAATGAGGATATATATAGGGTTTACAATGCTTGATCATAAGTCAACTCTAGGATTTACATGGATTTTATCTTATATACATCCAAATACATAATATTATAACAGTATTGATTTTTCTTGTTTGGTCAAGCTCAGACAGATTTTCACCCAACCAACCTTGAATAAAGAGGACAGGGGTTTTTTTGGGGGCAATAAATTTGAAGTCAGTAGCTGTTTGTTAGTGTGTGTGTGAGTCAAACCCTGGGCGGCTCGGGTCCGGGTTTCCGAGTGGGTCGCATACCACGTTTTGCAACCGCCTCCTTCGCTCTTCAACGTCTGTGCTGTCTTCTTCTACCTCCCAAAATTGGAGGGCGAGAAAATGTGACGCAAGGAGAAGAGGGGTAGAATTGTAATTCACTTCACTTGAAAAATCCCCCATAAATATAGGGAGGAGCATCGTATTCCTCTTACAACCCCTTTTGAAGGAAAAAGAACTCTGTGTAAGTCCCTCCTCTTGGGTTCTCCTGTCAATGTAATTTCATTTTTAATGTCTTCTGTCTTCATAATTTCGAACTCAATTTGCACTTGTGGTTGCTGATTTCTGCACCCATTATATTTGGGTATTGAAAAAAGGGTTTTGATCCCCTTCTGTATTCATCTCTTTGGTTTTTTTTGAGGGTTTGTTTAAGTTTCACCAGTGGTATAGCTACTTGCAAGTGAGTAGCTCTCTTTTTCTGATTAGGATTCCAATAACTTATTCTCATATCTCCTTTCTCTTCTATACTATATTATATATATGTTGTGAGATTGCAGCTATTAACCATATCTTTAAAATTCATATCTTCCATTTTCTCTCTCTGCTTCATTCTCCTCAATTTGAAGTCTTTTTCTGGTATGACTCTGATCTCCTCCCTAACCCTTTTTTTATCTTTGTTTTATGTGCTTATGGTTATGTTTGATCATGTTAAACTCTTATTTTGTTGTTGATTGCTTGATAATTTGATCTGGGTATGCATGATTTGTGGAAAATCTGGTTGCTTGCTCAGTTCAGCTTTAAATTTGTCAGAATGATCACATGGCTGTAATTTTTAAAAAATTGTCATTTGGAATTGCGTATTAACTACAGTAAGTTTGCAATTTTACAAAAACGTACTTATGATCCATGAGGTTTTTGGTTCTGTTGCCCTGACTGATAGTTTCTAGTGGATTTCTGGTTGGATGCTGACAGTTTTAGGCTGCAAAAGTATGAAATTCAAATTTTAGCCTTGCCTTAGTAACCACGCTAGAGATTATGCATATAGGATTTAACGGTCTACATTTACGCCTTTGTGTGTCGTTTTCTGTGGAGCATGGACAAGTTGCAATTGCAACTTCCGTTCAAGTAATTCTGGTTGGATGCTGACAGTTTTAAGCTGCAAAAGTATGAAAATAAAATTGTAGCCTTTTGTGTAGTTACCACGGTTGTGATTATGCATATAGGATATAACGGTCTACATTTACGTCTTTGTGTGTCGTTTTCTGTGGAGCGTGGACAAGTTGCAGTCATAACTTCCGTTCAAGGAATTCTGGTTGGATGTTGACAGTTCTAAGCGGCAAATCTATGAAAATAAAATTTTAGCCTTTTGTCTAGTAACTACGGTAGTGATTATGCATATAGGACATAACGGTCTACATTTACGCCTTTGTGTGTCGTTTTCTGTGGAGCGTGGACAAATTGCAGTCATAACTTCCGTTCAAGGAATTCTGGTTCGATGCTGACAGTTGTAAGCTGCAAACGTATGAAAATAAAATTTTAGCCTTTTGTGTAGTAACTACGGTAGTGATTATGCATATAGGATATAACGGTCTACATTTACGCCTTTGTGTGTCGTTTTCTGTGGAGCGTGGACAAGTTGCAGTCATAACTTCCGTTCAAGGAATTCTGGCTGGATCCTGACAGTTTTAAGCTGCAAATGTATGAAAATAAAATTTTTCCGTTTTGTGTAGTAACATTTAGTGATTATGCATATAGGATATAATGGTCTACATTTACGTCTTTGTGTGTCGTTTTCTGTGGAGCGTGGCAAGTTGCAGTCATAACTTCTATTCAAGGAATTCTGGTTGGATGCTGAAAGTTTTATGGTGCAAACGTATGAAAATAAAATTTTAGCCTTTTGTGTAGTAACCACGGTAGTGATTATGCATATAGGATATAACGGTCTACATTTACGCCTTTGTGTGTCGTTTTCTGTGGAAATTTTGCAGTCATAATTTCCCTTCAAGGAATCAGGGTAGTGGAGATTCCTTTTTGAAATCAGCACTCAAATTTAATGATATTTTGATTTGTAGTATAGTAACGTCTTGTATGTCATTTTCTATAGATGGATGGAAACATATTTCCCTCCCAGAAATCAGGGAAAGTGAAGTTGCTTTGTGAAATTAACCATAGAATCTAATGATTTCTTGATGTCTAGCTCAGTAGCAATTTAAAAATGTAATCTTTTTGCTTTTCATTTTTCTTAAGTTGTGAAGACTAACCAAGGAAAAGCTATGGCATGAATAAACTAAAAATTATTGGATTGCAAGTTGAAGAAAGTTTTCAGGTGTGAACAATTGTTTGTTGAATTTCTGAATTCGGTGGTTCAGATGAATATTACACATAAGGGACCGGTAAACAGGTTAGGATATCCAGGCAACACGGGCGTATTTGTCAAAATGTCTGAAATTTTGAACAAAGCTGAGCTAACTAACTGACAGATTTTGAATAGTTCTACATTTTTTTTGAGCTGTGTCATTTAGTAACAGTTAGTAATTTTTTATGCTGATTACTGCATACATTACGTGTGTTAATTATTTAAAATGCAATTCATGTGTATTTCATTGACTTTTCTGGTAGATCTCTCTCTTCTTTTATTATACAACAGACTGACATTTTATAGGTCGTCAATCTTTTTTTTCTACTGTCATTTTGGTATTAAATATGAGATAATTAACTTTGACAGTTTGACTTGATCTTCGCTTATATATATATGTCCATTTCTCCATGTTACGTTGAACATGTATTATCATCTTCTTACTATTGGTGGAGTATTCTTTCACTGTTGAACAAATAGACATCAATATCCTGAAATTCTCATCTGATTTCCTTGTATTTCATTTCCCATAGATTTTTGAAGCGGAAGAACAATGAATGCACTTGCAGCAACCAACAGAAACTTTAAGCTGGCAAGTAGGCTTCTGGGGTTGGACTCAAAGCTTGAGAAGAGTCTTCTTATTCCATTTAGAGAGATCAAGGTAGTTAATGCTGGAGTGGCCCTCCCTCCATTTCACCACATCTCAAATAAGCTTTTCATTCTCTGAATCGGGTGCAGGTTGAGTGTACGATACCAAAGGATGATGGCACATTGGCTTCTTATGTTGGTTTCCGCGTTCAACATGATAATGCCAGAGGTCCCATGAAGGGAGGGATCAGATATCACCCGGAGGTTGTTTCTCATCCTAACTCCTAATTGAACTGTATAACGTTTCCACAACTATATGTCTTTTCTGTGAAGTATCCAGCTGTATATTAACAGAATATTGATTTATTCAGATTAACAGAGAATTTCAAAATTACACCTCATAAAGAGAATTTGCTATCTGTTTATGTCAATAACAAATGGCCCATTTCTCTCCCTGATGCATTGTTTGTAACTCTATCTAACACTGACGTGAATTATAGGTTGACCCAGATGAGGTGAACGCCTTGGCACAATTGATGACATGGAAGACAGCAGTCGCAAACATTCCTTACGGTGGTGCCAAGGGGGGCATAGGATGTAACCCATCTGAGCTAAGTGTCTCTGAGCTAGAACGTTTGACCAGAGTGTTCACGCAGAAGATCCACGACCTGATTGGAACCCACACTGATGTTCCAGCACCTGATATGGGAACAAATGCCCAGGTTAGGTGGAAATATTATTCGTCTTGTTGGACTATTAGGAAAACAATCTATCTACTTGTAGATTGTTATTTTTTAACCAAAGGATCTAATGATATTTAATGAGGCTGATTTTACTTCTTTTTCCCTTTACGCACAGACTATGGCATGGATCCTGGATGAGTACTCTAAGTTTCATGGTTACTCTCCTGCTGTTGTTACTGGAAAACCTATTGTAAGTGAAAGATCCTATGACAATTTGACTTGTATTATATGGTAATTTAGTTAGTTTGAACTATTTAACGGAATGTTGAATGAAATCATAACTGCATGTTTGGGAGGCGTGACATTTTGTTGAGCAAGTGGTTTGTTATTTTGGCGTTAATAGGTAAGCCACTAATCAAACATCTTAATGTTCACAAAATCGTCCATTAAAGACAAGTGTAATGAACCATCCATTATAAATATATTTTGCAAACCTGATGCCACCGAGGTCATATATTCCGTTAGGGATCTATTTAGATGCTTAGAAACAGCTGAAGACCAAATTAGTTTGTTTGAACTACTCAATGGAATGGTTGATGGAATCATAACTATATATTTGGGATAGGTGACATTTCTTTGACAGCAAATATTAAATGGGTGGTTTGTAATTTTGGCTGTACTAGGTGGTTAAAGTGAGGTACTTAATGGTGGTTTTGCGTGATTTACCTATATTATATGCTGTCTAGTTGGAGAGTAGAGAAAATTAGTCTTGTGTAAATCTCAGCTACTATGTTAGTTTCTAACATCATCTAATTTTATTCTCCAATGTGGATCAGGACCTTGGTGGATCTTTAGGCAGAGAAGCTGCAACAGGAAGAGGGGTTATGTTTGCAACCGAAGCCCTGCTAAATGAGTACGGAAAGGGTCTTGCTGGACAGCGCTATGTTATACAGGTATACGTTTCACATGATCATATCGTTCAGATCCTTGTACTCCTCCTGTGCTTTAGAATCTTAATGGACTTGGATATGATGGTGACCAGAAAAGCTGTTGTCGTGAGACAATTAATGGAATTTGATTTTTGTTGAACCCTATTAATTGATTGTTCATAAATATGGTATTTCCTTACTATCCCAGAGATTTGGCATTGACAATACAGGTGCAAGCGTATTGTGGAATATGATTTGGCTTTTATGTATAAATTTTCCCTTTTTTCTCAGGGGTTTGGAAATGTTGGTGCCTGGGCTGCACAACTTATCCATGAACAAGGTGGGAAAATCATTGCTGTAAGTGATATCTCTGGGGCTATAAAGAACAGCCAAGGCCTCGACATCCCTAGCCTTCTCAACCACCTCCAACAAACTCGTGGAGTCAAAGGTTTCAGCAATGCAGATCCAATAGATCCAAACTCCATATTGGCTGAAGACTGTGACATTCTCATTCCTGCAGCTCTAGGAGGCGTTATCAACAGGTTTTGATTTCATTCGTAACCTTCTATTAACAAAACGATCTATCAATGCAAGTATGAAAACAGCCGTGAATTATAATACTATACTTGTAAGCTTCTAATGTTGACATCTAGCAAGGAACAGAAGATTTAAGTGATGTTGCTTGTCAAAATTAGTAAAGCACACTTTTTTTGTGATGTTAATCCACAACTTGTTATAATTGATAGTCATGATGTGTGTTTCTTTTTTTGAGAAATGATGATGTGTGTTTCAGGGAGAATGCCAATGATATCAAGGCCAAGTTCATCATTGAGGCGGCTAACCATCCTACTGACCCGGACGCTGATGAGGTTAGTAAATCCCTGGATCTACAATTTTAATCAGCAAAAGGTGGTTTTATGCTGTTAGATGGCAATATGATCAATTGAGTGACTTGAGGTTTAACCTTTTTCTCTTTTTTCCCCCCAGATCTTATCAAAGAAAGGTGTTGTCATTCTTCCAGACATATACGCCAACTCAGGTGGCGTGACTGTCAGTTATTTCGAGTGGGTTCAGGTACTAGATTCCACTTTCGAGTTATAGTAAAGATATTAACCTAATGAAAGAGGTGTCATGATCAAATGTAATCCTGAAATAGAAATTCATTCTCAAAACATTGAAAAAAAACTCGATGAACATTTGTTTCTAAGCCATGTGTTGCCTCTCTGAAATGGCAGAACATTCAAGGGTTCATGTGGGACGAAGAGAAAGTGAACAACGAGCTGAAGACTTACATGACGAGAGGCTTCAAAGACGTGAAAGAGATGTGCAAGACGCACAACTGTGATCTGCGTATGGGAGCCTTCAGCCTTGGCCTCAACCGTGTTGCCCGTGCAACTCTCCTCCGTGGCTGGGAAGCCTGATGAGCGTGACCACAAGACATTCAATAAACATCTTTAGTTTGCCCCCTGTTCTTTAGCTAGAGGATGGAATTACTTCATCTTTGCCAGTGAACTCTTTCTGTAACTGTTACTTAGACCAGCTGGGGTTTGGTTTTTCATCTGGAAAGGGATTGGTAAATCCCTTTAACTTGGAAATGTCATGAAAAAACTAATGAATGTGACCCATTCCAGCTTATTCTTCTCTTCTCTTCTCCTTCATGCCCAGGTACCGACTATAATTTATTATCTGCTCGATTATGCCAACATACTCTAAAAGGGAGAAAATTGAAACAAAGAAAACGTCATACGAATCCGATGGTCAATATTTCACCAAGACTTTGTAACGCAACAGGTACCCATGAGATGATCTCACACTTGCCTCCATAGTTTGGCATTGGACTCGTAGTTTTTTTTTTTTTTTTTGATGAGGAAATAATTAAACAGGACCTAGCAACGGTGTAAGGTCCGGCTTAGAGCATCTTTGCGGATGAAAACACGGAGTTCTGGATTGGAATTCAAGGCAAATCTCGAAGGTGAGAAGCTGAGTTTAGCAATTTGGTCAGTAGAACGATTTATCTCCCGAAAAACGTGTCTTATGAAGACTTTCTGAAAAGAACGGAAATCGATAAGAATATCAACGATGATCATTTCAATTTCCCAAGGACAAGTCCAAATGCCTAAAATAGAGTTAATATGGCATAGGTTATCTCCTTCGATTTCGATTTTGTTGAGGTTTAGTGAAATGGCTTTTTTTATACTGTTTTTTAAAGCCATAGTCTTCACCATGAGAACAGAAAGGCATCCATATTGTTGGTTGGACATATAGATTATCTCAGCATTTTCATTTCTGATAATAAATCCCGTTCCTGTTTTTCCATTTGGTATTTTAGTTCCGTCAAAATTTATTTTACAGAATCCTGAGCGAGGTTTATCCCATTTGATGTTTTTGACTTTGCGCCTTTGAGTTGGATTGGGTTTTTGTTGATTATTTTCTTCTGCTTCTAGTTGTTTAGTTTTTTTCCAGTTTTGAATAAGTGTTTTGATGTATAAGGTAAGATCTTTTCTTTTGTCCGGGTTTGGTGTTTGGAAAATTATTTGATTTATATTAATCCAGGTGCCCTACCAAGTGGTAGCGAGACAGATCCATTCACTTTTGGTAAGTAAGGACTGAAGTTCCCAGATTAGTTCAATTGGTTTTTTATTATTAGTATTTAAACTTTTAATGTAGTTTTCAATAGGTTGACTTTGGTTTTTTATTTGCTTTAGTGTATTAGGACACCTGAAAAGGAAGTGGTTTAGGTCTTCATGAGGGTTATTGCAAGAATCACATGCAAGGGGAACCGCAACATGTTTTTGGGCTAATCTAGCTTTAGTGGGTAGACCGTCATGGCATATTTTCCATAAAAAGTTTTTTCACTTTTGGGTAGGTATCCAGTTTCCACAACCATGAGAGATTGTTAGTTGTGAGGTTAGTTTGTTTGGTGATAATTAAGTTCGAATGCGGTTTTAGTAGAAAACCAGCCATTCCTATTGGGAGCCCAATATAGTCGGTCGGGGATATTATTTTGTGGTAAATGGATATTGGTAATAATATCAACAGCCTCATCAAGAAGCAAACCTTAAAGTTTAGTTGAGTTCCATTCTTTGTTTGTGATAAAATCACTAACTTTGATCTCTGGGTTGATGATGGTGTGCGGAAGGATGTAGTCTTTGAGTTTGAGGTTAGGAGTCTAGGGATCCTCCCAAAAGTTGATAGAGCAACCATCTCCAATAAGCCATTGCAGGCCAGTTTTGAACTCATAGTTAAGAGTATTTGAATTCTTGAGATATTTTTCATTTATGATTTTAACCCAGATGTTGTTTGGTTCAACAAAAAGTTTTCAGATGAGTTTCATTTGGAGAGCTTTATTCATGTCTTCCATTTTTTGGATCCCAATCCCTCCATTTGATTTGTTTTTGCATATTTTATCCCAACTGATTAAGGGTTTATACGCTTGATCTTTATTCCATAAAAAAATTCTATTTACTTTATCCAATGTGTGGTGTAAAGATGCTGGTAGCATAAAGCATTACATAATATAATTTGGTTTGGCAGCCAGATTTGCTTTAATTAGGGTTGCTCTCCCTTCAAGGGAAAGAGAGCTACCTTTCCATTTTTATAACTGTATAGTAGTTGCATATATAGTATCCCTTAATTAAAAATGAGGGATATTACAAAGCACACACCCAAACTGATTAAGTTATGGGGGATATTACAAAGCAACCCTAATTGAAGGGAGAGCAACCCTAGTTAAGTTAAGGGATACTAGATATTACAAAGCACACACCCAAACAGACTCATTAACAAAAAAGATTTCCCGTATTATTTTACGGCTTCTTTTCCCATTTGCAATTCTGTGGAAATAGTTGGTGTTTGAATCAATTGATTTGATATGTTTGGTTTTGGCTCTCTGACTCCAGTATTTTTTATGAAAAGATAGTAGTCAATATTTTTTGTTAATGAGTCTGTTTTGTTTGTCGATTAAGGTTTGATTTGGGTTGAGAATGATATCTTTTTGAACCTTAGTGAGTTCTTTATCTGTTTCTTTAATTTGATTAAAGATATTGCCAAAGGTAGTTTTATTCCATTTTTTGGCACTCAATTTAAGAGCAAAGGTTTTTTTGACAAGGTTGTACATATGTGATCCTTGGGTTTCGATTCTCCATGCTTGTTTGACCAGATTTTCAAAATCTTTTCTTGTTGTCCACATTTTTTCAAATTTGAAAGGTTGTGCTTTTATAGGATTAGGGTTTTCAAGTTCCACTGAAATAGGGCAGTGGTCAGATGATGTAAAGGTATGGTTTTTGGTGAAGATTTCGGGGAATCATTGAAGAATTTGATCATGGATAAGAACTCGGTCTAATTTTTCATAGATGTTGTCTATTTCTGTTCTATTTTTTCGCCAGGTGAATTCACCACCTTGTGTTGGTATGTTAAGAAGATCGCAATTATTTCTGAAGTTGTGGAGTCTTTGAAATCTTGAATGGGTGTTATTACTACCACCCATCTTTTCAGAATGTGATTCAATTTCGTTTAGATCGCCAATGATGATGCAAGGCATATGAGTTTGAAGGATAAAATTTGTGAGGAGATTCCAGAATTCATTTTTTTCATTTTCTTTTGGTGGTGCATATGTAAAAATAAGCATCATATAGTATTTTTTGTCGATGATCTTGTATTTGACGGCAATGAATCTCTTGTCAATGTGTGCTATTTCACATAATTCGTTCTGAAATTGATAAGATTTCCACATTACGCAAATGTCACCCGAGAAGCCAGTAGCGAGCGAGAAGTGGAAATTATCAAACCCGACTTTTAGCCATATACATTTTTTTGGTTCTTGGTTGGTTCTTGTTTCAACAAGGGCCGTGATTTGGTTTTTCAATTTTGCAAAGTGCTTCAATATCAGACCAGAGGTTTTTTCGGCTGATACCTCGACAATTCCAGAGGCTTATCTTCATAAAAAACAGTATCAGGGTTTTGCAAGTGAAGTTGATATTGCCAAACGTTGGTGTATCTTGTTGGAATTTTGATACATTATATATGTAATGTTTTGGTTGGTGTATTTTTTTTTCCTGATTCATTTGTTTTGAAGAATTAATATTGCTCAGATCCTTGTTATTATCACAAGAAATATGAAGGCAGGATAAAGAGGTGTTGGTGTTGTTGTTTAAACCCTTTTGATCACTATTCTTGTAGAGTTCATAGGTGTTGGTTGCCATACAAGAAGAAAGGGTAAATGAGTTATGTAAATGAATCACTCTAGATTGCCAGACAAGAGATGATACATAGCATACATTAGGTGTAAAGTTATGCATAAAGACAGGGTAAGAATGCCATACACGAGGGTGCCATTTAGAATGGAAAAGATTTGGTAATAAGGCTGTTTGATTCAAATAATTGTCCTTGGTACAAAGGATGTATTTACAACTGTTTAAGCTTCTTGTAGCATGAGGGTTAAAGGTGTAGATCTTTTTATCATTCCTTTTGCAAAGGAGAAAGAGGATTTCGCTGAATGTCCAGCCCCCATTCACCGGGGAAGTCGCCAGTAGGTGAGAGCTCCAAATCCAGGGATGACTCCAAGGGGCATCAAAGTTCATGAGCTGGTTTTAAACATTTGTGGGTGTGTAATGCTTTGTTGCCTGCACTGAAACACAGTTGAGTAACTTAAGATTCACCAAGTTATATACTTTACTGGAAGTAATGAGATTAAACTGCACAAGAGTTATAAAGATAGTGCATTTGTTGAAATGTTGTAAAGGTTGTTTGTATAGGGAGATCCAAGAGTCCCTAAAAAAAACTTTGTAAAAACACAGTTAGTGATCAGGTATCTTGGTCTTGCACTGAAAATAATAAGGACAAACTTATTATAAACAAAGATTTCAGGTAATGATAACTCATTAACAGAATTCAACTTGTTATAACCAGGATCAGTAATGAAGTGCTCATAGTTAATATGAATCAACAGTAGTAGTCTTATTAGATCATCCAATAAGAGGTGGTAATTATTTGGGAATAACACATAAGAGATTAGAAAATCGAGCATGATTGCACTCATATAGTAGGTAGTATACCTGCACACAAGTTCAAATTTATGATAGTAAAGAGCCAGTAAAGCACTAGGAGTTTCAGATATCAGCAGCATGCAAACCTTATGGTGATATCTGGTATTATGATAGTAACAAGAGATATAAATTTTGGTGAAAGGTTTAAAGAACCCTAAGCAACCATAGGTAATCATAATTACCACAGATTTATGTAGTTTCCAAGTAAGAAGGTTAGTGTGATTCCAGTTTGGGGGATGTTTTTTGCTGGGAAAAAACATACCATAGGTTTTGTGATTGAATTTTAATGTCATGGTATATTCAGGGGTAGGCAGAATGAAGCTGCTAGGCCAATGAATCTGTAGATAATTCAGGGTGTTGTTTAGGACATCATCTTTCATAGATGGTGCAAGATTGCTAATAACAGCATGAGTTTGGTTTGTGTTGATAACAATAGAAGAATTGATAGATTTCTCGGCTTGTGCAACCTTTTTTTGGGAGGGTTCAAAGCATAGTACATAAGAGAGGGGTTGATTACCTTTCTCCATAGATGATTCAGAGGCAAAATTTGATAGGTAACAAAGAAAAACTTCAGCATCATCACACAGATAGAGAGCACGAAGCAAATCCATGCACGAAAAGTTTGAGAGAAAATTTATTTAATTTAGCAGATTAAGCATGCAAATTTCATCCCAGTTAAGGCAGTAATTATAGGGGTGAAAGTTGTTAAGGATATTAGTATTGGATAGTGGGTTAAGCAAAGGAGAGGGACACCTATTAGCAGAGGAGGGGAGTCGTTCAAGGCCAGGATACTGGATTTGACACCGTCTTTTTAGCACACCACACCAGGGAGGCGTCTTCGTCCAAATTAGATGCGACGTCGGAGGAATAGCCACCATGGGTCGCGTGAAGGCAGGAGCTTCAGATCCGACAGTGGATCGGCTAAGGCAGGCTATACTGGATGAGCACGGTAGGAGAAAGGAGTTGAGAGACCGCCGTCCAAACCACGAGGCATGATCTTCAAGCCACACCATGGGAAGCGATAAGAGATTTAACCAAAGAGGGAGAAAGGAGCTCAGAATTTGCAGATAGCAGATAGGCAGCGGGGAATTCTATTTAGGGTTAGCTTTACCCCAAATTAGAAGAAGGGAAAAAATGCAGGTTGCTTTGCAGTAGAGGAGCTGGATTTTTCATGGATCCATAGAAAGGATCAACAGAGCCATGTGTTTGTGTGCTGTTAGCAAGGCATAAGAGATTGATAAAGTGGAAGTTTGGGTTTTCCTGAAGTTGACGGAGGTGGGAGAAATTTTGGAAGAGGAGAGTGTTTTAGGGTTTGTCGATATAGTTGGGGTGATGATTGTCTAGCCTTCTTATATTGGACTTGTAGTTTTCTAGCTATTGTGCATTGCATATTTGCATCTCATATTTCCATATTTTTTTATTACCTATCACATGATATTAATCGTAAATGATCAGTTTCATAGTGAGCCTGCTGAACGCCTCAACAATTTCATTGCCAGCAAGCAACCAACTTCCAGTGTCAAGGAAGGTTTATTTTCTTCATAATCAGAAGTCTACCATTCTTAATCTTACCATACTAATCTTCATCACGAGGGCATAGAATCAGATGTCCACCATTCTTACCATACTGATCTTCATCACGAGGGCATAGAATCCATTTGTTTAATCTTCACCATGTTAAATACATAGTATCATCAGGCCACTTTTACAGTTGAAGCAATCACCCTTGTCTTGGTATGATAATCGGGTGTTTGAAAACGTCTACCATCAAGGAACGAACTCGGTAAAGCTATAGAGCAATGCTAGTTGCTACACAGTGAAAATCAAGTAATGGATGCTCGAACATTTAGCAAATTCAACCACAATCAATATTCTAAAACAGCATATCAAACTCAGATGAATATGATTACACTCAAATTCGAAAACTAGTGCAACACAACGTCCATCAGCAGATTAGAATGCAAATTTTGGCATATGATTTGAGCACAGGCACGAAAATAAGATACCCTAACATAGTCAGATATAACATTAGTATCCTCTGCCTCTGCCCCTGAAGCCGCCCCGACTCCCTCTCGGACTAGGGCCACCTCTGCCTCGGAACCCTCTTCCAGGGGTACCCCTACCAGGAGTGCCACCCCTTCCACGGCCTCTGCCTCTGACACCAAGTCCTGAACCTCTACCACCTCCAGATTGTCCCCTGTAGCATAACAAACGATAATCACAGCCAAGAGGTAACAAGTCATTAGAGGAAACAACAATGCCAACTTTAGAGCCAATTGGGGAGGACGGAAACTTAGAAAGAAGTCCATGCTAGTAACAACTAGCAAAGTCAATAACCGCTTAACATTCATGCAAAGCCACATAAGTTCAATAGTGACATAAATACCACTCAATCATCCAGATTATTATATATAAGGGTAGCTAAAACCAGAAAAGAAGAAGTTTAAGGGTAGCACAAAAAGCATAACACACTCGCAACTCATTATGTATCTCCCTTATATCCTCAAGGCTTAAAAAACCAAATTGACACATTTGACCGTATAACACAGGGCAGCACTCAAGCCTTTTACTCCCCACTTAGAAGCACAATGGTCAGCTACCAAAAATATGCAGTAGTTTCCAAATGACATAATTGTGCAAAAATCATGGGGGAAAAAACAAAATGCACATTGAAAAAACAGGTAAAGATACCAACTTATTCTGAAAGGAAAAGAAAAACTTACTTTGGCTGTGGGAGAAACCTTGCCAAAGGCAATAGCTTTGCAGGGTCAATATAGAACTTATCACCCGAATTGTAAGAAGTAGCAACAATCCCCTCATCCATTTTGATCGAAAAGAACTGCAAACAGCAAAACAAACACAATCAACAAAGAATGAGCTTTTGTTCTCGATAATAAAAAATCATTCCCCAACAGAAACTAGAAGCAAATGAAGCACATTCATCAAAACAGCAGAGTAAGTCGGAGGAAGTAGAACATAGGAACTAACAGATTCATTGATTGGGCCGAAGATCTCATCAACTTTGCCAATCTTGGTCTTGTTCTGCAAGTATATCCCAGCGTTAAAGTAAGGAATTTTCTCGTTGGTAAGCTTGGTTATGGCTTCACCCTCGCACGCATGAAAGAACTGTGAAATCTCTGCACACAAACCAAACTGAAATTTACCAACAAAAAGAGAAGCCAGGTAGAGAGAAGAGAGAGGGATGTAGAGGTGCAGACAGAGAAGGAAGAGCACAAACCAACGACTTCAGAAGGAGGGCCTTCATCGTAAGAACCACGGCCTCCGCGTCCGCCGAAGCCTCCGCCGCGGCCGCCGCGACCACCGAAGCCACCGCCGCGACCGCCGAAGCCTCCACCGCTGCCGCCGCCGCCGCCACGACCGCCTCTAAAGCTTCCACCGCCCCTAGGAGGTGCCATGGATTCGCGCTTCAGAAAAGGGTTTAGGATTAGGGTTTTAGGAGAGGCTGTACTTCTGCTTGGGCTTTCTGAAATAACCCTTTTTATATCCAGGGCTTCCAATTTTTGCTTTTATAGGGCAGCCACGTCCATTAAGCGGCTAATCCATAACTTATAATAAGGTCAGTCTATATGCAAACTGTTTTATGCGTTAAGGCTAAACGTACAGGCTGGTGCGTTTAGGCTTAACGTACAAGGGACAAAACTAAAATAAAAGTGGAAAAAATATCCAGAATGACACTGTAGATGTGCGTTAAGCCTTAACGTATGGCACTGTAGATGTGCGTTAAGGCTTAACGCACATACAAAAAAAAAAAAAAATTGCCCCATAATCATGTAGAGAATTTCAATACGAGTCCGTACATATAAAATTCGTCCAAAACGGACATCGTTTGCCCCTCCAAAAGCCCAAAAAACAAAGTCTTCCTACCCATTTTTTTTATAATTTGGTGCCCGGCATATAGCGCATTGTAGTGAATTTTTTTGGTTTTTTTTTGCATTTTTCTACTATAATTTTGTATAAATTTTAATACGAGTCCGTACATATAAAATATAATGAAATACTATAGTATATAAGTGTAACTATATAAAATATAATAAAATATTATAGTATATAAGTCTAAGTATACTAGATTTAATGAAATACTATAGTATATAAGCATAACTATATGAAATACAATAAAATACTATAGTACATAAGTGTAACTATATGAAATTTAATGAAATACTATAGTATGTAAGTCTAAGTATACTATATTTAATGAAATACTATAGTATATAAGTCTAAGTATACTAGACTTATATACTATAGTATACTAGATTTAATGAAATACTATAGTATTTCATTAAATCTAGTATACTTAGACTTATATACTATAGTATTTCATTATATTTTATATAGTTACACTTATGTACTATAGTATTTCATATAGTTACACTTATGTACTATAATATTTCATTAAATCTAGTATACTTAGACTTATATACTATAGTATTTTATTATATTTTATATAGTTACACTTATGTACTATAGTATTTTATTACATCTAGTATACTTAGACTTATATACTATAGTATTTTATTAAATTTCATATAATTAAACTTATATACTATAGTATTTCATTATATTTCATATAGTTACGCTTATATATTATAGTGTTTCATTAAATCTAGTATACTTAGACTTATATACTATAATATTTCATTAAATTTCATATAATTACACTTATATACTATAATATTTCATTAAATTTCATATAGTTATACTTATCAACTATAGTATTTCATTATATTTCATATAGTTACACTTATGTACTATAGTATTTCATTAAATCTAGTATACTTAGACTTATATATTATAGTACGTGTTTTATTAAATCTAGTATACTTAGACTTATATACTATAGTATTTCATTAAATTTTATATAGTTACACTTATGTACTATAGTATTTCATTAAATTTCATATAGTTACACTTATGTACTATAGTATTTCATTATTTTTCATATAGTTACGCTTATGTACTATAGTATTCCATTAAATCTAGTATACCTAGACTTATATATTATAGTGTTTCATTAAATTTAGTATACTTAGACTTATATACTATAGTATTTCATTATATTTCATATAGTTACACTTATATACTATAGTATTTTATTAAATTTCATATAATTACATTTATGTACTGTAGTATTTCATGAAATATAGTATACTTAGACTTATAAACTATAGTATTTCATTATATTTCATATAGTTACACTTATATACTATAGTATTTCATTATATTTCATATAGTCACACTTATGTACTATAGTATTTCATTGTATTTCATATAGTTACGCTTATGTACTATAGTATTTCATTAAATTTCATATAGTTACACATATGTACTATAGTATTTCATTATATTTCATATAGTTACACTTATGTATTATAGTATTTCATTAAATTTTATATAGTTACACTTATAAACTATAGTATTTCATTATATTTCATATAGTTACACTTATATACTATAGTATTTTATTATATTTCATATAGTTACACTTATTTACTATAGTATTTCATGAAATCTAGTATACTTAGACTTATAAACTATAGTATTTTATTATATTTCATATAGTTACACTTATATACTATAATATTTTATTATATTTCATATAGTCACACTTATGTACTATAGTATTTTATTGTATTTAATATAGTTACGCTTATGTACTATAGTATTTCATTATATTTCATATAGTTACACTTATGTACTATAGTATTTCATGAAATCTAGTATACTTAGACTTATAAACTATAGTATTTTATTATATTTCATATAGTTACACTTATATACTATAGTATTTCATTATATTTCATATAGTCACACTTATGTACTATAGTATTTCATGAAATCTAGTATACTTAGACTTATGTACTATAATATTTCATTATATTTCATATAGTCACACTTATGTACTATAGTATTTCATTATATTTCATATAGTTACGCTTATGTACTATAGTATTTCATTAAATCTAGTATACCTAGACTTATATATTATAGTGTTTCATTAAATTTAGTATACTTACCCCACTCTCCGTCCATTAGATCTGGGCCAATTCGATATCCATCTCCGTCCAACACGTACCATCCTACCCCACTCTCCTTCCATTAGATCGTTAACGTAATTACAGATTTAAGCCGAACTTTTTATTTTCATTCAATTTCTCCACAACTTCAAAACTTGGGTATTTATGGAAAGAGAATTTCGGTTTTTAGCTTTATGGAAATTGGACGATATCTGGGCCAATTCGATATCGTTTTAGGTCAAACTTTATACGATTTCGAAGCTCTTCCCGAGACATTTCCAACCCCTATAAATAGGGCACCTTTCAATGAGTTTTCGGTATCCAATTTAATCCCAAAAGCTCAAGAACCCTAGCTCCGCGGCCGTGTCTGTTCATCGAAGAAATTCGTCGACCACCGTCCACCGTTGGAGTCGCCGCTACCACCAAAAGTTGCGTCTGGAAGTTAGCTTCCAAAGCCCCAAGCTCTCACCGCCGATTACCCACCTCTGGTCGCCGCATTAGCCAGAATTTTATATGTCCGTTTTTTGGGCTTTTGGAGGGGCAAACGATGTCCGTTTTGGACGAATTTTATATGTACGGGCTCGTATTGAAATTCTCTACATGATTATGGGGCAGATTTTTTTTTTGTATGTGCGTTAAGCCTTAATGCACTGCTACAGTGTCATACGTTAAGGCTTAACGCACAGATACAGTGTCATTTTGGGCCTGTCTCCCTTGGCCCATTTCAACCTGTGCGTTATGCCTTAACGCACAGGTGGTACCCCCGAATTTTCCGAAAATGCCTCTTCTGTCCCTTGTGCGTTAAGACATATCGCACCCCACCCGTACGTTAAGGCTTAATGCATATTTTGGTTTGCATTTAGACAATTTTTCGTGTGTATATATCTTTTTCCTATAATAAAATGAAAATAAATAAATTTGGGTGCGTAATGACTTTTATTTTACACATTTTTTTATGTTGAATCTATTTTATAAATTCTTATGAGAAAATAATTAGACTTGTCTCAGTATCTGTACGAAGGTCAGTCTAGAGCAACATTGCGGGTGAAAACTCAAAATTCTGAATTAAATCTCAAATTAGACACAAATGGTGAAAATCCGAGTTTGAGAATTCTATCAACAAAACAATTTATCTCTCAAAAAACGTGTCTAATATGGACTTCTTGGAAGAAGTAGATGTCGATAAGAATATCAACAACAACTGTTTCAATTTCTCAAGGACAACTCCAAATGTCTTTAACAGAACTAATAAGGTAAATTATCTCCTTCAATTTCTAAATTTGTGAGGTTGAGACGTTTAGCAATGGTGATACTACTTTTTAATGCCACAACTTCGTCATCGGGATGGTGTTAAACCCACAATGACCCTTCATGTGAATAACTCCAACTTTGTCATTTTTAATAATGAACCTAGGACCACCCTTTCCACTGGGTTGTTTTGATTCATCAAAATCTATAAAAGTTTTGGTTTGTTTGTTCCCATTTAATATTCTTGGTTTTCTTATTTGTGGAGGATTCCATTTTTGCTAAAGGAACTCATCACTTTCTATTTGCTTTGTTTTGTCCTAATTTTGGATTAGTGTTGCAATATAATGTGTTAAATCTTGATTCTATCCGAGGAATCAGTGTTGAAAATTATATGATTTCTATTCATCTAAATATCCACCAAGTGGTAGCGAGACATATGAATTCTTTTTTTGGATAAGAGGGAGTAAATCTCTTCTAAAATATCTTTTGGTTTTTTGTTATTGACATAAATGTTTCGAATAATATTTTATATAGTCATACTTTGTTTTTTATTTGTTTAAGAGTAAATGGACATTGTAGGAGAAAATGCGTTAAGTCTTCTAGGGGATTATTGCATAAGTCACATGCTAGGGGACAAATGAACATGTTTTTGAGCAAGTCTTGCTTTAGTGGGTAAACCATCATAATAAATTTTCCAAATAAAATTCTTGACTTTGGGTTATGTGTCCAGTTTCCATATCCATGTTAGGTTATTGTTTGATGGGGTTTGTTGAATTAAAAAGATGATTTTGTAGTGAATCAACCATTCTTACTAGGGGTCCAATACAATCTATCAATTATGAAATTTTTAGGGATTAGGATATCAAGAATCCTATCAACGCTATGGGGATTCAGAATATCTTGAAGTTTAGTTCTATTCCATGTTTGGTTGTAATTTATAAAATCACTTACTGTTATAGATGGGGTAATCACAATATGTGGTAAAATTTCATTTGTAAGATTGAGTCCATGAGCCCAATTATCAGATCAGAAATTTATAGTTTTCCCATCCCCAACTAGCCAATGAAGGCTAGTCTGGAATTGTTGTCGTAATTTAAGTAATTGTGACCACTGTCATGAGTGTTTAGGTTTTTTGGAGTATGGAAGTATGTTAATGTTCTTGAGTAATTTCTCATTTACGATTTTAACCAATATGTTGTCTGGCTCAACAAATATTTTCCAGATTAACTTCATTTGTAAAGCTTTGTTCATATCTTGGGGTTTTTCTAATCCCAGTTCCACTAGTTTCTTTATTTTTACATATTTTATCTCATCCTATTAAGGATTTATATGTATGGACTTCATTCCAGAAGAAGGTCCTATTGAGTTTATCAAGCTCGTTATGTAAAGATGTTGTCAACATAAAACTTTGCAAAATGAAATTTGGTTTAGCATAAATTTTATTTAATTAAGGTAGCTCTGCCTTCCTGTGAGAGTGAATTAGCTTTCCAGAAATGGAACAATAGTCTTCTATAATTGACTTGACTTGTGTGCATGCTATTTGATTAGATTTAGCAAAGATAAGTATATCATCCGCAAATGCGAGGAAATTGATTTTGGCTCCACTCCGAGTAATTTTGGAACCAAGCTGGTTTTTGTTACCATTACTTTCTTGTTGTAACTTTCTTGCTAGTATTTCTACACCTAGAATGAATAGGAATGAGGAGAGGGGGTCTCCCTGGCGTAGTCCTCTTTTAGGGTAAAATACGTCGGTGGTCCATTATTAACCAGAATAGAGAATGAAACAGTTTTAATGCATTCTTTTATCCATCTTATAAAGCGTGATGAGAACCTGAATTTTTCAAGGACTTTTAAAATAAAGTCTCATTCAATTTTATCATATGTTTTTTTCATACCTAATTTAATCACAACCCACCCTTCCTTCCCTTTTTTGCACCAAAGGAATGGAAATGCCATGCGCTATCAAGATATTATCATGGATAACATGGTCAGCTGTAAAGGCTCCTTGTAGTGGATGAATAAGTTTGTTCAGGTTGCATTTCAATCTGTCCGTTATGATTTTAGAAATAACTTTATATATTGTTGAACAAAGGCTAATTGGGCGATAGTGATTCGTAAAATTAGAATTATCTCACTTTGGGATAAGTGTGATAAAAGTGTGGTTGATATGTTTAAGTAATTTGCCGGAGTGAAAGAAGCTTTTAACAACTTTGATGATCATAGGTCCAATAATATGCCAATATTTTTGATAAAACAATGCGGACATTCCGTCAAGACCAGATGATTTGTTACAGCCAATGGCAAACACTGCTTTTTTATTTCCTTATTGGTGACTATTTTAAACAGTTCATTATTATCGATAAGAGTAAATTCCCTATCAACGTTACCTAGATAGTTTAATAAGTTATTACTATTAATACTTCCTTTCTTGAACCTTTTTTTTCAAAATCATATCGAATTTCATTATAAATGTTTTCATGACCAATAATGATCGTTTCATCATGGGTTCGTATTTCACGAATAATTTTTCTACTTCGTTTCTCATTCGCCACTCTATGGAAGTAGTTTGAGTTTGTATCAATGTATTTAATGTGTATAGCTTTAGCACGTTGGCTCCAATATCTTTTATGGAAGGATAATAGATTCTCCTTCTTGGTCATCGGTCTTTTTAGATTAATTGATGACCGAGGTCTAGAATAATAGCATTTTGGATCATGGATAGTTCATCCTTGACTTCTTTCAATTGTTTGAATATATTCCCGAAAGTTGTTTTATTTCAGTGTTTGGCACTTATTTTTAGGGCGTGAGTTTTTTAACAAGATTGTATACATGAGAACCTTGAATGTTGATACGCCAAGCTTGAGTGACAATGTTTTCAAAATATTTTATGAATGTCCACGTTTTTTCGAATTTAAATGGTTGCGATTTGATGTGGTTTTTTATTCTTCAATTAAACTGAAATAAGACAATGATCAGAAAAGGTAAAAGCATGGTTTTCTGTGAAGATACCAGAGAATCATTGGAGAATTTGGTCATGGATAAGGACCCTATCCAGTTTCTCATATATGTTATCTATTTCAGTCTTGTTTTTTCCTCTAGGTGAATCCACAACCTTCAGTTGGGATATCAATCAAATCACAATTGTTTTTAAAATGATATAGTCTGAAAAGCCTAGAGGGTGGTAGGAGGCAACCACATCTTTTTCTGAGTTGTTCTAAATTTCATTAAGATCTCATATTAAAAGACATGGAAATTGTGTTTGTAGGATAAAATTAGTCAAATGAGTCCAGAATTTATCTTTGTCGTTTTCTCTAGGGGAGCATAGATGAATAAACGCATAATGCAGGTGTCCTTATCAATGATTTTATATTTAATAGCGATAAATCATTTATCAATATGAGATAGTTCAAAATTTTCATTATGTAATTGATATGCTTTCCACTTAACACAAATACCACCAGAAAAGCCACGTGTTGGTGAATAATGAAATGTATCGAAGCCTGCTTTTTTCCAAAGGTGACTTTTTGGTTCTTTATTAGTTCTTGTTTCAACAAGAGCCATAATTTGAATCTTTTCAGTTTTCTCAGAAGGATTCAACATATGTCGAAAGATTTTTCCGACCAATGCCACGACAATTGCAAAGGCTAATGTTCATAAAAACTAACGGGGTTGTATAACAAGTGTTGTTAATCTTGCACGGGGTTCAATCTTATAATGTTGTAGTGTAAAGATTAGCAATTGTAGTTTAGATCTTCAGTAAAGAGAAATACTAAAAAATAAGCATATATTCGAATTGGGAAAATTGTTTTTGATCTTCTTGATTTTGTAGTAGATGCCCTTTGTAAGAACATAGAACAATTTTGGTTCCACATAGAAATATATTGAACATAACCATCCAATGAGTTGAAGCCATTAAATCCATTAATATAATGAATGGGAAGATAAAGCATAATAATAACATGTGCATCGAGTATGAAAGATTCAAATGAGAATGATGCCATCCTAATTAAATTGTTAACATAACCTAGGTTGCAAATGTAAGTAGGAGTACAATGTTTTATCATGTGTACACTTTAGTTGAATTTAGTAGGCGTAGAAAGAATCAAACTAGAAATTACATTTTCCCAATGGATACTCAGTAGTGAGGCACTAGTGAAAGCCAATATGAAATTGAATGAATGGAAATGTTATAAATCGCTAATTGGTTTATAAGGTTATACAAAAATCTTATCTTGGTGATGAAAGCATTTGGTTCATACATTAGTATAAAGATATTCCTTAACTGTTGCCAATAATATGTAAGATGATTCCAGCAGAAGCCAGAGGTGCCATCTATCTGCACAAATGATTTAAATTGAATGAGGTACCTGAGATATATGGATAAGAAGGATAGTAAGCAAGAGAGCCATGATCACTTATTCAGCATGGAAAGGCTAAACCACAAAGCTTTCAATAGGGTCTTAATTAAGAGGAGTGTTGGCTTTAAAGGACAGGGGTTATTCCTATCATTTAGGATGGCACAAGAGAATGGTATCATCCTAATTGAATCATTAACATAACTTGGGTTGCAAATGTGAGTAGGAGTACAATGTCTTATCATATGTAAACTTTGGTTGAATTCAGTAGGAGTAGAAAGCATCAAACTAGAAATTACATTTTCCCAACAAATACTCAGCTGTCGGGCACCAGTGAAAGACAATATGACATTTAATGAATGAAAATGTTACAAATCGTTGATTGGCTTATAAGGTTATACAAAAATCTTATCCTGGTGATGAAAGCATTTAGTTCATACATTAGTATAAAGATATTCCTTGATTGTTTCCGACAATATGTAAGATGGTTCCAGGAGAAGCCAGAGGTGCCATCTATCTGCACAAATGATTTAAATTGAATGAGGTACATAGGTGTTATTCCTTTTAATAGGGTCTCAATTAAGAAGAGTGTTGGCTTTAAAGCATAGGTGTTATTCCTATCATTTAGATCTTGTTCAATACAAACCAGAGAAGGAGAGTAGCTCCAATCATACACATTCACAAAATACCAATTGGTCAAATTCAGATGGTAGTCTTCCGAGTTGGCCCACCATTTCTTGGATATTCTTAGGTTTAAAAACCATGCTCTAAAGAAAACAACATAGGAGTTTATTGCAGCATATTCATAGTAAATCCAAAGTTGAACCAAATTTGATCAAAGAGCATATTTAAGGGAATCAAGCACCAATAGTAATAACACACAAAGGTAATTATTATAGATAGTTCCACATAAACATAGGATGAGCATACGTAGATTGTTAAAATCTCACTGCAAGTACTTGAACAACAAAGAAGGATTGAAATACATAGGATTAAAACAAGAAATCTTCCTGAGGTGATACACCATTGGGTTATAGCTAGTTAAAGTTATACTATCACACCAATAGTACAGCTTGTGACATCCACTGGTGGCCAAAATGAGAAGATTTATAATCTTAATCATTAAAAAACCAGAAATTTTGGGCTTGGGTTTTTTATTTCCCATCCATTAGGGTTGATGAGGCAATGTCATCATCCCCCTCTTGAAGTTTCCTTTTTCTAGACCCCTAGGTAGCTAGACATGGCAGTGGTGTGGACAGTCAAGACACCAAGTTTGTTGGCCATAAAAGAGTTGGAAGCTATGGTTTTCACAGAGTTGATGGAATGAAATGAACCCTCAGATTGAAACTCCTCAGCCAGATCATCATCAAATTCAAATTTAAGATCATTGATCTCAGCTTCAGAAAAAGGTTCACCTTCATTCTTATTGATCAGTGTGAAGGGCTCATCACCTTCATCCGGGAGGTCATCCTCATCCATGTCAAAGTTTTCAGTAAGGTTGTCCACACCAATAACAACCTCGGGCTCCAACTTAAGTTCTTCAGATGGGGGAGGATCATCTAAAGCCTCAACTGCAAATTCATCATTTAGGGTAGGGAAATGGTGAAGGGGTGCAACAGGAAGAATGCAAGGATCAAGGATGGATATAGGAGAATAAGTGGAGTTATTTGGGGCAGGAGCAACAACAGTGGAATAATTTGGAGCAAGGATAGGATCAATAATACCTTCAGAAGTGTCATATAGCAAGAGCTTGATTTTGTGTATTGTTGATAGAGAATTCAATGATGGCCCACGGCTAACCCTCGCACCTCAAGGACCGCGCCTCAAGCATCGTGCCCCGCGTCGCCCTAAGAGAGTGCGCTCCCAACGCGTGCCCCCAACGCCCCGCTCCCAGTGCCGCACTTACAGCTCGCTCCCAACGACGCTGAGTACCCCCATGTGGGATCCCCCAATGTCATGTACCTATCTTCTATGTTTTCTAAACTTATTCATTTTATGTAACGTTTTCTATTTCCATTTTTAGGGTTTCCACTTTGGGCGTGTTGACCACTTGTAGTGGGCCTCAGACCAATTAGCTACCTAGGAACATGGCCAATCTTGTAAACCTATTTAAGCACCTTTGTGCCTCACTTGAATGGTACATTTTAGCTTTGGGCGTGTTGATGTATCTCCTCCATAAACCCTAGGGTGTCCACCTCCATAGCTCCATCAAACACACAAGGCAACGTGATGCCTTCACCCCTTTCTTGGTCAATAACGTTGGATCGTCATTAAACCTCTAATATGAGGTCCTTATCCATCTGCATTCAGCACATTGAAGCCAACCCCGAGTGGATTCAATCGAGACACAAGGAAGAGGAAGGTGACCGCTTGCACCACAGTCTGAGCCAAAGCGCGCGAGACGATCCCTCAGCGGAGCGTCACGCATCAATTGGTATTAGATCTCAGCGGTCAAGCTAAGTCACTTCCTTCTCACTTTCATCTCTTGATTTCACTCGCCTATCCCCCTATCTTGCCCTTTTCTTTTCATTCCGCCATTGTTGCTTGTTTTTGCTTCTACCACCACCACTACCGCCCCTCTTTCCCCCATTTTCGTGCATGTCCTTCTCCCCTTAGGAAAGAGACTAGGGTTTCCCCAAAGCTCTAGGCTGGATCGAAAATATTCAAAAAAATAGGGAGTCAACTTGCCTTCCATTTGTGGCAAGTCTTATCCTCCACTTCCCTCGTCAGCTTTTTTGTTCCCCCCTATAAAACAAGTCATTTTCATTTTCATTTGTGGCAAATCTTATCCTCTACTTTCCCCACCAGCCTTTTGGTCCTCTCCCCCGCAAAACAAGTCATCTTTTGCCGCCCATAAATTCAAAAAAAATTGAGTGTCAAAATTCATATTAAAAAAACGAGATTTCTTTTATCCTTTCTTGATTGGTAATTGCTTGAACTACGACCTTGCCCAAGCCTAACTCCCTCACAGATAGCCAAAATTAGTTGACTAGAGAGTGAGATTTAGATTCGTTGTATAAGATTATAGCTTTCTTGATCTTTGAATTCTTTTACCATGGTGCTTTGATGCTTGTTTGAGGTCATGTTTTACATAGGTAACATTGACCTAGATTGCTTCCCATTGGGAATGCCAAATGACTCAACAAGGAGTCAGGAAACGTGTCATGAGGACCAAGCCAAGGACACCGAGATCGTGGCGCTTAAGCGCCAACTGTCGCAACTCCAAGACATTCTAGCCTCCAACCACGACAGTCATGCTCTGGCTCTACCCCAACATGATCATCACGCTCCCAGTTGGCGCGCACACCGTGGTTCAAGGTTGCAACTTCACACCTTTGTTGGTAACGATGACGACGACAACACGTTCTTGGAGTGGATGCGCCACACGACTTATGTGTTTATCCATTTCGAGTATGATGAGTATGAGCAGGTGCGCATCACCACTAGGTACTTCACCGACTATGCCCGTGCTTGGTGGCCCCAGCTCAGAGAAGATCGACATAGATGCGATTTGCTTTTCGTTGTCACATGGGACCAGCTCGTCTATGTCATGGCTAGGTACTATGTCTCGGAGTCCATCGATGTGTGAAAGAGGAGCCACATCAGGTCCAACCATGGCACCCCCATGCACAACACGCCCCTGCGCCCCTTCTAGTGACAACTGTGATGCTCGAGCTGGTGCTCTGCGCGAAGCCAACACCTAGCGCGGTGACCGTGCCGGTTCTCAACGCCATGCTTGCACCAATACCCATAGTGCCCATGCCAGTGCCATCACTAGCGCCCACTGCCCAGGGCAGTGCCCGCGTTAGCCCTCAACACGGTGCTCGCGCCTGCGCTCATCTCGGTTTCCACCACTGCGCTGGTCTGATTGCCAGCTCCTTCCGCGAGGATCACCCCGGTGCCTTGCGCGATGCTCATGGTGCACCCCTAGGTGCACTGCGTGTCACCGACACTGGCCTCATGCGCGCTACTCACCCAACGCCCACACATGCTCTCTCCACAACACTCATGCCCACTGACGAGGCCTAGTTTCCCCATTACAACAACCTTTTGTACTATCATTTTTCTCAATTTCCAGGTTGTTGTGCCCAAGGATCCCCCTGACTTTGGTTCCCCACCAGAGCACTACCAAGCCAAGGAACAACGTCACGTTCAAAAAGAAGAGCATGTTGCGCTTCTCCAGTTTGTCACATCTCAAGACCGGCAACGCATTCCAGCTGACCATGGTGGCCTGATTCGAGGTTCCCTGCCCCATGCTTGAATGTCAGCTTGACGAAGGCACAAGCGAGATCCACTCGATGACGCTACTAGGATGCTTGCGGCCTCTTGTGTTTTTTGCGCGCTACCCCACTCCACCTTCATCTTTAAGAAGAGGAGACATGCCAACATGAATCCACCGTTCTCCTTCCATCCGCCATGCACAAAGACGGGACGCTTCACAGCTCAGAAGGGGAGAATGATGGCCCATGTTCAACTATCGGGCCTCAAGGATTGAACCCTGCGTCGCCCCAAGAGTGCGCCCCAACGCTGCGCTCTCAATGTCGCGCTATGAAAAGTTCAGCTACATGCATTGCATCATCGGTCTTATGACATGCTATGAAATGAGCCATCTTAGAAAACCTATCAGCACCAACAAAGATTGAATCCATTCCCTTCTTAGTCCAAGGCAATCCTACAATAAAGTCCATCGAAATGTCCTCCCATGGAGTTGTAGGAATATGGAGAGAAGTATACAATCCATGGGGGTTCAACCGAGACTTAACTTTCAAACAAGGCACACAAGAATTGCAGAAACGCAACACATAATGACTCATCTTAGGCCACAAGAAATGTTCATGAAGTCTTAGTAACCCCAAAATGGATCATCATACCATGTATTAAACCTTTCCATGTCCCCTTTGACATCAAGGATTAAGACATAGCTTTTATTGTGTTTCTTAGAGAAATCAACGTGAGTACAATTCTCACAAATTCAACTCACTCTCTTTTGGTAGCTAGTGGATCAAGTTTGAGTAAAGAACCAATGTGGTTTTCTTCAAGAACGGCTTTAATAGCCTCAACATTGCAAAGTTCATCAAGAAGGAGGGGAATCCTCATCCAAAGATCCATTTGTGAGATTGATTCAGATTGAGGATCAAAGTCATTATACCAAGGCTTCAAGAAAAAGAGTTGGCCAAACACATGGTAGGGGCGACCCTCCCATATCTTTTTAAGGTCTAGGGGTTTAGAGAAGTTGATTTCAAACCACCCAAATTGCCTATCATAGAACCCAATTTCACCTTTAAGGAATCTCCACTTAGATTTGAGTTTAGTGAATTTTTTTGGGAAATTCAATGGGATTACCAATGATATAGCCCATTAGTGCAAATTCATTTTGTTTTTGAATTTGCTCTACTTTTAACAAGGTGAGAGAAGTAAGATTCAATATCAATTTTAATCTTGTCCTTCCCACTAATGTTTTGAGCTGCAGTAATAGTAGCAGTGGGGGTAGAGCCCAAAGGATTATTGTTTGTTGACATATATTCAAGAGAATATGAGGTAAGATTTTTGTTGATAACAGCAGAGGGGTTGGTAGAAGTGTTGGCTTGTGAATCAAACACTTGTGGTTTTTCAAAATAGAGAACAACAAAATATAGTTTCTTACCTCTATGCATAGAAGATGAAGAAAAACACAACATAAAGTAGAAGCAGATAAACTCAACAACACGAATATGGAGAATATAACACCCCTAAATTACCTTAGGAATATTACAACAGTGACCTCGGAACACATATCTTAATTCACCTAAGGCTTTACAGTATTGTCGCAAATATATAACATAATACGAATCATTGTAAATTAAACCAAAACTTTCTTACCAACGACGTTGCTAATTATGGCAACTTAATAATGTATCAAAGTAACAACGTAAGACTTGTAAAATACCAAAACTCCAAAACAAGACCTCAACCTTATACTGAAAACAAATGTCAAATACCAAAAGAAAACAACTGCCTTCAACGTCGTCTTCCCACGTCTTCAACTTGGGAAGATTTACCTTATGTGCCGTATAGGACGGAAGACACCAGCCAACCATGCAAGAAAAGAGAAAGGTTGGTTTGTCTAATGAAAGACTAAACAATGGCTCAAACGGAATGGTTCTATGTGATTGTATCCAGTTACTATCATTGTCTCTCGAATAATAGTCGGTAGACGATACATAACTCTGATACTCTCACTGAAACGAAAGAAAGAGATATGCACCAAGAGAAGACTCCAAAAGATTGAGTCTTATAGAAACTATGTGTGTTTGTTTGGGAACATTATATTTATCACACAAAGTTTGAAAAATGACTACTTGAATATTTGGGTCCTCGACCAACCTCACCGCATAATGCGAATACAGATTGGAAAGGGGACTTACTTTAAACAAGAGTCTGAGCGGGTTCCACGTTGTACTTCTCGCCAGAGGGTATATTAATTATGGGCAAAACGACACTTATCTTATTTAATTCCAAAACATACATTAATGTTAAGGCTTTTAATTCCACAACCATGATACGAGATTTAGAATGTGACGCATCCCGAATATTGGCACTAGCTAAGTGCACCACCACTTATATTAAGAAAAGGGTAGGTCATGACCAAAAGTATTAGGGCAATAATCCTCTAATACCAAGTTATAAAGAAACAGCTAAATCTCACAAGGTAATTGGCGTTCCTACGAATACTCGTGCTAAATAAGAATATAAGTCCATACCAAATCCACATCAAAGTTCATCTAGCACCCTACAATAATATATATATATATATATGAGGGTCGTTGCTAGCAAATATACAACCTAATAAATAAGGTTCATTTACACTCCAATTTAACATACAAGTTCCCAAACAAAGATTAAGAATATTTATCCGAACTTAATAGCACAATCGATTCATTGTTAATTAAGATGAATATGAAATAAATTATAAGAGCGAACCGTCACTTGCCTTGAATCACGAAGAAGATGAACGATGTAATTGGAAAAGTTGCTTCTGAGTAGCAAATTGGCTCCCTTCTTTATTTCTGTTCCAAAAGCGATTCCGAGATGTACCCAAATCACACAAAATAAATAAATTATAATTAGATAATTTATTCAATAATGACATTTGAAGGATACAAGTCTCTAAATAAATCAATTTCAAGGTTTTTCGACATAACGATTATTTATACGATACTAAAAATCAATTAGTCGTATATTCTAAATAATCTTATCATAAATAAATTGATCCAATAATTTATTCATAACTCTAATAATTTCTCACCCAACATATTATCTAGATGAAGTGTTACAATTTGAATAATTCATAATGCAAGATAATACCCCAAAAATTATAATTAATTTTATTTTAATACAATAAAATTAATTTAGCCTAAAGTTATTTTTAATTAATCCAAATTAATATAATTAATCAAGATTAATAAAAAAACCAAAAATCAAAAATCCCAATCGACCGAACTAGTTACCGGAAATTCAGATGGACACTCGCCGGAAAACAGGGAAATTTGCCTTCGTCAGACCACCACCAGGGCTAGGTTTAGAGGGATTTTAAAGAGGACTTCTTGGTTGATCTAGGGATGATACCAATTGCAAAAACGAAGCAAGGAAGATGACGAAATTCCTTGTTGAATAACCGCAGTTTACTTCTAGGGTTCTTGAGCTTTGGAGGCAAAATTGGATAAATCTAATCCATGGATGAAGGAGTATTTATAGGGCTTCAATAGATCTCTCAAAACCTGTAACACCTATGACTTATGTCGGTAGTGCCATACGTCAGTGACCTCAAACTTTCATGTCCAAAGTCACCATAGGCTTTAATCGGAACAATTACGCTTAAATAAATAAATAAGTATTTAATAATGAAAGAGTAATCAGCGGAATACTTTTATATAGAACTCAATCTTTTATTAAAATTCCTCTCATAACTTGAGAAAGAAAGTTTACAAACGATATTGAATTTACAGCAGAAGACTTTTAAGTAAACCCTAAATACATTACTAAATTATAGAAGTGTTTATTAAATTAATACTAAACAACCTTAAAACAAAATTACTTTAAATCTTCAACTGCAAGCATTCATCTTCGATTTGTTACTTCAAGGCGTCTGAGACCAACCACTGATGTGGCGTATAGGACGGATGACACCAACCAACTATGCAAGGAAAATGAAAGGTTGGTCAGTCTAATGAAAGACTACGCAAGGGCTCAAACAGATTGGTTCTTGTAGTCGTAAATAATCACTACCCTTGTTTTCCGAATAAAACTCGGTAAACGGTATATGACTATAGACTTCTACTGAAAAGAAAGAAAATGTATGATTAAAAAGAAGACTTCAATGAATTGAGTCTTATAGGAAATTACATGAATTTGTTTGGGAACATTATCACACAAAGTTTTGAAAACGGCTCGTTGAATATTTGGGTCCTCGACCAACCTCACCGCATAATGCGAATCCAGATTGGAAAGGGGACTTACTTTAGACAAGAGACCGGGCGGGTTCCACGTTGTATTTCTCGTCCGAGGGTATATTAATTATGTGCAAAATGACACTTATCTTATTTAATTCTAAAACTTGCATTAACGTTAAATATTTTAATCCACACCAATCTCGCAATGAGATATATAACATGGGACGGATCCCGAATTTTGGCACTAGCTAAGTGCACCACCACTTATATAAAATAAGGGTAGTGATTATTTACGACTACAAGAACCAACTTGTTTGAGCCCTTGCGTAGTCTTTCATTAGATTGACCAACCTTTCATTTTCCTTGCATGGTTGGTTGGTGTCATCCGTCCTATACGACACATCAGTGGTTGGTCTTAGACGCCTTGAAGTAACAAATCGAAGACGAAGGCTTGCAGTAGAAGATTTGAAGTAATTTTTTTAAGGTTGTTTAGTATTAATTTAATAAACACTTCTATAATTTAGTCATGTATTTAGGATTTACTTAAAAGTCATCCGCTGTAAATTCAATACCGTTTGTAAACTTTCCTTCTCAAGTTATGAGAGGAATTTTTATAAAAGATTGAGTTCTATATAAAAGTCTTTCGCTGATTACTCTTTCATTATTTAATACTTATTTAAGCGTAATTGTTCTGATTAAAGCCTAGGATGACTTTAGACATGAAAGTCTGAGGTCACTGGTGTGTGGTACTACTGACATAAGTCGGGGGTATTACAATTATGGTATCAAAGCAATGGCTTTAAAATTCTTGACCTATCGTTAGGTTTGAGAATTTTCAAAATGGTTTTCGAAACTATTTTCAATATTTTTTAGTTTTAGTAAGGAAACTTCGGAAAAATTAAATTGTTAATATAAAATTTAAGGTTTTAAAATTTCTTAAGGTTTAGAAAGATTTAAAAGTAATGGTTTGTCCTAATATTAAACGAATAAAATGGTGCTATAAATGGTGTTAAAAGTACTGGTTTGAAATTTCTTTTGTTAACTATTAATTTTTATGGTGCTTTTATAAAATGTTGTTGTAAAGGTTAAAACTAAGTTCATGATTATAAATTTTGAAAGTGTGGTTTTTTATTTTGGTAAAGTTTATAATGTCATTAGTATAAGAAGATATTCTATTAAATTCAAAGTATAAAGTGTTAAAGTATAAGATTTAATAATAAGTGGTTTTCAAACTTCTACAAGCTTCGATTCTGTTACTTAACCCATAGATCCATTCATAAGAACCTCTCTATATTCTTGGAATAATGTCAAGTTGGATATTGACATTATTTGTTTCCTTTGCTCGAGTTAACGAGCATTGTCTCGAGAGTTTAGTATTGTAAGGATTCCTTGCTATAAGGAATTACGCGTGTGTAGTTAATGCTCTATGGAGTGTGGTAATAATTTGCTTGGTGAGCCAATATAAAGCTCAAAATACTTAATATAAATTATTTATGTAAGTAAATAAATTTGTAAGAGGTGTATTTCATTAGGAGTTGATTTCTCTAAAATATTGATCGTACTCTAATACGATCTTGGGTAAGACTTTAAAACTTAAGAGTTATAATTACGGTGTTTATAATTGAGTGTGTTCGTTGTGAGACAAATGGTTTAAAGCTTTTGGAAGAGCTACATGTGTGAAATTATTATTTTGAAAAAGCAATTTAAGGTTTCATTATGAGTCTTTCTTAAGGAAATGATATAACGATATGAGAAGTATTAAGGCTATTTAGTCTTGGGTAAATATTAAATTTCGGTAAAGCAAAATGATTGATTCAAGGATCTAGGGGCTTCTCGGTGTAAGGAATTGCTCGGCAATGGCACAGATCTCCCCGGATGATGATCGGCACCAAAGGAAGTAGTTGACGGTGGAATGGAGTGGCGGTTACCGGCGGAGATGGTGATGGATTGAGGCTGGATAGGTGAATCTCTTGGCTTGGATGTGAAGCACCAAGACGAGAGAAACAAGAAGGCAAACTTGAGATACAATACACCCAAGATCGCCGGTGAGAGGCTTGATTTGACGCACAAGCAAAGGGAGAAGAAGAAGAGAGATTTGGCCAGACTAACTCTGAATTTTCATAAGCTTGAACGTGCCTAATTACAAAGGAAAGAAATGCTTAAGTAGGCTGCTAAAAGAAAACAAAGAAAATGCTAAAAACTAGCACTAATCCTACAACTATCCTAGCATTACTGAGGCCGTGTAATCAGCCCTTTAGGGAATTTAAATGTTTTAATAAAACAGTTAAAACTGGTCCTAAAGTGTCTTAGAAGAAGGAATCAACAATCCATAAAATTCGGACATCAAACAAGTCCACCGAGAGGCCCCTACAAACTCGGACGCGCCAAGAGAAGTGTCACCGGCTCAAGTAGGTGTTGGCTCGGCGCTCCTTGGCTCATGAGGCCTTCCTTGAGCTGGTGGTGAAGTTGCCTGGCTCGGGCGCGGGTGATGGACCTTGGTGGTGGTTCGTCGCCGGACTCCAATTGGGAAACCCTAGCCTTGCCGTGCGGATTTATAGGAGCTTGGAGTTGGACAGGCACGAGCTCAGTTGCCTCGGCGTTCTTGGTGGTGTTGGGCTCAGGTGCACTTGAGGGACCTAAGGTAGGCTTGGTGGCCGGGCCAAGTGGATCGGCGCCTGGATGAATAGGATTGAAGCCCTCGTGCACCGGCTTCGCCGCAGCGTCTTGGTCATCTTCCTCACTTGTGTCACCTTGGGGTAGCTCTTCTTGATGGGACTGGGTCACATCATCCTCCCTCTCTTGAAAGGGATTCGACCTCGAATCCAGCTCATCAAGGTCCTCGTCTTGCTCCACTAAGAAAAGAACTAGGTCCGCCACATTGAAGACACCATGAACACCATATGATGGTGGAAGATCCAGCTTGTATGCATTGTCATTGATCTTTTCAAGCACTTGGAATGGTCCGTCCCCTCGTGGTTTTAACTTGGAATTGCGGAGAGTTGGAAAATGCTATTTCCTCAAGTGTACCCACACGAGGTCACCGGGTTCAAATAGCACCTCTTTGCACTTCTTGTTCGCTTGTCTTTTGTATTGCAAGGTCCTTCTCTCAAGTTGTAGCCTAGTGTCCTCATGCAGCCTTTGGATCCTTGTAGCTTCATCCTCCCCCTCTTTGCTTTCACGGTCCTTGATGGCATATGGTAAGAGTTCAAGTGGTGTTGTTGGATTGCGTCCATACACCACTTCAAATGGTGTCTTTTTGGTTGCCGTGTGGACTGTCCTATTGTATGCAAACTCAATGAAAGAGAGGCTATCTCCCACCTACGCAAGTTAGTTTGCAAAATAGTTCTAAGCAAAACACCAAGGGTTCGGTTTACTACCTTGGTTTGTCCAACCGTTTGAGGATGACAAGTAGTGGAGAATAGAAGTTTGGTCCCAAGCTTTGCCCATAATGTATTCCAAAAGTAGCTTAGGAACTTCACATCTCGATCCGAAACAATTGACCTAGGAACTCCATGCAATCTCACAACTTGATCAAAGAATAGATTAGCGACATGAGATGCATCATCAGTTTTATGGCATGCTATGAAATGGGCCATCTTGGAGAACCTATCTACCACAACAAATATGGAGTCCCTCCATCTCTTAGACCTAGGTAACCCCAAAACAAAATCCATGGAAATGTCTTCCCAAGGGGCTTGAGGTATAGGTAAAGGAGTATATAGACCATGGGGTTACACTTTCGACTTAGCACGCAAGCAAGTAGTACATGATGCACAATATTTCTCTACTGCCCTAAGCATGTGTGGCCAATAAAAATGTTCTCTAAGTGTATGCATGGTCTTAAGAACACCGAAATGCCCCATCAAACCACCCCCATGAGCTTCTTGCACTAAAATCTGCCTAATAGAGCCCTTAGGAATGCATAGTTTATGACCTTTGAATAAGAAACCTTCATGCAAATAATATTGATCCTTGCTACCCTTAGACACACATTCAACAAATATATCACAAAAATCAGAATCACATGCATAAAGTTTCTTCATGAAAGAAAAGCCTAACAACTTAGCATCCAAAAGAGTTAAGAGAGAGTACCTCCTAGGTAGTGCATCAGCCACCACATTGTCCTTTCCCTTCTTATGTTTGATGACATAAGGGAAGGACTTTATAAATTCGACTCACTTGGCATGTCTTTTGTTGAGCTTGCTTTGCCCCTTTAAGTACTTCAAGGCCTCGTGGTCGGAATGGATCACAAACTCTCTAGGCAATAAGTCGTGGTGCCACACTCTAAGCACACGCACAAGGGCCAATAGCTCTTTGTCATAGGTGGGGTAATTCAGCTCGGCCCCACCTAGTTTTTCACTAAAATAGGCTATTGGTTTGCCCTCTTGCATGAGCACACCCCCAAGGCCTATGCCCGACGCATCACATTCTATTTCAAAAGTCTTGTCAAAGTTGGGCAAGGATAGAAGTGGTGCGTGGGTGAGCTTAGCTTTAAGGGCAGTGAAGGCCTTCTCTTGTGTCGTCTCCCACTTGAAGATCACTCATTTCTTGGTTAGTTCGGTGAGGGGCGTAGCTAAGGTGCTAAAATCCCTCACGAACCGGCAGTAGAAACCAGCCAAACCAAGAAAGCTACGGACTTGAGTCATAGTTGTAGGTGTAGGCCATTCATGTATAGCCTTCACCTTCTCTTCATCAACTCTCAATCCGTCCTTGCACACCACATACCCAAGAAACACCACATGATCTGAATAGAAGTGGCACTTCTTGAAGTTGGCATACAACTTATCTCTTCTAAGGACTTCAAGAACCTTCCTAAGGTGCCCCACATGTTCATTAAGATTATGGCTATACACTAAGATATCATCAAAGTATACAACCACAAACTTACCTAAAAATGGCCTTAGGACATGATTCATAAGCCTCATAAAAGTACTTGGAGCATTGGTTAGACCAAAAGGCATTACCAACCATTCATACAACCCATATTTGGTTTTGAAGGTTGTTTCCATTCATCGCCCTCTTTCATGCGAATTTGGTGGTAACCACTTTTGAGGTCTATCTTGGAGAACACACTTGCTCCATGCAATTCGTCAAGCATGTCATCTAGTCTTGGGATAGGATGGCAATACTTGATAGTGATGTTGTTTATTGCCCGGAAATCAACACACATCCTCCAAGTACCATCCTTCTTTGGTACTAGAATGACCGGGACTGCACAAGGGCTAAGGCTCTCCCTCACATAGCCCTTGTCAAGCAAGTCTTGTACTTGACGTTGCAATTCCTTTGTTTCCTCGGGGTTGGCCCTATAGGCAGCCCGGTTTGGTAGTGTTGCCCCCGGTATAAAATCAATTTGATGTTCTATACCTCTTACCAGTGGCAATCCACTAGGCACCTCCTCTTGAAAGAGTTCATCAAACTCTAGCAAGAGTCGAGTGATGGCCGTTGGAAGTCCCTCAAGATCATTAGAGGCGAGTAAGTTGTCCTAAAAAACGAGCAAAAGGCACAACTCACCCTCCTTAATAGCTTGAGCCACTTCTCTCGGTCGAGCCAAAAGCATATGATTGGAAGCTCTATCTTTGCTTCCAATTTCCATTTTCTTGCTCTTAGCTTGCTCGGCATTTTGACGGGCCTTCCTTTGCTCCCTAGCCACATGATCATCCATAATCTCATAGGGAGCTAAAGGGTGAAGAGTGATTCTTTTACCATTCATGATAAAAGAATACTCATTGGTCACTCTATGATGAATGACGCTCCTATCAAATTTCCATGGCCTTCCTAGGAGGAGATGGCATGCGGTCATGGGAAGTACATCACACACAACCTCATCCTCATATCCCCCTATGGTAAATTGAATTATGGCTTGGTCCTTGACCTTAAGAGGAGTGTTGGAGTTCAACCAACATAGTGTGTAGGGTTGAGGGTGAGGAGTGGTAGATAGAGTGAATCTACTTTCCACTTCTTGGTCAATAATATTGCAACATGACCCATCATCAACTATGACACTACACACTTTCCCCCTAATAGTGCACCTTGTATGAAAGATGGTCTCACGTTGGTTTGGTACACTAGGACCTTCCGAGGCTATTAAGACCTTCTTAGCCACAAAACAGTCACCCTCGGCTGCCACTACATGCAAATCTTCTACCTCTTCCTCATGATCATCAAATTCTTCTTGACACTCATCCTCATATTCATAGTCTCCTAGAGTGTTAAGGAGAACTTGCCTCTTGGAAGGGCAGTCCTTGGCAAAGTGCCCTCTTCCAAGACACTTAAAGCACTTAAGATCTCTTGCTCGGTTCCCCCCCTCTTTTCTTTGGGGTTGAATGTGAGTTTGAGCATCTCTCTTAGGCTGACTTGGGGTGTCATGCCTTGGCTCTAGGCGCCTTGGTGTGGGATGAGCATTACTAGCACCATAATTGGCACTAGTTGTATGCCAAGGCCGTGAGCTACTAGCTTGGGGGCGCCTTGATGGGAGGTTCTTATATATATTGTTAGTATAATGAAGAACCTCTTCAATAGGCGTCCCATTCACAAAATGTTGGTTGCCCACTATAGCCTTAAGGTCCGAGTTGAGGTTATTGACAAACTTAGAAATAAAATAACCCTCGGTGAATCTAAGGCCAGACCTAAAGACCAAGGTCTTTAGCTCTCTATAGAATTCATCTAGGGTCCTATTCCCTTATTTCAATTGCTTAAGCCTCCCATGGACCCTCTCCACATAGTCTTCCGGCATAAACCGGTCCCTTAGGGCTGCCTTAAGCCCTTCCCATGTTTGGATTTGAGGATAGCCTCGGAAATTTATTTCCTCTCTATCCTCAAGCCACCAATGGTATGCAAAACCTTCAAACTTGATGGAAGCAATAGCTACTCGTTGTGCATTCGAGTTGTTATAGAATTGGAAAATTTGATCCGTTTTTTGCTCCCAATCCAAGTAGGTTTCTACATCACAAGTCCCCCCAAAAGGTTGTACCTCAAGTTTGATTCCATGGGGTCGTGGCCTATCTTGAGTATCAACATAGTCATCTTCAAAGGCGCCTCCTTGGTTCAGGTTGGGCCCCCTTTGGCCTGGGTAATATCCACGACCATAGCCTCTTCCTCCCACATTCCTCCTTGGCTGCATATGAGGAGGGACTACCGCTTGGGGCCTTGGAGTGTAGGCGTCTTGATGGCCTTGTGGTCCTCTTGTTCCTAAATCTGCATGGCTAGTGTGCAAAGGAGGCAATGTAGGTGGGTTAGTAGCAAAGGAAAATTGAAAGTCAGAATTCATACCATTCCCTTCCCTTGTGGTCGTCACTAGAGGCACTTGTGAGGATGTGGCTTCTTGGTAGGTTGGCCGAGACACCTCTTGTGGGAATGGTCCTAGCACTCCCCCCTCCACATGTGGTAAATGAGAAGGACCACCTGGTTCATAGCCTCCATTTGTCCGCATCAAACTTTGGGATTGCTCCCATTTGGCTTTCATGCTCCTCATGAATGCCGCTTGCCCATCTCTAAGTGTTTGAAGCTGCTGGCGGGCTCTTTCTTCCGCCTCCTCCTTTGATGATTGAATAACTTTAAGGAGGGTCTCCATGGTGATGGAAGACGCGTCGCCTTGATCTCCAACTGAGTTGCTTGTTTCCCTTGGATCCACCATTGCGCTTTCTTGGGCAACAATTACACAAGCACGGCAGCTCCCAAGATAACAAGCTCAACAATGGTCCTAAGCTAGTAAGCAAGCTAAAATTATTGAATTAAATGTCAAGTCTCCCAGCTAAGCAAGCTTACTACAAAGGCTAGGTTGGCTACCTAGACTCAATGCAAGTAAAACAACAAGAAAGCACACCACAAAGCGAAACCGAAGTACTTGTGCAATAGTTTAAACCAAGCAATGTTAAATAGGTACTAGACTATTTGCACTTCTACTAAGGTTACAAAATATGATGTACAATTCAACTTCTTCAATGATCACGTCCACCTAAGACTTCAAATTTTGTTGTTCTACTTGTTGAATCACTTTTTTCTAGGACCTTCCCTTCTTATACTTGGTCGGGTTTTTCCGATTCAACCACTTTTACTTGACTCACGTTTCTGAATCTTTTTTTTGTACGAGCTTAGGATCATATAATAAGAACAATTGGAAAACGAATACAGAACAATATGTAACAACTAAAAGAAGATACAACAAGCCTTTCCCATAATTTAATTTGATTGTTTTAAACTATGCACAAGTTCGAGTTCAGGTTTTTGAGTGCAAAAAATACAAATTAAAAGAATCCAAAAACTTATAAGACTCGGCTGAAAGCTAGGGAGAGATTGGGACTAATTCAAACAACGATAACAACCTAGATGCTGCAAAAATAAAGTCAAAACAGAATCCTAGATTATAGGATCTGCAACAAACTCTTCCTAAGATGATTATGACCCCTACGACTGCAGTTTTCAAATGAAAAACAACACGAACGACTCTCCAATTCAGATGCAAGACTCGAAGCAAACAAGGACTCAAGGAAACACAACAAAGAGACGCGGAAAAGCACAAGACGCAAACAGAATTCAAGGCACGAAAGCTAAAGCTTGCAAATCTGAAATGCTTTCAATTTAAACCAAAGATTTGAGCAATTCCTTACGTGCTCTGATACCACATGATTGATTCAAGGATCTAGGGGCTTCGTGGTGCAATGAATTGCTCGGCAATGGCACAGATCTCCCCGGATGATGATCGGCACCAAAGGAAGTAGTTGACGGTGGAATAGAGTGGCGGTTACCGGCAGAGATGGTGATGGATTGAGGCTGGATAGGTGAATCTCTTGGCTTGGATGTGAAGCACCAAGACGAGAGAAACAAGAGGGCAAACTTGAGATACAACACACCCAAGATCGCCAGTGAGAGGCTTGATTTGACGCACAAGCAAAGGGAGAAGAAGAAGAGAGATTTGGCCAGACTAACTCTGAATTTTCATAAGCTTGAACGTGCCTAATTACAAAGGAAAGAAATGCTTAAGTAGGCTGCTAAAAGAAAATAAAGAAAATGCTAAAAACTAGCACTAATCCTACCACTAGCATAGCATTATTGAGGCCGTGTAATCAGCCCTTTAGGGAATTTAAATGTTTTAATAAAACAATTAAAACTGGTCCTAAAGTGTCTTAGAATAAGGAATCAACAATCCATAAAATTCGGACATCAAACAAGTCCACCGAGAGGCCCCTACAAACCCGGACGCGCCAAGAGAAGTGTCACCGGTTCAAGTAGGTGTTGGCTCGGCGCTCCTTGGCTCATGAGGCCTTCCTTGAGCTGGTGGTGAAGTTGCCTGGCTCGGGTGCGGGTGATGGCCCCTGGTGGTGGTTCGTCGCCGGACTCCAATTGGGAAACCCTAGCCTTGCCCCCACGGATTTATAGGAGCTTGGAGTTGGACAGGCGCGAGCTCAGTTGCCTCGGCGTTCTTGGTGGCGTTGGGCTCAAGTGCACTTGAGGGACCTAAGGTAGGCTTGGTGGCCGGGCCAAGTGGATCGGCGCCTGTATGAATAGGATTGAAGCCCTCGTGCACCGGCTTCGCCGCAGCGTCTTGGTCATCTTCCTCACTTGTGTCACCTTGGGCTAGCTCTTCTTGATGGGACTGGGTCACATCATAAAAGGTTTGCTTAATTTGGGATAATAAATTGTGTGAGGACAAGGATTTATGGGTGAATAACAAACTCAGTCGATAAAAGTTTGTTTTGATTTATGTGGATTAACAGTATGGGATAATGTATATGTATGGATTTTTATCAACTAGACTTGGTGAAAAAGTGACATATGTCTATTAAAGTGATCTTATGACACGTGCTGGATAAATAAGGTGATTGATCATGATCGTGTCAAATGAATTATTAAAATTATGTTTGAGAAAAATAGGACTAATATGTTGTGTGATTCTCTTTTGGAAAATTATGGAGTTTATTTTGGGATTTTAAGTTAGAGATGGCATAAGGGCCAAATTTGATTAAGGTAGATAATAGCATTTTTGGAATGTAATATTTGAAGTTACTAAGATTTGATATCTAGGTTATAAGTGAATTTAATGTATCAACTTTGGGATTTGTTTATAAAGAGAAAATTGGAAAGGTGTGTTCTCATGCTTAAGGTATATTAAGATTGTTATAATGATTTTGGAGACTATAATTCTAAGGTAGTCATAATCTTATGGATACATTAGGAGTTATTATATGGCATAATGTATGAAAACGAGATATATGAGAGGATGTCATGGTTGAGGAAAGAGATCAATTTTCCTATGAGTAATTTCGAGGACGAAATGATTAAGGATATTAACCTCCAATAGTGGGGTGTATATGGGAACTCATACGGTCGTACCTCCACCTTGTTAACGCTAGTTTCGGGGTCGAAACTATTTTTAAGGGGGTAGTATTGTAATATCCCACTTAAATGAGAAGGGTAAAATGGTAATTTTAATTTGATAAAAATAAAAGTTATGAAATTTACTTTATTTCTTTTAGAGGAATAATTTAAATTTTCATGAACTTAGGTTCAAAGGTTGGGTTATGATAACTTTGTACAAATTTTCAAATGAGTAATAATAGTATGGTGTTGAAATAAATAAATAAGTATAATTATGAGTGTAATTTTAGAATTTTAAACAACAATAATAAATGTCATAAGAATTATTATGTTATCCGGGAAGGGATGAAATAATAAATGTCCTAAGTATATTATTTCTGTAAGCTATGAATGGCCTAAATTATGATTAACCTTATGTTAATTATAATTTATATAAAACTTATCAATTTTGACTTAGAATATTTAAATCAAGTTTAACAAATTTTCTTAAGAATTTAAGTAAGGTCAAATTCATAAGAATAATAACTTAAGCCTATTTTAACCTAAGGTAATTTTTTCTATAGTTTAATTTTGGGTTAACATAATAATATAAACTTAGAATATTAATAATATTAAGTTTGGGCAACTTTTGTAATTTGTCAAATATGGTGTGAGGGCATTTGTGCCACATTTCAAAATGTTGAGGGGCCCGACCGTAATAAGCCAAAAATAGTCTTCTCCTACCTCCAGCTCACGGCATAGCTCCATCAATGGCTTCCATGGTGGATTTCGACCTTCGTAGGATCCCGATTGGATCAATTACTCATTGGAAATTCAAGAGGGCCTTATCACGCACGTAATCCCTCATTCAATTGGATTGAATGTCGACGAGAATGGCGGAATTTGTCCACAATGCACCTCACATCGTTCTTGGACCCGATTCAAAGATTGGCAAAATTCGATTTAATTTGATTCAATTGGAGGGCTAGAAGCACGGGATCTTGTTGAGGAAATTTAAGGTTTCAAAAGCTGTGACAGGGAATTATATGTAACGGTTTGCCTTAAACCGGTTTATGTTGGTTTGCCTTAAACCGGTTTATGTTATTTTGTTCCCGGTTTTGTTTCAACCGGTTCGCTTTTAATTCCTTTTCAAAAAACGGTTTGAACAGTATTTAATTTGTTTCATTGTTGTGGCTTGGGCATCAATCAACAGAAGTTTTCATCTCTCTCAAAAACACTCTCTATCAATCTCTGATTTCCATCATCTTCGAGTTCTTCTTCTCCTTGCAGGTAACTCCTAGACTGGAATCACCAATTCTCGGATTCTCACTAAATTCCTGGGTTGGATTATCAATTACTGTTTCATTGGTATCAGAGCTTCATCGGTGCTGAGGACGAAGATTCATGGCAGAAACACGGCAACAAAGCCTCGTGGAGCTGAACAAGCAGGTAGAGGAGGTCAGGGTGAACTCGTTGCGTCAAGCTGAAGATACAGCGAGGCAATTTGAGGAGCAGAGACTCCATAGCCAAAATCTAGAAAAGCAGATGTCGGAGATGAAGGAGATCATGATCTCAATAGCAGCAAGGGACCGAGTTCAAGCATCTTCGTCGAAGGATCCAAGTCAGAACAGTCCATCGACTCCACTTTCGCAGCTTAACCCGCCACTTACGGATCCGCCAGATCCTCTCCGATCGGGGACCCCGATCGCAAATCGGCACCAGCAGGTTGCAACTGGTGGTAATCCGTTTCTTCCTGGCCCTCTATCGGCTAGATTGACTAAAATCGAGTTCCCCAAGTTCGATGGAACCATGATCCGAGAGTGGATCTATAGATGCGAGCAATTTTTCCTCTTGGATAGCACTGCTCCTGAGTTGAAGGTTCGTTTGGCATCTTTACATCTCGAAGGCAAGGCTCTATAGTGGCACCACAATTCTATTCGTAATAGGTATGACTAATTCCCTACTTGGCCTGAGTATATCATAGATATCGCTACTCGATTTGTTAAGCTATTTGATGACCCTCTGGTTGAGTTGGTTAGTTTGAAGCAATCTGAGGCTATGGATGAGTATCTAGACAAGTTTGAATGTGCTCTTACCAGATTAAGCTTACCAACCGCACATTCTCTAAGCATATTTTTGGCCAACATGTACCCACACTTACAGATGCATGTTCGTCAGTTTAACCCTACCACCCTTGTTGAAGCTGCGAGACTCGCCAAGTTGTATGAGTCATCTTTGTCCCTAGCCCCACAAAAATACCAAAAATCCTCTCAAAACACTTTCCAATCTTACAATCGACCTACTACAACACATTTCCCTAAATCTGTGCCTCTTTTACCTACACCTGAAACCCCCAAAACTCCACAAAGTTGATTCCCTTATACATCCCCAAAGTTGTTAACTGAAAAGCCTGCACGGAAGTATTCTTATGAAGAGATGCATTAACGCAGAAATAAGGGTTTGTGTATGTTCTGTGATGAACAGTATACCCCTGGGAACCATTTGAAGCACAAGAAGGGACATATATATGTTATGGAATGCGATGAGGATGTAGATGAGGATTCTGTGGCTTTAACTGAACTTGTGATTGATGACTCCTCTGTGGAAGAGATAGATTCACCTCAAATTTTTGTACATGCCTTGAGTGGGTCTGCTACTTTTAATTGTATGCGAGTTGTTGGGCAGTACAATAAAAGAAAAATTAATATCCTCATCGATCCTGGTAGCACTCACAATTTTCTAGATTTGGAGATTGCCAAGGCTCTGGGTTGCAGACTAGAAACAGTAAAGCCGATGCTTGTCGCAGCAGCTAATGGGAATAAGATGTGTTCATATTTTTCTTGTGAAAACTTTACTTGGTTGATGCAGGGGTATGAATTCAGCACTGCTGTCAGGACCCTCCCTCTCGAATGTTGTGACCTTGTCTTGGGAATTCAGTGGTTGACAGTAGTGGGACCAGTTTGGTGGGACTTTGTTAAGCTGAGAATGGAGTTTACTTACAAAGGGCTCAAGCATGTGATTAGGGGTGTTAACAATCCTAGCACTAAAGTAGTCAAGGACAGCAGTTTAAACAAGATTATGCTGCAAGGACCTCAAGTAGCTTTGCTTTAAGCATGTGCTTCTTCTACTGATGTGCAGTTCTGTCATATTTCATCTTCTGGTGGTGAGAACAATGATGAGTAGCTACATCAACTGTTATCTTCTTTCTCTGACTTATTTGTTGAACCCCAGTCACTACCCCCCTTCCGCGAAGGCTTCAATCACCAGATTCCTTTGCAAGCTGAAGCAAATCCCATCAGTAAGAGACCCTACATGTACTCCTCTATGCAGAAAGATGCCATAGAGAAACTAGTTCAAGACATGTTAGATCAAGGTATAATCCAATACAGCAATAACCCTTATGCCTCTCCAGTTGTGTTGGTGAAGAAGAAAGATGGGTCTTGGCGCTTATGTGTGGACTATAGGGGCCTTAATCAACAAACTGTAAAGGATAAATACCCCATTCCACTGTTAGAGGACCTACTCGATGAGCTTGGTGGTTCTAAGTATTTCTCTAAGCTTGACTTAAGGGCTGGCTTTCATCAGCTCCGAATGGAACCTAGTGATGTCTACAAGACTGCCTTCAAGACTCACTCTGGTCACTACGAATATTTGGTCATGCCTTTTGGCCTGACAAATGCACCTTGCACTTTTCAGAGCCTAATGAATCATGTCTTTCGGGCCATCGCAAGGAAATTTGTTTTAGTATTGTTTTATGACATAATGGTCTACAGTGCTTCCTGGAGTGACCATTTACAACATCTTCATGAGGTTTTCCTCATCCTCCGACAGCAGTAACTGTTCCTAAAGACTTCCAAATGCACATTTGGGGCCACTACAGTTGAGTATCTCGGCCATTTTATTTCTGCTACAGGTGTGAGTACAGACAAGCTGTGACAGCTTGGCCTACTCCTACTTCACAAAAACAGCTTCATAGCTTCCTGGGCTTGGCCAATTACTATCGACGGTTTATCAAGGGATATAGTTTAATTGCAAAGCCTCTATCGACCCTCCTCAAGAAGGATGGCTTTTCTTGGAATGACTCGGTTGCTACTGCATTTTCTAACCTCAAGGCCGCCCTCTCTTCCGCACCTGTTTTGGCTTTGCCGGACTTTGACAAGACATTCATCGTTGAAATTGATGCTTCTAATCTGGGCATAGGCGCCGTGCTTATGCAGGATCATCATCCTATCAATTTCATCAGTCGCGCGTTGGGACCTAGACATCATGCTTTGTCAGTTTATGAGAAAGAACTCATGGCTGTCGCCCATGCTGTTCAGAGCTAGAGTTCATACCTTACCCATCGTCCTTTTGTTATCAAAACTGACCAAAAAAGCTTGAAATACTTGCTCGAGCAGCGGGTTACTACACCTTTTCAGCACATGTGGCTGTCCAAATTGATGGGCTATTCCTACGAAATTTAGTACAAGCAGGGGCACTGAAAATGTTGTTGTAGATGCTCTCTCCAGAGTCACGGGCTCTCAATTGCTGCATATTACCTTGTCTCAAGCTCACCAAGGTTTCTACGACTCCCTCCAATCTTTGTGGCAATCTGACCCTTTTCTACAGAAGATTATTACAGAATTGCAGGTTGATTCTCACTCGCACCCTCAGTTTACCTTTGTCAACGGGGAGCTGCGACGCAGGGGCAAGCTTGTGGTTGGCAACGATCCTCAAGTAAATCTGCATATTCTGCGCTGGTTACATGATTCTGCTGTGGGGGGTCATTCGGGACGTGATGCTACACTCTATCGTGTTAAGTCCCTATTCTACTGGCCTGGAATGAGTAAAGAAGTGCACCAATACATTCAAAATCGTGACATCTGCCAGCGCAATAAATATGATGTCTCGGCTCGACCTGGCCTGCTCCAACCACTTCCCATACCGTACGGCATCTGGCAATCCATCAGTATGGATTTCATTGAGGGGCTTCCCCCATCTTTCAAGAAGCACACTATTCTGGTTGTTGTTGACCGCTTTAGTAAAAATGCGTACTTCTTGCCCCTATCTCATCCCTACACTGCTATGGATGTTGCTCAACTCTTTCTGGACCACGTATTCAAGCTCCATGGAATGCCTCAAACTATAGTGAGTGACTGCGATCCAATTTTCCTCAGTGACGTTTGGCGCAAACTCTTCCGCATCCATGGGGTCGATCTCACCTTCTCCAAGGCTTACCATCCGCAAACTGATGGTCAAACCGAGATCACCAATAAGACACGTGAGACTTACCTTCGATGTATGGCCGCTGATGCACCCCATACCTGGAGCAAGTGGTTGCCACTTGTCGAGTGGTGGTATAATACTACCTACCACTCAGCTATCAAAACCACCCCCTATGAAGTTCTTTATGGGCAACCGGCTTCCATTCATCTTCTTTATTTACCAGGGGAAAGCAAGTCTGCCCTTGTCGATCATAGCCTTCAAAAGAGGGAAGAGATTGTGAATATGCTGAAGTTTCACATCCTGCGCGCTCAGAATCGCATGAGGCAAACTGCGGATTTCCATCGGTCCCCTCGCTCTTTCAAAATTGGGGATCATGTCTACCTCAAATTGCAACCATACCGCCAGCACTCTCTAAAGACTCGTCTTCCCCACAAGCTCACTCCTCGTTTCTATGGTCCCTTTCCCCGTGGTGGACAAGATTGGAGAGGTTGCCTACAAGCTCCAATTACCTTCCTCCGCTGATATTCATGACGTCTTCCATGTCATCCAGCTTAAACTCTATATCAATCTCGCTACTCTCAGTTCCAACCTTCCTCAGTACATGATTGATGTTGGACAGTTCAAAGAGCCTGAAGCTATCCTTGACAGAAAGATTGTGAAGCGCAGCCACAGCATTGCTACCAAGGTACTTGTGCAGTGGAAGGGGTATGATCCTGACCAGGCCACGTGGGAGTTCTATCAAGACTTCATCAGCCGGTTTCCAGAATTCGATCCTTGTGGACAAGGATCCTCTGAATGAGGGAGTATTGTGACAGGGAATTATATGTAACGGTTTGCCTTAAACCGGTTTATGTTATTTTGTTCCCGGTTTTGTTTCAACCGGTTCGCTTTTAATTCCTTTTCAAAAAACGGTTTGAACAGTACTTAATCTGTTTCATTGTTGTGGCTTGGGCATCAATCAACAGAAGTTTTCATCTCTCTCTCAAAAACACTCTCTATCAATCTATGATTTCCATCATCTTCGAGTTCCTCTTCTCCTTACAGGTAACTCCTAGACTGGAATCACCAATTCTCGAATTCTCAATGAATTCCTGGGTTGGATTATCAATTACTGTTTCAAAAGCCCTATATAAACCCCCTCGATTGACCTCTCAATCCATCCAATTTCATCAAGCTTCCTCTAGAACCCAAAAACCCGAAACCTTTGTTCCTCTGTAAAACTCGAGAGTGTTAAAGCTTTACTTTCGCAATTACCTACACCTATAGGTTCGTCTATAATTGCACTACAAAAACCCCATCCTTCCATTGCCGTATATCAACCACCGCCGCCCAATTTCACCCTTTTCCGACGAGGTGTCAAGAGGCATTCCAGTGAGATTTAGGTTTTAACCCCAATTCGCGATTTTTATGTATTCTCGATTATTTTTGGCTTGATCTTGGTTAAATTACTTAATCCAGATTAGTGAAAAATATTTTAGGATTAATTTGATTTTATGAAAATTAAAATTACATAAATTTAAATTGTTATAATATTATCTTATATTATGAATGAGTAAATTATGACTATTCATTTAGATAATATTTTGACCTAGTAAATTTTAGGATTATAATAAATTATTTTATTAATTTATTTATGATATAATTATTAGAATATACGACTAATTAATTTTAATAGTATAAATAATCGTTCTAACGAAAGCCTTGAAATTGATTTATTTATGAGTTAAATAAAAACAATTAGAAACCGAGACATTGTATCCTTCAAATTGTGATATTGAATAAATTATCTAATAGAATTTATTCATTTTGTATGATTTGGATACGTCTCAGAATTGCGTTTGGAACGGGAATAAAGCAGGGAGCCATTTTGTTTTTCGAAAACAACCATCTCTGAAATGCCGTTCATCTTCTTCGTGATTCAAGGCAAGTGGGAAGTTCTCTCTTGCTAATTTATTCCATATTTCCTTAATTGACAATTAATATGTTGTCTTAATTAAGTTGGGATAAATATTCTTAATTTCTCGTTTGGGAACTTGTATGTTAAAATGAACCTTTTTATTAGGTTGTACATATGCTAGCTATAACCCTTATATATATATTATAGGGTGTTAGATAATAATTGGTGTGGATTGTTGTGCATTGGTGTGGATATAATTGCTAGTTAGCACGAGTATTCGTAGGAACGTTATTACCTTGCGAGGTTTAGCTGTTTCTTTATAACTTGGTATTAGGAGGACAATTTCCCTAATACTTTTGGTCATGACCTACCCTTATTTTATATAAGTGGTGGTGCACTTAGCTAGTGCCGAAATTCAGGATTCATCCCATGTTATATATCTCATTGCGAGATTGGTGTGGATTAAAAGCTTTAACGTAAATGCGCGTTTTGAAATTATATAAGATAAGTGTCGTTTTGCACATAATTAATATATCCTCGGGCGAGAAGTACAATGTGAAACCCGCCCGGTCTCTTGTCTAAAGTAAGTCCCCTTTCCAATCTGGATTCGCATTATGCGGTGAGGTTGGTCGAGGACCCAAATATTCAACGAGGCGTTTTAAAAATTTGTGTGATAATGTTCCCAAACAAATTCATGTAATTTCTCATAAGACTCAATTCATTGGAGTTTTCTCTTTAAGCATATCTCTTCATTCTTTTCAGTAGAAGTCTATAGTCATATACTATCGAGTTTTATTCGAGAAACTAGGGTAGTGACTATAAACGACTACAAGAACCAGTCTGTTATAACTCTTGCATAGTCTTTCATTAGACTAACCAACCATTTCTATTCCCTGCATGGTTGGCTGGTGTCATCCGTCCTATACGGCACATCAGAGGTTGGTTCCCGACGATTTGAAGTAATCGATCGAAGACGAAGGCTTACAGTTGAAGGTTGTGTCTTAAGTAGTAATGATTTATAGGTATGTGTTTTGAAATAAATGTAATGCTTATATAACTTAGTTATGTAATTAGGGTTTCTTTAGAAAGGCTTCCGTTGTAATTTAAAAAGTCTTGCACTGTAATTTCATTTGTTGTAATACCATCCTTCTCAATTTGCGAGAGGAGCTTTAATAATAGTATTGAGTTTCTTTATACAAAAGTATTCCGCTACTATGTCATTATTTAATGTTTATTTATTTAAGAGTAATTGTTCCGATTAAATCCTATGGTGGCTTTGGACTTTACAGTCTGAGGTCACTGGCGTGTGGCACTACCGATATAAGTCGGAGGTGTTACAAAACCCTATAGATTGATATAAAATTTGGACCAAAACGATCCCGAATCGGATCTCAATTTCCATAGAAACCAAAAAACGTGTTCGGGTATATCTTGTTGCCTTTTTGGGTTAAATTCGATCTTGTTTGGGCATGAATCTACCCAATTCTAGTGTGTATGTGCAAGATATAGTGTTACCTAAATTGCCCAAGGGTTAATCTTCAAAAATGCACAAATTTTGGTACCCAAATCCTCCATGGAAGGAAACTTGCCATGTATGGAGGTGGGAGGTTGAAGACAACCCACTTTTAGGGTAATTACACATGACCCCCAAGGTTTTGGCCTAATTGTACATTTTGCCCAACTTTCTAAAGTTGTGGAAAAATTGCCCTTATTTCACTTTTCAAAAATGCTAAAAATTATCCAAACTTATTTATTTAATTATACTAAGCTTATATAATTATTTTAACCCAAAATTAAGATGTAGGAAAATTAATTTAGGTTAAAATTAAGCTTAAGTCACATCTTCTTATAAAATTAACCATATTTAAATCTTGATTAACACTTTGTTAATCTTAATTCAAATAATCTAGGTTAAAATTGATAAGTTTATTTAAATTTAAATTAACACAATGTTAGAAAAAAATTAAATAAACCCATAACTTAACATTGTAACAACTTAAGTTAAAAATCTCTAATCTATTTCCCTTTTTGGAATAATGAAATAAATACTAAAATTCATTTATTAGAAATAGAGTTGAGAATTACATAAATACCCTTAATTAAAAATGAGGGATATTACAAAGCACACACCCAAAAACAATAATGTAACTTAAGCACTCATTTTTGTAAGAGAAACGTAGTTATAAAATGGATCGAGCATGCAAGTGATAGAGTAGTAACACTAGTATTTATAGTCAAAAGGAGTGAACCAGTTAAGGAAAGTAGAGTTAAGCTGAAGAGTTGGAAAGAAACACATGTGATAAAGGATTTTGACCATCACTCGGAGGAGAGGGCGATTCTAACACCAACAACCAAGCATCACCGTGAACCACCAACGAAGAGACTCATCAATCAGGGTAGCTGGGGTGATCGCCATACTTTCCAAAAATTCTGGTGAGCAATACACAAGCCCATAATAGCTACCAACCCTAGACACTTTGAGAGAGAAATATGAAAGAAGCGGTCGTCGACCAAAGCATATTGAGTGATCTTCACACTTAATCAGATAGAGAAGGGAGATTATGATCCCCAAGAAGGACGAAACTTTGGATCTTTGTACATCTCCACACATCAGAGAGGGGATACTTTTAATGTTGAATCCAATCATGCATAAAATCAAATCTAAGCTGCATAAATTGAGAAAGCTTTTGAGAGAAAGAAGTTGGAATGCAACAGAGATTTAATTGGTAAGGGTTTGGAGATGATGGTGGCGCTGAGCTAGGGTTAAGGAGAAAGGAGAAAGAAAGAGAGTGTTTTTAAAGATAGGGTTTGAATCTATTTTACAAACTTTATGTTCGCGTATAATAAGCAGATCTAGAAGTTTTTATGGGTTGTACTTCTCTGAAAACTGTCACAATTTTAATCATGTAGCTCTCCCTAGAATACTCTACTCTAAATATTAAGACCAAAATATGTATTATTTGATGTAAATATAACACATCTAGTATGTTTTCTTTTATGAGGACAGTATGTTGTTACTTACAAACAATACAACAACAACAACAACAATCGACCCAGTAATGTCCCACCAACGGTAGGGTTTGGGGGGTCCAGATGTACGCACCCATACCCCGAACTAGTTCGAGAGGGTGTTTCCCGATAGACCCAAAAGAGACTGACACACGTACAGAAAATAACCAAAACTAGAACCAAAACCAAAAACCATAGAGCCACTTCCTAGAAATCGAAGAGGGTGTTACTTATAAACAATGTGAAATTAAAATTTCACAAAATTATATGTGATTAGTTTTCATTATTTTGCTGAGTTTTTGGCATGTGTCATTGTCAATTTAATGTTATGTTAATTATTCGACTATACTAGAAATCGAAGCCCGTGCTTCGCACAGGCCATTTATTTTAGCTAAAGAAAAAATTTAGATGTAGACTTAAAATTCTCATAAATGCCAAAAGATGTAGACTTAATTTAGATGTAGCAGTCCCAAAACAGATAATAGCTTATAGATGAAAATGTTAGATGCTCATTTTCACCCAAACATGCAAACATAAAACCAGAAAATAGGTCTCAGCATACACAGATTAAAAACTCAAATCTCAACCTATAAGACAATAATGTGATATAAAATGCCACCAAAAGAGCTACAAGTTACACATTTTCACATCATCCATGATGCAACAGGAAGAAGTATGAGTGACATCATGAAAAGCATACCATTCCACATGCTTCCTCCACACATATCATCCCAGAAACATGATCCCATACCTGCATTTTAATTAAGATGCACAGTAAACAAAAAGAGGTATAATATTAATTGGAAATTGCTAATATTAACAGGATTTATTCTAGGATTTCCAACCGAGTGGAATTGCTAATATTAACATGTAATTGGAAATCCTAGAATGGGAGGCAGAAGACGAAGACGTTCAGAGGTATAATTTTTCCTTTGATTCTTGAATCAAACAAATATGATCGTAAGCCTATTTTAGTCCTAGAATTGGAATTCGCATCTCTGTCAACACTAGTGTGTACAACTGAAGATTTTGTTAGTAAAACTCCATGAAAACAATCTCAATTCGCAACTCAAACATGAAGTAATACAAAGTTGGAAAACATATAGAAGATCTGTCAAAGAAAATAGATTGTATATAGATAAAGATTGTGCTAGTAAAACTCTAGAAAAACAAGTTATTCTTGAGTTTATACACTCAAGAATAACTTTTAAGGACCAATTTAGGACCTCCGATATACACATCCTGGCGGAGGAAAAAAAAACTATGTACTGCTTCATTACCATAGCCGACACCAGAAGAAGAAAAACTTGTGTTGGGCAGAGAGGGCTATAGTGTAGCACGAACTTGCTTCTCAAACATGGCCTGGATGCTTCCGGTGCACACGCTTCGTTCTACTCCTCCATCAGTCATTTTGGTAATCATGTGCAAACCCAATTCTTAAAATATTATTTCAAAATTTGAATTCATGTATAAGAAAAAAAATGAATTAAAAACCTACCTCCTGAACTGGCTTGTCATGATCTTTTGGGTTGACGGACACCATGCATCCAAACTTTGTTGTTGTAAACCAAGAAACAGAACATGTAAGAGCTCGAATTCGAACAAATTAGGGTTAGAAATCATCAATAGAGTTCGAATTTTAGCTCAAACCTTGGACCTGAACGTGCAGCCGAAGGACGAAGAAGCCGGGTCGGGAGATTCGAAAATGGCGAGTGTCTCGTCGATTGCGCCGGTAGCCATTCTCTAACCACGTAATTCCATGAATCTCAACCTTCTCCTCAGCAACCACCGGAAGCACCTCCACCGTCGCAGTCGTTACCTTCTTCCTACCCCGACCTCTACCACCGCCGGTATTGTTCGCCCTAGCAGCAGGCCTCCGTCCCTGTCCCCTGGCGTTATTCTTCGGTGCTCCTTGACCTTCTATCCGGCTTCTTCTTCAAAAATTAGGGCTTACAGATATGATTGTGCTAAACCTAAGAGGAAGAACTGCATTTGAACAAGGCTGCCAAATTAGGGCTTATAGATGAAGGACTATGTTTTTGCTTATACTTAATTGCTTATACCTAAAAGGAAGAACTGCATCTGAATGGTTGTTTCTGATCCTCACCACTCGTGAAATCCTCTTCAGACGCGATCTCTTGCGACACGGCGACGTTTTGTGATGAAGATCACGACCCCGTGACCACCCAGGCTGGCAGATCGTCGCAGTCGGGCTCATGGATCCGGTCGTCGAGTCAGCCACCGCTGTCAAGTATAAGAGGGGCGATGAATTGATTGAAGAGACCGATTGCTCCACTTTGTTGAATGAATTTGAAGAGGGCCTCTATTAAGACGCCCCAATCTGTTATTGTTTGCCTCTCGCCATTCTCGGCATCCTCTAGGTGCTTGTAAATCTCTATAGGATCAAGTGAAGCAACAGATCTGTTCTTGTCCGTGGAAGAAGCCATGGTGTAGAGACGGGAGCAAATGGAAGTCAGTAAATCTGATGTTATGGCCAACCGTATTTATAGGCGCAAGGATGAGGAACACCATTGATGTAGGTGTAGGTGAAAGGTCAATCTTTTACTTCATTTCATGCCTCTTCATCGTCCCTACTTAATTCTCTTAATTAAATGGAGGTAGGTGTAGGGTTTAACTTTGTTTGAACGTTAGCAGATGGTTAGCACATGCTTGTTGGGCCAAATGTTACAATTAAGGCCAAGTCTCGGATTGTTTTTCTAAATTTCCCTTAACACCTCATAATCTTGTTGGGCCCAAAATGCTAATCCGACTGGCCCATATATATATATATGTATTTCAATAATGAGTGCTTGAAGGAGAGCATTAAAGTGGGCAGAAAGCCAACTTTTAAGTATATATTGATGATTGATGATTTTAGAAAGTAGTCAATGTGTTATTTTTTTGGCTTGTGAAGTGTAAATAAGAGAACTCCACTTTAAGATTACCCATCACGTGATGGCTCAGTGATAGAAATCTTGAGGGAAATTCGGAGGTCCCCATTGTTTGGCATGAGTGAGGGTCCTTAGGGTTGGTTCCATTGGTTTAAGAAGCCTAGTACAATTGGGAAAAATATATTAGAAGTGGTCTAAGTGAAGGGGGGCATGGAAAAAGTAAAAAGAAAGTTAGCCAAAGCTGTAGAAGGGTGTCAAACTTGGGTTTCATGGTAGTAATAATGAGTGTTTTATCGGTTGAACCATTTTTTTCCTGTAATTATAAGCCCTTTTTTACAAATGAGACCTTATATTTTGAAGGCCTTGTTTAAAATAACTCTTTGGACACCATAAAGACCGACCTTGATCTCCTTGTGCGGCCGAATGTGGATTAGGTGGATGTTCAATTGAGCTTCACAAATAATTTCAACTAGACAATGGCACTATTAGCTCACCGAAGATTTATTGTTAATTTTGCAATATATGGGCCCGTTTGGCTCAAAGAGATTGTAAATTATTATAATATTATATTTTTTTTATACATGGCAAACAGAAGATAACCTTAGTGGAAGGAATACCCAAATCATCATAACATATAATTTTTACAAGCGTCTTACATGCTAGATGAAAACTAGAATTACAACATAAAAATTGAAGGCGAGATCAAAACAATTGATCACGTGGAAGGTGTGGAGCAATGTAATCCATGATAGTACTACAAAGAAGAATAAGAGAAACGTTTCTTGTAGCCATGAAGTCTGCAGCTCTATTATTCTTCTTGTAACAGTGATGAACATGAAACTCAATAAAATATTGTAAAAGTAATTTAAGTTCATGAATGTAGGAAAAATTTCTCACGGAATTTTCCAAATCCCTCTAATCGCATTTATAATTGATAAGTTATCCCCTTCAAGGACTAAATACCTAATATTAAGGGAAATAGCCCTATGAATACTCTCTAAGGCAGCAAGGCCCTCAACTTTAAGTGGAGAGAAGCATATAATCTGCTTCCTATCTAAAAAGGCAACCTCTCCAAAATGGTTCTGAAAGATAATTCCAATATGACTGGAAGAATTATCTTTAACAGATGCATCAAAGTTTACTGTAGCTATGTTAGCATGTTGTTGATGTGAATTGCTAAAACTTATTGAATATCTATGATTCCAAATACTCGACCATAGAAATAAAATAGGGTGAATGTTCTTATTGTTAGAATGAAAGTAATGCATGTTAGACCAGAAATCATCTCCTGAATAAATATTATATTGCTGGCCAGTATAAATTTGATGTTGTTGTATTAAACTAAGAGTAAAGTGACATTCAAAAAAGATATGATTGGAATCTTCCGAAGCCACATTGCAGAGGACACAATGTGAAGGAACCCTGGAAAAATGTCTATTAAGACATTTTGTAGTAGGCAGAGAATTAGAGTGTCTTCCAAAGGAAATTTTTGATCTTAGGAGGAATATTTTATTTCCAAATCCAAGTTGGGAAGTCATGTTGATGAGGAACAATAGAGTTATTATGAGTAAAGGATCATGCACTTTTAACAAAAAAATTGCCATCAATAGAAGGTATCCAAATAAGTTTATCATTTATTTGAACACATGGAATATAAATTTTCAAATTTTTATTAATGATATGGCAAGGAAGGAATGTTGTAAAGCAACAATATCCCACTTCTTATCCAAAGTTATGAATTAGGAGACTATAGTATTGAGGTATAATAATATTATCTTTGAAAAGAAGAATTTTGAAATTGTGTGTAAATAGGAGAGGAAAAGAGAATTCTAGAACAAATGGACTTTAAAAATAGCTTATGGGTATTAGTGGGTCAAACAAAACTAGTTGCTTTTAATATATTAGAAGAGCTTATAATATACAATATCATGTGTCTTGAAAAAAACCTATATCACTTTGTCAATATGTCTCATGAGATGATTTTTAAGTATCTTTAGTGTCATTGGAAAAAAATAAAAATATCAATCTATCATTTCATAGTATGATTTGAATACGAACAATCTATTCCTACATATATAAAATTGAGTGATGGTCACATTTGTTATTTCATTATACATTTCATTATACATGATGTTTCTATATAATTATCAGAAGAAAAAAGCAAATATTTGTATTTAGCTTAATGGTTTGGGAGTTTAAAAATAACCTATAAGCCACATATCATAGGTTCAAACATTAGCAACAACTTTTGTCCATGTCCTTTTAACTAATTACAAGTATATTATATTATTGTTATAAGGCAAAAGATCTAGTGAGGATGTGTGTTGAGGAGAGAACCGAGAACGACCCATAGTTGTTGGATCACAAGAAATCAACGTTCTAGGTCGTGCGTTCATTAAATGGGAAAGTTTCGCTAAATTCGGCATGACTTTTATGCTAAAAAAATGGATTTTTGGATACACACAGTACATATGTGTACATATGAAATACACTAGTGTATGCAAATGAAATACACTATCGTGTGCATATGAAATAATCTATGATGTGAATATATAAAAACCCATACATTCATATGGAATAAACTATGTGTGCATATGAAATACACTATCGTGTGCATATGAAATAATCTATGTGTGCTGATGCGGGGTCAGCCGCGGGGTGCCCGATCTTGACGCCAAGTGACTCGGTTGAAGATGGAGAGTGAAGACACACGAAATGCAACAATGGTTAGCAAGCGGAAACGACACACAAACAAAGAAAAGGAAAGAGATAGAACCGAATAGGGGGCACTGATAGAACCCTTGGGGCTGGGCACACCAAAAACCTAACCTGTGATACCCCGTATTTTTGTAAGGTTATTTTGGGAATTATGGAATTTTCCCGAGTACCCGTTGTGCACGTCGGATTTAATTCAGGTAGCTTGAGACATTCTGTGATGTGCTCTGTATCTGTAATATTTTTCTCAGTGAAATAATATACAGACATCATGCCTTGGATTTTAATTGTCGTTCGCATACGATAATTGTTATCCCGGCTTAATGTCATGTTCGTTCAAAGCTGAACGGGCGGGAAAAAGGTGTCACGGCGACCGCCGTAAAGTCGCGGCGACCGCCGTCGTGAGACCCAAGCACGGCGACCGCCGTAAAGTCACGGCGCCCGCCGTCCCAACGCTCGAGGAGGCAGCTGGTGTGTCATGCCACGGCGACCGCCGTAAATTACGGCGCCCGCCGTAATGGCAGTCATCGTTGTCTGGCAGTCCTTGCCCGATGGTCGTCAGCGCGATTTCCGGCGAGCGCCGAACTAGCTGTAGGCCCATCTTCTTCGTGCTCCAGACGCTTTGGCTATAAAAGGGGGTGTTGGGGGAGAGATTTGAGCCATCCCAAACACCGAACCTCTGCCAAAATTGCCTCTCGCCGGAGTTGTGCCTTCGCCGGAATTTTTGAAGGTCTCGCCGGTGTTGCTTTGGTGTGGTTCATGAGTGCCTTTGTGAAGCTTTTGGTTAGCCTTGGAGGTTAGAAGCCAAAGCTAGTCGAAGGAGGCTGAACCGCTCGTGTTTTTGGGTGAGTTTTCTCTCGTTTCAGTCGGCCGTGTTCTTCACGGCGACTGCCGTGATGAATACGGCGACCGCCGCCAGTGCCCAGAACGCCTTCGTGGCTTTGGCTTGGTCGGTTGTCGTCGTGGCGTCTTTCCTTTCGTGTTCTTTCGCCGTGTTTAGATTCGTACTGTTTATGTCGGATCTAACTTAGGGTTCCTTTTATGGGTCGACTTGAAGGTTGTTGTGCTGTCGGAACTATACCGTATCGAGCCCGGAATCCAGTGACGTCTTTAGACTATTCTGCGGAGTAAGGCAAGTGGCGGTTCACTCTTGCTCTTTCGTTCCATATTTACATTAATTATCAGTAGTTTATCTGAGTAATTAATTTGGAATGAATATTCTGTTTGTCTGGAAACGGTTTTGATAAACTGTTTTGAAAATCATATAATAGGTTGTATATCTGTTAGAACAACGCTATTATCTGTGATTGCCTTTCGGGCCTTTATGTGGATTTATCCTGTAAATGTTGTGGTGCTGTAACTGTTTAGTTAGCACTGTTAGATAGGAACGTTACTCGGACTCTGTCCAGTCGTTTCTTTATAATCTGGTATCGGGATGGCTCGTCCCCATCTGGTACTATTCTATAATCATGATCGGTCTCTTACACATGTGTGTAGAGACAGGACACTTAGCTGGTGTCACAAATCTTTCGGTATACGTCACTCTCGACGAAACGTATACTAAGATGTGTCGTCCCACTGGTGGGGTACACATGTAAAAGTCTATACGTGATGTGTGTTTTTGAAACATAAATCAGATAAGTGCTACCTTGACGCACATAATTAATACACCTTGGGCGAGTAGTGCAGCTAAGTTCAGTGCAGTTAGGAAAACTCGTCTTGACTTGAATGTAGTACGTTCTCTTTCCAATCTGGATTCGCTGTAGGCGATGAGGTTGGTCGTGAACCGAAGCATCTCAGTCAATTTTAAATCATTGTTGAATGATTCTGTAATATTCCAGATTTGTCATTACTTCCTTAAAGACTCAATTCCGTTGGAGTGTTCTTTCAAGTCGATTTCTGTGAAGATTCAGTCTTCCAGAATCTTCTCTTGTGCATACCTCTTGTTTATTCCAGTAGGAATATGATGGTTGACTACCGTTATCGGTTATTATCCGAGAAGTGATGAGTCTAACCTAATATGACTGCTTCGAACCAGTCTGCTTTGTACCCTTGCTAGTCTATTCAGTTAGACTAACCAACCAATGTTTTCCCTTGCATGGTTGGCTGGTGTCATCCGTTCGATTCGGCACATCAGTTAAGAAGTAGCTCAGAAGATTAGAAGGACTATGGAGTCGGCGGTGGTTTTTGAATGTTTTAATTATTTCTTTAATCAGGTTATGATCCTTTGGACAATAACTCCGATTGTAACTTACTTTCTTAGTCTTCCGCTGTGTTTGGTTTAAACTATGTTTTGACCTATTCGGGATTGGGTTGTAATCCCGTAACTCTCATTTTCCTTGACAATGTTATGTTTTGGAATTTAATGCTTGATCTTTGTATATCAATTGCATTTCATAAATTGTATTTATTTGGTAAAGCCTTGGGTGATCTCGGTAAGGAACACTGGGGTCACTGGCGGTAATACCTTTCCAAAAGGGTTAAGTTTTGGGGGTGTTACAGTTGTGGTATCAAAGCAAAAAGTTTTTAAAACGGGTTTGGGATTTTATAAATCATTTATCCGTTTTTTTTGAAAATGCTTTAAGAGGGCTCTGAATTTTCATTCTGAAAAAATTTTAAAACACCGTTCATAGTCATGTCTTCTTTATAGTCTGATATAGTAAGCTTGTTTCTATGTCTAGAAAGACTAATTCCTTCCTTATTGTTCGATAGGATGGGTGTCTGCTTTTCTATTGGTAGGGGGTCGGAAGACGCCAAGTCGGATCAGCCGTGGCTAGGTTTTCCGTTACCTCAGCGATGTTTCGAGGTTGGAGGCCCGAGTAGCCCACCCGAAGACGTCAAGCACGTTCTCCCCGAGTCAGTTGTCCTTGTAGCTAGGAATGCTATGGTCCCTAGACCTGCACCTGTGCCGCCACCAAGGGTGGAGGAAGTACGGGAATGGGAGCAGGAAGATGAGTTATCAAGGTACGAACAAGGGGTTTACCAAGACGACTTTCTGCTGGGACCAATTCCCGAGGAGATCGAGTACGAAGACGAGGAAGAGGAGATGCTAGAGGTAGATCCTGTCGAGGACAAGGATATGATCGAGGATGATTCCGAGGATGAGGATCCCATCGAGGATGATCCCGAGGATGAGGATCCCATCGAGGATGATCCCGAGGAAGAGGATCCCATAGAGGATGATCCAGAAGAGGATCCAAAGTTGGACCTTGGAGGGCAGATTCAGGAGCCCGGTATAGGATTGTCACCAGTGCCAGAGTACGCACCCATGTCAGAAGCTGATTGGGAGGCACTGTATACCGAGTACGGTATTGGGAGAAGTGACAGAGAATCTCAGCCTATCCCTACTCCAAGGAGATAGAGGTCGGAATCCGAGCTGCAGGAGATTCTCTGCCAGAGCGAGGTAATCTCCGCAGAACAGCAGCGTCAGAGGGATGAGCTGATCGCCAGTACTCAGAGGAGGGCTGGAATAAGAGGACCAGTCATGGACGACCCATACTTTACCATGACTGAGCTAGGACTATGTGCTTCAGGGTTAAGCAGGGTGCGAAACCCATCGCCAGAGCTCGATGGTGAGCCTAGCCCGAAGAGACCATGCACGAGTAGCCAGTCGTATGGGAGACGTTTTGGAACGCCTTGAGGAGGAGTGGCGTTGCCTATCGTAGTAGTTTCGTTTCTTAGTATTCCAAGTTGTACTTTGTGTAATATTTCAGTATTGCGGCAAGTACTCTGAGAAACACTTATATCTTCGAGCAGTGTTGTCCTAACGCTCGAATGATAAACTTATGCGTAACTTGTGTAAGAATTCGAAGGTTCATCTATAAAATACCAAGTTGATCTATTCTGAGTAATTTATTTACGTTAGTATATTGCATAAGTATATTGCATAATATTAATGTATTGAATGCTTGGAATTTGATCGGTAAATAGATGGTGAACCCAAGAAGCACGAGGAACTCGACTCGAGCCGGTGCTGGGACTAGCCAAAATCCCAGGCCAGCAGGAAGAAGTGTTCAGGATGAACACGAGTCTGAGTCTCGCGTCCAGCAGAGGCGTGAAGGTCAAGATCAGACCCAAGCGCCGACGCTGTTTGACGCTGCAGCTGTTGAGGCAATCCGTGAGATCGTGATACATGCTATTACAGATGTCTTGAGACCAAGTGCGCCTCAAGCACAAGAAGTGCCTATTCACGCAGCGGTTCCTGATGTTGTGGAACCCAGAAACCCTGTGATTCAGGAGACTGCCATTAGGGCGAGGGACAGCTATGGTCGCGCTCTTAAGACCATTACTTCCATGAGACCCGACTGCTATAACGGGAAAGGGGAGCCAGTGGCAGTGACTCATTGGTTCTCCCATATGGAGAGGCTGTTCAGGAACGTGGAGTGTACGGAGGCCGAGAAGGTCCATATCGCGTCTCTTCAGCTGAAGGAGGAGGCTAGCGAGTGGTGGGAGAGCACTGGTTTGGCTGAGAGCCCAATGTTGACTTGGTCGATGTTCAAGACCAAGATGGTTGATCGCTTTTTCTCTCGTGCTATGAGAGAGGAGAAGCATAAAGAGTTCTTGTACCCTCAGACTGATGGTCTGAGAGTGACCGAGTTGGCATCTAAGTTCAACCATCTTCTACAGTACACCACTGCCGAGATCACCAGCGAGGCTCAAAAGATCTGGTACTTCCACGAGTGGATGAATCCGGATATCAAGCCATTAATGGTGCACCACACATGCTCTACCTTGGAGCAGTATGTGGATTGTGCCTATAAGCTGGAGGTAACTCTCGAGGAGTCGACCAAGAGGCGCAACCGACAGAAGTCGATGCAGAATCAGAACCAGGGAGGTGGTTTTAAGTGCCATGCGCCACCGTCTAACTTCGCCAAGTCCGGCCGAGCTAAGACGGAGATGACGCAAGGGGGGTCGACTCAGCAGTCAGGGCATACCAGGAGTTCAGTTCAGTGTTATAACTGCGGTACTGCTGGGCACAAGAGCACTGAGTGTCGGAAGGAGAGGAGGCCATGCTTTGGGTGTGGACGTGATGGTCATCTGCAAAAGTTTTGCAAGCAGGGGAAGCAGAAGGGAGTAGAGTCGCAGCAAGGGTCAGTTCATCAGAGCAACCGACCTAGGTTTAAGCCTGCCGAGACTCCTAGCCCTTTAGTGCAGACGACTGCTCAGAACAGGGGAAAGGCCCCAGCTGCTTCTGGAAGTCAGGGCCAACGCTTGTACGAGATGCGTGAGGCAGATGGACCCAACGCTCCGATTGCTCAAGGTACTCTATACCTTCACTCTACTTCAGTGTGCATTCTGTTTGATTCTGGTGCTACGCATTCCTTTATTTCGGATAGCTGTGTTAGCAAGTTAGACTTAGTGTGCAATGATTCGTGCGACCCTTTCGTCGTTAATCTTCCTAATGGAGAACGTTTGGTGGGAACCAAGCATTTGTCCGACTTTCCGATTACTATTCAGGGTAAGGAATTCGAGGCAGATTTAATCTGCATAGCCATGGCTCCATACGACATTATTCTCGCTATGGATTGGCTGACGCGTCACAAGGCGGTGATTGACTTCAGTTCAAGAACGGTGACGGTGTCATCCGGGGGCCAATTCGTGTGCAAGTTCAAAGGTCGAAATGACGCTGATAACGGCAAGCTGATCAATGCGATGGCTGCGTTTAAGCTACTATGACAAGGATGTGTCGGGTACCTTTGCTACTTGGATTCGCCTGAGAAGGATGGACCTGAGGTTCTTGATATTCCTGTAGTTAGGGAGTTTTCGGATGTCTTTCCGGAAGAAATTCCTGGATTACCCCCAAATCGTGACGTAGAGTTTTCAATTGATCTCGAGCCTGGTACGGCGCCGATTTCCAAATCACCGTATCGGATGGCTCCGGCTGAGATGCAAGAATTGAAGAATCAACTTGAAGATCTTCTTGATAAAGGTTATGTCAGGCCGAGTGCATCGCCGTGGGGTGCCCCGGTTTTATTCGTCAAAAAGAAGGACAGATCGTTCCGACTTTGTATCGACTATCGAGAGTTGAACAAGGTGACGATCAAGAATAAGTATCCTTTGCCTAGGATTGATGACTTGTTGGACCAATTGCAGGGAGCAAAGGTTTTCTCCAAGATCGACTTAAGATCTGGATATCATCAACTCAGGATTCGTGAGCAGGACATTCCTAGAACTGCGTTTAGGACCAGATATGGTCGTTACGAGTTCGTAGTGATGCCTTTTGGGCTTACAAATGCTCCAACTGTCTTTATGGATTTGATGAACCGATGTTTTCACCAGTACTTGGATAAGTCCGTGGTGGTTTTCATCGACGACATTCTGATCTACTCTCCGAGTGAAGAAGCCCACGAGGAACATCTGTGGATTTCCTTGTCAATCCTTAGACAACATCAGCTTTATGCTAAATTGTCTAAATGTGAATTCTGGATGAAAGAGGTGGCTTTCTTAGGCCACGTGATCAATAAAAATGGGGTTATGGTTGATCCCCAAAAGATTGAAGCTGTGGCTAAGTGGACACAGCCCTAGAGCGTAAAAGAGGTGTGCAGTTTTCTTGGACTTGCCGGGTATTATAGAAGGTTTGTAGAAGGATTTTCAAAGATCGCTCTACCTATGACCAATCTACTCCGCAAGGTCCACAAGAAGTTTGTCTGGAATGACAAGTGCGAGGTCAGTTTCCAGGAGTTGAAGCGACGGTTGACCTCGGCACCCGTGTTAGCACTCCCAGAGGGGAATGACGATTATGTGGTCTATAGTGATGCTTCCAAGTGTGGTCTTGGTTGTGTTTTGATGCAAAGGGGCAGAGTCATTGCTTACGCATCTAGACAACTCAAGACTTACGAAGAAAACTATCTGACCCACGATCTTGAGTTAGCAGCGGTTGTCTTTGCGCTGAAGATTTGGAGGCATTACCTCTACGGTATAAGATGCCAAGTCTTCACCGACCACAAAAGTCTCAAGTATATATTTACTCAGAAGGAGTTAAATATGAGACAACGCCGCTGGCTAGAGTTGCTCAAGGACTACGACATGGAGTTGTTGTATCATCCGGGCAAGGCTAATGTAGTAGCTGATGCGCTAAGCCGGAAGACAATGCACAAGACTGTGGTTGCGTTGCTTACTGCTCAGACCAAGCTAAACCAAGAGTCATGCGACATTAAAGTCTTATATGACCAGCGTAGAGGGTACCTGAGTATGATGGAAATTCAGGCTACACTGCTGGATCAAATCAAAGAAAAGCAAGTCGATGACATCATCTTGGTAAAGTTAAGCAGTGAAGTGGTGGATGGGAAAGCTCCCAGTTTTGTGGTTCAGGATGATGGATCACTTTGGTTTCAGGATCGGATCTGTGTGCTTGACACAGAAGGTCTTCATCAGTTGGTGATGAGAGAAGCTCATTCATCTGCTTATTCTGTGCATCCTGGCTCTAGCAAGATGTACAAGGATCTCAGGAAGAAGTTTTGGTGGCCAAACATGAAGTGGGACGTAGCAGACTTTGTGGCAAAGTGCTTAACTTGCCAGAAGGTCAAGATCGAACACCGCAGACCAGGTGGTGAGATGCTACCTCTCCCCGTACCAGAATGGAAATGGGAGGACATTTCCATGGACTTCGTCACTGGGCTACCAAAGACTCGAAGTCAGAGAGATGCTATCTGGGTAATTATGGATAGGCTTACGAAGAGTGCCCATTTCATAGCCATCAAGACCACATGGGAAACCCAGAAGCTAGCCGAAGTTTACCAGAAGGAGATTGTCCGCTTACATGGCATTCCTAAGACCATTGTATCGGACCGAGATGGCCGTTTCATGTCAAGATTCTGGAAGGAACTTCATAAGGCTATGGGAACCGAGTTGAGGTTGAGTACAGCGTTTCATCCTCAGACAGATGGCCAGTCTGAAAGGACCATCCAGACTCTGGAGGATATGCTTAGAGCTTGTGTGCTCGATCGTCCGACTAGCTGGGAGGACAGCTTGAGTCTGATTGAGTTCACGTACAACAATAGCTGGCATGCTACAATCAAGATGGCTCCGTTTGAAGCTTTATATGGTCGCAGATACAGATCTCCAATTTGTTGGGACGATAATGCCGACAAAATTCTGCTTGGACCAGAGTTGGTCGAAAGGACGGCTTCAGACATTGCTTTGATCAGACAAAGGATGTTGACCGCTCAGAGTCGACAAAAGTCCTACGCAGATCGGAAGCGCAGGACTGTCGAGTTCGAGGTCGGTGACAAGGTTTTTGTCAAGGTGTCGCCTTCCAAAGGAGTTTTCAGATTTGGTAAGCGTGGGAAGCTTAACCCTCGCTACGTGGGACCATTCGAGATTCTGGATAGAGTGGGATCTCTAGCGTATCGTTTGGCGTTGCCACCATCGGCTCACCCGGTGCATAATGTGTTCCATGTGTCTTTACTCAGAAAGTATGTACCAGATGAGTCTCATGTACTTAGCTACGAGGACATCGAGATCCAAGCTAATGGCACTTATGAAGAGTTGCCCGTGCGCATTTTGGAGCGTCGGGAGAAGCATTTGCCCTATAAGATCATACCTTTGGTATGAGTGCTATGGTCCAAGTCAGGGACTGAAGAAGTTACTTGGGAGATGTGGGAAACCGAGTCAGATATGCTCAGGCATTTTTCTGAGTTATTCTCGACCTAAGTTTCGGGGTCGAAACTTCTTGTAAGGGGGAGGAGATGTGATACCCCGTATTTTTGTAAGGTTATTTTGGGAATTATGGAATTTTCCCGAGTACCCGTTGTGCACGTCGGATTTAATTCAGGTAGCTTGAGACATTCTGTGATGTGCTCTGTATCTGTAATATTTTTCCCAGTGAAATAATATACAGACATCATGCCTTGAATTTTAATTGTCGTTCGCATACGATAATTGTTATCCCGGCTTAATGTCATGTTCGTTCAAAGCTGAACGGGCGGGAAAAAGGTGTCACGGCGACCGCCGTAAAGTCGCGGCGACCGCCGTCGTGAGACCCAAGCACGGCGACCTCCGTAAAGTCACGGCGCCCGCCGTCCCAACGCTCGAGGAGGCAGCTGGTGTGTCATGCCACGGCGACCGCCGTAATGACAGTCATCGTTGTCCGGCAGTCCTTGCCCGATGGTCGTCGGCGCGATTTCCGACGAGCGCCGAACTAGCTGTAGGCCCATCTTCTTCGTGCTCCAGACGCTTTGGCTATAAAAGGGGGTGTTGGGGGAGAGATTTGAGCCATCCCAAACACCGAACCTCTGCCAAAATTGCCTCTCGCCGGAGTTGTGCCTTCGCCGGAATTTTTGAAGGTCTCGCCGGTGTTGCTTTGGTGTGGTTCCTGAGTGCCTTTGTGAAGCTTTTGGTTAGCCTTGGAGGTTAGAAGCCAAAGCTAGTCGAAGGAGGCCGAACCGCTCGTGTTTTTGGGTGAGTTTTCTCTCGTTTCAGTCGGCCGTGTTCTTCACGGCGACCGCCGTGTTCTTCATGGCGACTGCCGCCAGTGCCCAAAACGCCTTCGTGGCTTTGGCTTGGTCGGTTGTCGTCGTGGCGTCTTTCCTTTCGTGTTCTTTCGCCGTGTTTAGATTCGTACTGTTTATGTCGGATCTAACTTAGGGTTCCTTTTATGGGTCGACTCGAAGGTTGTTGTGCTGTCGGAACTATACCGTGTCGAGCCCGGAATCAAGTGACGTCTTTAGACTATTCTGCGGAATAAGGCAAGTGGCGGTTCGCTCTTGCTCTTTCGTTCCATATTTACATTAATTATCAGTAGTTTATCTGAGTAATTAATTTGGAATGAATATTCTGTTTGTCTGGAAACGGTTTTGATAAACTGTTTTGAAAATCATATAATAGGTTGTATATCTGTTAGAACAACGCTATTATATGTGATCGCCTTTCGGGCCTTTATGTGGATTTATCCTGTAAATGTTGTGGTGCTGTAACTGTTTAGTTAGCACTGTTAGATAGGAACGTTACTCGGACTCTGTCCAGTCGTTTCTTTATAATCTGGTATCGGGATGGCTCGTCCCCATCTGGTACTATTCTATGGTCATGATCGGTCTCTTACACATGTGTGTAGAGACAGGACACTTAGCTGGTGTCACAAATCTTTCGGTATACGTCACTCTCGACGAAACGTATACTAAGATGTGTCGTCCCACTGGTGGGGTACACATGTAAAAGTCTATAACGTGATGTGTGTTTTTGAAACATAAATCAGATAAGTGCTACCTTGACGCACATAATTAATACACCTTGGGCGAGTAGTGCAGCTAAGTTCAGTGCAGTTAGGAAAACTCATCTTGACTTGAATGTAGTACGTTCTCTTTCCAATCTGGATTCGCTGTAGGCGATGAGGTTGGTCGTGAACCGAAGCATCTCAGTCAGTTTTAAATCATTGTTGAATGATTCTGTAATATTCCAGATTTGTCATTACTTCCTTAAAGACTCAATTCCGTTGGAGTCTTCTTTCAAGTCGATTTCTGTGAAGATTCAGTCTTCCAGAATCTTCTCTTGTGCATACCTCTTGTTTATTCCAGTAGGAATATGATGGTTGACTACCGTTATCGGTTATTATCCGAGAAGTGATGAGTCTAACCTAATATGACTGCTTCGAACCAGTCTGCTGTGTACCCTTGCTAGTCTATTCAGTTAGACTAACCAACCAATGTTTTCCCTTGCATGGTTGGCTGGTGTCATCCGTTCGATTCGGCACATCAGTTAAGAAGTAGCTCAGAAGATTAGAAGGACTATGGAGTCGGCGGTGGTTTTTGAATGTTTTAATTATTTCTTTAATCAGGTTATGATCCTTTGGACAATAACTCCGATTGTAACTTACTTTCTTAGTCTTCCGCTGTGTTTGGTTTAAACTATGTTTTGACCTATTCGGGATTGGGTTGTAATCCCGTAACTCTCATTTTCCTTGACAATGTTATGTTTTGGAATTTAATGCTTGATCTTTGTGTATCAATTGCATTTCATAAATTGTATTTATTTGGTAAAGCCTTGGGTGATCTCGGTAAGGAACACTAGGGTCACTGGCGGTAATACCTTTCCAAAAGGGTTAAGTTTTGGGGGTGTTACAGTTGTGGTATCAAAGCAAAAAGTTTTTAAAACGGGTTTGGGATTTTATAAATCATTTATCCGTTTTTTTTGAAAATGCTTTAAGAGGGCTCTGAATTTTCATTCTGAAAAGAATTTAAAAACGCCGTTCATAGTCATGTCTTATTTATAGTCTGATATAGTAAGCTTGCTTCTATGTCTAGAAAGACTAATTCCTTCCTTATTGTTCGATAGGATGGGTGTCTGCTTTTCTATTGGTAAAGGGTCGGAAGACGTTAAGTCGGATCAGCCGAGGCTAGATTTTCCGTTACCTCAGCGATGTTTCGAGGTTGGAGGCCCGAGTAGCCCACCCGAAGACGTCAAGCACGTTCTCCCCGAGTCAGTTGTCCTTATAGCCAGGAATGCTATGGTCCCTAGACCTGCACCTGTGCCGCCACCAAGGGTGGAGGAAGTACGGGAATGGGAGCAGGAAGATGAGTTATCAAGGTACGAACAAGGGGTTTACCAAAACGACTTTCTGCTGGGACCAATTCTCGAGGAGATCGAGTACGAAGACGAGGAAGAGGAGATGCTGGAGGTAGATCCTGTCGAGGACAAGGATATGATCGAGGATGATTCCGAGGATGAGGATCCCATCGAGGATGATCCCGAGGATAAGGATCCCATCGAGGATGATCCCGAGGAAGAGGATCCCATAGAGGATGATCCAGAAGAGGATCCAAAGTTCTTTATGGGCAACCGGCTTCCATTCATCTTCTTTATTTACCAGGGGAAAGCAAGTCTGCCCTTGTCGATCCTAGCCTTCAAAAGAGGGAAGAGATTGTGAATATGCTGAAGTTTCACATCCTGCGCGCTCAGAATCGCATGAGGCAAACTGCGGATTTCCATCGGTCCCCTCGCTCTTTCAAAATTGGGGATCATGTCTACCTCAAATTGCAACCATACCGCCATCACTCTCTAAAGACTCGTCTTCTCCACAAGCTCACTCCTCGTTTCTATGGTCCCTTTCCCCGTGGTGGACAAGATTGGAGAGGTTGCCTACAAGCTCTAATTACCTTCCTCCGCTGATATTCATGACGTCTTCCATGTCATCCAGCTTAAACTCTATATCAATCTCGCTACTCTCAGTTCCAACCTTCCTCAGTACATGATTGATGTTGGACAGTTCAAAGAGCCTGAAGCTATCCTTGACAGAAAGATTGTGAAGCGCGGCCACAGCGTTGCTACCAAGGTACTTGTGCAGTGGAAGGGGTATGATCCTGACCAGGCCACGTGGGAGTTCTATCAAGACTTCATCAGCCGGTTTCCAGAATTCGATCCTTGAGGACAAGGATCCTCTGAATGAGGGAGTATTGTGACAGGGAATTATATGTAACGGTTTGCCTTAAACCGGGTTATGTTATTTTGTCCCCGGTTTTGTTTCAACCGGTTCGCTTTTAATTCCTTTTCAAAAAATGGTTTGAACAGTACTTAATCTGTTTCATTGTTGTGGCTTGGGCATCAATCAACATAAGTTTTCATCTCTCTCTCAAAAACACTCTCTATCAATCTATGATTTCCATCATCTTCGAGTTCCTCTTCTCCTTGCAGGTAACTCCTAGACTGGAATCACCGATTCTCGAATTCTCAATGAATTCCTGGGTTGGATTATCAATTACTGTTTCAAAAGCCCTATATAAACCCCCTTGATTGACCTCTCAATCCATCCAATTTCATCAAGCTTCCTCTAGAACCCTAAAACCTGAAACCTTTGTTCCTCTGTAAAACTCGAGAGTGTTAAAGCTTTACTTTCGCAATTACCTACACCTATAGGTTCGTCTATAATTGCACTACAAAAACCCCATCCTTCCATTGCCGTATATCAACCACCGCCGCCCAATTTCACCCTTTTCCGATGAGGTGTCAAGAGGCATTCTAGTGAGATTTAGGTTTTAACCCCAATTCGCGATTTTTATGTATTCTCGATTATTTTTGGCTTGATCTTGGTTAAATTACTTAATCCAGATTAGTGAAAAATATTTTAGGATTAATTTGATTTTATGAAAATTAAAATTACATAAATTTAAATGGTTATAATATTATCTTATATTATGAATGAGTAAATTATGACTATTCATTTAGATAATATTTTGACCTAGTAAATTTTAGGATTATAATAAATTATTTTATTAATTTATTTATGATATGATTATTAGAATATACGACTAATTAATTTTAATAGTATAAATAATTGTTCTAACGAAAGCCTTGAAATTGATTTATTTATGAGTTAAATAAAAACAATTAGAAACCGAGACATTGTATCCTTCAAATTGTGATATTGAATAAATTATCTAATAGAATTTATTCATTTTGTATGATTTGGGTACGTCTCAGAATTGCGTTTGGAACGGGAATAAAGCAGGGAGCCATTTTGTTTTTCGAAAACAACCATCTCTGAAATGCCGTTCATCTTCTTCGTGATTCAAGGCAAGTGGGAAGTTCTCTCTTGCTAATTTATTCCATATTTCCTTAATTGACAATTAATATGTTGTCTTAATTAAGTTGGGATAAATATTCTTAATTTCTCGTTTGGGAACTTGTATGTTAAAATGAACCTTTTTATTAGGTTGTACATATGCTAGCTATAACCCTTATATATATATTATAGGGTGTTAGATAATAATTGGTGTGGATTGTTGTGCATTGGTGTGGATATAATTGCTAGTTAGCACGAGTATTCGTAGGAACGTTATTACCTTGCGAGGTTTAGCTGTTTCTTTATAACTTGGTATTAGGAGGACAATTTCCCTAATACTTTTGGTCATGACCTACCCTTATTTTATATAAGTGGTGGTGTACTTAGCTAGTGCCGAAATTCAGGATTCATCCCATGTTATATATCTCATTGCGAGATTGGTGTGGATTAAAAGCTTTAACGTAAATGCGCGTTTTGAAATTATATAAGATAAGTGTCGTTTTGCACATAATTAATATACCCTCGGGCGAGAAGTACAACGTGAAACCCGCCCGGTCTCTTGTCTAAAGTAAGTCCCCTTTCCAATCTGGATTCGCATTATGCGGTGAGGTTGGTCGAGGACCCAAATATTCAACGAGGCGTTTTAAAAATTTGTGTGATAATGTTCCCAAACAAATTCATGTAATTTCTCATAAGACTCAATTCATTGGAGTTTTCTCTTTAAGCATATCTCTTCATTCTTTTCAGTAGAAGTCTATAGTCATATACTATCGAGTTTTATTCGAGAAACTAGGGTAGTGACTATAAACGACTACAAGAACCAGTCTGTTTTAACTCTTGCATAGTCTTTCATTAGACTAACCAACCATTTCTATTCCCTGCATGGTTGGCTGGTGTCATCCGTCCTATACGGCACATCAGAGGTTGGTTCCCGACGATTTGAAGTAATCGATCGAAGACGAAGGCTTACAGTTGAAGGTTGTGTCTTAAGTAGTAATGATTTATAGGTATGTGTTTTGAAATAAATGTAATGCTTATATAACTTAGTTATGTAATTAGGGTTTCTTTAGAAAGGCTTCCGTTGTAATTTAAAAAGTCTTGCACTGTAATTTCATTTGTTGTAATACCGTCCTTCTCAATTTGCGAGAGGAGCTTTAATAATAGTATTGAGTTTCTTTATACAAAAGTATTCCGCTACTATGTCATTATTTAATGTTTATTTATTTAAGAGTAATTGTTCCGATTAAATCCTATGGTGGCTTTGGACTTTACAGTCTGAGGTCACTGGCGTGTGGCACTACCGATATAAGTCGGGGGTGTTACAAAACCCTATAGATTGATATAAAATTTGGACCAAAACGATCCCGAATCGGATCTCAATTTCCATAGAAACCAAAAAACGTGTTCGGGTATATCTTGTTGCCTTTTTGGGTTAAATTCGATCTTGTTTGGGCATGAATCTACCCAATTCTAGTGTTTATGTGCAAGATATAGTGTTACCTAAATTGCCCAAGGGTTAATCTTCAAAAATGCACAAATTTTGGTACCCAAATCCTCCATGGAAGGAAACTTGCCATGTATGGAGGTGGGAGGTTGAAGACAACCCACTTTTAGGGTAATTACACATGACCCCCAAGGTTTTGGCCTAATTGTACATTTTGCCCAACTTTCTAAAGTTGTGGAAAAATTGCCCTTATTTCACTTTTCAAAAATGCTAAAAATTATCCAAACTTATTTATTTAATTATACTAAGCTTATATAATTATTTTAACCCAAAATTAAGATGTAGGAAAATTAATTTAGGTTAAAATTAAGCTTAAGTCACATCTTCTTATAAAATTAACCATATTTAAATCTTGATTAACACTTTGTTAATCTTAATTCAAATAATCTAGGTTAAAATTGATAAGTTTATTTAAATTTAAATTAACACAATGTTAGAAAAAAATTAAATAAACCCATAACTTAACATTGTAACAACTTAAGTTAAAAATCTCTAATCTATTTCCCTTTTTGGAATAATGAAATAAATACTAAAATTCATTTATTAGAAATAGAGTTGAGAATTACATAAATACCCTTAATTAAAAATGAGGGATATTACAAAGCCACACCCAAAAACAATAATGTAACTTAAGCACTCATTTTTGTAAGAGAAAAGTAGTTATAAAATGGATCGAGCATGCAAGTGATAGAGTAGTAACACTAGTATTTATAGTCAAAAGGAGTGAACCAGTTAAGGAAAGTAGAGTTAAGCTGAAGAGTTGGAAAGAAACACATGTGATAAAGGATTTTGACCATCACTCGGAGGAGAGGGCGATTCTAACACCAACAACCAAGCATCACCGTGAACCACCAACGAAGAGACTCATCAATCAGGGTAGCTGGGGTGATCGCCATACTTTCCAAAAATTCTGGTGAGCAATACACAAGCCCATAATAGCTACCAACCCTAGACACTTTGAGAGAGAAATATGAAAGAAGCGGTCGTCGACCAAAGCATATTGAGTGATCTTCACACTTAATCAGATAGAGAAGGGAGATTATGATCCCCAAGAAGGACGAAACTTTGGATCTTTGTACATCTCCACACATCAGAGAGGGGATACTTTTAATGTTGAATCCAATCATGCATAAAATCAAATCTAAGCTGCATAAATTGAGAAAGCTTTTGAGAGAAAGAAGTTGGAATGCAACAGAGATTTAATTGGTAAGGGTTTGGAGATGATGGTGGCGCTGAGCTAGGGTTAAGGAGAAAGGAGAAAGAAAGAGAGTGTTTTTAAAGATAGGGTTTGAATCTATTTTACAAACTTTATGTTCGCGTATAATAAGCAGATCTAGAAGTTTTTATGGGTTGTACTTCTCTGAAAACTGTCACAATTTTAATCATGTAGCTCTCCCTAGAATACTCTACTCTAAATATTAAGACCAAAATATGTATTATTTGATGTAAATATAACACATCTAGTATGTTTTCTTTTATGAGGACAGTATGTTGTTACTTACAAACAATACAACAACAACAACAACAATCGACCCAGTAATGTCCCATCAACGGTAAGGTTTGGGGGGTCCAGATGTACGCACCCATACCCCGAACTAGTTCGAGAGGGTGTTTCCTGATAGACCCAAAAGAGACTGACACACGTACAGAAAATAACCAAAACTAGAACCAAAACCAAAAACCATAGAGCCACTTCCTAGAAATCGAAGAGGGTGTTACTTATAAACAATGTGAAATTAAAATTTCACAAAATTATATGTGATTAGTTTTCATTATTTTGCTGAGTTTTTGGCATGTGTCATTGTCAATTTAATGTTATGTTAATTATTCGACTATACTAGAAATCGAAGCCCGTGCTTCGCACAGGCCATTTATTTTAGCTAAAGAAAAAAATTTAGATGTAGACTTAAAATTCTCATAAATGCCAAAAGATGTAGACTTAATTTAGATGTAGCAGTCCCAAAACAGATAATAGCTTATAGATGAAAATGTTAGATGCTCATTTTCACCCAAACATGCAAACATAACACCAGAAAATAGGTCTCAGCATACACAGATTAAAAACTCAAATCTCAACCTATAAGACAATAATGTGATATAAAATGCCACCAAAAGAGCTACAAGTTACACATTTTCACATCATCCATGATGCAACAGGAAGAAGTATGAGTGACATCATGAAAAGCATACCATTCCACATGCTTCCTCCACACATATCATCCCAGAAACATGATCCCATACCTGCATTTTAATTAAGATGCACAGTAAACAAAAAGAGGTATAATATTAATTGGAAATTGCTAATATTAACAGGATTTATTCTAGGATTTCCAACCGAGTGGAATTGCTAATATTAACATGTAATTGGAAATCCTAGAATGGGAGGCAGAAGACGAAGACGTTCAGAGGTATAATTTTTCCTTTGATTCTTGAATCAAACAATTATGATCGTAAGCCTATTTTAGTCCTAGAATTGGAATTCACATCTCTGTCAACACTAGTGTGTACAACTGAAGATTTTGTTAGTAAAACTCCATGAAAACAATCTCAATTCGCAACTCAAACATGAAGTAATACAAAGTTGGAAAACATATAGAAGATCTGTCAAAGAAAACAGATTGTATATAGATAAAGATTGTGCTAGTAAAACTCTAGAAAAACAAGTTATTCTTGAGTTTATACACTCAAGCATAACTTTTAAGGACCAATTTAGGACCTCCGATATACACATCCTGGCGGAGGAAAAAAAAACTATGTACTGCTTCATTACCATAGCCGACACCAGAAGAAGAAAAACTTGTGTTGGGCAGAGAGGGCTATAGTGTAGCACGAACTTGCTTCTCAAACATGGCCTGGATGCTTCCGGTGCACACGCTTCGTTCTACTCCTCCATCAGTCATTTTGGCAATCATGTGCAAACCCAATTCTTAAAATATTATTTCAAAATTTGAATTCATGTATAAGAAAAAAAATGAATTAAAAACCTACCTCCTGAACTGGCTTGTCATGATCTTTTGGGTTGACGGACACCATGCATCCAAACTTTGTTGTTGTAAACCAAGAAACAGAACATGTAAGAGCTCGAATTCGAACAAATTAGGGTTAGAAATCATCAATAGAGTTCGAATTTTAGCTCAAACCTTGGACCTGAACGTGCAGCCGAAGGACGAAGAAGCCGGGTCGGGAGATTCGAAAATGGCGAGTGTCTCGTCGATTGCGCCGGTAGCCATTCTCTAACCACGTAATTCCATGAATCTCAACCTTCTCCTCAGCAACCACCGGAAGCACCTCCACCGTCGCAGTCGTTACCTTCTTCCTACCCCGACCTCTACCACCGCCGGTATTGTTCGCCCTAGCAGCAGGCCTCCGTCCCTGTCCCCTGGCGTTATTCGTCGGTGCTCCTTGACCTTCTATCCGGCTTCTTCTTCAAAAATTAGGGCTTACAGATATGATTGTGCTAAACCTAAGAGGAAGAACTGCATTTGAACAAGGCTGCCAAATTAGGGCTTATAGATGAAGGACTATGTTTTTGCTTATACTTAATTGCTTATACCTAAAAGGAAGAACTGCATCTGAATGGTTGTTTCTGATCCTCACCACTCGTGAAATCCTCTTCAGACGCGATCTCTTGCGACGCGGCGACGTTTTGTGATGAAGATCACGACCCCGTGACCACCCAGGCTGGCAGATCGTCGCAGTCGGGCTCATGGATCCGGTCGTCGAGTCAGCCACCGCTGTCAAGTATAAGAGGGGCGATGAATTGATTGAAGAGACCGATTGCTCCGCTTTGTTGAATGAATTTGAAGAGGGCCTCTATTAAGACGCCCCAATCTGTTATTGTTTGCCTCTCGCCATTCTCGGCATCCTCTAGGTGCTTGTAAATCTCTATAGGATCAAGTGAAGCAACAGATCTGTTCTTGTCCGTGGAAGAAGCCATGGTGTAGAGACGGGAGCAAATGGAAGTCAGTAAATCTGATGTTATGGCCAACCGTATTTATAGGCGCAAGGATGAGGAACACCATTGATGTAGGTGTAGGTGAAAGGTCAATCTTTTACTTCATTTCATGCCTCTTCATCGTCCCTACTTAATTCTCTTAATTAAATGGAGGTAGGTGTAGGGTTTAACTTTGTTTGAACGTTAGCAGATGGTTAGAACATGCTTGTTGGGCCAAATGTTACAATTAAGGCCAAGTCTCGGATTGTTTTTCTAAATTTCCCTTAACACCTCATAATCTTGTTGGGCCCAAAATGCTAATCCGACTGGCCCATATATATATATATATATATGTATTTCAATAATGAGTGCTTGAAGGAGAGCATTAAAGTGGGCAGAAAGCCAACTTTTAAGTATATATTGATGATTGATGATTTTAGAAAGTAGTCAATGTGTTATTTTTTTGGCTTGTGAAGTGTAAATAAGAGAACTCCACTTTAAGATTACCCATCACGTGATGGCTCAGTGATAGAAATCTTGAGGGAAATTCGGAGGTCCCCATTGTTTGGCATGAGTGAGGGTCCTTAGGGTTGGTTCCATTGGTTTAAGAAGCCTAGTACAATTGGGAAAAATATATTAGAAGTGGTCTAAGTGAAGGGGGGCATGGAAAAAGTAAAAAGAAAGTTAGCCAAAGCTGTAGAAGGGTGTCAAACTTGGGTTTCATGGTAGTAATAATGAGTGTTTTATCGGTTGAACCATTTTTTTCCTGTAATTATAAGCCCTTTTTTACAAATGAGACCTTATATTTTGAAGGCCTTGTTTAAAATAACTCTTTGGACACCATAAAGACCGACCTTGATCTCCTTGTGCGGCCGAATGTGGATTAGGTGGATGTTCAATTGAGCTTCACAAATAATTTCAACTAGACAATGGCACTATTAGCTCACCGAAGATTTATTGTTAATTTTGCAATATATGGGCCCGTTTGGCTCAAAGAGATTGTAAATTATTATAATATTATATTTTTTTTATACATGGCAAACAGAAGATAACCTTAGTGGAAGGAATACCCAAATCATCATAACAGATAATTTTTACAAGCGTCTTACATGCTAGATGAAAACTAGAATTACAACATAAAAATTGAAGGCGAGATCAAAACAATTGATGACGTGGAAGGTGTGGAGCAATGTAATCCATGATAGTACTACAAAGAAGAATAAGAGAAACGTTTCTTGTAGCCATGAAGTCTGCAGCTCTATTATTCTTCTTGTAACAGTGATGAACATGAAACTCAATAAAATATTGTAAAAGTAATTTAAGTTCATGAATGTAGGAAAAATTTCTCACGGAATTTTCCAAATCCCTCTAATCGCATTTATAATTGATAAGTTATCCCCTTCAAGGACTAAATACCTAATATTAAGGGAAATAGCCCTATGAATACTCTCTAAGGCAGCAAGGCCCTCAACTTTAAGTGGAGAGAAGCATATAATCTGCTTCCTATCTAAAAAGGCAACCTCTCCAAAATGGTTCTGAAAGATAATTCCAATATGACTGGAAAAATTATCTTTAACAGATGCATCAAAGTTTACTGTAGCTATGTTAGCATGTTGTTGATGTGAATTGCTAAAACTTATTGAATATCTATGATTCCAAATACTCGACCATAGAAATAAAATAGGGTGAATGTTCTTATTGTTAGAATGAAAGTAATGCATGTTAGACCAGAAATCATCTCCTGAATAAATATTATATTGCTGGCCAGTATAAATTTGATGTTGTTGTATTAAACTAAGAGTAAAGTGACATTCAAAAAAGATATGATTGGAATCTTCCGAAGCCACATTGCAGAGGACACAATGTGAAGGAACCCTGGAAAAATGTCTATTAAGACATTTTGTAGTAGGCAGAGAATTAGAGTGTCTTCCAAAGGAAATTTTTGATCTTAGGAGGAATATTTTATTTCCAAATCCAAGTTGGGAAGTCATGTTGATGAGGAACAATAGAGTTATTATGAGTAAAGGATCATGCACTTTTAACAAAAAAATTGCCATCAATAGAAGGTATCCAAATAAGTTTATCATTTATTTGAACACATGGAATATAAATTTTCAAATTTTTATTAATGATAGGGCAAGGAAGGAATGTTGTAAAGCAACAATATCCCACTTCTTATCCAAAGTTATGAATTAGGAGACTATAGTATTGAGGTATAATAATATTATCTTTGAAAAGAAGAATTTTGAAATTGTGTGTAAATAGGAGAGGGAAAGAGAATTCTAGAACAAATGGACTTTAAAAATAGCTTATGGGTATTAGTGGGTCAAACAAAACTAGTTGCTTTTAATATATTAGAAGAGCTTATAATATACAATATCATGTGTCTTGAAAAAAACCTATATCACTTTGTCAATATGTCTCATGAGATGATTTTTAAGTATCTTTAGTGTCATTGGAAAAAAATAAAAATATCAATCTATCATTTCATAGTATGATTTGAATACGAACAATCTATTCCTACATATATAAAATTGAGTGATGGTCACATTTGTTATTTCATTATACATTTCATTATACATGATGTTTCTATATAATTATCAGAAGAAAAAAGCAAATATTTGTATTTAGCTTAATGGTTTGGGAGTTTAAAAATAACCTATAAGCCACATATCATAGGTTCAAACATTAGCAACAACTTTTGTCCATGTCCTTTTAACTAATTACAAGTATATTATATTATTGTTATAAGGCAAAAGATCTAGTGAGGATGTGTGTTGAGGAGAGAACCGAGAACGACCCATAGTTGTTGGATCACAAGAAATCAACGTTCTAGGTCGTGCGTTCATTAAATGGGAAAGTTTCGCTAAATTCGGCACGACTTTTATGCTAAAAAAATGGATTTTTGGATACACACAGTACATATGTGTACATATGAAATACACTAGTGTATGCAAATGAAATACACTATCGTGTGCATATGAAATACACTATGATGTGATTATATAAAAACCCATACATTCATATGGAATAAACTATGTGTGCATATGAAATACACTATCGTGTGCATATGAAATAATCTATGTGTGCTGATGCGGGGTCAACCGCGGGGTGCCCGATCTTGACGCCAAGTGACTCGGTTGAAGATGGAGAGTGAAGACACACGAAATGCAACAATGGTTAGCAAGCGGAAACGACACACAAACAAAGAAAAGGAAAGAGATAGAACCGAATAGGGGGCACTGATAGAACCCTTGGGGCTGGGCACACCAAAAACCTAACCTGTGATACCCCGTATTTTTGTAAGGTTATTTTGGGAATTATGGAATTTTCCCGAGTACCCATTGTGCACGTCGGATTTAATTCAGGTAGCTTGAGACATTCTGTGATGTGCTCTATATCTGTAATATTTTTCTCAGTGAAATAATATACAGACATTATGCCTTGGATTTTAATTGTCGTTCGCATACGATAATTGTTATCCCGGCTTAATGTCATGTTCGTTCAAAGCTGAACGGGCGGGAAAAAGGTGTCACGGCGACCGCCGTAAAGTCGCGGCGACCGCCGTCGTGAGACCCAAGCACGGCGACCGCCGTAAAGTCACGGCGCCCGCCGTCCCAACGCTCGAGGAGGCAGCTGGTGTGTCATGCCACGGCGACCGTCGTAAATTACGGCGCCCGCCGTAATTGCAGTCATCGTTGTCTGGCAGTCCTTGCCCGATGGTCGTCAGCGCGATTTCCGGCGAGCGCCGAACTAGCTGTAGGCCCATCTTCTTCGTGCTCCAGACGCTTTGGCTATAAAAGGGGGTGTTGGGGGAGAGATTTGAGCCATCCCAAACACCGAACCTCTGCCAAAATTGCCTTTCGCCGGAGTTGTGCCTTCGCCGGAATTTTTGAAGGTCTCGCCGGTGTTGCTTTGGTGTGGTTCCTGAGTGCCTTTGTGAAGCTTTTGGTTAGCCTTGGAGGTTAGAAGCCAAAGCTAGTCGAAGGAGGCCGAACCGCTCGTGTTTTTGGGTGAGTTTTCTCTCGTTTCAGTCGGCCGTGTTCTTCACGCCGACCGCCGTGATGAATACGGCGACCGCCGCCAGTGCCCAGAACGCCTTCATGGCTTTGGCTTGGTCGGTTGTCGTCGTGGCGTCTTTCCTTTCGTGTTCTTTCGCCGTGTTTAGATTCGTACTGTTTATGTCGGATCTAACTTAGGGTTCCTTTTATGGGTCGACTTGAAGGTTGTTGTGCTGTCGGAACTATACCGTATCGAGCCCGGAATCCAGTGACGTCTTTAGACTATTCTGCGGAGTAAGGCAAGTGGCGGTTCCCTCTTGCTCTTTCGTTCCATATTTACATTAATTATCAGTAGTTTATCTGAGTAATTAATTTGGAATGAATATTCTGTTTGTCTGGAAACGGTTTTGATAAACTGTTTTGAAAATCATATAATAGGTTGTATATCTGTTAGAACAACGCTATTATCTGTGATTGCCTTTCGGGCCTTTATGTGGATTTATCCTGTAAATGTTGTGGTGCTGTAACTGTTTAGTTAGCACTGTTAGATAGGAACGTTACTCGGACTCTGTCCAGTCGTTTCTTTATAATCTGGTATCGGGATGGCTCGTCCCCATCTGGTACTATTCTATAATCATGATCGGTCTCTTACACATGTGTGTAGAGACAGGACACTTAGCTGGTGTCACAAATCTTTCGGTATACGTCACTCTCGACGAAACGTATACTAAGATGTGTCGTCCCACTGGTGGGGTACACATGTAAAAGTCTATAACGTGATGTGTGTTTTTGAAACATAAATCAGATAAGTGCTACCTTGACGCACATAATTAATACACCTTGGGCGAGTAGTGCAGCTAAGTTCAGTGCTGTTAGGAAAACTCGTCTTGACTTGAATGTAGTACGTTCTCTTTCCAATCTGGATTTGTTGTAGGCGATGAGGTTGGTCGTGAACCGAAGCATCTCAGTCAGTTTTAAATCATTGTTGAATGATTCTGTAATATTCCAGATTTGTCATTACTTCCTTAAAGACTCAATTCCGTTGGAGTCTTCTTTCAAGTCGATTTCTGTGAAGATTCAGTCTTCCAGAATCTTCTCTTGTGCATACCTCTTGTTTATTCCAGTAGGAATATGATGGTTGACTACCGTTATCGGTTATTATCCGAGAAGTGATGAGTCTAACCTAATATGACTGCTTCGAACCAGTCTGCTTTGTACCCTTGCACCTCTCAATCCATCCAATTTCATCAAGCTTCCTCTAGAACCCTAAAACCTGAAACCTTTGTTCCTCTGTAAAACTCGAGAGTGTTAAAGCTTTACTTTCGCAATTACCTACACCTATAGGTTCGTCTATAATTGCACTACAAAAACCCCATCCTTCCATTGCCGTATATCAACCACCGCCGCCCAATTTCACCCTTTTCCGATGAGGTGTCAAGAGGCATTCTAGTGAGATTTAGGTTTTAACCCCAATTCGCGATTTTTATGTATTCTCGATTATTTTTGGCTTGATCTTGGTTAAATTACTTAATCCAGATTAGTGAAAAATATTTTAGGATTAATTTGATTTTATGAAAATTAAAATTACATAAATTTAAATGGTTATAATATTATCTTATATTATGAATGAGTAAATTATGACTATTCATTTAGATAATATTTTGACCTAGTAAATTTTAGGATTATAATAAATTATTTTATTAATTTATTTATGATATGATTATTAGAATATACGACTAATTAATTTTAATAGTATAAATAATTGTTCTAACGAAAGCCTTGAAATTGATTTATTTATGAGTTAAATAAAAACAATTAGAAACCGAGACATTGTATCCTTCAAATTGTGATATTGAATAAATTATCTAATAGAATTTATTCATTTTGTATGATTTGGGTACGTCTCAGAATTGCGTTTGGAACGGGAATAAAGCAGGGAGCCATTTTGTTTTTCGAAAACAACCATCTCTGAAATGCCGTTCATCTTCTTCGTGATTCAAGGCAAGTGGGAAGTTCTCTCTTGCTAATTTATTCCATATTTCCTTAATTGACAATTAATATGTTGTCTTAATTAAGTTGGGATAAATATTCTTAATTTCTCGTTTGGGAACTTGTATGTTAAAATGAACCTTTTTATTAGGTTGTACATATGCTAGCTATAACCCTTATATATATATTATAGGGTGTTAGATAATAATTGGTGTGGATTGTTGTGCATTGGTGTGGATATAATTGCTAGTTAGCACGAGTATTCGTAGGAACGTTATTACCTTGCGAGGTTTAGCTGTTTCTTTATAACTTGGTATTAGGAGGACAATTTCCCTAATACTTTTGGTCATGACCTACCCTTATTTTATATAAGTGGTGGTGTACTTAGCTAGTGCCGAAATTCAGGATTCATCCCATGTTATATATCTCATTGCGAGATTGGTGTGGATTAAAAGCTTTAACGTAAATGCGCGTTTTGAAATTATATAAGATAAGTGTCGTTTTGCACATAATTAATATACCCTCGGGCGAGAAGTACAACGTGAAACCCGCCCGGTCTCTTGTCTAAAGTAAGTCCCCTTTCCAATCTGGATTCGCATTATGCGGTGAGGTTGGTCGAGGACCCAAATATTCAACGAGGCGTTTTAAAAATTTGTGTGATAATGTTCCCAAACAAATTCATGTAATTTCTCATAAGACTCAATTCATTGGAGTTTTCTCTTTAAGCATATCTCTTCATTCTTTTCAGTAGAAGTCTATAGTCATATACTATCGAGTTTTATTCGAGAAACTAGGGTAGTGACTATAAACGACTACAAGAACCAGTCTGTTTTAACTCTTGCATAGTCTTTCATTAGACTAACCAACCATTTCTATTCCCTGCATGGTTGGCTGGTGTCATCCGTCCTATACGGCACATCAGAGGTTGGTTCCCGACGATTTGAAGTAATCGATCGAAGACGAAGGCTTACAGTTGAAGGTTGTGTCTTAAGTAGTAATGATTTATAGGTATGTGTTTTGAAATAAATGTAATGCTTATATAACTTAGTTATGTAATTAGGGTTTCTTTAGAAAGGCTTCCGTTGTAATTTAAAAAGTCTTGCACTGTAATTTCATTTGTTGTAATACCGTCCTTCTCAATTTGCGAGAGGAGCTTTAATAATAGTATTGAGTTTCTTTATACAAAAGTATTCCGCTACTATGTCATTATTTAATGTTTATTTATTTAAGAGTAATTGTTCCGATTAAATCCTATGGTGGCTTTGGACTTTACAGTCTGAGGTCACTGGCGTGTGGCACTACCGATATAAGTCGGGGGTGTTACAAAACCCTATAGATTGATATAAAATTTGGACCAAAACGATCCCGAATCGGATCTCAATTTCCATAGAAACCAAAAAACGTGTTCGGGTATATCTTGTTGCCTTTTTGGGTTAAATTCGATCTTGTTTGGGCATGAATCTACCCAATTCTAGTGTTTATGTGCAAGATATAGTGTTACCTAAATTGCCCAAGGGTTAATCTTCAAAAATGCACAAATTTTGGTACCCAAATCCTCCATGGAAGGAAACTTGCCATGTATGGAGGTGGGAGGTTGAAGACAACCCACTTTTAGGGTAATTACACATGACCCCCAAGGTTTTGGCCTAATTGTACATTTTGCCCAACTTTCTAAAGTTGTGGAAAAATTGCCCTTATTTCACTTTTCAAAAATGCTAAAAATTATCCAAACTTATTTATTTAATTATACTAAGCTTATATAATTATTTTAACCCAAAATTAAGATGTAGGAAAATTAATTTAGGTTAAAATTAAGCTTAAGTCACATCTTCTTATAAAATTAACCATATTTAAATCTTGATTAACACTTTGTTAATCTTAATTCAAATAATCTAGGTTAAAATTGATAAGTTTATTTAAATTTAAATTAACACAATGTTAGAAAAAAATTAAATAAACCCATAACTTAACATTGTAACAACTTAAGTTAAAAATCTCTAATCTATTTCCCTTTTTGGAATAATGAAATAAATACTAAAATTCATTTATTAGAAATAGAGTTGAGAATTACATAAATACCCTTAATTAAAAATGAGGGATATTACAAAGCCACACCCAAAAACAATAATGTAACTTAAGCACTCATTTTTGTAAGAGAAAAGTAGTTATAAAATGGATCGAGCATGCAAGTGATAGAGTAGTAACACTAGTATTTATAGTCAAAAGGAGTGAACCAGTTAAGGAAAGTAGAGTTAAGCTGAAGAGTTGGAAAGAAACACATGTGATAAAGGATTTTGACCATCACTCGGAGGAGAGGGCGATTCTAACACCAACAACCAAGCATCACCGTGAACCACCAACGAAGAGACTCATCAATCAGGGTAGCTGGGGTGATCGCCATACTTTCCAAAAATTCTGGTGAGCAATACACAAGCCCATAATAGCTACCAACCCTAGACACTTTGAGAGAGAAATATGAAAGAAGCGGTCGTCGACCAAAGCATATTGAGTGATCTTCACACTTAATCAGATAGAGAAGGGAGATTATGATCCCCAAGAAGGACGAAAATTTGGATCTTTGTACATCTCCACACATCAGAGAGGGGATACTTTTAATGTTGAATCCAATCATGCATAAAATCAAATCTAAGCTGCATAAATTGAGAAAGCTTTTGAGAGAAAGAAGTTGGAATGCAACAGAGATTTAATTGGTAAGGGTTTGGAGATGATGGTGGCGCTGAGCTAGGGTTAAGGAGAAAGGAGAAAGAAAGAGAGTGTTTTTAAAGATAGGGTTTGAATCTATTTTACAAACTTTATGTTCGCGTATAATAAGCAGATCTAGAAGTTTTTATGGGTTGTACTTCTCTGAAAACTGTCACAATTTTAATCATGTAGCTCTCCCTAGAATACTCTACTCTAAATATTAAGACCAAAATATGTATTATTTGATGTAAATATAACACATCTAGTATGTTTTCTTTTATGAGGACAGTATGTTGTTACTTACAAACAATACAACAACAACAATCGACCTAGTAATGTCCCACCAACGGTAGGGTTTGGGGGGTCCAGATGTACGCACCCATACCCCGAACTAGTTCGAGAGGGTGTTTCCTGATAGACCCAAAAGAGACTGACACACGTACAGAAAATAACCAAAACTAGAACCAAAACCAAAAACCATAGAGCCACTTCCTAGAAATCGAAGAGGGTGTTACTTATAAACAATGTGAAATTAAAATTTCACAAAATTATATGTGATTAGTTTTCATTATTTTGCTGAGTTTTTGGCATGTGTCATTGTCAATTTAATGTTATGTTAATTATTCGACTATACTAGAAATCGAAGCCCGTGCTTCGCACAGGCCATTTATTTTAGCTAAAGAAAAAAATTTAGATGTAGACTTAAAATTCTCATAAATGCCAAAAGATGTAGACTTAATTTAGATGTAGCAGTCCCAAAACAGATAATAGCTTATAGATGAAAATGTTAGATGCTCATTTTCACCCAAACATGCAAACATAACACCAGAAAATAGGTCTCAGCATACACAGATTAAAAACTCAAATCTCAACCTATAAGACAATAATGTGATATAAAATGCCACCAAAAGAGCTACAAGTTACACATTTTCACATCATCCATGATGCAACAGGAAGAAGTATGAGTGACATCATGAAAAGCATACCATTCCACATGCTTCCTCCACACATATCATCCCAGAAACATGATCCCATACCTGCATTTTAATTAAGATGCACAGTAAACAAAAAGAGGTATAATATTAATTGGAAATTGCTAATATTAACGGGATTTATTCTAGGATTTCCATCCGAGTGGAATTGCTAATATTAACATGTAATTGGAAATCCTAGAATGGGAGGCAGAAGACGAAGACGTTCAGAGGTATAATTTTTCCTTTGATTCTTGAATCAAACAATTATGATCGTAAGCCTATTTTAGTCCTAGAATTGGAATTCGCATCTCTGTCAACACTAGTGTGTACAACTGAAGATTTTGTTAGTAAAACTCCATGAAAACAATCTCAATTCGCAACTCAAACATGAAGTAATACAAAGTTGGAAAACATATAGAAGATCTGTCAAAGAAAACAGATTGTATATAGATAAAGATTGTGCTAGTAAAACTCTAGAAAAACAAGTTATTCTTGAGTTTATACACTCAAGAATAACTTTTAAGGACCAATTTAGGACCTCCGATATACACATCCTGGCGGAGGAAAAAAAAACTATGTACTGCTTCATTACCATAGCCGACACCAGAAGAAGAAAAACTTGTGTTGGGCAGAGAGGGCTATAGTGTAGCACGAACTTGCTTCTCAAACATGGCCTGGATGCTTCTGGTGCACACGCTTCGTTCTACTCCTCCATCAGTCATTTTGGCAATCATGTGCAAACCCAATTCTTAAAATATTATTTCAAAATTTGAATTCATGTATAAGAAAAAAAATGAATTAAAAACCTACCTCCTGAACTGGCTTGTCATGATCTTTTGGGTTGACGGACACGATGCATCCAAACTTTGTTGTTGTAAACCAAGAAACAGAACATGTAAGAGCTCGAATTCGAACAAATTAGGGTTAGAAATCATCAATAGAGTTCGAATTTTAACTCAAACCTTGGACCTGAACGTGCAGCCGAAGGACGAAGAAGCCGGGTCGGGAGATTCGAAAATGGCGAGTGTCTCGTCGATTGCGCCGGTAGCCATTCTCTAACCACGTAATTCCATGAATCTCAACCTTCTCCTCAGCAACCACCGGAAGCACCTCCACCGTCGCAGTCGTTACCTTCTTCCTACCCCGACCTCTACCACCGCCGGTATTGTTTGCCCTAGCAGCAGGCCTCCGTCCGTGTCCCCTGGCGTTATTCGTCAGTGCTCCTTGACCTTCTATCCGGCTTCTTCTTCAAAAATTAGGGCTTAGAGATATGATTGTGCTAAACCTAAGAGGAAGAACTGCATTTGAACAAGGCTGCCAAATTAGGGCTTATAGATGAAGGACTATGTTTTTGCTTATACTTAATTGCTTATACCTAAGAGGAAGAACTGCATCTGAATGGTTGTTTCTGATCCTCACCACTCCTGAAATCCTCTTCAGACGCGATCTCCTGTGACGCGGCGACGTTTTGTGATGAAGATCACGACCCCGTGACCACCCAGGCTGGCAGATCGTCGCAGTTGGGCTCATGGATCCGGTCGTCGAGTCAGCCACCGTTGTCAAGTATAAGAGGGGCGATGAATTGATTGAAGAGACCGATCTCTCTGCTTTGTTGAATGAATTTGAAGAGGGCCTCTATTAAGACGCCCCAATCTGTTATTGTTTGCCTCTCGCCATTCTCGGCATCCTCTAGGTGCTTGTAAATCTCTATAGGATCAAGTGAAGCAACAGATCTGTTCTTGTCCGTGGAAGAATCCATGGTGTAGAGACGGGAGCAAATGGAAGTCAGTAAATCTGATGTTATGGCCAACCGTATTTATAGGCGCAAGGATGAGGAACACCATTGATGTAGGTGTAGGTGAAAGGTCAATCTTTTACTTCATTTCATGCCTCTTCATCGTCCCTACTTAATTCTCTTAATTAAATGGAGGTAGGTGTAGGGTTTAACTTTGTTTGAACGTTAGCAGATGGTTAGCACATGCTTGTTGGGCCAAATGTTACAATTAAGGCCAAGTCTCGGATTGTTTTTCTAAATTTCCCTTAACACCTCATAATCTTGTTGGGCCCAAAATGCTAATCCGACTGGCCCATATATATATATGTATTTCAATAATGAGTGCTTGAAGGAGAGCATTGAAGTGGGCAGAAAGCCAACTTTTAAGTATATATTGATGATTGATGATTTTAGAAAGTAGTCAATGTGTTATTTTTTTGGCTTGTGAAGTGTAAATAAGAGAACTCCACTTTAAGATTACCCATCACGTGATGGCTCAGTGATAGAAATCTTGAGGGAAATTCGGAGGTCCCCATTGTTTGGCATGAGTGAGGGTCCTTAGGGTTGGTTCCATTGGTTTAAGAAGCCTAGTACAATTGGGAAAAATATATTAGAAGTGGTCTAAGTGAAGGGGGGCATGGAAAAAGTAAAAAGAAAGTTAGCCAAAGCTGTAGAAGGGTGTCAAACTTGGGTTTCATGGTAGTAATAATGAGTGTTTTATCGGTTGAACCATTTTTTTCCTGTAATTATAAGCCCTTTTTTACAAATGAGACCTTATATTTTGAAGGCCTTGTTTAAAATAACTCTTTGGACACCATAAAGACCGACCTTGATCTCCTTGTGCGGCCGAATGTGGATTAGGTGGATGTTCAATTGAGCTTCACAAATAATTTCAACTAGACAATGGCACTATTAGCTCACCGAAGATTTATTGTTAATTTTGCAATATATGGGCCCGTTTGGCTCAAAGAGATTGTAAATTATTATAATATTATATTTTTTTTATACATGGCAAACAGAAGATAACCTTAGTGGAAGGAATACCCAAATCATCATAACAGATAATTTTTACAAGCGTCTTACATGCTAGATGAAAACTAGAATTACAACATAAAAATTGAAGGCGAGATCAAAACAATTGATCACGTGGAAGGTGTGGAGCAATGTAATCCATGATAGTACTACAAAGAAGAATAAGAGAAACGTTTCTTGTAGCCATGAAGTCTGCAGCTCTATTATTCTTCTTGTAACAGTTATGAACATGAAACTCAATAAAATATTGTAAAAGTAATTTAAGTTCATGAATGTAGGAAAAATTTCTCACGGAATTTTCCAAATCCCTCTAATCGCATTTATAACTGATAAGTTATCCCCTTCAAGGACTAAATACCTAATATTAAGGGAAATAGCCCTATGAATACTCTCTAAGGCAGCAAGGCCCTCAACTTTAAGTGGAGAGAAGCATATAATTTGCTTCCTATCTAAAAAGGCAACCTCTCCAAAATGGTTCTGAAAGATAATTCCAATATGACTGGAAGAATTATCTTTAACAGATGCATCAAAGTTTACTGTAGCTATGTTAGCATGTTGTTGATGTGAATTGCTAAAACTTATTGAATATCTATGATTCCAAATACTCGACCATAGAAATAAAATAGGGTGAATGTTCTTATTGTTAGAATGAAAGTAATGCATGTTAGACCAGAAATCATCTCCTGAATAAATATTATATTGCTGGCCAGTATAAATTTGATGTTGTTGTATTAAACTAAGAGTAAAGTGACATTAAAAAAAGATATGATTGGAATCTTCCGAAGCCACATTGCAGAGGACACAATGTGAAGGAACCCTGGAAAAATGTCTATTAAGACATTTTGTAGTAGGCAGAGAATTAGAGTGTCTTCGAAAGGAAATTTTTGATCTTAGGAGGAATATTTTATTTCCAAATCCAAGTTGGGAAGTCATGTTGATGAGGAACAATAGAGTTATTATGAGTAAAGGATCATGCACTTTTAACAAAAAAATTGCCATCAATAGAAGGTATCCAAATAAGTTTATCATTTATTTGAACACATGGAATATAAATTTTCAAATTTTTATTAATGATATGGCAAGGAAGGAATGTTGTAAAGCAACAATATCCCACTTCTTATCCAAAGTTATGAATTAGGAGACTGTAGTATTGAGGTATAATAATATTATCTTTGAAAAGAAGAATTTTGAAATTGTGTGTAAATAGGAGAGGGAAAGAGAATTCTAGAACAAATGGACTTTAAAAATAGCGTATGGGTATTAGTGGGTCAAACAAAACTAGTTGCTTTTAATATATTAGAAGAGCTTATAATATACAATATCATGTGTCTTGAAAAAAACCTATATCACTTTGTCAATATGTCTCATGAGATGATTTTTAAGTATCTTTAGTGTCATTGGAAAAAAATAAAAATATCAATCTATCATTTCATAGTATGATTTGAATACGAACAATCTATTCCTACATATATAAAATTGAGTGATGGTCACATTTGTTATTTCATTATACATTTCATTATACATGATGTTTCTATATAATTATCAGAAGAAAAAAGCAAATATTTATATTTAGCTTAATGGTTTGGGAGTTTAAAAATAACCTATAAGCCACATATCATAGGTTCAAACATTAGCAACAACTTTTGTCCATGTCCTTTTAACTAATTACAAGTATATTATATTATTGTTATAAGGCAAAAGATCTAGTGAGGATGTGTGTTGAGGAGAGAACCGAGAACGACCCATAGTTGTTGGATCACAAGAAATCAACGTTCCAGGTCGCGCGTTCATTAAATGGGAAAGTTTCGCTAAATTCGGCACGACTTTTATGCTAAAAAAATGGATTTTTGGATACACACAGTACATATGTGTACATATGAAATACACTAGTGTATGCAAATGAAATACACTAGTGTATGCAAATGAAATACACTATCGTGTGCATATGAAATACACTATGATGTGAATATATAAAAACTCATACATTCATATGGAATAAACTATGTGTGCATATGAAATACACTATCGTGTGCATATGAAATAATCTATGTGTGCTGATGCGGGGTCAGCCGCGGGGTGCCCGATCTTGACGCCAAGTGACTCGGTTGAAGATGGAGAGTGAAGACACACGAAATGCAACAATGGTTAGCAAGCGGAAACGACACACAAACAAAGAAAAGGAAAGAGATAGAACCGAATAGGGGGCACTGATAGAACCCTTGGGGCTGGGCACACCAAAAACCTAACCTGTGATACCCCGTATTTTTGTAAGGTTATTTTGGGAATTATGGAATTTTCCCGAGTACCCATTGTGCACGTCGGATTTAATTCAGGTAGCTTGAGACATTTTGTGATGTGCTCTGTATCTGTAATATTTTTCTCAGTGAAATAATATACAGACATCATGCCTTGGATTTTAATTGTCGTTCGCATACGATAATTGTTATCCCGGCTTAATGTCATGTTCGTTCAAAGCTGAACGGGCGGGAAAAAGGTGTCACGGCGACCGCCGTAAAGTCGCGGCGACCGCCGTCGTGAGACCCAAGCACGGCGACCGCCGTAAAGTCACGGCGCCCGCCGTCCCAACGCTCGAGGAGGCAGCTGGTGTGTCATGCCACGGCGACCGCCGTAAATTACGGCGCCCGCCGTAATGGCAGTCATCGTTGTCCGGCAGTCCTTGCCCGATGGTCGTCGGCGCGATTTCCGGCGAGCGCCGAACTAGCTGTAGGCCCATCTTCTTCGTGCTCCAGACGCTTTGGCTATAAAAGGGGGTGTTGGGGGAGAGATTTGAGCCATCCCAAACACCGAACCTCTGCCAAAATTGCCTCTCGCCGGAGTTGTGCCTTCGCCGGAATTTTTGAAGGTCTCGCCGGTGTTGCTTTGGTGTGGTTCCTGAGTGCCTTTGTGAAGCTTTTGGTTAGCCTTGGAGGTTAGAAGCCAAAGCTAGTCGAAGGAGGCCGAACCGCTCGTGTTTTTGGGTGAGTTTTCTCTCGTTTCAGTCGGTCGTGTTCTTCACGGCGACCGCCGTGTTCTTCATGGAGACCGCCGCCAAGAACGGCGACCGCCGCCAGTGCCCAGAACGCCTTCGTGGCTTTGGCTTGGTCGGTTGTCGTCGTGGCGTCTTTCCTTTCGTGTTCTTTCGCCGTGTTTAGATTCGTACTGTTTATGTCGGATCTAACTTAGGGTTCCTTTTATGGGTCGACTCAAAGGTTGTTGTGTTGTCGGAACTATACCGTGTCGAGCCCGGAATCCAGTGACGTCTTTAGACTATTCTGCGGAGTAAGGCAAGTGGCGGTTCGCTCTTGCTCTTTCTTTCCATATTTACATTAATTATCAGTAGTTTATCTGAGTAATTAATTTGGAATGAATATTCTGTTTGTCTGGAAACGGTTTTGATAAACTGTTTTGAAAATCATATAATAGGTTGTATATCTGTTAGAACAACGCTATTATCTGTGATCGCCTTTCGGGCCTTTATGTGGATTTATCCTGTAAATGTTATGGTGCTGTAACTGTTTAGTTAGCACTGTTAGATAGGAACGTTACTCGAACTCTGTCCAGTCGTTTCTTTATAATCTGGTATCGGGATGGCTCGTCCCCATCTGGTACTATTCTATGATCATGATCGGTCTCTTACACATGTGTGTAGAGACAGGACACTTAGCTGGTGTCACAAACCTTTCGGTATACGTCACTCTCGACGAAACGTATACTAAGATGTGTCGTCCCACTGGTGGGGTACACATGTAAAAGTCTATAACGTGATGTGTGTTTTTGAAACATAAATCAGATAAGTGCTACCTTGACGCACATAATTAATACACCTTGGGCGAGTAGTGCAGCTAAGTTCAGTGCAGTTAGGAAAACTCGTCTTGACTTGAATGTAGTACGTTCTCTTTCCAATCTGGATTCACTGTAGGCGATGAGGTTGGTCGTGAACCGAAGCATCTCAGTCAGTTTTAAATCATTGTTGAATGATTCTGTAATATTCCAGATTTGTCATTACTTCCTTAAAGACTCAATTCCGTTGGAGTCTTCTTTCAAGTCAATTTCTGTGAAGATTCAGTCTTCCAGAATCTTCTCTTGTGCATACCTCTTGTTTATTCCAGTAGGAATATGATGGTTGACTACCGTTATCGGTTATTATCCGAGAAGCGATGAGTCTAACCTAATATGACTGCTTCGAACCAGTCTGTTGTGTACCCTTGCTAGTCTATTCAGTTAGACTAACCAACCAATGTTTTCCCTTGCATGGTTGGCTGGTGTCATCCGTTCGATTCGGCACATCAGTTAAGAAGTAGCTCAGAAGATTAGAAGGACTATGGAGTCGGCGGTGGTTTTTGAATGTTTTAATTATTTCTTTAATCAGGTTATGATCCTTTGGACAATAACTCCGATTGTAACTTACTTTCTTAGTCTTCCACTGTGTTTGGTTTAAACTATGTTTTGACCTATTCGGGATTGGGTTGTAATCCCGTAACTCTCATTTTCCTTGACAATGTTATGTTTTGGAATTTAATGCTTGATCTTTGTGTATCAATTGCATTTCATAAATTGTATTTATTTGGTAAAGCCTTGGGTGATCTCGGTAAGGAACACTGGGGTCACTGGCGGTAATACCTTTCCAAAAGGGTTAAGTTTTGGGGGTGTTACATAACCAAATGCTCCAAGTAACAAGAGGGATATAGGAAGAACCGGAAATGACAATGGAGAAACCTTTGATCCTTGAAGAGATCAAGAACCAAACCAAATGCACAACCAACCCTACCTTCTACAATCTCACACAACGATGGACGGATCCAAAGAGCACGAGAAGGAGGCTCGTGAAGCCTACGAGCACCAACAACTTGAAAGAGATTGACACAACGCAAGACAACCAAGCTAAACTGAATCAACCTTGAGAAGCCTCTCCTTGAGAGCTCTCATTTCCATGTATGGAAACCGAATTTCTGCATTCTTTGAAATCTGAAAAAGTGTCTTCAAAGTAAAACAACTTGGCCTTAAATACTCCTAGGGGAGCCGGCCCAAAACAAGCTCAAAAAGGCTAAGTAAGGCATCCAAAAAGTAGTCCTAAAACAAGCCCAATAAAGTGTCCAAAACACACTTAAATGAAGTGAATAAAAACGGCTTCTTGGCTGGAGAATACGGTCACACTCAAGCAATGATGGATTGGTTTGAGAAGGTAACCAAGGTCCTTAGCAATGGCTCGGCGAAGTCCTCAACTAGGGCGGGTTCCCTTGAGACATGAAGGCTTGTCAAGTTCTCTAGCTCCTCTTGCATGCGGTTGGCTTGAGCTCTTGTGAGTGGACCATCTCCGCTTGTGTGCATCTTAGGTGAAGCCTCGGATGATCCCTCATCATGTGCATGTGAAATAACATATGTGTGCATATGAAATCACATACTTGCATGTGAAATACATTATGTGTGCATATGTATAAAAACCTACAAAAATAACATATGTGCGTATGAAAATAACCTATGTGTGCATATTTATAAAAATCTATCAAAGTAATATATGTGTGCATATAAAAATGAGCGATGTGCGCATATGAAACTAACTTATATGTACATATGAAACAACATATGTGTGCATATGAAACAACGTATGTGTGCACATAATATGCGTTTTTTCACATAAAATAAAGTCGTGTCAAATTTTTCCCGAACTTTTTCATTTTAATTACGGCATGATCTGAGACGTCATTGTTTCTTGATCCAACGGTTGTGAGCCGTCCAGGGTTTTCTCTTGGGCGACCATCCGCACATGAGCTCGGCCCTTGTTATAAAAACTATTTCTTTTCAACTAATTATGAGTATATATACATTTTTCATTTTGTTATACATATTGACTTTTTTTTAACAATTGATTACTCGGCCATGAATAAAATCATATTAATCCAACCATACAATTTCATTGAAACAATTTACTAAGTGTATGTAGAATACATATCATATCTGGTTGCGAATTAAATAAAATTCTATTATAATAATTAATTTGCAAATATGCACGCATGCTTTCAAAAGACTAAAGCCCCTTTCAAACAAGGAAGTAATTCACAATAAATAAGTCGTTTGATCATGAACTTAATCGTAATAACTCATAATAATCAGATGTCTAGCCCTGATTAAATTGCATGAAGTCTACCCCAGAGTAGTTACAACACTGTATGCACAATAATAGTTCAACCTTTTGGATTACCACCATTATGAAATTAATTATAATACATAATAATAAGTTAAATCAATACCCTTTAAAAATCAGCCGTTTAAATTTGAACAAATCTGGATGACCAGAAAGGATTTTAGAAATGTTGTCAAACAAGCTTGGAGAACTAACTATCATGGATCGAGATTGTATAATCTTGTATCCAAAACAAAATTACTTAAGAAACATGTCAAGATCTGGAACAAAAGTACTTTTGGCAATGTATTTACTCAATTACAAATTATAGAAAAACAGCTCTCTGAAATCCAAACTGAGATCTGTACTTACCCTACAAATGATCTCATTAAAAAACAATCAAGAATCATGGGAAAAAAAAGAAAAACTTATGTGTTTCCAGAAAATTTACTGGAACCAAAGAGATAAAGTTAAACACATCAAATTAACTGATACGAATGCTAGCTATTTTCACAAAATAGCAAGTGGAAGAAGAAATAGAAAAATCATAAAAGAAATAAAAATACATAAAGGAACAAGTATCACTGGAGAAGAAAACATTAGAAATGAAATCAGAAATGATTTCATCAAAAGATTCAGAAGTGAGGATATGAACCAGAGACTATTCCAGAAAAATCTTGAATTAATCCAGTCTACAAAGGACAATTTAGAATTAATAAGAAACGTATCCAATGAAGAAATTAAGAAGGCTGTCTTTAACATTGGATCGGATAAATCACCGGGGCCTGATGGTATGACAGCAGAATTCTACTAAAAATATTGGGACATTGTAGGTCCTTCTGTTATTCAAGTAGTTAAAAGCTTTTTTCTTTTCGGGAAATTGCTCAAACAAATAAATCACACATTCATCTCTTTGATTCCAAAATGTGACAATCCGAACTCTACTAATCACTATAGACCCATAAGTCTATGCTCTACAATTTATAAGATTATCTCGAAGATCATAACAACAAGACTTAAAAGAACCATGGAAAAATTAATCCACCCCCTACAGGATTCCTTTGTTGCTAACAGAGCCATTCAAGATAATATCTTGATTGCCCATGAAATCTTTCACTCATTTAAATCGAAAAAAGGAACTGAAGGCTTCATTGCCCTAAAATTAGATATGGAAAAAGCTTATGACAGAATTGAATGGAACTTCATCATTAAAATTATGGAAAAGTTTGGATTCCATGAAAAATTTATCAACTGGATAAAAGAATGCATTACAACGGTATCTTTCTCGGTACTTGTAAACAACGGACCCACGAAAATATTTAAACCATCAAGAGGACTTCGACAGGGTGACCCCCTTTCCCCTTTCTTGTTTATTTTAGGATCTGAAATCCTGCTAGAAAACACCAAAAAGCTTCAGAAAGACCTCGTAATCCTCTAGGATTTCAAATCAATCAACAAGGATCACGAATTCCGTTTCTGGCGTTTGCGGATGACATTGTGATCTTCTCAAAAGGTAAACAGGAAAACTGCAAGGAAATCAAGGATATTATTGATGAATATTGCAAAATCTCAAGACAAAAAGTAAATTTTCATAAATTGGCTTTTCAAGTCACAAAAAAGGTTACCAACCAAAAGAAATTAGCAATACAAGGTATTCTCACAATCACAAATATGATATCTCTTGAAAAATATCTTGGTTGCCCTATCATTAATGGTAGAGTCAACTCGAATACCTTTGTTGATCTCTTAATTAGCACACAACAACAGCTATCTAAATGGAAAGCAAACTCTATTTCCCAAGCAGGAAGAACAACACTAATAAAAACCAATCCGGCATCAAGACCAAACTATCTTATGCAAAGTTTTATGTTACCTACACACACACACAATGAACTTGACAAGTTAAATAGATCTTTTTTTGGAACAAAGACAGCTCCTATAAACCTCTTATAGGCTAGGGAAAAATATGTAAACCGACACAACAAGGAGGTCTTTGATAGCTCCATGATCCCCTCAATGACGGCGAAGGACGAAGAGGGAACAATGGGAGTGCACTCGAAGAGAGCTAGACGCCAAGAAGAGCCAGACAAACAAAGACCCAGCTGGTTCTACATGAAGTTTTCCGAGTTCGCGGAAGCAGGACGAAGCATCCAAGAACTCGGCCCAGAACCCGACCGAGTTCTGGACCGAGTTGTTGCTCCAGCCCAGAACTCGGCCCAGAGTTCGACCGAGTTCTGGACCGAGTTGTTACCCGCGTCAGCGATTTCAACCCGTCGTTTTGCTGAACAATTTATTATATTTTATTATTATTTCTTTTGTCGCTATTTAAACCCAGAAACCCTAGTTTGTAATCTTTCATGTTGATTTGAGTAGTAAAGTTGAGTACGCTCCTTCCTTGAATCCCAACATCAAACCCTTCGATCCCACAGATCAAACTATCCCGTAGCTCGTCGCTTCGAGCAATCAAACACCGTCTCTTCGGTGTCTCGTGATCATCACTTTGATCTCTCCGTTCATCTCTTTGAACGAGTTTGAAGGTTATCTCTTTAGCCCTAGAAAGCCATCACTTTGGCTACGGAAGAGAAGGAATCGAATTCAAGCTTGAGGAATCAAAGATCCTGCGTTGCAGACAACACTTCAGGGGTTGTTCGTATCAACTGGCATCAGAGCCTATCCAAGCTAAGTTTGTTTCTTCTCTCTTATTGTGATTCTTGAAATTTTTCCGCTTCCAAACCCTAGAAATTTTTTTCTCCCCACCATTACCGAATTTTTACCACCACCACCATTGTCCGCCACCGCCACCACCACCGTCTGCCACCACCACCCCGTTCCACCACCTCTCACGGCTGAAACCCTAATTTCCCTTAGGTTTTGGTTACTTTTCCAACAGCCCTAAACCTTATCCTCTAGCAAATCTTGTTTCCTTAATTGCATATTTGATTTCCTTGTTTCTTGTTGATCAAGTTTTGCTTCATCTTTGGATTAATTGCTAGATTAGTTGTTAGATTTTATTCCCTCATAGTTGCTTTGTCTCTTCTTTCTTTTCCTGCACTTGCTTGTGTGGTTCTTTCTTGCTTGATTTGCCATCATATCAACACAAAAACAAAAATAAGGTGTGACCGTATAAACAAAAAACAAATATACTATTCTCACCTTCCATCAAACAAAACAAAAAGGTTTGGGAAGACGGAAGCCTCAAAAACAAAAAGAAACAAAAGAAAAGGCAGAGAACGCACCATACGGTCATACTCCATCTTCTATTCTTTCATGTCTCTATGCAACTCTCATTGAAAAGGACAAAATTTTCAACTCTCTTGTGATTAATTCTGAGAAACTTGATTTAATCTGCTTGCACTTGGAAATTTGTGTGTTGCTTGGGACGTGATTTGCTAGTTTTTGCTTTATTGCCTTCCGTTCAAACCTCTCCCTCCTCACGAGCAACCAAAATTAGTATGTCCAGCGGAAATTTTCTTGGTTCACTTTTGAGACAATGACTTGGCTTGGACTTGTTCTTTTGCTTGGTGCAACTTACTCCTTGTGTTATATGCTTCGTATAGGTACTATGAAGATTCCTACAAACAGCCACTCTCCTTCTACGGGCAACTGCAGCCCCGAACACATGGACTCCGCCTATGAACAACTTGATCACCTTCATGCTGCGAATGACTCGCTTCATGTTGTGAATGACTCGCTTCATGCTGCGAATGACACCTTGCACGCTTCAAATGCAGATCAAGCCCGGTAACTCGCCGCGAAAGATGTTGAGCTTGCTCACCTTCTTCGGTCCATGAGTGACATGCAGTTGCCCACGACCGACCCCATGTTGAACCCGACGGCCACAACCAGCCAACCACTGGACCGAAAGGGTAAAGGCACCGCGTCTACCCCGCTTGATCGCCTTCGCTCTCAAATCGAAGGCTACCCTCTGAAGCGTGACGCATCCCGCGTACGGTACAATCCCACCTTTACTCCGAGAGATGAGGATTACTCCTCGGGTCCCTCCCGTCGTCGTGTTCGCGTTTCCAAGGATCGTCGGGAACGAGGCCGCCAACATACGTGGTTTGACGATTTCGAGTCCGAGCTTGATGACGACGTTGACCGTGCTTCCGACCACTCTCGGAACAGATTTGATGACGACGAGGCGTATGAGTTGGAACGCCAGGCGGAGCTGTGTCCCACGCGCCATGGCTACCGCCGCCACACACCGGAACGTCGCCGCACGAGCCCCGGGCGCTATGGACCGCGTCGCCCTGACATCAAGGTAAAACTTCCGAACTTTTTTGGTGAATTTGATCCTCTTAAATTTCTTGATTGGCAGCAGTCCATGGAGTATGTTTTGAACCATTATCGCTACCCGGAAGAAGAACGGGTTGCAACCGCCGCTTTGCACTTCGACGGCGCCGCCAAGGCTTGGTGGCATCGTTTCTGCGCTAACCGTGAGCATCACCGCGAGCGTCCAGTCACTTCTTGGCACCATCTTATGCAGATCATGTGCAGGAAATATGTCCCTGAGGACTTCACTTCCGAAATGCGTCTCAAGATACAACTAGCGGCCCAAGGTAACCATTCTCCCCTTGATTTTTACGCTGAACTTGAGGAGTTGTCCCATAAGGCAGGTATTCACCACACTGACGAGGACTTTCAGAGTATGTTCCTTCGTGGCCTGCATGAGCTCATTCGAAATCAACTTTGGGTGCTTAACATTCGAGACCTCCAAAAGTGCGCGCATACGGCACAAGAGATATGGTCGCAAGCTCAAGCGGCTAAGAGAGCGTCTTGGTCTCAGCCTCACACAAGGTATGGCTCTAACCCTATGTCAAGTTCCCCTTCTACTGATGTGCGTTCCTCATTGCAGCCCGCTCCCGCGACTACAACGCCGGCGCCGACCACTCGGTCGAGCAACACGCCGGCGCGCGTCAACGAGCCACCGCAGCGTCGAGCGCCTCCTTCCGATGAAAGGGCGCGAGACAAGATCTGTTTTAAGTGCCAAGGGCATGGCCACATACAGCGGGACTGTCCCAACAACAAGCGAGTCCTCTTCTCGACCACCTCCGGCTATGAGTCTTTTGACGAGGACACCCCCGACGCCGGCCCAATCTTTGACACCTACGTCCATGAGGAGGAGGAGGAATTGGATGGATACATATGCAGCCATATGGATGAACAAGGAAACGTGCCTCTTAGCTTGGTTACACGCCGCGTTCTTACCGCCAAAGAAGGTACCTTCCTTGACCAACGTGAAAATTTGTTCCATACTAAGTGTGCGGTCTAGGGTGCTTCTTTGAGTGTCATTATAGATGGTGGAAGTTGTTGCAATATCATCAACGAAAAGGTGATCAAGTACTTCAAGTTCGAAACAACTCCACACCCCCAACCCTATAGCCTACAATGGATCTCCGAGGGTGATGATTCCAATGTTACGAAGCAACAATGCACCATAAATTTCAGCATTGGTCATTACGCGGATTCGGTGCTTTGTGACGTCGTGCCCATGGATGCAACTCATCTTCTCTTAGGGCGACCTTGGCAATTTGACAAGAGAACTCTTCATGATGGGTTCCTCAACAACTACGTCTTCATGCACAATGGAAGAAAGGTAACTTTGCTTCCTATGAGCCCTAAGGAGATTTTGCAAGACCAAGTTGAGAGGAACTGAGTCAAGGCACTGGAACAAGCCAAGGGGCATCCACTACCCTCAGCTGGCCGTGGGAAGCAACCGAAGTCCGCCCCGAAACAGCCCCCTAAGCCAGTCCACCATGGCATTCACGGATCTTGTGAAGACCGGCTTCTATTGGCTAGGTCTCGGGATGTCTCTCCAATCAGTCAGGGACGTCGCCCTTGTTTTTTACTTGCTCCTTTCGCGTGTGTTTTAACTGTTAAAGATCTTGTTGATTTATCCCCTACCCTGACTTCTTCTTTGCAGGACATTGGGGACATGATGCCCGAGGTGATGCCCGAGGAGTTGACCCCTATACCCGATGACTATGGTGCGCATCCTACGTTCAACTTTGCTGCTCTTCCTCCTTATACGCCTCATGCTCTTGATGACAAGGACAAAGCGGGGACGCTTCGCAGACAAGAAGGGGAGATTGATAGCTCCATGATCCCCTCGATGACGGCGAAGGACGAAGAGGGAACAATGGGAGTGCACTCGAAGAGAGCCAGACGCCAAGAAGAGCCAGACAAACAAAGACCCAGCTGGTTCTACAGGAAGTTTTCCGAGTTTGCGGAAGCAGGACGAAGCAGCCAAGAACTCGGCCCAGAACTCGACCGAGTTCTGGACCGAGTTGTTGCCCGCGTTAGCGATTTCAACCCGTCGTTTTGCTGAACAATTTATTATATTTTATTATTATTTCTTTTGTCGTTATTTAAACCCAGAAACCCTAGTTTGTAATCTTTCATGTTGATTTGAGTAGTAAAGTTGAGTACGCTCCTTCCTTGAATCCCAACATCAAACCCTTCGATCCCACGGATCAAACTATCCCGTAGCTCGTCGCTTCGAGCAATCAAACACCGTCTCTTCGGTGTCTCGTGATCATCAATTTGATCTCTCCGTTCATCTCTTTGAACGAGTTTGAAGGTTATCTCTTTAGCCCTAGAAAGCCATCACTTTGGCTACAGAAGAGAAGGAATCGAATTCAAGCTTGAGGAATCAAAGATCATGCGTTGCAGACAACACTTCAGGGGTTGTTCGTATCAGTCTTGGATTGAGAAAATCAAAGGACGTGAATAAAGCCCTACAATTCAAATTAATATGGAAAATCTTAGCAGAACCGAATAACTATTGGGTCAGAGTTGTTACTGAAAAATACTTGAAAACAATCCATATATTTCATTACGAGAAAAAATGAAATTGCTCTTGGCAATGGTCCAAAATGATTGAACTCATGGATGAATTCAAATCTGGACTAATTTGGCAAGTTGGTAATGGTAGAACAATCAAATTTTGGTAGGATAATTGGGTCTTGAGTACCCCTTTATGTGATATCATAAATACACAATCAATCCTGGATAAGGATGCCCTAGTAGCTGATTTTATATTGCCAAATAAAACCTGGAATAAAGACCTAATAGAACAATGTTTACCACATGATTTAGCCAAAAAAATAACCTCTATCCCGATATCTTTAAATGATATTCATGATAGAATGTACTGGGAAACTAGCAAAAATGGTTGGTTCTCTACGAACTCTACTATGAAATTAATTAACAGAAACAAGAGATATACTGCCTATGATTCTTCATGGATCTGGAAGATGGACACATATCCCAAAGTTAAAAACTTTGTCTGGAAAATAATGAAAAACGGACTACCAACAAAAGCTAGATTAGCAGAAAAAGGTGTAGCAATCCCCCAGGGTTGTATCCGATGCAATGTACAATTGGAGGATTTGAATCATCTCATATTCCAATGTAACCACACCATAAAAACAATAGAGAAAATGAATCATCATACATATGGTATCATTACATCCCTAAATATAGGAAACAAAAAAATCAATGAAATCATTGAGAAAATTCGACAAAAAAACTGATAGATCACAATTTATAGAATTAATGGTCTCTTGGTGGGGAATTTGGTTTTATAGAAACCAACAAAGTTTTGGAAGAACAAACGATGATGCCGATTCCATAAAGGATGTACCAATTTATATTAAAAAACAAATTGAGAATTGGAATAAGACGAAGAGTTGGAACCCTAACTGCTTAGCAGAGGACAGACTAAAACACATAGAATGAACAATGTTAGACGACCAATAAAAAAATGGAAAAAACCACCGGATAACATTATTAAAATCAATACAGATGGATCCACCAAAACTAATGGTGAATCTAGCTTTGGCTACATCTTCAGAAACAACACAGGTAAACCAATCTTCCTCTTTGGGGATAAATGTGATATCTCAACCCCTTTAAAAACAGAAATACTTGCAGTAAGAAATGCTCTGGTAAAGGTCTATGAATTAGGCATTACCGACATTCAACTTGAATGCGATAACATTACCATTGTGAATGTTCTTAATCAAATCTGGCACTGTCCATGGGATAATGAAATGCTAATTTCTGATATCCTGTGTGTTTTACAATTGTTTTCTTCAGTGCAGATTTTTCATGTCTTCCGAGAAACAAATGTGGTGGCCGACTACATCGCAAAGACGGTCCAGCAGAGTTTCTTGGAAGATATCCGAGCTAGTCTAGAATTTATAATTCTCATCCGTAAGGATACTATAGACTGAGAAACCATCGCTATGTGGTTTTCAGTCTAATTTTTACCTAATAAAAAAAAAACTAAAACCAAACTCTAAAATTTATAACGACGGTCTAAGAAAGACAATAAAGAATGTGTATGGAAAACCACAATACCCGTGAATTATACAATTATCATTAATACAACTTTAAAATCATAACTCAATTATAGTTTTAATTATCACATTTCATAATCAGTAAAATTAAAGGCACTTTTGAAATTTGAATTTTTGAATTACCTAGATTATGCATTCAAATCATATAAAAAAAGGTAAAAGTAGTAAAATTAAGTTCCTGAAATTGGCAGGTGGCTGCTTGTGATGAGATGATGACGTCGATCACTAAGATGACAACTCTCCTAAACCAGGTACTTGAACGTGTTCCTCGAAAACTATCCAAGACAATGTCTCATGGAAAACCCTCTACCAAGAATAAGAAACCGCATGGAAGAGAAAGTGTAAAACGAAAGAGCCAAGAAAGAACATGGGCTGAATTTGTGTCGCAATGACTTTTGTGGATGGATGATTTTGCATTGGTCACGTATCAGAGTTCTTGTACACATTTTTCCTCCGAACTCGGGAAAACGTTCTTTGAAATGGTAACTTTTCTACAGGGCCTACCAAGTCGCATGGCCGTCCAATCGATTTGATAGGCCTTGTGCCAAAATCAAATATATCAAGTAAAATTGTAAGAATATAATCAAATCATCACTCTACTATTCACCAAGAAATAAATGAAGATAAAGAGATACACACAAATTGAAGGAATTGTGTCATTTAATCAAAGATGTAATTACTGATTATGAAGTGGGACCGTTTATGGAGATATTTAATCCGGTGATTTTATATAGTCATAGTGCTTTGCTAGAAGCCAACTATGATTTATAGACTATATGTTATAAAGTATGTCATAAAGTCTATTGCTATTATTACCGGGTCCTACGAGGTCATGTTGTATAAGGGTTGCTTGTTGATCAATCTTCGGTTGTCTTGGATATCAATTGAATCGTGTTTTGAACACTTTCCAAAATCAATATTTCGACCCTATACTTGTTGCCTCGGGTTACACGAAATCTGATCCGGGATAAGACAATCGCACCTCTAGTGATTCAGGCAAATCAAAAGAGAACACTTGAAGTTTTCGGTTTTGTTCGATATAGAGAGATCGTAAGTTCTCGCGTACCAAAGACTTGCCCCAAACCCGCTCTTATATAGAGCATAGGAATTTAGGCAGTTATAAGTCGGTTTAAGAGGTTAAAAAGTAGTTATGGCGGTTAAGTTAGGTAAAACCCCGCCAAAACTCACTCCCCGGCAAGGCGCACGGTTTGTGACAAATCGTGCCCTAAGCCGTGCCTCCTTCCAGAATGCAAAAACACGCTAGAAACGAGTTCTGGGACACCGCACGGTTTGTGACAAACCGTGCGGCTTTACAGAGAGCCATTCTGGCTTCTGTTCTGTATTGCACGGTTATGGCCCATTGTGCACGGTTTGTCACAAACCGTGCACGACCTTAGGACCCCTAAAATCACCCTTTCGGTGTCCGCCTCTTGAACCCCGACACGTTTCGTAACTCCGAGTCTGAAACCACGCACACGAGTGTGCACTCCGCACCCCCGAAACTCGTTATGCGCCGAACGAACTCCTTAAGTCTTGAGCTAATCCCGACTACACTAAATGGCCGATGACACTAAAATCACCAACATTCTTCCCCCATTTTAGTGTAATCCTTGATTCACTATACATACATCAAACACAAACTCATGCATAAATGAAAATGTCCTTAGGATTGAATTTCCACATTAGTGTAGTACACATTCCAAATAATCAAGAATCAGGGTGTCCAAAGGATTGAACCCTTCAACTCATTTGACTACCTGAAGATACAAACACACACAAGTTTCTACACTACTCCAATTGCTAACTTGACACTATTCTAGCCATGTGTCCTTATCCATTCACGAACGCATACAAAGCCAAGCCCGGGCTAGTTGAAGCGGCACCACTTCACGCTCGTATAGGTAGATTCTTTTTATCATGCACCTACAAATGCATTTTTTTCAAAAGATCCATTAAGAAGATAAACTTCAACCTAACTTTACTTGCAGGTCCGAGCACATACATAGGGATGTATCATGATCATGTGCTCCAAACTCTAAGTGTAGGCTTTCCACATTGAATTCAGCGTCCAACGTCATATTAGAGGGGAATTAGGTATCCTACCATTAGAGATTTTACACGGGCTTTAAACCCATCCCGATAGCCGACTTGATCACCAAGTCCCTGGCTAACCCCTTTGTCAAGTGGTCCGCCAAGTTTTGTTGAGACCGAACAAACTCAATAGTAATCACCCCATGAGTGATCAACTCACGTACCGCGCTATGTCTAACGCCCAGGTGTTGCGACTTACCATTATACACTTGGCTATAAGCCTTAGCCAAAGTAGCTTGACTATCACAATGGATAGAAATGGGTGACACCGGTTTCGGCCACAAAGGAATCTCGTAGACTAAGTTCCTTAGCCATTCCGCCTCTCTACCAGCAGCGGCCAATGCTACGAATTCCGATTCCATAGTCGAACTTGTAATGCAAGTTTGCTTCTTAGAAGCCCATGAAATGGCACCACCCCCAAGCAAGAATACCCAACCACTAGTAGAAGAATGATCTTCTATATTAGTAATCCAACTCGCATCCGAATACCCTTCTAGAACCGAAGGAAATCCGACATATGACAAACCATAATTCATGGTTCCCTCTAAGTATTTGAGTACCCGCCTTATTGCTTGCCAATGATGAGTACTAGGATTACTAGTGTATATACTCAACTTGCCTACCGCATAAGCAATATCCGGCCTTGTGCTCGTCATGGCATACATTAAGCAACCAATCACTTGTGAGTACTCGAGTTGTGATACCGCTTTACCCGAATTGGGCATAAGCTTCACACTCGGATCTATAGGAGTGCTAACCAGAGAACAAGTCTCACAATTGAACTTCTTAAGCACTCTCTCAATGTAATGAGATTGTGACAAAGAGAGTCCCTTATTCTCACGTTTGATCCTAATACCAAGGATCACATCCGCCTCCCCCATGTCTTTCATGGCAAAGCTTGATGACAAAAAGGCCTTTGTAAGGTCCACTTGTTTTTGATCTGTACGAAAGATCAGCATGTCATCAACATACAAGCAAATGATTACTCCATTACCGGATTTATCAAACTTGATGTATAACCACTTGTCCGACTGATTTAAATCGAATCCGCTCGACAAGACAACCTCATCAAACTTTTGATTCCACTGCTTAGGTGCTTGCTTTATCCCTTACAATGACTTTACCAACTTAAACACCATATGCTCATTACCGGGCATAACAAACCCCTCAGGTTGCTTCATGTACACCTCCTCCTCCAAATCACCATTCAAGAATGCCGTTTTGACATCCATTTGATGAATCACAAGGTCGTTAATAGCCGCCAAGGCAATCAACAACCTAATGGTGGAGATCCGAGCAACCGGAGCATAGGTATCAAAATAATCAATACCTTCCTTTTGTCTAAAGCCTTGGATAACCAATCGAGCCTTAAACTTGTCAATAGTACCATCGACTTTCATCTTCTTTTTGAAGATCCACTTGCAGCCTAAAGGCTTGCAACCCGGTGGGAGATCCGATAAAACCCACGTGTTATTTCCCATGATGGAATCCATCTCATCATTTATTGCTTCTTTCTAGAAAGCAACATCTTGAGACCTCATTGCCTCGCTAAAAGTCCTAGGATCCTCATCAATATGATAACAATATGAATATTGGAACCCAACTTCATCTCTAGATCCTTCAACCAAGTAAACTTGGAAATCTAGACCGAAAGACTTTTCAATCCTCTCTCGCTTGCTCCTACGGAGCAAAGGTGACTCATTAGAAGGCACGACCGAACCGTATCCTTCTTTAGTTCCACTTGTACTAGGAACCAAATCATTTGGTCTAGGTATGGACGAGAATCGATTCTCATCAAATATTGCATCTCTCGACTCAATCACGGTGTTAACCGAAATAGAATCATTAGGCTCTATCACATAGAACCTATAAGCCTTTGAATGCTCAGCATACCCAATAAAGATGCAATCAATACCTCTTTCCCCCAAGGTTTTAATCTTGGGCTGGGGTAGTCTAATGACCGCCCTATATCCCCAAACTCGAAAATAATTCAAGCTTGGTTTCTTTTTGTACCAAAGTTCATAAGGGGTGACCTTGTTCATTTTGTTAGGAACCCTATTTAATAAATAGCAAGCCGTTAGCATGGCTTCACCCCAAAATCCGTCACTCAATCCCGAGTAGGATAACATGGAATTAACCATCTCTTTTAGGACTCTATTCTTCCTCTCCGACACACCATTTGTTGTGGCGTGTAGGGAGCCGTAGTCTCATGTATAATGCCTACGGACTGGAAATACACAGGATCATAAAATTCTCCACCTCTATCGGTGCGTAGTTTCTTAATCAAGTCATTTTGTTGCAATTCAACCTCGGTTTTATAAACCTTAAACTTATCATGGGCCTTATATTTAGCATGTAGTAAATACACATAACAATAATGAGAATAATCTGGTTAATAAAACGCACACCATAAAACACATAACATATATACAAAATATAAATAATCGACCAGTCTATACAGAGTATAGTAGGGTCTAATGACTAATCTGTTTGGAAACAGTAGAGTCAAGTTTTAGCCAATCAGTATAACAATACTGTAGGGCATAACATGACCAATAGACTAAAAAGTTATCTGGTCAACCTAGTAGACTTATCATCAAGTAATCTGTATTAAATACAGTAGACTTGAATCAAGTAATCTAGAAACATGAGTAGTCTATGCTAAGCATAGTAGACTTCATAAAACCACACAAGACCTCCTCTAACTCATGAGATTCTTATCCTTAGTCTCTTGAGACTTAAGTTATGATAATGCTATACATACATACACATGAGGAAACTAAATTTTATACATTCCTCATTCATGATCATACTATGACCAAAAATTTCCTATGGTCATACACATGTGCTTCCACCAATTTAATGATACGTAAACACATACATTTCACTCATACGAGATTTCAACTGCCACTATATGCGGTTAGCATATAATACATGACACCAACAAGAATTTAATTCTTATCCATACATATAAATATATGTTATACGTATACATGTCCAGAGATTACACAATCTTTTGCATATATCTCAAAATCATCAACATGGCTTAAATCTCACGGCCTTCGCATAACCGCACATGAATGAAATATCAATCCACTTTGCACATTTAATACCACATCCAAGACCATATAAAAACCAGTCTTACATAAATATGTATATATCCAATACATAAATAACATAGAGGTATGAAACCTCCATTTCCACGGCCCCAAATCACCACCAATCATGCTTTTATAAGCATTGGCCTTTATCGTGATTAGAATGTGTGGCTTGTCAAATAAATTTGATAGCCAACCACTACCGTACATGACCATCAATTAATTGATCTTGCCATTTTCCATTTGTTGCACTTCCTTGTCTCCTCCAAGGGCTCATTCTCTGGATTCTCCGGCATCGGTGGCATCGGCATACTCAGAACGTACAACACCTTGAGCGTCGTGAGGAGGAAGTGCATATTCTTTTTCCATCTCCGAAAGTCCACGCCCTCGAACTTCTCCAATTTCCCGAACTTGGATGTCATCTCACGAACGGAAGCAGCCGCCATTGATCAACCACGAAAATATTGATTTTGAATGTTGTATAAGGGTTGCTTATTGATCAATCTTCGGTTGTCTTGGATATCAATTGAATCGTGTTTTGAACAATTCCAAAATCAATATTTCGACCCTATACTTGTTGTCTCGGGTTACACGAAATCTGATCCGGGATAAGACAATCGCACCTCTAGTGATTCAGGCAAATCAAAAGAGAACACTTGAAGTTTTCGGTTTTGTTCGATATAGAGAGATCGTAAGTTCTCGCGTACCAAAGACTTGCCCCAAACCCGCTCTTATATAGAGCATAGGAATTTAGGCAGTTATAAGTCGGTTTAGGAGGTTAAAAAGTAGTTATGGCGGTTAAGTTAGGTAAAAACCCGCCAAAAACCGCCAAAACTCACTCTCCGGCAAGGCGCACGGTTTGTGACAAACCGTGCCTCCTTCCAAAATGCAAAAACACGCCAAAAACGAGTTCTGGGACATCGCACGGTTTGTGACAAACCGTGCCACAAACCGTGCGGCTTTACATAGAGCCATTCTGGCTTCTGTTCTGTATTGAACGGTTATTGCCCATTGTGCACGGTTTGTCACAAACCGTGCACGACCTTAGGACCCCGGAAATCACCCTTTCGGTGTCCGCCTCTTAAACCCCGACATGTTTCGTAACTCCGAGTCCGAAACCACGCACACGAGTGTGCACTCCGCACCCCCGAAACTCGTTATGCGCCGAACGAACTCCTTAAGTCTTGAGCTAATCCCGACTACACTAAATGGCTGATGACACTAAAATCACCAACAGGTCACACCCTTAGAGTTTGGACTGGATCAGTTTAATGGGAGACATATTATATAAGGTATATGATATAAAGTTATATATGATATAACTTGGGAGATAAGGTTAATTAATAATAAAGTGTTATTGTTAATAATAAAAGATATACTTATTTAGGAAATAAGATATCTACACATGGCAATATAAAATGAGGGCTTTTAGGAAAAGCCCAGAACCCTAATACACTTGAAGAAGTACGGCTGCCACCATCTCCTTGTAGCTCTCTCGTTCGCCTTCGTTCCTCGCTCTAGCAACCGAGTCCTAGGCGATCCAGATCCAAGCTCGGGTGGACCAAATAGAGGAGTCACACGTGAGGCTCTATTCTCTCCATTCCAGCAGATTGAAACACGCATCAAAAAGTATTTGATTCTTCCTATTTATGATCTATTTGGTTTATGCATGAGATCATTGGTTAGATGTTAGGAAATGGTTTCATGAAATTCCGCTTTACGCATCTAACATCCCAATAGTGGTATCAGTTGCCTCTTGGATAAATTGATTAGATCAAATTTAAAGTTTTAAATTTTGATGCATGTTCATGATTGTCTTGACTCAAATTAAGTGGAATATTGATATGTAGATTAAATTTGCATGATTAAAATTTAGATTTTAATCGATTGGATTAACAAAGTCTAGAACTTTCAATATGTATATGCATGTAAAATTGATCTACCCTATACTTGATTCATGTGATTTAATTATGCAAGAGATATGATTTTTTGGCATGTATAAATCATTAGATGAAGATTTTGATTTTCATAAGATGAATCAACTACCCAAAATTCCGTTTTTTTGTTAAACTTCGATTTTTTATCGTTCGAATTGTTTGGCATGTTCGAAAGTTGATTATCATAAAATGTTTTAATGAATTTTCAATAATTGATTGTTCGGTCCTGCGGTGGCACAATATCAAATTGTTCGGCCTTAAATTGTTAAATTGTTCGGCTTTAAAGAATTGTTCGGCTACGGTCCTGCGGTGGCTGGTTCGGGCCGGACCTGGGTCGGCCCACAGGGGCTGCATGGTTCGGTGGGAGCGGGTTGGTCCGGGTTTGACTCGGGCGCGATTCGGTCCGATTGGGTAGATTTGGCGTTTTAGGATAATTTCCTAAATTATAAGATAAGATCTTATTTACTTAATTGAAAAATATTTGATATCATCTAAATTATATAATTTCCTAAAAGTTGTTAGGATAGATTCCCACTAGATTTAGATAAGGATATTTGATATCTTATCTTGTTTATGCATATATTATCCAATAATGCATTTTAATGATTAATTATGATTAATGCTATATATTGATTTTAATTTGAATTAAGAATTTGATATTAAATTATTTATGTCATGAGATGATTTATTTATTTTAACATGGTTTTATTTAAATTAGTTAAATTGGTCATTACTATTAATTAGATTAATATCATTGATAATATTTGATATTATTATTGCATACATGTGTTATTATATTATGATATTATTGCTTGCACGAGGTGACTAGTATGGCCCACATTAGGATAGATAAATACGGTCTGCGTACCGTTATGTTTTTCTTGTACACAGATTGCGTATCGTTATGTATTTTTGTAATTTAAATTTCTGCAAGAGAGTTTATTTCAATTATATGTAAGACAAGAAGAAGAAGATCCTAAGAAGACCAAATGATGGAGATTCGTGGAAGATACTAAGGATGGAGATCCAAGAGTAACAAGAGCCATGAAGATTAGATCTTTAATTTTGGTTTTAGGGGCCATACTAGGATCATATTTAATTACTGCATTACTTGAATGCTTTATTTCCCACTTTGCATGCTTGCTTGTTTGTTTATGCTATTTTGTTCACTAGTAAATAAACAATCATTGCATGCTTAAGTCCTTTAACAGAATATTGAGATCATGCCTTTCCATATCATAACCATGAGGCCCTTGGGATTCGTTGGATAGTTTTCGCCCTAGCGATGTGTCCTTCCTTGACCTTGGGATAGTGCGGGTATGTCTAATAGGGGCATGCTGCCTTGGTATGGTTACACTCAACAAGAGACCAAAAGGCTCAGTTTTGGATCTTGAGGCATAACGATGAGTCTTACATAAGATGTGGCCATCAACCAAGAGTTATAAGGTGTTATAATTAGTAAAGGAGTTTACTTACCTTGATTACATTAGACTTGGGGAAGTGCCCTAGTACGCTCGAGTTTCATCTAAGATAGGATCTTGGAATCATTTTACTCATAAGGGAAAAGATAATTGAGTAGAATGGGCAATAACTTACTGTTTATAACTTGTATAAATTTTAAGTTCTTGCATGTCAAGCATAACTTATCTGCATTTTTTATTCCGTTTTGTAGTTAATATGTCTTCTGAACACCTCAAATTCACTCTCCGCTCAATTGTTGAAAAAAATCGATTGAACGACATAAATTTCCTTGATTGGGAAAGGAATCTGAGAATCATTCTCAGGTCTGAGGGACAAGAGGATGTCCTTGAAACCCCTATCTCAGAGTTGACTGCCACCCCATCTGATGAGGAAAAAGCACGTCACAAGACAATATGTGAACGGGCAATGAACGTCACTTGCCTGATGCTGGCTGCTATGGAACCTGCTCTTCAACAGAGGTTTGAAATTCAGGATGCCTATACCATTATGAGAAATCTTAGAGATCTCTTTAAGGAGCAAGCCAGAATTGAGCGGTACTTGACCCTCAAGTCCATATTGCAGTGTAGGCTCGAGAAAGGGAAACCAGTTGGGCCACATGTTTATAACATGAAAGGCTTGTTTGACAAGATGGCCCGACTTGGTAACCCCTACAATGTTGAGACGGCTACAGATATGATCTTATATTCCCTGCATGATGGATTTGCCCACTTTAGGCAGATGTATCACATGGGAGCTATGAACAAGACTCTCAACGAGCTACACGTGATGCTCAAGACTGCTGAGCAGAACGTCATGGTTGACCCTTTGAAGGAAGTTCTAATGGTCAAAGGGAAAGGGTTTAAAAAAGGGCTCCAGAAGAAGCAACAGCACCAAGGGAAGGGCAAGCAAGTTGTCCAACCCAAGGGGAACACCTCTAAGGTGAAAGTGGCTGCTGAGCACGATTGCTTCTACTGTAAGGCTCAGGGGCACTGGAAGAGAAACTGCCCCAAGTACTTGGAAGACAAAAAGAGGGGAACAGTCTCCACTTCAGGTATTCACGTTACTGAAATCTTATCAACCAAGTCTCATTCTTGGGTATTAGATACCGGATATGGTTCTCACATTATTTCGAATGTGCAGGGATGATAAGCACTACTTTGTAGGGCTTAACTAAGAGTTATTAGAGGGTTTTATTGGTGTCATTCGGGTAGATTTAGACACATTCATGTGCATGGTGTTTGGGGGCGAAGATTGGTGTTTTGGTGGTGTTTTGAGCTTATTGGAGTACATTTGAAGATTTGGGATATGGAGCCACCAAGGAGTATGGAGTTAGAGAGGAGAAGTGTGGATTTGGTGGTCTGGAGAAGCAAATTGAAGATATCCAGAGGAAGAGAAGTTGACCACTGAGGAGACGAAGAAGAACCAAGGAGAGAGTCCACACGAGAGTAGAAGAACAATGTGCTGAATTCAATTGATTCGTTCTCTCTACTCAGATGTCCAAATGCAGTGATTCCAATTCGAGGAGTTAGATCTTGAAGTCTACTACAAGTCACCAAAATATGAGCGCAATCCGAGTTGGAAATCAAACGTTATTAAGTTTTTACGAAAGTGGTGCAGAAGCTAAAAATCGAGCATTAACCGCGATCGCGGGTCTTGGGCCGCGATCGCGGGTCATCAGCGCCGAAAGCTGCGTCTTTTCCTGAGCTTATCTTTTCAGATTTATTTTTCCCTTTTTCTTATTTTTAATTTAGTTAGTTTCTTAATGGGCTAGGTCATTTTTTTAGAGCCCTATAAATACTTTCTTTTAGCATTAGGGTTAAAATCTGCCACACTTTAGTTGCAATTTTCATTCATCGTTGTTTTCTTTTCCTTTGAAGTTTTCACCATGTCTATGAGGAGCTAAGCCTCTTTGGCTTAGTCCGGTAATGGAAGCATGAGTTTATTCATCTGGTTGTGAGGTTTTGTTCCTATCTATTTATTCCTATTGAGTTATATTATATCTTCTAAGCTTATTCCATTGGATTTCATTGATTGCACTAGCCCGCGCAACTAGTTGTTATTGGTGATTTTCATATTTCTAGGATTAGGAAACTGTTGGGCTAACGTCCTATTCTGCTATAGCAACTATAATTTACATGCTCTGGTTGAAATTGTTCTATTGTAGGGAGAGATAATTACATGGTAAATGCATCTGAGCGAGCGTTCTGTGTATCCTGGTTAATTCTTATATGCATTGCTGCCTTTGGGTTGAACCTTTAGTGGTACTAGGGTTATTCATTGGTAAGGGTTCTTTGTGGAAGGTTTCCCTCTGAATTTACATAAGATCGGGACAGGAATAACCGAATAGGAAGATAGGACTTAATCTATGAACAACCTTTGAATGACTTATGTGGACATTACTTGGCTAAGTGTTTTTCTCTCTTGATATTTCATCCATTCTACTTTGTTTTGTTTGTTTTGTTTGCAACCAACCATACAACCCCCCTTTGTGACATTGCATGCTACCACCATTGAATTCCTTCCTTCTCTGTGGGATCGACCCTGACTTGCTTACTATACTTTGTTTAGTGAGGATTTTAGGATTTACCTTTGATTGGGGATACGACGACTACTCCTCCGATCAAATTTTGGCGCCGTTGCCGGGGAAGGCAATTGTGAATTTTTGGTGTTTTGCATGCTTTGTGTGTTTTCGAATTTTTCTTTGTGATTTTCGTGTGTTTGCTTGTGTGTGTGGACCTATCTTATGGTCCACACCCGTACTGTTGACTCTCCACCTTTAGATCTTGATCCAGAGATTGAGAGAACTTTCTCCCAAGGACGCAGAGTAAATCGAGCTTTGGTCTTTGAGAATCCCACTTTTGAGATGGCGGACGAGGTACCACCACATACGTTGAGGCAGCTGACTGTGCCTAACTTGACACAGCAGCCACTGGCCGTTCAGTTCCCTGAGCTAGGAACGAAAGTGAACTTTGAGCTCCAGTCTGGTCTTATCCATCTTTTGCCTCAGTTCCATGGGCTAGCTGGAGAGGACCCAAACAAGCACCTCTCGGAGTTTCACGCCGTGTGCAGTTCCATGAAGCCACGGAATGTCACTGAGGATCAAATCACGTTGAGGGCTTTTCCTTTTTCACTTAAGGATTCAGCCAACGACTGGTTTTACTACCTCCCCCCAGGAAGCATCGATACCTGGGAGAAGATGAAGAAGGCGTTCCTGGAGAAGTACTTTCCAGCAACGATGCTGAACAATCTCAAGCGCCAACTGAGCAACATAGAGCAGCATGGGATGGAAACGCTCTACGAGTACTACGAGCGTTTCAAGAGGTTGTGCTCCAGTTGTCCCTATCACGGGTATTCAGACCAGGATTTGGTCTTATATCTGTATGGGGGATTGCTGGATGAAGAGCGACGAATGGTGAACGCGGCGTGTGGGGGAAACATACTGAACAAGACCCCCACCGCTGCATTTGAGATATTCAGCGAGTTGTCGGAAGGCTCAAGGCAATTCAACAGAAGGGCGGGCACCCAATCTGTGAGAGCTGTAGAATCTCAGCCCAATTCTAATCTTCTTGCTGAGATGGCTGAGATGAAGGAGATGATGAGAAGATGTATGATGAGAGGTGGCTTGCAGCAAGTCAATTCATGTGGGTTATGCTATGCAACGACGCATCCAACTAATGCATGCCCCACCCTGCAAGAACCAACTGCTGAGGTGAACACCATTGGCGGATATGGCCCTCAAAGGCCAAAATATGACCCGTACTCCAGCACCTATAATCTAGGGTGGAGAGATCACCCAAATCTGAGATACGAGAATCAGCAGAACACTCATCAAGGGCATGAGACCCAAGATCTTCAGCAGTACCCCCAGAGGCAGTTTCAAGGAGGCCAAGCTGATCAAAGACCACAAGAACGGGGAGATGCCCGCATCACCAAGCTTGAGGACGAGGTCAAAACACTAACGCAGCATATGTCTACTCTAGCGCAGACCGTGGGAACCATGAATCAAAACATGGTTCAGTTTCAACACGAGACCAAGTCCAGCATACAGAACCTAGAGAGGCAGGTGGGGCAGATCTCCCAGGCGATTAGTGATAGAGCTAAAGTCGTGATGCCTATCAAATAAATCCCAAAATACATACTAAGTAGTATAGCAAGCAAGTCAGGGTCGATCCCACAGAGAGTCAGGTTATCAACTTATGCAATTTGTTATCACCAACTAGGAACTAGGGGGGGTTGTTTGTGTTTCTCGTAACAAGCAATAAGAAAGCAAATAAACAGTCCGCAAATAATGGTTGTAAATAATATGGGAAAAAGCGCCACACTTAACAAAGATCCACACAACAATAGAAAGGTCGATCATGGAATTCTATCAATCTCAAGTTCTTAATATTCCTATAGTTGTTCTTATCCCGATCTTAGATAACTATTAGTTCTACCAGCCCTAATAGTACTTATTACTAAATCAAATCCGAAAACCTTCAGAACTCAATAAAGCAATAGCATTCAACCAAGGATTAACAAGACACATGCAATAGAAACAACCCGTTACTATAAGCATGCAATTAACTCTCTCTCACAATTATGCGCTCGGATCCCCTATACGCAACAATCGTGCTTGCTACTAGATATGCAACCCGAACCCGGAATCACAAGTCCTAGCACTTAGGAAGATATCAATAAACCTAGGTGATCAATCTAGATAAATCAACATAGACCAATAAACAATCAAGCACAAGAGAATCAATCCCACTAGATAGGAAAACGAACAAGAGTAGAAAACTCACAACCAATCAATTGCTGGCTTCAAACTGTCAAGTGCAACAATGGAGGTTTAGTTCTCCATTAGGGTTTGTGAGAAAAACGTAGAAAGGTGGCAACTAGGGTTAGAGAATAGATTCTCCTCTAAAAGAGTCTTAAACCTCACTTAAATACTAAAGTAATAATTCAGAAATAAAGAAAAGAAAAATAACAAACTTGGAAATAAAGTTTCGGAAATAAAATAAAACGGAAATAATAAAACTCGTAAAAGACTTTCAGCGCGTCTCCACCGCGGGTGCGGTGGCTCCACCGCCGGGTGCGGCCATTTAACAGAAACTCCAGTTCTCTGACGACCTCGCCGCGGGTGCGGCAGTGCCCACCGCTGGGTGCGGTGGGATTCCAGTACTTCAGCTTCTGCGACACTTCAGTAAAAACGCCATAACTTTTGATTCCCAACTCGGATTGCGCTCATATTTTGAGGACTTGTAGTAGACTTCAAGATATAACTCCTCGAATTGGAATCACTCCATTTGGACATCTGAGTAGAGAGAACGAACCATTTGAATTCAGCCCACTGTTCTTCTACTCTTCTCTTCACTTCCTTGGCATCTTCTCCTTGTGGCTTCCTATGATCTCCAAAACAGCTCAAACACCTCCAAAAACACCAAACTTTGCCCCCAAACGCCATACACATGAATGTGTCTAAATCTACCCGAATGGCACCAATAAACCCTCTAAAGACTCTTACTTAAGCCCTACAAAGTAGTGCTTATCAAATTCCCCCATGCTTAGACCTTTGCTCGTCCTCGAGTAAACTAATAAAGAGTCTACTCCTCCAATGCAGCACCCAAGGTCTCAGGAAGCATATCCTCCAACTAAGAGTCACCTAACCCATGCCAAAACTCTTGGCGCCAATCTCATCTACAACACATCCTCATCATCAACAAACCTGGGGGCAAGCAGAGTACTTCCCCCAAGCTTAACCCGGACATCCAATAGTGTGAGTAACCTCTAATCCTAGCCTCCATCTATGACTCCTTATGCCTCCCAGAGTGACCTACCCGACAATCCTTCTTTGACTCCTCTTCTTATGACGCCTCGCCAAGAATAAAGAGAAATCCTAAAATCACTCTTCTTCTTTTTCGCTCATTTTGCCAAGGCGCCCTTTCGGGTTTTCACCAAGCCACTCATTTCATTTTCCAATAGATGTGCTCACATAAGCTCACGTCACTCTTGACCAATTATTACCCCAGCCTAATGCTGGTCCAAGCCACCTGCTTTTTACCTAGGTCGCCCTTTCGGGTTTTCGACCTATCCCAGGATTTTTATGTATGCCTTTTTTCAATTTTTGGCTTTTTTCTTTATTCTTTTTCTCCTCAGCGACGTAGCAAGTATAAAACCCTCCCCCATGCTTAAACATTGCATTGTCCTCAATGTAATGAAAGACAAAAGAATAAAGCACATGGAAAAGCAAAAAATAACTCACAAACGTCGCCAAGCTGCTTGGACACTGTAGGTGTCGCTGGCGGTGTACTCCATATGCGCAGGTCCGGTGTTGGGTGTTCTCATCAACTCCAGTGTCTTCTTCCTACCGTGCAACCAAAGGAAACCACTTTGGTGAATAGTGGTGAACAATGATAACAGGGTTACACGGCCTTCAAATGCCATTAAAAATGGGCCCAGATATGATCGTGGTGTGGGCCATGAGTGGTCCTCCTCCTCAGCTGTCGACTATAGGGCCATCATCGTTGCCAAAAAATGTGTGGGGCGAATGTCTCCTCCTTTGACAACATGATGCGCATCGTCTCTTCATGGGAAACTCCGGACAGCTGGCCTTCGGTAAAACTTTTTTTTTATTATTATTTTTTTTATTTCCGATTATTCTTCTTTTTTTCAGATTTTTTTTTTTGATTTTTTTTTTCTTTTTTGCCCCCCGTTTAAGGTTTTTCCGGGGGGTGACTTAGTGCAGGGAAGGAAGACTTACATTGGTGTGGAAACACCTTCTTCAATAGGCATGGGTCTCTTCCCTGCAGGTTAGTCGGAAACAAAAACAAGAACAAAAACAAAGCAAAAACACACTAAAGAAAATGCAAAAACAAAGAAAGAAAAGCAAAGAAAGAAAAACATATCTCGTGTTGTCTCCCGGACAGCGCCTTAGTTATTGTCATGGCTTGACATATTACTCCATCTCAACTTGGGTTGCTCATAGCAACTAAACTCCTGGGGCCTGGATCAGGGGGATGCCTCTTTGTATACTCCCGATTGAGCGTGACCCCTATGCTTGTGCACTTCATGATGGTTGGGCCGCTGTTCATATCTATGAATGCACTTGCCATCTTCAAAAATGGTCTACCCAGCATCTCAGGGCTTGTATGCTTATCTTGCCCCGTATCTAGCATATAAAGATTCACCACTTGAATCAAGGCCTCCTTCTTGTGCTTTCCCTTCGGTTTCTTTTTGATCAAGCCCGGCACCTTTAACATTTCCTTGCAGCGAGGGGTGATGTCAGCCAGCGTGACCAAGGGAACGGTTTCTGCGCAGTCACTGAAGGTTTCAAATATTTTTTTGTCGTTCTCCACCATTCTGGTGTCCTTCAGAGCCTCAGGGAAGGGTGTAGCGGGGTGCAGCGAGACAAGCGGGAAGGAGTTTAGATGCACAAACTCATCATAGGCAGCCTCCAGAGGATCAGGGACTGCCGGGGCATCTTCGAGAGGGGCGGGCGTCGCAGGATCGTTTCCGCAATCGCGGCTCTCCTCCTCTTGGTCACTGAATTCTTCCAGTCCCAAAAAATATTCTTCCTCAGAAAGCACCTTGCGGTCCCAAATATCGTCTGGAAGGCCCAACTCCTTGAGCGCCTCTGTGAATGGGGCGGGTGGCTTCTCGGAACCGAGAGGAGGAAAGTATGGACGAACGTAGGTGTCCACATAAGGCTCAGCAACAGCTCCAAAATTCTCGCCGCGGGTGCGGCCAGAGGTCACCGCCGGGTGCGGTGGATCCCTAGAATTTTCTCGAGAAACAGTATCGCTTGTCGCGGGTGCGGTGGTTGCCACCGCTGGGTGCGGTGAACTTGACAGAACATTCTGTTTTTCCAAATCATGCTCGCCGCGGGTGCGGTCACCTTGCCGCTGGGTGCGGTCATTTTCCAGAATACCCTCTTTTCCTGAGTCGTCCTCTTCAGCACTAGGATCGACATGCAATTGCTTTCCACTTCTAAGGGCTATCGCGCTAACGTTTTCCCTCGGGTTCACTACCGTTTGAGATGGTAGATTTCCCGAAGTCCGCTGATCAATCCTTGTAATCGCCTCAGCCATTTGGCTCATCTGCGTCTCAAGGTTCTTGGTACTCGACGTCGTAGCGTGAACGTGAGTGCTGAAGTGCTTATCCAGAGCTTGGAGCATATCTTCAGTTGACATGGAGGGGCTAGGATTAGACACTGGCGGGCTATGCTCATAGGCCGGATTGTACTGCTTTGGAGCACCCTGCTGGTAGAACGATTGTGGCTCCGGGTAGAACTCATGGTAGTCATGACCATATGGAGGGTATTGTTGGTACCCATAACTCGAATTGGGGTGATCTCTCCACCCTGGAGTGTATGCGTAGGAGTATGGGTCATATCGCGGCTCTCCCCATAAATCCATATCTGAATCAAAATCAAAACAAAGAAAATACAAAAATCAGTAGCATGGGTGTGGACCGTAAGATAGGTCCACACCAAGGTTAGTAACAAACAAATCACAAAAACAGAAAATTTGACTCCCCGGCAACAGCGCCAAATTTGACAGAGCTAAAGTCGTGATGCCTATCAAATAAATCCCAAAATACCTACTAAGTAGTATAGCAAGCAAGTCAGGGTCGATCCCACAGAAAGTCAGGTTATCAACTTATGCAATTTGTTATCACCAACTAGGAACTAGGGGGGGTTGTTTGTGTTTCTCGTAACAAGCAATAAGAAAGCAAATAAACAGTCCGCAAATAATGGTTGTAAATAATATGGGAAAAAGCGCCACACTTAACAAAGATCCACACAACAATAGAAAGGTCGATCACGGAATTCTATCAATCTCAAGTTCTTAATATTCCTATAGTTGTTCTTATCCCGATCTTAGATAACTATTAGTTCTACCAGCCCTAATAGTACTTATTACTAAATCAAATCCGAAAACCTTCAGAACTCAATAAAGCAATAGCATTCAACCAAGGATTAACAAGACACATGCAATAGAAACAACCCGTTACTATAAGCATGCAATTAACTCTCTCTCACAATTATGCGCTCGGACCCCCTCTATGCAACAATCGTGCTTACTACTAGATATGCAACCCGAACCCGGAATCACAAGTCCTAGCACTTAGGAAGATATCAATAAACCTAGGTGATCAATCTAGATAAATCAACATAGACCAATAAACAATCAAGCACAAGAGAATCAATCCAACTAGATAGGAAAACGAACAAGAGTAGAAAACTCACAACCAATCAATTGTTGGCTTCAAACTGTCAAGTACAACAATGGAGGTTTAGTTCTCCATTAGGGTTTGTGAGAAAAACGTAGAAAGGTGGCAACTAGGGTTAGAGAATAGATTCTCCTCTAAAAGAGTCTTAAACCTCACTTAAATACTAAAGTAATAATTCAGAAATAAAGAAAAGAAAAATAACAAACTTGGAAATAAAGTTTCGGAAATAAAATAAAACGGAAATAATAAAACTCGTAAAAGACTTTCAGCGCGTCTCCACCGCGGGTGCGGTGGATCCACCGTCGGGTGCGGCCATTTAATAGAAACTCCAATTCTCTGACGACCTCGCCGCGGGTGTGGCAGTGCCCACCGCTGGGTGCGGTGGGATTCCAGTACTTCAGCTTCTGTGACACTTCAGTAAAAATGCCATAACTTTTGATTTCCAACTCGGATTGCTCTCATATTTTGAGTACTTGTAGTAGACTTCAAGATCTAACTCCTCGAATTGGAATCACTCCATTTGGACATCTAAGTAGAGAGAACGAACCATTTGAATTCAGCCCACTCTTCTTCTACTCTTCTCTTCACTTCCTTGGCGTCTTCTCCTTGTGGCTTCCTATGATCTCCAAAACAGCTCAAACACCTCCAAAAACACCAAACTTCGCCCCCAAACGCCATACACATGAATGTGTCTAAATCTACCCGAATGGCACCAATAAACCCTCTAAAGATTCTTACTTAAGCCCTACAAAGTAGTGCTTATCAATTAGCAAGCTTGAAGCTAGAGAGTCACGAGCACCCCCATCTCAAACTGAGATTAATCCAAGGCAAAACGTCAACTGCATGACGTCAAGGCCAAGCTGGGAGAATGAAGAAGAGAAGCTGGAATTAAAAGAGAAGTACGAGGCAAAACCGCGATCGCGGGGCGACAGCCGCGATCGCGGGTTTACAGAGCCAAAAGCCGAGAAAAACTTGAGCTTAAATTCGAGCATTAACCGCGACCGCGGGCATGACAGCCGCGATCGCGGGTCACCAGTGCTAGAACCGCGATCGCGGGTTGACACCCGCGATCAACTCTCGTAAAGTGCTCCGCCTCGCAAGACTTTCATGAACAAGTATGACTATCCGGAGGGATATTTTGACATCCCGGTGCCATTCCCTGCAGCATTAGAAGATGAAGGGAATACGGGGATATATTGCGAGATATACCAGGGCTACCCGGAGAGCCCCTTCTTGAGAGAGCTACGCAAGACCATAGCGGAGCAAAAGGAGCGATCTAAGAAGAAGCCAAAGGTCAAGAAGGATGTATCGGCTGTGGTGCAGAAGAGGATTCCCAAGAAGTGTGAGGATCCTGGAATGTTCAGCGTGCCCTGCAAGATTGGGGAGACTGAATTCAGTGAGACATTGCTGGATTTGGGAGCTTCAATCAATGTCTTGCCACTGTCCGTCTACAACAACCTCGACGTCGGACCATTAGAGAGCACGGAAATCGTCATCCAACTGGCTGACAACTCCGTCATCATTCCCGAGGGCGTTGTTAAGGACGTACTGGTAAGCGTCGATACCCTTGTTTTCCCTGCAGACTTCTTTGTGATGAATACAAGAGAACAAGGAGGACGAGTAATGTTGGGGAGGCCTTTCATGAAGACCTCCAACACAAAGATCGACGTGGGCAGAGGCACGGTCAGCATGGGGTTTGACCCAGAGGAGGATAGAGCACAGCCTGAAGAGCATTCAAGAACACCCTCCAGACTCAAGAGTGAAGAGTGCGGTTGCAGGAGGCAACCCAGATTGAGAGGGATGAAGCGGTATGTCATGCCATGACAATAACTAAGGCGATGTACGGGAGTCAACCCGAAGTATGTATTTTTTTTCCTTTGTCTTTCTTTCTTTGTTCTCGCATTATTTTGGTGTGTTTTCACTTTGTTTTTGTTTTTGTTTTCGACTACACCACGCAGGAAAGCCGAGAGGAAACCGCGACCGCGGCATAACACCCGCGATCGCGGGCCCACGGTGCGCCGCGAATTAGGGTTAGTCAAAAAAAAATGCGATTGCGGGTACTGTTCACCCGCGATCGCGGGGTTACTGCGCATCGGTAAAAAAAAAAAGTCGTACGTTACCCGCGATCGCGGCCTTCACTGCCGCGATCGCGGTTCCTCCACGGTGTTCCTTCCATGGCGATTTTTCCACGGCGGTTCATTCATGGCGGTTCTGAGGCGGTCTTTCTTCATCATGTTCGCGAGCAACAACCGGTGTACCCTTGATCCATCCATTCTTGTTGTTCCATGCGGTACGTCTTCACCTGTGCGTCACCACCTGTGCATACTGAGTTCGGAGTTCCAGCATTCCATTATTTATCTCTTGGGAAGTTCGAATGTTGAAGTGGTGATGAAGTTTATGGGGATCCATACATCCCTGAGTACCTTCCTATTGACGAAGACTACCACCCCGGCGTACGCTCAGTGAGTTCTTTCTTTCTTCTCCTCTTTTTTTTTTTGTCTTCCATACATTGAGGACAATGCATGATTCAAGCATGGGGGAGTAGAAAGTACTTGCTATCTATCTTGTAACTTAGTTTCGATTTCAGCATTGTTATTTCCATTCAACATTATCCATTGTTCGCATTCCCTTTTGAAAAAAAAATTAGAAAAAGTCAAAAAGCAAAAAAAAAAAAAGACATACATGAAAATCCTGGGACAAGTCGAAAACCCGAAAGGGCGGCTTGGGTAATAAGCAGATGGCCCGGACCAGCGCTAGGCTGGGGTAAAAAGGTGTCTGAGTGACGTGAGCATATGTGAGCACATCTATGAAAAAAATATGAGCGGCTAGGATGAAAACCCGAAAGGGCTCCTAGGCAAAATGAGTGAAAAGAAGAGGAGTGATTTTAGGATCTCATTTTACCTGGAGGGGCGACATAAGAAGAGGAGACAAAGAAGGATTGTCGGGTAGGTCACTCTGGGAGGCATAAGGAGTCATAGATGGAGGCTAGGATTAGAGGTCACTTTACACCATTGGATGTCCGGGTTGAGCTTGGGGGAAGTACTCTGCTTGCCCTCAAGCTTGTTGAGTTGTGGATGTGTTGTAGATGAGATTGGTGCCAGGAGCTTGGCATGGGTTAGGTAACTTTTAGTTGGAGGATATGCTTCCTGAGACCTTGGGTGCTGCATTGGAGGAGTAGACTTTTTTTAGTTTACTCGAGGACGAGCAAAGGTCTAAGCATGGGGGAGTTTGATAAGCACTACTTTATAGGGCTTAACTAAGAGTTATTAGAGGGTTTTATTGGTGTCATTCGGGTAGATTTAAACACATTCATGTGCATGGTGTTTGAGGGCGAAGATTGGTGTTTTGGTGGTGTTTTGAGCTTATTGGAGTACATTTGAAGATTCGGGATATGGAGCCACCAAGGAGTATGGAGTTAGAGAGGAGAAGTGTGGATTTGGTGGTCTGGAGAAGCAAATTGAAGATATCCAGATGAAGAGAAGTTGACCACTGAGGAGACGAAGAAGAACCAAGGAGAGAGTCCACACGAGAGTATAAGAACAATGTGCTGAATTCAATTGATTCGTTCTCTCTACTCAGATGTTCAAATGCAGTGATTCCAATTCGAGGAGTTATATCTTGAAGTCTACTACAAGTCCCCAAAATATTAGCGCAATCCGAGTTGGGAAGCAAAAGTTATTAAGTTTTTACAAAAGTGGTGCAAAAACTGAAAATCGAGCATTAACCGCGATCACGGGTCTTGGGCCGCGATCGCGGGTCATCAGCGCCGAAAGCTGCGTCTTTTCCTGAGCTTATCTTTTCAGATTTCTTTTTCCCTTTTTCTTATTTTTAATTTAGTTAGTTTCTTAATGGGCTAGGTCATTTTTTTAGAGCCCTATAAATACTTTCTTTTAGCATTAGGGTTAAAATCTGCCACACTTTAATTGCAATTTTCATTCATCGTTGTTTTCTTTTCCTTTGAAGTTTTCACCATGTCTATGAGGAGCTAATCCTCTTTGGCTTAGTCCGGTAATGGAAGCATGAGTTTATTCATCTGGTTGTGAGGTTTTGTTCCTATCTATTTATTCCTATTGAGTTATATTATCTCTTCTAAGCTTATTCCATTGGATTTCATTGATTGCACTAGCCCGCACAACTAGTTGTTATTGGTGATTTTCATATTGCTAGGATTAGGAAACTGTTGGGCTAACGTCCTATTCTGTTGTAGCAACTACAATTTACATGCTCTGGTTGAAATTGTTCTATTGTAGGGAGAGATAATTACATGGTAAATGCATCTGAGCGAGCGTTCTGTGTATCCTGGTTAATTCTTATATGCATTGCTGCCTTTGGGTTGAACCTTTAGTGGTACTAGGGTTATTCATTGATAAGGGTTCTTTGTGGAAGGTTTTCCCTCTGAATTTACATAAGATCGGGACAGGAATAACCGAATAGGAAGATAGGACTTAATCTATGAACAACCTTTGAATGACTTATGTGGACATTACTTGGCTAAGTGTTTTTCTCTCTTGATATTTCATCCATTCTACTTTGTTTTGTTTGTTTTGTTTGCAACCAACCATACAACCCCCCTTTGTGACATTGCATGCTACCACCATTGAATTCCTTCCTTCTCTGTGGGATCGACTTTGACTTGCTTACTATACTTTGTTTAGTGAGGATTTTAGGATTTACTTTTGATTAGGGATACGACGACTACTCCTCCGATCAAGGGACCAACAAATAGGAGACGATTGCAGAAGGATGAGATAGATCTGCGCGTTGGAAATGGAGCAAGGGTTGCTGCACTTGCCATTGAAGATTATAGTCTACCTCTACCTTCTGGCTTAGTTTTAGAACTTTATAATTGTTATTTTGTTCCTTCTATCACTAAGTATTTGATTTCAATTTCAGTTTTGAACCTTGAGGGTTATGATTTTGTCATTAAGAATTGTTTTTTCATTTATAAGAATGACATTTTCTATGCTCGAGCCCATATGAGTAGTAGTGGACTATACATACTGGATATCAAATCTGAAATTCATAACGTTGATACATAGAGGCAAAAGTCGAATGATATAAGTGAAGACAATCTATGGCATTGTCGCTTGGGTCACATTTACATCAAACGCATGAAGGAACTCCAAACAGTTGGTAGCCTAAAGTCATTTGATTTAGAATCATTTGAAACATGTGAGAAGATAAAGGCACTCCGATCAGATCGAGGGGGCAAATACATGAGCCAAGAATTCGACCATCAATTGAGAAGTTGTGGCATTGTTAGACATGGTTCGCTCAATGATGAGTTTTGCTGATCTTCCTACATCCTTTTGGGGATATGCCCTCACCACTACTGCGTTCACACTAAACAGGACTCTGTCACGATCAGTTGACAAGAAACCATATGAGATATGGTATGGAAAAGTTTCTAGCTTGTCACTTCTGAAGGTCTGGGGATGCGAGGCTTATGTAAAGCGTTTACTACCTGATAAGCTAGCACCCAAATCAGACAAATGCCTCTTTATAGGTTATCCCAAGGAAACAAGGGGATATTAATTCTACAATCCCGCTGAGAACAAAGTGTTTGTTGCTCGGGATAATGTCTTTTTGGAAAAAGATTTCTTTTCCAAGAAGCCAAGTGGGAGAAATGTTCAGCTTGATGAGATTCAAGTTGAGCAACAAACCCAACAACACGAGGACATAGATGATGTCACTGAGGAACTTGACTTTGGAGGCGTATCTTCTCAAAGGGAAACCGCCCAGATTCAAGATGCAATTCCTCAAGTTGATAAAGCACCTGAGGTCCCGCATACAGATGTGGTCAACCCAGCAGCTGAAGTCTCTCCTATTGTTGGACCACTTTGGAGATCAGACAGACTAAGGCAGCAGCCTAGACGTTATGAGGATTACGTCTTGACTGCTAGCATTGATGTTCTACTTTTAGAGAACGGCGAGCCTACGACCTATAAGAAAGTGATGACGGACCCCGACTCTGAGAAATGGCTGGTAGCCATGAAATCCGAAATGGAATCCATGTTTGTGAATCAAGTCTGGGACTTGATAGATTTGCCTGATGGGGTAAAACCTATTGGATGCAAATGGGTCTTTGAGATCAAGACAGACAAGGATGAAAACGTTTCTGTCTATAAGGCAAGACTAGTTGCCAAAGGATTTAGACAGGTTCATGGTACTGACTATGATGAAACGTTCGCATCGGTCGTTATGATCAGGTCCATTAGGATACTCCTAGCGATTGCCGCTTATTATGATTATGAGATTTGGCAAATCTTAGGAGAATAGGCAAGCGTAAGAAGTCCATCTATGGACTTAAGCAAGCATCCAGGAGTTGGAATCTTCATTTTGATGAAGTGGTCAAAAAGTTTGATTTCGTCAGATGCGAAGAAGAGCCTTGTGTCTACAAGAAGTTTAGTGGGAGCAAAGTGGCCTTCCTAGTTCTATATGTGGATGACATATTACTCATTGGGAATGACATTCCTATGCTGGAGACAGTTAATGAGTGGCTTAAGAAGTATTTCTCAATGAAGGACTTGGGAGAGGCTGAGTACATACTAGGCATTAAGATCTATAGAGATAGATCTAAGAGACATTGGTCTAAGTCAGAGAACTTATGTAGATAAGGTCCTTGATAGATTCAATATGATGAACTCTAAGAAAGGGTTCCTGCCTATGCAGCATGACTTATATCTCAGCAAGAGCCAGTGTTCTAAGACACTTGGTGAGACTAAAAGGATGAGCAGGATTCCCTATGCCTCAGCCATAGGATCCATCATGTATGCAATGACTTGTATTCACCCAGATGTTGCATATGCTTTGAGTATGTGTAGCAGGTACCAATCAAACCCGGGTGATGCACATTGGTGTGCAGCCAAGAACATCCTGAAGTACTTACGAAGGACTAGTGATGATCTCTTGATATTTGGAGGTGATAACGGGCTTGTCGTCAAGGGCTATACTGATGCAAGTTTTCAGACAGAAAGAGATGATTTTGAATCTCAGTCTGGATATGTCTTCATTCTGAATGGAGGAGCCGTCAGCTGGAAGAGTTCCAAATCCAGACATGTTCTACGGAATTACCACATGATCAGACACTATGTTGATAGTGGAGATGTGAGGATGTGCAAGGTGCACACAGACGACAACACTGCAGATCCTTTGACCAAGACCATGTCTATGCCCAAGTATGACAGTCACACTAGGGCCAAGGGATTCAGACACATTAAAGAGTTCTTTTGAGACATTGTTTGTTTTATGATAAACCGTGTTTATTGTTATTACAGACATTTATGCTTGACTTATATATATGAATTTCATATTATTATTTAATCATTGCTTAGGATTAGATAAAGTATCCAAACAATTTAATAGTTATCAAATGGGCTCATCAAAACTGTTTTGGTGAATGAAACCCCATTAAGTGAACTAAAATTATAAAATTGATAGAAGTCCATGGTCTAAGTTGTTAACTTGGATACAAATGACTTAATCAAAATACCATATGTGAGATTGATTGATAACACCGGGTTTCATGTGTTATAGGGACATGGAGATGTCTAATCGATTACATAGATGTGTATACCGATATGCATCGGACAGACCGATCTTAGGATTCCTCGGGACTTTACTGCGGAGTTCTAGGATTATTCATGATTAGTGAGTTCCTTAGACATGAGTATGATATAGTTATCATTTGACTGCTGGTATGTCTTTGACGCTATCAAACGCTGACCGTAACATGCAGTTATAAAGGCAGTGATTGGGATTGCCAAAAGTTGAGTGGGAGCTGTAGTCTTACAAGATTGAATATGTCCTCCTATTCCATGTATACAATGATACATTTGGAAAGGATTGGTGTCTCGGCCACTTGAAGAGAGAGAACTGTAAAAACACATGGCCATGCTCGAATGGATTATTAGTAATCATCCGTACTGACAGTTTGATCTCAAGAGTTCAAGAAACGTATTTGGCGGTAAAGATGAGTTTCATCATATAGTCAGATAAGACACTTTGTGACAAAGGAATTTTAACATTGCACACTTGTTTTAAGGACAAGTGGGAGATTGAAGGAATTGTGTCATTTAATCAAAGGTGCAATTACTGATTATGAAGTGAGACCGTTTATGGAGATATTTAATCCGGTGATTTTAGGTAGTCATAGTACTTTGCTAGAAGTCAACTATGATTTATAGACTATATGTTATAAAGTATGTCATAAAGTCTATTGCTATTATTACCGGGTCCTATGGGGTCACACCCTTAGAATTTGGATTAGATCAGTTTAATGGAGACATATTATATAAGGTATATGATATAACTTGGGAGATAAGGTTAATTAATAATAAAGTGTTATTGTTAATAATAAAAGATATACTTATTTAGGAAATAAGATATCTACACATGACAATATAAAAGGAGGGCTTTTAGGAAAAGCCCAGAACTCTAATACACTTGAAGAAGTACGGCTACCACCATCTCCTTGTAGCTCTCTCGTTCGCCTTCGTTCCTCGCTCTAGCAACCGAGTCCTAGGCGATCCAGATTCAAGCTCGGGTGGACCAAATAGAGGAGTCACACGTGAGGCTCTATTCTCTCCATTCCAACAGATTGAAACACGCATCAAAAGGTATTTGATTCTTTCTATCTATGATCTATTTGGTTTATGCATGAGATCTTTGGTTAGATGTTAGGAAATGGTTTCCTGAAATTCCGCTTTACGCATCTAACATCCCAACACAAACACATCAGCTAATAAAATTTAAAATGTTTTGGGATCGACTCTACTCTTAAATTATATATAAAACACAAATTCAATATATAAACCAATTAGAAACAAACAGTAATTCAAGAAAAAGAAAGAAAGAAGAACATTTACAAAATATCCAGTATACTAACTGATTATAAGTACATATATTGATTATAAGTACATATATGTAAGAAACTTTTCTAAATAGCAAAGCAACTACATAGAGGGTACAAACTACAAATTAAACAACTCTAGAAAGAATATATAAAAAATTAATAATGATGAACTTAACAAAGCTAATAAGAAATTGCTAAATGCAAGTTAGATCAAAATTGTTAATTTTGTAATTGAAGTGTGTGCAAATTTGGGAAAAAAAATAAAATCTTAAAATGAAAGCAGTAAAAAATTTAAAGTACTCTGATCCAAACGATGAAACCATAATTGAAAATTCTACTAGCAGCATACGCACAAAGGAAAAAAAAACTCACTTTTCTTTGGAAGTGGGATGAAGACCAAACAGAGAATTTTATAACGAAAAACAAACTCACTCGTTTGTCCCTTTGAATTACAGTTTCCATATTCAATCTGATTTTTTACTGGTTGGCTGTAAAAGAGGACAGATTGAAGGAGGAGGTATTTTGCAGGAGCGTGATTTTATATAGAAGTCAAAACTTGGGAAAGCGGGAGGAGTAAAGGCACTTCACGTGTGCTCAGCTGTAGAGTTAAGAGGGGGGAAAGCAATAATAACATTTATAAGGTGTATGGGTAAAAAATTATATGGGGGCCCTTTTTATTTTTGAGGTCATGTTCCATTGGGTCTAGTGAAACAGGTTAATGGACGGGCATGCTTCTCTACTATTAATATGGATAGCGAGGAGAGAGAATGAGATTGCCATGCATCTAAGCTTATGTGTATCGCATGACTAGGTAAGCAACTACACCATTGTTGGGGGAGAAATCATGTTGGGTCACAACCATCAAGCCCAACACATAAACCTAATGAGATTTTATCCTAAAATCAATTGATAATAGGAGGAGTAATCCATGTACTTATATGTTATACTTGGAACCTCCACAATTACAATGTGGGATTCACATGTGACCCCAACAATCTCCCCTCATTTGTGAATCCATCACAAACCGGGCCACCACGCACCTAAACCACCAAGAGTCATCCTTTGACTTGTACGTCTACACTGCGTGCTCACTCTTGGAACTGAGACCACCACGCAACGGGTCAAAGGCTAACCCGTTGGAGAGCACCGTGATGTCTGTCTCTACCTGGTGCAACCGGCCCATGCCGAACCATCGGCTCTGATACCACTTGTTGGGGGGAGAAACTCCTGTTGGGCCACAATCACCAAGCCCAACACATAAGCCCAATGACGTTCCATCCTAAAACCAATTGGTGGTAGGAGGAGTAACACATGTACTTATATGCTAGGCTTAGAACCTTCACAATTCTAATGTGGGATTCACATGTGACCCCAACAATCCTTGTTGGGCCCGGAAGCGCAAATTATATGCCAACTAGGAGTAACGACAATTCTGCTGACAATCAAATGACACCCAGAAACAGCGACAAACACAGAATCTTTGGATAACCAGATCACAGACAAACTCAAACAACAGAATAATCACAATAACCAACACAGGAATTTAACGTGGGAAAACCCTCAATCACGAGAGGGGAAAAAACCCACGATCGGCCAACCAAACCAGTCAATCAACTAATCAACAAATCAGTACAAGTGTTTAACAATACAAGTCCCACACACAGGAGACAAACATGGAGATCTCAAACACCCTTCTAAATACAACCCGATCTAGATAGAGTTCCTCTCCAACTAACTAAACCACTTGTTCATAAGACTAGGGATTCCAAAGGGAGGTAAACTTACCAAACCCTTGTTGGTAACGAGCTATCCGGATCCAAGAGACGATCTCCAAGGCCAGGAAAAGAGCAAAGCTAGCTATTTTCTCTACCTTTCTTTTTCTCTCTCCTCCAAGCTCTCTCCTCTCTCTTTTCTTTCTTTTGGTTGCTGCTCTCCAAGAAGCTCTCTTTGCTTCTTTGCTTCTCTTTCCTCTCGGTGCTGGCTACAGCAACACAAATACACATCACTTTGCTAGTTACTCTAGCAAAACATTGGGCTGGACCTTTGGGCCCATTAGCCCAACAATCTCCCCCTCCAGCCCAAGGGGAAGACGTCGTCATCCTGACCTCACCTGCATCCGAGTCTCGTCCCGCCATCGTGGCGCGGAACCGATGCTCGCCAAATATCATCATCACTACCACCCTCTAGCTCCCCCTCCTCCGTAACTCTCTCGTACGCTGAGGTAGGATATCCGATGGACTCATACTCCTCTCTCTCTGACCTCCTGGCAGTTTCTTCAGTCTGTGTTGGCTCCCCCTGCTCAAATCATTCATCAGTTCCAGCACCTAATGAACACTCCTCTAACGTCTCAGAAGATTCGCTGAATCTTGTCTGCTTCATAGACAAACTATCATCACAAGTGCTCAAGGTCACACCGGCAACATAATTGAGAGACTTTGTTTGCCCGAACCTGCAACCTCATCTCACTCAAGCATGCCGACTGCATATGCATCCAATCAAGTGAAGTATCATCTCGAGCTCCACTCAAGCCTTCCTTGATATTCCACATCTGAGTCCGATACAAGGTGTCTTTCAAACTACCCCTTGCAATCACCATGGAACCTTTGACGAGTTTCCACTTCTTATCACCAAAGGAGTTCTTGTATCCCTCCTGATCCAAAACATTTAGAGAAATCAGATTCATCTGCAGATCCGGTATGTGGCACACATTCTTCAATGTCAACATGCAACCAATGTCTGTCTTCACACAAACATCACCCATACCAACCACCTCTGCATGACTGGCGTTCCCCATCTTCGCCGTGCCAAATACACATGCTTTGTACGTAGTGAATGCTTCCTTCCTTGATGTACAGTGGTAAGACGAACCAGAGTCAATAACTCACTCTACACAAGTATCTGGCTCACAACTCTGAGCCTGAACGCAAGAGAGAACAACCAATGCATCCTCATCACCATGCACAGTTGCAGTGGTGTTTTCATCATTTTCCTTCTGATTTTTCTCCTTCCAATGCTTACAGTTCCTCTTGATATGCCCTTCTTTGCCACAGAAATAACAAACATAGCTCCCCCTGGTCTGCGATCTACCTCTCGATCTACTCCTCGAATCTGTCACCAAAGCATGTGACGTATCCGTGCCCATATCCTTCCTCCTAGTCTCCTCATTGTAGAGACTATCCTTCACTGCAGATAAAGATACAACACCACTAGGAGTAGAATTGTTGATCGATACCACCAGAGTCTCCCAACTGTCAGGAAAAAAACTCAAGAGCAATAGAGCTTGTAACTCATCATGAAGGACCAACTTCATGGTGTTCAACTGATTCACCAATTCCTGAAATTCACTCAGATGCTCTGCAATAGGCTTTCCGTCTCTGTACTTGAGATTCACCAGCTTTCTAATCACAAAAGCTTTACTCTGGGCTGACTTCCTCTCATACATATCTTCCAATTTTTTCCACAACACCTGTGCATCCGTCTCGTTGCTAATATGGTGATAAACACAGTTATCCACCCATTGTCTGATGGTTCCAATAGCCTTTATGTGCAGCTTCTTCCAGTCACTCTCAGATGTCTCAGTCGGCCCTTTTGATCCCAACTCAACCGGATCATACAAGTCCCTGCAGTACAACAAATCTTCCATCCGCGACTTCCAAATCGAGTAATTTGAAGTCGTCAACTTGATCATTGTACCCGCAAAGTCTTCAACTTTCATTGTCATCTTCACTCCTAATGCCCACAATCTCAACACAAGCAAAAGCTTTGATACCACCACTTGTTGGGGGGAGAAACTCATGTTGGGCTTGGAACCTCCACAATTCCAATGTGGGATTCACATGTGACCCCAACATCCTCATCACCTAAGAATTGTATGGGCCATATATATATGTACACCTTGGACCAAGTCACAGCACATAAATATGGATAATAATAGTATATGTTAATTTGTGGAGCAAAGAGTCCCTACAGGCTACACAACATTAATTCATAACGCCCTAATTCAGACTTCAATCTCCAAGTCAAAAGGGCAAACTAAGCAGTTAACTTGAAACAGTACGTGCAACTATTTATGATGTGGATGGACAATCTGCCCCAAATTCGGTCACCCCCTTGCTTGGTGGATTTGCAACGATGCATGATGGCCCAAGACACCGAACCAATACCCATCTTGACGGAGTAAAGCCCCGGTTTTGTATGAGCCCAAACCCGAATATTAGGTCGGGGAAGGGAGCTCGATCAACAAAATGCTCAAAATAAGGGGAACATCAGCAGGGGAAAAGGTTTGGTGGACTAAGTCAGTCCGCCATTCATGCAAAACCGGGACAATCAAGGAGGATACCATAAGAGAGCAATCCATAAAAGGCATCATCTGAGCCTCTCTAAACCCGCCGTCATCCGAAATCCACTTAGAGTTCAAAACAGTGACCGTAGCACCATCACCAACTCGCCATTACAGCCCATCAAGCAAGAGAGACTTGGCACCACAAATGCTTGTCCAAGTATAACTCAGGTTATGACCCGTAAGAGAACCCACAAAATCAGCCCGACGAAAGTATCGCTCCTTGAGAGTCTGAGCCACCACAGAATTGGGGTATTAAAGCAGGCGCCATCCCTGTTTAGCTAGGAGAGCTAGCTTCATTGAAAGTCTTCAGATTGCGAAAGCCCATCCCTCCTTGTTTCTTGAACAGACACAAGGAATCCCAACACTTTCAGTAAATCTTCCTCTCATGATCCCTTGCACCCTACCAAAACCTCGCTAGCATCGAGTGAATCTCCTCAATAAGAGTTCTCGGCAAACGGAGCACACTCATGACATAAAGTGGAATAGATTGAAGGACCGCCTTCACCATAGTTTCTCTACCCGCTTGAGACAAAAGTTTTTCCTTCCATCCATGCAGCTTCTTCCACAACTCCTCATTAACGCTAGCAAAGATGACCTTCTTAGAGAGACCCAGAATGGTTGGTAGACCCAAGTATTTGGAGTAGCGATCCATCTCTCTAACGTTGAGGAACCGTGAAATTGGTAGTCTTCGTTGATGACAAACATTCATGCTAAAAGCAACCATTAGATCCAGAACGCATGTTCTTCACACAACGAAAAGCTTCGAAAGCCAGCAGAGCATTATCCGTAATAATTAGTCGATTAGAAATAAGGGCACTTTAGGAATCCCCAATAACACCACCCAAAAAAAGGCTTAACCTGATTAGCAAGTGTTTTTTAGACTATTTTGTACAGCACCATACACAAGCTAATGGGTCAAAATTCTCCAAGCAACTTGGGTTCCTTGACCTTCGGGATTAGTGTCACCACAATATGGTTAACCTCATCTAAATCAGCCTCACCCCTCCATCATTTATGCATAAAACCTACTACATCAGGCCCCATAACCTCCCATAATTTTTGAAAAAATATGGCGTGCATACCATCAATCCCAAGATCCTTTGTCGGGTGCATCTGAAACAGCGCAAATCGGGCGTCCTTTAAAGTGGGTAGCCGATCAAGATCAAAGTTCATAGAGTCAGTCATTTTCGGTTGTATTCCCTGAAGAGCAACATCCAAACCCCGAGATCCTTCCGAGCGAAACAGGTTTGGATATAAATCCACAACCACATCCCCGAGATCCTTCCGAGCGATCGGTTGATTCCATGTCGCCCTAACAATATCCGAACATTTCTGATGAGAGAGCCAAAGAGATTCAAATCTAAACAACTTGCGTTTCCCAGTTCCCACACGTGACGATATCGCAAAGAGCAAGGGCATCGATCACATCCCGAAAAGGCTTCATATCCTGCTCACGGGCCTCAACTCCCTCATGCTTCTCAGAGGCGTAAATTATTTGATTAAAATCACCCATGAAAACCATCGGGCTTACCACAATTACTGCCCAACTAGCTACTTCATAAGATCATAGGTACGCCACAAAAATCCATTCACCCTTGTTCAGATCATGCATCACCCCCATAATATGTCTATTCGAGAATGATGAGATAGCTACGTCCACATCACACCACCACAATCTGAACGACCAACGCTATCCAAGCACAAACCATTCGTAAAACCACAACACTTCATCACTCCTTAATTCTTGATCCCATTTCGAGATCATAGTTTTCATCAAGAAGAGAATGAAGGGCGGTTTCTCCAGGCCCAGCCTCGTAGAGTACTAATTGTTCGTCGGTTGCCCAGACTCGCTAAAGATTTTCATTGTTGTTCACGAATATGGGATACTCGCTACTTGAGAGATCTCATGTACCGCGCGCATCCTCCACTCCTCCAATACACAAACATTTCTTGGACCCCAAACCTGGCATACTGTCTTTTGATATCAGGACCTCAGACAAGTTGAATTTGCGTTTGGTCCCTAGCACAGAGTCAAGATTGAAGATTCTGGAGCCAACAATGTTCTTTGTCCAATCCGAGCGACTAAGCCTCGATCGGCCCTTAGAGTTGGATGCATACAACCAAATACCAAACGGAAATTGTCCCTCTTTTTCCTTTCCCTACATTCCTTGACGATATGGCCAATCCTACCGCATCGGAAGCAAAACCCCGAGATCCTCTCATACTGAACACACACCCACACAGTCTTTCCCGCTACACCTAACGTCACACGACGCGTAAGAAGTTTAGTAACATCAATGAGAGCACGAATGTGCAAGGTTCTCCCAAACTGTAGAAAATCATTCTTATCATGATCAATGTACGTACCGATATGATTCCCTATTGCTCGAGTCGTAGCAGGTACATCATGAACCACCACCCAAAATGCACATCTCCTTCAACCTCCTTGAGCAAAAGTAAACTATCATCAAAGCACCAGGTTGGGGCCCTTGTCTAATACATATTGTTGATCCTGAAAGTTAAAAAACTGGAAGACAAAGAGATTTTCTCCCACCTCTCGAACTGCCAAACCATGTTCTGGGCTCCAGACTTGAGAGAAGGTTGAGCACTAACGTTGAATCTCTTCTCAGTATGCAACCGACCAGCCAAGCAAAGAGACAGTTGGTCTGTTGGCCATAAATCACCAAAACCTTCAACCGGAATAATTGTAACTTCCTCCTCCGTAACTGTCAAATTCCACCATGCCTCTTCTAGGGCATCCATGAAAGAAAAGCAGTAGTGGAAAACAGTAGCCTAATGATTGGAGTAGCCAAGGAGCAAGATGTGGGCACGTAAATCACAAAAGATTTCAGCAAAAAAACCTAGCGATCTAGGAGGAAATGCCCTGACGGCGAGAAAACCCTATTGTTAAATGTGCACTTTTTTTAGGTCTTGATCGCTTGGTTCGAACAGTTGGAACCGCTCTACGTCCAGATCGGGATACTGTTGACACACAAAGTGGTAGACCACTCCCAACAACAATATTTCCCTACACGCCTCCGACATGAATCGAAAAACGCTTAAGGGAGTCTAGCACATGCACTTTTGATATACATGTTAAACATGCACATTTACATATTAGTACATGCACTTTAACATATTAAAGATGCATGAGCATTAAAAAATGTCCTTATAGTATTAGATTCTGGTGAAACATGGTGTTACGGTAAAACGAAAAAGTATTGGGTCAAAAGTGACCCGACCCGTTCAATCCGAAAATTTCTGGGTTGGATCAATACAAATGTGCTTGTATTTTATATATTAAATATTATGATATATTTTATTATTAAAATATTATATAATAATAATTTTTTGATTTATTATTTTTTGTTTTAATTAAAATATTATTTTAATATTCATTTTATAAAATTTTGACAAGGCGCTCTCGACCCGATTGGTCGGCCTGTACCTGACCCGCAACAACCCGACCCAAAATCGACCCGCAAATTTTGACCCGCAATCGACCCGACCCGTAAATGACCCGACCCGATACGCTTAAACCCGACCCCGACCCGTTTGACACCTCTAATTATAAGCCTTTAGATCAATTTTTTTAATGATAGAGATTTATTTTAAAAAGAGATGTAAATGAGGTTTTATGATGTCACTACATAATTTTTAATGGAGATATTATAAGAAATTTGTATCTCCAATCTCATAAATTTATCCTCTCTCCCATGAATCTAACCATATTTCATAACTGTTCGGATCTCCTCTTCTCCCCTCAAATCTCCATTGAAGTTCAGACTCCGCCTCCGCTCAAAACCGCTCCGCCTTTGCCTCCTCCGCCTCCGCTCCGGGCATTTCCGCCTCCACTTCCGCTCCGGGCCGTTCTGCCTCCACTCCATACCGCTCCGCCTCCGTTTCAGGCCGCTCCGACTTCGCTTCACGCCAATTTCCCTCCGACTCCACTTCACACCGGTCTGCCTTCGACTCTGCACCACTTCACCTCCTCCACGCCGCTTCTTCTCCTCGCTCCAAGTCGTCTTGCCTCTGCCTCCTCTAAAATCTGCTACTCTGCTCCTCTTATTCATTTCTTCATTTTTTGCTTGATTTTTTTAGGGTTTCTGTGTGTTTTTTATGAAATTGACGTTTCCCTCCAGTTTCAGTGGTAGTCATGGTCGAATTTGTGGTAGTCATGGTCGAATTTGTGGTGTTTTGTCCAAGCCAAGAGAGACAAGAGGAATCTCATTGATGTTGATATTCATGTAATTTGGAGATGATCGATATTCATGAATTTCATGGTGATATTCATGAATTTCATGGTGATATTCAAGTAATTAGCTGATGATATTCGTGTAATTGGGTGATGATCAACATTCACGAATTGAGTGGTGATATTCATGTAATTTGGTAGTGATATTCATGTAACCGAGTGTGACATTTATGTAAGAGTGTGATATTCATGTATTTGAGTGTGATATTCATATTATCAAGTGGTGATATTCATATTTCAGGTGATGATAGTCATGTCTTTAATAAATTAAATATTCACATATCAAACAAAAATATTCATACAAATATGGACGATATTCAGGAAATAATGTTAGAAGCAACAATAACAAATTTACAGATATGTGAATTTGTAGAGCATCAGGGCACACTTGATCGATATTCATAAACGCATCATCGATATCCATGAACGTTGCAAAAATCGTTGAACACGAATATATGTCGTGTGGTCTTGATGATAGACGAGTCTAATTGCAGTAGAATGACGAAATCTAAGATAAAATTGTTGGTTGTTATGATTTCTCTCTCCTAAAGATTATATCCTTTTTAATTTAAAAAATTAAAACTATTATTATAAATTATTAATTGTCTAATCTACTTCATAATCCCATGCCACACACACCCATATAGCCTCAAATCTCCCTAAAATTCAGCTTTTCATCATCTCTCATTCAATGCTCTATATTTTTTCATACGTTTTACCACAACAATCGTTTTACCTGATCCCACCTCTATGCTTATATATGTACTTTGAGTTTTTTATAGATGCACTTTTAATGCTTATTCAAATACTTGAAGTACTACAATTCAAAAAAAAAAAGGAAAAATAAATTTAAAGAAAAATAATTCTATATTAAAAAAAATTCTAAAAAACAAATATTATAAAAACAACAATATTTACAATTTTGTTACTCTAATCTTAACACTCCATTTCTTAGATTTTGTGACTACAATTACTCTTAGCTTACGATATATATATAACAATGTCGTTTCTTTACTAATTCTGTAAAATCTAGTATCAAATATCAACATGTCATAAAAGTAAGATGTCAACATGTTGAAAAAATAAGATTATATTTTGATCCCAAACCTCTAAAGTTTTACTTTAGACCATAACAATTATTTGTTTCATGTAGCGATGTGTATCCGGTTTTCCGGTTTGATTTTTTTCGATTCTTGGACCAAAGACCAGACCGGTATGATTTGGTCCGGTCCAACCGATAAACGTATTCTTTTTATTTTTATATTAATTAAAATTAATTATTTTTTATATTTTTATAACTATTATTTGTAATATTAGACAATATATTTTATTACTAGTTTATTTTTATAATAGAAACTAATTTTTAATAGTGTTATGAAAAATTAATACATAATATATATATAAAAAAAAATCCATTCGATCCGGACCGAAAACTGACTGGATTTAGACTAGACCGGACCGAAAACTAGAATCTTCAAAACGATGGACCGCGGACCGGACCGGAATACACCCGGTAATTTTGTACACCCCTAGTTTCATGATATTTCCAACCGCTCATCAACTCGGTCAAGTCTTTAAAACCTTTCATCGTCAACTCGTCAACTCGTCAACTCGTCAACTCGTCAAGTCTTCTCAATTTGACTAATGAGCATAATATTTCCATTTTTCCTTCATATAACGGCCTAGTATCTTCTATTAAGAAAAGGTTAACAACCCAGCTCAAAAAATTAAGACACAAATCCAAAGACACTATACTATGCACAAGACTAAACCTTGCTAGTTGCTACCATTTACAAGAGTAAACCTTCTTAACTGAAAATTGCACAAGACTAAACCTAGACAAGATGAGCACAGATCAAGCATGCTTATACCCAGCCTAAAATTAGGGAAGTTAGTTAAACTGAAGATTGTTTTTAATCTTCTTCGAGAGTAATCGAGCTCTTGTTAGTACACAAGCTCATTCCAAAGTTTTTCGTCCATTCTTCTGTGAAAAGAAAAAAGTAAACCCAAAAAAAAATGCAACAGGATCATTATTGAATGCTTGTATTGTTCCCCCCTCTTTTTTTCAAAATAAAGCTCTTCAGGGTCGGTAGCCATATAGGCGAGTGTGCCTAATCAAGTCCATTTCTCTTTTCTTCGTTTTTTTATCCCAAATATGTACCTTGCTATTTTACAAAAGATGGAGGGATTTTAGGCAGCTTGTTTGCTTCCTTGAGGCCAAGGGCTGGAGAATTCACCTGCCATTCTCATCTGCTGATATCAGGAATGCTTCCATACATTGTTGAAGAAATGCTCATGGACATATTGTCTCATCAGCATACAGTTCGACCATAGCAAATAGAGGCGATATATAGGTTTTTGGACCACTTTTCCTGTCAAGTGGCAGAATGTCATCAAATTGATACATTTGTCAAGCAAAACATAAAGGATACAATTCATTAGCAGACCTAGAGCTTGCTTTCCCTTGTGCCCTTAGAAGGTTGTTATCACAGCAGAGATTATGAAGCAAGATTTAGTATACAACGAAACAAGAAAATGAAAGGTAATGTATTACCTTTACATGGGTGCTTGGGAAGGCAGAAGTTCTGAGAGTTTCTTGTGTTTCATCCATCATTTTTCGTTTTGGAATGCTCAATATGAAGGCCGCTTGATCAGTGGTTGCAGCCATGGAAGTAATACGATATCCACTTTCCCATCTCCGGTGTATACCTTCACTTGGGTACAGGAAATCAAGCTCCACGACCTTCATCCAAAGGCAACAACATCAGCATTTTAGAATATGATAAAATGGTTTTTAAGGCTACTATTGCAACTTTTTTTAAGCGTCAAATACCTGATCTGAAAATCCAGCATTCCTAGACATCACCACTCCCCACCGACCTCCAGCAGTAGTCATGGAGGTCACATGAAATCCCTCTTTCCATTTCTTATTTATCCACTTGAAAGGAAAAGATTCACTAACTTTGTACGATTGCTGAGTGTAAGGAGTCCCTGGATGACAACAGTAGATTGATAGTGTCAGGTCTTCTTCTTTACATTATTTATTTTTTGCATATTTTATAGGGCCATAGAAATTAGACATAGCAGTAGACTAACCTTTAGACATTACAACCAAGGAGCTTCCATTCGCTGCACCAGCTATTGAGCTGATGTAGTAATTCTTTTCCCACTGCTCCATTATCCAATCCTGTTCGAAAAGATAGGAAGCTGTAAGCGACTATCACAATCATACTAATAGGCCCTGAGCTGTACAGCATCAAGAAAGATCCTTCCATCCCTACCTTATGCAAGAACACGGTTGATAGCTCCCACACCTGGGAACAGAAACCTGTACCAGCATCCATGATTAAGGCCCAAAGATTAGTAGCTGAAGCTACACAACTGATGTGCAATCCATCTTCATTCCCTTTCTCTATGTGCTGCCGAAGCCTCGTATCAGCAACATTGTAATGGTATCTGCAACCCAGTAAAGAGAGAATGTGATATTGAAGCAGTCTCTACATTCTACAGGGTCATATACATGGCAAGTTGAAAACAAATCTCAAAATACTAATCTGGAGCTAAGACGAGTAAACTTTGAAGTATCAAATCCTCAAAGATACTATGCACCCTCTTTGCTACTAAAAGTCTAAATTGCAACACATAATACAAAGCCACGCGTGTAGACATCTCTACAGATACTAAAGTATTTTTCTTAAAAACAATAAAACAAATATCATTCAACCAGCTGACTAAGACATAGCTTCATCTTTTAAACTCTTCTTTTGGTCATAATACATTTTAATGTTTACGAAGCCACTTTAAGGCAGTATGACACAAACATAGACAGTGAAAAAAAAGGCGAAAGGCGAACAAAGGCGAGAAGGGTCCTATTGCCTTGGCGTCAGGCGAGGGGCGAACGCCTTTTGGATCAAGGCGTTCCTTTTTGCAATTTTTCATTTATAGATTAAAGTAATGTTATACAACTCATGGATTTTTATTTTAATGTGCAAAATTATATAATTATATATCCTAGAATCAATAAAAACATATACACATTGACGAACACATGCCAATGTCATAAGACTCATAGCACATTAACATATATCAAGAGTTAAGTACATAACCAAGATGCAAGGCACTACAGAAGTCATTAATATATGGAATTAACCTACAAGTTGCTACCTAAGTCATAGACAAAAGGATATAACATGCAAGATGACACCAAAGTTATAAACATCCATGATACTGTTGTTGGGTGGCTGTAACTAGTTGTTTGCAGTTTGCTTCATCCAAATCCTCAGCCAAGTTGAGAGAAGATAAGGAAGAGGTGGGAGAGAGAGATCGGTCAGAGAAGAATAATGAAGAAAAGAAATGTTGGATTGTAAAGGGAAAGAAGTGAACTATTCTATGTGTAAGGAGGAAACCCAAAGGTCCAGAAATTATCTTTTTAGCCTAGAGAAAAAGGCTAGTAGCTAACCTAGATAAGTTAGACCCATAAATTAAGAGCTTTTATTGTTTAAAAGTTTTTCTTTATAAAAGAAAATATTTAAAAAAAGAATCATCCCAAAGGCGAGCGCCTTTCGCCTTCTCGCCTAGGCGACAAAGGCGCTCTCGCCTTTGGGAAAACGCCCGCCTGGACCTTGGAAAGGCGTTTTGCTCCCTGCCCGGACGCCTAGGCGTTGCCTTTTTATTCACTGAACATAGAGAACCAACTCACATATGGTATAACTCAACTCAGATAGACATCCTGTTTGTAGATATATAGCAAAATAGTCAACACTCTATGGATGCTTCATGTAAAGCATTTCCCTTGAAATTAAAAACTTAATTCATGTATGACACTATCCACCTCATAACAATAATGCTTAAATCAACCATCCAACGAAGAAACAGGAATGAAGTCAAATGCTATCAGTGATGCAAGATAATTCTAATTTAGAGGTTTTGAAGACGATCTTATTCCTATATAACAAGAGAAATTTAAGCAAACACATGGGATATTTCTTCTTTAAAAGTGATTATTTTCTAAATCATTTAACAATCAATCGACAATAAGCCAAGGAACTTCATGTGTCACAAAAACTCTGGAAGTCTGCATGTATCCCAAACATTAACATACATTACTGCTGCAGCCTTAAAAAGGCCATCCTATTTATAAGCTTTGATGCATGCAAAATTGATTGCATGAAGATATACGTTAGATGAATGTTTCACAATAACAATCTTTCATCGAGTTACATACACGAAAGATAAATCTTTCAAAAAAAATGCAGCACATAATCCACGTACATGGACATAGTATCCTAATCCTGCTGCCAGATTAATCACAAGATCTGACGGAACAGCGGTGCACACTAGCAGGCATGTGTAATACGAACTTACTTATCAAATCTACCGTTATATAAAAATGAAACAAGAAAGTCACCTCTGCTTCATGGGACGACGTGCATTATAGACTGAAATCCACTGTGTTGCAGGACTACCTAATCGTATTTTCTTCTTTGGCTGCTCATCTTCTTCCAGGTTGATAAGCAGTCTTCCTCTTTTTTGCCCAACCTATGGATATAGAAAACCAGTGAGAAGTTTGTGAAAGATGAAGCCATACATGTCATTAACCAAATACATAAACCGAAAGATTTATAGAGACATGTGTCGCAACCTTAAGAGCTCCATCAATTTTGATTGGTCTGAGTGGCGCACAAGGTTCAATCAAGCATTCAAATAATGAAATAAGTTTCGCATAATTTGGTTCCTCATCAAACTTCATATTTGTCACTGCTTCAAGGAACTGCTTAAATGGAGGAGGACAGAAGCAACACATCAACTCAGGAGAGGTCCCCATTTTCTTCTTACAAACAAGAAAGCTCTTATTGTCTCCCTGTGAAGGAACAAAAAGAGATAATTAGACAAATCGTGAATTTCAATGGATATACATATTGAGAGTATGAGCTCACTTGATAACCCTGCCAAGGTAGCCTTCCTTTGATAAGAAAAATCAAGGTGTATGCCAATGACTCAAGGTCATCCCTTCTACTACCAATTCGACCTAAATGTGCATGTACACTTGCATATCTTATTGTTCCCCTGCCAAAACAGTATACAATTAACAACACTAAAACGTGCCTATCTCATATATGAAAACGAGGACATTCCTCCTACTAGGATATAGCTTTCCTAAAATATTGCTATATAAAGATGTCAAAAACAAACCTGAATACATCGGGTCTCTGATCATATTCAACATGTTGACCTGATGATGCATCTTTCCATCTTGAAGCTGGATCAGAAACAGAGCCAAATAAAAGAATAAACTAATGACCCCAGATCTGGCAGTAAATAACCATACGGTATTGGAAGAACAAAATCTTTCAAGTAACGCCAGGATTAGAATATAGTTAAAATTTCATCATCAGGTAATGTAGGAAACTATCGAACAGATATATAAAATATTAGGAACGTTTGATCCTAACAAGTTGGATATTGTTAGGAGTTGGCAATCTGACCTGTTCAGATTTAATTCTAAACTCAAGAATCTCAGATTCTCAGGCATTGGAAAACGTACCCAAACCAAGATCAATGAGATAGAGCTTCTTCTCATCTTCAGTCCCTGGTTGTCCAAGCAAAAAGTTTTCTGGCTTCACATCCCCATGTACAAAACTGCAAATGAAAGACCACAATTTAGACATGTGGCAAAGAATAATAATATGTAACACTAGCATAGTTAGACACAGGATCCTCATAGTAGTAACATGTTAGCAACTTATTATTTAATATATTTACCCTTTGGAATGAAGCTTCTCCAAAATTGATATTGCCTCTACCGCAATACAAGCAACCATTTGTGGAGACATCCTGTCACAATAAAGTAAAATATTACAACTTATTTGTTGCAGACAGCGCGAAAGGAGCAAATTGGCATGAAGAAAAAGATTAGAATAAGGAAAAGACTTACGATTGGCCCAAGGAATTCCACACATCCCAAAGACTAGGACCTAGCATGTCCATGATCTGCGCATACACAAAGTATCAATGATCCACGAGATAAAAGACAAGTACATATTTTCCTTTTTCAGTTTGTCACTCACATAGTAAATGTAAGACTTACGAGGATGTAATAGTCCCCCTGGCGGCCTTTATGGTGAACCCACGGAATCCCATAGCATCCATTCAGATTGCTTTGTCAACAAAAAATATATTACTAGCAGAAGAATAACACCCTTATGACATACAAACATTATATCTCTACCCGACAAAGCTAAAAGACAAAATCCAAAACTCACTTGTAAACTTGCCACTCGTATGGAGGACCATAATTGCATCCTTTACTATTGCGGTGCTCAAATTTCACAGCAACCTAACAACATAAACTTGTCCACATTAAATATCAGTATTGATGGAATAGAAACTCCAGAAATAGTAATAATTAAACCACATTATATACCTCAATGGCATCAGGTCCAATTCGGTCAGTACCGCCACTTACTCTCCTACCAACATACACCTGACCAAAACCACCTTTACCCAACTTCCGTTCAACAGTATATACAGGTGAGTTACCAACTTGTACCTGCAAGAGTCAATGCACAGTATCTTTCAGAAATATCACACTCCATGGAAAGGAACAGAATCAAGAACTAATAAAAATATATTTATTCTTGTAAAGGCATCAACAACAGAGCAAGCTAAAAGAAGATTTTCGTAATAGAAAAAGCAAGCAAAGAATGGAGATAAAAGATCCTTAATCAAATAATCCATCTCAATGTCAACCTATCGCAAAAACAATCGATATAAAATGAATGGAGAAAAAAGGAACTTACTTTGTCAGGAACGGGAGTTTGGTTTGCATCTTCTTCAACACCCATCAGTTTATCAGCACTTCCCCCCTCCATACCAACGTTCTTATCTGCTCCCCCCTCTACTCGATTATGAATACCTGCAGCCCCTAGTGGTGCAATTTGAGGAGCACCCTCGGTAGGAATTTGAGGGTCTAAATCTATCAATTTAATGCCCCTGCCTCTACCAGCACCGGTTTGCCGAGTCCCTGCAACCGTGCCTTTAGCTACAGCTGTGGCATTAGCACCTCTCCCTCTTCCACCACCACCACCTCCTCCTCTCCTCCTTGTTTTGTTCTGCACAGGTGGTACCAAATTATCTGCTTGATCATTCACTTGAGCAGCAGGCTGTTGAAGGTCATTGAGTCTTCTCGGTCTTCTTGCTCCACTTCGCAGCTCAGGCATCGTCGACCCATGCAATTCACCGTTTTCTTAAATTAGACCATAATCCCTTCAGATCCCCTGAAGAAAAGATAATAAACCCAAACACTGATTCAATTATAGGAACGTAAAACACCGTAAGTATAGCTAAACCATGACAATGGCTTATAAGAACGCTGGAAAGTGGTTTGCAAAAAAAACAAAAAAAAACAGAGAAGATACTAAAAAGACACTGCACACTGGTGATTCGGCTTAAAAAGAAGAAGCATTGTTCTTTGCAGTAACTGTAAAGAAGTACATGTTTTTGCATTGAGATATTCAGATTCTTCCTAACAAAGCTCAGAGACACTCCTATTATACTCTCAGACATCTAATAACCTGTGTTCTCTTTCAAGCACTATCTCGCCAAATACATTAAAATGCAGCTATAGGTACTGCCGTTCTAACTACATACCCATCGTTATGCATATGATACTGATCTTAGACAAGGTAAAAAAACACTGGCAAGTATCATAAACAAATAGCACATCACTAATCTTCAGAAACGACATAAAACGAGACAACATAAAGCAAAAAATCTAGCCAATAAAGAACACGCCTAGCTTAACATAGAAACTCTCAAGATAAAACAGACAAAATAGCCCAAATTGAACAAAGCAAACCTAACAACACGATCAATCAAAAGAAAATTTTCATCTCAACAACCACACAAACATGTTGATACAAGATCATCAAAGCAACTGCCCATCGATCGGACGAGCTGGAAAAAAGATGGAAAACACTCACAAATCGTGTTTTTTTCGCGCGAAGCGGCGCAAACCAGAAGGATCGGCAGCTGAAAAGAGGATCGAGACGGTTAATCTCACCAAAGAGACCGAAAATCCAAACCGATCGGAGTCAGATCTTCACAGATTCACCTCAAAATCCGTTCTTTCTACAACCCAGACGAACAAAAAAGTACTAGATTTTAGTATTGGGAGTTACTTTTTCGCGCTGATGCCCTCAAGATTACCGCGATCCGATTCGTTCAACAATCGGAAGCGAAGCTGTCGTAGTAAAGAGGAAAACGAGGGAAATCTTTCGGCGTTGATGGTTAGATGAGTGTTAGGAGGGAGGAAATGAGCGTAAAGGGCATCTGTGAATGCCAATATCTTGAGCTTCTCTTTGACGCTTTTGCCCCTCTGTCTCTCTCTTCTTGGTGGTCATGCTTTTAAACCCAAAAACAGAGAGCATGCGGCCTTCCATTCAATCAAGTGATTGTTTCCCTTCTTCTGTTTATTTCTGCTTCATTACTATTTTGCAGTATTTTTTTCCACGTTCGGGGGATTTTAATACATACTTTCGGATTTTTGGTACTTTATTTAGGCCTGTAAGACCACGAGTAATGAGAGCTGCTTACGATAACCAAACGGGTACCACTTGTTTTTCTGAATGAAAAATAAAAGCAAATTCTCAAGTATCCATGAGAAAATATTAGAAGAGTGCTCGTTTTAGTACTACTAGTGCAGTACCATATCTTGTATTGGTAAACTTTAATCTTTAAAATCATCAATAATCATTTATAATTAAATTAAATTATGTTATATTTAAGTAGTTTTAAGAAGAAGAAATTTTATTGATATTATTTAAGAATTATATAAATGAAAGATTGATATAACATATGTTATTTAAAAGAAAAATGTTCAACATTTTATTGTAAATTATATAACTTGTAAAATATATTTTATTTTATTCATACCCATTCTTGTATAGCTATCATTTATTTTTAATCATGTAATTATTTTCATACACGGAATATTTTTGTTGAAGTCGTACGTATTCCACTACCATTTATCGTGTATTTTCAATAAACTATGTTATATTAACATAAAATATTCAAATTATGTCAATATTTTAATATTAAAAATTATAAGTCACAATATTAGTTAAACATAAATATGTGTTTATAACAAAATTCTAGCTTTAAAAGTGATATGTTGTATTAAAAATATATTATTTAATATATATTATTTAAAAATATATATCAATTATATTAACTCGAAAATTAAAAAATTAAAAATAGAAACAATTTAATGACTAATTGTAAATCATTAGTCTAAAATACATCAAAAATTTTGAAGTAAAAAAGTTTGATAGTTAGAATATAGCAAATGTTATTCATGCTTGTTATGACTAGAAATTGAAGCACGTGCTTCGCACGGGTCTTTTATGTATATGTAGTCATGTAGTGTCACGATTTAAATTTGAGTTTCTAATATATGGATTATTGTTTTATGTTTTATTTTAGACGATATATTGTTTGATATGTATTTAAATATAATATCTAAGTCTTGACAAAAAAATGTAATATCTAAGTATTTTAGGTATAAAATGCTATGATTGTACGAAATACAAATTTATTAATTTATTTTGGTCAGAAGTTCAATTTAAATTTTAAAGTAAGGTGGTAGTTGTTTTTTGTAAGGATGCGTTTTTTCCTTTGAAAATATTTGGAAAATATTTTAGAAATGCATATCTAATTATATGTTGTGCTTGAACTCGAGTATTTGTAAGAAACTTGCTACAACAACTCTCATTTCTTACATGCTCCACTACCCTTCACATTTCTAATTTTTTGTCTTTATCTTACAAATTTATTGCATTTTAATAATGTCTTTTTTGTTATGCTTTAGTTATTAATATTCATTAATATATCGTTTTATTTATTTGGTCTGGAATATATATCATTTTATTAGTCACGTTGACTTTACATATTCCTAAACATTAATATCATTTTAATTAAAATATATTAGTCATTAATTCATATTCTTATTAAATACGGAGTAATATAAATAATTGGCGACTCTGCATTTTCTTAAACCTTGTTACATTTTATATAAAAATACATTAGTTATTTTATCGGTACTTGCTTACTCTTCTTAGCGAAATTATAATTCATAACTTCTTCCTTGTACATTTCATATGCAAGAGTGAGTACATGACTATTATTTCGGCTTCCATCCTTGATTAATTCCTCTAGACCAACACCAATGAGGCCAAATTTAGTATATATACATGATGAGTGTAAAATGAATATGTATAAAATAGAACAATAAAAATCATCCTTAACCAAAATACCAACACACCTACGTAAAACGATTTAGTACAAAAAAGAAACTAAAAATACACACCTAATTGAATTTATGCTACCAATAGTTGAAGGGTTTACATCGTCCATAAAATAGTTTGCTTTATTCTTTACTAACAAGCAGTCGTCCTAAATCGATTGTCTTTGTCCTCCTTCTAGTGAAAGCTACTAGTGCATGATGTAAACAATCGATGCCTCAATAGTGCTATTAGATTATCTAATTCTCTGACATCTTCACATAAAATTAACCTATCTCGATCAAAAGACAATTATATTAATAAAATTAAACCGATATATGTAAGTATTATAAACTACAAAAGAGATTCAAATACATATAATCAATGATAGTTTACCGTGAGGTGGATATATACTTGCATCATCGATAATCGGGAATCCTCATTCACATCTTTAACTTAATAATTATGCTTACTTCAGTGACCATGTCTTTTTAAGGTGTTGCCCACTATCTCCCAAGCTTCACTATATGGCTTTCTAAAGCTAATTTCCATGTAGAAGAATGAGATGATGGATGCCCAGAGCAAATGAACGGAATACCACCGTTTTTGCCCTTTTATAGATGAAAATGTTATTTGGAAAGTGAAGCCATTTTGACATATAACTGTTTAGACATCTTCACTATAATTTGTTTCCAACCATTCACTGTGTACTAAATACGAGAGTTACGTGTAGTAATTGGATAATATTAAAATAGGAGTAAATGAGAGCAAAATATAATATATAAGTATGTAGTAACTATCACTAATTGAGATTTAGGTTAAAAAATGAGTCGTAACCTAAATAGTAGTCCGTACATAGAGGCAAGATTTAGCTGAAAAAAGTGTGTGAGGGGAGGGAATAATTACTTACAAATAGTGCTCATTTTTATATATACATATAATTATGCTATGGTATATTAAAATAAACAAAGAAAAATTAATTACTTAAATTACAAAGTAGCCTATAATTATACTTATGTATTTTATATTGGTTTATAAACCCTATAGTAAAAACCGATCGGAAAATCTAACATATTATATACATATTATATACTAAGGGTGATAAACTAATCCTTCATGCAAACTATAACTTTAGGCCTATTTAAGCCTTTGATTTTATCTTTAAAAGTTAGCATTCAATGACCTAGAATGTTAACTGATAAGCACTACTTTGTAGGGCTTAACTGAGAGTTATTAGAGGGTTTATTGGTGTCATTCGGGTAGATTTAGACACATTCATGTGCATGGCGTTTGGGGGCGAAGTTTGGTGTTTTTGGAGGTGTTTGAGCTGTTTTGGATATCATAGGAGACGCCAAGGAAGTGAAGAGATGAGTTGAGGAGCGGTGCGAGGCAAGCAAGATGACCGCACCCGTGGCGAGAGACCAGAGAGTTGGCGTCTGGACACTAGAAGACTGCCGCACCCCACGGTGGCGATGCGCTGACGAGATTTATTTCCGAGTTTATTTCGTTTTTATTTTATTTTCCGAGACTTTATTTTAGGATTATTATTTCCTTTTATTTTATTCTTAAGTATTTGTCCTAGTATTTAAGACTATTTTAGAAGACTTAGTAGAACCCTAGTTGCCACATTTCATCGTTTTTCTCTCACAAACCTTAATGGAGAACTAAACCTCCATTGTTGCACTTGATAGTTTAAAGCCAGCAATTGATTGGTTGTGAGTTTTCTACTCTTATTCGTTTTCCTATCTAGTTGTATTAATTCTCTTGCGCTTGAATGTTTATTGAATCTTATTGGTTTATCTAGACTGATCACCTAGGTTTATTGATATTATCCATATAGCTAGGACTTGTGATTCCGGGTTCGGGTTGCATATCTAGTAGCAAACACGATTTACATAAGCGGGTTGCGAGTGTTCATCGTGAGAGAGAGTTAATTGCATGCTTATAGTAACGGGTTGTTTCTATTGCATGTATCTTGTTGAATCCTTGGTTGAATGCTATTGCTTTGTTGAGTCTTGAAGGTTTTCGGATTTGATTTAGTAATAAGTACTATTAGGGCTGATAGAACTAATAGTTACCTAAGATCGGGATAACGACAACTATAGAAAAGATAAGAACTTGAGACTAATAGAATTCAGTGATCAATCATATCTCTTGTTGTGTGGATCTTTGTCAGGTGTGACGCTTTTCCCCATCATATTCACAACCTTTACTTGCGAACTTGTTTACTTGTTACTTGGTCACTAAGAAACCGATACAACCCCCCCCCCCCCCCCCCAGTTCCTAGTTGGTGACTTGAGAAACACAAGAATAGATAACTTGATTCCCTTGGGTTCGACCCTGACTTGCTTGTTATACTCTGTTTAGTAGGTATATTAGGATTTCTTTGATTAGGCACACGACTTTAGCCCTGTCAAATTTGACGCCGTTGCCGGGGAATCAAAATTTCTGTTTTTGTATTTTTGTTTGTTACCGACTTTGGTGTGGATCTATCTTATGGTCCACACCCATGCTACTAATTCACCTCTTCTTAATTTTGATCCAGAGATTGAGAGAACTTTATCCCAGGATTGCAGAGTCAACCGTACTTTAGTTTTTGACAACCCCACATTCGAGATGGGTGACGCAAATCAGACATTGAGGCAATTAACTGCACCCAACCTCCAACAGCAACCTTTGGCTGTGACTCTTCCTGCTGTAGGAGAGGGCGTGAACTTTGAACTGAAGTCGGGGCTGATTCATTTGCTCCCAACTTTCCATGGGCTGGCTGGAGAGGACACAATCAAGCATTTGGGTAAATTCCACACTGTCTGCATGAGCATGAAATCGGCGAACGTCACTGAGGAGCAAATCAAGATGAGAGCTTTCGGGTTCACCCTCAAAGACGCAGCCGATGATTGGTACTACCATCTATCCACTGGAAGTATAGACACGTGGAACAAGCTTCACAAGGCCTTTCTTGAAAAATACTTCCCCGCCAAGAAGGCGAATAGCTTGAAGAAGGCTATAAGCAACATTGAGCAAGAGGAGGATGAGACTCTATACGAGTATTATGAGAGGTTCAAGAGACTTTGCTCAAGCTGCCCATTCCACGGGTACACAAATCAAGATCTAGTGCTTCATCTTTACAATGGTCTGTTGGACCATGAAAGAAGGATTATTGACGCTGCATGTGGTGGCAACATTCTTAACACAACTCCGGGGGCAGCCATGGAAAAGATTCAGGAGATGGCAGAGGGGACAAAAAATTTCGGTAGAACTTCTACCAAGAGAGGAGTCAATGTTGTGAACTCCAATCGCTCAGAGCTAGCAAGCGAGATTGCCGAATTGAAGGACATGGTGAGGAGATTAACGCTGCAAGGAACTCCTCAACAACTCAAAGCATGTGGGATTTGTGCTGATCAATTCCACCCCACCGATGCATGTCCTCAATTGCAAGATGATCTGAATGCTGAGGTGAACCATGTAGGGGGTTATGGACCTCCAAGACCTCGGAACGATCCATACTCTAGCACTTATAATCCGGGGTGGAGAGACCACCCGAATTTCAGATGGAGGGATCAACCGAATCAACAACAACAGCCTCAGTTTCAACAACAACAACAGCCAAGACCTCAATTTCTACAAAGGTCGCAAGATCCACAACCGGGTACGTCTGCTTCAACTGAAGATATGCTCCAAGCTTTGACGAAACATTTCACTACTCATGTTCAAGCTACGGGGTCAAGCATAAAGAATTTGGAGACGCAAATGAGCCAAATGGCTGAAGCCATCACGAGGATCGACGCAAAGATGTCGGGAAATCTACCATCTCAAACGGTAGTTAACCCACGGGCAAATGTTAGTGATGTAACCCTTCGAAGTGGAAAGCAATTGTTTGTCGCTCCTAGTGTTGAGAATGACGATTCAGGAAAAGAGGAGACTATGGAAGAGAACCACACCCGACGGCAGATTCTGGCCGCACCCAGCGGTGAGAATAAGGAGGAACAGAGTGATCTGTCAAGACCGCCGCACCCCGCGGTGATGCTATTTCTCGGGAATTGTCTGGCAGTTTACCGCACCCCGCGGTAGAGTCTGGCCGCACCCCGCGGCAACCTTCTGGAGCTGTTAACGAGCCTTATGTCGACACCTACGTTCGTCCATACTTTCCTCCTCTCGGTTCCGAAAAGCCACCCGCCCCATTCCCAGAGGCGCTCAAGGAGAGAAGGGTCATCGACGACAAGGACCTTTTCGAAACATTCAGCAAGTATGAGATAAACATCCCTTTACTCAAACTTGTTAAAAGTATTCCCAAATATGCTCGCTTCTTGAAGGAACTTTGCATAATCAAGAGGAAACAGAAGCAGAAGAAAAAAAAGCAGGTCCAGGTGAGCGAGCAAGTATCTGTTGTGTTTCAAAGGCGTATGCCCAAGAAGTGCAGTGATTCAGGTATGTTTTCTATCCCTTACATCATTGGTGAGACAAAAAATGATAAAGCTATGCTAGATCTTGGTGCAGCTATTAATGTCTTACCATTGTCATTTTATGAGTCTCTTGGTCTGCCGCCACTACAGGACACTAGGCTAGTTATTCAATTAGTTGATGGAACCAATGTCTACCCGAAAGGGGTTATTGAAGATGTCCTTGTTATGGTAGATACGCTGATTTTTCCCATTGATTTTTATGTGCTTGATATGGGTGGTGGTACAGGTGCACATATGTTGTTAGGTAGACCATTCATGAAAACCGCAAATACCACAATTGATGTAAGAAGTGGGAAATTAACTATGGAATTTGATGGGGATGGAGTTGAATATAACATATATGATATGAAACCTGTCATTAACACCTCTTTAAACTTTGTTGATGTAATGAGTCCTAACTCTTTGGATGAATTGCAACCTATAATAGAGGATTCCATAGTTGACTTGCCTGTCGGTATTACTGTATCTTCTAATCTACAGGAAGTCACGACTTCATTGGATGAGAAGGGTGAGTCTCCTACTTCTCTTTTGGGCATTGGCCCCACTGTGCTAACTCCGAGCGAGAAGCTCGTCCCCTCTATGGTGTAGGCCCCTGAAGTTGAGGCTAAACGCCCCCTGATCGATCTAAGTATGGGGGGAGGCAACTAAGAAGGTCAAGGTGGAGGAGCCGTTGAAGAAGAGGAATGGTCTAAGGTTCAAACCTTTCCATGATTGGTTCAGGAAGGAGGTGCTGAATGAACAACCCTAAGGAACCTGATGTTGTGGATTGAGATTGTCTGAGTCTCATGTCGAGCCAACGACATTAACCAAGGCGCTGCTCGGGAGGCAACCCGAGGTATTGTTTTTTTTTCTTTCTCCTGTCTTTGTGTTTTCATAGCATAGCATAGCTAGGTAGTTTGTTTTTGTTTCGTTTCGCCTGTACTCTAACATGCAGGTACGAAAGTAAAGGAGCAAAAGGAGGTTCTGGAGAGCTCACCGCACCCCGCGGTGAGCAGCCCACCGCACCCCGCGGTGAGCAGCCCACCGCACCCCGCGGTGAGCAGCCCACCGCACCCGCGGTGGGGGGCACCCTTTCATTTTCTCTTGTTCCTAAAAAAAAAACCGAAAAAACCTTAAACGGATTTAAAAAAAAAAAAAAAAAAGTTATACCATAGGCCAGCTGTAACACCCCTAAATTTATAATCCGTTTGGAAAGGTATTACCGCCAGTGACCTCGGTTTTCACACCGAAGCCACCCCAGGCTTTACCAGTTGAAACACAAATCATAATCAACAAGTGTGATATAAACATCATAACTTCATTTAAATCATTATCGCGGAACCTCAATTCCAAATGCGACAAAATACAGAGTCATTACAATACAGCGGAAGACTTGAAATAATTTCAAGAGTATTGACCTCAATAGTCAACGCCCAAAGAATCGTAGCCTGATTAAAACATTTTCAAATACCGTTCATCCTCATAGTCGTTCTAGCCTTCTTAAATCCTCAACCCAACTGATGTGTCAAAACGGACGGCCGACACCAGCCATGTCGATGCATGAAAATAAACAACAAAGCAGATAACAAATAAAGTGGTTAGTCTAATGAATAGACTAAGCAAGGGCGGAAAACATACTCAATTAATTCACACAAGTGCTAAACAAGCAGTTCCACATATCAACAAATCACATCAAAGCCAAAGTGCTAACATCAGAATAAACATATATAATAGCGTTGATTCTAGCACAAATACAACCTATTAATATCAGGTTTTAATCATATTAATTAATCAAACTGTTCCCAACGAAACAATAAAGCAGTAAATCATCCCAAATTAATTAACAACTAAACAATTGATAATTAATTGAAACATATAATAATTAAGCAAGAGCGAACCGCCACTTGCCTGAAATAATTCCGGTCAAATCTGAACGGAAATGATATTAGGCTTACGGCCCAACACAACAAAACAAGGAGGGGGTCCCACGTGCTACTATTCATCTCCTCTACCAATCTCACGTACCCAATTTTCACGTAACAGCAAAACAACACAAAACAGGGACAACACACACAACATCGGCCACCACCACGCGGGGGACTCGCCGGTGGGGAGGAGTGGCACCGCGACGCCGTAACGACGGGCAGCACAACGGCGATGCAGGGGAGGGCGAGCTCTTCGTCGCCGGCGGAAGGAGGTCGAAACAGGGGAGCGGAGGGTGAGAGGGAGATCGGGAGGGATGAGTTTCAAGCCTGCAAATTGGGCCCTTTTTATAGTTGAAGGAGGAGAGGATTACTCATCAATTCCTCAGCCAAACTTATGACGGGTGCCCCGACAACAATTACACGGGCGGAGGTATCGTGGCAGTGATTTAGCACAGGAGAAATTCGTGGCAGGTGGAGGGAAAATTTGGTTTTGGTATGGGTTTTTAAACCCCGGAAATTATATGTTTGTATCCAAACAAATATTCTAAGTTCTGAAAATACATTGAATGTATTTTATACCACTCAGGGAATTATTCCGGATATCATGGAAGTTACGGAAAATCCGAACTCCACTGAAAGCGAAATAATTAATTGAACGAAGGTTGAGAAAATTACCCAAATGCCATTAGTAAAAATTGAGGGATATTACATTACTACCCCCTTAAGAAAAGTTTTGACCCCGAAACTTGCAATAAGCCAATGAGGAACCTACCTCAACAACAAACTTATCATCTGGACTTAGTATCCTTAATAACCTCAAAGCATAACAAGGAAACCGGAAACTCAAACCTATCTAGAGGCTCACCAACAGAATTAAGAGAAAAGGCACGACTATGAACGGTTAAAGTTTTCATTTGAAAATTCAGAGCCTTCGGAAACATTTCAACTGAGTGATCGGTGCACAAATATTTATTTGTAAGCTTTGTTCGAAAATATTTTTACCCAGATCTATAGCAACCCCCCAGGACAAGCTACCCCAGCAACCAAGCCACCAAGCCTGGTGACTACGACCAGCCGGTGCCGGCACTGGTGCCGCCTGTGAGCCCCAAGAGTTGTTAAAAATATTTTCGACCAAAACGAGTAAATGGTTCATGAAATCCCAAACCCGTTTTAAAAACTTTCGGCTCTGATATCAAATCTGTTTTAAAAACAGAACTTTAGCTCTGATACCACTTCTGTAACACCCCTAAATTTATAATCCGTTTGGAAATGTATTACCGCCAGTGACCTCGGTTTCCACACCGAAGCCACCCCAGGCTTTACCAGTTGAAACACAAATCATAATCAACAAGTGTGATATAAACATCATAACTTCATTTAAATCATTGTCGCGGAACCTCAATTCCAAATGCGACAAAATACAGAGTCATTACAATACAGCGGAAGACTTGAAATAATTTCAAGAGTATTGACCTCAATAGTCAACGCCCAAAGAATTGTAGCCTGATTAAAACATTTTCAAATACCGTTCATCCTCATAGTCGTTCTAGCCTTCTCAAATCCTCAACCCAACTGATGTGTCGAAACGGACGGCCGACACCAGCCATGTCGATGCAGGAAAATAAACAACAAAGCAGATAACAAATAAAGTGGTTAGTCTAATGAATAGACTAAGCAAGGGCGGAAAACATACTCAATTAATTCACACAAGTGCTAAACAAGCAGTTCCACATATCAACAAATCACATCAAAGCCAAAGTGCTAACATCAGAATAAACATATATAATAGCGTTGATTCTAGCACAAATACAACCTATTAATATCAGATTTTAATCATATTAATTAATCAAACTGTTTCCAACGAAACAATAAAGCAGTAAATCATCCCAAATTAATTAACAACTAAACAATTGATAATTAATTGAAACATATAATAATTAAGCAAGAGCGAACCGCCACTTGCCTGGAATAATTCCGGGTCAAATCTGAACGGAAATGATATTGGGCTTACGGCCCAACACAACAAAACAAGGAGGGGGTCCCACGTGCTACTATTCATCTCCTCTACCAATCTCACGTACCTAATTTTCACGTAACAGCAAAACAACACAAAACAGGGACAACACACACAACATCGGCCACCACCACGCGGGGGACTCGCCGGTGGGGAGGAGTGGCACCGCGACGCCGTAACGACGGGCAGCACAACGGCGATGCAGGGGAGGGCGAGCTCTTCATCGCCGGCGGAAGGAGGTCGAAACAGGGGAGGGAGGGTGAGAGGGAGATCGGGAGGGATGAAGTTTCAAGCCTGCAGATTGGGTCCTTTTTATAGGTGAAGGAGGAGAGGATTACTCATCAATTCCTCAGCCAAACTTATGACGGGTGCCCCGACAACAATTACACGGGCGGAGGTATCGTGGCAGTGATTTAGCACAGGAGAAATTCGTGGCAGGTGGAGGGAAAATTTGGTTTTGGTATGGGTTTTTAAACCCCGGAAATTATATGTTTGTATCCAACAAATATTCTAAGTTCCGAAAATACATTGAATGTATTTTATACCACTCAGGGAATTATTCCGGATATCATGGAAGTTACGGAAAATCCGAACTCCACTGAAAGCGAAATAATTAATTGAACGAAGGTTGAGAAAATTACTCAAATGCCATTAGTAAAAATTGAGGGATATTACACCAGCTGTCCGGAGTTCCCCATGGAGAAGGTGCGCATTATGTTGTCTAGGAGGAGACATTCGCCCCACACATTATTTGGCAACGATGATGGCCCTACAATCGACAGTTGGAAAGGAGGAACACCAGGGCCCACACCACAATGACATCTGGGCCCATTTTTTTTGTGTTCATTGAAGGCCGTGCAGTCCTGAATTCTTTGATATACCACTATTCGTCAAAGTGATTTCATTTTGGTTGTACGGTAGGAGAAGATTATTGATTAAGAAGATCCCGCGCAACACTAGAGACCTGGGCGTTCCTTGTTTCACCGCCAGCAACAATTCTAGTGTCCAAGCCAACTCAGCGACGTCTGTGAGTTATTTTTTTCTCTTCCCTGTGCTTCTACTCTTTTGTCTTTCATTACATTGAGGACAATGCAATGTTTAAGTATGGGGGAGGGTTCTATACTTGCTATGTTGTTGAGAAGAAAATAAATAAATGAAAAGAGCCAAAAATTTGAAAAAAAAGAGGCTAAAATAGAAATCCTGGGATAGGTCGAAAACCCGAAAGGGCGGCCTAGGCAATAAGCAGGTGGCTTGGACCAGTATTAGGCTGGGGTAATATGAGGTCTGAGTGACGTGAGTGTGATACCCCGTAATTTTTGTAAGGTTATATTGGGAATTATGGAATTTTCCCGGGTACCCGTTGTGTACGTCGGATTTAATTCAGGTAGTTTGAGACATTCTGTAATGTGCTCTATATCTGTAATATTTTTCTCAGTGAAATAATATACAGACATCATGCCTTGGAGTTTAATTGTCGTTCGCATACAATAATTCTTATCCCGGTTTATCGTCAAGCTCGTTCAAAGCCGAATGGGCGGGAAAAGGGGGAAACGGCGACCGCCGTTCAGAAACGGCGACCGCCGTGGTTGGGCCCGAGAAGTCAGCGTGTCAGCTTCTAGCTGGCCGCGACAGGCCTAACGACGGCGACCGCCGCGTGCCCGCCGCAGGCAAAATCACGACGACCGCCGTGATTGTCCAGTGGGCATTGCCCGTTGGTCGCCGGTGCCGTTCGAGGCACGCCGTTGTGTCGTTTGCCGCGTCTGAGGGTTTGCAGATCACTCATTGGGGTTTGCCTATAAATAGATGAACTTGGGCATGGGTTTTGGGTCATCTACAACCCCGAATCGCTGCCAAATTCGCCTCTCGCCGGAGTTGTGTTTTCGCCGGAATTTGAAGGTCTCGCCGGTGTTGCTTTGGTGTGGTTCCTGAGTGCCTTTGTGAAGCTTTTGGTTAGCCTTGGAGGTTTGAAGCCAAAGCAAGTCGAAGGAGGCCGAACCGCTTGTGTTTTGGGGTGAGTTTTCTCTCGTTCTGTGTCGTCTGAGTTCGTCACGGCGACCGCCGTGTTCTTCACGGCGACCGCCGTGTTCTTCACGGCGACTGCCGTGATGAATACGGCGACCGCCGCCAAGAACAGCGACCGCCGCCAGTGCCCAGAACGCCTTCGTGGCTTTGGCTTGGTCGGTTGTCGTCGTGGCGTCTTTCCTTTCATGTTCTTTCGCCGTGTTTAGATTCGTATTGTTTATGTCGGATCTAACTTAGGGTTCCTTTTATGGGTCGACTCGAAGGTTGTTGTGTTGTCGGAACTATACCGTGTCGAGCCCGGAATCCAGTGACGTCTTTAGACTATTCTGCGGAGTAAGGCAAGTGGCGGTTCGCTCTTGCTCATTCGTTCCATATTTACATTAATTATCAGTAGTTTATCTGAGTAATTAATTTGGAATGAATATTCTGTTTGTCTAGAAACGGTTTTGATAAACTGTTTTGAAAATCATATATAGGTTGTATATCTGTTAGAACAACGCTATTATCTGTGATCGCCTTTCGGGCCTTTATGTGGATTTATCCTGTAAATGGTGTGGTGTTGTAACTGTTTAGTTAGCACTGTTAGATAGGAACGTTACTCGGACTCTGTCCAGTCGTTTCTTTATAATCTGGTATCGGGATGGCTCGTCCCCATCTGGTACTATTCTATGATCATGATCGGTCTCTTTCACAAGTGTGTAGAGGCAGGACACTTAGCTGGTGTCACAAACATTTCGGTATACGTCACTCTCGACGAAACGTATACTAAGATGTGTCGTCCCATTGGTGGGGTACACATGTAAAAGTCTATAATGTGATGTGTGTTTTTGAAACATAATCAGATAAGTGCTACCTTGACGCACATAATTAATACACATTGGGCGAGTAGTGCAGCTAAGTTATAGTGCAGCTAGGAAAACTCGTCTTGACTTGAATGTAGTACGTTCTCTTTCCAATCTGGATTCGCTGTAGGCGATGAGGTTGTTCGTGAACCGAAGCATCTCAATCAGTTTTAAATCATTGTTGAATGATTCTGTAACTTTCCAGATTTGTCATTACTTCCTTAAAGACTCATTTCCGTTGGAGTCTTCTTTCGAGTCGATTTCTGTGAAGATTCAGTCTTCCAGAATCTTCTCTTGTGCATATCTCTTGTTTATTCCAGTAGGAATATGATGGTTGACTACCGTTATCGGTTGTTATCCGAGAAGCGATGAGTCTAACCTAATATGACTGCTTCGAACCAGTCTGCTTTATTCCCTTGCTAGTCTATTCATTTAGACTAACCAACCAATATTTTCCCTTGCATGGTTGGCTGGTGTCATCCGTTTGATTCGGCACATCAGTTATGAAGTAGCTCAGAAGATTAGAAGGACTATGGAGTCGGCGGTGGTTTTTGAATGTTTTAATTATTTCTTTAATCAGGTTATGATCCTTTGGACAATAACTCCGATTGTAAAATACTTTCTTAGTCTTCCGCTGTGTTTGGTTTAAACTATGTTTTGACCTATTCGGGATTGGGTTGTAATCCCGTAACTCTTGTTTCCTCGACAATTTTATGTTTTGGAATTTAATGCTTGATCTTTGTGTATCAATTGCATTTCATAAATTGTATTTATTTGGTAAAGCCTTGGGTGATCTCGGTAAGGAACACTGGAGTCACTGGCGGTAATACATTTCCAAAAGGGTTAAGTTTTGGGGGTGTTACAGTTGTGGTATCAGAGCCAAAGGTTTTAAAACGGGTTTGGAATTTTTATAAACCATTTATCCGTTTTCGAAATGCTTTAAAGAGGGCTCTGAATTTTCATTCTGAAAAGAATTTAAAAATACCGTTCATAGTCGTGTCTTCTTTATAGTCTGATATAGTAAGCTTGCTTCTATGTCTAGAAAGACTAATTTCTTCCTTATTGTTCGATAGGATGGGTGTCTGCTTTTCTATTGGTAGGGGGTCGGAAGACGCCGAGTCGGATCAGCCGAGGCTAGATTTTCCGTTACCTCAGCGATGTTTCGAGGTTGGAGGCCCGAGTAGCCTGCCCGAAGACGTCAAGCACGTTCTCCCCGAGTCAGTTGTCCTTGTAGCCAGGAATGCTATGGTCCCTAGACCTGCACCTGTGCCGCCACCAAGGGTAGAGGAAGTACAGGAATGGGAGTAGGAAGATGAGTTATCAAGGTATGAACAAAGGGGTTTACCAAGACGACTTTCTGCTGGGACCAATCCCCGAGGAGATCGAGTACGAGGACGAGGAAGAGGAGATGCTTGAGCAAGATCCTGTCGAGGACGAGGATATGATCGAGGATGATTCCGAGGATGAGGATCCCATCAAGGATGATCCCGAGAATGAGGATCTCATCGAGGATGATCCCGAGGATGAGGATCCCATAGAGGATGATCCAGAAGAGGATCCAGAGTTGGACCTTGGAGGGCAGAATCGGGAGCCCGGTACAGGATTGTCACCAGTGCCAGAGTACGCACCCATGTCAGAAGATGATTGGGAGGCACTGTATACCGAGTACGGTATTGGGAGAAGTGACAGGGAATCTCAGCCTATCCCTACTCCAAGGAGATGGAGGTCGGAATCCGAGCTGCAGGAGATTCTCCGCCAGAGCGAGGTAATCTCCGCAGAAGAGCAGCGTCAGAGGGATGAGCTGATCGTCAGTACTCAGAGGAGGGCTGGAATAGGAGGACCAGTCATGGACGACCCATACTTTACCATGACTGAGCTAGGACTATGTGCTTCAGGGTCAAGCAGGGTGCGAAACCCATCGCCAGAGCTCGATGGTGAGCCTAGCCCGAAGAGACCATGCACGAGTAGCCAGTCGTATGGGAGACGTTTTGGAACGCCTTGAGGAGGAGTGGCGTTGTCTATCGTAGTAGTTTCGTTTCTTAGTATTCCAAGTTGTACTTTGTGTAATATTTCAGTATTGCGGCAAGTACTATGAGAAACACTTATATCTTCGAGCAGTGTTGTCCAAACGCTCAAATGATAAACTTATGTGTAACTTGTGTAAGAATTCGAAGGTTCATCTATAAAATGCCAAGTTGATCTATTCCGAGTGATTTATTTACATTGATATATTGCATAAGTATGTTGCATAATATTAATGTATTAAATGCTTGGAATTGGATCGGTAAACAGATGGTGAACCCAAGAAGCACGAGAAACTCGACTCGAGCCGGTGCTGGGACTAGCCAAAATCCCAGGCCAGCAAGAAGAGGTGTTCAGGATGAACACGAGTCTGAGTCTCGCGTCCAGCAGAGGCGTGAAGGTCAGGATCAGACCCAGGCGCCGACGCTATTTGACGATGTAGCTGTTGAGGCGATCCGTGGGATCGTGATGCAGGCAATTGCAGATGTCTTGAGACCAAGTGCGCCTCAAGCACAAGAAGTGCCTATTCACGCAGCGGTTCCTGATGTTGTGGAACCCAGAAACCCCGTGATACAAGAGACTGCCGTTAGGGCGAGGGACAGCTATGGTCGCGCTCTTAAAACCATTACTTCCATGAGACCCGACTGCTATAACGGGAAAGGGGAGCCAGTGGCAGTGACTCATTGGTTCTCCCATATGGAGAGGCTGTTCAGGAACGTGGAGTGTACGGAGGCCGAGAAGGTCCATATCGCGTCTCTTCAGCTGAAGGAGGAGGCTAGCGAGTGATGGGAGAGCACTGGTTTGGCTGAGAGCCCAGTGTTGACTTGGTCGATGTTCAAGATCAAGATGGTTGATCGCTTTTTCTCTCGTGCTATGAGAGAGGAGAAGCATAAAGAGTTTTTGTACCCTCAGACTGATGGTCTGAGAGTGACAGAGTTGACATCTAAGTTCAACCATCTTCTACAGTACGCCACTGTCGAGATCACCAGCGAGGCTCAAAAGATCTGGTACTTCCATGAGTGGATGAACCCGGATATCAAGCCATTAATGGTGCACCACACATGCTCTACCTTGGAGTAGTATGTGGATTGTGCCTATAAGCTGGAGGTAACTCTCGAGGAGTCGACCAATAGGCACAACCGACAGAAGTCGATGCAGAATCAGAACCAGGGAGGTGGTTTTAAGCGCCCTACGCCATCGTCTAACTTCGCCAAGTCCGGCCGAGCTAAGACGGAGATGACGCAAGGGGGATCGACTCAGCAGGCAGGGCAGACCCGGAGTACAGTTCAGTGTTATAACTGCGGTACTGCTGGGCACAAGGGCACTGAGTGTCGGAAGGAGAGGAGGCCATGCTTTGGGTGTGGACGTGATGGTCATCTGCAAAAGTTCTACAAGCAGGGGAAGCAAAAGGGAGTAGAGTCGCATCAAGGGTCAGTTCATCAGAGCAACCGACCTAGGTTTAAGCCTGCTGAAACTCCTAGCCCTTCGGTGCAGACGACTGCTCAGAACAGGGGAAAGGCCCCAGCTGTTTCTGGAAGTCAGGGCCAACGCTTGTACGAGATGCGTGAGGCAGATGGACCCAACGCTCTGATTGCTCAAGGTACTCTATACCTTCACTCTACTTCAGTGTGCATTCTGTTTGATTCTGGTGCTACGCATTCCTTATTTCGGATAGCTGTGTTAGCAAGTTAGACTTAGTGTGCAATGATTCGTACGACCCTTTTGTCGTTAATCTTCCTAATGGAGAACGTTTGGTGGGAACCAAGCATTTGTCCGACTTTCCGATTACCATTCAGGGTAAGGAATTCGAGGCAGATTTAATTTGCATAGCCATGGCTCCATACGACATTATCCTCGGTATGGATTGGCTGACGCGTCACAAGGCGGTGATCGACTTCAGTTCAAGAACGGTGACGGTGTCATCCGGGGGCCAATTCGTGTGTAAGTTCAAAGGTCAAAATGACGCTGATAACGGCAAGCTGATCAATGCGATGGCTGCGCTTAAGCTACTACGACAAGGATGTGTCGGGTACCTTTGCTACTTGGATTCGCCCGAGAGGGATGGACCTGAGGTTCTTGATATTCCTGTAGTTAGGGAATTTTCGGATGTCTTTCCGGAAGAAATTCCAGGATTACCCCCGAACCGTGACGTAGAGTTTTCAATTGATCTCGAGCCTGGTACGGCGCCGATTTCCAAATCCCCGTATCGGATGGCTCCTGCTGAGATGCAAGAATTGAAGAATCAACTTGAAGATCTTCTTGACAAAGGTTATGTCAGGCTGAGTGCATCGTCGTGGGGTGCCCCGGTTTTATTCGTCAAAAAGAAGGACGGATTGTTTTGACTTTGTATCGACTACCGAGAGTTGAACAAGGTGACGATCAAGAACAAGTATCCTTTGCCTAGGATTGATGACTTGTTGGACCAGTTGCAGGGAGCAAAGGTTTTCTCCAAGATCGACTTGAGATCTGGATATCATCAACTCAGGATTCGTGAGTAGGACATTCCTAGAACTGCGTTTAGGACCAGATATGGTCATTACGAGTTCGTAGTGATGCCTTTTGGGCTTACAAATGCTCCAGCTGTCTTTATGGATTTGATGAACCGATGTTTTCACCAGTACTTGGATAAGTTCGTGGTGGTTTTCATCGACGACATCTTGATCTATTCTCCGAATGAAGAAGTCCACGAGGAACATCTACGGATTGCCTTGTCAATCCTTAGACAACATCAGCTTTATGCTAAACTGTCTAAATGTGAATTCTGGATGAAGGAAGTGGCTTTCTTAGGCCACGTGATCAATAAAAATGGGGTTATGGTTGATCCCCAAAAGATTGAAGCTGTGGCTAAGTGGATACAGCCTCAGAACGTAAAAGAGGTGTGCAGTTTTCTTGGACTTGCCGGGTATTATAGAAGGTTCGTAGAAGGATTTTCAAAGATCGCTCTACCTATGACCAATCTACTCCGCAAGGTCCACAAGAAGTTTGTCTGGAATGACAAGTGCGAGGTCAGTTTCCAGGAGTTGAAGCGACGGTTGACCTCGGCACCCGTGTTAGCACTCCCAGAGGGGAATGACGATTATGTGGTCTATAGTGATGCTTCCAAGTGTGGTCTTAGTTGTGTTTTGATGCAAAGGGGCAGAGTCATTGCTTACGCATCTAGACAACTCAAGACTTACGAAGAAAACTATCCGACCCATGATCTTGAGTTAGCAGCGGTTGTCTTTGCGCTGAAGATTTGGAGGCATTACCTCTACGGTATAAGATGCCAAGTCTTCACCGACCATAAAAGTCTCAAGTATATATTTACTCAGAAGGAGTTAAATATGAGACAACGCCGCTGGCTAGAGTTGCTCAAGGACTACGACATGGAGTTGCTGTATCATCCGGGCAAGGCTAATGTAGTAGCTGATGCGCTAAGCCGGAAGACAACGCACGAGACTGTAGTTGCTCTACTTACTGTTCAGACCAAGCTAAACCGAGAGTCATGCGACGTTTAAGTCTTATATGACCAGCGTAGAGGGTACCTGAGTATGATGGAAATTCAGGCTACACTGCTGGATCAAATCAAAGAAAAGCAAGTCGATGACATCATCTTGGTAAAGTTAAGCAGTGAAGTGATGGATGGGAAAGCTCCCAGTTTTGTGGTTCAGGATGATGGATCACTTTGGTTTCAGGATCGGATCTGTGTGCCTGACACAGAAGGTCTTCGTCAGTTGGTGATGAGAGAAGCTCATTCATCTGCTTATTCTGTGCATCCTGGCTCTAGCAAGATGTACAAGGATCTCAGGAAGAGGTTTTGGTGGCCAAACATGAAGTGGGACGTAGCAGACTTTGTGGCAAAGTGCTTAACTTGCCAAAAAGTCAAGATCGAACACCGCAGACCAGGTGGTGAGATGCTACCTCTCCCCGTGCCAGAATGGAAATGGGAGGACATTTCCATGGACTTCGTCACTGGGCTACCAAAGACTCGAAGTCAAAGAGATGCTATCTGGGTAATTGTGGATAGGCTTACGAAGAGTGCTCATTTCATAGCCATCAAGACCACATGGGAAACCCAGAAGCTAGCCGAAGTTTACCAGAAGGAGATTGTCCGCTTACATGGCATTCCTAAGACCATTGTATCGGACCGAGATGGCCGTTTCATGTCAAGATTCTGGAAGGAACTTCATAAGGCTATGGGGACCGAGTTGAGGTTCAGTACAACGTTTCATCCTCAGACAGATGGCCAGTCTGAAAGGACCATCCAGACTCTGGAGGATATGCTTAGAGCTTGTGTGCTCGATTGTCCGACTAGCTGGGAGGACAGCTTGAGTCTGATTGAGTTCACATACAACAATAGCTGGCATGCTACAATCAAGATGGCTCCGTTTGAAGCTTTGTATGGTCACAGATGCAGATCTCCGATTTGTTGGGACGATAATGCCGACAAAATTCTGCTTGGACCAGAGTTGGTCGAAAGGACGGCTTCAGACATTGCTTTGATCAGACAAAGAATGTTGACCGCTCAGAGTCGACAGAAGTCCTACGCAGATCGGAAGCGCAGGACTGTCGAGTTCGAGGTCGGTGACAAGGTTTTTGTCAAGGTATCGTCATCCAAAGGAGTTTTCAGATTTGGTAAGCGTGGGAAGTTTAACCCTCGCTACGTGGGACCATTCGAAATTCTGGATAGAGTGGGATCTCTAGCGTATCGCTTGGCGTTGCCACCATCGGCTCACCCGGTGCATAACGTGTTCCACATGTCTTTACTCAGAAAGTATGTACCAGATGAGTCTCATGTACTTAGTTACGAGGACATCAATATTCAAGCTAATGGTACTTATGAAGAGTTGCATGTGCGCATTTTGGAGCGTCGGGAGAAGCATTTGCGCAACAAGATCGTACCATTGGTATGAGTGTTGTGGTCCAAGTCAGGGACCGAAGAAGTTACTTGGGAGACGTGGGAAACCGAGTCAGATATGCTCAGGCGTTTTCCCGAGTTATTCTCGACCTAAGTTTCGGGGTCGAAACTTCTTATAAGGGGGAGGAGATGTGATACCCCGTAATTTTTGTAAGGTTATATTGGGAATTATGGAATTTTCTCGGGTACCCGTTGTGTACGTCGGATTTAATTCAGGTAGTTTGAGATATTCTGTAATGTGCTCTGTATCTGTAATATTTTTCTCAGTGAAATAATATACAGACATCATGCCTTGGAGTTTAATTGTCGTTCGTGTACGATAATTTTTATCCCGGTTTATCGTCAAGCTCGTTCAAAGCCGAATGGGCGGGAAAAGGGGGAAACGGCGACCGCCGTGGTTGGGCCCGAGAAGTCAGCGTGTCAGCTTCTAGCTGGCCGCGACAGGCCTAACGACGGCGACCGCCGCATTTACGGCGACCGCTGCGTGCCCGCCGCAGGCAAAATCACGGCGACCGCCGTGATTGTCCAGTGGGCATTGCCCGTTGGTTGCCGGTGCCGTTCGAGGTGCGCCGTTGCGTCGTTTTCCGCGTCTGAGGGTTTGCAGATCACTCCTTGGGGTTTGCCTATAAATAGATGAACTTGGGCATGGGTTTTGGGTCATCTACAACCCCGAATCGCTGCCAAATTCGCCTCTCGCCGGAGTTGTGTTTTCGCCGGAATTTGAAGTTCTCGCTGGTGTTGCTTTGGTGTGGTTCCTGAGTGCCTTTGTGAAGCTTTTGGTTAGCCTTGGAGGTTAGAAGCCAAAGCAAGTCAAAGGAGGCCGAATCGCTCGTGTTTTGGGGTGAGTTTTCTCTCGTTCTGTGTCGTCTGAGTTCGTCACGGCGACTGCCGCCAAGAACAGCGACCGCCGCCGGTGCCCAGAACGCCTTCGTGGATTTGGCTTGGTCGGTTGTCGTCGTGACGTCTTTCCTTTCGTGTTCTTTTGCCGTGTTTAGATTCGTACTGTTTATGTCGGATCTAACTTAGGGTTCCTTTTATGAGTCGACTCGAAGGTTGTTGTGCTGTCGGAACTATACCGTGTCGAGCCCGGAATCCAGTGACGTCTTTAGACTATTCTGCGGAGTAAGGCAAGTGGCGGTTCGCTCTTGCTCATTCGTTCCATATTTACATTAATTATCAGTAGTTTATCTGAGTAATTAATTTGGAATGAATATTCTGTTTGTCTGGAAACGGTTTTGATAAACGGTTTTGAAAATCATATATAGGTTGTATATCTGTTAGAACAACGCTATTATCTGTGATCGCCTTTCGGGCCTTTATGTGGATTTATCCTGTAAATGTTGTGGTGCTGTAACTGTTTAGTTAGCACTGTTAGATAGGAACGTTACTCGGACTCTGTCCAGTCGTTTCTTTATAATCTGGTATCGGGATGGCTCGTCCCCATCTGGTACTATTCTATGATCATGATCGGTCTCTTACACATGTGTGTAGAGACAGGACACTTAGCCGGTGTCACAAACATTTCGGTATACGTCACTCTCGACGAAACGTATACTAAGATGTGTCGTCCCATTGGTGGGGTACACATGTAAAAGTCTATAATGTGATGTGTGTTTTTGAAACATAATCAGATAAGTGCTACCTTGACGCACATAATTAATACACATTGGGCGAGTAGTGCAGCTAAGTTATAGTGCAGCTAGGAAAACTCGTCTTGACTTGAATATAGTACGTTCTCTTTCCAATCTGGATTCGCTGTAGGCGATGAGGTTGGTCGTGAACCGAAGCATCTCAGTCAATTTTAAATCTTTATTGAATGATTCTGTAACTTTCCAGATTTGTCATTACTTCCTTAAAGACTCATTTCCGTTGGAGTCTTCTTTCGAGTCGATTTCTCTGAATATTCAGTCTTCCAGAATCTTCTCTTGTGCATATCTCTTGTTTATTCCAGTAGGAATATGATGGTTGACTACCGTTATCGGTTATTATCCGAGAAGCGATGAGTCTAACCTAATATGACTGCTTCGAACCAGTCTGCTTTATTCCCTTGCTAGTCTATTCATTTAGACTAACCAACCAATATTTTCCCTTGCATGGTTGGCTGGTGTCATCCGTTTGATTCGGCACATCAGTTATGAAGTAGCTCAGAAGATTAGAAGGACTATGGAGTCGGCGGTGGTTTTTGAATGTTTTAATTATTTCTTTAATCAGGTTATGATCCTTTGGACAATAACTCCGATTGTAAAATACTTTCTTAGTCTTCCGCTGTGTTTGGTTTAAACTATGTTTTGACCTATTCGGGATTGGGTTGTAATCCCGTAACTCTTGTTTCCTCGACAATGTTATGTTTTGGAATTTAATGCTTGATCTTTGTGTATCAATTGCATTTCAGAAATTGTATTTATTTGGTAAAGCATTGGGTGATCTCGGTAAGGAACACTGGGGTCACTAGCGGTAATACCTTTCCAAAAGGGTTAAGTTTTGGGGGTGTTACAGTGAGCTTATGTGAGCACATCTATGAAAAGAATATGAGTGGCTAGGATGAAAACCCGAAAGGGCTCCTAGGCAGAATGAGTGAAAAGAAGAGGAGTGTTTCTAGGATCTCATTTTATCGACGGGGCGACATAAGAAGAGGAGTCAAAGAAGGATTGTCAGGTAGGTCACTCTGGGAGGCATAAGGAGTCATAGATGGAGGCTAGGATTAGAGGTTACTCATACTATTGGATGTACGGGTTAAGCTTGGGAGAAGTATTATGCTTGCCCCTTAAGCTTGTTGAGTTGTGGATGTGTTGTGAATGAGATTGGTGCCAGGAGCTTGGCATGGGTTAGGTGACTCTTAGTTGGAGGAGATGCTTCCTGAGACCTTAGGTGCTGCATTGGAGGAGTAGACTCTTTATTAGTTTACTCGAGGACGAGCAAAGGTCTAAGAATGGGGGAGTTTGATAAGCACTACTTTGTAGGGCTTAACTGAGAGTTATTAGAGGGTTTATTGGTGACATTCGGGTAGATTTAGACACATTCATGTGCATGGCGTTTGGGGGCGAAGTTTGGTGTTTTTGGAGGTGTTTGAGCTATTTTGGATATCATAGGAGACGCCAAGGAAGTGAAGAGATGAGTTGAGGAGCGGTGCGAGGCAAGCAAGATGACCGCACCCGCGGCGAGAGACCAGAGAGTTGGTGTCTAGACACTAGAAGACTGCCGCACCCCGTGGCATGAATGCCACCGCACCCCGCGGTGGCGATGCGCTGACGAGATTTATTTCCGAGTTTATTTCGTTTTTATTTTATTTTTTGAGACTTTATTTTAGGATTATTATTTCCTTTTATTTTATTCTTAAGTATTTGTCCTAGTATTTAAGACTATTTTAGAAGACTTAGTAGAACCCTAGTTGCCACCTTTCATCGTTTTTCTCTCACAAACCCTAATGGAGAACTAAACCTCCATTGTTGCACTTGATAGTTTGAAGCCAGCAATTGATTGGTTGTGAGTTTTCTACTCTTGTTCGTTTTCCTATCTAGTTGTATTAGTTCTCTTGCGCTTGAATGTTTATTGAATCTTATTGGTTTATCTAGACTGATCACCTAGGTTTATTGATATTATCCATATAGCTAGGACTTGTGATTCCGGGTCCGGGTTGCATATCTAGTAGCAAACACGATTTACATAAGCGGATTGCGAGTGTTCATCGTGAGAGAGAGTTAATTGCATGCTTATAGTAACGGGTTGTTTCTATTGCATGTATCTTGTTGAATCCTTGGTTGAATGTTATTGCTTTGTTGAGTCTTGAAGGTTTTCGGATTTGATTTAGTAATAAGTACTATTAGGACTGGTAGAACTAATAGTTACCTAAGATCGAGATAAGGACAATTATAGGAAAGATAAGAACTTGAGACTAATAGAATTCAGTGATCAACCATATATCTTGTTGTGTGGATCTTTGTCAGGTGTGACGTTTTTCCCCGTCATATTCACAACCTTTACTTGTGAACTTGTTTACTTGTTACTTGGTCACTAAGAAACCGATACAAAACCACCTCTAGTTCCTAGTTGGTGACTTGAGAAACACAAGAATAGATAACTTGATTCTCTTGGGTTCGACCCTGACTTGCTTGCTATACTCTGTTTAGTAGGTATATTAGGATTTCTTTGATTATGCACACGACTTTAGCCCTGTCATTAACTTATAAATATTAACTTATAAATATATATAGATATAGATGGTTATTTTTCATGTTTAATAGAAATATAAATTGAACTATGTTGAAAATTTAACGTGAAGATATAAGAATTATACAACGATATGAAAATGAGAACTTTTTAATTGATTAATATGTAGTAATTGTGTATAATTGTGAATCAAAAACTTTGTATATTATATAGACAATTATAGATTATTAATATAATTGTTAATATATGAAATTGTCACTTTAGTGCTTTTTGGATTTGAGAAATTGTTTAAATTTTGTGCTAAATAAATAAGGCATGAAATGAAAAAAAAAAACTAATTCATCTTTAAAAGTTAACATTTAATCACCTAGAATGCTAACTTTTAAATATATATAGATGAGTTTATTTAGATGTGTATTTATATTTACAGAAATAAGATATAAGTTTTTAAATTGAAAATGTTTGGGTATAAAGAATATACACTAAGCAGTTAATGCTAATAAAATTTTGTATAGGTTTTCTAACATGTGCCCTTAGGGCACATGTTAAGAATTCTCATTTTAGAAAGTGTTCCCTGAAAAGGAATGCTTAAATTCTTTTACAAAATATTAAAATCCCTGATATATTTACACTTAACAAAATCCTTCTAAAATTAGGTGCTTAACCGTTAGAAAAATTGTTTTTTTTGTATTTAACATGTTCTTAATTATTTGTGGTGTAAAAATTGTCATTAGAGTAGTAACATAGGTAATACTAATTTATATCAAAAAGAAGAGTGAAACTATGATAAAATTTGTCATGTTCTTAGAAATGAGATTTGCTCAAAAAATAGTGAGACTATGATTTTGTTATTTTAATAACAAAATATTAGATTAAATGGAAATTGTTACATTTAACAATAAAAAAACCTCACTAATACTGTACATTAAAATGGGAAGTCTAGTTTGTTAAAATCAAATTTGATAGTCATGTAAATAAAACATAATAATGTAAGATGTATTGATTTAAAATTCAAATGCTTGGTTGGTTAACATCAAACTTTGTTAACAACCCATAATTTGACACATGAGTAATGTGGGTCCAAGATTGTTTTGATGCTTCAAAAATAAATCGCTTTAATATAGATATATAGACTTTGTGGATTATTCAATATAATAATAAATTGAAAAATCAAATAATAATACTTCAACAACTTTTTCCTAAAAACACTCTTATGGCTCTAAATGTGAGAGCTTTAATATATAGTACAGATTGAAGTACCCATGAAAATGAACTCCACTTGAAAATTTCCAAAAGAGTGGGGCAAAAAATGTAATTATTTTGGGTAAACTTTTGAAATTTTGAAAAATATAGGATCATAATTATAATAATTGAACAAGCACCCGTCTTTTGTGTTTATTAAGTGATTTTGGAGTAGAATTTTTAAAAAAGAGAGATAAGAGGGAGAGAACTATGGAGATAAGGAAATTTATTTTGGTTATTGGATCATGATAATCTAATGGCTCACAATGCTTCTCAAATAGTAGGTTAAGAAGCAGATGTATTTGATCCCAATACTGTTAATTTATACATGTTCTCTAATTATGTGTTGTTTTGTTATAATTATGCTTGTTTTGTGTGTAATTTTTTAATGTCTTGGACTTATTTAATGTAATGTAATTGTTGTTTTGAGCAGATTTACTAGTAAGACGTGATCCGTTTTGATTGTGGAGTATATGGCTAAAGATTACATGTTTAGAGAGAAAAGCAAGCTTCTTTTGAGAATGATTGTATATTGGTACTTGAATAATGATGTCTCTTACAATAGTTGGATACTCCCCTTATATAGGAGCGTCATGTTCAATCCTAATGGATATAAAATTACCATAAATACAAGATAAGATATTGCTTGAAACTTAAGGAAGATAATATAAACTAGGTAAATATTTTTCCTTGTATAAGATATCTAATCTTATATCTTCTAATTGGAATATTTCCTTATGTAGGAGCTCGACAGGTCCACACATGTTTGCAATAAGGCGGCTTCACTTTTATGGAAACAAGATTTTCTCTAAACGCGTTGCTTGGCACATTCTAATAGCCTCGTTTGCTAATGGTAATCTTTGATGCATCTTCCTTCAGCGGCAACGCGTCTGGGGGCCCTAACAATACCCTTAAGACATTGTACTGGTGAAACATTTTGAGTGTGTGAAACGTCTTCAACATGCCTTTTTTGGAACTCGAATGGAGCCGTCAAATCAAGAATCTTTTGAATTTGAAATTGTTTCAAACGCTTGCAGAGGAATCGCTTCTCCTTATTTAAGGCAAGACAAGCTTTCTCTTCTCCCCATCTTTGTGCCTTTGGATTTCACAGATAAAAGCTTTATCCTTCTCCTTCGTCTTCCTCTCCATTTTTCTTCCTGCTTGTTTGCGTTCAAAAAAACTTTCTTATGGCTTCCAAAAATTCTCCCTCGCATGAATCTCATCAGTCTAATGATGAACAACATTTGTTCCTTCTGACTCATGTCTAGACATGTACAAGTCTGAGCCCAGGCCGGATTTTTTGCATTTTTTACCCGGTTCACCGGGCCGGGCTAAGCCTGTCCGGTCTAACCGAGCTGGGTTTTTTGTCCAGGCCCGTCCGATCAACCGGGCCGAGTTACCCGGCAGGCTGGCCCGTTTCATATTTCTGCATTTTTTGGTACACATTTACAAAATATGACTTATTACATTTTTTAATATGGTTGATTTATATGCCATTGGGTACCTGAATGCTTTATAGAATCACAACATATGTCACAAATATAGAAGCGAATTATAACCAAAGAAATACAGAATATTCAACAATCCTGCAAAAGTGCAAATATCATACAAGTGATACAACGTAAAAACACAACAATCATGCAAAGCAAACAAGAGTGCCAACAAGGCAACATCATAAAAATACAATTCCATGCAAAAATCCGGAAATACAAATCCACATTGCAAACCAAACAAAAGGAACACAATAACGAGCAATCCTCTAATCTTCTTTGGCTCTTTGCTCTTCAAACACCATCTCTACTCTACAATTTCTCCATCCTCATGTTCAACACGAGGACCAATGATGAAGCAACTATGAGGACCTTACAATTTGAAAATAACATGTTAGATAGAGTGTGAATAAATAGGTAAAGAACTTTATAATATCAAAAGCAACTAGTTTAAGTTATATAATATTTTACCTGGATCCAATCCTCTTGCACGAAGCCAATCCTCTTGACATGCAAGAGCTTCAACCGTTGAGGAGGCAAGAGAGCTTCTACAAGAAGTAATTATTTTATTCCCCATGCTAAAAGCTAATTCTGAAGGAACTGTAGACACGGGGACACAAAATGTCATGAGCCAAAGCAGAAAGAACAACGAATCGAGAAGAAGTCTTCCAATAACCCAAAATATCAAAACCCTCTTCCTTTTTAAAGGGCTTTTCATTCAAATATCTCTGTACTGATTTCTGTATGTGCTTCCTTATTCATAAAATCATCCAGATCCTTACCATCAGATTCATAGTCACAATCAGCATATCTAGCGTTCTTTCCCACGTCATCATTGTCACTATTATCACCAAAATTAGCATATATAATCTTGTACTCTTCCAACAAATCAACCAAGGTGTCCTTGATTTTCTGAACCATCTCTTTAGCATAGACATCACCAAACAATTTCTGATATAGAAAACCAATTCCTACCAACTTCATTTGAGGATCCAAAACAGCAGCACAAGAAAGAAGCAAATTGTACTTCTCCCAATACTTTTCAAACTTCTTTTGCATTTCTGTCACCATGCTAGATAGAATAGAAGGAGGACCCTTTGATATTCTTGTCAACAACTTATGAATTTTCCACACCCCATGAAAATACAGATTTGAAGTAGGTGTCTTAGAGGCTGAAAAATCATTTGTTACATCATAAAACACTTTCAAGAACCTTTTCAGCTCAACAACCTTTTCCCATTCTGCTTCTGTAAGGCGATGCACTCTCAAATCCACATCGTTATAAACAAAACTATCAATAGCATCTCGAAAATGGATATAACGATCGAGCATAGTGAAAGTGGAATTCCACCTAGTAGGTGTATCTAAACGAAGCTTCATAGCAATGTTCAAACCAAAACTTATGGAAGCAACTTCATAGAATCTCTTATTTTTTGGCATGGAATGCCTCAAATGAGTGACAACCTTTCTAATCTTAACAACAACATCATCTATGACCTTCAAACCAGCATGCACCACCAAATTAATAATATGACAAGACCAACGTAGGTGAAAAAATTCCCCATGTAGCACTAAAGAGTGTTTCCTTAATAAATGACTTCGAAGAGATGCAACCATTGTGTCATTATACGATGCATTATCGAGAGTGAAACAAAATACCTTTTCACTAACTTTCCATTCACCCAAGCACAGCAAAATTTCATCAGCAAGAGAAGCACCATCAATCTGAGGCGTCAAAGCAACAAATTTAATAATTCTCTTTTGCAATTTCCAGTTTTTATCAATCTAGTGAGCTGATACACACATGAACTCATCCGTGTTATGTTCACTTCTCCAATTATCAGTTGTGAAACATATACGCCCATGAGCATTTTGCATTTCTTTAGCAATTGCAAGTTTAAGAGAATTATAATTCAGCAAAGCATCTCTCTGAATTGTTGCTCTACTCAAGGGATTCCAATTAGGTGCAAGCACACTCATAAAATAATTAAATCCCGCTGACTCAACTTGACTGAAAGGAAGTGTACATGCTATAAAATAAACACCCAAAGCATCACGAATTGCCTCTAAACTGGGTGCAAGCTTATGCATTGTCATGTTATTAGCAGTCGCAGATTCAGATGCAGCACTAGATTCAGAACCAGTAATGCAAAAAAATTTCATATATATATTTACGAGCAGGACACTTTTCAATATGCCTTCTAAGATGAGACGTACCATTATTTGGATTAGCTTTGAAGTTAATCTTACAGTGATTGCATTGAGTAGTGATCGAACCATCACCCAGAGTGCTTCTTGTCATATTATCCCAGACATTTGACTTCAGTCTTTTGCCTTTTGAAGTGCACTGAGTATTTTTATTGATTTTATCTACTTGAATATCCACATTGTCATCAGGTGACTCCATTGGTGGTTCCATCCCTAACAATTTGAGAACACCAAATGGTTAAAAATTACAGAAAAAGTAGCTAAAAAATACATAAAAAATGGCCACAAGCAACTTAGGAAAGTGGATTATTTTTTAAGTTGGAGCCTGCACGATACCATTCAGAGCCTCAAGGATCTCTTTATCATTGATTAATTATCGTCTTCACGATACAATTCAGAAAAAGTAGCTAAAAAATGTCTTCACTGATTAATTATTTTCATGTGCAGGATCTCTTTAACATCACTTAATTAGTTTTATTGGTCCCTGAAACCCCACCCAGAGATGAATCACCCTTTCCTAAATTTGTTAATATCCCAATAAGTATTGAAATTGTTTTTCAAGAGATCCTGCACCCAATAACTCAGTAAGATATAAGATTTGACATTTTTTTCAAAATCCTGACCCAGTAGGATATAAGATTTGGTAAAAGAGTAAACAATTGTACTTACCGCTGGAGAGGGCTCGGTCACAATTGAATCAGCAAGGCGAGGGCTTGGTGGCGACGGGTTGTAGTGGCCTCGGTGGAGGGCTCGGTGGCTACCGCTGGAGAGGGCTCGGTCGCGAACCAGGTGGAAGGCTCGGTGGTTGCCGTTGGCGAGGGCTCGGTCGCGAACAAGGTGGAGGGCTCGGTGGCTGCCGATGGCGAGGGCTGGCAGCTGGTTGTAGTGGCTCGGTGGCTGCCGATGGCGAGGGTTGGCGACTGGTTGCAGTGGCTCGGTGGCTATTGATGAAGATGGAGGGAGGACTGAGGAGAATGGAGATGGAGGGAGGACTGGGGAGGATGGAGGATTGGATTCTGGAGATGGAGGAGGTCGAAAAGAAGAGAGACAGTAAAAAATAGGGGAGGCAGCGATATAGGAAAAGGAGTGAGCGTGAACAATTAGGGTTACTTGAATTTTTTTAAATAAAATTATAAATACATATTAGTTATATGAACAGTAACGGGTATCGGGTCGGGCCTAGAGATGTGTCCATGCCCGGCCCGTTACTGTACCGAGCTAGCCCGACCCAGCCCGATCGAGCCAATATAACTGTTCAGGCCCGGTTTTTATATCGGGCGGGCGGTCCGGGCCGATCGGGCTAGTCCGGACTTGTACAAGTCTACTCATGTCCTTTCTCCTCACTACAAGAGAGCCTCCTCCATCACTGACCCACGCCCTTTTATTACGGCGATAGGTTTTCTTGTTGGTGCCATTGTTACTGTGGCAGACGAATCTATCTCTACCGATTTTTATTGTTGCGGCTGTATATCGATGTACGAGTATCCCTTTACGATTGGTCATCGTCTCCTGTTCTCGCTTCTTGTCCAATCCTTCTTATCCATCCTTGACAACGTTGGCCAAGTTCTCCCTCGGACATGAAGAATTTTCCCCACCCTCGACCGGATCATTCAAACCCACAAAATCCCGTTCACTCTACAATATCTTCTTTACTCCTACTCTCTTGCTCTATGTGGTCAAGGGAGAGTAACATGCAAATATAGGTCTGGCAAACCTTGTTTGGTTATTGACGCGGCCAAGAACTATAGAGGTTGGTCTGACAAGTTTTTCTTCCTGAAGAAATCCTCGTTGGGGCAAGAGTGTGACTTCTTACGCCACTCGTGGCGAGAAGAGGGTAAATCTTGTTTTAATTCTTCTCTTTGTCTTCATCGCGTTTAAACATAAATCTCACTCTTGTTTGCTGACAGTGATCCAAGAGGAAATCCACCCTAGAGAAGAATTAAAGGAGATTAGCAAATGGATTCTTGCCCTTCCAGCACAAGAAAGGACATTTACTAAAGTCTCTTCGTGGAACCCCCAATTGAAGAAATCAAATTGATGCCTTCCCAAAAAATATGTAAGGTTTTGAAACTTCGCTTTGTCAACATTTTGACGTTTCATATCGTGTCTAACTCATACTATCGTGTCTTGATTTTACAACGACAAGATCTAGACGTTTAGGCTCTATTACCGATAAGATTGTTGCCAAGAAGAGGGCTCTTCTACTGCTTCTGTCGTGATCCCCGAGGATCTCCCAAAAGCGCCCAAGGCCACCCCTATTCTAGAGAGGAAGGAGGCGACAATCGCAAAAAAGGTGTCGTCCTCTTCAAACGGGTCGGATCCGTCGGAGATGCTTGCCTCCACGATGGTTACACAAGAAAGAGCTCTTCAATTGGTGCAAACCATTTGGTGTCCTCGGGTGAAGGATCACTACGTGGAAGTTAACACGATGGAGATGTTCAGAGAGACTCTTGTCATGTAGTGGCATGTAAGATTTGTTGATGTCGTGTTTTATTTATTGTCGACTCAAGACTCCTTCGTTCTAACAGTCTTATCGACAGGGCCTTCAAGCGACGTTATGTGCTTAGGTCGCATCAAGGGCATCTCTGCGTAGATGGATGCCATGGAGACCACGGTTGAGCTGGACAAGAATACGATGCACTCTCTTTCTTCCAAGATCTTCGAGTTATCCCAAAACGACAAGGCTCGACAAGGGAAGATCAATATGCTTGAGGGGGAACTATTTAGTATGAGACGCAAAGAAGAAGGCGATGGAGGAGCATGACCGGATGGCGGCTGAGCTTGATAAGGCGGAGACTTACTACTTCTGGTTGGCACTTGTCGAAGCTATGGAGGATTACGATGCCAAAAATCATGTCGAGTTGGGATGCCATGGCTGAGAGGGCAGCGTTCCACTCTATCTATTTGTCTCCTCCGATGTTTCCAAGTATGACCCTAAATAAAATCAAGGGAGCCGACAAGGAGGTTGCATGACCGACACCAAGTGAAGAGGCGCAGGAACCTCCAACCTCTTCTTGAATGACATTGCCGAATATTCTGAACAATGGCTGTTTGCCACTACCTTAGAGGGGTAGTGATGGATATTTGGCCTTTCCTCTATTGGTGGTTTAACACTTTTTTTCCTGTTCATGGGAACGATTTGTATGCATAGTTTTTGCATTTCTTGCTTGTTTGTGTATATATCGTATGCATGCCTCTTCGCGTTTGCAGATTTATCAAGACTGGAGCACCTTGGTCGTGGAGGATAGAGACACGACATACATTCTGGAGAAGGTGGCGACAATCGCAATGATGATGTAGCAGACGTGTCAACGATGGCAAGACCAACACGTCGAGGATTGTGAAGATGTCGATGCCATATATGGAGGAAATAATATATAGGATACCTTGTATGCCATTTAAGGCATATAGTATAATGTAAGAAGATGTAAACTTTGGAAAATGAATAACAACCTTTGCAGCATTATGATCAAGGATGTTGCATTAGTATTCGCTACATCTTCTGAATAATAAAATGTCACAGACATAAGCATGTCGCCTTCGATTTGAGTGGTTAACATGTTGCCTCTGGGAGGACTATGAACCTTGATATGCCAAGGGCTTTCTTGCAAACACGATAGAAGCATTACGCTGCTTAGAGCAAAGGTTTCCAGGCAACGAAATATATGCTTTGAAAGATAGAGGAAATAGTGAGTATCTTTTCACTTAGCAAAATGAAAAGAAATATGAGCAGGCGTGTTACCTGAGGTAATCGTAGTCGTGTCAAATAAAGACAAGAAAGATCACGATGATCGCGCCATTGAGAACGAGGATGTCAATGACGAATACGTCAATTAGGAGTCTCAATAAAGGCGGAGATAGTTTGAAACGATGATGCAAATAGAATCGAAGGTGATCGATGTGGTGTCGCCAATGGAGACGAATATGATCGAGGTGATCATCTTATAGAGATAATAGTGATCATAGAGGTCGCGTCAACGGGGACACAAATGACCGCAGGGATCTCGTCGATAGAGACAATAGTGACCGTAGAGGTAGAGTCAACGAGGATACAGATGATCGTAGAGATCACGTCGATAGAGACAAAGTGACCATAGAGGTCGCATCAATGAGGACGTAGATGATCGTAGAAATCACATCGACAAGGATGAAGTGACCTGATAAGCACTACTTTATAGGGCTTAACTAAGAGTTATTAGAGGGTTTTATTGGTGTCATTCGGGTAGATTTAGACACATTCTTGTGCATGGTGTTTGGGGGCGAAGTCTGGTGTTTTTGGAGGTGTTTGAGCTATTTTGGATATCATAGGAGACACTGAGGAAGGAAGCCACCAAAAGAAGACGCCAAGGAAGTGAAGACGAGAGGTTAGGAGGCGAAGCCAATAAGTGAAGGCCGAGCATTAACCGCGACCGCGGGCAAGGGTGCCGCGATCGCGGTTCCTCGGGCAAGTCGAGAGTTTTCCGCAGGTGCGGAGTAATGTGAAGAGCGCAGAGCCACAAGAGGCCGCGATCGCGGTAAATGGGCCGCGATCGCGGGTCGTCGACGCTGGAAGTTCTGACTTTTCCCGAGTCTATCTTTTCTAATTTTTCCATTTTATTTCGTTTCTTTTCTTATTGGGCTATGTCATTTGTTAGAGGCCCTATATATATACTCTTTAGCATTAGGTTAAAAAGAAGTTTTTCCAAGTTCTAGTTTTTGCAATTTCAATTCATCGTTGCCATTTTTCACACATTTGGAGTTCATCATGTTTATGAGGAGCTAAGCCTCTTTTGCTTAGTCTGGTAATGGAAGCATAAGTTTATTCATCTGGTTGTGAGGTTTTGTTCCTATCTATCTTATCCTATTGAGTTATATCTTTTCTCTTGAGCAAATTCTTATTTAGATGTTTGTTGGTTTATCTAGATTGATCACCTAGGTTTATTGCTTTCATTCATATTGCTAATACTAGGGAAATGTTGGGCTAACGCTCTAGTTCGAGTAGCGAGCATAGATTCTTATCTGCCACTGTGGAATTTATCTATGTAGGGAATTGATTACATGTTGAATGCTTCTGGTTGAGGTGTTATGTGTATCCTGGTTAATTCTTATGTCCATTGCTGCCTTTGGGTTGAATCACTAGTGGTGCTAGGGTTATTCATTGGTAAGGATTCTTAGGGATGGTTTCCCTATTAATCTACACAAGATCAGGACAGGAATAACCGAATAGGAAGATAGGGCATAATCAAGGAACAACCTTTGAATGACTTATGTGGACATTACTTGGCTAAGTGTTTTCTCTCTTTGATATTTTCATCATATACTTTGCTGTGTTTGACTTAATTGTGACCAACCAACCTACAACTCCCCCTTCTTGTTACTATTGCATGCGAACAACACATAGATTAATCACTTTCTCTCTGTGGATTCGACCCCTGCTTACCCTAACTACTTGTTTAGGTTTTGCTAGGATTTTATTTGATTGATTAGGTGATACGACTTAAACCTGCTATCAAATTTGGCACCGTTGCCAGGGAGGCAAGCGTTGATTTTTCTGTGTGTTTGTCTGTGTGTTGTGTTCCTTTGGTGTGGACCTATCTTATGGTCCACACCCGTGCTACTAATTCCCCTCTACTTGGTTTTAATTCAGAGATTGAGAGAACCCTTTCCCAGGGTCGCAGAATAAATCGTGCTTTGGTTTTTGATAATCCTGCGTTCGAGATGGCTGACGCAGAGCAGACGTTGAGACAGTTGACCGCCCTTAACATGCAGCAGCAACCGCTGGCTGTACAGTTTCCTGAGTTGGGCGAGGGCGTAAATTTCGAGTTGAAGTCTGGGTTGATCCACTTACTCCCCCACTTTCATGGGATGAGTGGTGAAGACCCCAACAAACATCTTGCTGAGTTCCATTCGGTGTGTAGCAGTATGAAGCCGAAGAATGTGACGGAGGACCAGATCAAGCTAAGGGCCTTTCCTTTTTCACTGAAGGATACGGCCAATGACTGGTTCTACTATCTCACTCCAGGGAGCATTGACACTTGGGTCAAGATGAAGAAAGCCTTCCTGGAGAAATACTTTCCAGCTACCAAACTGAACAGCCTGAAGCGAACTATCAGCAACATCGAGCAGCAGTCTGGTGAATCGCTCTAAGAGTATTATGAGCGGTTCAATAAGATGATATTCAGTTGCCCCTTCCACGGCTATTCTGAGCAGGACCTCATACTTTATTTGTACGGTGGTCTTCTTGATGAAGAGAGAAGGATGGTGAACGCTGCTTGTGGGGGGGGGGGGGAACATCCTCAACAAGACTCCTGCTGCAGCTTTTGAGATTTTTTTTGAGCTTTCTGAAGGGTCCAGGCAATTCAGTAAAAGGGCGGGCATCCAATCTGTGAGAGCTGTAGAATCTCAGCCCAATTCTACTCTTCTTGCTGAAATGGCTGAGATGAAGGAGATGATGAGGAGATGTATGATGAGAGGTGGCTTACAGCAAGTCAAATCATGTGGGTTATGCTATGAAACGACGCATCCAACTGATGTATGCCCCACCCTGCAAGAACCAACTGCTGAGGTGAACGCCATTGGCGGATATGGCCCTCAAAGGCCAAAATATGACCCGTACTCCAGCACCTACAATCCAGGATGGAGAGATCACCCAAATCTGAGATACGGGAACCAGCAGAACACTCATCAAGGGCATGAGACCCATGATTTTCAGCAGTACCCCCAGCGGCAGTTTCAAGGAGGCCAAGCAGATCAAAGACCACAAGAACAGGGAGCTGTCCGCATCACCAATCTTGAGGAGGTCAACACACTGGCGCAACATATGAATACTTTGGCACAGACCGTGGGAACCATGCATCAAAACATGGTTCAGTTTCAACACGAGACCAAGTCCAGCATACAGAACCTAGAGAAGCAGGTGGGGCAGATCTCCCAGACAGTTAGCAAGCTTGAAGCTAGAGTGTCACGAGAACTCCCATCTCAAACTGAGATAAATCCTAGGCAAAACGTCTACTCCATGACGTCAAGGCCCAGATGGGAGCTTGAAGAAGAAAAGATGGGAACCAAGAAGTACGAGAACGAACCGCGACCGCGGGCAATTTGCCGCGATCGCGGGTCTGTTGAGCAAGAGAATGGGCAAGATGCGCCGATTAAGCACGATCGCATGCAGGATAGCCGCGACTGCGGGCCCCAGTGCAAGAACTGCGATCGCGGGGTGAAAACCGCGATCAAATTTCGGAAAACGGGCCGTCTCCACTTACTTTCATGATGCGGTATGTCTACCCGGAGGGATATTTTGACATCCCAGTGCCATTCCCTACAGCACTAGAAGATGATGAACCCATTGAGGGGCTGAAGGGAATGTTCGAGACATTTAGGAATTACAAGGTGACCCCCCCAATTGAGCAAAACGATGCCTCGCTTTGCAAATTTCTTGAGGGAGCTATGCAAGCTCAAGGAGCAAAAGGAGCGGTCAAAGAAAAAGGTGAAAGTCAAGAAGGATGTCTCGGTTGTGATGCAAAAGAAGATCCTGAAAAAGTGTGAAGATCCCGGAATGTTTAGCGTACCCTAGGGGTGAGCACGGGCCGACGAAACCGAAGCCCGAACCGAAGCCGGCCCGAAAAACCCGAACCGAACCCGAACCCATACTCCTTCGGTTCAGGTTTCGGGCCGCACTTTTTAACATTTCGGGTTTCGGGTCGGTTCGGGTTCAGGTCGGGTTCGGTTTGGATTTCGGGTTTTAGTGCATTTTTGGCCTTTTTTCCCCTTCGAACGTTGTTTAGCCCGAACCCGACCCGAATCGAAGTATTCGGGTTCGGTCTTCGGTCCCATGTTTTTGGGCTTTTCGGGTTCGGTTCGGGTCGGGTTCTGGCCCATGCTCACCCCTAGCGTACCCTGCAAGATTGGGGAAACCGAGTTCAGCGAGACATTGCTGGATTTGGGAGCCTCCATCAATGTCCTACCACTGTCCGTCGACAACACCCTCAATGTCGGACCACTAGAAAGCACGGAGTTTGTCATCCAACTGGGTGATAACTCCGTCATCATTCCAGAGGGCGTTGTGAAGGACATTTTGGTGAGCGTCGACACTCTCGTCTTCCCTGCGGATTTCTTCGTCATGAACACAAGGAAACGAGGAGGACGAGTAATGCTAGGGAGGCCTTTCATGAAGACCTCTAACACAAAGATCGACGTGGGCACAGGTACGGTAAGCATGGAGTTTAACCGGAGGAAGGTAGAGCACAGGCTGGAGACCATTCTGGAGCATCCCCCAAACTCAAGAGTGAAGAGCGCGGTTGCAGGAGGCAACCCAGATTGAGAAGGATGAAGCGGTATGTCATGCCATGACAATAACTAAGGCGATGTCCGGGAGGCAACCCGATGTATGTATATTTTCCTTTGTCTTTCTTTCTTCATTTTGCATTATTTTTTTGGTGTGTTTTTGTTTTGATTTTTTTGTTTTTTTTTTCCTGACTAACCTGCAGGGAAGAGACCCATGCTCATTGAAGAAGGTGTTTCCACACCAATGTAAGTCTCTCCTGTCCTTGCACTAGTCACCCCCGAAAAAACCTTAAACGGGAGGCAAAAAAAAATGCTGTTGTACGAGTACGAGCTGTCCCGCAGTACCATGGAGAGGGGTGCGCATGTTGCCAACGGAGGAAGTTTTTCACTACACAAATATTTGGCAATGATGGCGGCCCCACAGTCGACAGTTGCGAAGGAAGACCACTCATGGCCCATACCCCGTTCATATCTGGGCCCATTTTTGGTGGTATTTGAAGGTCGTGCAACCCCGTTATCACTGTTCAACCACTACTCACCAAGTGGTACCTTATGGTTGCACGGTAGAAGATGATGCTGGAATTGATGAGGCACCCGCCCAACACCAGAGACCTGGGCATTTATTGAGAAGACCGCCAATAACAACGGAAGTGTCCATGCCGACTCAGCGACATTTGTGAGCTTATCCCTTCTTTTCCCTGTGCTTTATTCTTTTGTCTTTCATTACATTGAGGACAATGCAATGTTTAAGCATGGGGGAAGGTTTTATATTTCCTATGTCGCTGAGGAGAAAAAGAAAAAGAGCCAAAAATTGAAAAAAGGCTAAAATTGAAATCCTTGGATAGGTTGAATACCCGAAAGGGCGGCCTAGGTAATAAGCAGGTGGCTTGGACCAGTATTAGGCTGGGGTAAAAATTGGTCTAGAGTGATGTGAGTTATATTGTGAGCACATCTATGGAAATATATATATATATATATATGAGTGGCTTGGTGAAAACCCGAAAGGGCGCCTTGGCAAAATGAGTGAAAAGAAGAAGAGTGAATTTTAGGAATCCTAATCATTTTGGTGTGACGACATAAGAAGAGGTGATATAAGGAGGATTCGGATAGGTCATTTGGGAGGCATAAGGAGTCATAGATGGAGGCTAGGATTAGAGGTTACTCACACCATTGGATGTTCGGGTTAAGCTTAGGGGAAGTACTCTGCTTGCCCCTTAAGCTTGTTGAGTTGTGGATGTGTTGTGAATGAGTTTGGTGCCAGGAGCTTGGCATAGGTTAGGTGACTCTTAGTTGGAGACATGCTTCCTGAGACCTTGGGTGTTGCATTGGAGGAGTAGACTTTCTTTTAGTTTACTCGAGGACGAGCAAAGGTCTAAGCATGGGAGAGTTTGATAAGCACTACTTTGTAGGGCTTAACTAAGAGTTATTAGAGGATTTTATTGGTGCCATTCGGGTAGATTTAGACACATTCTTGTGCATGGCGTTTGGGGGCGAAGTCTGGTGTTTTTGGAGGTGTTTGAGCTATTTTGGATATCATAGGAGACACTGAGGAAGGAAGCCACCAAAAGAAGACGCCAAGGAAGTAAAGACGAGAGGTTAGGAGGCAAAGCCAAGGAGTGAAGGCCGAGCATTAACCGCGATCGCGGGCAAGGGTGCCGCGATCGCGGTTCCTCGGCAAGTCGAGAGTTTTCCGCAGGCGCGGAGGAATGTGAAGAGCGCGGAGCCACAAGAGGCCGCGATCGCGGTAAATGGGCCGCGATCGCGGGTCGTCGACGCTGGAAGTTCTGACTTTTCCCGAGTCTATCTTTTCTAATTTCTTTTCTTATTTTTCCATTTTATTTCATTTCTTTTCTTATTGGGCTAGGTCATTTGTTAGAGGCCCTATATATATACTCTTTAGCATTAGGTTAAAAAGAAGTTTTTCCAAGTTTTAGTTTTTGCAATTTCAATTCATCGTTGCCATTTTTCACACCTTTGGAGTTCATCATGTTTATGAGGAGCTAAGCCTCTTTTGCTTATTCCGGTAATGGAAGCATAAGTTTATTCATCTGGCTGTGAGGTTTTGTTCCTATCTATCTTATCCTATTGAGTTATATCTTTTCTCTTGAGCAAATTCTTATTTGGATGTTTGTTGGTTTATCTAGATTGATCACCTAGGTTTATTGCTTTCATTCATATTGCTAATACTAGGGAACTGTTGGGCTAACGCTCTAGTTCGAGTAGCGAGCATAGATTCTTATCTGCCACTGTGGAATTTATCTATGTAGGGAATTGATTACATGTTGAATGCTTCTGGTTGAGGTGTTATGTGTATCCTGGTTAATTCTTATGTCCATTGCTGCCTTTGGGTTGAATCACTAGTGGTGCTAGGGTTATTCATTGGTAAGGATTCTTAGGGATGGTTTCCCTATTAATCTACACAAGATCAGGACAGGAATAACCGAATAGGAAGATAGGGCATAATCAAGGAACAACCTTTGAATGACTTATGTGGACATTACTTGGCTAAGTGTTTTCTCTCTTTGATATTTTCATCATATACTTTGCTGTGTTTGACTTAATTGTGACCAACCAACCTACAACTCCCCCTTCTTGTTACTATTGCATGCGAACAACACATAGATTAATCTCTTCCTCTCTGTAGATTCGACCCATGCTTACCCTAACTACTTGTTTAGGTTTTGCTAGGATTTTATTTGATTGATTAGGTGATACGACTTAAACCTGCTATCATGACCATAGAGGTCACGTCAACGGGGACGTAGATGATCGCAGAGATCGCATCGATAGGGATGAAGTGACATAGAGGTCGCGTCAATGGGGACGCATATGATCGTAGGGATTGCATTGAGAGTGTAATAACCCTAAAAAGTCCCAAACTGTCGTTTTGTATGAAAGACGTGTTGGGCAATTTCTGTAATCTCAGTGAGATCTTTTGAACGTATTAATATACGTCTAAGGTGTATGGGGTCTTAGACTATTTTTAGATATGCTAAAAATAGGACCTAGCCAAGACCACGAGAGGAAACCGCGGCCAAGAAGCCAGAGGCGCGAGCGCGGGGTAACCGCGACCGTGGTTTTGAAATCGCGGGCGCGGTTTTGTCTATGGACAACCGCGATCGCGGTTTTGAAACCGCGATCGCGGGTCTCTGTGGATCGCCTTCTTCGTTGTTCTTATCCGAGAACGCCGATTGGATTTTCCCCACATTTCGTAACTCCGCCGTTGAGGGAGGTGAGTCGATTCGTGTGGCCGGCGTTAAGCTTCGTCCTACCCTATAAATAGGGGTCTTCAGCGGAGGAGAGTAGCATCCAACATCTCGATCTCTCTCTTTCTCTCGTTTTCAAGTTTGCCGGAGTTCGTGAGTTCGTCGGAGTGTCTCGCCGGAGTTTTTGGTGGTCGCCGTAGTGCCTTGGGAGCTTGGAGTGGTGGCGTTGCAAGGAGGAGAGGCTAGCATCGTCGTCTTCGTCGTCGGTGAGCCTCGAATCGTTTTTGGCGTCGCGAGGAAGGACCGTGACCGCGGCTATGAACACCGCGATCGCGGCCCTGCCCAGGAAACCGCGACTGCGGGTGTATATATCGCGACCGCGACTTTGCCCAGCAAAGCCACGATCGCGGCCATACCCGTCGTGGCCATGGCTTAGTCAGTTTCCCTCGTTTTTGTTTAGGTTGTTATGCCATATCTAATTTAGATATTTGTGCCTCGTTTCACGTGCGTCGTCGGAATGGACCTTGGAACGTCGGTGGGCTTCGACGGGATTTCCAATAGGCTGTTGAGCTCATGTCCAGTATTCCCGACCCGCAAATCTTCGTTCATCTAATTAAGGCAAGTGGCGGTTCGCTCTTGCTTATCATTCCATATTTCCGTTAGTTATCAATTACCTTTAATTGTTAATTAAATTGGAATGAAATGTTGTTTTCGTTTGAGAACAGATTTTATAAATGATGTGATTAAAATATGATATTTTAATAGGTTGTATATATTGCTAGAAACAACGTTATTATATCTGTTATTACTGGGATGGTATTGGTGTGGACTATTGTGTGGACTTAACTGTGTAGTTAGAACGAGTATTTGTAGGAACGCTATGTACCTTGCGAGGTCTAGTCGATTATTTATAACTGGTATTAGGAGGATTTTTGCCCTAGTACTTTCCTGGTCATGACCTACCCCTATCCGAGTATAGGTGGTGGTGCACACAGCTGGTGTCGATAATCGGGATTATTCCTCAGATATCTCTCGTGATGAGATGATATACCTTAAAAGCTTTAACGTAAATGTACATTTTGGAATTAAATAAGATAAGTGTGATTATGCACATAATTAATGAACCTTCGGGCGAGAAGTACAACTTGGAACCCGCCCGGACTTCGATTAGAGTAAGTCTTCTTTCCAATCTGGATTCGCATTGCGCGGTGAGGTTGGTCGTGGACCCAAATGATCAAGTCGTTTTTAAACGCTTGTGTGAAACTATAACATTCTCAAACACTTGTCATACTTTTCCATAAGACTCAATCTTTTGGAGTCTTCTCTTCATACATTTCCCATAAGACTCAATCGTTTGGAGTCTTCTCTGGTTCATACTGTTTCGTAACTTTTCGTAGAAGTGTTGAGGTTCGCTATCGTCATCGGCTTTTATTCGAGAAGCGATGGGTGTAACCTAACACGACTACTTAGAACCTTTTCTATTTTACCCTTGCATAGTCTTTCATTAGACTAACCAACCGGTTATTTTACTTTGCATGGTTGGTTGGTGTCATCCGTCTCATATGGCACATCAGGTAAACTCCCTTTCCGTGAAGGCTAGTATGCGATGGTGAAGGCAGATGGAATTTTAAAGAGTTTTACAAGGTTGAAGATCCTAGGCGTGAGATCGCTCAGATCAAGACCCGTCATGATGTTTATTTGTTTAAACGACTTCTGCTGTATTGAAATAATTCTGTATTTGGTCGTATTTGGTATTAACAGATGTAAAATCTTGACTTTGGTTGAATAATAATTATAATATATATAAAGTTTTGTGTTATTATATGGTTATTATAAAATGGTTAAGCCTTGGGTGACCCTAGATGTGTAATCTGAGGTCATTGGCGATAATACTTTCAAGGAAATATTTGGGGGTATTACAGATTTGGTATCAGAGCTAAAAGTTTTTAAAACTCTACACTTTTGAACCATTTTGCGTTTATTTGGGGTTTTATAAAACAAAAACTTTGTGTATGGGATTTCTTTACTATAAGCCCTAAGTAAGGTTTAAAGATAAAAACGTTTTGAAGTAGATTTTAAATCACAAATAATTTGGTAAGAACCAGAATTAACTGACGAGTCTCGGTTTGTTTTTAACAAGTTTTATGGCAAAGACTTTCAGAATTAACTGACGAGTCTCGGTTTGTTTTTAACAAGTTTTGTGGAAAAGACTTTCAAATTTAACAAACGAGTTTCAGTTTACCTTAACGGTTTTGTAGAAAAGACGTTTTCAAACTTCTGCCAACGTTCGTAGTCCGATCATTCCTGCTTGTTATGGAAGATAGAATTTCTATAAACAAGAAAGTTATAAATCTCTCTTGTCTCTTCACAGACAATGGTATTCCCTAGAGCCCAACTTAATACCCAAGATGAATCTGAGACCGCTCCGAGAATTCAGTCTAAGCCTGATTCTATAGAAGTTCCAGTGGTCGGCGGATTGGTGTGTAAGTTCACCCCGTTGACTGAAGAGTCCAAGTCCGAGAGCGGGGAAGAAAAAGGAATGCAATCCAAGCAAACCTCTACCCCCGAGGTCTCTGATGAAGATGAGGACTCAATGGAGGATCCAGAGGACGAGAAAGAGTTGTTGGATCCCTTCCACGAGGAGTGGGAATAGTTTTTCTGGATTTTAAATCAGCCCGGCAATGAAGATCTTTGGGGGTAAAGATGGCGGAGCTCCGAGCCACAGAAAGGCGATGTGGGCAAGTCCGGGGAGCCATCAGTGCATGTTGAGGGATCAAGTGATCTAAAATAGAAGGGGTTAACTGATGACTCGGAGGAAGAGTTACCTCCGGTAGAGAAGAAGCAGTGAATAATAGGCCAGTAATGGTTTCCTTCCTAGTGTTTTCCCAGTTGAACAATACTGGAGCAGAAGTCTCCTAATGTACTTTTTCCCTAATTCCCTTTCAGTTGTTGTGTGACACTTGGTGTGTGTTTCATTAATGAAAAGCTGAGTTTATTAGAGGGCTACCTCAATTATTACACTCTAAGTATTTATTACTTTTAACTTTAATTTGATGGTACATATCTAATATACGTAGACACAATCAGATGGTGAACGCTAGAAACACCGCACGTCATACAGTTGGATCGAGTAATGCTTCTCGGGTTCCGATTGGAAATGCAGCGGACCAGGAGGAAGTTGGGTCCGGTTCCCACATCAACCCAGTGAGGAATGCTCCACCCCAGATAGGAGGGGAAAGGGTGCAGGTACCTCCTACTGTTCCAATAGTTTTCAATACAGCCACTGCAGAGGTAATCAGGCAGATCGTAATGCAAGCGGTCACTGAGTTGGTGAGGCCAGGGGTTCAGCGAGTCCAGGGGAATTCAACCCCTCAGGGTACTGCTAACGTTGAGGATACAACAAATAACCCGCCTCTAATGAGTACTCCGAGAGATGGAGGAAATTATGGTCGTGCACTGAAAGCGATCAACTCCATGAGGCCTAACCCGTATGACGGTACTAGAGAACCCGTCAAGGTGGCATATTGGTTCCTTCACATGGAGCGTTTGTTTAAGAACGTTGTGTGTATTGAGGCTGAAATGGTACACATTGCTTCATTATATCTGAAGGATGGGGCCATTGAATGGTGTGAGGGCACGGGATTAGCTGATCATCCCGAGCTGAGCTGGTCAACATTTAAGACCAAGATGTCTGATCGGTTCTTCTCTCGGGCTATGAGGGAGGAGAAATGCAAGGAGTTTCTATACCCAAAGACTGATGGGTTGAAGGTGACAGAGTTGGCTGCCAGGTTCAACCACTTATTGTACTATGCTGGGGCAGAAGCGTCCAGCGACGAACAAAAGATCTGGTACTTCCATGGATGGATGAATCTAGAAATCAAACCTCTGATGGTGCGTCACGGTTGTTCTACGTTAGAGCAATACGTGGATGCGGCCTACAAAATAGAGGGCATACTAGAGGAATCCGCCCGAAAGCGGGAGAAGCAGATTAAAGGAGGGGGTGGGCAACAGGATCGCCAGGTTGGTACATTCAAGCGACCGGCGTCGCCCACCAAGTTTGAGAAGTCTGGTCATGCTAGGACCGAGACAACTCAGTCTGACTCCGCCAGAGGCTCAGGTTGGAATAGTGGAGTGATTCAATGCCACAATTGTGGTGAGGCTGGGCATAACAGTTTTAACTGCCAAAAGGAGAAGAGGGTATGTTACCATTATGGGAGGGAAGGCCACATGAAAGCATACTGTAGGCAGAAGGGTCAAGGACCAACGCAGTCTTATCAAGCCTCAAATGTTGGCAATGGGCAGAACCCAAAGCCAGAGGTATCTGCTCCTGAGCAATCTATTGCTCGTAATAAAGGCAAGGCACCTATGGAGTCTTCGGGCCAGGGGCAACGACTCTTTGTGATTCGTCACTCCAATGAGAATGAAACCCTGGACGAGTAGTTGTATTTTTGTTGAGCCTTTTTTTTTTGGTGTAATGGTAAATTCGATTAAGTAAGACCCTACAAAGAGGGAAAAAGAAGCGAAGCAAAGATCAAAAGCACAAATGGACAAGCACGCAGGCCTTCCAAACTATGCCAAAGCGAGCAACAGAGAATAAAACCCCACGGCCAGGGCTGCAGCTGTAAGAGCAGGGTAAGAATTACCCCGGGCCTCATTAAAACCTCTATGTTGGAAAACCCCAAGGGAAAAACCAGACATAGAGGAAAAAGAGCACCCCTGCAACCCCATGATCGGAATCCAGGCCAAACAAAACAAAGGCAAACATAAAACTGGCAAACGCGGAGAGACATGCAAGTCTTCCACACAATGCCGAAAAGGTGTTACTGGAAAGGCACGCAGGCCATCCAAACAACACCAACAATCCATGAGAATCAAAAAGGAGTGCCCATGGGAAAGCGTGCAAGCCCCCCATACCACACTACACAACAAGTGGAACGAGCTACAAAGAGCCAACCATACAAGGAGGAAATCTGTCATGGAGTAAGCGGTAAACATGAGTGAGAATCAACCGGGATACAACCTCACGGGGGACGAGGTTAGCATAAAAAATGCGAGCATTCCGGGCATGCCATATGAAGTAGACCGTCGCCGAGAGAGCAAACAAACGAGCCCGGGCCAGGCACTCACGACCACGGGCATGACTCCGAAGCCAACTCAAAGCACGGCGAATCGAAGACACCTCGGCGGGAATCATGAAGCGAACCCGAACCTCACGCCATATGTCACTAGAGAAAGGGCACGTGAAGAACAAGTGGTCATGGGTCTCCAACTCCGCCCCACACAAGCGACACCCCGGCTCAACATCAAGGAACAAGAGCCTATCATAAGTGGAAAGCTTACCGAGGTTAGCTAGCCAAAGAATGAACATGTGCTTAGGTGTATTATGCACCGGCCACACCTCCTTGGACCAATTCACAACCGGTCTTTTATCCCGAATAGCCTCATAAGCCAAAGCCACTTTGAATATGGAGCGATGACTTGTGTCGATAGTCTCCGTAGTTTAGTAATCTGTTTGTTGGACTTTATGTCAGTTGTTTTAATGTAATGTTTCGAATAATAAAGAAGTGTTTCCTTGTTTCAGAAATTACTAAATTCGTTACTATTGCAAATTGTTCGCTCATACGAGACTCCGTGAGTGCCAAAAACAGTCTATGTCACGTGTGGATAAGGGTTGTCAGGACTCATAAAGGAGGGGTAACGTATGGAGCCTAAGTGTTCGTCTCCTACGTGGTTAACACTAGGGTCGACTCTATTACTTGATTCATAGATCCATTCTTAGGAATCTCTTCTTCTTTTTTGGAGCAATGTCACATCGGTATGACATTAATTGCTCCCTTAGTTGAGCTGATGAGTGTTATCTCATAAGTTGAGTTTTACCAAAATTCCTTAATTTAAAGAAAACAAATGTGTGTGGTTAATGCTCTATGGGATTATGAATTATTTCTCATATGTGTACCCTGAGCATTTGTTGGTAAAAGTACGTAAGAGTGAACTATATGAAGTTCAAAATGCCTAGTTATGAGGTCATATTGTAGTCATTTATGTGGATAGATTGTTGAGAAGAGGATAAATGTATAAGAGAGATAGTTCATAAGGAATTCATCTTCTCTAACAAGACCGTACTCTATTACGATCTTGAGTAAAACTTTAGAACCTAAGGATTAAGGTTATGGAGTTTGTAAGTGAGTGTGCTCATTGTGGGCCCAGTGGTTTAAGCTTTCGGAAAGGCTAAGGGCATGAAGTCATAAGTATTATTTTGGAAGATTTATCTGAGGTTTCGTTATAAGGCTTTCTGAAGGGAAACGATATAAGGATTGGATGGAAAGTGATCTATGTCTATTAGGGTGATCTGATGTCACGTTAGGGAAAATAAAGTGAACGATCACAATTGTGCTAATTGATTTATCACGACCTTGTTTTGAGGAAACTAAAGGTTTTGAGTTAGAAGTGAGCATTAGGGCCAAATTTAATTGGGCCAAATATTTTAATTTGTAAATTGTACCTTCAAGGAATATGGAGTTATGATACCTGGAAATTTACAAGGTTTGATATGTGGATTTTAAGTGAGTGTGACGTCTATAAGGCCGATGATATAACACTTTTTGGGAAGGTTAAGTTGTGAAACGATTGTATTAGGGGAAAGCTCACTTGAATTTAATGAGATATGGAATAAGGACTAGTTATTCGGAGGATATCGATAAACTAAGGGATGTAGCATGGGAAATTGTCTTATGTGCGTTTAAGGAGTAAGGTAACAAATGTTACTCGCATATACCCATTGAAGGATTAGGACGTAAGTGATTGATTTTGATGGCAAGGCATCGTTCATCAATATGGTATTTTTGAGTAAATAAAATTGAGGAACCTTAAAGGTGTAAGTTAGAGATTGAATAATGGAATACGTTAAGTTAGTCTTGGGTAAATAGTAAATATCAATAAAGCAAAAGGGTGTTTGATTTGGGATAATAAATCGTATGAGGACAACTGGTTGTTTAAGGATTTATGGGTGACTAACAAACTCAACCGGTAAAAGTTGTTATGATTTTTGAAAATCAATAGTGTGACATAAAGTAAGTATGTGGATGTTATCAACTGGACTTGAGGAAAGAATGACCTACGTCCATTAAGGTGATTGTATGACACGTTTGGGTAAAAACGAGGTTATAATCTTATGGAATGGATTATTAAATCATGTTGAGATAAACAGACATAGGATGTGGTGTGATTAATTATGGAAAATTAAGGGATCATATGCAGAAAGATTATGGGTTAAGATATAGCACAAGGGCCAAATTTAATTCAGGTAACCAATGAGATAGATGAGGTGCATATGTAAAGAGTAAGCTAATATGACAATTGGAGGTACCAAGCTTGGGGTATAAGTGAGTTTTATGTATGTACTGAGTGGTGTCATGATCGAATAAATAGTTCGACTTTGATGATATAGGTTACGAAGACCAAATTTATTAAAGGATATCAACTTAAGGGAGATAAGGTAAGTACTCTGAGAGAGGTTTGTAAAGAGAAAAAGTTGAAAGAGAAATATGTGTTCTCATGCTTAAGGTACAACAAGTCTATTGCGAGGATTTTGGATACTATTATCCTAAGGCAATGATGACTTGCGGATGTAGTCACGAGTTATTACAAGTGTCGCACATGGAGTTGAGATATGCGAGTTAGTGGCATGGTTGAGGAAACAGATCGTTCTCCCAGGAGCAAGTACAGAGATGAAATGATTAAGGATATTAAGTTCACGTAGTGAGATTATGGTGAAACCGGTCCCTTTAGTTTAGCGATGTTAGTTTCGGGGTCGAAACTATTTTTAAGGGGGTAGTAATGTAATAATACTCATGTTACCATAGGGGTAATATGATAGAATGTATGTTTGGTGAAAGCAAGTTATAGAATTCCCTTAAGTTGTGAAGGGTCTAAATTATGGTTAACCTTACGTTAACTGTAATTTGAACCAACTTATAACTTTTAACTTAGAAATGCTTGAACCAATTTACAAAGTGTTAAATGGGTTAGGCAAGGTTAAACTCATAAGGTTGGGTAATTTAAAATGAGGTCGCTTCTCCGAGCTGTTATCGGCCAAGTTTCGGGGTCAAAACTTCTTTTAAGGGGGTAGTATTGTAATAACCCTAAAAAGTCCCAAACTGTCATTTTGTATGAAAGACGTGTTGGGCAATTTCTATAATCTCAGTGAGATCTTTTGAACGTATTAATATACGTTTAAGGTGTATGGGGTCTTAGACTATTTTTAGATATGCTAAAAATAGGACCTAGCCAAGACCGCGAGAGGAAACCGTGGCCAAGAAGCCAGAGGCGCGAGCACGGGGTAACCGCGACCGCGGTTTTGAAACCGCGGGCGTGGTTTTGTCTATGGACAAACGCGATCGCGGTTTTGAAACCGCAATCGCGGGTCTCTGTGGATCGCCTTCTTCGTTGTTCTTATCCGAGAACGTCGATTGGATTTTTCCCACGTTTCATAACTCCGCCGTTGAGGGAGGTGAGTCGATTCGTGTGGCCAGCGTTAAGCTCCGTCCTACCCTGTAAGTAGGGGTCTTCAACGGAGGAGAGTAGCATCCAGCATCTCGGTCTCTCTCTTTCTCTCGTTTTCAAGTTCGCCAGAGTTCGTGAGTTCGTCGGAGTGTATCGCCGGAGTTTTTGGTGGTCGTCGTAGTGCCTTGGGAGCTTGGAGTGGTGGCGTTGCAAGGAGGAGAGGCTAGCATCATCGTCTTCGTCGTCGGTGAGCCTCGAATCATTTTTGGCGTCGCGTCGGGAGGAAGGACCGCGACCGCGGCTATGAACACCGCGGCCCTGCCCAGGAAACCGCGATTGCGGGTGTATATATCGCGACCGCGGCTTTGCCCAGCAAATCCACGATCGCGGCCATACCCGTCGTGGCCGTGACTTAGTCTGTTTCCCCCGTTTTTGTTTAGGTTGTTGTGCCATATCTAATTTAGATATTTGTGCCTCGTTTCGCGTGTGTCATCGGAATGGACCTTGGAACGTCAGTGGGCTTTGACGGGATTTCCAGTAGGCTGTTGAGCTCGTGTCTAGTATTCTCGACCCGCAAATCTCCGTTCGTCTAATTAAGGCAAGTGGTTGTTCGCTCTTGCTTATCATTCCATATTTCCGTTAGTTATCAATTACCTTTAATTGTTAATTAAATTAGAATGAAATGTTGTTTTCGTTTGGGAACAGATTTTGTAAATGATGTGATTAAAATATGACATTTTAATAGGTTGTATATATTGCTAGAAACAACGCTATTATATCTGTTATTACCGGGATGGTATTTGTGTGGACTATTGTGTGGACTTAACTATGTAGTTAGAACGAGTATTCGTAGGAACGCTATGTACCTTACGAGGTCTAGTCGTTTCTTTATAACTGGTATTAGGAGGATTTTTTCCCTAGTACTTTCCTGGTCATGACCTACCCCTATCCGAGTATAGGTGGTGGTGCACACAGCTGGTGCCGATAATCGGGATTATTCCCCAGATATCTCTCGTGATGAGATGATATACCTTAAAAGCTTTAACGTAAATGTACGTTTTGGAATTAAATAAGATAAGTGCGATTATGCACATAATTAATGAACCTTCGGGCGAGAAGTACAACTTGGAACCCGCCCGGACTTCAGTTAGAGTAAGTCTTATTTCCAATCTGGATTTGCATTGCGCGGTGAGGTTGGTCGTGGACCCAAATGATCAAGTCGTTTTTAAACGCTTGTGTGAAACTATAACGTTCCCAAACACTTGTTATACTTTCTCATAAGACTCAATCTTTTGGAGTCTTCTCTTCATACGTTTCCCATAAGACTCAATCTTTTGGAGTCTTCTCTGGTTCATACTGTTTCGTAACTTTCCGTAGAAGTGTTGAGGTTCGCTATCGTCATCGGCTTTTATTCGAGAAGCGTTGGGTGTAACCTAACACGACTACTTAGAACCTTTTCTATTTTACCCTTGCATAGTCTTTCATTAGACTAACCAACCGGTTATTTTCCTTTACATGGTTGGCTGGTGTCATCCGTCTCATACGTCACATCAGGTAAACTCCCTTTCCGTGAAGGCTAGTATGCGATGGTGAAGGCAGATGGAATTTTAAAGAGTTTTCCAAGGTTGAAGATCCTAGGCGTGAGATCGCTGAGATCAAGACCCGTCATGATGTTTATTTGTTTAACAGACTTCCGCTATATTGAAATAATTCTGTATTTGGTCGTATTTGGTATTAACATATGTAAAACCTTGACTTTGGTTGAATAATAATTATAATATATATAAAGTTTTGTGTTATTATATGGTTGTTATAAAATGGTTAAGCCTTGGGTGACCCTAGATTTGTAATCTGAGGTCACTGGCGGTAATACTTTCAAGGAAATATTTGGGGGTGTTACAGAGAGGGACGAAGTGACCATAGAGGTCGCGTCAACAGGGACGCAGATGATCGTAGAGATTGCATCGACAGGGACAAAGTGACCATAGAGGTCGCGTTAACAGGGACAGAGGTAACGTCACGACGGATCTCGCGGGGAGTATAGTCGATATAGCTAATGGTACAATGTAGCTCGACCAAGCATTGCCGCGGGGGCGAATTATAATGATCACATTTGGAGTAGTTGCAACGTTGTACAACGAGCATGTCACATTCTCCAAGGGGGTTAGCGAGACAATGATATATAGTTGGAAGGATTGCGCAGGGCGTTCCCAATGCTATCTTCCGACTATAGGCCATGGGCCTTTCCTTCGGGTCAAACGTGTGAGAGTAGGCAATGAGCCTTTCTCGCTATTACAGTGAGTTTGAAGTAACAAGATAGTGATATGTGAAAAATAATTGCTAATTTTTTTATTGAATAGACTTAGTTTCAGGAGGTAAGTTGTAATACCCACACCACATTGGGCCGGCCCATCACAAGGCTGCAGCCCTTACACCCCAACCCTTCCTTGTTGGCTCCAAGCCCCAAGGCCCAGCCATTTAATCAAGAGGTTGTTGGGAGCGCTCGAACACGAGACCTCTCCCCTTTACCCACTCCCCACAAGGAGTGAATACCAATTGTGCTGCAGCACAATTGGTATTCACTCCTTGTGAGGAGTGGATAAAAAGGAGAGGTCTCGAGTTCGAGCGCTCCCAACAACCTCTTGGAAATAGCTTCCTAATTAATTAGGAGGAGCTACCAATGATGGGTTGGGGTGTATGGGCTGCAGCCTTGTGATGGGCCGGCCCAATGTGGTGTGGGTATTACATCAGGAGGTAAGTAATATGCATAAATAAGAACTATATTAAGAATAGTACTTCTTAAAACGTGTCGTGTTCCAACTTCTAATGATGGGCAAGTCGTCTAGTGTGGCTAATTCGTAAGCGCCTTGGCCAACTACTCTGGTGATTTGTTACGGGCCTTCCTAGGTAGGCCCCTACTTTCCACTGTTCTCTTCCCTTGTGTTCTGGAACACCTTCTATATCACCAAATTGTTGACTTGAAACAATCTTATCCTCACATTACAATTGTATCTCATGGCGACCCCTTATTAATACGCCGCCATCCAGGCGGCATCTCGTAATTCGTCGACGGTGTCAAGCATGAATGTCATGAGTGACGTGTCCCTTTCTTTAGTGAGAAGGCGGTAGCATACTGTGGGAATTTGGACTTCAAAGGGAAATACGACTTCATTGCAAAATACCAAAGAAAAGGGAGTCTTACCTGTCGCGGTCTTTGGAGTTGTGCGATCGTTCCATAAGGTGGATGACAACTCGTATGTCCACAAGCCTTTTGCTTTCTTGAGCCTTTTCTTCAAATTCTTGATGATGAATATGTTGCTAGATTCGGCTTGTCCGTTAGCTTGAGGGTAACGTGGCATTAACGTGACCAGCTTGATGCCCAGTTCATGACAAAACTCATACATCTTGTTGTTGATGAATTGATACCCGTTATCGCAAACTATGGTAACTAGAACGCCAAATCTGCATAAAATGTTTCTCTTGATGAAGGAGATCACATGTGTATATTTTGATTTCTTTGAATGCTTCTGCTTCGATCCACTTGGAAAAGTAGTCCATCATCGCGAGCATGAAGACGCATTGACCCAAGGCTACTGGCAGCTTCTCGATAATATACATCCCCCACTTCATGAAAGGCCAAGGGACAAGATTGGATGTAGTGCTTCAGATAATTGATGGGACACTAGGCCATATCTCTGAAAGGCGTCACACTTTCTTGCGTAGTCGGATGAATCCTATTTAATGGTGGGCCAATAGTTACTTGTTGTGTGGGTGTGTAACGCCAAGTTTCTTTCCTCGGAATGATTGCCACATTCCTCATCATGTAGTTCCTGTAACACCGCTTGGACTTTGTTTTCTCGAAGGCATCTTAAGTAGTATCCCGAAGTTGACCATTTGAGTAGCGTGTCGTCCTTGTTAGCGAAGGTGGCCACTTTGGCGCAAAGTCATCGTGCGTCGGTCTTGTCGATGGGCAATTTGCCATGCTTGAGCCAATTGTAAAGTGGTGTAATCCATGATTCCGATTCATCAGAGTAACTGATCTGCATGATGAGCGACGTGTTGGCAAGCTTATCAATGGTAGGTATTTCCACGTGTAAGAAAATAATGTTTTGGTATTGCCTTGGATCTTTGACTGAGCCTAGATTGGCTAACGTGTCTGCTTTTGCGTTGGCATCTATGGGGACTTGTTTGATGCTGAAAGCGTCTAAGCATTTGATGATGTTGTGGACGACTTCCAAATAAGTTGTCATATTTGAATCACGAGTTGCATATGTCCCGTTGATCTCGTTCACGATCAACATTGAATCACAGATTACCTCCAAGTTTTTTATGCATGTCTCTTTGTCGACCATGATCCATGTTATGAATGCTTCGTATTCTGCCTCGTTGTTAGTTGCTTCGAATTCTCAACGCATGGCTTGGGCTATCCTACCCCCCTGTGGCGATTTTAAGACGACCCCTAGTCCTACTCTGTTCTGGTTTGAAGCTCCATTAGTGTGTAACGTCCACTTTATAGTGGTGGGATCATTGATATGTAATAGCTCTCTAGAGATATTTTCTTCATAGGTTGGGTTGAAATCGGCCACAAAATTTGCCAAAGCATGTGACTTGATTGATATGTGTGTCTCGTATTGTATGATGTAACCACTTAGACGGACTGCCCACTTCGTCATCCTCTCGGACAACTCTGGCTTGCTCATCACGTTCTTGATAGTATAGTTTGTTCTTACTTTGATGGTATGGGCTTCAAAGTATGGTCGTAATTTGATGGACGTCGTCATAAGGGCCATAATTAACGTTTTCATATGTGAGTATCTTGTTTATGCGTCCAATAGCGTCTTACTCACATAGTAGACTGGCAGTTGTTCATCTTCCTTGGGTTTTGAATTAGGGGTAGACATGTTAGGTATCTCTTTAGATCTTGGAATGCTTCTTCATGTTCATCTATCCACTTGAAAGACTTCTTCTTCTTTAGGACATCGTAGAATAGTCGATTTCTATCTGACGCTTTTGTGATGAACCAGTTCAGCGTGGCGACTCTGCCTGTTAGCTTTTGGACATCTTTGACGCAACGTGGAGATTGTAAGTCGAGGATGGCTTTGATGTGGTCAGGATTAGCCTGGATCCCCCGATGTGTTACCATATAGCATAGGAATTTGCCGGATAATACTTCGAATGAGCATTTGGTCGGGTTCAACTTCATGTCGTACTTTTTAGTATTTAGAACGTTGTTCATAGGTGATTGTGATCAACCACTTTCTTTGACTTGACCAGCATATCGTCGATGTAGAGTTCCATCGTGTCGCCAATTTGGTTCGCAAACATCTTGTTCACCAGTCGTTGATACGTGGCTCCAGCATTCTTGAGACCAAACGACATCACTTTGTAGCAATAGATCCCTTGATTGGTGATGAAAGCGGTCCTCTATTGGTCTTATGGACTCATCTAAATTTGGTGATACCTGCTGAAGGCATCCATAAAGGTAAGCATCTCATGATCGGCGGTGGCGTCGACCATGGTGTCGATGTGTGGCAGCGAGAAAGAATCTTTGAGGCACACTTTGTTGAGGTCGGTGAAGTCCACGCAGACTCTCCACTTCTTTTTCTTTTTCTTCACCACCACTACATTGGCTAGCCAATCAGGATATCTGGCTTCTCTAATCTTGTCGGTTTCTAGCAATGCTCGTACCTCTTCATCTATTACTTTGTTCCTTTCCGATGCGAACTTCCTTCGCTTTTGTTTGACTGGTGGATGTTGGAGATCCACATTGAGCTTATGCATGATCACGTTTGGGCTGATACATGTCATATCCTCGTGCGTCCATTCGAAACACTCGGGATGGTACTACAAGAAGTTGACTAGTTGTTCTTTAATTTTGCCAGGCATATCTGAGTCTATCTTCACGACGTGGTTGAGCTTTCTAGGATCTAAGATCACCTCGCCGAGTTCAGAGGCCTTTGGCTTCATGTAATGCGTCGCCTTGTAGTTCGTTAATTGCTATGCGGTTTTCCCTTTGTGTTGCTTCTTTGTGATTGTCGACTTCATTGAAATTCTATAACATTCCTTTGCCAATCTCTGGTCACCTTTGATTTCATGTCCCCCACTTGGTTGGGAACTTGATGATCTGATGGTACGTGAACGAAACTGCTTTCATGTCATGTATCCAAGGGCGGCCCAAGATGACATTGAATGGTGATGAATAATCCATGATCAAGAACTTGACTTAGAGGTTCATCTCGCTCGTGTAGGTGGTTAGCGTGATATTTCCCATTGAGTTGCTCACCTCACCGCTAAATCCCACCAAAGGAATTTATTTCTTGATAATATCCTCTCAGCTTAGACCAAGGTTGTGTAAGGCTTCGATCATCATCAAGTTTTCCGAGCTGCCGTTGTCTACCAGGACGCGTCTCACCAAGAAGGTGTCGATAGTAAGTAATATGACGATATTGTCATGATGTTAAGTAACAATGTCGTGAGGCTTGTTGAACGTGGTATGTATGCTGTCAGATTCCTTTCTGTTAACGGCCAACGACTTGTTGAATTCGATCTATTTGGCATGACATTTGTCGGCGGAGACGGATGTTTCTCATATTTCGGAGCCTCCTAAGATGTCGTTTACAATCTTGACGTGGGGAGGTGAAGGTGGTGACGCCACTTGTCGCTTGTTTTGATCTAAAGTTGATTGTTCCCTTTCTGAGATCAGATCTCTAAGATAGCTTTTCTGGAGCAGTTGCGCCACTTCCTTCCTTAAGGCGACACATTCCTCGGTGTTACGTCCTCTGTCTTGATGGAAATCGCACCACTTGTCGGCGAACATCTTGTTAATGGGATTATCTAGCTTCTAGGGCCACCTAACAACGTCGCCTAATTTGGTCATGGATTTCACCACGCCGATGGCGCCAACGATGAACGAGTGGTGGTGCAAGGGCGGATAGGTCCCCCAATCACGCTATTAGTCATAGTTGTTATCATGGATGTTGTTGACGTTGCAGTTTTCCAGATTCTGACGAGGATAAGGCTTGTAATGTGTTTCACCTTTGTTGATGCGTTTGTTGATTCGTGTTGGCTTCTGCGACACTTCTTGTGTGAAATCATCATCTTTTAGGCGAATGTAAGCCATAGCCTTGGCTTGGACATCTTCGAAGGTCATACATGGATATTTAGTCGGATCGCAATATACCTCTAATTTCTCGTATAACCCTCTTCGAAACGCCTTTATGGCGGTGGAGGTGTTGCATCGAGGTATAGACACCTCTTCGTTGAACTTGTTGAGGCATTTCCTTAGCGTTTCCCCTAAACTTTGGGTAATGCGATAAAATTCATTAGACTGTTTTTGAAGTTGTCGACTGCTCGCAAATTAAGTCTTGAACAGATTGATTAGCCCCGCGAAGGAAAAGATGCTCTTGTTAGGCTGGTGCATGAACCATGTCAAGGCAAAGCCCTTCAGGGTGGCTCGGAACCACTTGCACATAACGGCTTCCTTTAGATGCTTAGGCACTACGTTTGTCATCAACTTCTGCTTGTATAACAAAATGTGTTCGTCGAGATCGGATTTGCCATCGTACGAAGGCATGTCAGGGACTGTGTACTTTTTGGGAATCTCGATGTGAGCGATGACATCGGTGAAGGGTGAGTCAGTGTAACAATCGCCGTTTTCCCCTTGATGGGTATGGGAACCCTGGTATCCGAGCGAATCTCTCGTCCAAAATTTTGAGCTTTTCGTGCCACTTTCTCTCTATGAGGTTGTCGAATGACTCCATTGGAAGGGCTCCATTGAATCGGTTGCTCCTTGCTCATTAGTGAATCGAACGTGCACCGTCATTGGCTGATGGCGAGGGCCCTCTACTCCCACAGATGGCATCACGAGTGGGGTAGAGAAAGACGGTTTAACGGCGACGGACTCTAGGTCTAGACGCTAGACGATATTGTTGTCGCGGATGTACTAAACCTTGATTAGGATGTTGGTGGCGACATGGTCACTTTCTAAGAACGCAATGTTTTATTCTCCTTTAGCACCTCTTGGAGCCTTGCTTCTGACTGAGCTCTCTGGGCGACGAGTGATTCCTCCAGAGTTTTCATCTTCTCACAAAGTCCTGCCATGTCGGTGGCGTGTGGATCACCCAATCCGCTTGACCGGGTTGATCGTTTGGTGGTGGTGTCGTGTCGTTAGGGACGACGACGTTTTCATATCAAATATCGTTGTTGGTAGGTTTTTCGGTGGACATGATGGTTTCAAGGTTGTAGTGTTTGATGGAAAAAAAAGTGTAATCTTTTTGACTCTCTGCGTGGGCACCAATTGTTTTGGGAGGATTTAGTACTAAGACGTGATCCGCGTTGATTGTGGAGCATAGGGGCAAAGATTACACGTTTAGAGAGAAAAGCAAGCTTCTTTTGAGAATGATTGTATATTGAGTACTTGAATATTGATGTGTCTTACAAAAGTTGGATACCCCCTTATATAAGAGCCCATTGTCAATCATAATGGATATAAAACTACCATAAATACAAGATAAGATATTGCTTGGAACTTAAGTAAGATAATATAAACTAGGTATATATATTTCCTTGTATAAGATATATAATCTTATATTTTCTAATTGGAATATTTCCTTACGTAGGAGCTCGAGGGGCCCTTACATATTTGCAATCAGTGGCGAATCCAGAAATTCTCGAGGGGGGGGGGGGGGGAGGGGGAGGGGGCTTACTTAACAACATTACTATAATTAGCTTAGTTCTTGTGCCATGCACAGGGCGGCAGGGCCTGAGTAAAATTAATATTAATATTTTTGTAATTATTAAAAACATATCAATTTCACATTTTTAAACAAATGATTTTTTTATCTAATTAGTGATAATATGAATAAAATTAAGATAAATATGATAATATTTCAAAATCTCTACTAATAATCAATTAATAATGAACAATGTAATTTCGTACATACATAATATATTTAATCATGCCATATACCTAGAAATAAATGAATTAAAATAAAATTTAATGGAAAATTAAAAGAGAATATTTGAAAAATACTTAATATATTCTATCTAATATGGAAACCGGGATCAAATGTGAACAATCTATATGTTGAAAAGTAATTTAAAATCATATCTAAAATATTGTATATAATAATAATAATAGAAATAAAAAATTAGTGATGTGGCACAATGTGGAGTAGACATGTGAAAATAAATGATATAGTGCAATGTCAAAACGAAAAGGTCTTAGTTAGGTTTTACTTTAGTATTATATAGTAGATTATACATCAAGGCTCAAACCAATATTTAAATGGATAACCATGTAAATTTAGAAATAGGTGTGACAAATTATTTAAAAGATATGATATACATAGTCCATTAATCTATTTAAATTAATTTTGAAATAATGTTGTTCTACAAACAATAAATATCTAGTTAAGTTTTTTGAGATATTTGAATCATATTAATTAAAGCAACAGTTAAAATCTTCTAATATATCATTTAGATGAGATATTTATGATTAGACTGAATTTATATCTAGAAAAAAAAATCAAAATAACAAAATGAATTTTGATTTAGATATTGTGTTGCAAATAAATATTAATTAGAAAAATACATGAATTGATATGGATTTTAGTTTATTTGGGAATTATTCGCTGTAGATATTATGTTTCTTAATCTTTGATTTTATCACATATGTCTTATTTACTCTATTTTTTTTTACAAAAAGTCACTATAACCAAATCTTTTGACATATCATACAGATTGGGTAAAATAAAAATAATTTAGTAGTGTCAAAAATTATTGTGGTGTATTAAGAACCGTAAGCAAAAATGAATAATTACAAAATTGAAAGAAAAAATCAATAATAAATCTGATATCCTAAATCAGTTTTAGATATTATATTTTCAATCTCATATCGAATATCTTTTAAATATTTTTTTCTAGAAAATAGTTATAACTTATAACCAAAACTCATGATTTTCGATTTTTTACAACTTTTATTTATTTTACAATCATATATCCACAAATATGTAGCAATTAGTTACCCTGATGCTTACTAATTCTGAGTTGATTAGTGTTGTGGAAGTTTTGATTTGTTATCATTTGTGATTAGTTTGTAATTTTAATTTGTAATTGGTTTGTACTCTTTGTGAATGATTTGTTTTTACATTAGGAAAATACCAGTGCTAGATTTAGGATAAAAATATTTGATACATAACTAATTTTATTTTAAAAAGATAAAAAGGATAAAATGAGATGTGACAGTTTTAATAAGAGAGTGTCATGTGGCGTAATTAAGTTCTAGTTTAGTATATATATATAGCTGATTAATCTACTATATATCTAAATGTATAAAGAGGCAAAACTAAAAGGCACGAAAGAGACAATATGTGCTCACAAATTTAGTTGTATACTCTCTCCAAAAAATATGAGGTTTTGGTGGTCTGACACGATAAATGATATGATTTATAATCATAATATACTATATGAAACCATAACACTATATTTAAAAGATAATACCGTGATAAAAAAAAAAACTATCTAAAATATACAAAAAGATCTTGTTGATTATATATAATATTCTCATAATCTTTTCTTTCTTAATAAACAAAAAATCTTACTTGTTCTTTAAGCTTTATGGTTGTTGATAAACTATCGAAAAACATAAAAAAAGATCTTGCTTGTATTTAAATAATTGTTTAGTAGATTTATGAAATATTCTTCTAATCGTTTCTTTCCTAATAAACAAAAAGATCATGCTTGTTGGTTAAGCTTTATGGTTGTTGATCTTGTACCCAATTTGTGAACTTTTTCTACGAATCTTAATCAGTTTTCTAAACCTTACAATATATAGCACTCTACATCTATAACACCGTATGATAATTTTTACGAAGGAGTACATGAGATCGCTAATCAAAGGGAGCAACCTTGTGCTAATAGGTTGTAGTGTGTGTTGGGAAGCTTGCAATACCTGGATCAAACTAATTTAGATTGTAGTCTATTATTACTATGATTAATCAAAGGGAGCAACATTGTACTAACTCTTGTGATATTTCCTTCTCCTATGCACCACACAACAAAATATATCAAATACTAAATCTTGACGAAAATAAAGAGAGTTTTCATAGGAACTGCCGAGTATATTTTGTTAAAGAGCAACATAAACATAAACTCAAATGGAGTTCCGTATATTTTGTTGAAGCAATGCAGATATTCAGTCTAATATTTTGTTTTTTGATTTGTAATATTCCTAATTATCTAATTTGTAATTTTTCTAATTGCCTAATTGATTTGTAATCTTTTCAATTGTTTTTTATTTAAATAAGGACAGATTAATTGTAGATTTAGTATAGAAATCTGTAATTTATAAGTTTGTAATCTTTCCAATTGATTTGTATCTAAATAAGGAAAGATTAGTTTTGTGTTTCATATAGAAATCTTTAATATATAAGTTAATTTATTAAAAAAATAAAAAATAGAGAAAATGACAAATGGCAAAATTAAATGAAAGTGCCATGTGGCGTAATTTTATTCTACTTTAGTAGATATATAGTATATTGATAGGTTTTTCAACACCAAATTAATTGATATTAATATCGCTCTCACATATTCGAGTTTTTTAGCTCGATCGACCCATTTTGACATTACTATCAATATTTTGGTTGTACATCATTTGAATGCACAAACAGTATATTCTGAAAGGCACAACAATATATTCTGAAATGCACATAAAGTATAATTCAATGTGAAATTCACATCCAAAATGCAAAAGAGCTCATCATGTCATTTTCAAATGTATATACAATTATGTTCAAATACACATCCAATTCAAATACACATCTAGTATAAATCAAATGCACATATAGGGTTTGTTCGGTGTGTATTTTTAGGGGCTGAAATGGGCTTAATCGGATGGGACTTTCTGAAGGGGTTGAAGCGGCCGACGATAGTGCGTTCGGTATCAACGCTTATCTCCGGGCTGAAGGTGGCTTCTCATGGATGATTTTTTTCCAAAATTCACGAGCCTCATCACCACGCTTTTAGGGTCTTATCCTTCATTAGTATTTGGAGCTTCCAAGAATTCCCGACATCCCACAGAAGAATCGCGATTCTCCTCCTCACAAGTTCTCTTCTTCCTCCATCGTCTTCTTTCTCGTCCTCCTCGATCTCTTCTTCCTCCATTGTCTTGTTGCTCCTCACAGCTTCTCCTCCTCCTCCATATTCTTCTTCCTTCTCATAGGTCATCCTCCTACTTTATTTCCATTTTGCCTTTCATCATCTTTGCGATTGTGTTTTTTAGGATTTTTTTTAATTTAGGGTTGAAAGAGGCATTTGTAGGTTGTCCATTTGGGGGATTATAGTTTTGGAAGTTAAGCAAGTCTGAAACCCTAGAAGTTTGAACTTTTGATCTCTAACTTTTTCGACTGAAACTCTAGAAATTTCTACTGCTGAATCAATCCTTCAATAAACCCTAATTTTTTCTTTTGTTTGTGCGTTTCAGAGGACGAAGACAAGGGAAGACCTAAGGATCAACCCAGTTTGGCTATTTCGGTAGGCTATACTCATTAACACACCACCATTTTCACTTCTATTTTTTTGCCTTCAATTTGTGCTGGAAATTGGTGTTGTTGGCCTTGGCTTGGTGTTTTTTTTGTCACGCTTTCTGTTTTTTTAACCTCAGTTTGTGCTATATTGAACTAAAAAATTTGAACTTTTGCCTTCTGTCTTACATAGTTGCCAGCTTACTTTTGTTTGGTTCTTTTTTTGAACCTCAACTGGTTCTTCATGGTCTGGTGTATTCTTCATTATATGGATTTCTCACTTTGGTTTGAGCTTGGTAATTGTATTTGATAGAAATTGTGATGCTTATTGTACTTGATATATGCTTCTAATGGTGTATGCTTAACTAGATTGATATATTGTTTGTGTAAAATTTTGACTGGATTACTAATAACGGTATATGTAAGATTTGTTCTGTGTCTATTGTAATATATATTATGGTGTCAACTTGTTTGTTTCACATTACAAATAATAGGAATTTGTTATGAAGTTCATTTCTATGTTCGATTACTGTGTTGTATGTTGTTGTTGATGTTATTGTGTTTTGCTTAATGTTCTTTAAGGTGGTTTTGTTTAGAGGAAAACATAGCTTCTTCTTCTTGACTATTTCAATTCCAAATGTTAGTAAAACATGCCGATCTTTCTTTCCTTTTAGGGGGTGAATAAAATAGGTTGTATGCATGAATAAAATAGAATGAGATTACTTTAGGCCTATATATCATGGACTATTTCATATATCTAACGTATCCATAAATAAAACTCATCATGTCAACACAAAACTCCTAGCTTGTCTCTTTTATTTCTAATATATTATTTGCATTCGATTTCATATATACTTAATGGAAAACTGTGGATTTCTTCATGAGGGAAATCATGTACAAGCCCTTCAAAAAAATGTGATTTCATATACTAACTTGAGCCATATATCATGTGATGACCAACATCCCGCGATGACTATGAGGGACGTCGAGGATATGATTTGAGTGCCCACACAAGGTCCTTTAGGCTCAAGCCAAGAAGATCAAGGAGGAAACGACCAAACTCATCTCACGCTTGGCCGCCACCATAGACCAGCCTCGGGAGCAAAGGCTAGTCACCCTACTCGCCCAAGGAGAAGGCAAGACTTCTAGCAAGGGTGCACGGGTTGTGCACATGGTTCCGTAAAAAATTACATAGCTGCACGGATCGTGCACTCAAGTGCACGGCCGTGGAGTTCACCAATGCTCGTGATGCCCTTTTACAAAGAAGGATGCACAGTCCATGCACTCCAGTGCACGACCGTGCGGTTTTGTGCTGCTCGCGGCACAATTTACAACAGTGGGCACACGGGTCATGCACTCTAGTGCACGCCCATGCGATTCAGTATTTTCCGAAAAATCCTTGAACTTAAGATCTAGATTAGTTTGTTCTTCGTTCAAACCCTAGAATTCCCCACCCACTGTCACCGAACTCCACGGTGCCCACCACCCACACCATCACAAACCTACATCACCCTTACGTCACCCCCCTTCAAAATCCCACCTCCCATATTTCCCTTCTTCCTTCACGTCACCATCACCATCACCACAGTTTGCGACTTGCGAAATTACCATATGACCCCCCACAGCCGTCGCACCCTCACAATCACTTTTCCAAAATTCCATCCTTCCCCCTCCTACTTTAGGTAACCCTAACTTTTTACACTTAATTTCTAGAATTGCATATTAGTTCGAGTTTTTGTTAATTCTTCTTGTTGAATTGTTCAATTGCTTTACACTATTTGCTTGAATTATTCTAGTTGTTAGTTGCACTACTTTCTTGCATTCGCTTCCTTTGCATCTCTAGTATTAAAAAACGAGTCAGTTACAAAGTGAGTCAAGACTTCCACACTACAAAAAAAAAAAAGTCAGCTACAAAGTGAGCCAAGACTTTCATATTCAAAAAAAATTACAATAGTGGTAGAGATTGATAATTCTTCAACTCTCTTGTTTGTTGCAATTAGTTGTGCTTTCTTCCATGCTAGTTATATTTCTACTTTTAGTTAGTGAAGTTCAGTGCATTTTTTCAATTAGAAGGCTTAACATTTGCATGTTCTTGTTCTTTTTGCAATTCTATTGCCCATTGGTAAGCTTTTAGAATTGCCTTAGAGCCTTCTTATTTGCTGAATTGGACATTTGTGCTTGCTTTCCAAGGTTTGCCCCTTTCATTGGTTTCTTGTTCCTGTACTTCGTACTGCTTCTTTTCCTTGATTTGTGTCTAGGTATCATGTCTAAGGACAAGTTAACTATCAAGGATACTTCAGACCCTAGTGACGACCTTTAGGGATGGCAATGGGTCGGGTGATGGACGGGTGAACCACATCTATCATCTGACCCGATTTTTAAAACCGGTCATCTGACCCGACCCGCAACCAAGAATTAGACCACCCGAATCTGACCCACCCGATCACCCGTCGGGTGGATCGAGTGAATTTTCGGGTAAACTTTATCGTTATAATTTTTTATAATAAATTTGTCTAAGAATCAATTAAAAAATGGGGAAGCTAAAATGAAGACGTCTTATACAGTCTTCCAAATACAACCAAAAGAAAACTATAATACAAGTCTAGAGTCGCATTCAAGATTCAAGACAACCTTGAAATTAAGTTAACAACGCAATCATAAAACAATTCTTCTACTTCACCAATCTTCATCCACAATTCATAACTCCTTAGTCCTTGGAAAATCAAATCCTACCATACAAAAAATAAGGGATGTTATTAATTCAAATGGAAGTAAATTATATGACATAGAAAGTAAATAAAACAACTATTGCCTATTACATTGACAACTTCACTCTCAGCAATTTCTTCGCTTTATCATCCACACAAATACCCCATGATCTTTCATGTTTTGGATGAAAAGATGCATCAGTAGGAAAAACATAAAAAGCCATACATGCTTAAGATACATACATTTCCATAAAATTGATAAGTTCATGATCACTAGGCTTCATACCCCACTTCGTTCAATAAAAAGGCAAGCACGCTTCAGTTCTATTCTAGAGGAAACATACTCTGTAACCTGCAAAATCCGAAGTTTGAATTATAAAACTGAAATTTGGGGAGTTGGCTTTAAGAACCTTATACAACACTAGAAAGGTGAAATACAAAACAATAGAAAAAAAACATCTACAATTATTACAATTTTGTAGTACATAGACTAGTCAATCTCATAGCAAAACTAGAGGAGCCAGTGCATTCGGTACCCCACTTTCGTAGAAGTGCATTCGGTAGCAATGACTTCCCAACATTTGATCTGCCTAGAGTTAGAAACCAATTTAGTGCATATATATAATGCTTAGATTCATAACGAACAAGCATATATATACAGACCTGCAAATTATTGATGACAAGAAGATTTATCTTCTCGATTTTGACCGCTACCCCTTAGAATCAAATTTTTTCCTGCTTTTACAAAAAAAAAAATGAAAATCAGTCAAATGCAATGAAAACGGAAACTAGGCAGCAAGGTAAACTTTATGTGACAAAAGCCAAGTAGTGGTAATCATAATCTTTGAAATTGGAATTGATCATATTTCAGCATACTTAAAACACTGAAAGCTATTTCATCATGAGGGATATATATCATAATCATGAAATACTCGGTGGTACTAAAAAAACTAATACTTGAAGCTTTTACAAGTAAAAGAAACTAATTCCTGAATAATTTATATACTAATTCCTAAAGCTTTTACAAGGACAAAGTCATTCACATGAATCACATACCGTTTACGGAAAAGATATCTTGAAATACAATTAACAATGAAACAGAACACTTGTATTTGCAAGGGTTTAGCCAAATTTCATGAGCCGTAAGAGTAAACACACTTTATGCACTTTTTTGTTGTTAAAATGGAAATGGTAATTTGGCACAATAATACTTATCAAAGACAAAAAGATGAAGCAGTAACAATGATAAACTGTGTATCTTACCTACTTAAGAGGAGATGCTGCAGGGACTCGAGGAGGGGCGAGCAGGCGCATGGGCGAGTGGGCGAGGGCCGAGGAGCTGAGCCGGTGACGTTTACGACCTCAGAGGAGGAGGCGCTTACGGAGCAGCCATGGCGGTGGAGAAGAACAGTACAGTGGGAGTCTGGGAGATGGTCGATGGGAGAAGCGGAAGTGATGGACAAGAACTGAAGATGCGAGAAGCGGCTGGAGAAGAACTTAAAAGGGAAGGGTCACAATTAGGGTTTGCTTTTATAACAAGAATTATATAGATAAAAAAATAAAATATATAATATATATCGGGTGATAGGGTCAAGTGGTCGGGTTGGGTCGGGTGGATGATAGTGGTCACCCGAATTCGACCTGATCAATCACCCGATCACCCGAAATCCGATTTTCACCCATGTTTTTTTCGGATTTTCATCCGTTTTTCCGGGTCGGTTTACTCGGATGTCTGTCGGGTTTGGGTGAGACTGTCATCCCTAACGACCTTAAGACTTTCATTCAGGGGCATTTCTGCTAGCATGAAGTTTGAGAGACAAATGATCGATATTCTATGAAATCGACAATAAATTTGTCCAACTTGGGGAAAGTATAGGCCAAGAGGGCATTCATTCCACTCCCTATAGTTGCACAATGAGCCACAAGTTCAACTTGGTGGTCCTCAGCACCACGCCCCAAGCACCAGCGCAACATGCAACATTCTACCGCCTCTCCCACCAGTTCCACTCGTGCAGCCTCGCGGCCCGCTTTTCTGGCCAGCCGCCCCCCGCTTTGAGGCCTTTGAAGATTTACCTCACCATGAACCTCAGTCCCCATGGCACTTGGACTTTGATAATTACTATGGTGATCCGAATTCTAATGATGAGATCGCATGCCTTGATAACCAACTCCTCTGCGGTCGCCAAGGTAATGCTCCACGTCGTGATATTAAAGTTAAAATTGAGCCTTTTGCAGGCTTAAGTGACCCGACAACTTACATGGAATGGGAGTACAACACTGGGTATGTGTTGGATCATTGTAACTACCCTGAGCATGAGAGGGTTCAAGTCGTCACTATCCACTTCACCACCTAAGCTCGTGCTTGGTGGCAACACACTTGTGAAGAGCGCGTCCGCCGTTATCAACCCCTTATTGAGACTTGGTTTCATCTCAAGTTTCTCATGAGGAAGCACTACCTTCCTCCGAATTACAAGCAGCTAATGCATAATAAAGTGGCTACTTGCCGCCAGGGCACCCACTCTCCTATTGAGTTCTTTAATGAGCTCGAGGACTTGATGTATAAGGCCGAAATCCACCCTGGCCCTGAAGCCCTTCAAGTTACATTTCTAGGGGGCATTAATTTGGATATCTATGACATTCTAGAGGTCTAGAACATTGAGGATGTTCCCACCATGGTGCACAAGGTAAGTTGATTCACAATCAGTTATAGCGAAAGAATGCTTATGCGAATCAGGGGAGGTATCCCTCTAACTTTTCTCCTTCTTTTTTGTTTTCTCCTGACTCTTCCTTGCATGCTACACCACGAACAGAGAAGCGTCCTCCATTCACCACTCGTGGCCCTCTCTCTGTCGGCACCCAGGTCGCCACCCTGCTGGTACTCTCAATACAAACAGAGCCCGTGACACTCTTTATTCATATGTCAAGGGCGTGGGCACATTGCTCATGATTGCCTCAACTAAAAGAAGGTACTCCTCACATATTATGAAACTTATGACTATGAGGATGAAGACGATGAGGTCCATACCACTTCACCGTCTATGGAGGTTGCTCAAGAGGACCCTACAAATAAAGGCCTCTATATTCCAGACCTTGGTGAGCGTCTCCTCAACCTGGTCACATGTTGTGCACTCACAATCCAGGAGGTTCCTCCTCCTACACAACGAGAGGCCCTTATCTATACTCGTCATAAGATTCAAGGCCCTAACTATAGCGTCATGATTGACGATGACAGCTACTGCAACATCATTGATGAAAAGGTGGTCAATCACCTTAAGTTGAAGTTGAAGCCCCACCCCAACCTTACATGTTACAGTGGTTAAGTGAAGGTCGAGGTAACACTTGGGTTAATAAGCATGTAGATGTAGAGTTTATCATGATATTGTTACTTGTGATGTTAGTTCTATAAAGGCTTGTCATATTATTCTAGGTAGACCTTGGCAATATGGTCTTCATGTCATACATGATGGTTACACTTAATGTTATTCTTTCATTCATCAAGGTAAGAGTGTTACACTTGCTCCTATGACCCTTTAACAAGTTTTGCAGGAACGAGTTGAGAGTGCCCATGCTCGGGCCTTGGAAGCCCGCATCGCTGCCAACTGTTCGTTGGCACCACCAGCTTCCACATCTAGGCAGACAGTCGTTCTTCTTTAATGGAAAGTGTGAGAATCAGGTCCTTCTTGCACGCGTCCGTGATATTACTCAAGCTATTCAGGGAGGACATTCTTGTTTATAAAAATATATTGTGCCTTGAGCGATGTTACGCACTTACCTTGGGCTATTCAAGCCCTTTTGCAGGATTTTATTGATGTGCTCCCGAGGACCTGCCAGATGGACTTCCCTCAATGCGGGGGATCAAGCATCAGATTGATTTCGATCCAGGAGCTTCTCTCCCGAACCGCGCAGCTTATAGAGCCAGTCCGGATGAGACCAAAGAGCTTCAACGGCAAGTCCAATAGTTGATGGACAAAGGTTATGCTCGTGAGAGTCTTAGCCCCTGCGCCGTTCCAATCATTTTGGTGCCTAAGAAGGATGACACGTGGAGAATGTGTGTTGATTGCAGAGCAATCAACCAAATCACAGTTAAGTATCGTCACCCTATTCCTAGACTTGATGATATGTTGGATGAATTGTGTGGTGCTACTCTCTTTTCTAAGATAGATTTAAAGAGTGGTTACGATCAAGTTCGCATGAAGGAGGGTGATGAATGGAAAACTGTATTTAATACTAAGATGGCCTTTACGAGTGGTTAGTGATGCTTTTTGGTCTTACCAATGCCCCTAGCACCTTTATGAACCATGAATCATGTTTTTAGGACCTACTTAGGGCAATTCATTGTTGTCTATTTTGAGGATATTCATGTCTATAGCAAAACTTTAGGTAAGCATGTAGATCATCTTAGGGTTGTTTTGGATTGTCTCCGCAAGGAGAAACTCTATGCTAACCTTAAGAAGTGCATGTTCTGTTCATAATCTACCATTTTCCTTGGTTTTGTTGTTTGCAAGGATGGTATCAAGGTGGATGAAGAAAAGATCAAGGCCATACAAGAGTATCCCGTCCCTAGTACCCCCACAATGGTGCGCTCTTTCCTAAGTCTAGTTGGGTTCTATCGATGTTTTGTGCGCGACTTCAGCTCCATTGCATCCCCGTTGACCGAGCTTACCAGAAGACGATGCCTTTTGTTTGGAAGCAGTCCCATTAGGATGCCTTTTGTGCCCTCAAAGATCGCCTTTGTCGCGCCCCGTTGTTGCAACTTTCGGACTTCACCAAGACATTTGAGGTAGAGTGCGATGCTTCTGGGATTGGGGGTGTCCTCCTCCAAGAGGGGGGCCCAACTGCTTACTTCAGCGAACAACCCGTGCACCATTTGTTGTAGGGTCCATGAAGACAACAATCTTATTTATATCTTTAGCTAGATATTTGTATGATGTACTAACTGGATATTAATTTATTTAGTTATCCTGCCAACCCTGTTATAATGGCCCCTATTGATGGTCAAATTGGGGAGTGTATGCCACTCCCAAGCCGGGTAAGGGAAGCGTTATCCATTTACAGCTCCGATACACAATCCATCGATCTTGAGTAGTGGGTAAGGCATTTATATCAATGTTGATTGTAAGTTAAAAGGCAATTGAACATCATTACAAAGACCAAATCTGTATTTTAATTACATTATTAACTTATGAACAATAGTATAACAAGGTTTGATCACATCATCGATGGGGTCGAAACCTCTCTGAGGGCACAAGACTGACATAGAATTGCTAGGATCTTGAGGGATCATATTTGCACTCTTGAAACGCTTGGTAATAGGTATAAATGAATATGATGACTTTAATCGTGAACTTCAGCAAGAGCTTGTGAATGTGGGTTACTTGGATGGGGTCAACGAAGAACTAGTTCAGCGAGTATGTGGACTAGCGAATTCAAATGTCCAGTTGGCCTACATCGATACAACCTCATTATCAAAGTTGATGCACTGTCAACATTAGTAGTAGAAGGTTATTCTATGGTTGGGTGGTTACTATTGTCCTTGAGTTGTTTGTTGTATTTTTTATGATCTATTATGTTGCTTAATTCCTCATAAGTTTGATCAAAATTTGACGAATACTACGATATGTGTTGTGTAGAGATATCACCCCCAGAACTTTAGGTGATAATTTTGCTTTTGTATTTTGTGCACTGCATGCCATTATGCTTTTAGGTGTGATTTGGGTAGTTGTTTAGGGTAAGTTAAGTTGATATCTTATGTAGGATGATATTTGAATATATTTTGCACAATTGCTATGGACAATGATATAATGCAGATATTTGGTACGATATGTGTTGTGTATAAGAAATGCATGGTATATTACTCTTGTGTTTGAATAGGTATTGTCTTCTACTATGCAAGTTTAGGGCTTAGGAGGTTGTAAATCATGGCCTGATACAACATAGGGACCAATTAATACATATCGAAGGCGCAATTGAGAAGGTCATATCCCCTACCATAGCCTTTGCCAGTCATTGCTGCTCTTGTGCCGTTTTTGTAAAGATCTGGAGACATTGCACATGTTTGAGGAAAATCATATTTTCTTTCTAAGCAAGTGTGTTCTCTCCTTAAAACCTTTTATGTTTAAGTTATTGAACCTTATATTGATTCTTAAATGAAATTATGTGAACTATTTCCCTATCAAGTGACCTGTTATGCTCTACTTCTCATACTTCATGATAATGACTACATGAATTATCGTGTGCTTCTTGTTTTCCTACACATGGATATAGGAACACTTACCTTCAAAGCTATCATATGTGTTGCTAATGACTCAAATTTTGAAAGAAAATAACCTTATATTTAAGTTATCGAACCTTATATTGATTCTTAAATGAAATTATGTGAACTATTTCCTTATCCAGTGACCTGCTATGCTCTACTTCTCACACTTCATGATAATGACTACATGAAGTATCATGTGCTTCGTGTTTTCCTACACATGGATCTAGGAACACTTACCTTCAAAGCTATCATCTGTGTTGCTAATGACTCGAACTTTTGATAGAAAAGAACTCTTGAACCAACCCAAAACGATTGAACCCTACACCGTTACAATTAAGGAAACCGCAAGTAATGGTTCTTCTTGTTTTTTATGTAAGTTCAACAAACCCGGTTCCAAGTGTTCAAGTTCTCGGGATCATATTCTAAATGATTTTAAGGGCTCGAAAAAATTGAGCAATAATGAAGATAAAACCTCACACGAACCTTGAAATTATGACATGTCCTCTCATGAAATCTGAACCTACATAATTTACATTCACATCCTTTGATCAAAGGGTGTGGAAGTAAATATTGCTTATAAATAGAAAACCCGAAGACTAAGTCAAACAATGAAAAACTATATATGATTTGAGATTCATTCATCTGTTGGTATGAAGCTGATTTTAGGTTTGGATCGAGTAAGTTGTTTCAGATAAGAGGTCTAGGTTGTGGTCGTGTGATTCTTGTTGGCTTCTAGAGACGAAGCACCACCCAAGAGTTCAATCGCACCTCCAGAAAGTGTCTTGTTGATTTGCTTCCCGGTTGCGCAACGCCGTGTTGGTATCTTCTAACATGTGTTCGCGCCTTACTCATCCCTCTGCCTATTCCTCTAGCTCTCCTTTCGGTTTTGTTTGTTTTTCTTTGACTAGTGGTTGTAATTTTATTCTCTCATGTCAGTTGTTTGGACTGCCGGATTTTAGGTCTCTATTTAAGATGCATATAAAATAATACAAATTTTAATAAATTGTAAATTGATGTACAAACTATACATGTATTTACCAATAATAGTATGGGATTGTTTTCCGATGAAAATTCCCGCAAGTTTGATGACGTGACACCGGAAAAAATCTGAGTAAGTGAAATAGTAATATATGTTTTAATACAAAAAACAATGGAAAATCCAACAAAAATATAGTAGTAAGAGACTTTTAATAATTTTCTTCATTTTTATGTCTATTGTTATATTAATTTTTTACTTTTATTGGGGTTTTTCATTATTTTTTAATTAAAATATGTATTATTAATTAAATTGTCGTCTAATCAACTTTTCCCGATGTCTTTTCATCCAACTCATCGGAAATTTTGACTGAAAAGCAATCTCGTACTATTTTTGATAAATATATGTATACTTTGTACATCAATTTATAATTTATTAAATTAATATTATCTTTTGTTCATCTCTTATAATTGATATTAGGAAAATTTCTGTTGGTGCCTCTAAGTTTGGGGTTATTCTTGTTGGTGTTCAATGATTAATTTTTTCATGTTGGTGCCCATGGTTTTGTGTTGTGTTTGCTTTTTAATCAAGTTTTTCCATATTCGTACTCTTTTAGTCGAATTGATCAAATTCAAGTCCACCATTGTGTCTATCACCCTCAAAATAACAGGGTTTGACTCCTAAAACACCCAAATCCATATCCGAACCATCTCGATTTGAATTCTGAAACAACAACTCATTTTCGACCTTAGGAATTCAAATCAAGATAGTTCAGATATGGATTTGAGTGTTTTAGAAGTTGAATCTTATTTATTTAAAGACGATGAACACAATGGTATGCTTAGATTTGATCAATTCAAACTAGAAGAGTACGAATATGAAAAAACTTGATTACGAAGGAAATAGACACAAAATCTTAGAAGCACCAACCGAAAAAACAAAAATGATAAGACACAAACAAAAATAACCCAAAATTCAGGAGCACCAACAGAAATTTCCCTAAACATTATTTAAAGTCATTTAGCATAGTAAGAAGATAAGGATGACTCCCTAGCCTCCTCAGAAGTACGCGTAACCACGCTCCCCTCTCTGCTCCCAATTTCCCCTTTCCCAAACCCAAAAGCCAGAGAACAAAAAAAACCCTAATCTCATAGTCGCTTCCCCTAATCTCCAAATCCAAGCTCTGGTAGCAGTTTATGCTCTATTCCTAATAAATCCCAAGCCTCTCAAGATCCTCAAGATCGCAAAATCTTGGCTTTTACATGAAAGAAGCAACCATAGATCTAAAAAGGACAAAGAAACATCCATCTCCCCCATGTAACTTGAAGCCGACAAAGATGGCTATGGCTAAGCTGGAGAACCTCGATCCAACAAAAGGAGACGAAAAGGAGGAAGAACATAAGGAAGGAAGGAATCGTCTCCCCAAAATATGAGTTGACCGGCCTCTTCATGGCTATTCTCGAGGAAGTAGAAAGGCTCTGGTTGTGGTACATGCTAAGAGTTACTCTCCCCATGCACAGTGAGCAGAGCAGAAAGACTAGGAAGCAGATCCACCCCTACCCCAACTATGGAACCAAGCACACAAAAGAAACCTTCAATCTGATGTAGACCACGACAAGACCAAAAAACAAGTTTTTTCTATCCTTAAAATTAAAGTTCATATATATTTTTGTTTCAAATATTGTTTGAAAATCATCCTATAAATATAAATCCTCTAACATGTATCCTAGCACAACACAAGAACAATTCTCACTAAAATCTGGACTAGTGTTGATAGAGCGATTAAGTGCAACAATATCTTATCTTTCTGGATTTCAATGGATCTGGGGAATTTTTGTTGTTGAGGCAGTTTGTTCCAAACCAAAGCAAAACAATAACACAACTCCTACATCCAACAACAACCAAACCCACACTAGGCTCATTCCCACTAAAGAGCAAAATTCAAATGTCATGGCTGAACAAGCCGAAAGTGACATTGCTCTTGAAGCTAACCACCAAACTCAGAAAATAGGGAAAAAAACAAGAAAAGGGCAAAGCGATGTTGAAGATTGATCCTTCAATATACTTGTCCAAACTCTCAAAGTACGAGACAACATCAACAACTCAAAAACACCTCCTTCTTTGGTTTTGTTATGGGCAACCCCATTGAATTCAACGAAATTTAAATAAAGCTCGAGAATGAGTGGCGTTCTATCAAGGGGGAATTGGAGATCTTTGACAGAAAAAATCAATGGATTGAAATCCGATTCTATAACCCTCTTGACCAAGCCAACATCTGGGAGGGCTGACCATACAACCTATTTGGACAACTGCTTGTCCTCAAACCCTGGAAACAATTTTTCAACCCATTCACTGAACCAATGTCCAACCTGGATACTTGAATTAGAATCCCTCAACTGTCAGCTTAATACATAAACACTGAAGCCATACAAATTATCTTAGAAGGCAATGGCTTGGGCACTTTGATCAAACTTGATCATGTATCTAAGAAACAATGGGACAAGTTCAACATAATATGTGTAAACATTGACCTTGAGAATCTTATCAACACCTCAGTTCTTATTCCTAATAAGGAAGAGGTATACACGGCTTACAATGTATGGTTTGAAGACTTTCCAGAGGGTTGTGGGAACTATGGGGATAGAAGACACACCTTTACCAACTGTCCTCTAAAAAATCACACTCCAAAAAAGATTAAGATAAAATTTAGTAGAACCTTTCAAAACCACATTCCTTGCCCAAATGATACCACAACTCAAGAAAGCTTGGAAGCAGACCAATGGGAAACAAAGGGGAAGGGTAAAAAAAACCCTAAACACACCACCTCCTAATCATACCATGGGGTCAAACCATATATGGATCTTAATGGTGAGGTCAACATAGTCTACAAATCTGATGCTTCAGCATCACCAATCTCTAAAGCCAGCTCCATTAACATCCCTCTATCAGCTAACTCTAACAATCAAACTAGCTAGGAAAAAGAACCCAACCCAAAGACTGGTGCTGCACAAGAAACCACAACCAAACCCACCACCCAATCAACCATCATATATCTCAGCAAACTTGGCAGCAACTCCACAAAATGTGAAGCCAAAATACAACCATCTGCAACCAAACCCGCACACCATCTCCTTGTCCCAAATCAGAAACCTACACACATTCCACAACCGTCCATACCACCTGCCACCACACACAACCCCCATAATGATGAAGCCAAAAAAGGAAGAGCAATATAATCCCATCAACATAACCCTCTCTGAACTGGAGCAAGTAGAGTTTGAAAAAAAACTACATTTCAAGCAGATAATGGAAGAGCAAGATGACCTCCTCGATGAAGAGGAAACCCTAGAGAATCTCACTGAAGAACAAATGCAAAATCTCCTCAAAATTGAAGAGGAGATGGCAGAGCTCATTCAAGACACCAAATCTGGTGACTCTTACCACTCTATCCATACCAATTCAGTGGCCAACTTGCTTGAAGACATGGACGTGCACTCTAAAGGAATGTCAACCTTTGGTTCTAGTAAGAGAAGGGCCATAGGTGGAGATGATGACACAACCTCTTCCACCCTGAAGGGGAACAAAAAACTCAAGATTTAATGTATCCAAATAGGATTGTCCCTAGAATTCTTGCATCCTTTCTTAGCAGCCCTGACATCCATTCATGGGAAATGTCCCCCAACCACTATCAACAAACCACCCAGAACATGACCAGTGTGACAACTTGTAAGAATTCTGAGAACAATCCCAGCAACAAAGTATTATCCATATCTACTACTTCTAATCTAAATTCTAGTATGAGGCTTGGTAATCTTTCCAATGCCTATCCAGAATGTAATGCCTTTATGGTCTATCCATCAGAAATAAAGAACAATAATTCTGCTTACTTGTATGTTCTCTTACTATCTATAAAGTTTTCAAACTATCATAAACCGATAACTATGTTCTCTTACTCTCTAGAGAATAGACATTAACCTATTCTACATGAAAATAACAACAAAGATTAAAAACAAAAACTTACTCATAAGAATAATAAACAACAAAACTGTACACGACTAAATTATCCTTGCTTGCTAAATAAACACCAAATCGTCATCAAAAGAGTCCTAGTACATCCCGTGAAATTATGTATGCAAAATCACTTTAAATCTTATATGAACTCCTTAATGCTACTACTACTTTGGATGCAGTATCTAAAAGGAAGCATGTGGGTAACCAAATGCTACTCATCAAGAACAACAACAATGGCTAGTAATATCAAGGAGCAACTGACAAAGGCCGATCATCACAACATGAAGAAACAAAGGCCCAACACTGTGACTAGAAGGCAACAATCAATGGAACAAACAAGATATCAAGGCATGAAGAATAAACAATAGGCCTAAGACACAATTATCACGAAACAGCAGCAACACAAGAATACAAGACAAACTAATAGCAACATACTTATGCATATTGCTTCTTGTAATAGTTTCCTTAAAAACAGTATCTACTCTAAACAAAAATCAGCTAATAAACAACCTACCAAATTTGCAGAACTAAATACATAACTAAGGAAAAAACATAGCACATGGATCAATAAACAAAATGCATAAACTACGAATTAATGATCGAGCATTAACATTACAATATAGTACAAACTACTTCATGAACAAAACATGGAATTGTATCCTATCCGACCGATCACAAGATAACTATCAAATTGCAACATTTATGTGCTATTACCTCCAAGCAATTGTCATAGTAAAGGAATGGAAATGGACTAATGAAGCTCATGAATTGCTTCAGATCTCAAAATATACTACATGTAAATTACACTAGTACCTCTCAAGAACATATTCATAGCCCATGAAATATTTCACTCCTTCCGAACTAAAAAAGGCAAGGAAGGATGGGTTGCTCCAAAGCTAGATATGGAGAAAGCCTATGATAGAGTTGATTGGGAGTTCATGCTACAAACTCTTGAAAAAATCGGATTCTGCCACAAATTTATAAACTGGATCAGGAATGCATCCAAACGGTATCATTCTCAGTTCTCGTAAATAATGGACCAACTAAACAATTCTTTCCTAAAAGGGGACTAAGACAATGAGACCCTCTATCCCCTTTTTTATTTATTATAGGGGCATTAATCCTATCTCGTTAACTACAGAGAGCAACTTCGGATGCTATTCATCCATTAGGTATTAAAATTAACAGACAAAGCACCAAAATTCCATTCCTAGTATTTGCGGATGTTATCATCATATTCGCAAAATCATTGATGACTATTGTGAAATATCGGGTCAACTAGTGAATTTCCACAAATCAGCATTCCAAGTAACAAAAAACACAAATCAGGAAACTAAACTACAAATCCAATAGCTATTTAATGTAGTATCTACAAACGGACTTGAAAATATCTTGGGTGTCCTATCATCAATGAAATAGTAACATGCTCCACTTTTAACCATCTAATCGACAAAACGACGAGTCAACTCACTAAATGAAAGGCAAACACAATGTCTCAAGAGGGAAGGAAAGCATTGATAAAAGCAAATTTGTCGACTCAACCGAACTATATAATGCAAAACTTCACATTGCCAATAAGTATCAAAAAAACTGGATAAAATTAATCGACAATTTTATTGGAATAAAGATAATAAGCATAAACCTCTCATAGGATGGAGTGAATTTTGTAAACCAACAAGTATGGAAGGACTATGAAATTACTATGGAAAATACCAGCTAAACCTAAGAATATATGGGTTAAAATTATTCATGAAAAATACCTCAAAACAACCCCAATTCTAGAATATGAGAGAAAAAAACACTAATCACTCTTGGCAATTGAGTAATCTTACAAAATTACTGCCAGAATTCAAAGCCGACCTCCAATGGGAAATAGGGGATGGAAAAACAATTAAATTTTGGCAAGACAAGTGGCTACAAAACTTCAATCTACTTAGCCTCGCAAAGGACCCAACAATAATAAACAAATCAGAAACTGTAAATCAATATCTAAACCAAGACAAATCTTGGAAAATAGATGAACTTCACAAATATTTTGATAATGATATAGTTACAACCATACTGAACAAACAAATACCTATTAATGACTTCCAAGATAGACTCTACTGCAAACATAGCAAAAATGGATGGTTTTCAACAAAAAATGCAATGACTATGCTTTATGAAAAAAAGGGATTGTCCGAAACAAATTTAGAATGGATATGGCAACTTGATATCTCTCCAAAAATTAAAAACTTTATATGAAAAGTACAAAAACGAAATACCTACCAAAGGCAAGCTGTATGAAAAACACATTGCAATTCCCCTAGAATGTACTATGTGCAATAAACATTCGAAGACTTAACCCATATTCTTATTAAATGCCCTCACACTAAACAAATTATCATAGTATTGACCCATCTATAGAACAAATACTAGGTAGTCTTCTAACAAATAACAAAACACTAGCACAACTATTAAATGAAATCAAAGACAAAACTAGTATGAAAGACATGGAAACAATAACGATATGCTGGTGGAGCATTATTAAAGAAATCTTAAACAGTTAGGAGAACAGAACAAGGATACTATACCCAATCTCACACAATTCATCAAGAAACAACAACAACATTGGAGAAATGCAAAACTCGACACAACGAAAAACAAAAACCAATAAACCAAACTAGACTAGAAACAAGAAGGAAACGAACAAAGAACAACGTAATTATCAATTCATGAGAACTAGTATTTTAGTATAGAACAGATGCATTCTGGGCCGACTACATGCGCATCTAGTGCAGTGGCTTGGAAGTAAGCTACCTTGACCATCTTCCGAAGTTCTAAATAATCTATTGATCAAACGCTGTAAGAGCGGGCTGCTCTACATTCAGTCACGCCACAGTGGTCCCCGAACTTATTCTAGTTTCGGGACGAAATCTGGCAGCCAATTGCTGGCTCTGAATAACCAGCCTAGCAATAAGCTCAATTCTTCCATAACATAACGGGGCGAGGTTGCGCGCAAGCCAAGTGACGTAAGTGCACTTGAGTACTTCGCGCTACAACCATCTCTTTTTTATAGGTTCTACGGGCCGATGCCTGCTGCTTCATATGAGAGAAAAGATTCATAGATATGCCGGTCATTAGAAGGATTGCAAAACCTTACAAATACCCTAATATTCTTACAGAATTTATAGCCGGACAATTAAAAAATAGGGTATCTTTTCGAAAAGTGATGAAAAAAGCTATTGAACTAACTGAACAGGCTGATACAAAAGGAATTCAAATACAAATTGCATGACGTATCGATGGAAAAGAAATTGCACGTGTCGAAGAGAAGGTAGAGTTCCCCGATAAACCATTCGCGCCAAAATTGATTATTGTGCCTATACAGCTCGAACTATATATGGGGTTTTAGGTATCAAAATTTGGATATTTATAGACGAGGAATAGAATAATAAGCCTTTACTTGTCTTTTCCTTATATCCAAGACGGAACAAAAAAGAAAAATGATCAATTCTAATTCTATAAGGTTGAATAAAAATTAAATTGACCCCCTTTTGACCGAATTGCTATGCTTAGTGTGTGACTCATTGGTTTTTGTTAGGATTAATATAAAATATTAACAAACCATAATATGAACTAATAACTAACTCATCACTTCAAATTATATGGATCCAAGGAACATAAGATGGAGCAAATCACCCATAAATGTGTACAAGCTCTGTTCAGATGAGTCTAAACCCAACCAAGGACTTGCAACATATGGTTACATCATTTCAGACTACCTTGGCCAACCAACTTCTATGGCCAATGTGGCCTTAGGGAATGTCTCCCTAATCCTAACAGAAAACATTTCAATGCACCTCGACATTAGAAATGTGATTCTGATGTGATTCTGAATCCCATCCAAGGTCTTGCCAAGCTTGAGTCCACCCGAGCAAGTGAAGTCGGGCGCGCACACGCATCTAGGGTTGGCAATATCCACTGAGCCATCACTACCATGGGTGAGCTCTTTTGGGCCCCATCTTGAAGACATGCCAAGCTATGAAGATGGGCCAAATTTGAGGCTGAATGGACCACAAGTGCTCGGAGAAGTGACCCAAGCTCCCACAACGTCGAGGCCGGTGCCGACGTCCAAGTAGAAAGGCCGAGGCCAGCAGCGCTTTCTTGGCAATGGAGCTCTCTCATAGTGGAAAGGCTGTATTTGGACATGTTTTAAGTCTTTTATTTCTTTTGAAAGTTAGTTAGTTTATGGTTATTTTGTGGGACATATTTAAGGCATTGTTGGCCTCTTTTGTTGGGTAGATTGAATTGTGAATCAAACACTAGAATAACTTTGTTGTCTTCTCGCTTTGAGAATTTGATCTTTGAATTGAAGGCTTTTGAAGCATTTAGTGAGTCACATCTAAGTGTTCATTTCTTTGCTTTGGTGAGTAACATCCATTGCTTGGTTGATTGAGAGTAGCGAGTCATATCTACAATCGGTTGGCCTCTTCTTGATTCCCTTGGTGAGTTATATTTTAAGGAATTAAGTTGCCTATCCCCAAACTCCAGCCGTGCATCATACATCATTCCTCCACAAAGCTTCCACTTTTGCTCCACCAACACATCAAACACAATCCTAGCCATGACCTTGAGCGAGTGTCTCTTCTTCCTAGTGATTTGGCTCGCTTCACCTTGCTAAAAAAGATCCTTTTCAAGTGCATAGCACATCATTTGGTATCAGAGAGGTTCAAGGTGAAGGGTTCAACATTTGCTCGTCTCCTTCCGATCTTTGCAAGTTCCTTGGCGGCGAAGTGGTGTGTTCTCCTTGTTGTTGGTGCAAGGAAGGCAGAAACACCAAGGTCAACCATCTTGGCCCAAGCCATCAAAATCCCAAGGAGGGCGTGCAAGAGAGAGACCAACGGCGAGGAGAAACCACCGGTCGTGGGCGGCTATCCCAACACCTCGCCTACCAACCGAAAACCCTAACCACCACCCCACTAAGCCTTCCCTCAAACACACGACCCCAGTATCCAACCTGAATTCTTTATTTTAGTTGGTTACTTGGATTAAAAAAAACAGAGCCGTCGGTTAGAAGTCATTACCAAGATTTGCCCCACTTCCAAATCTTTTCCTAGATTTTCTCCAACAAATCCTAACCGCCCCATACACGCCCCACTTTCCCTTAGCCTGCCGTGGCCCACGTCCCACACGCAGCCTCCACAAAATCTTGGCGGTTGAAGGAGATCTCACCCACCTCCTAGGATCTCGGCATTCCTCCCAACCAGAATCTCCACGTCCAACAAATTTCCTCAGTCTCTTTTGACGTCAAACCATACCCAACGACCATGTCCTCTCACGACGGAAATGAAGGCCAACACACATGACCTTCATCCCCCAGGGCTCTCACCGTTGACGATCTCAACGCCGCCATAGCCGCCGCCGTTAGCTCCGTCCGCTTGGAGCTTGTAAATTTGGTGGAAAAGAGGATGGAGAAGCAACTAGAGGTAGCAGGGCATATGATGACTCAAACCGGTCGCTTGAATGATCTTCCTGATGTCGGAACTTCGTGAGTGCGTAGTCCTTTTCCAAGACGGGAACCAACGCCCTACCCTCAAAATGTGGATAGTGAGGAAGAGGAATCAGACGAGAGGCCCATACCGCGACGTCCCTATGTTCAGCCATGGCCTATGGAGGGTTGAAGTCATATTGAAGGTAGACGAAGGCTCTAAGCACCACCCATGCAGCCTCAGAGGGGTGTCATGCACAATGCTCATAATGTGCGATGGCAACCAAGGCAACACATCTTCGGGGAGCCTGATTTTGATGCTCAATTTGGCCGGCATGATTATGAACCACCACCATCGGCTCATGGCATCAAGCTGTCGGTGTCAACCTTCGCCGAAACCGCGGATGTTGAAGCCTACTATGAGTGACTGACTAAGACTGAGGCCGTCTTTGAGTACTACCGTTATAGTGATGCTTATAGGGTGGCCGTAGCTCCAATCTACTTCACTGACTATGCTCATTCATGGTGGCAAGCTCAAAAGGAGGAAAGAGAGCTTCATAGACTTGACCCTATATCCACTTGACAAGATCTTAAAGACGCCATGCACTATCGCTTTGTGCTGGAGAATTATATGGACCAAGTCCAAGGTCGGCTAAAGAGGCTCAAGCAAGGCAACAAGATTCCACTTGAGTACTACAAGGAGTTAAGGCAACTCATTGCTCGTTCAGGCGTGCGTTTCCCGAAAGGTATATTGTTTCCAAATTCTCTAATGGTTTGAATGAAGATATTGGTTCTCTTGTTAGAGCACAAAGGTTTGGAGCCAATCCCGCCATTGAAGAGGTGTTGTATTATGCTAATCAAATGTATGAGAATCTGCAAAGGAAGAAGCCAAGCGGGGGTTCACGCACCTCCACATCCATTTCCTTCCCACAAGAACCCAAGGAGGAGGCTGCCAAAGCCTCACCCACTTTGAAGAATCCAGCCGTGACTCAAGGCAGTACTCAGCCCCGAGACATCAAGTGCTTCAAGTGCCTTGGCCGAGGGCATTTTGCAAGGGATTGCCCTTCCCAAAAGCAAGTACTTCTCAATGCTTATGGGGAGTATGAATCCGAAGATGAGAAAGAGGAGGAGAAACAATGGGAGATGGTGGAAGAGCAGATTGATTGCCATCCTCAAGAGGTGACCGGAGAAGTGTTCTTCGTTAACAAATAGGAGTCCGTAAGCATCAAGCAAGAGCCTCTAGACTATGATGCGACATTTGTGATCAAGAGGAGACCGATTTGCTCAAGGAAGAACTCCTCCAAGATATGTTGAGCATGAGTTACAATCCATGGGTTGATTATGATCAACGTGAGCTAGGGTTCCATCACACTTGTTTCATTGGAGGAAGCCTCATTCCTTTCATTGTCGTGATTGATAGTGGGAGTGATCAAAACATCCTAGCTGAGCATGTTGTTAAGCAATTGTCCATACAAACCAAGCCCCTAGTGCTGGCGGTTGTGGTCGGTTGGATCAATGAAGAACACCGGATTTTGGTGGATAAGGCTGTTGATGTTGTCATACGCCTAGGAGACTACACAGATGTTGTGACTTGCGTGATTATGCCTAGCAAGCATAATGCATTGATTTTGGGCCGGCCATGGCAATTTGATCATAATGTGTTGCATGAAGGGAGGAACAACCGTCATCACTTGATCTGGGATCAAAGGTGGCACGTGTTGAGCCTATGAGTAGTAATGAGTTGAGGAGGGCCAAGGAGATGGCTCATCAAATGATGCAAAGGCTGAAGAAGACGAAGATTGGCCCCAAGTGTAAGATGCCCCACGAGATATGTGCACCGTCAAAATCAGCTAAGAATGCCCTTCTATGCTTTAAAGTTTATTGTCCTCTCATGCCTATATGTATTGTTTATAGTAGGGTGTATTCTTTATGCATGCAACATGTATTGGGAGGGTATTCGGGCATATTCTTTTCATGTTTGGGTATGAAGGATAGGTTACAGATTAAGAATGAGAGTCCCCTCACATTTGTTTTCATGCATAGTGGGCGGGTTGATACACTTAAGCATTGGCTATGAGAGAGTGACTATGTAGGGTGGTTTGAAGGACTAGAGTTCTATGTGTTTACAAGAAGACCTTATGCAGATTCGGAGTCGAATCTTCCTCAAGAAGGGAAGGATGATGTGATTATGAATCCATTCCAAGGTCTTGCCAAGCTTGAGTCCACCCGAGAGCAAGTGACGCTGGGCGCACGCACACAGTTAGGGTTGGCAATTTTCACCGAGCCATCACCACCATGGGCGAGCTCTCTTGGGCCCCATCTTGAAGACATGCCAAGCTATGAAGATGGGCCAAATTTGAGGCTGAATGGACCACAAGTGCTCAGAGAAGTGACCCAAGCTCCCACGGCGTCGAGGCTGGCATCCAAGTAGAAAGGTCGAGGCCAGCGTCGCTTTCTTGGCAATGGAGCTCTCTCATAGTGGAAAGGCTGTATTTGGACATGTTTTAAGTCTTTTATTTCTTTTAAAAGTTAGTTATTTTATGGTTATTTTGTGGGACATATTTAAGGCATTGTTGGCCTCTTTTGTTGGGTAGCTTGGATTTTGAATCAAACACTAGAACAACTTTGTTGTCTTCTCTCTTTGAGAATTTGATCTTTGAATTGAAGGCTTTTGAAGCATTTAGTGAGTCACATCTAATTGTTCATTTCTTTGCTTTGATGAGTAACATCCATTGCTTGGTTGATTGAGAGTAGTGAGTCATATCTACAATCGGTTGGCCTCTTCTTGATTCCCTTGGTGAGTTATATCCTAAGGAATTAAGTTGTCTATCCCCAAACTCCAACCGTGCATCATACATCATTCCTCCACAAAGCTTTCACTTTTGCTCCACCAACACATCAAACATAATCCTAGCCGTGACCTTGAGCGAGTGTCTTTTCTTCCTAGTGATTTGGCTCGCTTCACCTTGCTAAAGAAGATCCTTTTCAAGTGCGTAGCACATCGGATTCAATTAGGGATCTCTGATATTAAGATCGAAGGCGACAACATCTGCCTTATTAATGCCTTAAATGACAAATGAGATTGCCCATGGGATATAGAGCTCGCTGTATAAGATATACTCCTTGACCTGCAACACTTCTCATCGTGTCGTATTTTCCATATCTTTCGGGTACTTTATTTCAAAATTATATCACAGATCAATTTCACCAGATTATGCAGTCATGTCAGATCTTCACTATCTCATCCGGAAGGATGCTCTAGGATGACACACCTCGCGGTAGAGGAGTCTCTAATTCTTTTCCTAATAAAAAAGTAAATAAATTAAGAAGTCATTTAAAAAATGAAAAAGTAAATAAGACTAGGGTTTTGCTTTTGTTAGAAGGACTTGAAGCGTGATAAATGGCTAAAATATCAATTACGGCAAAAATCGTTCAGCCCGGTTCTTCAGTAGCCGGGTTCAGTAATTTACCCACGCGAAGTACGGAAATAGGAACACCAAAAAAATGAAATAAAAACAAAGCAAATTCTAGGGCTTTGTCTTCCCTCCCTCAAACTGATACTTCTACTGCATACTCGAAGCCCTCTCTCTCTCTCTCTCTCTCTCTCTCTCTCTCTCTCTCTCTCTCAATTCTATACCAGAAGAGGAGCTCTCAGATCGGTGAGTTTGTGAGAGAAGAAAATGGGTTACCAACCATATGGAATACAGTCGATGCTCAAAGAAGGCCACAAGCATCTCTCTGGTCTCGATGAAGCCGTTCTCAAGAACATCGATGCCTGCAAGGAGCTCTCCACCATTACTCGCACTTCTCTCGGTCCCAATGGTATAACTCCTCTCAGATCAAACGTTCTCTCATGATTTTCTCTTACCAATATCTATGTTCTGCGTTTCTTACACGATTGCTATTTTCTCGAGCTGGGGTTTTGTTGCTCAAATCAGCCGAACTCGTCGCTGTTGATAACTTTTATATATAGGTCTTGTCGATTGACTGTCTTGAATTAGCGGATTTGAAGAGAGAACATAATATGCTTTGCTTCCCCCCCCCCCTCCCCCCTTTCTACGTGTATATTTCTGCTATCAGGTTTTCTGCTTTTAGCGAGGTGAAGTTGTTAGCTTTATTTTCAGATTTTGGGATGATTCTATTGGATTTAAATAATCACACATCTAATTTACTTGTTATAGATAAAATGCTACAATTATGTTCTTATCTTCTAATCTGCTATTTGTTCAAATTTTCTTGCACTATAGGGATGAACAAGATGGTCATTAATCACTTGGACAAGCTATTTGTGACAAATGATGCTGCAACCATTGTTAATGAGTTGGAGGTGCAGCACCCAGCAGCCAAGATTTTGGTTCTGGCCGGAAAGGCTCAGCAAGAAGAGATCGGAGATGGAGCTAACTTGACGATTTCATTTGCTGGGGAGCTTCTCCAAGGCGCTGAGGAGCTGATAAGGATGGGATTGCACCCAAGTGAAATCATCAGTGGGTACACAAAGGCAATTAATAAGGTATCTGACCTTTGTCATTGGTTTACATACTGTTAACCTCTCTGATATATTTTGACAATATTCCTAACAAGATGAGGTTATTTTCTTTCTAATCACTTTAGACAGTTGAGTTATTAGAGGAGATGGTTGAGAAGGATTCAGATAAAATGGATGTGAGGAACAAGGAAGAGGTAATTACTCGAATGAGAGCAGCTGTTGCTAGTAAGCAATTTGGGCAGGAAGAAAATCTATGCAGGCTTATTGCTGATGTAAGTAATCTTTTCTTAGAAATTTTTACACATGATTATGAATGAAGTGGGTATTAGAACTTATTTGGTTTTAATATTGGTGAAATAGGCATGCATACAAGTCTGTCCCAAGAATCCAGTGAACTTCAACGTGGATAATGTCCGTGTTGCAAAACTTTTGGGTGGAGGTCTCCATAACAGCATGGTAGTTAGGGGCATGGTTCTGCGAAATGATGCTGTTGGAAGTATCAAACATGTGGAAAAAGCCAAGGTAAAGCTTCTTCCTTCTCTGTCTCTTCATAATCATTTTTCACTATTTTTATCATGTTTATGCCTGCATGGTCTTGTTCCCTAGTGAAATGTGTAAGCTTAATTCCTCAAACTCAGCCAATGCTTGTGTAGGTTGCTGTTTTTGTTAATGGAGTAGATACCACTGCCACTGAAACAAAGGGCACTGTTCTGATTCACAGTGCTGAACAGGTAATTGGCTGACTCTCCATTCTTTGTGACTTGTAGTTACGTCTCAACAGACCACAAGTCTGTGCATAAGTGGAATGAAGATGTATTTTTAGTGTTTTAGCACCCATTGAAGTAGTAGAAGAGTGGTTTAAGCTTTATATAATGTATAAAGCATCTACTTTATTTTTGTTCTCTTGATGGATCATTTCAAAATATGCAGCTGGAATCTTATGCAAAAACTGAAGAAGCAAAAGTTGAAGAGCTTATCAAAGCCGTTGCAGAAAGTGGTGCCAAAGTTATTGTCAGCGGTGGATCCATTGGGGAGATGGCACAACACTTCTGTGAGCGTTACAAGTATGTCAATTAGTTCTTTATTCTCAGAAGTTTGAATTTCTATATGTCCTGCCATTTGTAGCTGCATTTATTTAGCTACCATGACCTAGAATTTGTGCACTACTGTGTATGCCTCCTTGTTTGATCCTTCTGCTGTTTACTGAAACCTTTTTTGATCATTGTTCCCAGGCTTATGGTCCTTAAGGTTAGCTCAAAATTTGAATTGCGGAGGTTTTGCCGCACAACTGGGGCAGTTGCCATCGTAAGCAGTTTGACACTTAATACATATCCAAGTGTTTTTATGAGTTTTATTTAGTTTAAGCATATTTTTCCCTCCTTAATATGTTTTTCTGTTCAAATATGCATTTTGGACGACAGTTGAAGCTCAGCCAACCGAACCCTGATGATCTTGGATATGTTGATTCTGTTTCAGTTGAGGAAATTGGTGGTGCCACGGTACAACCTGGATTCTTTACTTTTTCTTATAAGATGGCACATATATATATATTAACATTTGAATATTAATATATGCATTATATCATTTCTCTCTCTGTGTTTAGGCTAAGAATAGAACTACTGTTAATATTTTGTTGCTCTTTCTTTTGTTTTACGTGTAGGTTACAATTGTGAAGAATGAAGAAGGAGGGAACTCTGTCTCTACGGTGGTTTTAAGAGGAAGTACTGATAGTATATTGGATGACCTTGAAAGAGCAGTGGATGATGGTGTTAATACCTACAAGGTAGTACTTGTTGGTTCTGATTGCTTGATGCACTAAAGAAGCTTTGTATGAGTTCAACTTTTCACCAAGATGTTATATCAAGCTTTTGAAGCAAAAAATAACTCACGATAATATTGTCGGTGTTGATTTCTCTGCAGTCAATGTGCAGGGATAGTCGAATAGTACCTGGTGCTGCAGCTACAGAAATTGAGTTAGCTAGAAAACTGAAAGAATTTTCTTTCAAGGAAACAGGGTAAGTGATGACCTTATTTACTTTTTATTGTAGCTCTCTCTCTTGTTTCATAATCCTTGCCAAAAGAGTAATTTGTTATGCACTATGGCATACAATAATATTGATAAAAAACTCGTGTTTCTTTCCTCATCTTCACGTTATAATCTTGAGCTGGCATTAGTCTTTTATTTTTATAATTAAAAAAAAACCTGTGTGTCACTGCTTACTTGCTTAGGCCTTTTACATGTTATTTTGTGCTTGACATTTTCTAGAATTGGTCTTCATTAGTGAGTCTCAGCATGTGCTGTTTGTTAACAATTTGGAATCGTGCATGTCCCTTCTTAATTAAGGAATAGGGTGGTGAAAACTAACTGATAAGTCTTAATAACTTTTAAGTTGTGTCTGAGAAACTAGAAAAAGTTGTCAATGTGCATGTGCTTCTTATATTTTAGAAGTGCTACTATGCTTATATTTCACTTAGAATAGGGTGTATTATTTTTATTATATGGATACTGAATTATCCATCTTCCTGTCTGTTGTGTAGATTGGATCAGTATGCTATTGCTAAATTTGCCGAGTGTTTTGAGATGATCCCAAAAACTCTAGCTGAGAATGCTGGGCTTAATGCCATGGAGATTATATCTTCTCTATATGCTGAACACTCATCTGGTAACACCAAAGTGGGCATCGACTTGGAGGAGGGTGCGTGCAAGGATGCATCGGCTATGGCTGTATGGGACCTCCACATCACTAAGTAAGACGGGTGTTAAGATTCTTTTGTTTTATCAGCCTGATGTTTTATTCAGATATGCATTGTCCTTTTGGCCTTTTATTGAGACTAATAAGGGTATCACTTAATTCAACCATTTACAACTAAGATATGAAAGATTGTAAGGCACTTGTAAAGAATATTAGGATGAAGCTGATGATTAAGAATTAAATATTTATGTCATTAGGATTGTCAAGTGCTGGGAACTTAACCATTTGGAACCTATGCTCCAATGCCACTTAGTTCAACCATTAATTGGATGAAGCGGATGATTAAGAACTCATATGTTTAGGATTGTCAAGTGCTATGTTCCAAATGCCTGTGTTTGAGGCAGGCCTAAAAAATAACTTGTAATGCTAGAACAACAGATGCTTATTATTTGGGTGCTCAGCTTTGGCATGACATATATTTTGTTTTGATACGAAGATATTATCACGGTGCTTATTTTTATACAATGTTGTGGCTTGATCCTCATCCTTATTCACTTTATTTTTTTTTCCAAGGCATTCTCACATATACATGAATTCTGTTTTTGGCCATGTTATGCACACAACAATTTACTTTTAAATGTTGAGGAATTCTGTACTTTATATATGAGGATGATTCTCTGTACAGACATATTTGTGGACCTCTATGCAATATACATGCCATTTGTAACTTGCCTGTTAAATGTTTAGGAATTGGTCCTGTTGGTCTGATTGTTTTTGAAATGGATATGAACTACTATGTTTTCTTCCAAAATAGTAAAGCTGTAGCCTAGTTGACTTGTCTCCTTACCCCCTGTAGGATACTAGCCTGATTTTTATACATGCATTGTTGTGCAGGCTTTTCGCACTCAAGTATGCTTCAGATGCTGCCTGCACAGTTCTTCGAGTTGATCAGGTAATTTGGTTATCAGCTCTAGTCCTGAAGGTTGCTATTTGGCATTTAATTTTTCTATAGTAGATCTAGACCTTCCTTGATCTTAATGTCTCCTGAAAAGATCCTAAACCCTGCCTAACTCTTATTTTCCCCGAAGAAATATTGAACCTTGTATTCGGGTCAATAAATTTGGTCCTGGCTAGGTGACCATATAGTTACCTCTAGCTTTTGTCTTAATTATTAATATATGTAAACCTTTCACAAATTTACAAACACCAATCTTAAGTACCATAAAGAATGTGGTGACAAACATGACCATACTGGCATTAAACTAGTCCTTACATCAGTTACCGTATAGTACATAGAGGCTTCCTATATGCTTGTATAACCACTTCCCATTCAGTCACTGAAATATTTTCACGTTGCTAAAAATATTTGAAGTTTCCACTTGCTATTCTGATAAATATTGGAAGTTTAAGTATAGAAAAATTGTCATTCAGCATTGTTTAACCGCCATCTACCAATTTCTTGGAGTGTCCATTCTTTCGCTCCATTAATTTACTGTTCTTCACCTTCCCTACAGATCATAATGGCAAAACCAGCCGGTGGTCCCAGGAGAGATCAAGCTCCTGCACCGATGGATGAGGATTAAGTGCTGTGCAATACAATCATGTATGATCTCCATTCAAATTCACCATCTGCCTGTTCTTCTGTTTTGGTCTCTTTCGTTGCCTGCGTTTTCATCTTTGTGAATTATCCAATGCCTGTGGTAGAAGTTTTGGAAGTGAATGAGAGGAAGCACTTGCAGAGTCCCTGTTCTAGTTTCTGGGTTGTCCACAGTTTAGCTAGTAATTTGCTTGGTGTTCAATGTCTCGTGATTAGATGTTGCTTTCAACTTGGTCTCTAGAATTTGCAATTAGCACAACACTACGGGTTTTGATCAAGCTCTTTGTTTTGTAGACGTGGGTTTGGTGGTATTCGAAATCAAGTTAAATTACATTTTTTGTGAATCTATTACAAGCATATAATCAGTTTGAATTTCAGGTATGGAAGCTGAGAATCAGATTTTTTTTTTTATCATTCTTTAGTTGAAGAGAGATATAAGAAAGAACGGAGTTGACAAGGAGGGATTGAAAAATTGCTTCAATATAAAACAAAATATTGAATCACTGATGTGAAACCCCTTGATTGCCACGTTCTTGAAGGGAAAGAACGTGCCTTGGCGCGCAAGAGATCTCTGTTTTTGGTCTCGTCTTTGACGAAGTGTAACTTTTTGCTTCGAATTCCAAATTGGATGATTCCAATACTAGATTAAAGACCAAGAATTACTCCAAAATTCACGTCAATTGGATCTGTAGAACTCCATAACTATCCGAAACAAATTCAGCGCACAGTGCTGAAAACGGGAAAACTTCGAGAACAATAGAACTACGATTTGTTTGCTTGATGAGAATGAAAGATAATTTTATTTGAACGAATGATTGTTGGAAAGACACAAGTTTTGGATTGAACAATCTTGAAAGTTTAGCCAAGTTACTTTCAAATTCAATCTATCTTTCATTAAGATAAAATAAGAGTATAAATAGACAAAACATAAGATAGAAATTAAAGTGATGACACGTCCCCTATAGGGCCGGCCCTAGCTTCTCCTAAGCTATTCTTATGACTAAAAATAGATCAAAGTAAATACTAAATATAGTGTAGTTAGGAAATATCGAAAATAGCAAAACAGAAACTTTCAAGTCTTAAAAATAGAACGATGGATAATCATGCAACATCCCTTGCATTCGAGTGAGCCAAGATGTGGCTAAGGTGGTTCGTCCCCTTGAATCATGGTTATCTTGACCATTATGAGCCCTCGAATCAGCATCTCCAAGTCCCTACAAGTGTATGCATGCCATGAATCATCATTCTCCCCCACTCGGGACGATTCGACAAGTCCGACGCAGGCAAGTGTAAGGCCAATAGGGCGAGCAAAGTCCACCACATCAAATTCCACATAAAACAACACATGAAGGTGGTAATCATAGGCCCAAAGCAGATGAAACCCAAGAGAGGGTGTGGCTGTATTATTGAACGTCCGAACATAGACTTGGGTGGCGCCAAATGTGTGCCTAAGGGGCCATTGCCGATCCGGTGGCGCGCCATGGGGTGGGAGCTTGGACAAGGTCGTCAAGATGGGTAGACATGACTCGCCACGAGGCTGAAAAATCCCTCCTACAGCCAGCCCAAGTGCCGATGGACCAATGTGTGTATGACGCCTAGTGGCTGCGATGAGTGGCGCTTGGTGTTGTCGCGGGGCATGGCGCTCCTTGCGTCCCAATGCTGGAAAGCCATCCTTCCAAGTCCACAATAGCTTCCACGAGGTGTGCCAAGGCCTTGTACGCAGATCTGGTGCCAACGAGCATGGTAGCATCCTAGGGCATCTTTCAATGTACTTATACAAAGGCGACAAAGCAACATAAGACTCCCATAACTTGGGGTGGCCCAAAAACTCATAAACAATCATAGGATCATAGAAGGAGTGTGGAAGAGTGACTAAGAGGCATAAATTTCTCCCTGGGAAGGCAATTGCCTTAGTGCCATGTCTAGTGATTAAATACCGCTTCTCACACCCTCCTTTTAAAGGTGGTTCCTTCGGCTGCTTGGAGTCCCAATGTGTGCCCTTGGAGGCTCCCTTGAGGTTGCACACACCAGAATTGAGGCCCTTAAGGACCATTTCCTTCCCTTGGCCGGAATGGTGGCGTGGTTTGGGCGAGTCGTCGGTGTCCGTGGGCTGCACATCTCTTGCCCTTGCCTGGTCCCGAGCCACCTGATCCTGCATTACTTCATGGGGTGACAATGGGAGAAGTGTCACCTTCCTACCATTGTGCATAAAGCTATAACGGTTCAGATAACCGTCATGGATTGCCTTGTCAAATTGCCATGGTCTACCTAAAAGCATGTGAGTACAATCCATAAGCACAACATCACAAGTAACATTATCACAATAATGGCCAATATTAAAACACACAACACATTGCCTAGTAACCATGTTATCTCCCTTGCTTGCAGAAATCCATTGGAGCGAATAGGGTTGTAGATGTGGTGTTGTCTTCAATTGGAGATAATCAACCACTCGTTGGTTGACTAAATTGCAGCAGCTTCCTCCATCGATAATGACGCATATGGTGGCGTCCTTCACGGCACAACGGGTGTGGAAAATTGTTTGGTGCTTCTTGTACCGTTAGCACACGCCTCGTCACGAGTAAAAGTGGCCCCGTATATGGCCGCACTCCTAGGCCATCCTCCTCTTCTTCGGACTCTCCTATCTCCACCAAGGGTGGCATATCTTCTTCAAACTCCTCATCCAAATCAAGGTCGCCATGTTGTGTCACTAGAGCTTGGAGGAGGTTAGGGCAATCACGAGCTAGATGTCCCCGGCCTTGGCACTTGAAACACTTAGGGTCACGATTCCGCTCCCGTGGCTGTGTGTTGTCGGCCTCCCTTTTCTTAGCCATCTCCCTCGTGTCCTTAGGTGAGTCGGAGACTCCCTTTTGTTGCGTAGAAGGGTTAATGGCTGAATTCCAAGAGAAGTAGAAAGAGAGTTAGAACCATACCTCTTTTGTACATTAGAAGACCAACCCTTTTCCTTGTTCCGTTGTTGTTGGCTATAGGCTAGGGTGGCTGTGTATACCATCTCGTTGATGTCCTTAATACATTGTGTTAGGAAATGGAACTCAGGAACCTCAGTTTCCATGAGAGTTCCTTTCCTCAGTTTCTCTACTTTTGAAGATGACAAATACTTTGATACTAATGTTTTATCTCAAAGATGTGTTTAAAGGAACCACAGGACAATTGTTGAAACCATGGAAGCCAAACAAGATAAAGAAACCAAACAAGCAAGCCAAAGGAACCTAGAAGTGCCCAGAAATGCAACACGTGACTTTGCTCTTCCCGATGAAGCTGGGAACACAGAACCTCGGACAAAAGATGGTGAAAGTGACTTGAGAAAAGCTTCTAAAAGTCTGCCACCATCCAAAGGAAAGCTCCAAGATGTCTAGAACGCTGAACCTCAGACAAAAGTTGCTGAAAGCGACGTGACACAAGGATGTCACCATCCAGAGGATAGTTCCAAAGTGTCTAGGTTGCTGAACCTCGGACGAAAGGAGTTGGACAACGACATGACAGACTTGTCTGAAGCAGTTGACCAACCAATGTGGATTCTGAGTTGCCTAGGTTGTTGGTACATGTCTAAGTCAGCGTGAATCAAGGATTACCACACAACCTAGGTCAAGCTTGCTCTGTGGAAACCAAGAGAAGATCCAACCTCGAGGATCCACTATATAAGGAAGATAAGCTCCACTGTTATCTTCAAGCACTATAACAAGAATCACACTTCATAGCAAACATCATAGTGTGAGCTCTCAAACAGATCGTCAACCAAAATCAAGATCAAGAGGAACCAGTCAAGGAATCTGAGAGCTGTGTGCTAGTTCCTGTGACTGTAAGTGAGTTAGTTCCTTAGTACTTAGGACTGCTTCTTGGATTAATTATACTTTCTGTTAAGTTTATCTAGGATTGTCTAACTGTGTATAAGACAAAGAAACTGTGTGTTTGTTCCTAGAGTAATCTGTAACCAAAGTGATAAGAAATCAAGAAGTAGATCTTGAAATCCTTTCGAAAGAAAGGTAGTGATTTTTATCCTAGATTGCTAGTTGGCAATCGAAGGTTTCCACTATAAGGAACTTGTTCATTTATATTTGATTGTTTATTTCCGCTGTGAAGGGAACTGTAATCTGTATTTTCAGTTCCCTTGTTCTTAATCTAACAATCACGATCCTACAATTGGTATCAGAGCAGGAAAAGCTCTAGATCTTTGTTTAAGTTTGCAGATCTAAGATGTCTCAGTCAAGCAAGTTTGAGCTCGGAATCTCCACCAACAAACCACATCTCCGAAAAAAGGGAGAAGAAACATGGTGGGCCAAGTGCATGGAAAGCCACATAAAGACCAATGACTACCAATGCTGGAGGATAGTCGAGAATGGAGATGGCCATGTCGATCTCAACCAAAAGGAAGAAGATTGGAAACCTGAGCACTATGTCATCATGGAAAAGAACGCCAAGGCTAGACAGTTCATTCTCAATGGACTGGATAGAGAAGATATGGACAAAGTCATAGGAATCAAGACGGAGAAAGAAATGTGGCAAGCACTCAAGGACATGCATGAAGGAATTGAGGAACTAAAGCAAAGCCGAAAGTTTGCTTTAGAAGGAGAATACCACACATTCAAAATGATGGAAACTGAAACCATCTCTGAGTACTACTCTCGCTTCAATAGGCTAATTGGAAAGCTAACAGCGGCTGAGGTCACCCTTGATGAAGTCTCCAAATCACTGGTGGTCATTAATGGACTTAACTCTAAGTTCACCCTCATCAAAGGAATCATGAAGAACACCCCAGGTATCCAATCTCTTCCCTTGACTCAAATCATAGGAAAACTGGAGGTTGAAGAAGGAGAACACACCAAAGTCAATGCTGACAAGAAACTGGAGAAAGGAATTGCCCTCAACATCTCCAAGGCCTTCTCAAGGCTTGAGATGGAACAGGAGAACTCAAACCTAGAAGATGAGGAGGACGAACTTACAGCTCTCTTCACAAAGAACATAAAAAAATTCTTTGTGAAAGGAAAGTTCCAAAAGGGCAGTTCCTCTCACAATGGACCGAGGAGAGATCTCAAAGATGTCTCTTGCTATGAGTGCAAAGAAAAGGGGCACTACGCTAAGAGCTGTCCCAACAAAGAAGACTCCAAAGAAGATGAAAGACCTCAAAGGAAGAAGGCTCTTGTGGCCTCATAGGGAGAAGACTCAGATGAGGAACTAAATCTGAGTGGATTCTCTAGAGGAAGATGTCTCATGGAAAAATGAGATTCAAGCGACTCAGAAGAACTTGAGGTAACTTCTGATGACTTCCTAAAAACTCTAGTTGATTGTGATAAGAAACAACTCCTAAAAATCATAAAGAAACTAGAAAATGAAACGAGTGCTCTTCAATAAAAACTTGATGATTGTGAAGATGAGATTACTTGCCTGACTGTTGAGAACTCTGTGTGGAGTAAGAAACTTGATGAAACTGAGAAAGATCTAGCTGAAACCCACTCCAAACTCATTGATATTAGTAATGTGCATGCTAGTCACCTTAAAATTTGCCAATCTTGTAGTAAGACTAGTATAGACTCTGTTAAAGTTCCTATGCATGATAATCTATCTGGAAATGACTTGCTTTAATCCATAAGTGATAGGTTAGATGAACTCACTGAGTCTATAAAAGAAAAAACAGTCAATCAAACTGTCTTTGTGAAACAACGTCATGGAGTTGGATACATTAATAACAAAGCCAATGATGATGCTGAAGATGAAAAGGCTAGACGAGAACTTGTTGAGATGAATGAGAACCTCAGTATTGCTCTTGTGATACCCCGTATTTTTGTAAGGTTATTTTGGGAATTATGGAATTTTCCCGAGTACCCGTTGTGTACGTTGGATTTAATTCAGGTAGCTTGAGACATTCTGTAATGTGCTCTATATCTGTAATATTTTTCTCAGTGAAATAATATACAGACAAGGTGCCTTGAATTTTAAATTGTCGTTTGCGTACGATAATTTTTATCCCGGTTTATCGTCAAGCTCGTTCAAAGCCGAATGGGCGGGAAAAGGGGAAAACGGCGACCGCCGTGGTTGGGTCCGAGAGGTCAACGTGTCAGCTTCTAGCTGGCCGCGACATGCCTAGCAACGGCGACCGCCGCATGCCCGCCGCAGGCAAAAATACGGCGACCGCCGTGATTGTCCAGTGGGCATTGCCCGATGGTCGCCGGCGTCGTTCGAGGCGCGCCGTTGCGTCGTTTGCCGCGTCTGAGGGTTTGCAGCTCACTCCTTGGGGTTTGCCTATAAATAGGTGAGCTTGGGCATGGGTTTTGGGTCATCTACAACCCCGAATCGCTGCCAAATTCGCCTCTCGCCGGAGTTGTGTTTTCGCCGGAATTCGAAGGTCTCGCCGGTGTTGCCTTAGTGTGTTTCCAGAGTGCCTTTGTGAAGCTTTTGGTTAGCCTTGGAGGTTAGAAGCCAAAGCAAGTCGAAGGAGGCCAAACTGCTTGTGTTTTGGGGTGAGTTTTCTCTCGTTTCAGTCGGCCGTGTTCTTAACGGCGACCGCCGTGTTCTTCACGGCGACCGCCGTGATGAATACGGCGACCGCCGCCAAGAACGGCGACCGCCGCCAGTGCCCAGAACACCTTCGTGGCTTTGGCTTGGCCGGTTGTCGTCGTGGCGTCTTTCCTTTTGTGTTCTTTCGCCATGTTTAGATTCGTACTGTTTATGTCGGATCTAACTTAGGATTCCTTTTATGGGTCGACTCGAAGGTCGTTGTGCTGTCAGAGCTGTACCGTGTCGAGCCCGAAATCCAGTGACGTCTTTAGACTATTCTGCGGAGTAAGGCAAGTGGCGGTTCACTCTTGCTCATTCGTTCCATATTTACATTAATTATCAGTAGTTTATTTGAGTAATTAATTTGGAATGAATATCCTGTTTGTCTGGAAACGGTTTTGATAAACTGTTTTGAAAATCATATAATAGGTTGTATATCTGTTAGAACAACGCTATTATCTGTGATCGCCTTTCGGGCCTTTATGTGAATTTATCCTGTAAATGTGGTGGTGCTGTAACTGTTTAGTTAGCACTGTTAGATAGGAACGTTACTCGGACTCTGTCCAGTCGTTTCTTTATAATCTGGTATCGGGATGGCTCGTCCCCATCTGGTACTATTCTATGATCATGATCGGTCTCTTACACATGTGTGTAGAGACAGGACACTTAGCTGGTGTCACAAACATTTCGGTATACGTCACTCTCGACGAAACGTATACTAAGATGTGTCGTCCCATTGGTGGGGTACACATGTAAAAGTCTATAACGTGATGTGTGTTTTTGAAACATAAATCAGATAAGTGCTACCTTGACGCACATAATTAATACACCTTGGGCGAGTAGTGCAGCTAAGTTCAGTGCAACTAGGAAAACTCGTCTTGACTCGAATGTAGTACGTTCTCTTTCCAATCTGGATTCGCTGTAGGCGAGGAGGTTGGTCGTGAACCGAAGCATCTCAGTCAGTTTTAAATCATTGTTGAATGATTCTGTAATATTCCAGATTTGTCATTACTTCCTTAAAGACTCATTTCCGTTGGAGTCTTCTTTCGAGTCGATTTCTGTGAAGATTCAGTCTTCCAGAATCTTCTCTTGTGCATATCTCTTGTTTATTCCAGTAGGAATATGATGGTTGACTACCGTTATCGGTTATTATCCGAGAAGCGATGAGTCTAACCTAATATGACTGCTTCGAACCAGTCTGCTTTGTACCCTTGCTAGTCTATTCAGTTAGACTAACCAACCAATATTTTCCCTTGCATGGTTGGCTGGTGTCATCCGTTCGATTCGGCACATAAGTTAAGAAGTAGCTCAGAAGATTAGAAGGACTATGTAGTCGGCGGTGGTTTTTGAATGTTTTAATTATTTCTTTAATCAGGTTATGATCCTTTGGACAATAACTCCGATTGTAACTTACTTTCTTAGTCTTCCGTTGTGTTGGGTTTAAACTATGTTTTGACCTATTCGGGATTGGGTTGTAATCCCGTAACTCTTATTTCCTCGACAATGTTATGTTTTGGAATTTAATGCTTAATCTTTGTGTATCAATTGCATTTCATAAATTGTATTTATTTGGTAAAGCCTTGGGTGATCTCGGTAAGGAACACTAGGGTCATTGGCGGTAATACCTTTCCAAAAGGGTTAAGTTTTGGGGGTGTTACAGTTGTGGTATCAGAGCCAAAAGTTTTTAAAACGGGTTTGGGATTTTATAAATCATTTATCCGTTTTTGAAAATGCTTTAAGAGGGCTCTGAATTTTCATTCTGAAAAGAATTTAAAAACACCGTTCATAGTCATGTCTTCTTTATAGTCTGATATAGTAAGCTTGCTTCTATGTCTAGAAAGACTAATTCCTTCCTTATTGTTCGATAGGATGGGTGTCTGCTTTTCTATTGGTAGGGGGTCGAAAGACGCCAAGTCGGATCAGCCGAGGCTAGATTTTCCGTTACCTCAGCGATGTTTCGAGGTTGGAGGCCCGAGTAGCCCACCCGAAGACGTCAAGCACGTTCTTCCCGAGTCGATTGTCCTTGTAGCCAGGAATGCTATGGTCCCTAGACCTACACCTGTGCCGCCACCAAGGGTGGATGGAGTGTAGGAATGGGAGCAGGAAGACGAGTTGTCAAGGTACGAACAAGGGGTTTACCAAGATGACTTTCTGCTGGGACCAATTCCCGAGGAGATCGAGTACGAAGACGAGGAAGAGGAGATGTTGGAGGTAGATCCTGTCGAGGACGAGGATATGATCGAGGATGATTCCGAGGATGAGGATCCCATCGAGGATGATCCCGAGGATGAGGATCCCATCGAGGATGATCCCGAGGAAGAGGATCCCATAGAGGATGATCCAGAAGAGGATCCAGAGTTGGACCTTGGAGGGCAGATTCAGGAGCCCGGTACAGGATTGTCACCAGTGCCAGAGTACGCACCCATGTCAGAAGCTGATTGGGAGGCACTGTATACCGAGTACGGTATTGGGAGAAGTGACAGGGAATCTCAGCCTATTCCTACTCCAAGGAGATGGAGGTCGGAATCCGAGCTGCAGGAGATTCTCCGCCAGAGCGAGGTAATCTCCGCAGAACAGCAGCGTCAGAGGGATGAGCTGATCGCCAGTACTCAGAGGAGGGCTGGAATAGGAGGACCAGTCATGGACGACCCATACTTTACCATGACTGAGCTAGGACTATGTGCTTCAGGGTCAAGAAGGGTGCGAAACCCATCGCCAGAGCTCGATGGTGAGCCTAGCCCGAAGAGACCATGCACGAGAAGCCAGTCGTATGAGAGGCATTTTGGAACGCCTTGAGGAGGAATGGCGTTGCCTATAGTAGTAGTTTCGTTTCTTAGTATTCCAAGTTGTACTTTGTGTAATATTTCAGTATTGCGGCAAGTACTCTGAGAAACACTTATATCTTCGAGCAATGTTGTCCTAATGCTCGAATGATAAACTTATGTTTAACTTGTGTAAGAATTCGAAGGTTCATCTATAAAATACCAAGTTGATCTATTCTGAGTGATTTATTTACATTGATATATTGCATAAGTATGTTGCATAATATTAATGTATTGAATGCTTGGAATTGGATCGGTAAACAGATGGTAAACCCAAGAAGCACGAGGAATTCGACTCGAGCCGGTGCTGGGACTAGCCAAAACCCCAGACCAGCAGGAAGAAGTGTTCAGGATGAACACAAGTCTGAGTCTCGCATCCAGCAGAGGCGTGAAGGTCAGGATCAGACCCAGGCGCCGATGCTGTTTGACGCTGCAGCTGTTGAGGCGATCCGTGGGATCGTGATGCAGGCTATTACAGATGTCTTGAGACCAAGTGTGCCTCAAGCACAAGAAGTGCCTATTCACACAGCGGTTCCTGATGTTGTGGAACCCAGAAATCCCGTGATTCAGGAGACTACCGTTAGGGCGAGGGACAACTATAGTCGCGCTCTTAAGACCATTACTTCCATGAGACCCGACTGCTATAACGGGAAAGGGGAGCCAGTGGCAGTGACTCATTGGTTCTCCCATATGGAGAGGCTGTTCCGGAACGTGGAGTGTACGGAGGCCGAGAAGGTCCATATCGCTTCTCTTCAGCTGAAGGAGGAGGCTAGCGAGTGGTGGGAGAGCACTGGTTTGGCTGAGAGCCCAGTGGTGACTTGGTCGATGTTCAAGACCAAGATGGTTGATCGCTTTTTCTCTCGTGCCATGAGAGAGGAGAAGCATAAAGAGTTCTTGTACCCTCAGACTGATGGTCTGAGAGTGACCGAGTTGGCATCTAAGTTCAACCATCTTCTACAGTACGCCACTGCCGAGATCACCAGCGAGGCTCAAAAGATCTGGTACTTCCACGAGTGGATGAACCCGGATATCAAGCCATTAATGGTGCACCACACATGCTCTACCTTGGAGCAGTATGTGGATTGTGCCTATAAGCTGGAGGTAACTCTCGAGGAGTCGACCAAGAGGCACAATCGACAGAAGTCGATGCAGAATCAGAACCAGGGAGGTGGTTTTAAGCGCCCTGCGCCACCTTCTAACTTCGCCAGGTCCGACCGAGCTAAGACGGAGATGACGCAAGGGGGATCGACTCAGCAGTCAGGGCATACCAGGAGTTCAGTTCAGTGTTATAACTGCGGTACTGCTGGGCACAAGAGCACTGAGTGTCGAAAGGAGAGGAGGCCATGCTTTGGGTGTGGACGTGATGGTCATCTGCAAAAGTTCTGCAAGCAGGGGAAGCAGAAGGGAGTAGAGTCGCAGCAATGGTCAGTTCATCAGAGCAACCGACCTAGGTTTAAGCCTGCCGAGACTCCTAGCCCTTCAGTGCAGACGACTGCTCAGAACAGGGGAAAGGCCCCAACTGTTTCTGGAAGTCAAGGCCAACGCTTGTACGAGATGCGTGAGGCAGATGGACCCAACGCTCCGATTGCTCAAGGTACTCTATACCTTCACTCTACTTCAGTGTGCATTCTGTTTGATTCTGGTGCTACGCATTCCTTTATTTCGGATAGCTGTGTTAGCAAGTTAGACTTAGTGTGCAATGATTCGTGCGACCCTTTCGTCGTTAATCTTCCTAATGGAGAATGTTTGGTGGGAACCAAGCATTTGTCCGACTTTCCGATTACCATTCAGGGTAAGGAATTCGAGGCAGATTTAATCTGCATAGCCATGGCTCCATACGACATTATTCTCGGTATGGATTGGCTGACGCGTCACAAGGCGGTGATCGACTTCAGTTCAAGAACGGTGACGGTGTCATCCGGGGGCCAATTCGTGTGCAAGTTCAAAGGTCGAAATGACGCTGATAACGGCAAGCTGATCAATGCGATGACTGCGTTTAAGCTACTACGACAAGGATGTGTCGGGTACCTTTGCTACTTGGATTCGCCTGAGAAGGATGGACCTGAGGTTCTTAATATTCCTGTAGTTAGGGAATTTTCGGATGTCTTTCCGGAAGAAATTCCAGGATTACCCCCAAATCGTGACGTAGAGTTTTCAATTGATCTCGAGCCTGGTACGGCGCCGATTTCCAAATCACCGTATCGGATGGCTCCGGCTGAGATGCAAGAATTGAAGAATCAACTTGAAGATCTTCTCGATAAAGGTTATGTCAGACCGAGTGCATCGCCGTGGGGTGCCCCGGTTTTGTTCGTCAAAAAGAAGGACGGATCGTTCCGACTTTGTATCGACTATCGAGAGTTGAACAAGGTGACGATCAAGAACAAGTATCCTTTGCCTAGGATTGATGACTTGTTGGACCAGTTGCAAGGAGCAAAGGTGTTCTCCAAGATCGACTTAAGATCTGGATATCATCAACTCAGGATTCGGGAGTAGGACATTCCTAGAACTGCGTTTAGGACCAGATATGGTCATTACGAGTTCGTAGTGATGCCTTTTGGGCTTACAAATGCTCCAGCTGTCTTTATGGATTTGATGAACCGATGTTTTCACCAGTACTTGGATAAGTTCGTGGTGGTCTTCATAGACGACATCTTGATCTATTCTCCGAATGAAGAAGTCCACAAGGAACATCTACGGATTTCCTTGTCGATCCTTAGACAACATCAGCTTTATGCTAAATTGTCTAAATGTGAATTCTGGATGAAGGAAGTGGCTTTCTTAGGCCACGTGATCAATAAAAATGGGGTTATGGTTGATCCCCAAAAGATTGAAGCTGTGGCTAAGTGGACACAGCCCCAGAGCGTGAAAGAGGTGCGCAATTTTCTTGGACTTGCCGGGTATTATAGAAGGTTCGTAGAAGGATTTTCAAAGATCGCTCTACCTATGACCAATCTACTCCGCAAAGTCCACAAGAAGTTTGTCTGGAATGACAAGTGCGAGGTCAGTTTCCAGGAGTTGAAGCGACGGTTGACCTCGGCACCCGTGTTAGCACTCCCAGAGGGGAATGACGATTATGTGGTCTATAGTGATGCTTCCAAGTGTGGTCTTGGTTGTGTTTTGATGCAAAGAGGCAAAGTCATTGCTTACGCATCTAGACAACTCAAGACTTACGAAGAAAACTATCCGACCCACGATCTTGAGTTAGCAGCGGTTGTCTTTGCACTGAAGATTTGGAGGCATTACCTCTACGGTATAAGATGCCAAGTCTTCACCGACCACAAAAGTCTCAAGTATATATTTACTCAGAAGGAGTTAAATATGAGACAACGCCGCTGGCTAGAGTTGCTCAAGGACTACGATATGGAGTTGTTGTATCATCCGGGCAAGGCTAATGTAGTAGCTGATGCGCTAAGCCGGAAGACAACGCACGAGACTGTGGTTGCGTTGCTTACTGCTCAGAACAAGCTAAACCAAGAGTCATGCGGCATTGAAGTCTTGTATGACCAGCGTAGAGGGTACCTGAGTATGATGGAAATTCAGGCTACACTGCTGGATCAAATCAAAGAAAAGCAAGCCGATGACATCATCTTGGTAAAGTTAAGCAGTGAAGTGATGGATGAGAAAGCTCCCAGTTTTGTGGTTCAGGATGATGGATCACTTTGGTTTCAGGATCGGATCTGTGTGCCTAACACAGAAGGTCTTCGTCAGTTGGTGATGAGAGAAGCTCATTCATCTGCTTATTCTGTGCATCCTGGCTCTAGCAAGATGTACAAGGATCTCAGGAAGAAGTTTTGGTGGCCAAACATGAAGTGGGACGTAGCAGACTTTGTGGCAAAGTGCTTAACTTGCCAAAAAGTCAAGATCGAACACCGCAAACCAGGTGGTGAGATGCTACCTCTCCCCGTACCAGAATGGAAATGGGAGGACATTTCCATGGACTTCATCACTGGGCTACCAAAGACTCGAGGTCAGAGAGATGCTATCTGGGTAATTGTGGATAGGCTTACGAAGAGTGCTCATTTCATAGCCATCAAGACCACATGGGAAACCCAAAAGCTAGCCGAAGTTTACCAGAAGGAGATTGTCCGCTTACATGGCATTCCTAAGACCATTGTATCGGACCGAGATGGCCGTTTCATGTCAAGATTCTGGAAGGAACTTCATAAGGCTATGGGGACCGAGTTGAGGTTCAGTACAACGTTTCATCCTCAGACAGATGGCCAGTCTGAAAGGACCATCCAGACTCTGGAGGATATGCTTAGAGCTTGTGTGCTCGATCATCCGACTAGCTGGGAGGACAGCTTGAGTCTGATTGAGTTCGCGTACAACAATAGCTGGCATGCTACAATCAAGATGGCTCCGTTTGAAGCTTTGTATGGTCGCAGATGCAGATCTCCGATTTGTTGGGACGATAATGCCGACAAAATTCTGCTTGGACCAGAGTTGGTCGAAAGGAGGGCTTCAGACATTGCTTTGATCAGACAAAGAATGTTGACCGCTCAGAGTCGACAGAAGTCCTACGCAGATCGGAAGCGCAGGACTGTCGAGTTCGAGGTCGGTGACAAGGTTTTTGTCAAGGTGTCGCCTTCCAAAGGAGTTTTCAGATTTGGTAAGCGTGGGAAGCTTAACCCTCGCTACGTGGGACCATTCGAGATTTTGGATAGAGTGGGATCTCTAGCGTACCGTTTGGCGTTGCCACCATCGGCTCACCCGGTGCATAACGTGTTCCATGTGTCTTTACTCAGAAAGTATGTGCCAGATGAGTCTTATGTGCTTAGTTACGAGGACATCGAGATTCATGCTAATGGTACTTATGAAGAGTTGCCCGTGCACATTTTGGAGCGTCGGGAGAAGCATTTGCGCAACAAGATCGTACCTTTGGTACGAGTGCTGTGGTCCAAGTCAGGGACCGAATAAGTTACTCGGGAAACGTGGGAAACCGAGTCAGATATGCTCAGGCGTTTTCCCGAGTTATTCTCGACCTAAGTTTCGGGGTCGAAACTTCTTGTAAGGGGGAGGAGATGTGATACCCCGTATTTTTGTAAGGTTATTTTGGGAATTATGGAATTTTCCCAAGTACCCGTTGTGTACGTCGGATTTAATTCAGGTAGCTTGAGACATTCTGTAATGTGCTCTATATCTGTAATATTTTTCTCAGTGAAATAATATACAGACAAGGTGCCTTGAATTTTAAATTGTCATTCGCGTACGATAATTTTTATCCCGGTTTATCGTCAAGCTCGTTCAAAGCCGAATGGACGGGAAAAGGGGAAAACGGCGACCGCCGTTCAGAAACAGCGACCGCCGTGGTTGGGCCCGAGAGGTCAACGTGTCAGCTTCTAGCTGGCCGCGACAGGCCTAGCAACGGCGACCGCCGCATTTACGGCGACCGCCGTTATTGTCCAGTGGGCTTTGCCCGATGGTCGCCGGCGTCGTTCGAGGCGCGCCGTTGCGTCGTTTGCCGCGTCTGAGGGTTTGCAGCTCACTCCTTGGGGTTTGCCTATAAATAGGTGAGCTTGGGCATGGGTTTTGGGTCATCTACAACCCCGAATCGCTGCCAAATTCGCCTCTCGCCGGAGTTGTGTTTTCGCCGGAATTCGAAGGTCTCGCCGGTGTTGTCTTGGTGTGTTTCCAGAGTGCCTTTGTGAAGCTTTTGGTTAGCCTTGGAGGTTAGAAGCCAAAGCAAGTCGAAGGAGGCCAAACCGCTCGTGTTTTGGGGTGAGTTTTCTCTCGTTTCAGTCGGCCGTGTTCTTAACGGCGACCGCCGTGTTCTTAACGGCGACCGCCGTGTTCTTCACGACGACCGCCGCCAAGAACGGCGACCGCCGCCAGTGCCCAGAATGCCTTCGTGGCTTTGGCTTGGTCGGTTGTCGTCGTGGCGTCTTTCCTTTTGTGTTCTTTCGCCGTGTTTAGATTCGTACTGTTTATGTCAGATCTAACTTAGGGTTCCTTTTATGGGTCGACTCGAAGGTCGTTGTGATGTCAGAGCTGTACCGTGTCGAGCCCGGAATCCAGTGACGTCTTTAGACTATTCTGCGGAGTAAGGCAAGTGGCGGTTCGCTCTTGCTCATTCGTTCCATATTTACATTAATTATCAGTAGTTTATCTGAGTAATTAATTTGGAATGAATATCCTGTTTGTCTGAAAACGGTTTTGATAAACTGTTTTGAAAATCATATAATAGGTTGTATATCTGTTAGAACAACGCTATTATCTGTGATCGCCTTTCGGGCCTTTATGTGGATTTATCCTGTAAATGTGGTGGTGCTGTAACTGTTTAGTTAGCACTGTTAGATAGGAACGTTACTCGGACTCTGTCCAGTCGTTTCTTTATAATCTGGTATCGGGATGGCTCGTCCCCATCTGGTACTATTCTATGATCATGATCGGTCTCTTACACATGTGTGTAGAGACAGGACACTTAGCTGGTGTCACAAACATTTTGGTATACGTCACTCTCGACGAAATGTATACTAAGATGTGTCGTCCCATTGGTGGGGTACACATGTAAAAGTCTATAACGTGATGTGTGTTTTTGAAACATAAATCAGATAAGTGCTACCTTGACGCACATAATTAATACACCTTGGGCGAGTAGTGCAGCTAAGTTCAGTGCAGCTAGGAAAACTCGTCTTGACTCGAATGTAGTACGTTCTCTTTCCAATCTGGATTCGCTGTAGGCGATGAGGTTGGTCGTGAACCGAAGCATCTCAGTCAGTTTTAAATCATTGTTGAATGATTCTGTAATATTCCAGATTTGTCATTAATTCCTTAAAGACTCATTTCCGTTGGAGTCTTCTTTCGAGTCGATTTCTGTGAAGATTCAGTCTTCCAGAATCTTCTCTTGTGCATATCTCTTGTTTATTCCAGTAGGAATACGATGCTTGACTACCGTTATCGGTTATTATCCGAGAAGCGATGAGTCTAACCTAATATGACTGCTTCGAACCAGTCTGCTTTGTACCCTTGCTAGTCTATTCAGTTAGACTAACCAACCAATATTTTCCCTTGTAAGGTTGGTTGGTGTCATCCGTTCGATTCGGCACATCAGTTAAGAAGTAGCTCAGAAGATTAGAAGGACTATGGAGTCGGCGGTGGTTTTTGAATGTTTTAATTATTTCTTTAATCAGGTTATGATCCTTTAGACAATAACTCCGATTGTAACTTACTTTCTTAGTCTTCCGCTGTGTTGGGTTTAAACTATGTTTTGACCTATTCGGGATTGAGTTGTAATCCCGTAACTCTTATTTCCTCGACAATGTTATGTTTTGGAATTTAATGCTTAATCTTTGTGTATCAATTGCATTTCATAAATTGTATTTATTTGGTAAAGCCTTGGGTGATCTCGGTAAGGAACACTGGGGTCACTGGCGGTAATACCTTTCCAAAAGGGTTAAGTTTTGGGGGTGTTACAACGCAATTGGTATTCACTCCTTGTGGGGAGTGGATAAAGGGGAGAGGTCTCGTGTTCGAGCGCTCCCAACAACCTGATGGAACTGGCCACCATTAATTTGGTGTAGGCCACCAGAGATGGGTTGGGGTACATGGGCTGCGGCTCATGGAGTGTCTCATGTTGGGCTAGGCCCATGGCTTGAGAACTCACATAAAAGTGTACTTTTTTGTAACATCCCAGGCCAAGCTACCCCAGCCACCAAGCCGCCCAGCCACCCAACGGTGCCGGGGCCGGTACTGGTGCCGCCTGGTTGTCCAAGGGCATGCAGCCCACACACCCAACCCTTCCCCCATTTAAATGGGTAGGTTGTTGCCCACGGGGATCGAACTTGGGACCTTTAGATACAAGGGCAATGCCTTACCACTTGTATCACCAATTGCGCTGCAGCACAATTGGTGATACAAGTGGTAAGGCATTGCCCTTGTATCTAAAGGTCCCAGGTTCGATCCCCGTGGGCAACAACCTACCCATTTAAATGGGGGAAGGGTTGGGTGTGTGGGCTGCATGCCCTTGGACAACCAGGCGGCACTAGTACCGGCGCCGGCACCGTTGGATGGCTGGACGGCTTGGTGGCTGGGGTAGCTTGGCCTGGGATGTTACAGCTCTTGCCACTTCTCGAGATAGGAATCAGTACCTATTAGAGAAGATCATGGTTCTTGAGAACAAGGCTGAGGTTGCCAAACGTCTCAAAGAAAGTTCTCAAAGTCCAATTAGGAACCCTAAGGATTTTGAAAGGGAACCTAAGGGAAAAGAGAAAGTTTCTCCTAAAGACAAGTGGTGCACTAATTCCTTTGCTCACAAAAGGTACGTGGACATGGCTCATGGTAAGGTTAGAAACAATGTCGATTTCAATAAAAGAAAAACTGAAAAACCTTTTAGGCCAGGAAAGGGAAAATATGATCATGTTATTTACAATCGTTTGTGTTACTATTGTGGCAAGAATGGTCATTATAACACTGAGTGTCCTAAGAAAAGGAACTATGATAATGAGAAAAGAGCTTACTACCATGAAAGGAACCAGTTCCCTGGTCATCCACAGACTCGCAATGATAATTCACATGCTAATCCCCCCAGTAAAGCCAAGCTTCACTGGGTTCAGAAATCTTAGTTTCCTTGTGTGCAGAAAGAAGAGAGGCAACCTCAACTATGATACATTGACAGTGGTTGCTCGTGCCATATGACCGGAAGAAGAAATCAAATGACCTCTCTTCAACCCCTCCAAGGAGGGAACATCTCCTTTGGAGACAAAAGCAAAGGGAAAATTTGTGGAATAGGAACTGTGAAACTCAATGACCACATTAAGGTAAACAAAGTCCACCTTGTTGATAATCTTGCTTTTGATCTAATTAGTGTGTCACATCTGTGTGATCAAGGAGACAACAAAGTTAGATTCAAATCAAATGAATGCACTGTCCTTGACTCCTCGGGACAAATCATCTTAAAAGGTAAACGGTTCAACACTGTGTATGTTGTTGACCCATCATTTGTTCCCAAGGAGAAACTCTGTCTCTCAACTGTGAATGATCAAACGGACTTGTGACATCAACGTCTTGGTCATACAAGCACCAAATTGATCCAAAAGCTACACTCAAAGGAGCTAGTCAGAGGCCTTCCAAAGATAAGTGGCACATCTACGGAACTATGCTCAGACTGTGTAAAAGGGAAACAAGCTCAAAGTTCCTTCAAATCCAAAAATATGGTAAGTTCCTCAAGGCCCCATGAACTCATCCACATGGACCTTTGTGGACCCATGAGAGTTCAAAGCCTAGGAGGAAGCAAATATATTTTTGTTCTTGTCGATGACTTCTCTCGTTTCACTTGGACAATTTTCATAAAATCTAAGAGTGAAGTCATTGGGCGATTTAAGGATCTAGTTCCCATGTTAGAAAAATCTCTCGATTGCTCCATCAATTCTATTCGTTCTGACCATGGTACTAAGTTCGAAAATGGAGAATTTCTAACCTTTTGCAGTGAGCATGACATTGATCGAAACTTCTCTGCACCATACACTCCTCAACAAAATGAAGTAGTGAAAAGGAAGAATAGAACCTTAGAAGACATGGCTCGAACTATGCTCATCTCAAGTGGTCTCTTTCAATCATTCTGGGCTGAGGCAATCAACACAGCCTGCTATATCATCAATCGAGCTATGCTTCGCCCAATCACAGAGAAGACACCCTATGAACTTCTAAGAGGAAGAGTTCCCAACATTTCACATCTTAGGGTGTTCGGATGCAAATGCTTTGTGCATAACAATGGAAATGATAATCTTGGCAAATTCGACCCAAGGAGTGATGAAAGGATCTTCATTGGATATGCCTCAAGCAGCAAAGCATACAAGGTCTTCAACAAAAGAACTAAAAAGGTAGAAGAAAGTGTCCATGTTGTTTTTAATGAGAAATCACTTGGTAGAAATATACAGAACACCACCAGTCCCTTTGAAGATCCATTTCCCAAGCCACCTCAAGAAGATCTAGATGAAGACATCACACCTCCCATTTCCTACCCAGCTGCACAAATTGTTCCGCCAGTTCCTCCACCAGTTCCCATGGACAATCAACAACAATCCATCTCTGGGAACCATGAACATGAAGATAATACCTGTGGATACATCAATGATTCATCCTCTCACATGTTCTTCAATGGAGAAGGTGATCCCAACATAGAAGTTGAAGCTGAATGTTCAAATCAAAATGCCTCCACATCAAATGCTTTAGCCCCCAATAGAGAAAGAAGAACCATCAAGCCTCCCGTCAGGTTCGAACATCTAACCTTCTTTGCTTTCAATGCCTTTTTATTTATTCTGGAACCAAAGAACATAGGTGAAGCACTGAAGGATGTAGACTGGATCCAAGCCATGCAAGAAGAACTTTATCAATTTGAAAGAAACAAAGTGTGGCATCTAGTTCCCCGCCCTAAGGATAAGCATATCATAGGAACTAGATGGGTTTTCAGAAACAAGCTCGATGACTCAGGAGCTGTAATTAGGAACAAAGCAAGGCTTGTTGCTCAGGGATACAATCAACAAGAAGGAATCGACTATGATGAAACCTATGCTCCAGTGGCAAGGATTGAAGCAATAAGGTTGTTGATTGCCTTCGCATCACACAAGGGTTTCAAACTATTCCAAATGGATGTAAAGATTGCCTTCCTCAATGGCATTCTTCAAGAGGAAGTCTATGTCAAGCAACCACCTGGATTTGAAGACAGTGATCATCCAGACCATGTCTATTTCCTAGACAAAGCCTTGTATGGTCTCAAGCAAGCCCCTAGAGCTTGGTATGATCGTCTTGCCCAATTCCTACTCTCCAATGGTTACAGGTGTGGCATCATTGACAAGACTCTCTTCATTCTAGAAGAAGAAGGTAACATCTTAGTGGTTCAAATCTATGTTGATGATATCATTTTTGGTTCCACTAACCTGTCCCTTGTAGATAAGTTCAAAGACTTGATGAGCAGTGAATTTGAATTGAGTCTAATAGGGGAACTCACCTTCTTCCTCGGATTGCAAATATCCCAAAAGAAAGATGGCATACAAATTCACCAACAAAAGTATGTCAGAGAACTGTTGAAAAAGTTCAAAATGGAGTCCGGCAAGCCTCTCTCCACTCCCATCTCTACCATCACCCATTTGGACAAAGATCACTCAAGTCCTCTTGTGGAAGAAAAGCTCTATAGAGGTATGATAGGTTCTCTCATGTATCTAACAGCTAGTCGTCCAGACATTGTGTTTGCTGTTTGCTTGTGTGCTAGGTTTCAATCATGTCCAAGAGAAACACACTTAGCTGCTGTGAAAAGGATATTCTGATATCTCAAGGGAACTGACTCGCTCTGTATTTGGTACCCCAAAGAGTGTCCCTTTGAGCTAATGGGTTTCACTGATGCTGATTATGCTGGATACCTAGTGGATAGGAAGAGTACTTCTGGAATGACACAGTTCCTAGGCCCTTTCCTTGTGTCATGGGGCTCAAAGAAACAAATCTCAGTCTCCCTCTCCACCACAAAATCTGAATACATTGCAGCCGCCTCTTGCTATTCCCAACTCTTATGGCTAAAGCAACAACTCGCGGATTTCGGTATGTCTTATGGTCCTCTTACCATTCTTTGTGATAACACCAGTGCTATAAACATTTCTAAGAATCATGTGCATCATACTAGGACCAAACACATAGATATAAGACATCATTTCCTTAGAGATCATGTTGAGAAAGGGAACATCATTATGAAATTTTGTAGAACTGAAGATCAGGTTGCAGACATATTCACCAAAGTCTTGAATAGAGTTCCCTTCGAGAACCTTAGATTAGAACTGGGAATGATTCCTATAAACTAGCAGTTCCTTTAGTTTAAAGTTCCTCTTCAGTTCCCTTGATTGACTAGTTTAGATCTTTTTACTTGTCTTTGTCTTGGAATCTTCGTGTTATTTCTCTTGCGTTAGACCCTCATATCCATAATGGTTACTCAAAAGATTTTGACAAAATTTTCTAGTTCTTCTCCTTGGATGTTCCTTTTTATTAAAATTCAATCATTGTCCAAGTTTCTTTGTTGGCCCAAAAGTCACAATCTGATCATAGTCTAACCCAACAATACAAGCTGAAATGATGATTGTGTACTATGACCCTCCCTTGCCTCATTGCACAATCTAATTCCCTATGATCCTCTTCTTAACCCTCTCTGGGAATTAGTGTGTGATGCGATAAATGGCCTTCCCCGATTTATTTTATGGGAACGTCCTTTCAGGTCCTATGTCTTAAAACCCCACATCAAAGGTTCCCATATATCCCTCTAGCACACTGAAAAAATCGCCAGAAAGGAACTAGGTCAGGCTGCTCTTCAAACGGCTAGTAAGAATCTCGCTCTTCCCAAGATAGTATTTATGGCAAATCTCACAGCGTCAGAGACGTCTTCTCAGCCTTGAACAGTTGCCATTTTTGAGCATTTGATCTTTGAATTTGTGACCGTTGCAAAGGCGAAAAAGCTGCAAGAAAATTAGCCGTTTCAATTCTTCAGAGTTCCCAGAAATCTCTCCAACGGCTTGATTCTCATCGGCTCAACAATTTGCTCAAGGGTTATTTAGGGCCTCTTGTTTGATTGAGCCGAGCACTCTGTTTTCTCTCGATTTCTCTCAATCTCTTGTTCACCTTTTTCTCTCAAAACACAAAGCTCCTCCAATGGCCAACAAAAACCTCAACCTTAACCTTGCCCAAGACGAGGAGGAAACTGCCCTCCTAAGAGCCTTCAGAGAGAAGAAAGCAGCTTCTTCCTCCAAATCCCCTGATCTCACACCCACAAAAGAACCCTTACCCAAGCATACAGAAGAGGTGGAAAAGGAATTCCACCATGGATCTGCATCAGCTACTCATACTGTCTCTGAGGGCGGTTCCCACGACTCTTCTCCAGACAAGGAAATCATGGAGATTCACAGCTCTGACCCCTCACCAGTTAGCACCAAATCCAAGGTTGCTCCCTCAGTTGCTACCAGGCTCAAACTCCGAAAGAGGAGTTCTCAGGCCCTGGTTCCCTACAACCCTGCCTTCAAAAAGCCGACCCCCCTCCAAAAAGGCCAAATCAGCTGTCCTGTCTTCCTTGTCCACCAGAGCCATAACCTCCACTCTGGGGCAAGTGTCTTCCTCATTCGCTAAGAGGAAGATACTCAAGCACCTCATCATTGGTGAGGAGTTCTGGACCCAACCCCTAGAAGAAGAAGATGAAGCTCAATTCGGCGAAGCCCTCAGTGAATTCCATTCTATGCTCTAGTTTCAAGGGTGGGACCAACTCTTGGTGGAACCCTTCTCAGTCTCCGACGAAGTGGTGCGTCTCTTCTATCAGTCCATGACCTTTGTGCCAGCCAAGGAGAACTCTCCCTGTAATGATGCCATCCTCCAATGGAAGGGAACCATGTTTCCCTTGTCCCCAAGCATCATCGCCTCAGCTCTAGGGATTGAGCACATGTCCGGCTTTGACATTCTGCATCAAAAGAAGACATGGCCCAAAGGCAAAGGGTACAAAACCAAAATTGAGGTGGTCAGCAAGCTCTATGATGGCGACAATCCAAAGAATCTGCTTACTAAGGGGCTTTCTCTGTCCAACAAGCTCCTGCACTTCTAGATCATAAGGAATTTGGTTCCCAGGCAGGAGCACCGAGCCACAGTTCTCATCACCGATGCCATCCTTATGGATAAAATCTTATCTGGTGACCAAGTTGATCTCCCCAAGCTAGTGTTAGCTCATATGCAGTTCTGTCAATCCCATGAATCTCATGCCTTGCCCTTCCCTCACCTCATAAAAAATCTTCTCTCCATGCTTAGCCAGTACCCATTAGACCTCAGGGAAACAACCTACAACAAGTTCCTAACCATGGCCACTGTCAAGAAGCTCAAAACCAAAGATCATTTGGATGCTCCTTCTGATGTGCACGCGGAATTGCCTAAGGAAAAGGCAAGTTTCCAAGCCACTCCAAGCTCCTTGCCTCCGCTCTACACTGTTCAAGACTCCTCTGCGATCCTAGCTTCACTGGGTCGTATTGAAAAAGCCATCACGAAAGGAATCACTGCTATCTCTGGTGCCATCCGTGATCAAGTAACTGAAATGGGAAAGACCAGAAAGGCTATATCTGGTCTAGTGGATGTGATTCAACAGACCTTGGAGGCTGCAATTGGAGGTGATCAGGCCACTGAGATGGCTACATGCCAAGGTGAAGGAACTGCAGAAATGAAGGAAACTGAAGAGGAGGCCACTACGCTGCCATAGGAACGTCTCTCCTAGTTCCCAGTGCTATAACATCACAGTGTGCTAGTAGTTCCCTAGGGTCCTACTCCCCTCTTCTATCCTTATTTTGTCTTTGTCAAGCTGTTTGTGATCTTTTGTTCCTCTTTCCACTATGCATCTCTGGACAATGTATTGACCTTAATGATTAATGAACTCTTTTGGTAATGTTTCTAATGCATCAATTGTCTTTGCCTTAAGTTTCTATTATGGTGACTGTCATGGGTTTAACATAATTGTTTATTTCACATTGATATCCTATACTTGATAAGTAAATTAATCTTTTCGATGATGTCAAAAGGGGGAATAATGGATAGGAACCTTGAACTCTTGGAACTACTGAACTTATAGGAAATCTGAACCCGTTCTACTTCTGAGGGGGAACTCGAATAACTTAGTTCATTTGCTTAGGGGGAATTTGCAACTATTGAATGTTCTCTCATTATTTTATAAAGTTGTAAATCTCTTAGCTCAACTGTTCTCATGAATCTCATGTCCTTATTATGTTGTCAGGTTCCTTATATTTGTCATCATCAAAAATGGAGAAATTGTTAGGAAATGGAACTCAGGAACCTCAGTTCCCATGAGAGTTCATTTCCTCAGTTTCTCTACTTTTAAAGATGACAAATACTTTGATACTAATGTTTTATCTCAAAGATGTGTTTAAAGGAACCATAAGACAATTGTTGAAACCATGGAATCCAAACAAGATAAAGAAACCAAACAAGCAAGCCAAAGGAACCCAGAAATGCAACACGTGACTTTGCTATTCCCGATGAAGCTGGGAACACAGAACCTTTGACAAAAGATGGTGAAAGCGACTTGAGCAAAGCTTCTAAAAGTCTGCCACCATCCAAAGGAAAGCTCCAAGATGTCTAGAACGCTGAACCTCAGACAAATGTTGCTGAAAGCGACGTGACACAAGGCTGTCACCATCCAGAGGATAGTTCCAAAGTGTCTAGGTTGCTGAACCTCGGACAAAAGGAGTTGGACACCGACATGACAGACTTGTCTGAAGCAGTTGACCAACCGATGTGGATTCTGAGTTGCCTAGGTTGTTGGTACATGTCTAAGTCAGCGTGAATCAAGGATTACCACACAACCTAGGTCAAGCTTGCTCTGTGGGAACCAAGAGAAGATTCAACCTCGAGGATCCACTATATAAGGAAGATAAGCTCCGCTGTTATCTTCAAGCACTAAAACAAGAATCACACTTCATAGCAAACATCATAGTGTGAGCTCTCAAACAGATCGTCAACCAAAACCAAGATCAAGAGGAACCAGTCAAGGAATCTGAGAGTTGTGTGCTAGTTTCTGTGACTGTAAGTGAGTTAGTTCCTTAGTGCTTAGGACTGCTTCTTGGATTAATTATACTTTCTGTTAAGTTTATCTAGGATTGTCTAACTGTGTGTAAGACAAAGAAACTGTGTGTTTGTTCCTAGAGTAATCTGTAACCGAAGTGATAAGAAATCAAGAAGTAGACCTTGAAATCCTTTCGAAAGAAAGGTAGTGGTTTTTATCCTAGATTGCTAGTTGGCAATCGAAGGTTTCCATTATAAGGAACTTGTTCATTTATATTTGATTGTTTATTTCCGCTGCGAAGGGAACTGTAATCTGTATTTTCAGTTCCCTTGTTCTTAATCTAACAATCACGATCCTACACATTGCAACTCCAAAATGCCACGAATGGGGCGGTTTAAGCCAGCCAAGAACCGTTGCCTCATAGACCTAGGTCCCACATGAATGTCCGCCTTGTGCATCAAGTCCTCTAGCTCATTGTAAAACTCCACGTGAGTCCTATTGCCTTGCTTGCACATGTGGACACGTTGCTGCATATGCCCATAGTGCTCCTCCAGGACGTACTTCTTCCTCATAATATACTTCAAATGAGGCCAAGTAGCGATCAGTCTCAATCCTTTCCACCTCTTTTCCGCTCGGAGTCGAAACCACCAAGATCTGGCCGTGGCTTGGAAGTGGATGGTCACCACTTGCACACGTTCAAACTCCTCATAGCCGCAGTGGTCCAGAATATACTCCGTGGTTTGCTCCCACTCCAAGTACTTGTCCACGTCGTTTTCCCCTGCAAAGTTGCCAATCTTAACTTTAATCTCACGACGGTTAGATGTACCTTGGAATTGTTGGCGTTGGGGCTGTGTTCACGCTCTATAGGGATGCAAGTCGTCCATGTGTGGCTCCTCATCATAGAAATCCTCAAGGGGAGGGATCTCCGGCTCGAACTCCTCATAAAAATCCTCGTCATTCACCTTCAGGTCATAGGCGACATTGGCGCGAGCTTGGGCTGCGTTGTTGGCGTTATGGTGCACGGCTGTGGGCTGCGCGGTGCGTCGCCGGGCAACGAGTGAAGGAGTAGGCGCTTGCTGCTGTTGGCGTTGTGTCTCGGCGAAGCCAGCCAAGTCATCCTCAAGGTCGTTGGACTTTGAAGATGTGCCATACTCGGCCCTGGACGACCGTGGTCCATCATAGCCCAACCGTGCACACACCCATGTGAGAGTGACCGAGAGCTCATCCATCACCGCATCACGGCTCGCCCAGTCCTTCTTGAGGTCCGTATGTATCACATAAACAATGTTGGGGATGCTCTGTCGGATCGCCTCGGCAATCTTAACATCAATATCATGCGCATTCCCATCCGGAGGGTGAGGTGACGTAGGGGTTGATCGCCCCCCTGTCCCCTGGTTGTCAGACATCATAGCAAAACTAAAAACAGATTGCCTCAAGTAGCAACAAGGGCCTTGTTAGCTTATTCAATACCCCAAAGATTCCAGCTATAGGGCGTAAGAGGGTTTTCAGGGAAAATAATGGTAATAGGGTAAGTGTAGGATCGTGATTGTTAGAGTAATAACAAGGGAACTAAGAATACAGATATTTAGTTCCCTTCGCAGCGGAAATAAACAATCAAAATAAAAGAACAAGTTTCTTATAGTGGAAACCTTCGATTGCCAACTAGCAATCTAGGATAAAAACCACTACCTTTCTTTTGAAATGATTTCAAGGTCTACTTCTTGATTTCTGATCACTTTGGTTACAGATTACCCTAGGAACAAACACAGTTTCTTTGTCTTACACACGGTTAGACAATCCTAGGTAAACTTAACAGTAAGTATAATCAATCACAAAAGCAGTCCTAACCACTAAGGAACTAACTCACTTACAGTCACAGGAACTAGCACACAGCTCTCAGATTCCTTGACTGGTTCCTCTCGATCTTGGTTTGAGTTGACGATCTGTTTGAAGCTTCACACTTTGATGTTTGCTATGGAGTGTGATTCTGTTGTGATGCTTGAAGATAACAGCGGAGCTTATCTTCCTTATATAGTGGATCCTCGAGGTTGAATCTTCTCTTGGTTCCCACAGAGCAAGCTTGACCTAGGTTGTGTGGTAATCCTTGATTCACGCTGACTTAGACATGTACCAACAACCTAGGCAACTCAGAATCCACATTGGTTGGTCAACTGCTTCAGACAAGTCTCTCATGTCGTTGTCCAACTCCTTTCGTCCGAGGTTCAGCAACCTAGACACTTTGGAACTATCCTCTGGATGGTGACAGCCTTGTGTCACGTCACTTTCAACAACCTTTGTCCGAGGTTCAGCATTCTAGACATCTTGGAGCTTTTCTTTGGATGGTGGCAGACTTTTAGAAGCTTTGCTCAAGTCACTTTCACCATCTTTTGTCAGAGGTTCTGTGTTCCCAGCTTCATCGGGAAGAGCAAAGTCACGTGTTGCATTTCTGGGCACTTTTGGGTTCTTTTGGCTTGCTTGTTTGGTTTCTTTATCTTGTTTGGCTTCCATGGTTTCAACAACTGTCCTGTGGTTCCTTTAAACACATCTTTGAAATAAAACATTAGTATCAAAGTATTTATCATCTTCAAAAGTAGAGAAACTGAGGAAATTGACTCTCATGGGAACTGAGGTTCTTGAGTTACGTTTCCTAACAGTAAGTAAGTTAGAAAGGAAGTTGATGCAAAGAAATCAAGTTCAAGAAACAAGAAAGACAATGCAAGAACTCCCTACTCAAGATCAACTTAGCAAGCAAGAAAATAATCACTTAATCTAAACCAAATCAAGCAAAACAACCTAGGTGCAAGGCTAAACAAGAAGGAACACGTGACAATGGATAACAAGTAATCACGTGGGCAACAATGTGCAAAAGGAAACCAAATTTCAGCAAGGAAATCCAATATGCACGGCTAGATCAAGAAAGGTTTGTATGTGCAAGTTCAAGTCTTTGCCTTGCTTGCAAATCACACAATCAAGGACAAGATATTTGCAAGAAACTCACTCAATCACCCTAGTTAAATCTTGTCAAAGCCAAATTAGAACTTTTCTTGGCCTTGTGGCCGTGATCATGCACAATCTTGGAAAAATAGTGATGCGCAAGAAAGCAATCAAGCAAGATTTTTTTTTTGTATTCCATTTTTTTGTTTTTTGACTTGACCTCAGATTAGGTGAATCTAAGAGCAAGAACTCAAGCAAATAACAAGAAGGTATAACGGCTGCAAAGAGGGGAAAAAGTTAGGTAGAAATCGCAAGTTGCAAAGCAAGAAAGATCAAGAACAAGAGATTCAAAACTTAGCATGCAAGAATTGAAACTTAAGCAAAAAAGATCATGCAAAACAACTAACTTGATTGATAAACAAGAAAACAAAGCAACAAAATCCCAACTAACTCCTTAAAGGTGAAGGCTTGGGGTGCAAGACAACCTAAGGAAGACTAGGGTATGTTCGGCGGCAAGGGTATGAAGCCACGGCCGTAGGGTTGTCCTAGGGCTATGGTTCGGTGGTGGGATAGGGTGGTGGTGATATTAACACCGTGGTCGAGTGGTGGTGGTATGGCGGTGGTGGTTATGGGGCAAGGTAAAGCAAGAAAAACAAGAAACTTGTACGGTTGATGGTAGATGGTTCAAGAAGAGATCTAAAAACTGAAAAATTTGAAGAATTGAAAGAGAAAAATCAAGGAATACTTGCCTCAACCTGGAGCTCTGATACCACTTGATGTGAAACCCCTTGATTGCCACGTTCTTGAAGGAAAATAACGTGCCTTGGCGCGCAAGAGATCTCTGTTTTTGGTCCCGTATTTGGCAAAGTATAACTTTCTGTTCCAAACTCCGAATTGGATGATTCCATCACCGGATCAAAGATCAGGAAGTCAACTATAACTCCTCCAAATGTCACGTCAATTGGATCTGTAGAACTCCAGAACTATCCGAAACAAATTCAGCGCGCAATGCTGAAAACGGAAAAACTTCGAGAACAATAGAACTACGATTTGTTTGCTTGATGAGAACGAAAGATAATTTTGTTTGAACGAATGATTGCTGGAAAGACACAAGTTTTGTACTGAACAATCTTGAAAGTAACTTATCCAAGTTACTCTCAAATTAAATCTACCTTTCATTAAGATAAAACAAGAGTATAAATACACAAAACATAAGATAGAAACTAAAGTGATGGCACACCCCCTATAGGGCCAGCCCTAGCTTCTCCTAAGCTATTATTATGAATAAAAATAGATCAAAGTAAATACTAAATATAGTGTAACTAGGAAATACCGAAAATAACAAAACATAAACTTTCAAGTCTTAAAAATAGAACGATGGATAAGCATGCAACATCCTTTGCATGTGAGTGAGCCAAGATGTGGCTAAGGTGGTTCGTCCCCTTGAATCATGGTTCTCTTGACCATTATGAGCCCTCGAATCAGCATCTCCAAGTCCCTACAAGTGTACACATGCCATGAATCATCAATCATTGAACGAGGTTGTAGGATCGTACGTGTTAGCAGTCAAAGGGAACTGGGAGTCCAGTTCCTCAGCAGCGGAATAAGTAAAGAATAACAGAATCAAGACAAGTTCCTTAGAGTGGAAATCTTTGATAACCAACTAGTTATCCAGGATAAAACCCACTACCTCTCTTTCAAGAGGATTTCAAAGTCTACTTCTTGTATTAATACTTCGATTACAATCAACCAGGATAGAACACACAGATTAAGTCTTAGACACACTAAGGACTCTCTACCTAGTTCGATCAAATCAAGCAAGCAACAAGACAATCGACTTACAGTTCTTCTTCAAAGAACTAAGCTCTGTTTCTTCTTCGTAAGCAATTGTGAATGAATGCGTTATTGTGAGAGAGTTTCAACTATTCTATTTATGTAATTTAATTGATGGAAGAAATGAATCTCCAACAACCAAATTACACAAATAAAATAATCAAAAAGTAATCGGAAAGATAATATTTGTTACCAAATATAATCTCCCACGATTTTACAATTTTCGTTTCCATAAAAGATATACTTTTAACTCCTAAGATAATATGGAAACAGGATAATCTTTAACTTCTCTCTCTCTAAGTAAAGATCTACCCTAATCAGATCGCCGCCGCCCTTCATCTCTTGTTCCAAGCTCTTCCAGCGTCAGCGAGCTTCAGTTCCTTATGCCAGTTCCCAAATCTGGCATATTGGTCTCTGTCTTGTGCTTCCAATTCCAGAGTTCCCTGTTCATCAACACTTATGGAAATATTAATAGCAAAAGTGTTTGTCATTATCAAAACTAGTAAAACTGAGGAAGGGAACTAGGTAGGGAACTGGAGTTCCCAAAAGTTCACTTCCTAACAATTTCCCCCTTTTTGATGATGACAAACATGTAGAACCTGGCATATCTAAAATAGGCATGAATGATATATGAGGAAAAACAGAACATAACTAGATGTAGAATAATCATTAGTGAATTGCATATTCCCCCTTAATATTAACCCATGTTCCTTAATTCCCCCTTAAGGGAACAACCAGTTCAGAGTTCCTTTCATCCTATTAGTTCCAGATTGCCAAGTTCATTCCCCCTTTGGACATCATCGAAAAGAGTCAGTTAAATGAAGAACAAAGAGAATTTAGAGTGACAAATAGACTAATGCTAACCTCTAGAGAAATGACATTGTAATAAAAGTTGAAAGCAAATCAGAACAATTGCAAGGAACACAGAAATTTCATTAAACATAAGGAGATCATAGATAACATAGACAAAATAGACATAACACTCAGAGACACACAAAAGGGATCAATATATGGAAGTGAGATCTTAGGGAACTAAGGTTCTGTGTCAACTGAGTAGGGAACTGATCACTGCACCAACCTACTTCTGCGCCTTTGCCTTGTCTTCAGCAAGCTTGCGGTTCACCAACTTTGCAATTTCCCGTACAAGGGCTGCAGACGTCTTCCACAACTCCACCACCATTTCGTTGGTGAAGTTGCTCCCTTTTTCCACAGCGGCAACCACCTTGTCAAAATCATCAACCAGAGCAGCTTCAATGTTCCCCAAACTGTTCAGAATAACATGTGTGTCGGGAACTAGGCAGGGATCAGATTGGCCAGGCTGGATCTCTTCCTTTTCCTTCTCTGCATCAGATTCCTCATCGACATGAGCCTTTTGCGCCAGGCGCCTCATAGTTGTCATGGTGAGGAGACGAGAGAATTGAGTCTCTTCATTCAGTAGGGTAAAGACCAAGGCGGCTCAGAATTTTCTTGATAATGTGAGGGTATGGGAGGGCATGGGTAGAGTGGCCTTTACAGAATTGCATGTGGGCTAGGGTGATACGGGGCAGGTCAATTGGCTCTCCCAGAATGAGCTTCTCCATAAGCACTGCGTCGCTGACCAAAACAGTGTCCCTCTTTTCCTGATGAAGGATGATATTTTTTATGAGGAAGGTATGGAGGATCTTCTTGTTAAGGCTGAGGTACTTGGTGAGCAAAGGGGCCCTTGGATGTGAAGTTGCCATCGAACACATTTTTGAGAATGGCCTGCTTGCGCTTTGATGGCCAGATCCTTTTGATGATGACCCCAAAGCCTTTGCCAGTGTCGAGGCCCAGCACAGACCCAATTACAGCAGCATAGAGGGGAATCAGATTACCTCCCCAGGTGATGATGGCATCGTTCACATGCTGATCGTCCTTGGCGGCGACGAACTGCATATTCTGGTAGAAGAGATGCACCAGATCCTCGTTGACTGCAAATGGCTCCGGCACCAGTGTGTCTCACCCTTGAAGTTGAAGTTTGGCGTGGACGGCGGAGACACTTTCATCATCAGCAGTGGCCCAGAATTCCTCGCCAACAATGAGGGGCTCCAGAATGTGGCGAGTGGCGAGAGCTGGTGCCACCCTGAGAGGGAACTTGAGATGGTGGAAAGGCTTGCTGGGATAGAGGCTGCTTTCCCTTGGCGGCCTTTGAAAGTTTCGTCTTTTTGGCGGGAGTGACATCCTCTAGATGAAGAGAGGGGATGCCATGGCCACCTTTAGCGGCACATCGTTTGACACGGCCGGCCATTGACTGGGAGTCGTCGGGGAGCTTCAGAGTAGTCGTCGGAGTTGGAAGCAGGTCCACATCAATCGGAGCGCCCCCCTGAGAAGGAGAAGAGTGGTGAGAGTCCTCTTTTGTTGGTGTAGGGGAGGCCGGCTTGGACGGAGTGTGCTCCGACGAGGCAGATTCAGACTGATGAGCCTCAGGGACCGGCGGTGGCGCCGATCGAGCCGAGTCCGCCACAGGTGGGGGCACCGAAGATGGTGCCTTTGTCGGTGTAGCCACCTGGGAGGAGGATGGAGTGACTTTCTGCTTCCGGTAGGCCTCCAGAATAGCTAACTCATCAGTGGGGAGCTAGGGTAGACCGGATTCCATGGAGACAGATGTAGAGGAGAGAGAGCTTTAGGAAATTTTGTGGGCACGACATAGATTGAGTTGAGAGCAAAGAGAAGTTGTGATCGGTGCCGCTTTAGGGTTAGACTCGTTTCCTTATATAAGCGCTGGGCAAAATTCTATCCATAAGAAGCTGTTGCCGAATCTTTTCAAATAAGGGAACCCAGAAATATCTCAAACGGCCACAAGATCTTCTGAAGCCGAAGGGAACTCATAACTCTCCCCATAATAATTTCTTCAGAACAATCAAATCAATTGGGCTTGAATTCCCCAGAAATCTCATAGAGCAAACGGCTAGATGTGCAATAACTGCCATTGGGAAGCGGACGCTGACAGAGCTCAATTTGAAATCTGGCCGTTGAATCACAATTCCCAGTTCCTTTCCTCAGTGTGTGACACGGAACCGGGGAGATATGGGTACATTTTATGTAGGGAACCAAGCAATCACTCAAGAAAAGTACATACCCATATAAATAAAATTCGGAAGGCAATTTTGACACCACAAATATAATTCCCAGAGTGGACTAAAGAGGGATAATAGGGAATCATATAGTGTAGTCAGGCTTAGGACGATTTATAGTCAATTATCATTTTGGCTTGTAATGGAGGATAGATGTGATCAAATTGACTATTATAGGGCCAACAAAGAGATGCAATCAAGATCAAATTATATCATAAAATCATGTGATCATGCAAAAGAGTTAAGACCATGCTTTAGAACAAATATTACAGGACATCCGAGGGCAGCACAAGAACAATAATCAACAATATTGTCAATGAAATCATAGAAAAGATCAAATCTAGGCAAAGTTAGGGAACTAGTAAAGGCAAACAGAACTACTAGTTTATGGATATCATTCCCAGAAGTAATCTAAAGGACTCATAAGGTTTCCGATTTAATGCTTTGGTGAATATATCTGCAATTTGATCTTCAGTCCTACAATGTTCTAGTAGAATGTTCCCTTTTTCAACATGATCACGCAAGAAGTGATGCCTAATGTCAATATGCTTAGTCCTAGTATGATGCACAAGATTCTTGGAGATGTTGATTGCACTGGTATCGTCACATAGAATCTTTAGAGGGCCAAAAGACATACCAAAATCCGCGAGTTGTTGTTTGAGCCAAAGGAGTTGGGAACAACATGCGGCAGCTGCGATGTAGTCAGCTTCTGTGGTTGATAGAGCCACTGAGTTTTGTTTCTTGGACCCCCAAGAGACCAAGCAAGGGCCAAGGAATTGGGCCATTCCAGATGTGCTTTTTCTATCAACCAAGTAGCCTGCATAGTCTGCATCAGTGTATCCAAGAAGATTGAAGTGACAATCCTTGGGGTACCAAAGACATAGGTCGTCAGTTCCCTTGAGATAGCGAAATATGCGCTTCACTTCAGATACGTGAGATTCTCTTGGATCAGCTTGAAACCTGGCACAAAGACAAACAGCAAACACAATATCTGGCCTACTAGCGGTTATATACATCAAAGAACCAATCATGCCACGATAAAGCTTCTCTTCCACTTTCTGTCCAGTGTGATCGGCGGTGAGGCGAGTTGCCGGGGAGATGGGTGTGGAGATGGCTTTGCTTGAATTCATTTTGAACTTCTTCAAGAGTTCCTTAAGATATTTCTGTTGATGGATTTGAATGCCATCGGTCTTCTGAGTGACTTGCAATCCCAGGAAGAAGGATAGTTCCCCGATCATACTCATTTCAAATTCGCTGCTCATGAGATTTTTGAACTTTTCTACAAGAGCCAAGTTAGTGGAATCAAAAATAATATCATCAACATAGACTTGGACCACTAGAATCTCACCTTTAACTTCCAGAATGAAAAGAGTCTTGTCGATCACACCACGACGATAGCCATTAGCGGTTAGGAACTGGGCAAGGCGATCATACCAAGCGCGAGGGGCTTGCTTTAGACCATAGAGGGCCTTGTCCAAGAAATATACGTGGTCAGGGTGGTCATCATCCTCAAATCCTGGAGGTTGCTTGACATAAACTTCCTCTTGAAGAATGCCATTGAGGAATGCAGTCTTCACGTCCATTTGGTACAACTTGAACCCTTTGTGTGAAGCATATGCAATGAGCAATTGTATGGCTTCCAATCTTGCCACATGGGCAAATGTTTCATCGTAATCGATCCCTTCTTGTTGGTTATAGACTTGAGCAACCAACCGAGCTTTGTTTCTTGATACAGCACCAGAATCATCCAACTTGTTGCGAAAAACCCACCGAGTTCCTATGATGTGTATGTTCTGAGGGCGAGGAACTAGTCGCCAGACTCTGTTCCTCTCGAACTGGTGAAGTTCTTCTTGCATGGCAATGATCCAATCAGCATCCTTCAGCGCCTCCGTGATGTTCTTGGGTTCTATAAGAGACAGAAAAGCATTGAATGCACAATATGACATATCCTCAAATCCATACCTGACTGGATGCTTGGTGGTTCTTTTGTCTCTGTTGGGAACAAGAAGATCGGTTCCCGGAGCCTCCATGTCTGTGGGATCAGTAGCTGAGGAAGAAGCTATATTTGGGTTGACTTCTAGAGCAAGTTCCGTTCCCTGAGAGGTAGCGTCGACTTCATTCGACGGATTGGAGGGAACTAGAGCCGTAACAACAACACTTTGATGAGTGGAGGGAGCTGGGGAGCTGTCTGTGAATGTTGATTCCTTGGGCTTAACCAGAGTTGAGGGGACTGTGGATGCGGGTGAGCTGGAGAGAGTATGATAGGAGTTACGCTTGGGAGGAGCTTCATCATCAAAATCTTCACTTGGTCGTTGAAATGGATCCTCCGAGGGAACTGAGAGATCCTGCACAGACTTTGAAGGCAATTTTTCATTGAAAACAACATGAATACTTTCCTCTACCTTTTTAGTCCGTTTGTTGAAGACCTTGTATGCTTTGCTACTGGAAGCATATCCGATGAAGATCCCTTCATCACTCCGTGGATCAAACTTCCCTAGATTGTCCTTCCCATTATTGTGAACAAAACATTTACAGCCGAAGACTCGAAGATGAGCAATGTTGGGAACTCTGCCTCGAAGTAGCTCATAGGAAGTCTTCTCAAGCATTGGGCGTAGCATAGCCCGATTCAAGATGTAGCACACTGCATTAACCACTTCTGCCCAGAAGGATTGAGAGAGACTGCTTGAGATGAGCATGGTGCGAGCCATATCTTCCAAGGTTCTGTTCTTTCTTTCAACAACTCCATTCTGTTATGGAGTGTAGGGATCTGAGAAATTATGATCAACTCCATGTTCCCTGCAAAAGGTTAGAAAATCTCCATTCTCGAACTCAGTTTCATGATCGAAACGAATGGCACGAAGAGAGACATTCAATTATTTTTCAAGCAAGGGAACTAGCTCACTAAACCTATCAAAGACTTCACTTTTAGATTTTATAAATAATGTCCAAGTGAATCTAGAGTAATCATCAACAAGTACCAGAATAAACCTGTTACCACCAATGCTTTGAACTCGCATAGGACCACAAAGATCCATGTGAATGAGTTCCAGAGGCTTAGAGGAACTCACCCGTGTTTTGGACTTGAAGGAACTACGAACCTGTTTCCCTTGAACACAGTCAGAGCAGATTTCTGACTTTTCAGCATTTATTTTGGAAGAACACGAACGAGTTCCTTTTGATGCAGCTTGTGACTAAGCTTGAGGCTTGCATGACCAAGTCGTTGATGCCAGAGGTTTGTTTGGTCGTCAATGGTTGATAGACACAACTTTTCTTTGGGAACGAAATTCGGATCAATGATGTAGACGTTGTTGAACCTTTTGCCCTTTAGGATCACAATTCCCTTTCTATCTTCCACGAAGCATTCTTTAGAGGTAAAGCGAACCTCATTTCCCCCTTGATCACACAACTGTGACACACTAATTAGATCAAAACCTAAATTTTCAACTAGGTTAACGTTACTTACCTTGATGTGATTAGTGAGATTCACACTGCCAGTTCCACAGATTATTCCCTTTCTCTTATCTCCGAAGGAAATGGTACCTCCTCGGTGTTGCTGAAGTGATGACATTTTTCTTCTATTTCTGGTCATATGGCACGAGCAACTACTGTCTATATACCATTTGTCTTGTTGTCGCACTTCGTCCTGCACAAGCGAACTCAAACTTTTTGAACCCAGCTAAGTTTAGCTTTTCTGGAAGAATGAGGTTGGTATCTTATCTGTGGGTTAGGAGCAAGAACAAAATAATAAGGATCATTCAAATCATTTATGGTATGCATCTTTTTCTTATTATTTATTTTCTGGTTCCTTTTCCTAGTATTTTCCTCCATTTGTCTTTTCTTGTGAATGCACTCATGAATATAATGACCATTTTTACCACAATACCAGCAAACACGATTGTAGACAACATGACCATACTTATCATGACCAGGTCAGAATGGTCTTTCTTGCTTCCTCTGCTCAAAGTTAACTTTCTTACCTTTAGTTCCTTGAGCTTGGTCAATATACATCTTGTGAGCATTCTGACCATCGAACCAAGTTTGATTCTCTTTAGGCTTCTGTTCGAGCACTTTTACCTTTTCTTCTAGGAACTGGGTTTTGTCACGAGAATTTTGTAAAGCACAGTTGAGGGTTTCATTTTTCTTGACCAGTTCCCTTCTTAGTTTCTCGTTCTCAGCAGAGCATGTTTCCTCAGAATCGTTGTTACCAGAGTAGCCAAGACCATATCGTTGCTTAACAAAAATAGTTTGATTCACAGTTTTCTCATTTATAGAGTGAGTGAGATGATCAAGTTTGTTCAATATTTCAGCAAGCATAGAAGAAGTGTTCTTTTCAGAGTCTGTGGAAGGAACAATAGGATTGTCAACATGCATGGGTTCCTTTTTAACAATGATGCAAGAATCACACTTCCTAGAAGAATTAGCAAGTAATTTCTCAGTTTCATCAAGTTTCTTACTCCAGACAGAGTTTTCAATGGATAGGCATGAGATCTCATCTTCATATTCTTCTAGTTTCTCTTGAAGGGAACTAGTTTCCTTTCCAAGTTTCTTAATGATCTTGATCAATTGTTTTTTATCACATTCAAGAAGAGATTTGGTAAAGTCAGAAGAAGATACCTCGGAGTCATCTGATTCAGTTGAATCTTCCTTAGCCATCAAGCATCTTTCTCCAGAAGTTCCATTTGTATCCAGTTCCCCTTCAGAGTCTTCTGAGTCGTCTCCAAAGGTAGCAAAGAGGGCTTTCTTCTGCATAGGCTTATCATCTTCATTTGAGTTCTTAGGACAGTTCCTAGCAAGGTGTCCTCTTTCCTTGCATTGATAGCAAGCATATTCAGAGAGATCTCTCTTTTGGAAGTTTTTCTTGAACTTTCCTTTGATGAAGTGCTTTTTGATGTGCTTAGTAACCAAGGCTGTCATCTCATCCTCTTATTCTTCAAGATCTGAGTTTTCTTCCTCCATCTCCAACCTTGAGAAGGCCTTTGAGATTTTTAAGGTGATTCCCTTCTTCATCTTCTTGGTGGAGCTTGTTTTGAGTGCCTCCCTTTCTTCAACTTCAAGTTTCCATATGATTTGAGTTAAGGGAAGACCTTGAATACCATGAGTAGTCTTTAGCACTCTTTTGATGAGGTTGAATTTGGAGTTGAGTCCATTGATGATGACAAGGGATTTGAACCATTCATCAAGCTTCACGTCAGCATTGTTGAGTTTGGTGATGAGTCTTGTGAAACATGAGTGGTATTGAGAGATATTCTCAGTTTCCAACATCTCGAAAGTGTGGTATTCTCATTCTAGAGCAAACTTCCTGCTTTGCTTCAGTTTCTCACTTCCTTCATGCATCTCTTTTAGGGCAGTCCAGATGCCCTTAGCAGTTGTGATTCCTATCACCTTGTCCATGTCCTCCCTTGTTAACTCATTAAGAATGAGTTGGCGAGCTTTAGCATTCTTCTCTTTGATGGTATAGTACTCAGGCTTCCAGTCTTTTTCCTCCAGTTTGTCAGGAATAACTCCATCACCATTTTCAATCACGCGCCAGCACTGATAGTCCATGGTTTGGATGTAGTTGGTCATGCATTTCTCCCACCATTCTTCTTCTCCCTTCTTTCGGATGTGGGGCTTGTTGATGGAGATTCCCAAACTGAATTCGCTTGAACTAGTCATCTTGAAATATGTAAACTAACACAAATCTAGAGCGTCTGCTCTGATACCAATTGTAGAATCGTACGTGTTAGCAATCAAAGGGAACTGGGAGTCCAGTTCCTCAATAGCGGAATAAGTAAAGAATAACAGAATCAAGACAAGTTCCTTAGAGTAGGAACCTTTGATAACCAACTAGTTATCCAGGATAAAACTCACTACCTCTCTTTCAAGAGGATTTCAAAGTCTACTTCTTGTATTAATACTTCGATTACAATCAACCAGGATAGAACACACAGATTAAGTCTTAAACACACTAATGACTCTCTACCTAGTTCGACCAAATCAAGCAAGCAACAAGACAATCGACTTACAGTTCTTCTTCAAAGAACTAAGCTCTGTTTCTTCTTCGTAAGCAATTGTGAATGGATGCGTTATTGTGAGAGAGTTTCAACTATTCTATTTATGTAATTTAATTGATGGAAGAAACGAATCTCCAACAACCAAATTACACAAATAAAATAATCAAAAAGTAATCGAAAAGATAATATTTGTTACCAAATATAATCTGCCACGATTTTACAATTTTCGTTTCCATAAAAGATATACTTTTAACTCCTAAGATAATATGGAAATAGGATAATCTTTAACTTCTCTCTTTAAGTAAAGATCTACCCTAATTGGATCGCCGCCGCCCTTCATCTCTTGTTCCAAGCTCTTCCAGCGTCAGCGAGCTTCAGTTCCTTACGCCAGTTCCCAAATCTGGCATCTTGGTCTCTGTCTTGTGTTTCCAATTCCAGAGTTCCCTGTTCATCAACACTTATGGAAATATTAATAGCAAAAATGTTTGTCATTATCAAAACTAGAAAAACTGAGAAAAAGAACTAGGTAGGGAACTTGAGTTTCCAAAAGTTCACTTCCTAACAGAGGTACCAATTGAATAATTAAGAACAGACTTAAGTTACCCAGGCAGAGGTAAGAAGAGTACAATACAATCTATTGTAGTTGTAACATTTTTCAGAGTCTCTCTTCACTAACTGAGTTGCATATTATCACAAATTCACAGGTAAAACCGTAAAAATGTTTACTTTTCATCTAGCATTAGCAAATGATTAGAATTGTCCATATAATTCCTGTGTCGGCCCTGTGAGGGTGTGAAAAATGGAAAGAAAAGCAAAGCTACATACCCAGCAGCACACAACTCCCTTGACTACGCCAGAATCAAACATCAAGACCTGAATTCTATGAATATGCTACAATGACAGCCATAGAATATGATTGTTCAGACTTCAGACTGTACTCAGCTTTTCCTAGACATTCCTATTATCATCATGTTCTTCCAGGATAGGGAACAATGGAAAATCAGACTGAGTACACACTAAGTTGGAACTAGATGCACTCCTTGCTTGTTGCCCGCCCATAATACTGATACGACAATGGCGAACAGAAGCAACAGGATGCTGTATAACACACTCCATGCAGTCTTTGCCCCACTTTTCTTAACCACCATGTTGTGTTCTTCTCTACTCTGAGAAACCTCACCAGTGAGCTGTTCCTTTGCAGCTGCAACGTCTTCAGTTGAAGAAACCGACTCAGTCTCGCTCTGGGAAAGATGTCCTTTGTCAGTCAAGTTCCCGTTGGCATCATGTCCATGTACAGCCCTGTTTCGGAGGCTGTTTGAATTGTATCTTGACACTGGACTGCACCCGCATTTGACCGAGCAAGGACTTCTGAAATGTCTTGCTTGATTCTCGTACAATTCCATATTCTCATGCTCTTCATCTTGAGAAAACTGAGCGATTTGCCTTGGAGTGCCATAGATCTTCACACTGCCAGTACTCATCTGAGGACGTGGCCTCTAAAGCACCAAATTTGCAAATACTTACATTTATAAGATCATTGTAAAAAGTATTAAAAAATGCTGAATTTGTATGGTTCTTTCTTCTCAATCCTGTGACTTGACAATTTACAGATTTCAGAAGCAACAGTTTGAAGCATGTAATGTATGGTCAGGTGTGCAAGTTGTGTGAGAAATCAGACACAATATGTGTATAGAAACCGAAGGATTCATGCCAAATATCATCACTAGGGAATTTTTTTCTTCAAAAAACCACCCATTTGTTAAACAGAAAACTTTAACAAACCACCCGTTATGTAACTATTTTTAGCCAAATGTCACCCCACGGTCACCACTCACCACCTCCGAATCTATTATAGTTGGCTGCTAGTTTTGAAGCAATATCACAACTTTACCCTTTTTTACACTACTCGTACATTTAGCAGGCAACAGTTTTTTTTGCTTTCTTTTGACGAATTGTCAACACTTGACAGCTTAGGGAGGGTGGGTGGTGTAATGGGCCTAAGGAATCACAATAATGGGTGGTTTCTTCATAATTACTTGTATTAAAAGATGAACTAAGGAGCCACATGTGATTTTATTATAAGAGCCTACTATAGGAAGGTTTCCTGTAATTTTACCACAAAGCTATTTGGATAATTCTGATTTAAAGTCGAAATTGTCTCATCTAAAAGCCTGTGAGACCCCCCCTGCCCCCAGCAAAAGTATGTACTAAGAAGATGCACCAGAAAGAAAAGCATAGATAATACACAATCATAACATATACATAAAGATAGAAGCTGACAAAAAACATTACCTGAGGACTAGGAGTTTGGCTCCGAAATCCTTCCTTTGAAGGAGTTCCAGGATAAAACCCATGAAAGCCATAGCCTCTTTGGGAATTAGAAGCTTCACAGCGCTCAGACAATGCATGTGAAGCACCACCCCTTGCAATCTCAGAGAAGATTCCATCCTTGAGTGAGACGTCAACATCTCCATTTTCATAGCTCCAAAGCTTCCTGCTGGCATTTTTTCGGTTGTGATTCACATTGCAAGAAGCTTGAGTCGTTGAAAATGGTGAATCGGCCAACAAGCCGTTATCAACAAAAGAGTCAAGTGTCTCAGAACCAAATGACGAAGATGCTGGTGATTGATCTCCAGAGGCTAACTTATATCTGTGACCACTCTTTCCATTAGACCCTGTAACTGAAACCACATCTGGATCAAACTTGGGCCCTTTCCCGGCAACCAATTTCCGAGCAATTTGAAGGGCTTCATATGAAGCATTTCTGACATATGGCATCTCATCAGATTGACATTTCTCCATCTCCTCAATGATCAACTGAAGCTCCATGTAGATACTCCTAATGTCCAAACACTTGATCAAAAAGTTTATCATATGAATTGCTGCCAACCTCTTCTGTGAGTTCCTCTCAGCGGATCCAGCATTCAAGATTTCTAGACCAGCACAAACCAACAACCCGGCATATGCCTCAACAATAAGACTGTTGTGCTTGGCCAAAGACACGACCAACCCCATATGCGAAGCCGTCTGAGTGGCCTTATCCTTCAAAGCCCCAGCAATCTTTAGACAAACCTCATTCACTATCTCATCTGATGCAAACCTCCAATTATCACATTCCACAAGAGCACTCAAGCAAAGGGCAGCTCCACATGAAAGACTTTCCTGTGAACCCAGAACTGAATCCGAAAGGGGCTTGCAAAGGATGCGAATTATATGCTTCTTTTCGTCTTCTGGGGTGGTGGGTTCAATTGCATATCTAGCAATAGTAGGAGCAACCTTAGAGCATGCCTGTTGAAGAGGAAATGAACCTCCACTTGTGGTCAGGATTCTGATTATCGTACCCATGATGATATCAATTTGGGAGACGATGTTTGGGCCGTGGACTCTAGCCAAGTCCTCGTAAAGCGGAATTGTGTACTCCCCAGATGAAGTCCCCGCATCCTTGGTCTCTGAAACCCGAGCAACAAAGAGAGGTATGGCTTTCGAATCTAAATCTTTAACATATGACTTCAGAGCATTCATGGCTGATTTACGAGTATCAGTATCCTTGCCTAAATTTGTCAATTCTCTACTCAGAGCAGGGCTCAAATTTCTGGACATTCTTATGACCTGAAACAATATTCCATTCCAGGAAGGAGAATCAGCAATATTGTATCATAATTTGTTACCAAGAAAATCAAAGAAACATAAAGTTTTCCAGCTGACATCAACATTAACACCGAAAGCTATATAAACTCCCCCCAAGAAAATTACCCAAATCCACACGGAATCACAAATTGGAATATCCAAATTTCCACCTTGTACTGTTGAATTCACGATTTTCGTTTGCACAACTATTCCAGCATTAATACTCACATACATATCAAGCAGGAAGAGAAAAGAAGCAAAGAAAAAACAAAGGCATATACATTTCAAATGATCATACCAAAGCAGAAAGATGAACTTACCAAAAAGCAGAAATGCATGAAGGGGTGTGAAAGAAAGATGAACTTACCAAAAGGCAGGCGCGCGAGCGAGAGAGAGACAGAGAGAGCGAAACAGTCGATTGCAATTTGAAAAAAAGTTACACCCAACAGAGAGCCTGTAGAAGGAAAGGGAATTTCAAAAGGGGTACTAAAATCCTCAATTCTCCATTTCGGGAGCTGTGGAGAGAGAAAGAAAGCGGTAATAGAAGACGAGAGAGAGAGAGACAGGGTGGAGACTTTTGCGGGGGTTTTAGGGTTATTTATGTTATTTGATTTCAAGTATAAAAAGCAATTCATTAAATACGTTCAGTCCCTCTCCCCCTTCTTGAGGGGTACCTCTTGGATTTGAATCTTTTAGCCATATTCCAACGCTATCCTTTTTGTGTGTGTATTTTCTTATCTTTTTTCTTGAGCAGGCATTTTCTTATCATTTTCAAGGCATTTTCTTATCCAAAAAATACCATCTTACGAGTTGTGCTACATGCTTACATTGTACCTACTACCACCACTATTCACATTTGTTTAAACATTACTCCTTAGTTGGATGTTTTTTTTATAAGGTAAGAATTTGAAATGTTAGACAAACATTTGTCTAACAAGTGGATAGATTAAGACAGACTCGATTGTCGGACAAACCAACATATTATAGACCAAATACAAATATCGAGTCAAAAGAGAAACATACAAATGAAAATGGAAGGCTTTAAGATTACTTGAGGAAGGATTGAGTTTGGCAAAACACGGGTTAGAGAACAAACCATACACGACGTCGTGCCGTCAGAGAATTATCTATAGGACACTTAACTGGAAATGCAATGAAACTCCTGTGCAAAGCTTTGACACAATGAGACCATAAGAAACAAACAACCACTCCCTTGACCTCAACCAAAACAATCAACTCAATCCATACACTAAGAAAAAATCTCTGTACCAAGAGAAAGAGTCCCAAATTTTCAAGTGATTAATGTTGTTCATAGATCAATATTGTCATGTTTCCATTGGATTTGATTTCCCCAACTTTAATAGAGTACGGAAGTAACAAAGACAAATTTCTTTTGTACTTATTGTGTGCAGAATCTTGTTAGAGGGTCTTAGAAGTCCAGAATAATTGTTAATGAGTTTAAAGACAATTTTATAAGGCCGCTGTTATATACACGACAAATTTGTACGCCACATTTTGGAGTACAAAATTTTCACCTGTACGCCACATTTTGGTGTACAAGTTTGTCTTGTTTTCACCTGTACGCTAAAGTCTGGCGTATAAGTGTCGTGCGTATAGAAAAATTTTATCGTGTATATAGCAGGCTCGTTTTATAATCAAAATGTTGGGCAAATAAACAATGAGTTGGTATCTAGGGAATGGATCACCAAATTTTTCTAAGATCGATTATCCATAAGTTCATATAGTTCAATAGAAATTGTATGAGGCAAAAAAGGATAGCCTAACAAGCATCATTTTTGTTTAGGAATCTAGCGTGGCAACAAGAGCATGATTGGAGATTGAAGTTGATTTGTCCCTTTAGATTTTGGTTGCTCATGGTCTTGTATTGTTCCGTGGTTCAGTTCATGTTTTCGTTGGATCTAGTGGTCCAAAAAGGATGTACTTGTTGTAAATTGTCTCGTGGATCTCAATTTAGCCATGTAGAGTGATGCGACCCTGCCCTCCATTACAGCCATAGAGGAAGAAGAAGCCATAAGCCTGCGCTCAGAAGGGTTAGTGAGAAGACCGCGTTCCAAAGCCAAGCAATGCCTCATCGCGTGCCTCAGCACGAGCCTATGCAAGCCATCACCAAGAACGCGTCTTCTTTCAAGCGACTCCATCCAAGTCCAGAGACCGCAATCTCCTTCAAGCGTCCACGTTTGTCACAAGACGTCGCGTTCTGTCTCAAGGTCCTCGCATTCAATGATGAATGCGTTCTTTGAATATCTTTGTAAATTTTAGAACATTATTATTTTCAGTGTTTTCCTTTTGGGTGTGTGTTCCACGCGTGTCGCGTGGGCCAGCCCATTAAGCGAGACTCGGCCCATCCGAGTCCCGCTATGTCCTATATAAGGTCATCTCGATTGGATTCCTCCACCGCATCTCAAAGCACAAAGAGATCGCGATCATGGCATTGGCCGCGAGCGCCGCGATGTCATGCCCAGAGATGTCCGCCAAGCCGATCATGGAACCCAGCCGCGGCATCGTCAACGCGATGCCGCCTATGCGCCCAAGGAAGATTTGTCTCGCGGCGAACCACAACACGCACGCGAGAGGTTTCGCCATGCACGCGTTGAAGACCCTGGCGTCCGTGCCTATGAGAACCCTCTCTATGACGCCGCACCACACAACGTGCCATTGCAAGCCCCTGCCCAACCTCGATACCAAAGACACGAAGTCAAGGTAAAAATCGAGCATTTTCATGGTGAATACAACCCTTTTGTTTTTCTTGAATGGGTGCAGGTTACGGAGTACACACTTCGTTATTGTCGAGTGCCACATGAGGAGCATGTCGACGCCGCAACACTTCACTTCCGCGGAGCAGCCAGAGTTTGGTGGCATCGTTTCGAGGATGACAGCGTGCGTCACCACCAAACAAGGGTCATCGAATGGCACCAACTCGTGTACGTGATGACCAAGAAATATGTGCCTCCAGATTACAGAAATCAAATGAGAATGGAGATAGCCATGGCTCGCCAAGGCTCACAAACTCCCATCAAGTTTTTCTCCAAGCTCGAGGACATGTATTACAAGACAAACATAAGCGTTGCACCGTCAACTTTGAGGACCAAGTTTCTAAGTGGCCTGAACGCGCCAATCCGTGACCAGCTGGAGATCTTGCCCATCAAGGATCTCAACACGTTGACCCACACGGCGATACAGGTTTACAACCAACACGCGCGTCGCAAGCACTCCTCTTGGCAACCAGGCCACACCAGGTATGAATCTAACCCTGGCCATTCCCTTACTACTGATGTGCGCGCGAAGCCGTCTGGGCTCTGATACCAGTTCAGGTAACATTGTCTCATGGCAATGTCTTCTACCTTTTTCCATTGGTCCCTACAAACACACAGTTTTATGTGATGTGATTGCAATGGACGCCACCCACCTCTTGCTTGGGCGTCCATGGCAGTTTGATCGTCGCGTACTTCACGATGGGTATCTAAACACCTATGTGTTTACTTACCACGGGAAGCGTGTGACTCTCTTACCAATGTCTCCACATGAGATTTTCCAGGAGCAAGTGGAGCGAGATCGCCACAAGGATTGGCAATCGACCAAGACCGCGGACACAGCGCAACGACCCAACTCCATATCTGGTGCGTCTTTAACAACCCCAAATCCTGGCAAACGAAGGACGCGTCCTCCATCAGGCCAACACAACGCGTCCCATAACAATGCGTTTCAAAGACACTGGGACACTGGGAGTACCGTACCACCGAGCACTGCGTTGCAGGGCAGTTATGCCCACCATGTGCTTCTCGCCCGACCAAGGGACTTCACTGCCCGTTTTAACAGCAAAGTGCCTTCTTCCCTGTTAGTGCCAACTACAAGCTTGCACTGCGCACATATCGGCGCGCCTTTTCCCCCCAGCTTTCGCCGCGTTGCAAGCGGAGTTCACCGCGGAATTGACAGAGGCGCCTCTAAACGCACTACCACCCTTGTATAGCCTTCCATAGACAATCAACTGGGTGAATGGTGCCGATCTGCCACATCGCGGCCGTCGTCGATTCGTGTTCGACACCGGAGACCTCCATTGGGTGCACTTGCACGAGTATATGGAGCACACGATCGATGTTGGTGAAGCGGGGACGCTTCACAGCCAAGTGGGGGAGGGTGATGCGACCCTGCCCTCCATTACAGCCATAGAGGAAGAAGAAGCCATGAGCCTGCGCTCAGAAGGGTTAGTGGGAAGACCGCGTTCCAAAGCCAAGCAATGCTTCATCGCGTGCCTCAGCGTGAGCCTATGCAAGCCATCACCAAGAACACGTCTTCTTTCAAGCGACTCCATCCAAGTCCAGAGACCGCGATCTCCTTCAAGCGTCCACATTTGTCACAAGACGTCGCGTTCTGTCTCAAGGTCCTCGCATTCAATGATGAACGCGTTCTTTGAATATCTTTGTAAATTGTAGAACATTATTATTTTCAGTGTTTTCCTTTTGGGTATATGTTCCACGCGTGTCGCGTGGGCCAGCCCATTAAGCGAGACTCGGCCCATCCGAGTCCCGCTATGTCCTATATAAGGTCATCTCGACCTTTTGTACTAGGTTACGTCATAATTTAATCTAAGCTTTTGTCGAGAGCCATTTGCCTCCATCCTTAGATCTGACGTCAAACACCTCTCTTAATTCGCATCCCCATTCCTCCGCTGCCGATGCTACGGCCTCCACTCGATCTTCTCGAGTCTGTCTTCCTCCGCCGCCGATGCTACGGCCTTCGCTCATCTCCCGAGCACCCATCAACATCGCGTTATTCCACTCACGCGATGCGTTCCACTCATCCTATCACTGAAGTGACTCGCGCGACTTCCCACCAAGGTCATCGATCCGGCATTCACAAGCAGGAACACATCATAGAGGGTGATATTCTTTATAGAAGGAGAGTGCTTCACTTTTCTACCAAAGTAAACATGGTCATCAAAGAAAGTAAAAAAGAGAAGCATGTGTGAAGGAAAGAGATAACATAAAACCACTAAATAAAATGACAAAAAAGTTTCATAAATTCCAAACAAGAAACGAGTATAGTAAATTAGTAATATTCGTTTTGGAGTTCAATGTTCCAGATCCTTTGGTTTCCTCAACCGATATGGTACATGGTTCGTTATTATCATAGTTAAAGTATTCATTTCCTTCAGAGTTCAAAACATCTACAAAGCAAAGTTCATATTTTGAGAATTTCTTTTCCCATATCCAAGAAGTGGATACAGGAAAACAAGACACAAAATGGATCAAATTTAGCATAGATGAAAAAATAAGCACATTTGGTATCGAAAAAGGAAGAACTAGGAAGGGAATTCGCATAAAGCCCGAAAAATTTCACACAAGGGGTCATAAAACATATGTTCATGATGCAAAGATGAATATTTCAAACTTGAGGTAGTATGGTATGTTGGTATCATCAAACACAAGCACACAAACCACAATGGCCGGATCCATCTAAGAGCATCGAGCTTCAATTTTTAGACCTATCACGAGAATTGATTAGAGTCAAAGGGCAACTTGTCCACCAACTTATGATACGAAGTGGAAATACAAGATCCCACCGAACTTAATCAACAAAAAAAGAGAATCTTGTGGATTTCAATTTATAAGATGGTTGGGATTAAGATTTGGGTACAAAGCTATGGTGTTTGTTTTGGAAAAAAGGTATTTTGTTCTAAATTTGCTAGAATGTGGGTCAATCTAGTCGAAGTATCACAATCCGATTCAAAACGAATAATAAAATAGAAAATGACAAGGTTAAGTAGCAAGAATAGAATAAAAACATAGGTTATCTCCACTTTATCAAAGGAAGATTACAGTTGCAAGTGCTAGGATGCTTGAGAGTGATTCTGAGAGACAAAATCGATAGCTAGTTGGGTGAAATTTGCAATGAGAACACGTATCTTTACAAATGTCCCTACTTTCCTTATATACTCTTACATTCTACATTAATATCAAGCATTTAATTCATGATTTCCAAGATTATGGAGACGTTATGGGAATGTTTTTGGGCAGAACAACCTCCATGATTCTCGCAACCGATTCGAACGTTGGCTTGTTTCGACTGATGATATTCTTGGTTTCTTTGTCCAGATTGTATCGCATGCGATTTGTGAAGAGGTCAGCTTGTCTCTGATGGGCCGAGCGCTAGACTTCGAGCTATTTTTCTTAAATGAATCCGAGTTGGGCCTTGCTCAAATTCTGGGCTCATTAAATTCCCCAAAAGAGGAGGGTGGACTTGGGCAAATTAGGCCCATGCCGCTTCTCCTCTTTTCTGGAGTATCCTTTTGTGAGCCTTTGATCTTTGAAGATGGATCCCTTACGTGATGACAATTGGACGGAGGAGATGAGATCTCATCAACCGTCTCATGTCTTATCTTTGTGCAGCCGATTTTCTTAAATATGGAGTTATTTTTCCGATTTTACTCTTCATCTTTTACTGCCTGAAATCTTTCTGGTGAGGCTCTATAACTTCTCAAAAGGCTTTCAGACTTACTCGTTTGTTACCTTCTTTGGTTGTTCTTCCTTGGCAAGCATGACGAGGACGAAAAGAGTTGGTGCCAACCCTATCTATTCTGGGAGGATGGATGGTGATTTTGTTTCTTTGGATATTTTGGGTTCCAAAGAGTCGATGGCGAGAACCTTGACCCAAGCCGAATTGTATTAAATACCGGTAATCGAGAAAATTTCGGTGGGTACTGTAGCGCAACTTCCCCTTCCCCATGAACGTGCAGACTGGAGGAAGGAATGATGGATCTGCTTTTACGAATACTCTCTCAGAATAGGGCATAATTTCCCTTTCTCTCTTCTCACTCGGAGTCTTCTTGTTGCTTTTCCGCTGGCTCCCTGTCAACTCATGCCCCATGCATGGCGTTTTTAGAGGGTCATCAACCTGTTGGCTGAGAAATTAGGGGTCGATTTCGACATTAGGGACCTGTGGTTTACTTGTTTTCTAGGCACCCGTGGGATGTCGCGTCATCAGTTACACAAACGATCTGACCGCCAACCAATTATTATCGGTGACGATGTGAACGATCGCAACTGGGGTTCCCGCTTCTTCTTTGTGGAATGACAATATTTGGAGGACGATTTCGACTGTTCATTTCTCTTTGACGACTGGAGCACGACTGGTAATGTGTGTTCTTTTGGAGTTTTTTTGTTGTGCATGTTTCATTAACACCTTGCTCACGTGTTTTTCCTTTCAGTACCCGACTTGGATAGCTTGGAGGTTGGGGCAAAGTCAAGTGAAATTACTGCTTTGCTTTTAGATGCACAAGTCACTGATAGGTCGTTTTACAACGCCAATTGCCTTTTTTCCATGAAAATCGCTCCTATAGTCTGTAAAGCTCCGTCGGTTTCTAATAATCAAGACGCTTGTTCATTTCTCAAGGTATGCATTTGGTCGGTCATGTATGTGATTGTCTTCTTGTTGTGTTGTGATGTGTTGGAAGCCACTCTATTTGGGAGGTCTATCACCCGCATCTCGACCAAGGATTTGATTGATCGAAAGGTTATGGTTGTTGGTTTGAAGTCTTCGATTCTTGTTCAGATCTCGATCCTTGATTCTCCTACTTCTCAAATGTCGGGATCGAAGGGAAAGGTGAGTTGCCTTGACGCATCCTTTCATAGGATACCTCTTGAGTTCAATTCTACTGAAAGAGCGTCACTGAGGAAGTCGTTGGAAAAATACTTGTGACCAATCTGATTTCCGAGGGGAGTCATCTGGCTTGGAAGGTATGGTGTTGTTTGTTGTCACAATCTTTTCCTTCTCTGTTGTTACTATCTTTTACTTTTTAGTCGACATAATATTTTGCGTCAGCTTGTTATGATCTGAATCAACTATTAGCAGATCACGACAAGGAGAAGAAGTATTTGTCAGGGCAAGTTATCGACGTGATTGATTGTCTGAGATCTTGGCGGAGAAGTTGATCAAAATGGAAGACTAGATTGCTAAGAAGGATGAGGAGATTTAGTCGTTACAGGCTGCTCAAAGTTGTTATGCTCAGAATGTTGGAGATATATGTACTTATTTTACTATATTTGCTCGGATCGAAGCGATGGAGGAGTTCAGCCGAAGTGAGCATAGTTCATGGGATCTGGAGAAGGAAAAAGAGAAGCCGGAATTGCTTTATCCTTCTAACGGTGGGATCCTTGGAGATGAGCTGCTTCGACTGGCAGGTGTGATCAAGGGTTATCCCGAGGAGACTGACGACGAGGAGACGATGTTGGATGTGGTTCCTATTTTTTCTATTCCTTTAGTGTCAGCTCCTCATGAGGCAACTGAAAAGTCAGGAGAGTCATAACATGTCAGGTTTAGTCGGAATGTTTAAAGAAGTTGTCTTTTGTGGTTTGTTTGTTGTTCCGTCGCGGTGACGGTTTAGACGTTTTTATGGTTATACCCTACTTATGTAAAAGGTTGGATATTCGTGTTTCGTCATGATGATGAGGGAGATAATGGTTTTGGCGACCCGTCCACCATCACAAGTTGCATTTGATTATGTATTAGAATTGTGCATGTGATTGTGTATGCATACCTTGCTTTCATTTGTGTGTTGTCTTTGTTTTGCAGGTTTCCCCAGTCGACTGATGGAATCAGAAGAGGCGCATGAGTTGAGTCATTTGTGCCGGTCGAGTTGACCTGTAAATTTATTTGTATAGTCAGTTGTATAACTTGTTGTGTAGTAGAGTGAAGTTGTATGTAGTTATGTCAGAGTCTATACCTTATGGAGGCGACTCTTTGTGTTTCTGGAGCGATTGTACCTCGACTCTCCCTGTACTGATCGATCATGTAATGTAATGTAAGCACTTGTTCATTTTGTAAGGTGTATTGTGTTGATCAACTTGATGGCTTGAGCATCGTTGTTTACAACCTGCTTTATTAGAATACAAAGAGGACGAGTTGGCCGTTGGCTTCCCTAACGGCCTTATGATGCTTAAGTCAATATACGTTTATAGGAACAAAATCCTAAATTGAAAACAATGCAAGAAATTGAAATGCAAAAAATGATAAGGGTTTAGAAATGATACAACTTTAAGTGGGTCGTGTTCCAACTTCTTGGTATAGGTAGGTCATCTCGAGTCTCGAGTTGATATGCTCCTTGACTGACTATTTCCTTAATTAGATTAGGTCCTTCCCATTTTGGGCCAGTTTACCGTCAGTAGGATTTTTGGTGTTAGGAAATACTTTCCGTAGCACCCAGTCGCCTACCTTGAATATCTTAGCCCTTGCATTTTTATTGTAGCTCCTTGCGACCTGTTGTTGGTATCTTACCTTTCGTACTCTCGCTTTTCCCCTGAGTTTATTGACCGTGTCGAGGTTGTGTGACAACTCAACATATTTTGGTCTTCAGTTTGCAAGCTATACTTGGTGGTCGGTTCTAGGATTTCAGTTGGGATGCAGCTTCACATCCGTATACCAAGGAGAAAGGTGATTGTCCTGTGGCAGTCTTGGGGGTGGTCCTGTCAGACCAGAGTATTATAGGTAACTCGTCGGCCCATTTTCCTTTGGCACATTCGAGTCGTTTCTTGAGGTTGTTGATGATAATTTTGTTGCTCGACTCGGCTAGGCCATTGGATTGTGGGTAGCGAGGAGTTAAAGTGACCAAGTTGATGTTCCATTGTTTGCCAAAAGATCTTGTGTGGTCAATTATGAATTGAGAGCCATTGTCGCATACGATTTCTGATGGAATGTCGAATCTGCACAAGATGCGTTTATTGAGTGAAACGATGTGTTTATATTTTACCTCTCGATATGCTTCAGATTCGATCCATTTTGAAAAATAATTTGTCATGGCTATGAAAAAGACTCATTGCCCAGAGGCGGGTGGAAGTTTGTCGATGAAGTCCACGACCCATCTCATGAATGGCCAAGATGGTAGTGTCAGGTGTAGCAATTCTGATGGTTGGTGGGAGATTGGGGCATGTCGTTGGCAAGCGTCACACTTCTTGACATACTCCATTGCGTCTTGATTCACTGTTGGCCAATAATACCATGTTCTTAGTGCTTTGCCAGATAGACTCGGCCACCGACGTGATTACCACACTCGCCGTCGTGTAAAGATTGTAGAATGAGTTGGACTTTATTTTCCTTTAGGCAACTCAGAAGAAGACATGTGACATATATCTTAAATAGTTCTCCATCTATTAAATCAAATGATATGGATTGTACCTTGAGACTCCTTGCTTCTGTTTTGTTGTCTGGCAAGATGCCGTCTATGAGCCACTTGATATAGGATGAGTTAGATTTTATTATACTTTTTGAGTCGTCTGTAAGCAAATTGGTCTTTAAAAGAGTTTACCATATCCGCGAATGAAGCGATCGAGCCCTTCAGAAAATGCATAAACCAGGTTAATGTAGGTCCCGTGAGTGTCGTGCTAAAGCTTTTGCACATGACAGCTTCACGGTTCCCTCTTAGGGTCGAACTGGTCATAATTATTGCTTATAAATAGAAATATGCTCATCGGGATCCCCAATCCCGTCTTAGTTAGGAATGTAAAACTTTTTAGGGATTTCAATCCGTGCAATCGCCTTTACGAAAGGTGAGTCTTTGTATCCATCAACAACTTCTTTCTCGATCGGCTGAGGGACACTAGGGATTCTGGCGATCTTTCGTCTAGTGCCCTCAGTTGTTCTTGGAGTTTGCTCTCTATAAAAGCTTCCATACTTGTAGGACTCGACGGGGTTGTGTCGACATGCATTGGTGCTACTCAAGCCACAGTTGGCTCGGCTGCTGGCCCTTGCAATGGGGCAACTGATTTAGTTAAAAACGAATTGAGTTGTGGTGTTTGAAACGTATCCTCATTTACGACGACGTCACCAACTTGCGCTGGCGGGATCAGGGGCGACATTGCATTGTCATCTAAGTTGAGGCATATTTGGATGCCCTCCTTGTTGAAAGATCGCCTACCGTTCCCAGGAACCGAAGCAACTGATTGTACCTGTAATTTCAAGATCTCATTTTCACGGGTTAGTCGCGCGATTTCCGCGTCTGATTGGGTTTTTTGGTTGCCAAGGGCTTCGGTCCGGGTGCGTTGCTGGTCAATTCATGCCTAAGGGTCTTCATTATTCCCATTAGTTCTTGGACCTGGTTGGTAGGGGGAGTTTGGCCAGTCACAATGGTGTTGGCTAGTGTCTGGCCATTAGTTTGGGCCCCAGGATTGTCTTAGGTTTGGTTTTCAGCCTGGATCTCAAGAGTTGCGATTTGTGGGTTTGTGGAGTCGACCATGATAGTAGAGTGGATGATTTCGGAAGAGATCATCTTACTAACATGCTAGATGTCCTACGGTGGGCGCTAAATTATTTTGGTCAAAAAAGGTCTTTCAATCTGAATTTGCTAGAATGCGGGTCAATCTAGTCGAAGTATCACGATCCGATTCAAGACAAATAATAAAATAGAAAATGACAAGATTAAGTAGCAAGAATAGAATGAAAACGTAAGCTTATCTCAACCTTATCAGATGAAGATTATAGTTGCAAGTGCTAGGATCCTTGAGAGTGATCATGAGAGTCAAAATCGATACCTAGTCGGGTGAAATTTGCAATGAGAACATGCACACAAGTTACCCTTCTCTCTGGTCAACGTGGGCAACATCTAATCTTCTCGGAGGTGAATCCATATGGGAAGTCAACAAAAGAGGTAGCAACAATGGTATCTGGAGCATAATACTTAATTTGAGAGATGACCTCTTGAACAAAAATTTCTCAGCTGTGGTAATGGACAACCTAACTCGACCTAATGGGGAATTCAACCCTGCTGGAATTTATGCTCTGCTGTGTGGGAACCAACAAGGCCACAAATGGGGCAAGTGGATTTGGGGTGGCTTGAGCACACCAAAAATAAGTTTCATAACTTGGCTGGCCATAAGAGGGAGAATGCAAACATTGGCAAGGCTCCGCCGAATTGGGGTCACTCATGAAGATACATGTCAACTCTGTCACACTGAGAATGAGACAATCGAGCATATCTTCTTCAAATGTCCATACTCGCAGCAAGTCATTCAGAAAGCAAGCACATGGGCACACATCACATGGGACAAACATAATCTGGAAGATTGGATCATACTACTAAACACCTTGAGGAGGAATAAGACTTTGCAATTCAATACATGGAAGGCAACTCTCAGTGCAACAATCTATTATATTTGGTATGCTAGGAATCTCTTTGTTTTTCAATCAAAATGGAATGATTCTAATGTATATGCAACATTGGTCATCAATCATGTCCGTAATTGTATCAAGTCGAGGTGGTCGAAAGACAATAGAAAAACTAAGCGCTGGCTTAGGAGACTACGGATGGAGACAAACATGTAATACCTAGGGGATCCTTAGTGGATGTAATCTTTTTAACCTTAACATGAATGAATTGATCGTTCATTCAAAAAAATATCAAGCATTTAATTCATGATTTTTAGGATTCTAGAGACATTGTGGGAGCGTTTCCGGGCGTAACGGCGTCCATGATTCTCACAACCGATTCAAACGTTGTCTTGTGTCGACTGACGATCTTCTTGATTTCTCTGTCCAGGTCATATCGCATGCGATTTGTGAAGAGGTCGGCTTGTCTTTGATGGGCCGAGCGTTAGACTTCGAGCTATTTTTCTTAAATGAACCCGAGTTGGGCCTTGCTCAAATTCTGGGCCCAAGAATGTTTAGGTTTAGATTAGGAGGGTAAACCATCTTGTTAACACAATCGTAAGAGAGCTTCATGGATTTGGATTTGATTTGAGATTTTCTTGTGGCAAGAAGATTTAGAATCAGATTGAAGGCCGGGGTCGATGGACGGAGGCATGGGCGGCGTCGAGAGTATTTTTAGGGGTTAGGTTTGTTTTCCGAAGATCATTTTGTTCAGTCTTGCTACCTCCTTAGTTGGATTTTATTTAAGCTTTAGACCGATCGATTTTACGAGTCTTGAAATTAACTATGTTAATACAGACTTTATAATAAAAAATATTAATGAAATGAAAAATTAAAGTTTTCAAAACCTACTTTGTTTAATCAACTTTAATTTGATCTCTTACATAAAATAAATTGCAGTTTTTTTTTGTATTATGAAGTAAGACAATTGTTCACTATTGATGATTCGATTTTCCTTAAAAAAAAGCTCTCATATAATAATGTTGATTGAGGCGCGTTTGATTGCTAAGGATATGGTCCATAGAAGATGAATAATCTAATTGAAAATCTATATTATATACGCATAATTAGAATGCTATTTTATGCCATATTCCATATTGATACCAAAGATGTGAGATATCGAGTATAGGTACGAATATTAAAATATGTTTATTGATAATATCAAGATATCGGATATGGGTATGAATATGAATGATATATTTGATATACCAATTTTGTGGAAGATATTAAAATAACACTCTGATATCAATTTGATATCATTAATATCGATATCCTCCTATACCAAACAACAAATATCAAGATATATCAAACACAAATATAGATATGACTGATATTTTCATACTCATACCTAACATCAATACCAAACGTGTCCTAAATAAAATCGGGATAAAACAACATTATAATGTTGCAAATGTGAAAAAAAAACACCTATGAAATCAAAAATAAATCGCTAAATATGATCATTAAGCAAACGGAAGTAGAAAACAATGTTCTTGTTCGATTGAAGACTTGAGACTAGTGCCAAATCATCTTACTATGATCACGTGCAAACAACAATCTGTTTTTTTGGTTCAAGTACAACGTGTACATGGCGGTGTGTGACTTCCGTTGATCCAAGGAAATTTGCATACGTGGAATCGAATACGAGACCTTCTGCTAAATAAAACGCTCCCTTTCGTGTGAACGTGGTGGAGCCTTACACCACTCCGAAATAAGCAGTTGGATTTTCAAACAACAATCAAATCGAAATAAGCGGACATAACCTTGACCATCCACAAAGTCATAAACATCACGACTGATCAACCATTCATTCCCAAACCCACGACACCATCAACCAACGTAATTACACAAGTGTAAACACTCAAAGGTGAACACATACATGACGTAACATTTAGCGTAAAATGTCTATAATCATAAATCATGCACCCATCGGTCTGTAACCATCTCGAAGCACACTTGAAAGTTCATCTCAACTCATTCGATTCATGAGCATTCGCTACTATAGAGGAGTAGAAGAGCTTTCCCGTATCACCTTAGGTATCACACATCCAAAGAGGGCATGTTGAAAAAGGTAGTGAGAAGTTTAGAATCCACATCAGTAGAGAACCGAGGAAGAACAAGATTGAGTTTCCAATACGCGTTTTTCATCATCCATACACCCACACCCTTACTAACCCAACCGCCCATCTCATGTATGCTTAGGCTACCCACACCAAAAACTAGCTGTACAAGAAGAGAGGAATAGCTCCATAGCCTGCAACAACAAGCGATTTCACCAGTACCTTCCTCCATTAAATTTCTTCCAAACCATTTATCCTAGCAAATACAATATCTTGTAGACTGACCAAGCATCTTAGCAAAGCCAAGTATTTGGAGTACGTATTCACATCTTTCGCTTGTAAAGGCTAATGAGTGGGCGAATGTTGATTCAATCTGTCCTTTTCAAATAATTCTCTGACGTTTGGCACATTAATTTCCTGATAGGATCTCATAATAAGTGAGCATGTCAGTAGGAACATCCTACAAAGGATGCGAGCGAAGAAAAAAACGGTAGAGCACACAGTCGAATCTCACAAGTGTTTGTTTTTACATCGAATTTCTCCCAAACTGCTTCGTTCAAACTCTAATTTCATGCCCATATATTTAAATTGGACAAATTTTTAACCTACTTTCCTTGCCACCAAATCCAATTCTTAAATAACCAAACAATAAGCACGACTGCAAGAGTACATAGTTCACATTCCAATATTTTATTTCATACCCAGAGCCAAAACCAAAATTCATCTCAATGATTATAGTCAAGCAAACGGATTTGAAGGGGCCATAAGAACGTTCAGATACATGTAAAATACCTGGGTTTGTAGTTTGTACCATCCACTACTTAGTACTTATGGGAACCAAACCGGCTATCGCAAGAAACATACAAGAAAGTTCAAGTACATTGATAAATATATAGGACAGACTATTTGGGTAACAAGAGATCTCAGAATCCTTAACTCCATAGATGTCAAGGACCCAACTACAGAGAACCTCATCATATACTTACTTTTCTAATGATGAACTCCCACATGACACAATTCATAGATCTGTCTCCCTGCAATAATAGCCAAGACCCATATTAAAGCGAAAGATGATAATAACATCATTCAATCACATTTCTACTATTCTCCAAGGGAAACCCAGAACCCGGTTGAGAATCTCCTCGAGAGAATCAAGGTTCAGTCACAGGCAACCAAGGTCTCACCAAGTTGGGGACAAGCTGATGTCTTGTTTTCGCAAACTCACTGAGGAAGTTCTCTGCAAGCAGGACAGTACCATTTCCCTTTGAATCGGGTCTCCGGTGTGAGACCAACACATGCGTAGTGGAACCATTCTCCTCCTTTGCACTGTGGTGGAAGACATTTTAAGGATATTAGAACATCGAAGGACCATAAAACAGTTTTAAGATAGGACTACAACTACAACAGGAAAACAAAGAAAAGTTCGTATCATATGCCTCATCACATTTTGTGCAATTGTTGCATTCTCAATCCCTTTCTCAAAATTGACAACTGAGAATTTTGCTCAAACAGGAAAAGCACACAGAATACTGTTACATAGTTTTTTTCTGTTGCAGGCCAACAAAACATGGTTTAGCAATTAGCACTGTAACAGTGTAACCTAAAGAACTACTAGGCAAGAAGAGATACTAAGGAAAGAACACTTGGATGTTAATGATAAAATCATCTGCAACTGCAGGAACATGCAGAATACAAAGCTTGAAATGCCAGAGAGTGATTATTCCTGCTCAGTCTAAAGACAAATACAAATGTCTCAGATTCTTTCTGTCACAAGTCACAACTATTGAAGAATAATAAAATGGTTCATTACAGATTAGGATGACTTACATTGTCGTTGTCACAAGCAATCATATCTCCAAATGACACCTGCATAATTGAAGCACCACCATCATTCTCAAGTGCAAGAAGATGCTTTTTTATACTTTCCTAGGAAACCTAGCACATGGAATTGAATATCATTCATCTCAGAAGTTTAAAAAATTAGTAGCATATTATTAACATGGATTCCCACCTGATGACAAATGCAGTAAGTAGGTTCATTTGGATCAATTGGTTGATCAACATCAGCTGGAACAGGGAAATCCTTCTTGTGACTTCCAGGTGGTGGCATGAGCTCTGAATCCTTATCACGGTCCCACTCCCTCTCCCTGTATTCAATCCTCCTCGATATGGGTGTATTGTAAACATTCCTCCGTTTTTCAATCTTAGGGATAATAGGCATAGGTGGAAGTATGGTTGGCTCATCTGGTGCTATCTTTCCCTCTGACCAGAAGAGAGACACGTTTAGTCGATTTTGATTCAAATGTTAGCAAATAACTTAATTCGCTAGAAATATATGTTGTAACATAAAATTATCATAGAATAATCACCCTTAATCCTTTAAAACAGTTATGCAAATTTCAATATGACAAAAAAGGGAAAACCTGATGTTTCGATAACAAATGAAAAAGTATAAGCTTAGTCTTAGCATGTTTTATAACACGGTTAGTGAAGTATGTACTGCACATACTTTGCGTAACTAAAGGAATCCTTACAGAGGAATATAGAGAACGAGCATTGCACATTGAATTAGTTACACAGTTCCCCTGAAAGTGACACTAGTAAGTATAAATTGTGTTGACAGGTGGCTAATTTGCAGAAAAGAAATGCAACCTATTGCATTGAATACCACCAACAAGGGGCTTTCCAACAACTGAAATAATCATAATGCCATCATGGAATAATAATCAACTGCCATGCCAGAGCAATGTCACCCAGCATGATGCTTTACAAATAATAAGTAAATTAGCTAGGATTCTCAATACATGCACTGTACCTTGCTTTAAATCTTCTGCAAAGTTCTGCAGATCCTCATCTAGACGCTTTATATGACTATCAATCTGGAAGAAACGCAACATGCAAGGAAACTAAGGAGCAACTCATGCAAGCAAATAGTGAAAAGAATAATGCAGCATAGGCTCTCATAACTGACAAGGATTATCCTCTTCTACAGAAAATAATAGTTTGCTTATTGAAATGTAAAAAATTATGAATCTTAAAGCTAGCATTCACAGAGTCCACTCAGTACTTGTACCACCACCAACTGGTAAATTTCTTCTTAGGAAACTATTATGTCATGCAATGATACGCAGTTTTCATTTTCCTAGTCACTCATGATTGTGATGAAACTATTATGCCATGCAATGATATGCAGTCTTTCATTTTTTAGTCACTCGTGATTAAGATAATATGTTCAAAACGCAACGTTTTATCCATAAAAGTCATAAATCATACTTCATCTAAAATCACGCCAACCAATTTCCTAATTCACGCAACAAATCATACAACAGTCCGAATATGAGCATATAATTTCCTGCAAACCCAACTCATACAATGGCTAAACAAGTTCGGTTTTTCTAACCCATGCCCTTAGGGCATAGGTTAAGTATACTCTTTAGGAAAGCTTATACCCTTTTTTTTTTAATAAAACAATCTAAATTAGTGATATCTAGCAAATCATTCCATTATGAGTATGCTTAACCTATGGCATAGTTTAGAAAAATCGAAACAAGTTATAAGATACAACAAACTAATAGCCAGCCAAAAAATAAAAAATAGTAACAACAACACTCACCAGATCATACGCTTGTCTAGCCAGTAAAACCTTCTCGGTGGAAAGATTTAACGCATTATCCTGGGTAGCCTCAATCTCCTTGCGCATCTTCTCGAATGATGCGTCGTCATCCTCATGGTACCCTTTTTTCGATCCATGAGACGACACTCCCAAACAGTACTTCGTCTGTTGCCTGGTCTGGTTTATCATTCCTTTTTACCATCACAGCGACCACAAACAACAACAACAAAAAAACAATGATATGACAGTAATAACACAAATTGATCACATATTGCAACTCATCAAAACAGAATTTTTTAAAATCGCAACATATAAGCTACCTTGGGAACGCTCGTCGAGTTCCCTGATCGTGTTGAGCAGCCTTTGGAGCTCAGCAGGCAAAGTATTCGCATCTGCCAGAGTCAATATATAAACCATATCAAATTTAGGATGATTTTACATACAACATGTTAACAGAAATTGGAGCAGACGAACAAATAAAACCCTAACATTCCAAATAGTCGTCGACGTAAACACCGGTCCTTGCAATCGCCATGATTCTCTGGTATCTCTTCCTAGGGATTCAGAATTGTAGCGCTCCTATTGCTTTCTCCTTGACCTTGTGATTGCTGTGTTTCGCTGATTTCTTTGGGTGTTGCGAATCGAATTGAAAGGGCTTCAAGTTTCAGTTTTTTACCAGTTTCGTAATTTCAGCAGAACATGCCCGCACATCCAACGACGTCGTTTACTGTACAGGTATAATACTTAAACCCACATAAATTACAGCAAACGATGTCGTTTACGGGTCTACAGTGCCCATGAATGGCGGGTCCATTTGCTGAGTAGTTGATTAATTTTGGGGTCCGGTTTTGTACCGGCTTTTTTTTATTTCGCACCAGGTTATAAACGCAACCTGGTAGTATTTATTTTTTATTTTTTTTAAACGCTATATTGTGGCGTTTAACTGTTTTTGTATTTTTTAAGAAATAATGAGATTTAACCAAAATAAATAAATCGGTACATAGCGTTTAAAATGGACCCGGTTTAATCAAACATATGGGAATTGTAAACGCTACTACCCCTTTTTTCCAACGGTCGAATTCCCCACACTTGTATATATTTGTTTCTTCCATATGCCTTCTTCACATGTACAAAATTTCAAAGCACAATAGTAAAAAAGAGAATATCGTTCTCAAGCGTAGTCGATGGGCCCGATCTTGAATCGATTAGTGAAAATAATGTACTGATACGTATACTATGGATTTAATATTATTATGTTAGTGTAGTAGTTGTACATTATATTTTGTAGATATTATATGTATGTTAGTGCACATTATTAGTGGTAAGTTATATGTTAACATATTCTTATTAGTAATAATTTTATGCCAGAGATATTGTATGTATATTAGTATAGAATATCAATAATAAATTATATTGACTATGTTATTTACATTAGAATATCATGTTACTGTAGAAATGTGATAAATTATGTAATTAGCGTAGAATTGGAAACGCTCCGTATTTAAATTTAGATAAATGAGGAGAATAGACAAATGTTCTAATTTTCTACGTGTATCATATTTGCACCATGATTTTTAGGATAGAACATTAGGTTAGGTATAGAACACTTTGTTGGTGTAGATTTATAATGAATACCAATGTTTATAATGAATACCAATATTTGTGAAATAAATAGGATGATTCTAGTGACACCAACTTTGTGAGTGCCGATTTTTCTTCGCATTTTACTACGAATGAGGAATGGGGTGATAGACAGAGTATGATTCAATGGGTTCGTTCAATGGGCAAGGAACTGAACATTTTGATTGTCATACAAAAATCATGGGATCGAAAGGTGATACTATCATGTGAGAAGTCCGGATCATACAGACTGGTGAAGAATAAGGCGGTCGAAGGTTGCGAGCCAACCCCTAAATCAAACCGGTCAACGAGAACAAAGAAGAGTGAGTGCCCGTTTAAGATGCACAGGTTGTTATCAAAAGAGAGTAAGTGGAGCTTAAAGGTCATATGTGGATGGCACACCCATGACATCCCAACATCCTTATTAGGGCATGCTTTTGCTGGACGCCTTGATGCGGATCAAATCGAGGCGGTGAAGTTGTTGTCTGCCACCGGCTCGACGTCGAAGAACATTATTTCTCTTTTTGTCAGAGTAGACCCGAAATGCTTGACATCAAGGAGTCAAGTGTACACTTGCAAGGCTAGGGAGAGGAAGAAATCCAGGGGCCATTTGACGGTGACGCAATTCACGTTGGAATTTCTAAGGTCTAAAGGATATTATGCGGACGTTGAAAGGGTTAAGGTTAAGATGAAAGAAAAGGGGAAGTATGTGGTGAAGGAGGTTGTGAGTGATCGTTTTATTAGTCACCCCGACTCCAAGCACTTGTTGGGTTTGTTCCCCCACGTCGTCATTATGGATACAACCTACAAGACCAACATGTAATCTTTAGTTTTAACTTTTCACTACATTTGCACTATCTAATTGCATCTTATTTTCTTTTTTAATGTACATGTATAGGTACGGTATGCCGTGTTTGGAGTTTGTTGGGTTCACTTACACAAACCTTAACTACTGTATTGCCATCGTATTCATGCGAAATGAGACAACGGAGCACTACGTATGGCCCTGCGGCTTTGGAATCCTTGTTCGGTAAAAAAGAACCTACGGCGATCATGTCAGACCGAGATTTGGCAGTTGTGAAGACTGTACTCCCAATGCACATCATTTGTTGTGTAGGGTCCATGTGAACCGCAATGTTGAAGCAAAGGTCACCGGGTATATGTGCAACAAAAGTGTTAAGCATTTTATGGGGAATATCCGTTGGTTGTTGAGGTCACCCACGGAGGATGTGTACGAGTCACGACTTAAGTATTTGAGGGACAAGTGGAAGAAAGATACGTTTATGAAGTACGTCGAGGAAGTTTGGATTAACGAGCACAAAAAGAAGTTAGTTGATGCATGGTCTAATCATATTCTTCATTTCGCCACAAGATCATCAAACATGTAAATTATATAACATATTTTCTCGTTAGATACGTATTATTTTTTATGAAGTATAACATGAGTATTATTTGTCAGGGTCGAGTATTAGCACTCTATGCTCAAGGATACCCTAAAATCATATGTTGGAGGGTTTGACACGATCGCAGTACACATCGACAATATGTTCACGGATCCGGTGCGTGTAATCTTTTGGGCTCGTTGTATTATTTTCATTTGTACTAATTTGTGCCTATGGGAAAAATAATATGAAGTGAAATTTATGAATGATCAGATACGTGTCATTAAGGGGTCTATGGAGAAGAGCAATTTTAAGTTGGCCATTGTTATAGAGGATGGGCCCTAGTAGGTGAAGATTTTGTTCAGTCGCCTTGAGTACAAGATATCGGACGAGTGCATAAAATTACTATACAAACAAGCTATTCGGGCAAAGGAGGGAAAGATACCCGATGAAGAATGTCGCGATGTATGGTGGAGATCCTCGCTTGGGTTGCCTTGCCCACACACGATCAAGAGATATATAGAGGCTGGTATCCCAATATTGCCAAGTGAAATCCATTTATTTTGGAAACAAATAAAGTGGGAAGGAGTAGGCCATGAAGATCTCATAAGTGATGATACTAAGCATATTTCAAGACAAGATGTCTTAATGAGGAAGTTGATCCAAGACTGGGAAGGAAAGGAAATGCTCGACGAGCTGTTATGCATTCTCACAACAAGGTACAATGACTTCCATAACCCGAGCACTTCTACCTTGGGAGAGCCCTCGTGCGGAGACACTAGTAAGGGGAGACCCAAGAAGGACTCGACCAAGAGGGACCCACTTGTTTGGATCACAAGCAAGAGGAGCAAAAGAAGAAGGAACAAAAAAAGGAGGAGGGCCAAAAGAAGAAGGACGAGCTAAAGAAGAAGGAGGAGGAGGAAAAAAAGAAGAAGGATGAGGAAAAGAAGAGGAAGAAGGAGGAGGAAAAGAGGAAGAAGGATGAGCAAAATAAGAAGAGGAAGTCAGATAGCATTCAATCGTCTGTTGGATCAGAACCTTCTTCGATGCCTGATGGAGACACCAAAAGAGTTTCAGACGGCAAAGAGAGTGTCACTGGTCCGATCCCGACCAAAATGGAAGTTGATCCAAGAAACGGGAAAAATGTTTGTCACCTCGACTTTAATTGGGGCGTACGAAATGTTGACCCTTTCATGTTCAACTACATCACCCGAGTAGAAGACGTACAAGGTGACAGTCATTGTGGGTATCGTTCCTTGTCTGTACTATTAGGGTTGGGGTAACAGAGTTACAACTACGTGCGACATGAGCTTTCAAAGGAACTGCAATTGCATCGAGATCTCTACCGACAAACGAGTATGGTGACTGACATTGACCATCTTATCAAGATGGTTGATCATACAAGACCTTGCTGGGAGGATCACTGGATGAAAATGCCGATGGTTGGGTTAGTATTTGCAACCAGATTCCAGGTGGCTTTTGTGTTTCTCTCATGGAGTGGACCTCATACATGCCTCCCCATGTTTGCTCGTCCGGGTGCCCGGCCTCCCACAACGGTGCATACGGTAGCACTAGTAGGAAATCATGATCATATTGTCCCGGTAAGCATACTTATACATCCGCGCTTTACCTTGTGAATTGTGTAATACTCATTTTAGCTCATTTTTTACAGGTTTGGCTAGTTGATGACCGTTGTCCTATTCCACCCCTGCCCGCAGTTTGGAACAGTTGGAAGCATACTAGTGTTGAAGGGTGGGATGTACCATTTAGGGAAAGGATGAATGAATATCTCGTCAAACGTGGAAACCAAGGTCGTGGCGGTTTGGTTATGTAGTTTCGGGAGGGAGATTGGATAAATTAGGATCACATGTGGATCCACTCCTTCTCCACTTTGTAATATGAATTAGCAATATATGAACGTTCAATTACCCTGATATTTATATTTGATAAATGTGAATCCATTCAATTGTTTCCAAAAAATAAACATTTATCCAACACTAAAAAAAGTAAATATAAAATAATCATTTATATTCCATAGCGTGCACCTTACCCTGTCGAAATAATCATTTATATTCAAAAAATAAACATTTATATTCATGCACGGTCTATGCCAGACCGTGCACCTTACCGTGCCGAAAAACAAAAGCTTTCACCCATTGGCGTTTGATAAACGCCACTGTGTAAGGTGCTCTAGCTTGGGTTTGGGCTACTTTTGGACGCCACTTGATGGCGTGTATGGTGGATAAAATAAACTTGGGGGTTTTTAGGGTTTAAGGTTTAGGGTTTAGGTTTCAGGGTTTAGGATATTGGGTTTTGATTTGTGTTTTTTTCATCCTAAACCTCAAATCCAAACATTATATTGTTTCGAGGTATGCATGTTTATACATTACTATTATGGTTTAGGGTCTATGTTAAAGCAAGGGTTTAAGGGTTAGGGTGTTTGAGATTTTTGGATCTTTGATAGTATAACCATTGATATTGTTTAGGGTTTAGGGTTTAGGATATTGGGTTTTGATTTGTGTTTTTTTCATCCTAAACCTCAAATCCAAACGTTATATTGTTTCGAGGTATGCATGTTTATACATTACTATTATGGTTTAGGATCTATGTTAAAGCAAAGGTTTAAGGTTTAGGGTGTTTGAGATTTTTGGATCTTTGATAGTATAAGCATTGATATTGTTTAGGGTTAGAAATGGTATTTCTATTAGTTTAGGGTTTAGGGTAGGGTTTTTTAAGATTTAGGGTCGAGGGTTTAGGGTTGAGGTTTGAGATGTCCAAATTTGTTTGGGATTATTTGAGATTCTCTGATCGTCCTTCAGTAGAAGAGCTTCAGAAGCACATTTAGGGTTACGAATAAAACTAATAAATTGGCCAACGCCGCATCATCTAGTACCGCACTAACGGCGTATCCCTTGATAGGCAGCCCTATGATCCTCTTGACGTCATGAAGTGTGACGATAATCTCGCCCTACGGAAAATGGAAGTTGTTGGTCTCTGGATGCCACATCTCCACAAAAGCAGAAATGAGGACGTGGTCCACACTTCCAAACTGAATTGCGTGGAGTCCGGTCAGCCCGCTCAGTGAAGCGTAATGCCACCAGCTACCCTCAACCACCTCTCCTTTGGGAATAAGGCGCTACCGTCTCCAGAAATCGAGATAGCGTGGACGGGTATGAACACATAGACGGCGAGGGGCCTCCCTAGGATGATGCCATATCTGATGCGCAATGTGATGGTCGAAAGACAACAAAAGCTCACCGTTCCCCACACCGTAAGGAGGTTGGGGACGGGCGGGCTGGGGAGCGAGAATGGGGTCAGGAATGGGGTCGGGAATGAGGTTGGGAATTGGGTCGGGAATAGGGTCGAGAATGGGGTCGGGAATGGGGTCGGGAATAGGGTCCTGCTGGGGCGGGTCCTCCATGACAATATCAACGTCCTCCAATCCAGGGACGGGATCATCGCTATGGACGGGACGTCGAGGCTTCTTCTTCTGCCCGGAAACATCTGCCCTCGTTCGCTTGCGGGGAGAAGCAGTAACGCGGCGGTGCTCCGTATCCCGTCCATACGAGCCAAATCGTCGTCGAAAACCATCCAATATATCCTGTTTAATCAAAAATTTATTTCTTTTGAGTTAAATTGGTTTATACATTCAATGTGAAGTTTATATATACTTTTACGGGGAATAATTTACTTAATATATTATTTTTCGGGTTTTTTCATTCAAATTATAATACATATATAAAGATTAAAATCTTTAATATTAAAAATGAGATAAATCATCAATTAAGATAAGATAAATTTAGTTATGTTTTTTTAATTAATTTAATAAAGCTAATTTTTTCCGCTATTTTAAATTATTATTTAATTATGTTTCTTTGATTTATATATTTTGTTTCATTAAAAAAAATTTGATTTTAATTATAATAAATCTATATTTTCAACTTTAATATTTTAACATGGTATAAATGATCAATTAACATACATTTATTATGCAATTTTAATTATTCTTTCATTTATTTTTTGCTTATTAATATCATTTCTTACATTCATAAGCAGTTTATACCTAAAATCCCTCTAATATTTGGACATCAAATTTTATTTCCCTATTATAGTTTAATTACGAGTGCATTTCAATTATCATATATAAACAAATAATTAATATATTACAAATATTTAAATGATATCTAAACATAAATAATTATTAATTCATAAAATACCTCATAAGTACGTCGTTTCAGCTTTAGAACCACCGAAACTCTCTTCGATCCGCTCGCCTCGATCATAGACGCCACCGACTCATCCCACGTCGACGACTGCGCCACCGCTGCCGCTCCGACTGCCCCCGTCACAGCGAGTGTTTTCCGACCCCACATCGTCTCCTCCAGCCGGCCTCGACCCGGGTCCGGCCCGACTCGGACCAACTTCCTCCACCGAACCGGACCCGACCCGACCTAGCACCGGACCCACCTCCTCTGGCGTCGTCTCCGGAACAAGCTCCTCCGGCGTTGTCGTCTCAGGCGTCGTCCTCCTCGCCGCCACATCCTCCCACCACCGTCTCTCCTCCCGCCTCCTCCACCACCGTCTCTGCTCCCTCCTCCGCCACCAGATCTGGGACCACCTCCATCAGAACCTCCGCCGCCGCTGCCTCCTCTACCAGATCTGGGTCCACCTCCGCCAGAAGCTCCACCACCGCCGTCTCTCCTCCCACCTCCACACGATCGCCGATGTCATCCACACGACCGCCGCCACCGCCGTCGTTAGACATTTTAGGGTTTAAGGTTTCTGGAAATGGAAAGGGAAAGAAGAAGAGGGAGGAAGAAGATGAAACGCGTTTTAAATCATAGCGTTAAAAAACGCTATATTTTTTTTCCAATTTTAATTTCGTTTTTTTGAATTTAATTGAACCCCTAAAAAAGGTAAACGCTATATGGTAGCGTTTAACTTGAATCGGGTTACTCAAACGCTACCATATAGCGTTTACATTTTTTTTTGAACGCTACATAGTTGCATTTAGTATTTCCGGTACAAAACACAAAAAATTTCTGATGCAAACAAGACCCCCGTTAATTTTCCGTTTCATAAATTACAAAAGAGTTTCGCATAGCCTAAAATTTTGCCCCGTAGTGCATTATGCGCTATAGTGTAGGTTCATTCGTTTTACTAAATAAAATACATTATAATAGATTTTTTTAAGAAATGAATTATTATGGGGACCGGAGAAAAAAAAAATGATAAAAGTGATTGAAATGACAATTCAATGAAAAGAATATAAAAAATAGCTTATTTAGATTAATAACCGAACACGGTTTATCACTTTTAAACTATTATAATATATTATAATGGTGAATGATTTTGTAGCCGAACATGGCATATAGGCTATAGGGTATAAAGATTTTTTAACCCGTATTTTCAGAAGTCTGGGTTAAAAGTCAAAATAAATAGTCTTTTTATGCGCTAGTAATAACAATGAGTTAGCGCATAATACTTCTAACCCGAATTTTTAAAAGTCTGAATTAAAAAGTCTGGCTTAAAATGTCAACTTTTACGCGTGACTAATAAAAAGCGGTGCCAGGACACATTTTATACAGTGCAAAAATGATCCAGGTTAGAAAACAAAGCCTAACATAGGTGAAATAAAAAAATATTAGAAATTTTGGGTTTGAATTCTTATCCATAATTTAGTATTACTCCCTCCGTCCCATAATATTTGTCCACTTTTGACTGGACACACTTGCCGAAGCTAATTTTATATCGTTAATATCTCTAATCATATATTAATAATTTTTTTTTTTGATATTATTAAAGTACTCATTGAGACGAATCAAACAAGACTGCACATGACTATGTTTTTTCTTATATATTAGAAAAAATCTTAAAGATTCTCTTCAATTATGAATAGTATCAAGATTCAAAAATGGACTCTAATTTTGAGACGGAGGGAGTATAAAATAAAGTATTAACGTATTATTAAATATATTAAGTAAACATAATCTAATTAGAAAACCCAAACCCCCTCCCCAAAAAAAAACGCTCCCACCTCTCACTAGATTTCTAGTGAGAGAAAATGGAGAAACTTCAAGGAACCAATGTCTAACATTGGAGAAACCTTAAACAATAAGAGGAAATCCCTCAACAAACATCATGAGACAACTCATCTACAGGAACAAGAAATCAATGGTTTGCCATTGAAAAAATCTTGAACATCGTAAACAACCCCCCACAAACATAATCACAAATTTGAGGAGAAAATCCTTCAAACTCATTAAAACAAATTCTCAAATACATGAATTCCACATTGTCCCTCAACCCTGCAATAATCAGTAAATGTTCTCATTGGAACCCAAAATTCTTTCTTCCTCTAGATGAAAAGACAAATCTCAAGCAAATTACTCAACCACAAAGCTACCACCTTGTCCCTCAACCCTGCAAAAAGGAAACTTATAAAACTCAAATTCACTATCCTTATATCAGGAAAATAACCTTTTTAATACAAATTAGAAACTATTACAAATAATCTTTTGGCCAGATCTGCCAACCCACACCCTCTTTCTAACTCTAATGCCATAAAGAGGAGATGGGAACTCCAGTAGAGATGAGTATTCAAAATACATAAATTAAAAAAAAAGGGAACTAAATCCATCGAAGATTTACTAGCTAACAAGTCGCCGTTCTACAAATGGCTCTGCCTATCTCTCTCCAAATACCGACTTCGATTTGGGACTCTATCCAAGATCCGGTGGTGTTGGTCCACTCTTGAGTATACCCATATCTTATTCAATAAACAGCAGATACAACAACACTCTTTTCAGATCTGATTTCAGATTCTTTCCAAATCTTAGATCCGCCTCAAACTCGCTAGATCCACTCGATCCAACTTTAAATCTCTCAATAGACTCAACCATACTTGAATCTGCTCGTTTCTGCCTCTCTTCGTTGAGGAAGAAAGCGCAAGGATTAAAAGAGATTAACAACAATAATAATTTCAACATTTTGTGAAAAAAGAATATGAAAGTAACAATATTTACCATTGCGCTCTCGTCGGATCTGCCTTCCTCCGGCCATAACCTCTACCACATTTTCCCTGTCAAATACAATTTCTCTTTGATAGAAGATAGCTAAAAGTGGAAGAATCACCAAGGGAAAAAAACCAAACATAAAAATCAGAACCGTGCTTGCTGAGCAAGCTTGGTGAAAAATAAAATTAAAACAAAAACTGTTGGACAAAAAAATCGAAGCAACTTGGTCTACAAGCTTTGGGAAAACAAACAAACAATTGATGGTATTAAAAAGCTGTTGTACGCATGAGGCTCTATTCTACCCCTATTCAAAATCAAAATCATTTTACAAATTTGATTGCCTGGCGCCCTGGCGGCCTCGCAAGGATCAATTTATGGTGAAAGCCTAGATTTCAATTTAGTCTATGGGGCTTATTAGCCCACCACCACTTCTTACCAAAATTTACAATTTATATCAAAATTAAACAAGAGAAATAAAAAATCAAGACTCGTTTGTTTCAAGTTTGGGTGTCAAATTCTTCATTGCAATTGTGGAACTGATCTTGGGTGTTGTCTGAGTGTCCGGTCGTAGTCGTGTCTGTGGCTCAATGAAGAAGCACTTCCGCAGGATTAGTCATGTCTGACTCTTCTTCCGGTGACACTTTCGTCTGATCGTGTTTTGCTCACCACTCGCTCTTGGTCGTTTTAGCTCTATTTTTGCTTTGTTGTAATTTCCTTGCTTGATTTGTTATTCTCATTGTCCGGTTTTGACCGGCGCCGATTTATCGGCCTTTCGATCTACCCGACGTTGTTATGTTGGGTACTTCGAATTTTTTCCTCATCAAAAAAATAAAAATAAAAAATGACTTCAATATCAGTATATTTATTATTACCAAAATATCAAGATCAATTAATGTTCTTTTTACACATTAATTTTCACCCTTGTTGATCTTTTTATTTTCTATTTTGATCAAGTATGGGTGGCAAAATTCTCGCGGTTTTTGTGAAATATATCTTGGGTTCTGGCTGAGCCGCCGGTCGTGGTCGTGTCTGTGGCTAAATGAAGACCCCTCTCGAACGAGGGCAACGTCATGATTGAGGCTCTTGAAGATCCTTCGTCTAGGTAAAGGCAACGTCAAGGCAGCTCGTTCAACACTTCCGCATGTGTTCCTATTTGACCCTTTCCCGGTGGCACCCTTGAGTCTGAGCTGACTCCTTGCCTACCTTAGATTGTTGCGTTCCCTTCTGATTCGTTGTAATTTTCGTGCTTGTCTTTGGTTCTTTCTGTCCGGTTTGTAACGACGCCGATTCTATCAGCCTCTCGAACTACCCGATGTGGTTATGTCAGGTACCTTGAAATCTTTCCTCATAAAAATAAAATAAAATATTAAGTATTATAAAATTAGCTATGTGTTATGTATAAGTAGTCCTCAACAGAACCACTTTTTTGAAATGGCCGCTCTCTCTTCTCTCTATTTCCTCTGTCTAACTTTTCTCTATTCTGAAGTTTTTGGCTCTATTCACCATCTTCCTCCTTTGTCCTCCTCTTTTTTCTTTCTTTTATTTTTCTTTTATTTTTCTTTTGAAATCAACTATGAACCTAATCTAGTCCCTCAGTAAAATCTATCACCAAAACTTTGTTACTTCTTGTGATTTATATATGGATCTCTCTATGGAGCTTCTGCGATGTGATTGATGAACAATCGCCCTCCCTCAACTCCTCTCAGTCCTCTTTGCGACATCTGATTTCAAATCTGGAATTTTTGAGTTATAAATCCAAAAATTTGAATTACTGCCTATTATGGGGACTCTTTTTTTTTTTTAGCTGTATGGGGACTCTTTCACTCTCTCATTCCTCTATGTAATTTCATGAACTCTAATATGGTATGTGTTCTTCCCCTCTCTATATATTATCTTTTACTTTCGTTTAATCTTGAACATTTGTACTTGAAGTTTAGATGTCCTTCGATATGTGATGAAGTAATTTGTGTTGATTCTCAAAATATTCATATTTATGGTCTATACGGGACGCCTCATGATCATTATTTGATTTACTTTATGTGTACAATCATAATTTTTGCTCTCTCTCTCTCTCTCTCTCTCTCTCTCTCTCTCTCTCTCTCTCACTCACTCACTCATACCCCACTATTGGCAATTCTATATGTGCTGCTATTAGAGCCTTCTTTCACTCATGTCAACTTTTTCATGTATGGAATCATTCTTTTATTGCTCTTATCCCAAAAACAGATAGTCTGACTATTGGATCGTTAGTTTTCTAATAAGAAGGCCTAGGACCTGGAGAATGCAATGAAAATGTAAAGCTTTGCAAAGTAATGACATTTTTTTCAACACAAGTACTTAGAGTGAAAGCTCTAATTAACCAACAAGTTAATTAGAGAAAAACCACTACCTTCAAGCTTCTCACTTGAATGAATTTAGAACAAGTGTACTTATATTATTGATTTCTTGAGCAATTACAAAATGTGACCTGGACGTTGACTTTAAAGCTTCCCACTTACGATTAACTCTCTTTCCCACTCGTACCTTTCTCTCAACCGCCAAGAATCATCTACACTTGAACTCTCCTTCTTTAAGCTCTCAAGCTCCCTTTGATTCAACCTCTACCGATATGAATAAGTTTTCTCTAAGGCGCTTCCCACCCCTTATATAAAACTCTCACTAGCCCATCCTAGTCCTATACCTAGGACTTGTCAACTAGCCAACCTAGGACTGAACATCCAACCAACCTAGAATTGCTTTCTACCCCGTGTCCACAAACTTCCACAATCGAAATTGGTTCATGCTCACTTTCTAGGTCGTCTTCCAACGGCGCCCATAACTTTCCCAAAACAGCAAAAAGATAAGCAGACTTTCCGCCTCTAATGGGTACTGCTTGTCTTCTTCTGTTTGTCACGTTCATCTTTTGTTTCACTTGGAAAGATGCAACCAATTGTCTCAATCACGTTCTCTTCCCAATCTTCCTCAACTCCAAGCCCATCTACACAAATATCTTGTTTAACCAAGATATCTTTGTCTTGACTTGTCGCTTCGGGGGATCTCTGCGTCCAGGACTTCTTCTTGTGTTTGTGTCGCGCTCTCTCAATCATTCTATTGATCTCGATCACGTTCAATACTTGTGACGCATCCTGTTCTCTTCCTGCAATACTTATCACACATTAAAAGATGGAGGTTTGTAATCATCAAAACAAATGAAGTTTGGAACCCTTACATCTAGGATTCCAACACCGACTACTATTAATCATTTTTGCCCCATTAGTCTTTGTAATTCCAGTTGTAAAATTATTACTAAAATTCTTGCTAATCATTTAAAACCAATCTTTACAAAGATCATTAGTCCTCTCCAAGGTGATTTTTTAGAGGGACATCTAATCCAAGACAATATCCTTATTGCCCATGAAAGTTTTCATTATTTTCATAAAAAAGACAGGTAAACACAAATGGATGCCTCTCAAACTTGACATGGAAAAAGCCTATGATAAACTAGATTGTACTTTCCTGATGAATATTTTATCTAAGTTTGCGTTCCAACAAAAATGGATTGATTGGTCATGACATGTATTTCAACTGCAACCTACTTTGTGCTTGTCAACAATGAGTTTGGCCGTGAATTTCAGCCATCTCATGGACTGCAACAAGGTGACCCTCTTGCTCTGTTCCTCTTTGTTATTAACATGGAATACCTTGCTCGTACTCTTTCTTATGAATCAAAATGTCCCAAAATAAAATAGGTGTTTGACTAACTACTGGTGGAACTTGTTTTCCATATCTCAACTTTGCTGATGACACACTAATACTAGCAAATGCCTTTATGAATAATATGTTCCATATTAAGGCTATTCTAGACAAATTCTCACAACAAAGTGTAACACCCTGTATTTGTGATCCCTTATAAGGATTAAAAGTACCACCCATGTCAACAATAACTCTTTTTTTTTTCATGCTTCAAGTGAGGACAAAGAACTCTGAAGTTAAGTGTGCTAGGGCGGGAGTAGTACCAGGATGGGTGACCTATTGGGAAGTCCTTGGGTTGGCATGTGATGACGCTTTTAAGGGCTCGGGCCTTACAAATGGTATCAGAGCCGACTCTAGGTTACGAGTGGACTTGGCCTGGATGGCGGTCACTCGACCTAGAGGGTGGTCTTTGGGCTTGACGAGGTACTCAAGGGTATAAGTGAGGGTGATTGTAACACCCCGTGTTTGTGATCCCTTATAAGAATTAAAAGTGCTACCCATGTCAACAAGAGCTCTTCCTTTTCATGGTTCAAGTAAGGACAAAGAACTCTGAGGTTAAGTGTGCTAGGGCGGGAGTAGTATCAAAATGGGTGACCTCCTGGGAAGTCCCCGGGTTGGCATGAGATGACGCTTCTAAGGCCTTGGGCCTTACACAAAGTGGACTCACAATTTTTTTCCACAAAAGTAGATTTCATGTTTCTTCAAATATCTCCAAATCACATGTCATATCTTTGTCTAATGTTTTGAATATACGAATCGCCACTTCCATGGAAAAATACATTGTCATCCCTATTATCAAAGGTCACGTGAATAGAAGTTTTCTCTCAATCAATTTTATCTCTTAAGAAACAATTATCAAAATGAAAAGCTAATTCGTTATCTTAAGTTGGTAGAACAATTCTTTTTCAATCTAATCTCTTTTCAAAAGTTAATGACCTAACCCAAAGGTTTTTGTGACACTATTGACAAAATAAGCAAAGATATCTCTTGGAATAAAAGTACCCCTCATTTCCATTAGCTTATTAGTTGGGATAAAATATGTACCCTAAGTGTGCAAGGGGTTTAAACCTTAGAGAGACAAAAACAAATAATATTGCTCTCCAAGAAATTACATTGGAAACTTGTAGTTGAACCAAATAATATGTGGGTTCATCTTATTTATGACATATACTTAGGATCCAACCAACTTCTTGATCATAAGAATTCAACAAAGCATTCATGGCAATTTGGGAGACTTCTAAACCTAATTGATACCTTTAAAACTTGCCTTTTTTGGCAACTTGGAAATGGACAACACATTAAGTTTTGGAAAGACAAATGGATTGAAAATCAAAATATGTTCTCCTACTCTAACGGTTGCGATCTCAATACTAAAGTATTTGAATTTATTACCGCTGATAAGAATTGGGATTACCAGAAACTCGATCAGTTACTATCTCCGCATATTGGCTTTAAAATTATTTTGATTTGAATCCTCGATACTGATGTTCTTGAGAAATTAATATGGGCTCCTTCACCTGATAGGAATTTTAATGTTAAATCCGCTACTCATTTAGTGTGTCCTAATATTTGTCCTAATTACATCAACTTCTCGTCGATTTGGAAGCTTAATATACCACCTAAAATACAAAATTTTCTATGAAAATGTTGTTTCGACTGTCTGCCAATAACTAAACACTTAAATAGATTTTATAATGGAGTTTCATCTCAATGTAGTCTTTGCAATGAATGGATAAACACACAAATCATCTTTTGTTCAATTGTAAATATTCTCTTAAGATGTTTCATGAACTTCATCAAAACTTGAAATTTCTTACTTCATGCCAAATGAGCGTATTTTTCTGGAAAACTTGGAACTTTTTTGCATATCTAACTCCAATATAGAGATAGCTTATTTTTATGGTGGAATATCTGAAAACACAGAAACAATATTTTGTTCAGGCCATCTTCAACCAACCCAATTATGTCCCCAACCCACTACACCATTACCTATTTCAATGAATGAAAATTTATCCATTTGGATAAGCCAAAGAACAAGAATCATGTACGTCACTCCAAACCATTGGCTTGGAAAAAACCTCACCCTCACTACTTCAAATTAAGTTATGATGGTTCCAAAAAGAATTACCTCACATATAATATTGGTTTTATTATCACAGACAATCATTCAAATGTTATACATACTTGATGTGAATCGACCCTCACATCAAGTGTCATTGGTCGGCACCCGCGACTGCTCCGTTAGGGCATGGCAAGTCACTCGGCGCCGATCCTCCAAACCAGGCACCCTTTGGCCAGCAACCCCCTCTTAAGGATGAAGAGCAACAGGTCCCAAGAGCGCCGGACAAAGTGTGGACCGCACCCAGCAAACCCGTCACTATGGCCTATACCCGATTACTAGCGCACGACACTCCAGGCGACAGCGGCGTCGAGCCACCATTGGGGACCATCACTCGGTCCCATTCCAATAAACTACTTCAAGACCTTCAAAGAGGCCTTTATGCCCAGGGAGCGCCGAGACATGTGCCTAAGGAGGCGGTGACCCTGCTTCGCTAAGGTGAAGCGCCGACACAAGCTAGTGTGCCTTGCAACTCATCGAGCAAACCTTTTCCAACGGGTATCCAACTTCTTCTCCAGCCTTCATGGACCCAAGGAGAGCCAAGGACCTCAGGGTGGCCGACCAAAGTGGAGAAGTGCCCAGCCAAGATATCCAAAGACAAGGCAGCGTCGGCATCCAGTGGCACATGAAGTTGGGCATGGGCGTTTGGGCCCATTTTTAGTGGGCTTTCTCATGACGTCGTCAAGGCACACATATCCAAGAATCAGCCCAATCCGAGTCATTTTGCCCAGTTACGCTGAAGAATTGCTATTTTTAGTGCTTTTGACTAGACTATAAGTTGTGTTTTGCTTCTGTTTTTCATTCACGTTTTAGCTATCAAAAATACTCTTAAGTTTTTCAGAGAACACCTCGAGAGTTTCATAGTTTAAGGCGTCAGATTGGTGTGTTCATCCAATCAATTGTAGGTTTGGGTTTGGTGTGTTCATCCAGATTCATTCTTGCAATATAACCGGTCATTTGGTGTGTTTATCCATCTAAGATCTGTTGCTTATCTTCTTCCTTCCTCTCCTCTGAATCCTCTCAAGTTCTTGAACATTTTCTCCTTCAAATCTTCCATTTTCTCAAACAACTACTCTGACTATCATCAAGGCTTGCACAACCGCAGTTTGGGTGGCGATATTATCTCATGCCTAAAGAATTTAAGTGGGGCGGAGCTGAACTATCCCACTTATGATAAGGAGTTGTTTGCCCTTGTACGTGTGTTGAAGACGTGGCAATATTATCTCATGCCTAAAGAATTTGTCATACACTCCGACCATGAAGCCCTCAAGTACCTTAAGGGCCAAAGCAAGTTGAACCGGATGCATGCAAAATGGGTTGAGTTCATTGAAGCTTTTCCCTACATCATCAAACACAAGAAAGGTAAGGACAATGTCGTAGCTGACGCATTGTCTCAGAGGTATACTATTCTCACTTCTTTAGATGCTAAAGTCCTAGGGTTTTCTTGCATGAAATCTGTATACCCTAGTGATGATGACTTTAGTGAAGTATTCCATGCATGAGTTAGCAAAGGGAGTCATGATCTTTATTACTTGCATGATGGATACTTGTTTAAGGGTGACAAGCTTTGTGTGCCTAGTGGTTCCCTACGCAGATTGTTTATACATGAAGCGCATGGTGGGGGACTAATGGGTCACTTTGGGGTTGCTAATACCTTAGGCATGCTCAAGGAGCATTTCTTTTGGCCACGGATGACTAAAGACGTGGAAAACTTTTGTGCTTCTTGTGCAACATGTGTCCGAGCTAAATCTAAGCTCAATCCTCACGGCTTGTACACCCCATTGCCTATTCCTAATGCTCCTTGGGAAGAAATTTCCATGGACTTTGTTTTAGGCTTGCCTTGGTCTAAGAGGGGCAAAGACTCAATTTTTGTGGTGGTTGATCGGTTTTCAAAAATGGCTCTTTTCATTGCATGTAATAAAACCGATAATGCATCATATGTGGCTGACTTGTTCTTTAATGAAATTGTGAGACTTCATGGAATTCCTAAGACTATTGTGTCGGATAGGAATGCTAAGTTCCTTAGCTATTTTTGGAAAACTTTGTGGTCTAGGCTAGGAACTAAGTTGTTGTTCTCTACTTCTAGTCATCCCTAAACTGATGGTCAAACTGAGGTGGTTAATAGAACTTTAGGGGAACTACATCGTGCTTTATTGAGTACTAACCTGCGCAAGTTGGAGGAGTGCTTAGCCTTTGTTGAGTTCGCCTACAACCGCACCATTCACTCGGCAACACAAAAGACTCATTTTGAAGTTGTTTATGGGCAGAACCCTATCACTCCACTTGATATGGTGCCCTATGCTTTGAAGGACCCCATGGACAGCCGAGGGAAGGACCATGCCGAGTTCATCAAGAAATTGCACCAGACCACTCGCCATAAGCTTGAAGTGCGCACCGCACAATATGCCAAGCAAGCCAACAAAGGGCGACGAGAAGTTATTTTTGAACCAGGAGACTTGGTGTGGATTCACTTGAGAAAAGAAAGGTTTCCCTAGCAAAGAAATTCCAAGCTAAAGCCCCGGGGAGATGGACCGTTTCAAGTGCTCAAGAGAATCAACAACAACGCCTATCAAATTGAGCTTCCTAGTGACTATGGTGTGCATGATGTTTTTAATGTGGATGATCTTTCCCATTTTATCTTGGACAATGAAGAAGTTGAGGAGGACTATGAAGATTTGGGGTCAAATCTTTCCCAAGGGGGGGGGGGGGGGGGGGGATGATGTGAATCGACCCTCACATCAAGTGTCATCAGCGGCACCCGCGGCGGCTTCGTTAGGGCATGACAAGTCACTCGGCGTTGATCCTCCAAACCAGGCGCCCTTTGGCCGACAACCCCCTCTTAAGGATGAAGAGCAACAAGTCCCAAGAGCGCCAGACAAAGTGTGGCCCGCGTCCAACTAACCCATCACTAAGGCCGATACCCGATCGCTAGCGCGCGACACTCCAGGCGACAGCGGCGTCGAGCCACCATTGGGGACCATCACTCGGTCCCACACCAAGAAACTACTTCAGGACCTTCAAAAAGGCCTTTATGACTAGGGAGCGCCGAGACATGTGCCTAAGGAGGCGGTGACCCTGCTTCGCCAAGGTGAAGCGCCGACACAAGCTAGTGTGCCTTACAACTCATTGAGCAAACCTTTTTCAACGGGTCTCCAACTTCTTCTCCAGCCTTCATGGACCCAAGGAGAGTCAAGAACCTCAGGGTGGCCGACCAAAGTGGAGAAGTTCCCAGCCAAGACGTCCAAAGACAAGGCAGCGTCGGCATCCAGTGGCACCTGAAGTTGGGCATGGGCGTACCCCCAATTTCCTCGGGCATTTGGGCCTATTTTTGGTGGGCTTTCTCATGACGTAATCAAGGCCCACATCCCCAAGAATCAGACCAATCTGAGTCGTTCTGCCCTAGTTACGCTGAAGAATCTTATTGCTACTTTTTGTGCTTTTGACTAGACTATAAGTTGTGTTTTGCTTCTGTTTTTCATTCACGTTTTAGCTATAAAAAATACTCTTAAGTTTTCCAGAGAAAACCTCAAGAGTTTCATCATTTAAGGCGTCAGGTTGGTGTGTTCATCCAATCAATTGTAGGTTTGGGATTGGTGTGTTTATCCAGATTCGTTCTTGCAATACAACCGGTCATTTGGTGTGCTTATCCATCTAAGATTTGTTGCTTATCTTCTTCCTTCCTCTCCTCTGAATCCTCTCAAGTTATTGAACATTTTCTCCTTCAAATCTTCCATTTTCACAAACAACTCCTCCGACTTATATCAAGGCTTGCACAACCGCAATTTAGGGGGCGAATCTTCCTTGTTCCGGCGAGATCCTCCTTAGGGGACCTATCAATACTGATAAAAAGTATATTCCAAATACTTATGTATTACAAACTGAAGCTTATGTGTTACTTGAGGGCATTCGTCAGGCTTTGCGCTTAAATATTAAACACATCATTGTTGAAGGTGACAATTTAACTTTAATAAATTGTGTTAATGAGTTATGGAAAATCTCATGGGAAATAAGAACAATTATTATTGACATTTTTCCATGTTGGAATACTTTGATTCTTTTAGGATTTTTCAATGTTATAGGGAATGTAACACAATCGATGATTTCCTCGCATTGAATTATATCAATATTGCTCATCTCTGAGATTGGTTTACTAAATTTCGCCTTCCACAACTGATGCTGAGCTTTGCAATATTAGAAGAGAACTTCAAACCATGAGTTCTACCACTGATTCTCGTATTCGAGATTGTTTGTAATCATCTGTTGTGATGATTTAGGTTAGCCTTGTACCTAGAAGGAGTCTAGTATTTTCTTGTACAAAAAAGTATTGTACATAAGTATAAGTAGGCTTCATTGATTATTATTTTCTAACTAAGTTTCAACACTAAAAAAGTTGGACGGGAATCAATAACTAAAATACCAAAATTCAAAGGGAAAAAAGGGAAAAGATAAGGTGAGGATGAGCGCTTAGGAGAGGAGTGAGGACGCTCTAAGACCATCGGATTAAGAAAAAAAATGCCCAGATCAGCCAAGGAAAAAATTCGGATACAATTCGGCACGACCGAATTTTTCGTGAAAAAAACGCGTCCTGTGTGCACACGCATTTTAGTCTGTATGCACACATACGTTGTTTTGCATGCACACACACGTTTTCATGTACACACATGTCATTTCCGTATGCACACCTAGGTTATTTTCGTTGGTTTTTCATACGTATGCACACATGTTATTTCGTATGCGCTTTGAGTCATTTTCGCGTGCACACATATTTTATTTTCATGTGCACACATGCACACCTACGTTGTTTCACATGCACACATAACGCATAGTCATTTCGTATGAACAAACATGACATTTTCACATGCACACAGTAGTATACTTTGCATGCAAACGGTAGTATACTTCGCATGCACACAGTCGTATTTTCATATACACACGTTTTGTTCATTTCATATGAATTAACGCACGTGTTTTTATGTATGCACACAAAAATGATTTTCACATGCACACCGTAGTGTATTTGTCATGCACACAAATATGCACTTTGCGTGCACACGAATTGTCTTTTTCGCGAATAATTCGGCTGTGCCGATTTTGCCGAATTTTTTAAAAGCGATCTGGACACTCCATTTGTTTCCCATCCGACGACTCTCGTGCGTCCTCATTCCTCTCCTCCCTTCTCATCCTCACCGGATCTCAACCCGGGAAAAAATATGGTGAGGATGGTGGCTTAAGAGGGGAATGAGTACGCATCATGACCATCAGATCACAAGAAACAAACGTCTCAAATCGTGCATCTCATTAAAAGGAAAAAAATATGAAAAATTCGAAGAAAGCATGGAAAACTTGAGTGCTACTCTACATATAAAATTACAACTTTTGACAATTAGTTACAGTATATCATATCAAAAAATTAAAAACCATATCTCTAAAAAACGTTTACATATAACTTTTGTTTAAATGTTGTAAAAGCATATATGAAAATGTGCATCATATATAATTATGTTTTTTCTGAAAAATATGTATAGTTTATATAGTATCTATATATTCTATCTATATTTATTTATTTATACATATTCTAAAACAAATGTCTAAATCCTACGTGTCAGCACCATCTTTAATTTACATGTCATCACCATTCAACCATCATTCACCACATCATCCTTCTTTTAGCGTGCCTCAAACAAGTGAGGGCTTACCAGCTTAAATAGAGAAAGGAAAAATTGCTATTTGAGGGCACTATTAAGGCGCCGTACAACTATTCATATGAATAGTGCCGAAATAAGTGCGTTGGTACTGTTTTGAGTGGACTTCTGCTTTTGTTGTAAAAGTTGTTTGTCATTTGCTGAAGAGATTTATCTGATTGCATTTTGTCTGATTGTTTTGCCGACATCTTTTGTCTGAAAGATTTTTGATGGGCTTTTGCAAACGGCCTTTTGGGCTTGCAACCTTACTGGGCGTAAGGGTCTTGTGCGAACTGATCAAATGGGTCATAATCAGTTTGCTGGGCTAAGTTGGCCGAGCTGGCTTGGTCTTCTTCTTCTTGGACTTTATCAGCCCAAGACTTGGGCTTCTCGTCCGAGATGTCAACAATTGTTACCGAGTTTTGCTTGGTTTTGAGATTCTTGTATTTCTTCCATTCTTGATAGTCGAGCCAGTCTTGGTCTTGAATTTGTGAGGGTGACGCAGTTGCCACCGGGACTCCTGACGGGTGAATGACAATCTCCTTTGAGGGGGCCGGAGAAGCTTGTGTTCCTTTTGCTTTGAAAATTGCCTGGATGTTGTTGAGTGAGTAGGATTCTGGATCAATCTTTTCCCACCATCGAACTTTGAACTTGCGGCAGAGAGAAAGGGGACACGGACAGGGTAATGCTTGCTGGAGTTCATAGATCCAGCAGAGTATCCAAGATACACCAGTGCACCTATGGAATTGTATTGGTTTTATGTAGTTTTGGACCGGACAATGTTTGATAAAGAAGTCATAGGATTGCCTAGCTTCTTCAGGGTAGATTTCAGGAGTAGGTCCAAAGTAGTTCCACCAGTCAAAGAACCAGACTGGTAAATTGTTGTTGCATGTTCTTGCAAAGAAAAAGAACCAGGAATGGTTGAATGCTCGGATAAGAAAAGCCTTGGTCCAAGCATCTCTATAGTCATAATAGGAATAGCCTTTCGGCCAGAAAGGGATTGAGAATGCCTTTTGTGTGCTAGGTTCTCCCCAAGATTCTCTGGAGATGACCTTCAGAATTTTGCATTTTGAGAAGACAATGAGGTTGGGGTCATTGTCGTCTCTGGTATGCGAGATTTCGGCAGATTCAGAATCTACCAAAACGAATTCATAGAACTTCTGGGTTTTTGCCGGGTCAGAAGGAAACCATTGGAAGTCTTTGGAGAAGAGATTTTTTATGAAGGGTCCAAAGTCCTTTTGGTCAGGGGGATTGAATTCTTTTGTGAGGCAGATATTTTGTAGGGATGATTGCTTGAGGATGTATCTGTGGAAATGCTTGGTGGATTTCTGTTTGTCAGTTTTTTGTGGAGTCCTCGGGTTTAGAGGACTGTTTGTGAGAGCTGGGAATTGGGATAAGGATTGAAATTGGTTTTGCGTTTGGACAACGCTTTTTGCTGGGGACGAGCTTGCTGAGGCATAATCCTGTGGGGTTTGCTTGCGAGGGTTTCCCCTCCCCGCCATTCTTGAGAACCTGTTTTAAACAAGATTAAAAAGGTACGTTAGAAAGAATGCGATCCCTGATGATTCTGTCAGCAGTTTGTTGGCGAATGTTGAGGATCTTGATTTCACTGGAGAGAATGATATGTTTAATCTTCTCGGAGTGAAATAATTCTTGAGCAGTTTTGCGAACGGTCTTTTGGGCTTCAAAGACTAGAAAATAGGAGTAGTAGGCTTTTTGTTTGTCTTGGAGGGTTTTGAAATAAGGAAAGGGGACCATGTGTTTTAAGGTTTTCCCTGCAGAAATTCTCTTGTCAGAAAATCTGGTAAAGAATTGCTTTCTCCTTTGATAAATTCAATTTCAAAATCAAAGACAGATAAAATGGCTTGCCATCGAGCAAAAATTTGTTTTGAGACGATGTTCTGGACATCTTTTTGAAGTATATCTTTTGCGGATTTGCAATCAACTCTAAGAAGAAAAGATTTGTTGTATAAATCATCTTGAAATTTGGAAATGCAAGCGACGATGGAAAGGATTTCCTTTTTAATCGTGCTATAGTTTAACTGAGGCCCAGCCCAGCAACCAGAGTAGAACCTAACCAGTTGCTCTTTGCTTTCTGGATTGATCCTTTGTTTAAGAATGCCACCAAAGCCAATGTTGGAGGCGTCAGTTTCAACAATCATAAAAGCATTGGGCTGAGGAAGGCCTAGGCAAGGAAGAGATTTAATCTTGCTTTTGATGATTTGGACGACTTTGGTTTGATCAGAACCCCAAGGAGCAGGATTCTTTTTGAGTCTGGAAAATAAGGGAATGCAGAGTTTTCTGAGATCGGGAAAGAAATCAGAAATATAATTGAGGCAACCAAGGAATCTTTGTAATTGAGTTTTGTCTTTGATTTCGTCGGGAAATCTATCTGTGAACTCAATGCTCCTTTGGATAGGTTTGATGGTTTGTTGATGAATGTCATGGCCAAGAAATCTAATCTTGGTCTGAAAGAGTTTTATCGTAGTGGCAGATAAAACTAATCCATTCTTTTTGATGACATGCAGAAAGGTATTGAGATGCTTAGAGTGTTCTTCTAAGGTTAGGGAATAAATGAGGATATCGTCGATGTAGACGATGAGGAAGTCAGAGAAGGGATTCAGAATATCATTCATAATCCTTTGATATTCTGAAGGGGCATTTTTGAGACCAAAGGGCATGACATTCCATTCGTAATGCCCAAATGGTATAGTGAAGGCAGTTTTGTATCTGTCTTCTTCGACAATCTGGATTTGCCAGTAACCGCTCTTCATGTCAAACTTAGAGAAGATTTTTGCTTCGAAAAGTCTGTTGAGGAGGTCTCTCTTATTGAGGATAGGATACCTGATCCATTGTAAGGCTTTGTTGAGAGGTTTGTAGTTGATAACCAGCCTAGGAACGCCTCTTTCTTTTTCGGCTGTGTTCATGACATAGAAAGTCGCGCAACTCCAGGGAGATTGAGATTTTCTAATTAGTTTCTTAACTAACAAGGTCTCAATTTCTTTCTTGCAGGTTTCTAAGAGTTCCTTGTTCATTTGAATAGGCCTAGCTTTGGTTGGGATATCTCTCTCATGAAAGTCCTTTTCATAGGGGAGATAAACATGATGCTTCTTTCTGTCCCAGAAGGCATTGGGGATATCCGCACAGACTTGCTCTTTGAAGAGATTCTCGAAGTCTAGGGCCTTGGTTTGCCAAAGAGGGCCTTGCAGCCTTTCTTCGATCTTTAAAAACCCAATTTCATTAGTTAAATCTCTAATGAGGGTTTTCTTATGCTGAATGCTGTTAAGCTGTCTCTTGATAGACGCATTTTGAAGGAGATCAAGATCTCTGCTCTTGATTGGGGAAAGGAAGGGGAAGTCTAGGTTTTTTCCTAGAACCTTGGCATGAATGCCGTCTTTATCAACTGAGAAGGGATAAAGCTGGGTTAGGAATGGGGATCCTAGGATGACTTCTTGTTGAAGATCCTTGACAAGGACAAAAGAGTTTAGGAGACACCATCCATTGCTGCAGACGGAGGCTTCAGGAATTTTGTAGTTTAACTGCATTTTAATGCCGCTGGTATTAAGAAGCCTTTCATTGGTCTTGACAAAATACTTGGAATTGACAAGGCCTTCTCTGATACAGTTGAGATCAGCTCCGCTGTCAATGAGGACGACAATTTTGAAGGTGGAATCTTCAATCTTGATCTTAACGGGACAATACCATTTTTGGCATTCTACTTTGTTAAGAGCTGAAAGAAAGAGATTGTCTTGCTGGAAAGAGGGATTAAATGATTCATTGTGCGAGATGAGGGGTTTTTTGCTGGTAGAGGAAGAGGTTCTAATTTTTACAGAACCTTGGCTGGATTTGTTAGATGATCTTATCTCAGAACTACAGCTAGATTCATTTTTAGATTCTAGTCTGTTAATTCTGATTTCTATGAGATCATCCATAGAGTCTCTTAGTCTAACATACTCTTGAAGTCCTTTGACTTCTTTCTTGAGAGTATTGACTTCGGATTGAAGGTCTTTGATGGTGACTTTGGAACCTAGAATGTTATTACTAGGTTGATCTTCAAAGAGTTTAGAGATGCTGAAGGGTCTATTGAGAGCTGGTCTTTGCTCGTTGAAGATAAGATCCTTAAGTTTCATGAAATAATCATGCTTAGTTTGAGGATCTGGGATCTGATTGATGAGGTCAAAAAGAGCTTCTTCTCTTTCTGCTTTGGTAATGACATTGCAGTAATGCTGAGGTTGATTCTGGTCAGAGCTTGAAGAATCATAGTTGATCTCATATAATCCTTCATTGTCAGAGGAGGATTCAGTGTCTTGGCAGAGAAGTTCACCAATCTTTTCTTTAAGATCTGGTTCATCTTTGAGAAGCTCGTTGATCTTCTGCTTCATTGGACAACTGTTGGCCTTGTGACCTGGCTTACGACACTTGTAGCAGATAATCTTTTTGCCATAGCTGGGTCTATTAGGCTTGCTATCTCTGGTGTGGACAGGTTTATCATACCTGTTAGATCTCTGTTTAGAGCGCCTAAAGAATTCTCTTTTAGGTCTATGAGTCTTCTCTTTTCTAGCTCTGGAGGGGGCTTGGATCTTTTCCATGCCAAAGGCTTCACAGAAGTTTCCCATTTCTCTTCTGGATTTACCCTTTTCTCCCCCGTATTTTGCTTGAATTTTTAATTCAGTGCATAATGCTAATCCTTCTTTCTTGATGAATGCTCCAAGCTGCCCATAGGTGATATCCTTCCAAGGGATTTCTTCCTTACCTATGTTTTCTTTAAGCTTGGTAACGATTCTTTTTGCGAAGAGGGATGGTAATCCTGAAACAAATCTTTCTTTCCAAAAAGATTCGTTACAGTCAGGTCTTTTAAGGACATAGGTGATGAAGACGTCCTTGTACCACCTATAATCACTTAGAGTTGGGCATCTAAGTTCTGTTAGGGTGATCTTGTTGGCTTGAAGTTCTTCATGCGGGTTGCCAACGAAATACATACTTATAGCATATATAAGTTGGTTGGTTGCATTTTGATCTGTAGAGATCCTTCCCTGACCGTCTTCTGTAGAGACGGTGGCATTTAGGATATCTAATTGTTGTTGTAAGTTCAAGGCATTATCCCACCAGTATTTAAGCTGCCCAGTGAAGCCTTGACTTATAAGACATGCTGCTGTCTTATCCGTTTGATCATGGGTTCTATAGGCTGCTTTAGCCATTCCCATTTCTTGGAGAGTATTCATGATTTCTCCTTCTGATTTGCCATCTATGTTCCATTCATAGATGGATGTTCCATTGTAATCCGTGGTCCTGAATTTAGCTCTTTCTTCATACTGAAGATCAGGAGGTGTTGGACGATTGTAGTAATTTCTAGTATCAGTATGTGCTCCAAATCTTTTGGAGTAATGCTGAGATCCGTTTCCCCTTCTCCTGAGTTTATTAATCTCTAGGGATTTAGATCCTAGAAAAGCGATTTTGCTGATGGAGTGGCTCGTCTTGCTAGAGCTACTTATGGAGTCATCAGAATCCTTCTTAGACTTACTACTACAGTTGCCTTTATTCTTTAGGCAGTTGATATTTGCAGCTGGAGAGGTGACGCGTTTTGAGGAGGAAGCCTGGATATTATCCATCCTTTGGTTAATGGCTAGGTGGAAGGAATCCATCCTTTGATTGATCTTATCAAGGATAGATGGAGGGCTAAGGCTGATGTTGCTTAAGAGATTGTTAGGAATACTTTCAGCTTGAAAGTGAGGTCTACTAATATCTCTAGGAAACTTAGGGGAACTCAATCCTTTATCCATACCAAGATGAATCTGATCTATTTGTTCAGAGATGGTATGAAGGATTTGATTGCTGTAGTTGTTTTGAGAGTAGATCTTCTTGATATCTCCCAAATTAGTCTGACTGTTATCCTGCTCAGGTCTCCCTTTCTTAAAGGGATCAGCACGAATATCTTCATTGTCATGTTTAACAATGATACTCTTGAGCGGAGGATGAACAGAGGTACTGGTTCCTGAAGGAAAAAGATTCCAGGTTCTAGAAATCCTATTTTGCACCTCTAAGGATGGAAGATGGAATGGGTCATCAATGTCTTTTTTAGACAGATAAATAGAGAACCATCTAAAGAAAAGAATATTAGTTTGGAGATTGTTCATCTCTTCATAATATTCCTCTTGGATTCTATCTCTGCAATCTTTGTCTAGTTGCATGAACCATTTTCTCTTTTTGTTGTTGCTGGAGCCATAGAAATCTTTTCTAAGATACTCTTTATCAATGGTAAAACCTTCTTTGGTTAAGACATTGATAGTAGAATAGTTATGCATGTTGGTAGAGGTAGGAGAATGGTCACCAACAGACTCTTCCTCATTCTGGGGAATGATTCTTGGAAGAGGATGGGCAAAGTCTATATGATCTCTTCTTAGAGAACTATTTCTGGAGAACTCACTGGTCATGGAGTAGAAGGGGTCACTAATAGAATTCCGAGCAGGGGCAAAGCTAGGTCGGTTGGTTGAGTTTTCTCTGACCGAATTGAACCTGATGAGAATTCTACCATCAGACTCTTCTATGATCTGAGAGATCTCTTGTTGTTCCAGGTTTCTAGGAGGGTTGTCGTTGTCGACCTCTAGGGTTTCAGGAATAGTAATGTCTTTCCACTTGATGGTCTTGGGAGTAAAAGTGCAAGACTTTTCTGCTTCTAATTGAAGAAGAACAGTCTCTCCATGAGCTAGAGGGGTAATGGTGCACTTTGGATCTGTTAAAGAACTCATGAGTTTGAAATGCAGTCTATAAATAACAGCAAAGTTCTTAGTGAACTGTTTGCAGTTGTTATTCAGCATTTTGATGTCTAGGATGACGGTTTGACAAATTCTAGGGTCAGTCAAGTCGATTGAGAAGTTTGGAGAACAATTGAAGAACAGAGGTCCATTGCAGATATTGGATTGGACTAAAGCAAGGATAGAGTCTTTGTATGAGAGAAACCTATCATCCCTAAGGGCTAGGAAGACAGGAGAATCAATAACTTTTCTATGAAGAGGTTTCAATGCAATTTGGATTAACCCAAGATGCAAAAATCTATAACCTTTTCTAAGATAACTTTGAATGGTTGTAGGGTTGAGAAGCCTAAGAGACTGCTGCTCTTTTGTAAGGCAGATGGTTGATTCTTGGTGTTTGATGCAATTGGCATGGAACATGTCCAAGATCCCAGATCTATAAATAGACTGAGGATTGTCTGGAATAGTCCAGTCGTTGAAGATCCTACGGTTGGAAACGAAAAGTTGGTTTGATTACGCCAACTAGAAGATTTAGAGAGAGAAGATTCTATCTTATCTTGGTTATATTATTTTAGGAAATATTTCCTTAGATAATAGAATCGGTTGAGAAATTATCTTATTGTGTCAAATAATATCTTCTTGTTACTGGAAATAAGAGAGTGAGATTTAATTTGTTAGTGGGATTTTCAGATTGTATAAATAGAAGTGAGTGTTTCATTTCTTGAGAACGAACTCCGAGCATTCCACTGAGAGAGAAAAGAAAGTGAAGCAGTCTGTACGTCTTAGAGAGTGAGTTCGTGTTTATCGTTGTAGAAGAGATTCAAAACTAGGTGGGAAGTCTAGGGTTTGAAGTCCAAGCTGCAAGTGTAACCGATCAAGTTATCAATAAGACAAGTAGACTCTTCAAAATCCTCTCAAGCAAGAAGCTTGAAGGTAGTGTTTTTTTCCTAATTGGTTATTTAACTAATTGGGGTTTTCACTCTAAATCGTGAGTTCTAAATATAATTCTTTCTTGCTTTAATACTCCGTTGCACCTTCTGTGGGAACAAAGTATTTGTTCCCTCAGATGAAACACTAACGAACCAACAATTGGCATCAGAGCCTAATTTCTAGATTGTTTTCGTTAAGACTTTGCAGGAAAGATGTCGTCAAGCAATGATATCGATGACCATTCTAGAAACCACCAACTCTGAAGGCTGGAGAATACGATTGGTGGGTTGAACAAATTGAGTCCCACATTTATTCCCTTGATGGACAAACATGGAAAATTGTTGAAGTCGGTCCCCTTCCAATTATGGATGATAAGGATGCAACAAAACCAAAAGCAAGGGCTGACTATGATGATGCTGATTGGAAAAAGCTGGAGAAGAACAACAGGGCCAAGAAGATCCTTCATATGGCTTTGCTCCCTGCTGATCTCAAGAAGGTCATCGACTACAAAACAACTAAGGAGATCTGGGATGCTTTGAAGCGTCTCCATGAAGGAAACGAGGATGTAAAAAAGAATCGTATCCTTGCCCTGATGAAGGAGTATGACTACATCTCCCAAGGAAAAAAGTGAACACATTCAAGACTTCTACTCCCGCTTCCAAGGAGTAGTTGGCCAGCTGGAGTTCCTTGGCGAGAAGCTTCCTTATTGGAAACTCACTCATCACTTCAAGCAAGGTCTCAATCCTCAGTGGGACGCACTTGCTCTTGCCCTTTACGCCTAGACTGATGTCAAAGCTCTCATTATGGAAGAAGTTGTTGCCAAGCTAGAAAGCAATGCTTCCGTTCATAACTCCAAGATGAGCCAAAGGGGAGCTGAGAAAGCTCAAAGCATTGCCCTAAAAGTTGAAAGAGCCTTTGACTTGTCTCAAGTTGAAGATGAAGATGAGGATGAAGATGAAGATGTTGCTCTCATCACCAAAGCGATGAAGAGAATATGGTCCCGAAGCAAAGGCGCCTCTCGTTCCTCTGAAGAGAACAAATATCTGAAGGATGTCGTGTGTTACCATTGTCAAAACAAGGGACACTTTGCCAAATACTGCTTCAATAAAAAGGCAAGTCTTCCTCCAGTTCGTGAAGAAAAACAAGCAATGATGGCAACTTCGGGAGACTTTGACTCAGATGATGAAGAATCTTCTCATTCAAGGGATGTCTGTTTGATGGCCATAGGGAGTCCTCATGACTTGAAAGGTTACAACTCTGTCTCCAGCACGCTCTGCCTCATGGCTGAAGGTAGTCTAAATGACTCTGAGGTAAATGAATCTGAACTCATTTCAAGTTTGAAAGGCAAGTCTAAAGAATAACTAATCTTTATCATTAAGAAACTTGCTCATGAGAATAGTCATTTTAGTGAGCAGATTGGAGAAAAGGATGATACGATCTCAAGTTTGATCGATAAGAACAAAGGTTGGGCCGAAAAAGTGACCAATCTTGAGAAAGTTTCATCTTCTTTCTCTAATTCTTGTGATGAATGTCCTAAGCTCACTGAGAAGATTACTTTCCTGGAAGCTTCTATCCTCATTGGAATCGGAATCTTTAATGTTAAAACTAAGCAATGCCAGGTTGTCTAGTGAATTGTCCAAAATCAATGAGGAGCAGAAAGGAAAAGCTAAAGGCATTGAGTTTGTTGCAACCAAGAATGAAAAGAAGAAAGGGAAGAAACTTGTGCCTCGCTTTGGCATTGGATACCAAGATAAACTTCATGTTGATGACACCCAGGTCCAAAGCCCCGAAGTCGAAGGAAAATAGTCTTTTCGAGAAAACGGTGAAAGTTCCTCTCGTGGGAACAATCGAAAAGACTGTGCAAATTTGACTGATGGGAACAAACCTTGGTATCATGGATAGAAGGCTCACTCCATTTGGCTAAAGCAAGCACAGAACAGTAAGCCCAAACATATTGTTTTTCATTCCAAGGTTGCTAACAAACCAATTTGGCCTGGACAGAGCAAGTATGTGGATTTAATGTGTCATAGGGTTTGTTGGTACTGTGGTCATTCAGGTCACTACAAACAAGAGTGTTTTTTAAAAAGACACAATGAGGAGATTGCCCGTATTGCTAGGAAAAATGTAAATGAAAAACCCTGCTAAGATCAAATATGTTGCTCCCAAACCTAAAAAGCCTAAGCTTGTCTGAGTTTGTAAGAATTAATCTTTTCAATACAGGCTGAAGTGAGGAAAGGTTCCTGGTACTTCGATAGTGCATGCTCAAGTCATATGACATGGAACAATAGCTGGTTCACCTCACTTCAACAAGCCTCCAGAGGTTCCATGACTTTTGGAATAAGAGTACGGGAGAGATTTGTGGTCTTGGTAATGTAAGGCTTTCTAGTCACATAACTGTGGATAATGTGACTCTTGTGAACAATCTCAAGTTTGATCTTTTCAGTGTCGCTCAACTATGCCAAAACAAGAAAAATAGGGTAGTCTTTACTTTTGATGATTGTCATGTTGAGTGTATTAGTACATGGATAATTTTGCTCAAAGGGATCTGCAAAAACAACGTCTACAAAGTTAATCATGCTTTTATCCCTGAGAAGAACATGTGTCTGTCGTCCACTGCTGCGACTACAGACTTGTGGCACAAGCGATTTAGACATGCAAGTCTTCAACTTCTTTCCAAACTTCACAGACAAGAATTGGTCAACGATCTTCCTAAGATCGAAGCAACAAGTAATGAAGTATGTGATGCTTGTACCAAACGTAAACATGTGAGATCTTCGTTCAAATCCAAGAAAGAGGTAAGCACAACTCATCCTTTGGAACTAATCCACATGGATCTTTGTGGGCCTATGCACACAAAGAGCCGTGGTGGGAATCTATATGTCTTTTTTATTGTTGATGATTTCTCCAGGTATACATGGACCCTCTTTCTATCTTCGAAGGACAAAGTGTTCGTTGAGTTTGAATCTTGGCTCAAATACGTTAAGAAGAGTCTAGGACAGTCTCTTGGCTCCATTCGTACTAATCATGGGACGGAATTTGAGAACTCTCAATTTCTATCCATGTGTCGGAACAATGGCATAGTCATAACTTCTCAGCACCCAGAACTCCGCAGTAAAATGGAGTTATGGAAAGAAAGAATAGGACTCTAGAGGACATGACATGCACCTTGCTTATTGCTAGTGGTTTTCCAAAAGTTTTTGGGCTGAAGCTTTGAATGTCGCTTGTTATGTGCTGAACAGGGCAACCATTCACTCGCTGTTGAACAAAACTCCTTATGAACTCTTAAGGGGAAGAAAGCCTAATGTCTCTCATATGCGGACTTTTGGTTGCAAGTGCTTCGTCCACAACAATGGGAAAGATTATCTTGGAAAGTTTGATCCGAGAAGTGATGAAGGCACCTTTGTAGGATATTCTCTTCACAACAATGCCTGCAAAGTTTTCAACAAGAGGACAAGGAAGGTAGAGAAAAGGATTCATGTGATTTTTTATGAATCTGTTATGGCTGGTAACAATGTGTAGGAACAAATGACTGGTATTCCCTTAAATACTGGTCTTCCTGAAGAAGACAACTTTCATCTTGTGGAAAGTAGTGTCATGCATGTTGCGCCCAAAGTTGATATGAACGGTGCCTCTCCTGGTCATGACAATCATGATGATTCATCAACTCCAAGGGCTCAAGACTCTGCCAGTAACGTTGGGTCAAATAAAGGCGTTCAACTGTTTGATTCTACTCAGGTCCCTCAGGAGGAACAAAGCCCAAGTCTTGATGCTGAAGGGACAGTTGATGACAGTACCGGTGCTGGCAGCGCTGATTCCGATGATTTTGATCTCATCACTCTGCAAGTGAGGAACTACCAGCAAAAGAAGGCTCATTCAGTGGATCAAATCCTTACAGACTTTCGAAAGGGAACTTACCCTCGCTCTACTTTGCAAAATTTATGTGTCTTCAATGCTTTTCTCTCTTTGCAAGAACCCAAAACTGTAGGAGAAGCATTGAAGGATCCAGACTGGATAAGTGCTATACAAGAAGAACTCCATCAATTCGAAAGGAACAAGGTTTTGAGGCTCGTCCCTCGTCCATGGAACAGAACTATGATAGAAACCAAGTGGGTGTTCAGAAACAAGCTGGATGATCAGGGGCAAGTCACAAGGAACAAAGCAAGGCTGGTGGTGAAAGGATATAACCATCAGGAAAGGATCGATTATGACGTAACCTTTGCTCTCGTTGCTCGTTTGGAAGCTATTCGACTACTCATTGCACACTCAGATTTTCATGGCTTTAAATTGCAGCAAATGGATGTGAAGACTGCCTTCTTCAATGGAGTTCTCAAGGAGAAAGTCTATGTGGAGCGAACCCCGGGATTTGAAATGCCTTTCAACCTGATCATGTCTATATTCTTGACAAGGCGTTGCATGGTCTTAAGTAGGCTCCCAGGGCCTCGTATGATAGGTTATCTCAATTCCTCCTGTCACACGGATACGTTTGCGGGAAGGTTGACAAGACGTTGTTCCTACTGAAGGAGGGAAGGCACCCTCTGGTTGTGCAGGTCTATGTGGATGACATCATCTTCGGGTCTACAGATGACAAACTAGTTCAAACATTCTCAAGTCTTATGGCCAGTGAATTTGAGATGAGCATGGTTGGGGAACTGAAGTTCTTCTTGGGTCTTCAGGTCTCTCAAGGAGAAGATGGAACAAGGGTTCATCAACAAAAGTATCCAGGGAGTGTATCAAGAAGTTTGGAATGACCGATGCAAAGCCCTTCACCACTCTCATATCTCCCAACAACCCCATGGGAAAGGATGAACATGAAAAAGGAGTTAACCAAACGCTCTATCGAGGAATCATAGGTTCGCTCCTTTATCTCACTGCTAGTAGACCTGATATAATGTATAGTGTCTATGTGCTCGATTTTAGGCTGATCCCAAGGAGACACACCTCAAGGCAGTGAAAAGGATTCTGAGATACTTGAAGGGGACAAATGATCTTTTGTCTGTGGTATCACATGGGATGCAACTTCGATCTAGTTGGATACATATATGCTGACTTCGCTGGGAACAAAGTGGATAGAATGTCTGCATCAAAAATGGCTCAGTTTCTTAGGCCGTGCTTAGTTTCCTGGGGGTGAAAAAGCAAAATTCAGTTGCTTTGTCAACCGTAGAAGCCGAATACATAACCGCCGCAGCTTGTTGTACTCAATTCCTATGTAGGGATGTCAATGGGGCGGGGCCCATTATCCGTGGGGATTCCCTGCTATGGGGGCGGGGATGGAGATTTTAAATGGGGACTGGGGTGGGGATGGGGCCAAAAACACTTCCCTGTGTGGGGATGGGGACGAGGACGAGGATAAAGCCCCCCACCCCACTCCCTGCCCCGTCCCCGTCGAGAATCCCCACAAGTATCTCCATTGGTAATCCACGTGGTATCGTCCATTGAGTTTTCCCATGGAAGTACCCATTGAATATCCCTATTTGGAAACCCGATGAGATTTCCCATGGGAAATTTTCACGGGTGAAGTCGAGAGCTTGCGGCATTTTTTTCCATATTTATAGTTGGTAATTGATTTTTTTATTTGAAAAAATGGTGTAATAGACATTTATAAGTATTCATACGCATTTACTATGAAATTTTAGGGACTTGTTTTTTATTGAATTCAACTCCGTATTATATTGTTGTATTTTGTTTGACAATGTAGATGAATTGGAGAATCATAATATGAAAATGAGTAAAAAAATCGTGGGGGTAATTAAATGGGGATATTATGGGGAGCTTGCTTGACTATAAGTGGAGAAATCGCATGAATTTCAATGGGAAGACCCGAAACAAATGTTAATTGAGAAAAATTAACGGGGATGGGGTTTTGGTGGAGACGGGGGCAACTTTAGCTCCCCACGTGGGACGGGGACAGGGAGTGCTTTTCTAAACGGGGATGGGGACATGGATACTACTCCCTGCCCCAAACCCGCCCCATTGACATTCCTACTCTTATGGCTCAAGCAACAACTCAATGACTATGGTATTCTTCTTGAATTTGTTCCCATTCTATGTGACAATACTAGTGCTATAAATATCTCCAAGAATCATGTACAACATTCACGTACCAAGCATATTGAGATAAGACATCACTTCTTACGTGATTGTGTGGAGAAAGGGTTGGTTTCCATGGACTTTTGTAGAACCAAGGATCAAATCGCCGACATTTTCACCGAGGCACTCAATAGGGAACCCTTTGAACAGTTTTGGATGGAACTTGATATGATCTCTCTTAACTAAATGTCTACTTATTTTGTTCCCTCGATGATTGGCTAAAAATACTTGGTGAATTTCTTTAGTCTAAGTGTCGTGTCTTGATTTGCAATCTCTCCCTTGATCATTGTGTGGATAACATGTTTAGCTTCCTGCTTGTACTTCTCTAATCAGAAAATTTCTTACATGATCATCTATGCTTTCATAATAACACTTGGATCAGCTTTCTTTCGGCCCAAAAGAGTCAACTTGATGCATTGATCCCTCATTATAAGCCCAAATGATTGTTGACTCTATAGCTTACCCTAGCCATCATGCTTGATGCTCCCTATGAGCCCCACTAATCATATACAACTAGGAGCCTCTCTTTCATGATTAAATATCATTAAAAATTCTCGTATAAATTTTGTGTGATGTTCCTTGTTGATAGGCGTTGTCGTGACACCTAAACAAAATAATCCTTAAAAACCCAACTAATGTAGTCCGGTAAGTAAGGGTCAAATCCCACAGGAAGGAGGTAATCTTTCTAAGTGAAAAAGTGTATGCCAAAGGTAACAAGGGGGGTTTTGTTGGTTGTTTGCAAGTAAACAAAGTAAATAAAAGCAAAGGTTGTAATCAATTAGGAAAAAGTACTTAGCCAGACAAATATCCACCATTCATTCGATTGGTTGATCCTAGATTATCTCTATTCCTTCCTATGAATACTCCTGTCCCTATTCTGAAATAGTTACCAGTCCAACTAGTCCTGATAACCCTAACTATCGAACGCACAAGAAACTATCAAGATTTAGAACAATAGCAACAAGAAGCATAATAATTAACCAGGATACATGCAACACCACAACTCGCAACATTTAACACATAATCAATTATATTTTATAATAAACTAGTCCAACTAGTCCTAGAATATCATGTTGCTACACAAGATAAGGGATTTTAACTCGAAATATCCAAACCCTAGAAATAGACAATTACTAATATCAACTAGTTGATCAGGCCAGTCAAATCAATAATAATCAATAGGAATAAGCTCAAGAGAAAAGATGTAATCAAAGGAATAGGAATAGAATTATAATCTCACAACCATATATCAAATGAAGGCTTCAATCATCGGACTAAGCAAATGTTGCTTAGTTCTTCATAACTCTAAAAACTCTTAGCTTCAGTAATAATGAAATATCATCCCTTGGCTGCTGTTCCAAAGATAAATAAATAGACCTAGCAAACCAAATCTTCTAAAACCAAAAGATAATATATTTTCCTAACAAAATATAAGTACCGAATCTTAAGAAAATAAAATAAACTAAAAGAAATAAAACAATCGGTGAGAAAACGCATGAAATCGCCCAGATCAATTCTGCCCGCGACCGCTGCCTCCATGGCCGCGACCGCGGCTTTTCCTTTCCTGATACTCAGCCAAGTCTTCATAGGCCGTGACCGCTGCCAAGAAACCGCGCCCGCGGCCTTCTCTTCACTGCACTCTGACAAGCTTCTACACGGCCATGGTTGCTGCTCCTAAACCGCGGTGGCTGCTTACTCTTCCTTGGCTCCAAAACTCCTCCATCTTCATAATCTTCATTTAAGCTTCTCCAAACCACCATAATCATACTTCTACTCCTCAACTCCATAAAACTCATCTAAATGGTACCCAAAACACCGGTAAAAACTCCTAGTTAAACCCCACAAAATAGCGCTGATCAAATTCCCCCATGCTTAAACCTTGCTCGTTCTCGAGTAAGCTAATATGAACCTACTCCTCCAATGAAATACCCAAGGTCTCAGGAAGCACAGAAAAATCATCTCCACTAAGAACTGCACCTAATCATGAATCTCTAAGGCACCAACACAATAAACACAACACACAACATACAAGCTAAAAGGAAAGCAAAGTACTTTCCCCAAGCTTAACCCAAACACCATAGAGTGAAAATAACAATCTAATCCTAGCCTCCATCTATCTTCTTATGCCTCCCAAAGTGACCTACCTGAATCCTACTTATATCACCTCTTCTTATGTCACCACGCCAGGAAAACTGAGGAATCCTAATAATCACTCTTCTTCTTTTCACTCATTTTGCCAAGGCGCCCTTTCGGGTTTTCACCAAGCCACTCATTTTATTTTTCAATAGATGGGCTCACATAAACTCACATCTCTCTTGACCTCATATTACCCCAGCCTATTGCTGGTCCAAGCCACCTGCTTATTACCTAAGCCGCCCTTTCGGGTTTTCGACTTATCCCAGGATTTTATTTTTGTCTTTTTTCAATTTTTGACTTTTTCATTTTTCATTTTTTTTCTTTCTTTCTCAGACGACTAGCAAGTATAGAACACTCTCCCATGCTTAAACATTGTATTGTCCTCAATGTAATGAAAGACAAAAAAGATGAAGCACATGGAAAGGAAAAAAAAAGTACTCACAACCGTCGCCGAGTTGGCTTGGACGTGGAGGTTGGTGCTGGCGGTATATCAATGAGAGCACATGTCACTGGTGTTGCGCCGGTCTTCAAACTCCACCATTCAACCAAATGGAATCCACTGTAAGGTATAGTGGTATAGCAAGGAAATACGGGGTTGCACGACCTTCAACGAACAAAGAATGAGAGCCCAAATGTAATTGTGTGGCGGGCTCTAGTGTTCCTCCTCGTCAGCTGTCGAATGTTGGGCCATCATTGGTGCCAAATAAAAATGTGGGGCGAATGTCTCCTCCTTGGCAGCATGATGCGCACCACTTCTCAAAGTAGAACTCGGACAGCTGGGCTTCGGTAAAACTTTTTTTTTTCTTCGATTGTTTTTTTGAATAGGAGACTTACAGTGATTTTTCCGCGACCGCGGAAAATTTTTTGGTGTGTTAGTCACCGTCTTCAATTTTTGGCTCCGGGCTCCTACCTGCAGGTTAGTTTAAAAACAGAGCAAAAACAAAAAACGAAGCAAAACAATAACAATAATAACATGAAAACGAAAAGATATGAAAAGAAATACATACCTCGGGTTCCCTCCCGAGCAACGCCTTAGTTATTGTCATGGCTCGACTTGGTGCTCTCCCACTCAACTTGGGTTACTCACATCAATTGAACACTCGGGGTCACCATCAGGAGGGTGTCGCTTTGCATCTTCTATGTTGAAACCGACCCTCACCCCGTCAAATTCCATTGTGAGCGAACCACTGCTCACATCAATCTTTGTGCCTGCCGTGTTCATAAATGACCTTCCCAACATCACATGGGCTGCGTGTTTATCTTGCCCCGTATCCATCACAAAGAAATCCGCAGGGAAAATTAACTTGTCAACTTCCACCAGCACATCCTGCACCACTCCCTTTGGATGCACATAGGAATTGTCCGCCAGCTGAATCACAATCCATGTCTTCTCTAATGGCCCGACCTCTAGAGACTCGTACAACGAAAGAGGCAAAACATTGATAGAGGCACCCAAATCCAGCATAGCTTTTTCAAACAGGGTGCCACCTATCTTGCAGGGAATAGTGAACATGCCTGGATCACTGTATTTCTTGGGCAACCGCTTTTGCAGCATAGCGGATACATTTTCACTGACCTGGACCTTCTTTTTCTCCTTTATCGCTTTCTTCTTCTTTATTTTGCACAGCTCCTTCAATAATTTGGCATAGCGAGGGATACTTTGAACAAGTTTTATCAAAGGAATATTTATCTCACAATTGCTGAAGGTTTCAAATAAATCCTTGTCGTTCTCCACCTTTCTGGTGTCTTTCAATGCCTCAGGGAAAGGCAGAAATGGCTTTTGAGACCCTAGAGGAGGGAAATCCGGTCTTTTGTAAGTATCTGCAGTGTCGGAGGGAAGGTCGCGTTCGCGGTTGCTGGGCAACGACCGCTGCTGTGCTTGAATTGAGGATTCGGCCGCGTTCTCTTCTGCTGAGGCAAAGCCGCGGTCGCTGATTTCTGGCCGCGATCGCTGTTGTGCCAGGACTTCATTATTCGCAGTGTTGTCAGGAGAAGGGGCAAGGCCGCGGTCGCTGCTTTCAGGCCGCGATCGCTGCTTTGCCTGGATTTCTTTTTCTGGTGCGATGAACTTCTCCGCAGCCTCTGAATTCGCAGCTGGTTCGTCTAACTTCTTTCCACCCCTTAGCATCATGGCACATACGTTCTCTCTCTCGGGTTGACTATCGTTTGAGATGGTAGTTTTCCCGAGTCCCGGGCTTCCAGTCTACTCACTGCGATGGAGATTTGTCCCACTTACGTCTCCAAGTTCTGAATGCTAGACCACATCTCTTGATTTTGCTGGACCATAGTATTGGCCAGCTTTGTCATATTTTGTGCGAGAGTCTCCTAGTGCTGGACCACCGCTTGAATTTGTTGGGCCGTAGTGCTTGCCAACATTGATACGCTCTGGGTGAGGGTCCTGAGATCCTTGACAGGGTAGGGTCTCTAGCGTATCGTTTGGCATTGCCGCCGTCGGCGCATCCAGTGCATAACGTGTTCCACATGTCCTTGTTGAGAAAGTACGTGCCAGATGCATCTCATGTGCTGAGCTATGAAGACATCGAGATTCAGGCAAATGATACCTACGAAGAGATACATGTGCGTATTCTCGAACGTCACGAGAAGCAATTGTGGAACAAGGTAGTACCATTGGTACGGATTCTTTGGTCCAAGGCTGGATCTGAAGAGGTTACTTGGGAAACCTGGGAGACTAAGGCAGATATGCGTAATCGCTGTCCCGATCTGTTTTCGGCCTAGTTTCGGGGTCGAAACCTTTTTAAGGGGGTAGTGATGTAACGCCTCATTTTTTTTTGGGTTATTCGGCCAAGTTTCGGGGTCGAAACTTCTTTTAAGGGGGAAGTGATGTAATACCCCTTATTTTTAGTAAGGGTATTTGGGTAATTTCCCCGACCCTCGTTCTGTAATCGTGTCGCTTTCGGAGAAGTTTGGATTTTCTGTAACGTGTATGATCTCTGTAATAATTCCCTGAGTGGTATAAAATACATTCGATGTATTTTCGCGGCTTAGAATATTTGTTTGGGTACAAATATATAATTTTCGGGACTCAAACCCGTGCTAAATCCTTCCCTGAGCAAGCGGACGGGGAAAAGGGCATTTCCGCGACCGCAGAAGCATTTCCGCGACCGCGGATAAATGGCACTCAGAGACGCTGGGCATTGGATTTTTTCGTGACCGTGGAATAATGCATGCGTGCGACGCCTCGTCTTCCTCCGCGCCTCGTCGAACGCGTCACCGTCGATCCTCTGAGCTGCCGTCGATCTGGTCGGGGGGCTGCTCCTCCTTTGGCTATAAATGGGGGCTGAGTTGGAGGGTTTTGGGCATCCGAAAATCAGATCTCCCCTCTCTCTCTCGTGTTCTTCGTCGTCGGAAATTTGTGGTGTCGCCGGAGCTCTCGCCGAAAGTTGTGGTGGTCGTGGGGTGGTGCATTGGAAGTGCGGCGAGGATAGGAGTCGAAGCCCTCTCGCTTCGAGCCCCATCGTGTCGTCGCCGGTGAGAATTTAGCCGATTTGGGGTCGCCGAGTTCACAGCCGCGACAACGGACATGAACTGCCGCGACCGCGGACGATGTCTAGACGTCTGCGACCGCCGAATCCAAGCCGCGACCGTGGTTTGCCTTAGCAAACGCGATCGTGGCCTTGGACAAACCGGTCTCGGACGGGACCCTCGTTCTTTCGGTTCCGTTCGTTTTTCCTCAGATTCATATTATTAATTGTCGAATCTAACCTAGGGTTTCATCGTGGGTCGTTGTCATAGGAATCTGTAATCCGATTTCCGTTCATGTTCTGCCCTAGTTACGCTGAAGAATCTTATTGCTACTTTTTGTGCTTTTGACTAGACTATAAGTTGTGTTTTGCTTCTGTTTTTCATTCACGTTTTAGCTATAAAAAATACTCTTAAGTTTTCCAGAGAAAACCTCAAGAGTTTCATCATTTAAGGCGTCAGGTTGGTGTGTTCATCCAATCAATTGTAGGTTTGGGATTGGTGTGTTTATCCAGATTCGTTCTTGCAATACAACCGGTCATTTGGTGTGCTTATCCATCTAAGATTTGTTGCTTATCTTCTTCCTTCCTCTCCTCTGAATCCTCTCAAGTTCTTGAACATTTTCTCCTTCAAATCTTCCATTTTCACAAACAACTACTCCGACTTATATCAAGGCTTGCACAACCGCAATTTAGGGGGCGAATCTTCCTTGTTCCGGAGAGATCCTCCTTAGGGGACCTATCAATACTGATAAAAAGTATATTCCAAATACTTATGTATTACAAACTGAAGCTTATGTGTTACTTGAGGGCATTCGTCAGGCTTTGCGCTTAAATATTAAACACATCATTGTTGAAGGTGACAATTTAACTTTAATAAATTGTGTTAATGAGTTATGGAAAATCTCATGGGAAATAAGAACAATTATTATTGACATTTTTCCATGTTGGAATACTTTGATTCTTTTAGGATTTTTCAATGTTATAGGGAATGTAACACAATCGATGATTTCCTCGCATTGAATTATATCAATATTGCTCATCTCCGAGATTGGTTTACTAAATTTCGCCTTCCACAACTGATGCTGAGCTTTGCAATATTAGAAGAGAACTTCAAACCATGAGTTCTACCACTGATTCTCGTATTCGAGATTGTTTGTAATCATCTGTTGTGATGATTTAGGTTAGCCTTGTACCTAGAAGGAGTCTAGTATTTTCTTGTACAAAAAAGTATTGTACATAAGTATAAGTAGACTTCATTGTTTATTATTTTCTAACTAAGTTTCAACACTAAAAAAGTTGGACGGGAATCAATAACTAAAATACCAAAATTCAAAGGGAAAAAAGGGAAAAGATAAGGTGAGGATGAGCGCTTAGGAGAGGAGTGATGACGCTCTAAGACCATCGGATTAAGAAAAAAAATGCCCAGATCAGCCAAGGAAAAAATTCGGATACAATTCGGCACGACCGAATTTTTCGTGAAAAAAACGCGTCCTGTGTGCACACGCATTTTAGTCTGTATGCACACATACGTTGTTTTGCATGCACACAAACGTTTTCATGTACACACATGTCATTTCCGTATGCACACCTAGGTTATTTTCATTGGTTTTTCATACGTATGCACACATGTTATTTCGTATGCGCTTTGAGTCATTTTCGCGTGCACACATATTTTATTTTCATGTGCACACATGCACACCTACGTTGTTTCACATGCACACATAACGCATAGTCATTTCGTATGAACAAACATGACATTTTCACATGCACACAGTAGTATACTTTGCATGCAAACGGTAGTATACTTCGCATGCACACAGTCGTATTTTCATATACACACGTTTTGTTCATTTCATATGAATTAACGCACGTGTTTTTATGTATGCACACAAAAATGATTTTCACATGCACACCGTAGTGTATTTGTCATGCACACAAATATGCACTTTGCGTGCACACGAATCGTCTTTTTCGCGAATAATTCGGCTGTGCCGATTTTGCCGAATTTTTTAAAAGCGATCTGGACACTCCATTTGTTTCCCATCCGACGACTCTCGTGCGTCCTCATTCCTCTCCTCTCTTCTCATCCTCACCGGATCTCAACCCGGGAAAAAATATGGTGAGGATGGTGGCTTAAGAGGGGAATGAGTACGCATCATGACCATCAGATCACAAGAAACAAACGTCTCAAATCGTGCATCTCATTAAAAGGAAAAAAATATGAAAAAATCGAAGAAAGCATGGAAAACTTGAGTGCTACTCTACATATAAAATTACAACTTTTGACAATTAGTTACAGTATATCATATCAAAAAATTAAAAACCATATCTCTAAAAAACGTTTACATATAACTTTTGTTTAAATGTTGTAAAAGCATATATGAAAATGTGCATCATATATAATTATGTTTTTTCTGAAAAATATGTATAGTTTATATAGTATCTATATATTCTATCTATATTTATTTATTTATACATATTCTAAAACAAATGTCTAAATCCTACGTGTCAGCACCATCTTTAATTTACATGTCATCACCATTCAACCATCATTCACCACATCATCCTTCTTTTAGAAGAAAAATAGAGCAATGGGCCATTATCTTTTTCTCGCTTTTTTTTTGCTAAATTCTCATATCTACCAAACTGTATTTAAAAAAAAATTATATATAATTCATCAAATTTGATTTATTCTTGTATACAATTCTTTATTTTTCTAAGTCTAATCTATAACTAATAAATTTTCTTTATTATTTAGCTACTATTAATAATTAATACATTTTATTTATCCATATAAAATTAATAATTATATAGTATATATTTAATATTTAACCAAACCCTTACATGACACGGGCAATATGCTAATTAGACTCTTAAAAATCCGGCTAGTCAATTATGAGGGAAGTTTTTATCCAAAAAGAATTATTTCATAAACTACGCCTAAAAGAAAAAGTCATAGAAATAATTTTTCTGAAGTATATATATACCAGTTAAAAAAACCTAATTTATTCCTTTTTCACCGATACACTGATTGTGAATCTTGTTGATGGAGGCATGGGGCTAATACGATTCTACCATTGGGTATCCAAATTTATGAGGATTTTTTTACATTATAGGAAGCATTACGCCTGCATATTAATGAATGAGAAAATCAAGTTCTTAAAAAATGTCATGTTTTGGTACTAGGATGACTTGACTTGACTTAACTTGAATGAATAGTATTTATAGGATGATACATTGTGACTATCGTTAATCTTCCGTTATAATGGCCTATTGGCACATTATTGGACAAATCGTTATAAAAGCGACTAAAAGCTTCTCCCGAAATGGAAGGATCCTTAGACAAACTAATCAGACATTTATAACATGAATTCCAAAATACGACAAACCAAGTTCTCACTATAGACAATTAGCTAGTGTTCAACCATCTATAAAGCAATATTCAAAATAATCACTGAGAGAATGAAAAAGATTATGGAAAAACTCATACACCCACATCAAGTTGCTTTTATAGCAAATAGAGATATATAAGACAACGCTCTCATCGCCCGTAAAGAATGTTGAAAAGTTATCAAACTTGATATGAAAAAAACATATTATATAATTGAATGAGATTTCATCATTCAAGTTCTAAAAAGATGTGGATTCTATAGCAAATTTATTAGGTGGATTGAAGAATGCATTTAAAATTGTATCTTTTTCTGTGCTTGTCAAAAGTTGATCGACTGACCTATTCTACCCAAAACGGGGCCTCCATTCAAGGAGACCCAATGCCACCTTATCTCTTCATTCTGGATGTTGAAATCCTTGCACGGAACCTTCAAAACAAAGTAATATACAGAAAAATCAAATTGGATTTAAATTAGCAAGAAGTGGTCCCTTAATTCCATTCCTAGCATTACAAATGATATCACTATCTTTGCAAAATTAAATCAATTAGTTTGTATCCAGGTTAAAACCATCATTAAGAATAATTATTTAGTTTCTAAAAAGAAAGTAACCGACCATAAATATGCATTTCAGGTCACAAAAAACATAACCAATGCACAAAAAAAACGGGTCCAACAAACGCTCAACATAAGTTACACTAAATCCCTGGAAAAATACCTCGAGTGCCCGATCTTTAACTAAAAAGTTAACCAATGATACATTTAATGAAATTATAATTAGCTCCAAAAAACAACTCTCAAAATGAACGCTAATACTCTCTCTCAAGCTGGCAGATCTATCCTTATTAAATCTAATTTAGTTGCGACCTAATTATATAATGCAAAATTTTATGGTACCTACATCTATCCACAATGAACTAGATAGAATCAACAAAGACTTCTTTTGAAACAAAGATAGTAACTATAAACCTCTCATGGATGGGATAAAAATTCGTAAATCTAACAAAAAATGGAGAAATGACAATCAGAATGACAAAAGATATGAACTACGCTGCATATGAAACTATTATGGAATATAATTGTTGAACCTAATAATTTATGGGTCAAGATTATCACGGAAAAATACTTAAGAGAATATGACCTTTTTCAATATAAAAAGAAAACAAACACATCTTGACAATGTGTAAAACTATGCCAACTTCGAGAATCTTTTCACTGTGGCTTGAAATGGCAAGTCAGTGGCGGACGAACAATTAAATTTGGACTTATAATTGGATGAAAATAGAAGATCTTATAATAAAAAACACAAACCCAATGATATTAACCTAAACAATAAAGTTAGAGTTTATTAAAGATGACGACACCCGAGACATTTATGCAATAAAAATATAGTAGAACGAAGAAATCTGGAAACAAATCATAGAAATCCACATTCATACAAACTTCATACCAAATATATTATATTAGACCCCGAGCCGAAATGCTTGGTTCACCACTAGCTCTACAATCAACCTTCTAATGTTAGAATATTTATGATATAAACATTTGTGTGGTCTGTGTATCTCTCAGTTTAATTATAATAGAACAAGTCTATATTATTGTTGGGATTTAAATATATAAGAGTCGACACCGTGATGGATCGGTTTCGGTTAATGACGTTAAAATCGGGGAATATTATTCCCTCCTCTTTGCCTAAATAAAGTCAAATGTATGATCTCTCATTAAGAAATACATATGACGTGGTAGTTATAAATTACCACCCATGTGTATATATAGGGAGGAGTGGATGGTTACTTGCTGTTGTGTGATTCACAAAATTGAGATACCACTCCTTGAATGTACAGTAAGAGATAGTTGGATCCTTACCCATCAAAGGAGAATTAAAGGGACAAATGTCCATTTACACTAAGTGTAAAAAAGGAATCTTTTACACTTTTGTACACTTCCCATTTTTTGGACGATTTAGACAATAATAAATGAGTCAGAGACCTGTTAAAAAGATGAAAACTGATAATAATCATATTCCAACCAATAATGAAAGTTCTTATCATTTTGAGCAAGAATTTAATATGTTTAGACAAACCTTAAGTCTATTATGTGATTTAAGATTAGAAAACACATACCAAAAAATAAGATTTAAAAATTCAATAGATACGAAACTCGAAGAGCTAAGAGGTGATATAAATATAATGTTTAGAATAAATCTGTCCTCCAGAGATATTGATTTCAAGATAATAATGCTTGAAGCACTTAAAATGACTCTTGAATGAGTAATATAAATGATTTACTCGAAATATTAACTAACATACTGGAAGACGTTAAGAAAATTGAAAGAAGAATAGAAAAGATGGAAAAAGAAATAGAAAAATTGGAAACTATAGAAAAAAGTATGGAGACAATAGTAGATTTCATGGGTAAAATAGATATTAAGAAATCTAAAATAAAAGTTAAAAAATATGCTCTGGACGATAGTGAAAGGCTAATAATGCCATCCATAAGAAATCATTATGGACTACCAGATTTTAAAAAACAATTCGAAGAAATGAAAAAAGCTATAAAAGAAAGAATATCCATCCCTGTGATTAAAGACACAGAAGAAATAGAAGTAGAAGAATGATAAAAAGAGAAAGTGTTTTATCTGATTACTCAAATTCTGAGATTGAAGAAATCAATAAAAAACTTCAAGGTCTGAAGATAAATACAAATACAGGTGATGCTAATGCAACTCCTCATGTTAAAAGTGAAGAGACAGGAACTAGCAATTTAAAAAGATCAGCTGAAACTTTTTATAGTGGTAGACCAGTTAAAAAATCTATGATTCCTTTATATAACACTAGAGAATATAAAGCTTATACAAGATTTACTCCAAAAATAAGTAAAGAGATTCCAGTTACCCCTATGGGAATCAAGCTCAATTTAGACCGTATTCTTGATAAAGATGCAGCCATTCAAAAATGGTCTGATGCACTGAAAATAGTCTTCAATACCCTCCTTGAAGAAGAAGACGATAATAAAATGTTTGATTATGCTATAAACACTCTGGAAGGAAATATTAAAAAATGGTGGAATGGCTTAAACTTTGGAACCAGACAGTTAAGCAGACTTAATTTCGAAAATCAAATAACGATTAGTAAAAAAGTTGATATTATCACAAATCTAATATGGCAAGAAAGTTTTGGTGAAACCTGGAATGACAATTCAACCCAAATGAGAAATAAAGAAGTTGAAGATGCAGTTTATAAACTAGAAAATCTGTCAATATGTAACATGAAATATATTAGAGAATATATTTGTGAATTCGCTCATTATTATTACACGATTTATGAAGAGCTTGATAACAAGAAAATAAAGGATTTGCTTGACAAACTTTTTAATAAACTTTCGTATAGATGGGCGAGATATTTCTCTGAAAAATACAAAGAACATAGTATACAAAATCCCAAACTAGTAGACAATTTTGGAGCTCGAGAAACTTTCATAAAAAATGAAATAGGAAAACTTTGCCGTGAAATGAAAATTCAAAAAAATATAAAAAAAGTAGGAACAGATAAATTATACTGTCCACCATATACTTGGGAAGGACCCAATGCGTGGGGTTGTGAAATAAGTAACAAACGTCAAAAACAATATAAAAGAAATCCCAAAAAATATAAAGTTAAGTATTATAAAAAATTCAATAAAAACACTTCAAACAAATACCAGAGAAAGCCTAGAAGATTTAGGAGAAATCCTACTAAACCAAAATCGGAATGTAAATGCTGGATTTGCCAGCAACCAGGACATTTTGCTAATGAATGCCCTAAGAAAAAGGAGAAGTTCATCAGAGAATTTAACTTTGAAAATTTTAAAAAAGATACTCAAGTATTAGATAGTGAAGAATCGGATTATTCTGATATTTATTACTACGAAACAGATAGTAGTAACAATATTAATACAGAAGATGAAAAGTACACAGACTACTCTAACTCAGAATGAGTTCGGAGATAAATAATCAAGATATGAAAAATGAAAATGAATTAATCTATGAAAAGAAAGGAGACTATCTTGCTGTAATAAACTTTGATGAAAAGAAATATCAAGAATTGGTTAAAACAAAATTATCTTTGAAACCAATAAATCAAAACCCCTTCGAAGCCCTAAAAGGCATTTTTAAAAGAGAAAAAGTAATAATACATAGTTACATAGAAGGTGAAAAAAGTATTAGAATTGATAACGCCAGTGGAAAAGTTTGTTTGGAATTATTAAACAAAAACTGGATAGAAGACAGGCTTAGTAAAATCCCTAAGGAAAAACGTGAAAAAATTGGATATGTATACCTTGCAGGTATCCAAATTCTAGTTAAAAGTCTTTTTAGAAAAGGAATTGATTGTCCCATAACCCTTGCCTTGCAAGATAGTAGATTAACTGATTATCAACAAGGAAGCCTTGGAATAGTTAATGGTAACCTTTGTTACCAAACTATAAAGTTCACAAGTTATCCTAAATTTAGTTTAAGTCTTACAGATGAAAAAATTGATGATAATATCATGTTATTCTATAAGTTAGGAAACCCTAATCTTATGGTTAAAGGAAAAAGCCCTATTACAATCCACTATAGAGGACTTTATGCTTTTACAAACAGTAATTATGTTAAAATGTATGATGAAAAACCTTATATTGAAATTGAAAACGAATTCTCTGAAGTCCTAAGGTCTATCAATCCGATAAAAGAAAGGTTTTCAATCAGTAATGAAATAGATATCGATGTAAATCGAAACATACCTGAAATGGGCGAATCATCTAGCCAAGATGAAAGACCTTTAACTTTTGATAAATTAGGAAGAGCAAAGTCAAGAAAATATAACAAAAATATTTTAGACTTTTACCCAAGAAAACAAGAATATAGTAATTTAATGGTAGATAATATCCTGTACTTTGACGGTACAGAATGGAAGGACAATGTCCTTATTGATACTGGAGCCTCTAGAAACTTCATTAAATCAGTTAATGGCTTAACTGTTAAACAAGGAGAAAAAATTATAATCGGAAGTTTTAACAATGGGGATAGAGAATTATTTGAATATGTTAACATCCCGGTTAAAATAGGAAAAATAAATGCGATTGTTAAATGTGTCATAGATGAGTCTATGACAATAGTCGACCTAATCCTAGGAATGAAATTCCTAAATGAAACCAAGTATGAAATAACTAATAACCAAATCAAGTTTATCATTGGAGAAAATATAGAGATATGTCAACCAAAATAACTTCAAGATCTGTTTACATTGAAACTACTATAAATGAAACCATGATAACAACTTGTGCCCTGATTGACACATGAGCAATGACTAGTATTATAAAAAGCTTCTTACTCAAGGAAATAAAAAGATTTGATAAACCAATAAAAGTATATGGTTTTGATAACAATGAAAACCTTATAAATGAATATGTCGAAAATATTCACCTAATAATGGGCAGTAAAATTGTAAAACTCAGATACAGCCTTATTTTTGACAAAATAAAGTGTGATATCGTTCTTGGCAATGATTTTATTCAACAATTCAACTATTATAAGCAAACTATAAATACTATAAGGTTTAAAACACCTTGTGAAGAACTTCTGGTCATCCCTAGAAATCATAATCCTTATACTGTCCAAAAAACTATCAGAGTACCAGCGAAGTGTGGTGAAAAACCAGTTATAAACTTCATTGATGAAAGAGATCAGACCGAGATTCTTGATTTTCTAGCAAAAAATTTTGCTGAAAACCCTTTAGCTTTCTGGAAAGAAACAACTGTTAAAGCAAAAATAGAGCTAAAAAACCCCGATGTTATAATCAGGGTAAAACCCATGCTATATAGTCAAAAAGATCGCGAAGAATTTGATAATCAGCTTAAACAACTAATTAAAATGAATATTATAAGACCTTCAGTTAGTAGACATTCTTCTCCGGCCTTTATGGTCCGAAATCATAGCGAAATAAAACATGGAAAAGCTAGAATGGTTATGAACTATAAACAGATTAACTCTCAAACTATTTTTGATGGATATTTCCTCCCAAATAAAGATTTACTTCTTAACCTTGCAAAAGGAAAAGAATTCTATTCTAAGTTTGACTGTAAATCTGGTTATTGGCAAATTAAAATGGAACCTTCATCGATTGAATATACTGCTTTTAGTACCCCAAATGGCCATTATGAATGGCTAGTAATGCCTTTCGGATAAAAAAATGCTCCTAACATATTTCAAAGGAGAATGGATAATGCTTTTCACGATATGAGGAAATTTTTAATAGTCTATATTGATGACATATTAATTTGTTCTGAAACTATTGAGAAACATAAAAATCATCTTAAAACGTTTGCTCAAAGGTGTGAAAATGAAGGAATTGTTCTTAGTCAGTCCAAGACAATAATATGTAAAAATGAAATAGAATTTCTTGGATTAAACATATCCAAAAATGGAATAGAAATGCAAGACCATCTAGGTAAAAAACTCCTTGAATTACCTAATGAATTAAAAACTAAAAAAGAAATTCAAATATTCCTTGGAATCCTTAATTATGTTCAGGATTTTATTCCCGACCTTGCAAAAAAGAAACTGCCCATCCAAAAACTTATTAGAAAAAACAATAAGATAGGATGGAATGAAGAACACACAAAATGTGTTAGAAAGTTAAAAGAAGAAGCTAAGAGCCTTCCAAAATTAAGACTCCCTGATGAAAAAGACAATCTTATCCTTCAAACTGATGCAAGTGAGCAATGTTTTGGTTGTATCCTTAAAAATGATCTAGGACAAATTTGCAGATATTATTCTGGAACTTTTTCTAATACTGAAACAAGATATTGCATTAATCAAAAAGAATGTTTAGCAATATTAAAAGGAATTAAGAAGTTCCAACTTTTCCTTTACTCAAAAAGATTTATCGTGCAAACTGATAACACTCAGGTTATCGTGCAAACTGATAACATCTCATCGGCTGTGTACGATGATGAAGCATGAAGATTGCACAAAGATATTAGCTCGACTTCAAGCCATCCTTGAAGAAAGCTGTGGAGATCCAGAAACAGAATGTGATCCTTTTGGATCAAATGAAGAGCCCAATCCATGAAAGCCAAGCCCATTTCTGAATCCCATTAAAGATGTCGGTAATCCAAAATCGACAAAACAAATGAAGATAATTGAAGACATCAGTGGCAGACTCTGGAGCCCACATATGAAGACTAAAATGAAGAAAACAAAAAGTCTTTTCTGCCTTTTATTAACGATGTAAAATTATACACGTTGAAGGGTGAACAATGAAAGCAATCATGTAACTCCTTCTATATAAGGAGATAGAAGCGAGAGAGAAGGACACAACAGATTCTACCTAGAAAAACCTCTCTAAGAAAGCTTTGTAATGGCGGCTTAAACCCTTCTTTTCCCAAAGAAGTTACTATAATAATATGCCTCAGTTTTATTAGATAAATCTTTCGCTAATAAGCCCGATCCTAGTTCATATTTGTTAATCCATTAAGGCGGCAGTGATCTCTAACCATGTGGTTGGTTAAGGAGAAGAATATCCTCTAGAGGAAGACAAGGTGCATCTGGAGTAGCCAAGTAAGTCGCAAGAGGGTACAGAAGAGCTCAACCCAGAAAACCCGAAGGTCCCCTATCAAATGAGGTATATTTTCTTTTCTTAACTGTAAAAAGAGAGAATGCTAGCCCCAAGGGATTAGTAAATTTGTTTAAGGATATTAGGCTTAATTATGTGGAAGGCTGGTGGACCTTTACCCACTAAAAAGGCATGTTATTAATATATAGTAATTTCAAAGGGAAATTTTCACATAAAAAGACCAAGCTTTTAAAGATCCGTGCACACCCTAGGTGTTTAATTTACAATATTTGATTATCTTCCGCCGAAATCCTAGCACGAACAATTTGGTATCAGAGCCAGATTATTAATGAAAAAATTCTGTGAAATTTGGAAAAAACAAATTGAAAAGGATCTTTGGATCCCTCCTATTAAGGATTTAATAGAATATGAAGAAGCTGATTACCTTCAAGAATTTTAAAAAAAACTTGAAAAGGAATCAAAGAAACGCTTTAACAATATCCCTTTCTAGTATAAGACAAAAGAGTGTAAAAAAGGAATCGTTTACACAGAGTGTAAACGTAGCAGCCTCCGAATTAAAGAAAAGGTCAAGGAGGAAAATCATCTTTGAAGGATTGATCCCGTTGCGAAGATCGAACATGGATCAAGGTTAGTAGTTTTGATCTTACTATCGGTAAATTTTAGGGTTAAATTATATCAAGTCTAGATTCCTTTGGGATAGATTTCATGATTAGAAATCATTAAATATCTTTCAATTTGTATTAGAGCGGGTATAGACTTTTATGATTCACAGTTTAAATCAATCCGATGTCATGTTCGATATCCAGTTAGTTTCGTATTTTGCGAGACATGTTCGCCTTGTCCGCTGCCTTTTGTTTGATAGCATAATTGCCCATATTAAATTTGACTAGATTTCATTATCTGTTGTTTTTAATCCATTACATTAGATAGAACTATTAATTTCGACAAAAAAAGATAGAACTGTTAATATCTAAGCCAATCATATAACTGCTCATTCATGAGAATTTGAAATTGACTTTGTTGTGCGATTCTCAATGAATATCAAAGATGTGCATGGGTTTATTAATATGATAGATTATGCGTACTATCATTAATAAGGTATCTTGTTGTCATGATGTTCTAATGGCCGACACCATGAAAATACTTAGGTGTTAGTCTATAAGATTAGACTTTTGTAATTGTGGGCAATATAACAGTTGAGTCTTCCACTGTATAACTCTGAGTATGTTTATGTATTAAAGATTGATAATTTGTGTTATGTAATATTAACACAATATAAGGATGTATTTATTATAATTCAATGTTTAGATGGTGTTGAATTCCTTGATTTTGATGGTAACAAACATTCAATTACTATTGTGACTAAGTGTTTCACGATCAAACAAAGATGTCACAGGGAATGATCGGCAGCTCAGTAACGCAGAGGGAACAAAGAGTTTTCTAAATGTTTTGTTACATCCAAAGGAACAATAGTGCTGTCACAACAACAAGCTGCGAATATCATAAAGAAGGCATGTGTGAAGATAACAAAGATAATCGTTGAAGATCCTACGGTTGGAAACGAAAAGTTGGTTTGATTACGCCAACTAGAAGATTTAGAGAGAGAAGATTCTATCTTATCTTGGTTATATTATTTTAGGAAATATTTCCTTAGATAATAGAATCGGTTGAGAAATTATCTTATTGTGTCAAATAATATCTTCTTGTTACTGGAAATAAGAGAGTGAGATTTAATTTGTTAGTGGGATTTTCAGATTGTATAAATAGAAGTGAGTGTTTCATTTCTTGAGAACGAACTCCGAGCATTCCACTGAGAGAGAAAAGAAAGTGAAGCAGTTTGTACGTCTTAGAGAGTGAGTTCGTGTTTATCGTTGTAGAAGAGATTCAAAACTAGGTGGGAAGTCTAGGGTTTGAAGTCCAAGCTGCAAGTGTAACCATCAAGTTATCAATAAGACAAGTAGACTCTTTAAAATCCTCTCAAGCAAGAAGCTTGAAGGTAGTGTTTTTTTCCTAATTGGTTATTTAACTAATTGGGGTTTCCACTCTAAATCGTGAGTTCTAAATATAATTCTTTCTTGCTTTAATACTCCGTTGCACCTTCTGTGGGAACAAAGTATTTGTTCCCTCAGATGAAACACTAACGAACCAACAATTGGCATCAGAGCCTAATTTCTAGATTGTTTTCGTTAAGAATTTGCAGGAAAGATGTCGTCAAGCAATGATATCGATGACCATTCTAGAAACCACCAACTCTGAAGGTTGGAGAATACGATTGGTGGGTTGAACAAATTGAGTCCCACATTTATTCCCTTGATGGACAAACATGGAAAATTGTTGAAGTCGGTCCCCTTCCAATTATGGATGATAAGGATGCAACAAAACCAAAAGCAAGGGCTGACTATGATGATGCTGATTGGAAAAAGCTGGAGAAGAACAACAGGGCCAAGAAGATCCTTCATATGGCTTTGCTCCCTGCTGATCTCAAGAAGGTCATCGACTACAAAACAACTAAGGAGATCTGGGATGCTTTGAAGCGTCTCCATGAAGGAAACGAGGATGTAAAAAAGAATCGTATCCTTGCCCTGATGAAGGAGTATGACTACATCTCCCAAGGAAAAAAGTGAACACATTCAAGACTTCTACTCCCGCTTCCAAGGAGTAGTTGGCCAGCTGGAGTTCCTTGGCGAGAAGCTTCCTTATTGGAAACTCACTCATCACTTCAAGCAAGGTCTCAATCCTCAGTGGGACGCACTTGCTCTTGCCCTTTATGCCTAGACTGATGTCAAAGCTCTCATTATGGAAGAAGTTGTTGCCAAGCTAGAAAGCAATGCTTCCATTCATAACTCCAAGATGAGCCAAAGGGGAGCTGAGAAAGCTCAAAGCATTGCCCTAAAAGTTGAAAGAGCCTTTGACTTGTCTCAAGTTGAAGATGAAGATGAGGATGAAGATGAAGATGTTGCTCTCATCACCAAAGCGATGAAGAGAATATGGTCCCGAAGCAAAGGCGCCTCTCGTTCCTCTGAAGAGAACAAATATCTGAAGGATGTCGTGTGTTACCATTGTCAAAACAAGGGACACTTTGCAAAATACTGCTTCAATAAAAAGGCAAGTCTTCCTCCAGTTCGTGAAGAAAAACAAGCAATGATGGCAACTTCGGGAGACTTTGACTCAGATGATGAAGAATCTTCTCATTCAAGGGATGTCTGTTTGATGGCCATAGGGAGTCCTCATGACTTGAAAGGTTACAACTCTGTCTCCAGCACGCTCTGCCTCATGGCTGAAGGTAGTCTAAATGACTCTGAGGTAAATGAATCTGAACTCATTTCAAGTTTGAAAGGCAAGTCTAAAGAATAACTAATCTTTATCATTAAGAAACTTGCTCATGAGAATAGTCATTTTAGTGAGCAGATTGGAGAAAAGGATGATACGATCTCAAGTTTGATCGATAAGAACAAAGGTTGGGCCGAAAAAGTGACCAATCTTGAGAAAGTTTCATCTTCTTTCTCTAATTCTTGTGATGAATGTCCTAAGCTCACTGAGAAGATTACTTTCCTGGAAGCTTCTATCCTCATTGGAATCGGAATCTTTAATGTTAAAACTAAGCAATGCCAGGTTGTCTAGTGAATTGTCCAAAATCAATGAGGAGCAGAAAGGAAAAGCTAAAGGCATTGAGTTTGTTGCAACCAAGAATGAAAAGAAGAAAGGGAAGAAACTTGTGCCTCGCTTTGGCATTGGATACCAAGATAAACTTCATGTTGATGACACCCAGGTCCAAAGCCCCGAAGTCGAAGGAAAATAGTCTTTTCGAGAAAACGGTGAAAGTTCCTCTCGTGGGAACAATCGAAAAGACTGTGCAAATTTGACTGATGGGAACAAACCTTGGTATCATGGATAGAAGGCTCACTCCATTTGGCTAAAGCAAGCACAGAACAGTAAGCCCAAACATATTGTTTTTCATTCCAAGGTTGCTAACAAACCAATTTGGCCTGGACAGAGCAAGTATGTGGATTTAATGTGTCATAGGGTTTGTTGGTACTGTGGTCATTCAGGTCACTACAAACAAGAGTGTTTTTTAAAAAGACACAATGAGGAGATTGCCCGTATTGCTAGGAAAAATGTAAATGAAAAACCCTGCTAAGATCAAATATGTTGCTCCCAAACCTAAAAAGCCTAAGCTTGTCTGAGTTTGTAAGAATTAATCTTTTCAATACAGGCTGAAGTGAGGAAAGGTTCCTGGTACTTCGATAGTGCATGCTCAAGTCATATGACATGGAACAATAGCTGGTTCACCTCACTTCAACAAGCCTCCAGAGGTTCCATGACTTTTGGAATAAGAGTACGGGAGAGATTTGTGGTCTTGGTAATGTAAGGCTTTCTAGTCACATAACTGTGGATAATGTGACTCTTGTGAACAATCTCAAGTTTGATCTTTTCAGTGTCGCTCAACTATGCCAAAACAAGAAAAATAGGGTAGTCTTTACTTTTGATGATTGTCATGTTGAGTGTATTAGTACATGGATAATTTTGCTCAAAGGGATCTGCAAAAACAACGTCTACAAAGTTAATCATGCTTTTATCCCTGAGAAGAACATGTGTCTGTCGTCCACTGCTGCGACTACAGACTTGTGGCACAAGCGATTTAGACATGCAAGTCTTCAACTTCTTTCCAAACTTCACAGACAAGAATTGGTCAACGATCTTCCTAAGATCGAAGCAACAAGTAATGAAGTATGTGATGCTTGTACCAAACGTAAACATGTGAGATCTTCGTTCAAATCCAAGAAAGAGGTAAGCACAACTCATCCTTTGGAACTAATCCACATGGATCTTTGTGGGCCTATGCACACAAAGAGCCGTGGTGGGAATCTATATGTCTTTTTTATTGTTGATGATTTCTCCAGGTATACATGGACCCTCTTTCTATCTTCGAAGGACAAAGTGTTCGTTGAGTTTGAATCTTGGCTCAAATACGTTAAGAAGAGTCTAGGACAGTCTCTTGGCTCCATTCGTACTAATCATGGGACGGAATTTGAGAACTCTCAATTTCTATCCATGTGTCGGAACAATGGCATAGTCATAACTTCTCAGCACCCAGAACTCCGCAGTAAAATAGAGTTATGGAAAGAAAGAATAGGACTCTAGAGGACATGACATGCACCTTGCTTATTGCTAGTGGTTTTCCAAAAGTTTTTGGGCTGAAGCTTTGAATGTCGCTTGTTATGTGCTGAACAGGGCAACCATTCACTCGCTGTTGAACAAAACTCCTTATGAACTCTTAAGGGGAAGAAAGCCTAATGTCTCTCATATGCGGACTTTTGGTTGCAAGTGCTTCGTCCACAACAATGGGAAAGATTATCTTGGAAAGTTTGATCCGAGAAGTGATGAAGGCACCTTTGTAGGATATTCTCTTCACAACAATGCCTGCAAAGTTTTCAACAAGAGGACAAGGAAGGTAGAGAAAAGGATTCATGTGATTTTTTATGAATCTGTTATGGCTGGTAACAATGTGTAGGAACAAATGACTGGTATTCCCTTAAATACTGGTCTTCCTGAAGAAGACAACTTTCATCTTGTGGAAAGTAGTGTCATGCATGTTGCGCCCAAAGTTGATATGAACGGTGCCTCTCCTGGTCATGACAATCATGATGATTCATCAACTCCAAGGGCTCAAGACTCTGCCAGTAACGTTGGGTCAAATAAAGGCGTTCAACTGTTTGATTCTACTCGGGTCCCTCAGGAGGAACAAAGCCCAAGTCTTGATGCTGAAGGGACAGTTGATGACAGTACCGGTGCTGGCAGCGCTGATTCCGATGATTTTGATCTCATCACTCTGCAAGTGAGGAACTACCAGCAAAAGAAGGCTCATTCAGTGGATCAAATCCTTACAGACTTTCGAAAGGGAACTTACCCTCGCTCTACTTTGCAAAATTTATGTGTCTTCAATGCTTTTCTCTCTTTGCAAGAACCCAAAACTGTAGGAGAAGCATTGAAGGATCCAGACTGGATAAGTGCTATACAAGAAGAACTCCATCAATTCGAAAGGAACAAGGTTTTGAGGCTCGTCCCTCGTCCATGGAACAGAACTATGATAGAAACCAAGTGGGTGTTCAGAAACAAGCTGGATGATCAGGGGCAAGTCACAAGGAACAAAGCAAGGCTGGTGGTGAAAGGATATAACCATCAGGAAAGGATCGATTATGACGTAACCTTTGCTCTCGTTGCTCGTTTGGAAGCTATTCGACTACTCATTGCACACTCAGATTTTCATGGCTTTAAATTGCAGCAAATGGATGTGAAGACTGCCTTCTTCAATGGAGTTCTCAAGGAGAAAGTCTATGTGGAGCGAACCCCGGGATTTGAAATGCCTTTCAACCTGATCATGTCTATATTCTTGACAAGGCGTTGCATGGTCTTAAGTAGGCTCCCAGGGCCTCGTATGATAGGTTATCTCAATTCCTCCTGTCACACGGATACGTTTGCGGGAAGGTTGACAAGACGTTGTTCCTACTGAAGGAGGGAAGGCACCCTCTGGTTGTGCAGGTCTATGTGGATGACATCATCTTCGGGTCTACAGATGACAAACTAGTTCAAACATTCTCAAGTCTTATGGCCAGTGAATTTGAGATGAGCATGGTTGGGGAACTGAAGTTCTTCTTGGGTCTTCAGGTCTCTCAAGGAGAAGATGGAACAAGGGTTCATCAACAAAAGTATCCAGGGAGTGTATCAAGAAGTTTGGAATGACCGATGCAAAGCCCTTCACCACTCTCATATCTCCCAACAACCCCATGGGAAAGGATGAACATGAAAAAGGAGTTAACCAAACGCTCTATCGAGGAATCATAGGTTCGCTCCTTTATCTCACTGCTAGTAGACCTGATATAATGTATAGTGTCTATGTGCTCGATTTTAGGCTGATCCCAAGGAGACACACCTCAAGGCAGTGAAAAGGATTCTGAGATACTTGAAGGGGACAAATGATCTTTTGTCTGTGGTATCACATGGGATGCAACTTCGATCTAGTTGGATACATATATGCTGACTTCGCTGGGAACAAAGTGGATAGAATGTCTGCATCAAAAATGGCTCAGTTTCTTAGGCCGTGCTTAGTTTCCTGGGGGTGAAAAAGCAAAATTCAGTTGCTTTGTCAACCGTAGAAGCCGAATACATAACCGCCGCAGCTTGTTGTACTCAATTCCTATGTAGGGATGTCAATGGGGCGGGGCCCATTATCCGTGGGGATTCCCTGCTATGGGGGCGGGGATGGAGATTTTAAATGGGGACTGGGGTGGGGATGGGGCCAAAAACACTTCCCTGTGTGGGGATGGGGACGAGGACGAGGATAAAGCCCCCCACCCCACTCCCTGCCCCGTCCCCGTCGAGAATCCCCACAAGTATCTCCATTGGTAATCCACGTGGTATCGTCCATTGAGTTTTCCCATGGAAGTACCCATTGAATATCCCTATTTGGAAACCCGATGAGATTTCCCATGGGAAATTTTCACGGGTGAAGTCGAGAGCTTGCGGCATTTTTTTCCATATTTATAGTTGGTAATTGATTTTTTTATTTGAAAAAATGGTGTAATAGACATTTATAAGTATTCATACGCATTTACTATGAAATTTTAGGGACTTGTTTTTTATTGAATTCAACTCCGTATTATATTGTTGTATTTTGTTTGACAATGTAGATGAATTGGAGAATCATAATATGAAAATGAGTAAAAAAATCGTGGGGGTAATTAAATGGGGATATTATGGGGAGCTTGCTTGACTATAAGTGGAGAAATCGCATGAATTTCAATGGGAAGACCCGAAACAAATGTTAATTGAGAAAAATTAACGGGGATGGGGTTTTGGTGGAGACGGGGGCAACTTTAGCTCCCCACGTGGGACGGGGACAGGGAGTGCTTTTCTAAACGGGGATGGGGACATGGATACTACTCCCTGCCCCAAACCCGCCCCATTGACATTCCTACTCTTATGGCTCAAGCAACAACTCAATGACTATGGTATTCTTCTTGAATTTGTTCCCATTCTATGTGACAATACTAGTGCTATAAATATCTCCAAGAATCATGTACAACATTCACGTACCAAGCATATTGAGATAAGACATCACTTCTTACGTGATTGTGTGGAGAAAGGGTTGGTTTCCATGGACTTTTGTAGAACCAAGGATCAAATCGCCGACATTTTCACCGAGGCACTCAATAGGGAACCCTTTGAACAGTTTTGGATGGAACTTGATATGATCTCTCTTAACTAAATGTCTACTTATTTTGTTCCCTCGATGATTGGCTAAAAATACTTGGTGAATTTCTTTAGTCTAAGTGTCGTGTCTTGATTTGCAATCTCTCCCTTGATCATTGTGTGGATAACATGTTTAGCTTCCTGCTTGTACTTCTCTAATCAGAAAATTTCTTACATGATCATCTATGCTTTCATAATAACACTTGGATCAGCTTTCTTTCGGCCCAAAAGAGTCAACTTGATGCATTGATCCCTCATTATAAGCCCAAATGATTGTTGACTCTATAGCTTACCCTAGCCATCATGCTTGATGCTCCCTATGAGCCCCACTAATCATATACAACTAGGAGCCTCTCTTTCATGATTAAATATCATTAAAAATTCTCGTATAAATTTTGTGTGATGTTCCTTGTTGATAGGCGTTGTCGTGACACCTAAACAAAATAATCCTTAAAAACCCAACTAATGTAGTCCGGTAAGTAAGGGTCAAATCCCACAGGAAGGAGGTAATCTTTCTAAGTGAAAAAGTGTATGCCAAAGGTAACAAGGGGGGTTTTGTTGGTTGTTTGCAAGTAAACAAAGTAAATAAAAGCAAAGGTTGTAATCAATTAGGAAAAAGTACTTAGCCAGACAAATATCCACCATTCATTCGATTGGTTGATCCTAGATTATCTCTATTCCTTCCTATGAATACTCCTGTCCCTATTCTGAAATAGTTACCAGTCCAACTAGTCCTGATAACCCTAACTATCGAACGCACAAGAAACTATCAAGATTTAGAACAATAGCAACAAGAAGCATAATAATTAACCAGGATACATGCAACACCACAACTCGCAACATTTAACACATAATCAATTATATTTTATAATAAACTAGTCCAACTAGTCCTAGAATATCATATTGCTACACAAGATAAGGGATTTTAACTCGAAATATCCAAACCCTAGAAATAGACAATTACTAATATCAACTAGTTGATTAGGCCAGTCAAATCAATAATAATCAATAGGAATAAGCTCAAGAGAAAAGATGTAATCAAAGGAATAGGAATAGAATTATAATCTCACAACCATATATCAAATGAAGGCTTCAATCATCGGACTAAGCAAATGTTGCTTAGTTCTTCATAACTCTAAAAACTCTTAGCTTCAGTAATAATGAAATATCATCCCTTGGCTGCTGTTCCAAAGATAAATAAATAGACCTAGCAAACCAAATCTTCTAAAACCAAAAGATAATATATTTTCCTAACAAAATATAAGTACCGAATCTTAAGAAAATAAAATAAACTAAAAGAAATAAAACAATCGGTGAGAAAACGCATGAAATCGCCCAGATCAATTCTGCCCGCGACCGCTGCCTCCATGGCCGCGACCGCGGCTTTTCCTTTCCTGATACTCAGCCAAGTCTTCATAGGCCGTGACCGCTGCCAAGAAACCGCGCCCGCGGCCTTCTCTTCACTGCACTCTGACAAGCTTCTACACGGCCATGGTTGCTGCTCCTAAACCGCGGTGGCTGCTTACTCTTCCTTGGCTCCAAAACTCCTCCATCTTCATAATCTTCATTTAAGCTTCTCCAAACCACCATAATCATACTTCTACTCCTCAACTCCATAAAACTCATCTAAATGGTACCCAAAACACCGGTAAAAACTCCTAGTTAAACCCCACAAAATAGCGCTGATCAAATTCCCCCATGCTTAAACCTTGCTCGTTCTCGAGTAAGCTAATATGAACCTACTCCTCCAATGAAATACCCAAGGTCTCAGGAAGCACAGAAAAATCATCTCCACTAAGAACTGCACCTAATCATGAATCTCTAAGGCACCAACACAATAAACACAACACACAACATACAAGCTAAAAGGAAAGCAAAGTACTTTCCCCAAGCTTAACCCAAACACCATAGAGTGAAAATAACAATCTAATCCTAGCCTCCATCTATCTTCTTATGCCTCCCAAAGTGACCTACCTGAATCCTACTTATATCACCTCTTCTTATGTCACCACGCCAGGAAAACTGAGGAATCCTAATAATCACTCTTCTTCTTTTCACTCATTTTGCCAAGGCGCCCTTTCGGGTTTTCACCAAGCCACTCATTTTATTTTTCAATAGATGGGCTCACATAAACTCACATCTCTCTTGACCTCATATTACCCCAGCCTATTGCTGGTCCAAGCCACCTGCTTATTACCTAAGCCGCCCTTTCGGGTTTTCGACTTATCCCAGGATTTTATTTTTGTCTTTTTTCAATTTTTGACTTTTTCATTTTTCATTTTTTTTCTTTCTTTCTCAGACGACTAGCAAGTATAGAACACTCTCCCATGCTTAAACATTGTATTGTCCTCAATGTAATGAAAGACAAAAAAGATGAAGCACATGGAAAGGAAAAAAAAAGTACTCACAACCGTCGCCGAGTTGGCTTGGACGTGGAGGTTGGTGCTGGCGGTATATCAATGAGAGCACATGTCACTGGTGTTGCGCCGGTCTTCAAACTCCACCATGCAACCAAATGGAATCCACTGTAAGGTATAGTGGTATAGCAAGGAAATACGGGGTTGCACGACCTTCAACGAACAAAGAATGAGAGCCCAAATGTAATTGTGTGGCGGGCTCTAGTGTTCCTCCTCGTCAGCTGTCGAATGTTGGGCCATCATTGGTGCCAAATAAAAATGTGGGGCGAATGTCTCCTCCTTGGCAGCATGATGCGCACCACTTCTCAAAGTAGAACTCGGACAGCTGGGCTTCGGTAAAACTTTTTTTTTTCTTCGATTGTTTTTTTGAATAGGAGACTTACAGTGATTTTTCCGCGACCGCGGAAAATTTTTTGGTGTGTTAGTCACCGTCTTCAATTTTTGGCTCCGGGCTCCTACCTGCAGGTTAGTTTAAAAACAGAGCAAAAACAAAAAACGAAGCAAAACAATAACAATAATAACATGAAAACGAAAAGATATGAAAAGAAATACATACCTCGGGTTCCCTCCCGAGAAACGCCTTAGTTATTGTCGTGGCTCGACTTGGTGCTCTCCCACTCAACTTGGGTTACTCACATCAATTGAACACTCGGGGTCACCATCAGGAGGGTGTCGCTTTGCATCTTCTATGTTGAAACCGACCCTCACCCCGTCAAATTCCATTGTGAGCGAACCACTGCTCACATCAATCTTTGTGCCTGCCGTGTTCATAAATGACCTTCCCAACATCACATGGGCTGCGTGTTTATCTTGCCCCGTATCCATCACAAAGAAATCCGCAGGGAAAATTAACTTGTCAACTTCCACCAGCACATCCTGCACCACTCCCTTTGGATGCACATAGGAATTGTCCGCCAGCTGAATCACAATCCATGTCTTCTCTAATGGCCCGACCTCTAGAGACTCGTACAACGAAAGAGGCAAAACATTGATAGAGGCACCCAAATCCAGCATAGCTTTTTCAAACAGGGTGCCACCTATCTTGCAGGGAATAGTGAACATGCCTGGATCACTGCATTTCTTGGGCAACCGCTTTTGCAGCATAGCGGATACATTTTCACTGACCTGGACCTTCTTTTTCTCCTTTATCGCTTTCTTCTTCTTTATTTTGCACAGCTCCTTCAATAATTTGGCATAGCGAGGGATACTTTGAACAAGTTTTATCAAAGGAATATTTACCTCACAATTGCTGAAGGTTTCAAATAAATCCTTGTCGTTCTCCACCTTTCTGGTGTCTTTCAATGCCTCAGGGAAAGGCAGAAATGGCTTTTGAGACCCTAGAGGAGGGAAATCCGGTCTTTTGTAAGTATCTACAGTGTCGGAGGGAAGGTCGCGTTCGCGGTTGATGGGCAACGACCGCTGCTGTGCTTGAATTGAGGATTCGGCCGCGTTCTCTTCTGCTGAGGCAAAGCCGCGGTCGCTGATTTCTGGCCGCGATCGCTGTTGTGCCAGGACTTCATTATTCGCAGTGTTGTCAGGAGAAGGGGCAAGGCCGCGGTCGCTGCTTTCAGGCCGCGATCGCTGCTTTGCCTGGATTTCTTTTTCTGGTGCGATGAACTTCTCCGCAGCCTCTGAATTTGCAGCTGGTTCGTCTAACTAGTGCTGGACCACCGCTTGAATTTGTTGGGCCGTAGTGCTTGCCAACATTGATACGCTCTGGGTGAGGGTCCTGAACATGTCATCAACGAGCATGGATGAACTTGAGCTTTGGCCTTGAGGTCTTTGGTCATATGGAGCTCGAAATTGTTGTTGTTGACCCCCAGGCTGCTGATATTGTTGTGGGCGCGGTAGGAACTGTGGTGGCCTCTGGTGATACTCTTGATTTTCCTGACCCTGAGGAGTACTCTGCTGATTTCCGTATCTCAAATTTGGGTGATCTCTCCACCCTGGATTATACGTGTTGGAGTACGGATCATATCTTGGCCTTGAAGGGCCGTATCCTCCAATAGCATTCACCTCAGCAGTGGGCTCCTGCAGCGTGGGACATGCATCGGTCGGATGCATCATCTCATGGCATATCCCACAAGAATTGACTTGTTGCTGGCCACCCTTCATCAGTAGCACGGGTGTGGACCATAAGATAGGTCCACACAAAAATTGGCACACAAACATACACAAAGAAAAATCAAAACTTGCCTCCCCGGCAACGGCGCCAATTTGATAGGCGTTGTCGTGACACCTAAACAAAATAATCCTTAAAAACCCAACTAATGTAGTCTGGTAAGTAAGGGTCGAATCCCACAGGAATGAGCTAATCTTTCTAAGTGCAAAAGTGTATGCCAAAGGTAACAAGGGGGGTTTTGTTGGTTGTTTGCAAGTAAACAAAGTAAATAAATGCAAAGGTTGTAATCAATTGGGAAAAAGTACTTAGCCAGACAAATATCCACCATTCATTCGATTGGTTGATCCTAGATTATCTTTATTCCTTCCAATGAATACTCATGTCCCTATTCTGAAATAGTTACCAGTCCAACTAGTCTTGATAACCCTAACTATCGAACGCACAAGAAACTATCAAGATTTAGAACAATAGCAACAAGAAGCATAAGAATTAACCAGGATACATGCAATACCACAACTCACAGCATTTAACACATAATCAATTCTATTTCATAATAAACTAGTCCAACTAGTCCTAGAATATCATGTTTGCTACACAAGATAAATGATTTCAACTCGAAATATCCAAACCCTAGCAATAGACAATTACTAATATCAACTAGTTGATTAGGCCAGTCAAATCAATAAGAATAAGCTCAAGAGAAAAGATGTAATCAAAGGAATAGGAATAGAATTATAATCTCACAACCATATATCAAATGAAGGCTTCAATCGTCGGACTAAGCAAAGGTTGCTTAGTTCTTCATAACTCTAAAAACTTTAGCTTTAGTAAAAATGAAATATCATCCCTTGGCTGTTGTTCCAAAGATAAATAAATAGACCTAGCAAACCAAATCTTCTAAAACCAAAAGATAATATATTTTCCTAACAAAATATAAGTACCGAATATTAAGAAAATAAAAGAAACTAAAAGAAATAAAACAACCGGTGAAAAAACGCATGGAATCGCCCAGATCACTTCTGGCCGCGACCGCTGCCTCTATGGCCGCGACCGCTGCCTCTATGGCCGCGACCGCGGCTTTTCCTTTCCTGATACTCAGCCAAGTCTTCATAGGCCGCGACCGCTGCCAAGCAACCGTGCCCGCAGCCTTCTCTTCACTGCACTCTGACAAGCTTCTACACGACCGCGGTTGCTGCTCCTAAACCGCGGTGGCTGCTTACTCTTCCTTGGCTCCAAAACTCCTCCATCTTCATAATCTTCATTTAAGCTTCTCCAAACCACCATAATCATACTTCTACTCCTCAACTCCATAATCCACAATAACGCTCTAAACTCATCTAAATGGTACCCAAAAAACCGGTAACAACACCTAGTTAAACCCCACAAAGTAGCGTTGATCACTTATACCCTATCTGGTAATGTTACCCCAGCATCACACCCTACTATTGTGGTTGGAAATTGACATGATTGAGGTGCAATGATGGCCTGTAGCTGTGTGGGAAAAAGTGATGTGCATTTAGGGTTGATTTGATGGCTGCGAGATGCTTTGATTTGGAAAGAGATGTTGTGGGCTTTTATGTACATGTGTAACACCCCCAAATATCACCTTGAAAGTATTACCGCCAATGACCTCAGATTTCACATCCGAAGCCACCCAAGGCTTAACTACTTTATATAAAACATAAAATACATTGATAATATGAAATATCATAATCTTTATTGAAACCAAAGTCTCGGGATTACATTCGTAAATTCCAAATACAACAGAAATACAGAATATGTTTAATACAGCGGAAGTCTTAAATAAATAACATAAGGGTCTTGATCACGCGATCACACGCCTAGGATCTTCAACCTTGATAAAACTCTTAAAAACTTCATCTGCCTTCATTGTCGGATTCTAGCCTTCACGGAATGGGAGTTTACCTGATGTGCCATATGAGACGGATGACACCAGCCAACCATGCAAGGGAAAATAACCAGTTGGTTAGTCTAATGAAAGACTATGCAAGGGTAAAACAGAAAGGTTCTAAGTAGTCGTATTAGGTTAGTCCCATCGCTTCTCGAATGAAAGCCGATGACGATAGTAAACCTTGATACTTCTACATGAATATACGAAATAGAAAGATCACGAGAAGACTCTGGAAGATTGAGTCTTATGGGAAACGTGTGAAGAGAAGACTCCAAAGGATTGAGTCTTATCGGAAAGTATGACAAGTGTTCGGGAACGTTATAATTTCGCACAAGCGTTTTTAAAAAGACTTGACCATTTGGGTCCACGACCAACCACACCGCGCAATGCGAATTCAGATTTGGAAGGAGGACTTACTTTAATCGAAGTCCGGGCGGTTTCCACGTTGTACTCCTCGCCCGAGGGTATATTAATTATGTGCATAATCGCACTTATCTTTTTTAATTCCAAAACGCACAATTATGTTATAAGCTTTTAAGATATATCATCTCAACACGAGAGATATCAGAGGGGATAAATCCCGAGTGTCGACACTAGCTGTGTGCACCTACCCTGAGTAAGGGTACAGTCATGACCAAAGAAAGTACTAGGGAAAAATCCTCCTAATACCAGTTATAAAGAAACGACTAGACCTCGCAAGGTACATAGCGTTCCTACAAATACTCGTTCTAACTAAACAGTTAAAACCACACAATAGTCCACATCAATACCATTATGTCAATAACATATATAATAGCGTTGTTTCTAGCAGTATATACAACCTATTATAATATCACTTTTTATATCACATACGTTTATCAAAACTGTTCCCAAACGAACACAACCTTCATCCCAATTTAATTAACAAATAAAAACAATTGATAATTAATGGAAACATGGAATGATAAGCAAGAGCGAACCGTCACTTACCTTAGTCTAGACGAACGATTGAGTGACGACGGGTTTCTGGGTCCGGAACATGAACGGAAATCGGATTACAGATTCCTATGACAACGACCCACGATGAAACCCTAGGTTAGATTCGACAATTAATAATATGAATCTGAGGAAAAACGAACGGAACCGAAAGAACGAGGGTCCCGTCCGAGACCGGTTTGTCCAAGGCCACGATCGCGTTTGCTAAGGAAAACCACGGTCGCGGCTTGGATTCGGCGGTCGCAGACGTCTAGACATCGTCCGCGGTCGCGGCAGTTCATGTCCGCTGTCGCGGCCGTGAACTCGGCGACCCCAAATCGGCTAAATTCTCACCGGCGACGACACGATGGGGCTCGAAGCGAGAGGGCTTCGACTCCTATCCTCGCCGCACTTCCAATGCACCACCCCACGGCCACCACAACTTTGGCGAGAGCTCTGACGACACCACAAATTTCCGGCGACGAAGAACACGAGAGAGAGAGGGGAGATCTGATTTTCGAATGCCCAAAACCCTCCAACTCAGCCCCCATTTATAGCCAAAGGAGGAGCAGCCCCCCGACCAGATCGACGGCAGCTCAGAGGATCGACGGTGACGCATTCGACGAGGCGCGGAGGAAGACGAGGCGTCGCACGCATGCATTATTCCACGGTCGCGGAAAATTCCATTGCCCAGCGTCTCTGAGTGCCATTTATCCGCGGTCGCGGAAATGCTTCTGCGGTCGCGGAAATGCCCTTTTCCCCGTCCGCTTGCTCAGGGAAGGATTTAGCACGGGTTTGAGTCCCGAAAATTATATATTTGTACCCAAACAAATATTCTAAGCCACGAAAATACATCGAATGTATTTTATACCACTCAGGGAATTATTACAGAGATCATACACGTTACAGAAAATCCAAACTTCTCCGAAAGCGACACGATTACAGAACGAGGGTCGGGGAAATTACCCAAATACCCTTACTAAAAATAAGGGATATTACATCACTTCCCCCTTAAAAGAAGTTTCGACCCCGAAACTTGGCCGAATAACCCAAAAAAAAATGAGGCGTTACATCACTACCCCCTTAAAAAGGTTTCGACCCCGAAACTAGGCCGAAAATAGATCGGGACAGCGATTACGCATATCTGCCTTAGTCTCCCAGGTTTCCCAAGTAACCTCTTCAGATCCAGCCTTGGACCAAAGAATCCGTACCAATGGTACTACCTTGTTCCGCAATTGCTTCTCGTGACGTTCGAGAATACGCACATGTATCTCTTCGTAGGTATCATTTGCCTGAATCTCGATGTCTTCATAGCTCAGCACATGAGATGCATCTGGCACGTACTTTCTCAACAAGGACATGTGGAACACGTTATGCACTGGATGCACCGACGGCGGCAATGCCAAACGATACGCTAGAGACCCTACCCTGTCAAGGATCTCAAACGGTCCCACGTAGCGAGGGTTAAGCTTCCTACGCTTGCCGAACCTCAACACACCCTTGGATGGCGACATCCTGACAAACACCTTGTCACCAACCTCGAACTCGACAATCCTGCGCTTCAGATATGCGTAAGACTTTTGTCGACTCTGAGCTGTCAACATCCTTTGTCTGATCAAAGCAATGTCTGAGGCAGTCCTTTCGACTAACTCCGGTCCCAACAGAACCTTGTCGGCATTCTCATCCCAACAAATCGGAGATCTACACTTTCGACCATACAAAGCCTCGAATGGAGCCATCTTAATGGTAGTATGCTAACTGTTGTTATACGTGAATTCAATCAGACTCAGGCTGTTCTCCCAGCTAGTCGGACGATCGAGTACACAAGCTCTCAGCATATCTTCTAATGTCTGGATGGTCCTCTCAGACTGTCCATCCGTCTGGGGATGAAACGCAGTACTGAACCTCAACTCGGTTCCCATGGCCTTGTGGAGTTCCTTCCAGAATCTCGACATGAATCGGCCATTACGATCCGATACAATGGTCTTTGGTGTACCATGCAAACGGACAATCTCGTGTAGGAACACTTCTGATAGCTTTTGGGTTCCCCATGTTGACTTGATAGCCACGAAGTGAGCACTCTTCGTGAGCCTGTCAATGATTACCCATATCGCATCCTTTTGACTCTGAGTCTTTGGCAACCCTGTGACGAAATCCATAGCGATATCCTCCCATTTCCACTCTGGCACTGGAAGAGGTAGCAATTCACCACCTGGTCTACGGTGTTCTATCTTGACCTTCTGACACGTCAAGCATTTCGCCACAAATTCTGCTACGTCCCACTTCATGTTGGGCCACCAGAATTTCTTCCTGAGGTCCTTGTACATCTTGCTAGAGCCTGGATGTACAGAATAAGCTAACGAATAGGCCTCCTTCATCACCAACTGGCGAAGGCCATCAACGTCAAGCAGACAAATCCGGTCCTGAAACCAGAGTGATCCATCCTCCTGAATCACGAATCCGGGAGCTTTCTCGTCCATCACTTCACTGCTTAGCTTTACCAAGACCACGTCATCAACCTGCTTCTCCCTGATCTGATCAAGTAGCGTAGCCTGAATCTCTAGCATACTCAGGTATCCTCGACGCTGATTGTAGAAGACTTCAATCTCGCACAACCCTTGGTTCAGCTTGGTCTGAGCAGTGAGTAGAGCCACTATAGTCTCGTATGGCGTTTTCCGGCTCAATGCATCGGCTACTACATTAGCCTTGCCCGGATGATACAGTAACTCGATGTCGTAGTCTTTGAGTAGCTCTAACCAACGGCGTTGTCTCATATTCAGCTCCTTCTGAGTGAACACGTACTTGAGACTCTTATGATCGGTGAAGACTTGGCACCTCACACCATAGAGATAGTGCCTCCAAATCTTCAACGCAAATACTATAGCTGCTAACTCCAGATCATGCGTCAGATAGTTTGCCTCATAGGTTTTCAATTGTCGAGATGCGTACGCAATAACCGTCCCCCTCTACATCAGTACACATCCCAACCCATTCTTCGAAGCATCACTATAGACTACATAACCATCGTTCCCTTTCGGTAGCGCCAAAACTGCTGCGGAGGTCAGACACTGCTTTAACTTCTGAAAACTGGCCTCGCACTTGTCATCCCAGACAAACTTCTTATGGACCTTGCGGAGCAAACCGGTCATAGGTAGAGCGATCTTAGAAAATCCCTCCACGAACCGTCTGTAATATCCAGCGAGTCCCAAGAAACTGCGCACCTCCTTCACATTCTGAGGCCGCTTCCAGTTGGCTACCGCTTCAATCTTCTGGGGATCAACCATAACCCCATCCTCATTGATCACATGGCCTAAGAAAGCCACTTCTTTGATCCAGAAGTCACACTTAGACAACTTTGCGTACAACTGATTCTGTCTAAGGACTGACAAAGTGATCCGAAGATGTTCCTCGTGAGCCTCCTCACTCGGGGAATAGATCAAAATATCGTCGATGAAGACCACCACGAACTTATCCAGGTATTGGTGGAAACATCGATGCATCAAATCCATGAAGACCGTCGGAGCATTAGTAAGGCCAAATGGCATGACTACGAACTCATAGTGGCCATACCTCGTCCGGAAAGCAGTCCTCGGAATGTCTTCCTCACGAATCCTGAGCTGATGGTAACCAGATCTCAGATCGATCTTGGAAAAGACTTTTGCTCCCTGCAGTTGATCCAACATATCATCAATCCTCGGCAACGGATATTTATTCTTGATCGTGACCTTATTCAACTCTCGATAGTCGATACAAAGTTGGAATAATCCGTCCTTCTTCTTGACGAACAAAACCGGAGCGCCCTAAGGTGATGCACTCGGCCTTATGTATCCTTTCTCAAGAAGGTCCTCGAGTTGCTTTTTCAACTCTTGCATCTCAGCTGGAGCCATCCGGTACGGTGCCTTAGAGATCGGCGCGGTACCAGGCTCGAGATCAATGGTAAACTCCACGTCACGATTCGGGGGTAAACCGGGAATCTCCTTCGGAAAGACATCCGGAAATTCACGAATGACCGGAATATCAAGAACTGAAGGCTCATCTTTCTTGGTCTTATCCAGATAACACAGGTACCCGACACAACCTTGTCGAAGTAGCTTACACGCAGCCATCACATTGATGAGCTTGCCGTTATCAGCATCATTACGACCCTTGAACTTGCATACAAACTGGCCCCTGGATGAAACTGTCACAGTCCTTGAACTAAAATCGATCACCGCCCCATTACGCGTCAACCAGTCCATCCCGAGAATAATATTGTATGGAGCCATGGCTATACAGATCAAATCTGCTTCGAACTTCCTACCCTGAATGGTAATCGGAAATTCTGATAGACGCTTGGTTCCAACCAAATGTTCACCATTGAGAAGATTCACAATAAAAGGCTCACAAGCCTCATTGCATACTAAGCCTAGCTTACTTACGCAACTTTCCGAGATGAAAGAATGAGTAGTACCCGAATCAAAAAGTATACACACATAAGTAGAATGGAGGTAAAGAGTACCTTGAGCAGTAGGAGCATTTGGTCCATCAGCCTCACGCATCTCGTAGAGTCGCTGACCTTGACCTCCTGAAGCAGCTGGGGCTTTCCCATTGTTCTGGGCAGTTGTCTGCGTCGAAGGACTAGGAGCCTCCACTGATTTGAATCTGGGTCGGTTGTTATGACTAACGGACCCTTGTTGTGACTCAGCTCCTTTCTGTCTCCTCTGCGGACAAAATGTCTGCAAGTGCCCCTCCTTTCCGCAGGCAAAGCACGTCTTCCTTTCCTTTGGACATTCATTGCTCTTGTGCCCGGGTGTACCACAGTTGTAGCACTGGATCGGATTCTTGCCCTGACCCGAACGTTGTGTAGACCCTCCATGAGTCATATCTGTTCTTGCCCGGCCCGACTTGGCAAAGTTTGACGATGGCGCGGGTCGCTTGAACCCACTTGCCTGAGGCTGGCTCTGTGCCGGTCTCTGGCGATTGCGCTTTTTCGTCGACTCCTCCAGAGTCACCTCCAACTTGTAGGCAGCGTCCACGTACTGTTCCAGAGTAGAGCATCCGTGGCGCACCATCAGTGGCTTAATGTCTGGATTCATCCACTCGTGGAAATGTCAAATATTCTGCTCTTCACTGGACACTTCCGGCCCAGCATACTGCAACAGATGATTGAACTTGGCCGCAAGCTCAGTCACATTCAATCCATCCGTCTTCGGATAGAGGAACTCCTTATGCTTCTCTTCCCTCATAGCCCGGGAAAAGAAACGATCAGTCAATTTCGTCTTGAACATTCCCCAGTTCAAACCAGGATGATCAGCTAGACCGGTGCTTTCCCACCATTCACTAGCCACCTCCTTCAGTTGAAGGGAAGCGATGTGCACCTTCTCAGCTTTTGTGCACTCGACGTTTTTGAACAGTCGTTCCATGTGTGAGAACCAATATGCCACTCTGACTGACTCTCCCTTCCCATCATAGCTGTCTGGCCTCATAGAGCTAATGGCCTTCAGTGCTCGACCATAATTGCCTCTGTTCCTAGCCGCATCCTCATGGGGTACATGGATATCTGGCTCCTCGAATCTAGGAACCACACGAGGAATTGGCACACCTTGTGCCTGAGGCGCGATCGGTCGCATAATATCGGTGACTGCTTGCATCACAATCCCACAAATGGCCTCAATTGCCGCAACATCAAATACCACTGGAGCATGGATCGGAACTTGGTCATTGCCCACAGGATTGTTGTGAAAAACTGACTCGTTTTCATCTATTGGGTTTGCGACATTCCCTAAATTCAGTCTGGGGTTGTTGCTTGGCCCAACACCATCACGAATGGTGTTCCTTGTGTTCACCATCTGTTTACCGATCAAATTCCAAGTATTTCGCAACATTAATATCATTTCAACATGCACGACATATGAAATCGACTTAGAATAGACCAGACTTGGTAAACTTTTATTGATGAACTTTGAAATTGAGTTTGAAAAGGGGCTACATAGAAAAGCTCTCCCAAGCGACAAGACAAAAATGCGTAGAGACTACAATTCTACCAAAACGAAACGACAAAACACTAGAAAAGAAAATGCTAAGCGCTCAACACCGGCCCCCATCATGGTGCCCTGAAAAGCTTCCTATAATCAGGAGCTCTCATGCACAACTTCTTCGAACGGGGTCTATCATCGGACTCATTGCCCTACTCGGCTCTGGAGCACACGGCTCATTCCTCGGCCTTGGTGCCCTCGGCCTTTCCCTAGGTGCGGAAACACTCGGTACAGTCCTATCGGATCCCGGTGGGTAGCAAAACTCCTCCAGAAATCCTGGTTGGAATTCTGCCCTGTTCACCTCATACAAAGGGTCGAGTAGCAACCTTGCTTGGCGGATATACTCCTGGAGCTCGTGGACGTCCCCAAGCATTCGGGAGAGACCGAGCTCAGTCTCGTATGTCCTCTCCTCCGAGTCGTATAGGGCATTCGACCACTCCTCCAGTCGCTCCTCCAGTACTCGGGGCCTTGGCCTGGCCTGTTGAGTCGGGACCACAACTGGTGTACCCATCAACTCCCACGGCCTTGCCCTTCCTCGAGCATGCTCAACCGCCTCATCCACCTGGCGACGCGCCTCAGATGAAGCCATCTGACTCTGGCAAAACACTTGTCGTGAGTCAGGACTCATCACCGGCCCACTCCTCCACCTAACGATACCTTTAACACCAAGGGCCTCCTAAGTGGCAGGAGACAATGGCGAATACTCCCGCTCAGGTGGCAACGCCGGACTCGGGAAGATGAATTCCATCCCCGGATCCTCGCAATCCACCAGCAAGTGCGCCAAGCTATCAGACTCGTAGCCCTGCCCTTCGAGGTCCTCATCGGAGTCCTCCTCTGGATCCTCCTCCGGGTCTTCTTCAAGGTCCTCCTCAGGAACCTCTTCGACCTTGAAGTCCTCGTCGAAGTACCCTCTTGTGTACTCCGCCGACTCTTCTTCCTCAGTGTCCTCCCAAGGATCCGCTTCAGGCTCTGCCTTGGGAACCTTGTCGGACACTAACACCACCGACTCCTCGAGTACGGTCTTCACCTCCTCGGGTGGACTACTGGGTTCCCCGACCTTAAAGCACGAAGGGGAACCGGAAACTCGAGCCTAATTGGAGATGGCGGGGCCACCTCGACTTCCTCCGGGTTCCTCAGTTGAGAGATGTTTGCGCCCATATCCTGCGGGGCGACGAGAAAGAGTTAGTCTTTCAAAATATAGAAGCGAACTTACTATATCAGACTGGAGAGAAGGCACGAATAGAATGGCAGAGATTTCAAAACAACACATTTTCTAGTCAAGTATGGTTTTATTCGGAAATTCGAAATTTTTGAATTTAAACAACTTTCTCAGTTCAAAAACGGATAAACGGTTGATAAAATCTTTGCTTTCAGTAAGACGATTTAAAACCCAACCCGTTTTAAAAAAAATAATTTTCGGCTCTGATACCAAATAAGTAACACCCCCAAATATCACCTTGAAAGTATTACAGCCAGTGACCTCAGATTTCACATCCGAAGCCACCCAAGGCTTAACTACTTTATACAAAACATAAAATACATTGATAATATGAAATATCATAATCTTTTTTGAAACCAAAGTCTCTGGATTACATTCGTAAATTCCAAATACAATAGAAATACAGAATATGTTTAATACAGCGGAAGTCTTAAATAAATAACATAAGGGTCTTGATCACGCGATCGCACGCCTAGGATCTTCAACCTTGATAAAACTCTTAAAAACTTCATCTGCCTTCATTGTCGGATTCTAGCCTTCACGGAACGGGAGTTTACCTGATGTGTCGTATGAGACGGATGACACCAGCCAACCATGCAAGGGAAAATAACCGGTTGGTTAGTCTAATGAAAGACTATGCAAGGGTAAAATAGAAAGGTTCTAAGTAGTCGTATTAGGTTAGACCCATCGCTTCTCAAATGAAAGCCGATGACGATAGTAAACCTTGATACTTCTACAGGAATATACGAAACAGAAAGATCACGAGAAGACTCTGGAAGATTGAGTCTTATGGGAAACGTGTGAAGAGAAGACTCCAAAGGATTGAGTCTTATCGGAAAGTATGACAAGTGTTCGGGAACGTTATAATTTCGCACAAGCGTTTTTAAAAAGACTTGACCATTTGGGTCCATGACCAACCTCACCGCGCAATGCGAATTCAGATTTGGAAGAAGGACTTACTTTAATCGAAGTCCGAGCGGTTTCCATGTTGTACTCCTCGCCCGAGGGTATATTAATTATATGCATAATCACACTTATCTTTTTTAATTCCAAAATGCACAATTACGTTATAAGCTTTTAAGATATATCATCTCAACACGAGAGATATCGGAGGGGATAAATCCCGAGTGTCGGCACCAGCTGTGTGCACCTACCCTGAGTAAGGGTATAGTCATGACCAGAGAAAGTACTAGGGAAAAATCCTCCTAATACCAGTTATAAAGAAACGACTAGACCTCGCAAGGTACATAGCGTTCCTACGAATACTCTTTCTAACTAAACAGTTAAAACCACACAATAGTCCACATCAATACCATTATGGCAATAACATATATAATAGCATTGTTTCTAGCAGTATATACAACCTATTATAATATCACTTTTTATATCACATACGTTTATCAAAACTGTTCCCAAACGAAAACAACCTTCATCCCAATTTAATTAACAGTTAAAAACAATTGATAATTAATGGAAACATGGAATGATAAGCAAGAGAGAACCGCCACTTGCCTTAGTCTAGACGAACGATTGAGCGATGACGGGTTTCTGGGTCCGGAACGGGAACAGAATTCGGATTACAGATTCCTACGACAACGACCCACGATGAAACCCTAGGTTAGATTCGACAATTAATAATATTAATCTAAGGAAAAACGAACGGAACCGAAAGAACGAGGGTCCCGTCCAAGACCGGTTTGTCCAAGGCCACGATCGCATTTGCTAAGGCAAACCGCAGTCGCGGCTTGGATTCCGCGGTCGCGGCAGTTCATGTCCGCGGTCGCGGCTGTGAACTCGGTGACCCTAAATCGGCTAAATTCTCACCGGCGATGACACGATGGGGCTCGAGGCGAGAGGGCTTCGACTCCTATCCTCACCGCGCTTCCAATGCACCACCCCACGGCCACCACAACTTCCGGTGAGAGCTCCGGCGACACCAAAAAAATTCCGGCGACGAAGAACACGAGAGTGAGAGGGGAGATCTGATTTTCGGATGCCCAAAACCCTCCAACTCGGCCCCCATTTATAGCCAAAGGAGGAGGAGCCCCCCGACTAGATCGACGGCAACTCAGAGGATCGACGGCGACGCGTTCGACGAGGCACGGAGGAAGACGAGGCGTCGCACGCATGCATTATTCCGCGGTCACGGAAATCTTCCGTGGTCGTGGAAAATTCCATTGCCCAGCGTCTCTGAGTGCCATTTATCCGCGGTCTCGGAAATGCTTCCGCGGTCGCGGAAATGCCCTTTTCCGCGTCCGCTTGCTCTGGGAAGGATTTAGCACGGGTTTGAGTCCCGGAAATTATATATTTGTACCCAAACAAATATTTTAAACCGCGAAAATACATCGAATGTATTTTATACCACTCAGGGAATTGTTACAGAGATCATACACGTTACAAAAAATCTGAACTTCTCCGAAAGCGACACGATTACAGAACGAGGGTTGGGGAAATTACACAAACACCCTTACTAAAAATGAGGGGTATTACAACATGGACGTAATCTTCTATAATATTTATTTATGGAAGATATCTTCTTGGCTGTGATCTTTGGAAAGAGAAGGAAAAAAGAGGATTGAGAACGTTATCCTTGGTAACTAAAAAGATTTGAAAAAGGATTATCAAGGTTTCTCTCCTCCTATTTATACGGTGACTTCAACAAGGTTGTCCTACCGTTCCCTAGTGCAAAAAAAAAACAATCTTGAATACCACAAAGTATACAAAGAGGGGACTGGTGAATCTTTCTCTTTCTGTGGGTTGGATGCAAGTATCTTGCACAAGATGCAGTTCGTGTTGCAAGATGGTGTTGGCTGGGTCAAGGTTGAACCTGAGATGAAAGCTGATGTGGATGAGGACGAGTCTGATGGTGCAGACTCTGAGGGGGAACAAAAGAATGTGCCCAATATGGATTCTGAATTGTCAAAGGCTGTGAGGAGGCTGTCCCGCACAATTTCTCTTTTGGCGGAACTGCAAAGGCGTCTTATGGAGGAAGTGCATGCATCGATTGCTACTCGTCCTTCTGCTCCCTCCACATGCACTGATGGTGCTTGATTCGTCTGCCTTTGGCTAACCAACCCCGCTTTTGTTCACAGCTCATCTACTCCTTAGTTGCCTTGTTTTTTCTTTGTCTTTGTTCCTTGTGTTTGCCTTGATTGGCATGTTGATCATGTTTGCTTATTTCGCTTATTTTTTAGTTGTCCGTGCTGTAGTCTTTGCATGTTTATTTTATATTAATGAAAAAGGGGTTGGTTGCTTATCAAGATGTGTTAACTCTCCTTCTGCAATTCTCTTAAGTTTTATTTGATGATGCCAAAAGGGGGAATATGATGGGTAGTCTAGTTGAGGGTGAACTTCTAATATTTTCATCTTTACAGTCTCTTTGGGGGAACTATAATGTCTTAAAGGGGGAAAATTTCTTCATACTACTGTCTTTATCTCAAGTATGTGTTATTTTGTCAAGGATGTTTGTCACCATCAAAAAGGGGGAATTTGTTGAATTCCTTGGTTTTGATGGTAACAAACATTCAACTAATATTGTGACTAAGTATTTTAGGATCAAACAAAGATGTCACAGGAAACGATCGGCAATGCAGTAACGCAGAGGGAACAAAGAGTTTTCTAAACGATTTGTTACCTCGAAAGGAACAACGGTGTCGTCACAACAACAAGCTGCGAATATCATAAAGAAGGCAAGTGTTAAGATAACAAAGATAATCCTTGAAGATCCTGCGGTTGGAAACGGAAAGTTGGTTTGATTACGCCAACTAGAAATTTTGGAGAGAGAAAATTCTATCTTATCTTGGTTATATTATTTTAGCAAATCTTTCCTTAGATAATAGAATCGGTTGAGATATTATCTTATTGTGTCAAATAAAATCTTCTTGTTACTGGAAATAAGAGAGTGAGATTTTATTTGTTAGTGGGATTTTCGGATTGTATAAATAGAAGTGAGTGATTCATTTCTTGAGAACGAACTCCGAGCATTCCATTGAGAGAGAAAAGAAAGTGAAGCAGTCTGTACGTCTTAGAGAGTGATTTCGTGTTCATCGTTGTAGAAGAGATTCAAACTAGGTGGGAAGTCTAGGGCTTGAAATCCAAGCTGTAAGTGTAACCGATCAAGATATAAATAAGACAAGTAGACTTTTCAAAATTCTCTCAAGCGAGAAGCTTGAAGGTAGTGATTTTTCCCTGATTGGTTATTTGACTAATTAGGGTTTCCACTCTCAATCGTGAGTTCTAAATATAATTCTTTCTTGCTTTAATATTCCGCTGCACCTTCTGTGGGAACAAAGTATTTGTTCCCTAAGACGAAACACTAACGATCCAACAGATTGTATATGACTTGTTAGTCACCAAAGTGGCCTAGTTATATTACATTTAGACATCTGAAATAAGAGTATATAATATGTCAATTGATCATGATTAAGGAGATGCTATGAATGACATATAAGTTTGATTGATCAATTGTTTTCTTATCTATATTCTTGGAGATCACCCAAAGGTGGGTCATTGAGTATGGTTAATAATATTAAAGGAATTAATCATTACTATATAGGTTGAATAGTGTGTATATCCAAAGATAGCATACTTGTTTGACTTATGTATGTTGTGATTAATCATTCAAGTATGAAATTTTAGCATCAATGATGGTGCTTGTGTTTAAGTATTGCCCAAAGGTTACTTGAATGCACTAATGGGTAAGCATGTATTAATGTTTGCAGCTTCATCAAATTTATTTGCATCTGCTAACTCTGTTGTGAAGTTCAATGGGATAAACTATGATGATTGGTCTGAGCAAATCTGGTTTACACTGGGTGTTATGGCTTTGGACCTTGTAATAATGAATGAGCAGCCCTCAGCTATTACAAATGATAGCTCCGAAGTTGAAAAGTCTCTCTATGAGTCTTGGGAGCGGTCTAAGAGGCTGAGGTTGAACCTTATGAGGATGACGATGGCTGAAAGTATTGACCCGTCCATGCCTAAGATAGAGAATGCAAGGGGTTTCATGCATACAATTAATGAGTGTTCATAATCGAATTTGGCGGACTAGTCAATTGTAGGCAGCTTTATGAGTCAGCTGACTACGAAGAAGTTTGACTGGTCTCAGCCTATCCATGATCATGTGACACACATGTCTAATTTGGCAGCAAAGTTAAAGACCTTAGGGATGGATGTAAATGAAACATTCTTGGTCCAGTTCATTATCAACTCTCTACCTCTTGAGTTTGGCTAGTTCCAGGTGAACTACAACACCATTAAGGATAAGTGGAACTTTCAGGAATTGAAGGCTATGTTGGTTTAAGAGGAGGGGAGATTAAAGAAGATGAAGGATCAGGATGTTCATCTCGTAGGTCATGATGGCGCCAGCAACAGTAAAGGAAAGCCAAGTAAGAAGGACAAGAAGAAGGATAAGGCTTTAATGAAAGGACCTGAGAGCCAAATCCGAAAGGAGAAGTGTTTCTTTTGCAAGAAAATAGGACACTTTAAGAAAGATTGTCTGAAAAGGAAGGCTTGGTTCGACAAAAAGGTACAAATTGTAGTTTTGTTTGCTTTGAATCGAACCTTATAGAAGTGCCTAACAATACTTGGTGGTTAGATTCTGGTGCTACTCATGTGTCTCATATTAAACAGGGATTCAGTTCGATCCAGCCCATAAGAGGAGTTGAACAGTACTTGTTCATGGGGAACAGGGTGAAGGGAAATAATGAGGGCATTGGGACATATAGGTTGATCTTGGACACCGGGTGTGTAACACCCCCAGGTCAGTGGTGCTACAGTGCCATAATCCGGAAGGATTATAAGGCGGGTAAAATAAAAATTTGCGAAACATAACCCATATATATAAAATATATCAAAAGCAGCACAGCGGAAAACCTGTAAAACCTGTCCAGAGTTTGAAATCACAATCAAACTTAACATACTGAAAGTACTACAATTTACAAACCAGAAACCAACAACCAAAGACCAAAAGCCAAAAGCCAATACAACAAGTTCGACCACTTCAAGGTCCAAAACCAAAACGATACATACAATCAAGTCAAAGTCTCAAACCAAAAGTAGAGTTCTCGACTCCAAAACCGACGGTGATCAGGATCCTCCTTGCTGGCGCTAAATCTGCAAAGCCTGATTGACTGGGGGACCCGATACCCCAGCCAACCACAGCACGTAAACCGAGGTTGGTCAGTCTTTTGAAAGACTATGGCAAGATTAGCCAAGCCAAAACAGTTCAAACAACATACAATCATATAAGATATATATAACGTCACAAAATCCAGCCAAAACAACCAAGAGAGTACTCAACTCTCAAACACAAATAACTCCAACATAACTCCAACATAATCCATTCTAACCCAATCAACGATAATCCAAACACCAGACCCATACTCAATCCAACAAACCAACTACCACACCGACACTCAACAACAATCACATATAACCATCAATAATACACAATCACACCTTAGACCAACTATCCAACCACACGTCAAAACACAAACATAACACGCTATCACATAACCGATCAATTATCCATTCTTATCCAATTCTGCACGATATTAACCTCTTTCAATCCAACCTCAAACTCATCAGTACTCAAGCATAAACGAATAGAAAGATCCAATCTAACTTCCTCTCCAATACTAATACCTCAAACAACAACTCTATGCATATACACATATCTTACTACTGACTTACAACCAAAGCTAACCGATAATACAAAATTCACTACTGTACTAACACAACAAATTCAATTAACTTACACATCCACAAATACATAAGCATCAACGAGATAATTATCACATAACACAATCATAACCTAAATAACGGTCCAGGCCAGCCACCCTTCTGGTGTCGCCGGTTCGTCAACCACGACTGCAACTCATACCTTCAAACTCAACTCATATTGGCCCACACCCTTAAGATGGAAACCAATCTATACACTCAAACAACACAACCAACATTCATAATCCATCAACTACCAACAATAACCATACCAACATAAATTCACAACCTTGACCAGTTACAATCAACAACTATAACACCCGTAAATTCACCACCACAACCAATGGCCAACAATGACCCACAACCACAACTAATAACAATCAACGTCCAACATAAACCAATTATCAAACATACAACCAAATTACCAACACAACCACTTAATCAAGTACACAACCAACATTCAACACATAACCAACACACACAACCACCAACACCTCCAATCCAACCTCCGTCTCCACCACCACATCACCGGGTGAGACAATCCACAATACCTCCGTCTACACCACCACATCACCGGGTGAGACAATCAACACACACTTTCCGGATGGGACTTTCACCATTCAACCCTTGGCCCTTAACGACGTAGGCGTGCACCCTACGCGGTTTGGTGAGACTATCATCACCTGACCCTTCGACCTTCGGGGGTTCATACCCACTGAGGCCCTCACATATAAGGAATTTCACCATCGAACAACATTCCACCACCACACCGATACCAATCAAATAAAATCATATACGACAATCAATCAAATATCACATACGGCAAAGGTTAACACATATTCACATACACACACAATCCAACACACACACTCACACATTCAATCCAACACACACATACGATCCACCACACACACACACACACATTCAATCCAATACACATACACGTGTCAACAGACACTCACACTCAAGCCAACACACCCACGTGTCAACAGACACTATCAACAACAATCACAAACACATAATCACACCTTAACACACCTCATCACACTTCAACACATTTCACCACATATCAACACATTATCACACACCAACACATATTATCACACATCACAACCAAGCAATTATAGTCAATTCTAACCAATTTAAAATAGCTCAAGCAACCATAATTTAATTATGACATAAGCTAAGCATAAATCAATTATAAAAATATATAAGTTAGGCAAGGATCCTCTTGCCTCAAGTCGAACCGCAACGACCCCAGAGGTCTCCAAACCACTCGAACGAACCTGCGAAATCAATCCGAGCAAATCCCTGACATTAATTAACTCATACAAATCCACTACCAACAAACCCCCAATTTAAACCCTAAAATCAAACCCTTAATTAATTAGGCAAATCACACCCCAAAATCAACCCAATCTCAGTCCAACTCCCAACTACACACATCAGCCAAAACGACCCCAAAATTCAGCAAAGAAATTCAGTCCCCACAGGACAACAACAACAATCAACCACAATTCATCAACAACACAAATCAACCCGAAAATTCAGATTGGAGGTAAACCCTCACACATACATCGATCTTACCTTGTTGTCAACCACTGTCCTCGCCGGAATTGAGCACCACGTCGCCGGAATCGCTGCAGAACTTCAGCAGAACAACAACAGCACGCAGCAGATCACCAACAGCGGCTCCGACTTGTAAAAAATTCGTTCTCCCTGCTCAGGACTCCGAATGCGATGATTCCAACTCGAGGAGTTAGATATACGAGTCTAGTTTACCTCCTCAAAATTTCAGACCAAAAGAATAAGTGAGCAAAACGTTATTACCATTCTCCTGAGATGTCGCAGACGGGGCAACAAACATCAGCGGACAGCAGAGGAGACGGACGAACGGCGGCGGTCCGGTCTGGGTCGAGCTCGCCGGAGGGAGAGCGACTTCGGGTGGGCACAGGGGAGGGAGTCGGAATCGCCGGGGAAGAGAAGGGAGCAGTTGCTCGATGAAGAAATCACACGGGAGAGAGAGACCACCGAGGGAGAGAAATCAACCACAAGGGATTTATCCCCAAATTTCTCATTTTTCCCCTTTTAACAAAACCCATAATTAATTTACCAAAATGTCATTACCCACTTATTTGGGGTATTTCAGGGTGTCACATAGATCTTGAAGGATGTCTCTTTGTTCCTGAGTGTGCTAGAAATCTTGTTTCTATTAGTAGATTGGACAATGTAGGCTTTTGTGTTAAGTTTGGACATGGTGATTTTTCATTGTACCGAAATGGTTACTTTTATGGTTGTGGTACTTTGATTGATTCACTTTATAGGTTCAATCTTGATGTTAGGTTTTCTGAATCCTTGTTTCATATTGAAAGTCAAGGCATTAAAGTAGTGCATCTAATGAAAGTTCTGCTTTCTTGTGGCATAAAAGATTAGGTCACATCTTCAAGGAAAGGATAATGAGGTTGGTAAAGAATGAAATTCTTCCTCAATTGGATTTTAGTGACTTAGATGTGTATGTAGACTGCATTAAAGGAAAGTAGACTAAACACATAGTAACGAAACCAACCACGAGAAGCACTCAACTTCTTGAGTTAATTCACACTGATATATGTGGCCCATTTGACGTTCCTTCTTGGACCGGAGAAAAGTACTTCATCACCTTCATTGATGATTACTCACGTTATGGATATACATATCTGTTGCATGAAAAGTCTCAATCTGTGAATGTCCTAGAGGTGTTCATTAATAAGGTGGAAAGGCAGTTAGATAGAAAAGTAAAGGTAGTGAGATTTGATAAAGGTGGTGAGTTTTATGGAAAATTCAATGAAAGTGGACAATGTCCAGGTCCATTTGCAAAGTTGCTTGAAAGTAGAGGCATTTGTGCATAGTATACAATGGCTGGTACACCTCAACAGAATGGTGTAGCTGAGAGGCGGAATCGTACATTAATGGGTATGGTTAGGAGCATGTTGAGTAATTGCTCTTTACCCGTTTCATTGTGGATATATGCATTAAAGACTGCAATGTATATGCTTAACCGGGTTCCTAGTAAGGCAGTTCCCAAGACACCTTATGAACTGTGGACGTGAAGGAAACCTAGTTTAAGGCATCTTCGTGTTTGGGGTTGCCTAGCAAAAGTAAGGCTATATAACCCACATGAAAAGAAACTTGATCCAAGGACAGTCAGTGGGTTCTTCATTGGCTATCCTGAAAAGTCAAAGGGGTATGTATTTTATTGTCCTAATCATAGTACGAGAATAGTTGAGACGGGTAATGCTATGTTCATTGAAAATGGTCAAACTAGTGGGAGTGGTGAACCACGAAAGGTGGACATTCATGAGATTTAGGTTGAAGTTCCTTCACCTGTTATTTCTTCTAAAGTTGTTGTACCAATTGTTGCATCACAGTCACATGACACAATGGAACAACATAATGATGTTCATATCCCATAAGATGAAAGTATGGTAGATGAACCAGCCACAATTCAAGAAGAGAATAATGAACCACATGAACCGCTAAGGCGATCTATAAGGGAAAGAAGATTTGTCATTCCATATGATTATGCGGTTTATGCTGTTGAAAATGAATGTGACTTAAGCCTTGATGAAGACCCGGTCTCATTCAAAAAAGCCATGGAAAGTGACAATTTTAATAAGTGGTTGATTGCCATGAAAGAAGAAATCAAGTCAATGGGTGATAACAAAGTCCGGGACTTAGTTGAGTTGACTAAGGGTTCTAAGACCGTTGGGTCTAAATGGGTCTATAAGACTAAACATGACTCAAAGGGCAACATTGAAAGATATAAGGCCAGACTTATTGCTAAAGGTTTCACCCAGAATGAATACATTGACTATAAATAGACCTTCGCTCTAGTATCCAAGAAGGATTCTCTAAGAATTGTTGGCTTTGGTGGCTCATTATGATCTTGAGCTTCACCAAATGTATGTGAAAACCACCTTTTCGAATGGTGAGCTTGAGGAGAAAGTATATATGGACTAACCTGAAGGGTTCTTGGTCACAGGAAATGAAGACAAGCTGTGTAAGCTGAGGATGTCAATATATGGACTGAAACAAGCTTCCAGACAATGGTATTTAAAGTTTAATGATACTATCATGTCATACGGTTTTGTAGAGATTACTGTTGATCGGTGTATCTATATAAAGGTTAGTGGAAGCAAGTTTGTAATTTTAGTCTTATATGTTGATGATATTTTGCTTGATGTAAATGACATGGGCATGCTACATGATATAAAGAAGTATCTCTCTAAGAACTTTGAAATGAAAGATATGGGTGAGACATCCTATGTGATTGGAATAGAAATATTTCAGAATAGATCACAAGGAATGTTAGGAATGTCCCAGAAAGGTTATATCAATAAGATCTTAGAGAAATACAGAATGGAAAAATGCTCTGCAAGGATAGTTCCTATACAGAAAGGGGAAAAGTTCAGTAAAATGCAATGTCCCAGGAATGAATTGGAACGAAAGAAAATAGAAAGAATCCCACATGAATTAGTGGTAGGGAGTTTGAACTATGTTCAGATTTGTAGTCGACCATATATCAGCTTTGCTATAGGAATGTTGGGTCGATATCAAAGTAATCCCGGAATGGACCATTGGAAAGTTGCAAAGAAGGTTCTCAAGTACTTGCAAGGCACCAAGGAGATCATGCTTACATACTGGAGATCCGATCATCTAGAGGTAATTGGATATTCAGATTCAGATTATGCCGAATGCGTTGATAGCAGGAAATCGACGTTTGGCTATTTGTTCTTATTAGCTGAGGGGGCAGTGTCATGGAAGAGTGGAAAGCAGTCTGTCATTGCTACTTCCACTATGGAGGCCGAATTTGTGGCATGCTTTGAGGCCACGATTCATGCATTGTGGATGCGGAACTTTATCTAGGGGCTTGGTATTGTTGATAGTATAGCCAAACCGCTGAGAATTTATTGTGATAATTCCACAGCCGTCTTCTTCTCAAAGGACGACAAGTACTCTAAGGGTTCTAAACACATTGAGTTGAAGTTCTTGTCGGTCAAAGAGGAGGTGAGAAGCGTAGAGTGTTCTTTGAGCATATTAGAACGAATATGATGGTAGCGGATCCGTTGACTAAGGGACTATCACCCAAGGCGTTCATTGGCCATGTAGAGCGTATGGGTGTTATTGACAATGCCATGCTATTCAGATTATGGTACGCTCATTATGTATGTGACACTTTGAATTCACTTATGGTCAATGTTCTTAAAGTCGCTAGGCGGGAGTTGGGCGGTGAGGGGGGGCCTAGCGCCTAGGCGGCTAGGCGGGGGCCTAGGCGGACTAAAAATTAATGCATAATCCATGTGATTATTTGATTATGTTCTCTCAAATCCGTTAATCTTTATAAAACTATATTGGGATGAGATTTGATATTATATTATGGGCCTTATTGTACAAAGCCTAACCCAAAATTATGTTATTGCATCCGTCATTTTCTAAGATGTTGCAGCTTCCACAACATTTGAGGATTGTTCTCGCCTAGGCGGATCTAGGCGGATCCTAGGCAGAGGGTGACCGCCTAGCGCCTAGGCGGGGATTTTTAGAACATTGCTTATGGTTATGTTTCTGTTGTACTGAACATGTTATCATTATAGTATGTGTATACACTTATGGTTATTAGATGACATGTGATTGTTTTGAGATCTTCAATTTATAGTAACATTGAGTTCAGATTGGCTTGTGATACATGGAAGGGATTATGTCGCTCAATAACGTGTCACCGCCATGATCCAATCAGTTCTAATTCAATTAAGGTAATTAAGGTTAAATGGACTTGATATCAAAGTGCACACTTAATAGTTATTGAGCCATCAAGTCGACACAAAGGCCAAGTGGGAAAATGTTAGAATATTTATGATATAAACATTCGTGTGGCCTGTGTATCTCTCGTTTAAATTATAATAGACCAAGTCCATATTATTGTTGGGATTTTAATATAAGAGTTGACACCGTGATGGATCGGTTTCGGTTAATGACGTTAAAATCAGGGAATATTATTCTCTCCTCCTTGCCTAAATAAAGTCATAAGTATGATCTCTCTCATTAAGAAATACTTATGACGTGGTAGTTACAAATTACCACCCATGTGTATATATAGGGAGGAGTGGACGGTTACTTGTTGTTGTGTGATTCACAAAATTGAGATATCACTCTTTGAACGTACAAAGAGAGATAGTTGGATCCTTATCCATCAAAGGAGAATTAAAGAAAAGGTCAAGGAGGAAAATCATCTTTGAAGGATTGATCCCGTTGTGAAGATCGAACATGGATCAAGGTTAGTAATTTTGATCTTGCTATCGGTTAATTTTATGGTTGAATTATATCAAATCTAGATCCGTTTGGGAAGGATTTCATGATTAGAAATCATTAAATATCTTTCATCTAACTAAAAAGAGAGAGCACACTCAAACGGATATCTTCTGGATATGGATAATGGACACTTACCTCAAAGTGAGAACTTCATTTGAAAAATGGCCTACAATGAATTACCAACCAAAACGATATTATAGGAAAAGAATGTGGCATTTCCCTCAAACTGTTACTTATGTAATCATCCTCAAGAAGACCTTTACCATCTACTAATAACATGCCCTTATACAATCAAACATCTCAGATAAATAAATAGCACAACAACACAATACATTAAAAATCTCATAACCGACAATATAAAACCATGAGAAGTGCTCTCCAAAATTCATGGTAAGCTTAGCAAGGCTGAGCTTATTGAACTATTTAATTTTAGGTGGTGTCTAAAAAATCTTAATCTCTTTGACCCTTGTCAAATAGGTCAAGTAAAAGACCTAACTCTGTACAAAAAAGCCAATTAAAGAAATGGGGAAAAAACAAAAAAAGTTGGAATTTGAGGAAGAAACCCCATCAAGAAATAACAACCCCAACACATAAACATAAGGAGCATTAACTAGACTAGACCGTCAAATCACTACCATAAAACTAATTTTGATGAGTCAAAATTTCAAAATGGGTATGCTTCTATTGGCTCCATAAAACGGAACCAGTTCATATGGAATCTCAAAAATGTGGCAAAAACTCTATCCTAGATTAAAGTTATTTCTATGAGAAAACGTATATCACAACAATCAATATGGGACTTAAATCAATTGTGATTGAAGGTGACAATTCATGTCTTATTAATGTAATTGAAGGGAGTTGGAGCTGTACTTCAGAGATCGAGATGATTTTAAGTGACATTTTCTGTGACCTCCTAATGTTCTTGCAAGTTCTGATCTTTCATTCTTTTGGAGAGATGAACATGGTGTTAGACAAACTAACCCATTTGAACAACTTTGCCTCGGCCGTTGAGCTGTATCAAAATCAGATTCTTCGTGATCTCATGCAAAAGTATGCTCTAGGGAGTCCTATTTTTTCAATAAAGAATAAAATAATTCCATGTGTTTATCAAAATAAAAAATTACAATTCTACTTCGAGGTACCATCATGGACTTTTTGGCACCTAATCTCCAACGACATCAATTACTTCGATCGTGTTTTCAGCTTCTACATTATAACCCTAGTCTTTATTTAACTTGTAAAAATCATCTATCGTGATGATTTAAATATTTCTTTCTACTATTCAAGGATATATATAAAAATAAAATTACAATTCTACTTGCTCCCATGACCATCTTCCCACATTAATATATAATTAATGAATTCTTTTTTTGGTCTTATCACTTGGTATGCCTCCAGCAGGAAAAAGAAACGCTTAAGGAAGTTAGTGCCAAACTACTAGACCAAATAAATATCGGTTATAATTAATGAATTACTGTACATTTACATCATCTCGTATATCATGGACGGCGCTACTTGCACCTGCAGTGGTGATGCAGACACCACTGCAGGTGTTGTTCAATATTACGGTGAGTGACACCGTTGCCATTTAATTTTATTTTTTTAATATATATATGAACGATGCTTATCACCGTTCATATTTTTTTTAAATATTTAAATAGGAACGGTGATAACCATCGTTCCTTATTTTTAAAATAAAAAAAAAACAACGGTGTTAAACACCGTTAAAAAAATAAATAATCAAATCAACAGACTATCGAGGGTATGGGTTACTGGCGGGCAGACGGTAGGGGAAGGGAGATAGGGGATAGGGGTATGGTTGGAGGCAGATAGGGTTATGGTTGATATGGGTATATGGGAAGGTAGATAGTAGAAAAAATTTGCTATAAAAGAGTGGATTGGGTCTCGGTGAAAGGTGAAAAACGAGAGGATTGATTCTCATTTTTTACTTTGAGGCAAAAAAAAAAAAAACGAGAGGATTAAGATATATTAGTCTAATTAAATTAGAATGTAGTAAAATTTAGTTATAACAATTGTTATATTATGTCGTGGTCCAATGAAGATGTTGGAGAATCAGTTCAAGAGGTATGTAAATTATATTATATTAATTGTATATGAAATTATTATTTTATTTAATGTCATTCCCTTAAGTGTGTTAGTTGATTTAATTATGTTACTTCAATAATGTCATTGCTTAATTTATATGTTTACTTAAGGCATATAATATCTTTAACTAGTAGATTAGGTTCAGGTGTATATATTATTTATAATGTAGTAGGTTGCATCTCCTTATAAACCATTAGATTTAACTATTTTAACATAAAAATTATTTTGTATATAATTTATAAAATTATAGGTTGACATGTAGATGAACAACATATAATATCTTGGTTATTTTGTATATAATTTATAAAATTATTTTGTATATAATTAATAAAAATTATTTTAGCATATAATATATAAAAATTATATAAAATTATATTTTGTATATAAAATTATATTTTGTATATAACTTTATATAATTTTATATAATTTATAAAATTAACTATTTTAATGTCATTCCTTTAAGTGTGTTAGTTGATTTAATTAAGGAATATAATATCTTTAACTAGTAGGTTTTATTTAATGTCATTCCTTTAAATGAATTGTAGGTTGACATGTAGATGAACAACAAGTTGAATGTACATGAACAATTTTATTATACATCTTTATTTTGTATATAATTTATAAAATTATTTTATATGTTATTGAAAAGTTAGAATTGGACAAAAAAAACATGAATATTTAAAATACTTTGAATTATAAATATGATATTTTATATATTATTCAAAAGGTATGATTATACATGTTTATTATACTAATGACATACATGTTAATTGTAGTGTATGTACATGTTCATATTGGTTATTACGTTTTATTGGAAGGATGTTTGTGATACTAAGTGTATTTGAGTAAATGTTTATTTGAAATAAGTTGTTCATCACAATTATTAAATTGTTGAAATATATCTTAGCGTGGTTTGAAATTGATTTGGTGTAAATGTATTACTATAAATATATTAACGTTGTTTTTTTTAGTACTTGATTTAATTATAGTTAATTTTCTAACATTAGACATGTTAGAATGTGTTGCATCATTATATATTTTGTGTTATCGCATAAACTGATTTAAAATATCTGTAAATAGTGGTCGGATTTTTCTTCCTACTTCGAGACGGGTTATCAGTGGCCGGATCGTGAGTCCATGTTAGACTGGGCACGTGAACAAGGAACTAGACTTAACATAGTGTTGACTATCCAGAAATCATGGGAGCGAAAAGTCATACTGGCGTGCGAGAAATTGGGAAGCTATCGGCCGTTCAAGGATGTATTGATACGAAAGACGCGTACAAAGAAGAACAACTGTCCATTCGTGCTGAACGGGGTGATGCAAAAGAACGGGTCATGGATGTTGTATGTGGTCTGCGGTACACACGATCATGATCTTGCGACAAGCTTGGAGGGTCATGCCTAAAGTTTGCTTATTTTCGTGTAGGACTGGATTTAGAGCTATTTTCAAAAGTTTAGGGGCCACTTGAATTTGTCTCAGAACGACCCGAGAAATGAAGGTCCACTGGCGGCCCACATCGATCCTCGATCGCGGAAAGAAGGATGTAGCATCAGGGTCAAGGAAATGAGGCTTGCACTGGACTTATTACGACCTGACGAGGTACTATAATTTCTCTAACGAGAAGATAATTTCATTATTCATTTTACATTGGTTTTCATTTAAATTTATACGACACAAGCTCAAACTCTTATGTGTACAGGTCGTATGGATGCCGTGGGACAATCTCGAACTATGTCACTACCGCACATCGATGTACAGAGGAACCCTAAGGTGCATGAAATTCAGTGAACCTTACATGCCTGATCGAGTGACTCGTCAATTCGGTAAGGTTCAACCGATTCTCATTGACCTGATTCGCCCCAACATTAGAATCAGAAAAATACACCTCAAGAATTACAAGGCGGAGTTCTTTCCCACGGACGACCATTGGGATGACTTGCCCAACCACCAATCCCCGATTCTGACGCTACCCAATTGTTCCACAAGTATGCAAACGGTGGATGGCTACGTTTCGTGGTTGCAACCTCTTTCTCATCCTTACATGTATGCGGATTCCAAGAATGTGATGGAAAATGAACGTCCCGTGCCCACATACATAGAATCCGTTATCAAAATTAACAATATACAAGGGATAGTTAACGAGACCCTGCACCAGTTGGATGCAATGCCAGACATGAATATCGCAGTAGCGGCGCTTAAGCGGATCCAAGCGCTTGTGAATGTCCAACCAGTTAAAGCTCCGATTGCAGAGGCTGCTGAACCAGAAGGATATGTCCCAGTTCCCGAAACACAATACGAGGAGCACGAGACACAGTATGGGCCAACCACGGGTCCAAGCACATGTGGAGGGTATCATGCTCCATACTTCGCCCAAGGATTTGGGCAAGCATTCCAAGGCCCACCGTTCGCACCGTCGATTGGAGGTCCAAGCTTTGGGCAAGCATTCCAAGGCACATCGTTCGCACCGGCGACAGGAGGTCCAAGCTATGGGCAAGGATACCAAGGCCCACCGTTCGGAGCGCCGACAGGGTTCGGGGGGCAGTACGGGGAAACGAGTGGATTCATGGATTTACTTAGGTCTGGCCAAGGGTACGGGCAATACGGGGAAACGAGTGGATTCATGGATTTACTTAGGTCTGGCCAAGGGTACGGGCAATACGGGGAAGGGTATCCTCCAACATACGGGACAGGTTTTGGGCAAGGGTATGAGGGGCCGTACGAGAGAGAATGAGGGGAACAATTGAATATCTTTTGTATAACCCTAAATCTAAATTTTATGTACTTTATTTCAATTAATATTTTCATTTTTATTTCTATATAGTATATAAATCCATAATTTAACTCTAACACTCACACAAAATCACTAATTTTTTTAACGATATGATTTATATTTAAAAAAAACGTTTATTTAAGTGTATGAATTTTGTTATCTTTTTCAAATATTCGCATAAACACTCATAAAAATAATACCCCAAAAGAATAATATTACTTAATTTATATTTAACTTTTTTTATTTTAAAAAAAACTAACGGCTTTTATTGCCGTTGTTTTTTTAAAAACAAGAAAAAAAATTATTTTTCACGGCTTTTAAAGCCGTTACTAATTTAAAAAAAAAAGTGTAAAACGGTGACTATCACCGTTGTTATTTAGAAAATGAAAAAAAATATTAACGGTGTGACACCGTTATTTAATTATTAAAAATAAATAAATTAAATAACGGTTACTATCAGAGTTGAAATGAATATTTTGACATATTTTTCAAGAGGTGGAAGTAGTAATCCCCTATATCATGCATACAACTCAAATTCCATGTCCTTTCCAACTTCCTTCCTCTTTTTTGACTGACAAATATTTTCAAAATACGAACCAGATAAATACATCCGAAGCCTATGCCATTTCCCAATTCATCCCAATTCCGCAAATCTCCCCGCCAAATCTGAATTTCCCTCTTTCTGCTAAAGAAATGGCCACTTCAAACGCCGCCGCGCAGCCACCAGCCTCCGGCTCCCTTCCACTCCTAGACAGGGTGGCCATAGTCACCGGCGCATCCCGCGGCATCGGGAGCTCCATCGCCCAGCACCTAATCACCCTCGGCGCTCGCGTCGTTATCAATTACGTTTTCAACTCCGCCTCGGCCGAATCCCTAGCTGCTCAAATCAACTCCTCTCCGGCGTTATCGTCTCTCTCCGCCCCGCGCGCCGTCGCGGTTCGCTCCGATATCTCCGATCCGGCGCAAGTCAAGGCTCTGTTCGACGCCGCCGAGGAGGCCTTCAACGCCGAGCCTCACATCCTCGTCACCTCCGCCGGCGTGATGGACTCGACCTATTCCTCCATCGCCGACACGCCAGTGGAGGAATTCGACCGGATCTTTGCGGTCAACACCCGGGGAACGTTCGCGTGCCTGCAGGAGGCGGCGAAGCGGCTGCGAAGGGGCGGCGGCGGGAGGATCATCACGGTGTCGACGTCGCTGGCGGCGATGTACAGGCCGGGTTACGGGGCATACACGGCGTCGAAGGCGGCGGTGGAGACGCTGACGAAGATACTGGCGAAGGAGCTCAAGGGCACGGGGATAACGGCGAATTGTGTGGCGCCGGGGCCGGTTGCGACCGAATTGTTCTTCGCCGGAAAGTCGGAGGAGGATGTGAAGAGGTTAGTGGATCTGATTCCGATGGGGCGGCTCGGGGAGACGAAGGATATCCCGCCGATGATAGGGTTTCTGGCCACGGATTCGGGCGAGTGGGTAAATGGACAAGTTATTCGGGTTAACGGTGGAGCCGTTTGATTCAGATTGGGAAGTGTGTGTTTGAAGAATAATTAAACGTGTTTGTATTAGTCAGATTCATTCTCTGTTCTATGTGCTTAATTTTTCTATGTAAGATTAAAACTAGGACTTCTAATGGAACTTTGAAGTGTTAAAAATCCAAAGACATTGATGTCAGTTGCACATTTACTCCATAATATGTAATACTGAAGAGGATTAAATCTAGAGTGAACATGAACAAAACTGGGCTCTGATCTCAATCTTCGTATTCGAGAATGATATGAATGAAACTGAAAACATTCAGCACTGGGATAGTTCTATACAAGGTGAATCAGCTAGTCAATTAAATCTTGAAAAACTACCTTGTGGTCTCTTATTTTTCTTCAATGTAAAAAGGCGTCTCTTTTCTAAGAGGTTTAACTCACTCTCCAGTAAGATTGAAGTCTGAAAGATATGCTCAGTTTTCAGTTATGATATGTTGGAATGGTCAGCTGTGGCCTTTTCTTTGCTTTTGTAGCTTTAGATTTGCATCAATAGCTCATCTAGTCTTCTTGGAAGTGAGCAATTTGTCTGAATTTAGTGAAAAGATGTGGATTTCTGGTTCCTGTCTTCTTGCATGATGATCATGCTCTTTATCAGGGTAGAACGGGAAATTGTGCCTTAAACAGAAGCAGATTGAATCCAGAACTCTAGGACTTGGAATGAATTTTATTAGAGGCTGGACCAAATTATTGCAGATTGACTCCAAAAGTTGTTGCCAAATCTGTGAAGAAACAATACATGTTTCAAACAGGGAAGAATGTCATGCCTTGAAATTTTGTCTGTGCACGCATTTAACTTATGGCAAGGACTATTTACAACTGCAGCCGATGTGGCTTCTAGTATGTTGTCTTTTTATGCTTCTAGTATGTTGCTATTTACAAATAAGGTGCAGCATGTTGCATCTTTTTCATGAATTGGTGTATGTTTCAGCTTTCTTTGCCTCCTTGTTAGCAGCTGAGTCCTTAGGATATTACAATCTGACAGTGAACTCTGTTAGCCGGTCTTTCCTACACACAAGCTTCCAATATGGAGCATTAATTTTGCCAATCAATGATCATGTGCTTCTGTCTTTTATCCAATTTACCATCTCCACTTTCTTTAATTGTTTTTCTCAATAAATTTGATGGGTGGTTTTCTGCATATACCTCTTTCTTGCAGGATCCAGATTCACTGAAGGTTGTAAAGCATTCAGATTCAGATATTTCATAAGATAATTGTATACTTTCAGCCAGAGAGGTATTGTTATTGTGATCGAATTATTCTTGAAAGAGTGAAAGACACTATGTGAAGGTCCAAGTTTGTGTCTTTAATTTGTTGGAATGACAAGTTCTTATGTATGTTTTTCTTTCAAATGGGTTTTGTTTTACGGATCATAACACGTGAAATAGCAAAGTAGTTTGAATGATTTTCCTCTTTTCCACATTTCAAGTGAATTGTGGAAAAGAGGAAAATCATTTTAAATAAAAAGTATTTGAAAACTAGTTGAAGTGCAGTGAAAGCAACACATTTGTATATACATTTGAGTGTCACTAAAATACATGTAAGAACTAGCATGTTCACAAAAGCTACTATTTAGTTCAATTTGGATTCCTCCACACAAACCATGTTTGTGTTTTGAAATTTGAAAAGAGTGGGAGAAATTTGGGGACCGGATTGTGATGGATGGGGCGTATGATGGGTCATGTGAGTGTGGGCTTCCATTGAATGATTCATCTACTACACCTCCCAATCCTCTCCCTTTTATTTTAATGTTTATAAAAATTAATTTCTGTTGAAGAATTTGAGAGCTTTTATGTGCCGACACAAAGCCAGTCTCCCCACTGATACTAAAAAATCTGTGTCCCCTATTTCTTACTCCTCTTCTTCCCTTTCCCCCCGAAACACTCATTCTTCTTCTTTTCCTCTCGTTCTCTCTGTTAATGGAGTCCCACCCAGAAGCTTCAGTGCCCGTTGGTGGCGTTCTCCAGCCAGAAAGTTTGCACTTGCCAATTCTCAAAGATTCTACCTTGTTGGGGGACTCAAGTGGAAGTGATGATTTCAGTGAGGTTTTACTCGACCAGTACACTGTAAGTTCCTTCCTTCTTCCCACTCTTTTCTGTTGCTATATGAGTCCAGAACTCAGGTCAAAATTACTTGCTTTTCTCTGTTTGTATGTTTCCCTTCCAGAATTAGCAGTTTCTGCTAATGGTGGGCGCTTCTTTATTTCAAAAATTCCATCTCTTTTTTCATGGTTCATCTCTTCCTTGCAGGAAGTAGATGTGAGCTCAGAATGGCTGTCGAGCTTTGTTGAAGAATGCCTATCAAGTGCAGGGAATTGCTTCTTACCACCAAAAGACCACCAAACAACCAACACAAGCACCAATTCCTCCAAAAACCTACAACAAGTCAAACCCAAGAACAAGAAAAATTCACCCACCAACCAAAAACCTGCAATTCCTGCCAAACCCAGAGGGCAAAGGAAAAGAAAAGTGAGCTCTTCCAAAACCCACAACAACCCACTAACCAAATGGTCAAATCAGCTCAAGCAAAGAAGCCCATCCCTTCAATCTGCCTTCTGTGACCCTCCATTGCTTGAACAGACCTACTGGTTAGCAGAAAGTGAGCTGGTGACCATGCCTAGAAAGGAGGGAAAAGAAGATGAGGAGGAAGAGGAAGTGGTGGAGGAGGAAGAAAAGATGGAGAATATTGAGAACCTAGAACAACAACAGCAACAAGAACAACAACAACAGTCAAGGAGGTGTAGCCATTGTCAAGCACAGAAGACCCCACAGTGGAGGGCAGGCCCATTGGGACCCAAAACCCTCTGCAATGCATGTGGGATGAGGTACTTCAAGTCTGGAGGATTGTTGCCCGAGTATAGGCCAGCTAAGAGTCCTACTTTTGTGAGTTACAAGCATTCAAATTCTCACAAGAAGGTCTTGCAGATGAGGATGTCCTCTTCCACTTCTCCTGAACAGTAAAAAATCTTTTCTTTTTCCTTTAGCTTTTGCATTATTAAATGTCATCTTTAGACCAAGTACTTGTAACTTGTAAGTGATAGAGAAGGAGAGTGCCTGAGATGGCTTAAGTTCTTAGTCTAGTGGCAGTACAACAAAGGTGTTCAACATCAACTGGTTAGATGCTAGGCTTTTGTCATTTCATAGAGCTCATTTTCAGCATTTTTCGTTGATTTAATTTTGAAATTGCTAGAGGAACTGGAGGTTGTAAATGAATCTAATTCCAGCTTATGTATAGTAGTAATGCAGTAGTAAGTTAGTACAAAGTGCTATATCATGTTAACAATTATCTTAGTTACAGTCTCTAGGTAATCCAAGTGGTGTATCTAGATATATTCTATCTGAGACAAATCAGACAATGGATTGTTGGAAAACTGTAGCTTAGATACCTGAGCTCTGAGTGACAGTCAAGAACCATTAGCAGTTGAGATGCCTAACGATATTCTGGGTAAAACATGTGAATTTTTTTATAAAATTACAGTGTCAAAGACACTCTCCCTGCTAACTTTCTCCTGATGACGGTGTTTTCATTGATGAAAGAGGACTAAAGATGCCCCTTTTGCTGAATCTACAAGAGATGTTTGCTTGCAGCAATGGCAACATGATTGGTATAATTAGTTGATACTAGACATGCACATTTTTGTTGAAAGAAATGATACTTTTTGGAGGGTGTTCCACCATGAGCACCCTCACAAGTGAGTAAGTCACAATCTCACAATTAGGATAAAAGGCACAGGAATAATAATGGAGAAAAAGGATCATGATGAAGAGTAAAGAATAAGACTGATTAATTAGGATTAAAGGCTCAGAAATAGCGCAGGTGCCAGTTTGCTCAACCAGATAATGTAAAATAAATGTCCAAAAGAAGAAGAGAAAGTTTTATTTCCATTGTAAACAAAATCTGTTAGCTAGAAAAAGAATGAGCTAACAAGAAGCATAAATACATGCAGGCAGAAGTCATATCCTGAAGCAAAGAAAACAGAAGGAAATGAATAGAGCATTGGCGGCGTCAGCATCTGTATAGCAGAAGAGGTAGTAGCAATCTGGATAAGGAAGTTGCAGCTCCCCTGCGAGATATTCTGTTTGGTGACCACAGCAAGGCCCTGGAAGTCACAGGCCTGATCCGCCTGGTTCTGCGTCTGGTAATAGACGTTGAAGGCATACGAAGCGTTGGCATTGGCATCCAACCCGGCACACGAGCTCCCGTATCCTAGAGGCGTGCAGTCGGCAAAGGTGCAAGCATAGTCAATGTTCTGAGCCAGGAGGCTTGTATTCTGAGTATTAGCATTAGGATTCAGCATACACCACTGCCTAGGCTGATAGTCTACACCTTGAGCCCCTACGAGATACTCATCCTGATTTTTCCCTGATAGGTCCATGGGGAACTTGGGCTGGCCGTCGAAGCTGAAGATTCCCCAGTGCCTCTCGAAATTCCCGGGGGCAACGCTTTTGGCGTCCTCGTCGAGAAGACCGAAGAGATACATCTCGATGTAGCCAGGGCGAAGAGGGGTTCCAGCGTTGTTGGCTAGCTTTGGTAAGAGGCCCTTGTAGAACCGAACAGCGTTGGCCACGTTTGCGTTCTTGTCCCCATCGGTTGGCCAGCCGACCTCTCCAACAATGATGTTCATGTTCCCGAACCCAATGGCCTTCAGGGACGAGTAGAGTGTGTCAAAGTTGGCGTCGAAGACGTTGGCGTATGAAATCCCGTTATCCATAACGGGGTTGCTCACACCGTCAAAGAAGGCATAGTCGATTGGGAAGTTGTCATTCCCATAGAGGCTCAGGAACGGGTAGATGTTGACCATGAATGGGGCGTTGTTCTGGGACAGGAATTGCACAATGGCAGCCATGAGGGCAGCGATGTCTGGGCGGAACGTTCCAGCTGAAGGCACGCTGTTTGTGGAGGGGGAGCCATACACATCAGCATTCAGCGGGACGGTTGCTTTTACCGTGTCTCCTACACCGCCCTCATTCAGCGCCTTTTGGATGTTTTGGAGGGCCGGAAACGTCACGTTTATGAATGTCCCATTGTATGAGCTGAGAAATGGTTCGTTTCCAACTGCCACATATCTGATAACCCCACTTGATTGTCAGACTAAACACCATTAGTAATATGATTCAATTCTCTTCTAGTCACTCGACCCCATGTGGGTGTGCTTTCAATCTTAGTTTAGTCACAACCAAATATTTACACCACTTTTTTTTTTCACACCACTCTTAAAAGCTACGACATGGCGTTTAACATGAACCGGTTCAGAAAGTTGAACCGGTTCAATTTATAGCGTTTAAGCTTTTATAAATAAAAAAAAAGTAAGCCGGTTTATTTTTTTAAAAAAAACAAAATGCAATGTCGTGGTGTTTAAACTTTTATTTACAAAAATAACTGAATTCTACGATTTTAATAAAAAAAATTGAATTTAAAATTTGCAATTTTAAACGCTACGCTGTGGCGTTTAAAAATACCATAACAGAACGTTTTTAAACGCCACAGCATGGCGTTTAAACCTTAAACCCTAACAATAGTATATAACTATACGATATAACCATAGTATATAACTGTACAATATAACAATAATATATAACTATACGATATAACAATAATATATAACTATACGATATAACAATGGTATATAACTATACGATATAACCATAGTATATAACTAAACGATATAACAATAGTATATAACTATACGATATAACAATGATATATAACTATACGATATAACAGTATTATATAACTATACGATATAACCAAAATATATAATTATAGTATATAACTATATGAAAGAACCATAATATAAAATTATACTATATAACTATACAATATAACAATAGTATATAACAATACGATATAACAATAGTATATAATTATACGATATAACCATACGATATAACCATAATATATAACTATAGTATATAACTATACGATATCACAATAGTATATAACTATACGATATAACCATAATATACAACCATAGTATATAACAATAGTAAATAACTATACGATATAACAATAGTATATAACTATACGATATAACAGTAGTATATAACTATACGATATAGCCATAGTATATAACTATACGATATAACAATAATATAACTATACGATAGAACCATAATATATAATTAAAGTATATAACTATATAATATAATAATAGTATATAACAATACGATATAACTATAGTATATAACTATACGATATAACAATAGTATGTAACAATACGATATAACCATAACATATAACAATAGTATATAACTATACGATATAACAATAGTATATAACTATACGATACAACCATAATATATAATTATAGTATATAATTATATGATATAACCATAGTATATAGCTATATATATAACTAAACGATATAACAATAGTATATAACTATATGATAAAACCATAATACATAATTATAGTATATAACTATATAATATAACAATAGTATATAACTATACGATAGAACCATAATATATAATTATAGTATATAACTATACGATATAACAATAGTATAAAACTATACGATATAACCATAATATATAACTATACGATATAACCATATTATATAACTATACGATATAACAATAGTATAAAACTATAGTATATAACAATATGATATGCATTACTAAGGTTATAATTATAGTAGTTATATACTATGTAACTATACAAGATCTCCATTTTCAAGCGTTTCATCCAAAATAACCCTGAACAATTATAATTATACAAATATTACATTCATTATAATCCTCAACGAACAATTATCCATTACTAAGGTTACAAGCTAACTACGTACGCAATTTATACCTATAAGTACGACAAAAAGTTTTTTTTTTAATTTGGTATACATATATAATACTCAAATACAAGCATACAAAAACCTCTCAATCGATCGATCGATATATAATGTCACAACTTTGTATTACGCGTTACATGATGGAACAACATTGCAAATCACCTATTGCTATATATATTCAAACAAAAGCTTTCCAATTCTAACTAATTTAATAATTGATCACAATTGTACACTAACATAATGTTCAAAACTAAAACATGTGTTTCTAACGGCCGAAAATCCACTTTTTGTTTAAAACGCTACGACGTTTAAATAATGTGTTTTTTTAAATGCCATGTCGTAGCGTTTAAAAAAATGTGTTTTTTTTAATCGCCACGTTGTAACATTTAAAAAAATGTGTTTTTTTTAAACGCCACGTCGTAACGTTTACAAAATGTGTTTTTTTAAACGCTACATCGTAGCGTTTAATATTCAAACAGCTCGATTAAACCGGGTCGATTTTAAACGCTACGTCGTAGCGTTTAAATCCGACCCGATTTCATCGAGCCGGTTTCGTTTTTTTTTTAAATCTCAATAAAACCAAAAAAAATCAAAAAAACTCTCACGCTACCATATGACATTTAAAAAAAAAAAAAAAAAAAGTTAAACGCTATCTCGTAGCGTTTAGTGTGCGGTGCGAAAACAAAAAAAAGTGGTGCAAAACCGAACGACCTTTTTTTTCTACTACTTTTCATTCTTTCAACATTGGATCAAACAACCCACACTCACATAGCTGATAGCCCTACATATATCAAATCTCCAACAATCACATCTTTACACCCAGAAACAGCAACAGAAAGGAAAACAGCAATTGAATTGAAATAAGATAGAAGAGCAAAAAAGTCATACTTGATGTTGACACCCCCATTGAGGTTGTAGCGAGTGACATTCCTCTGAACCCAATCCTGAGCTCGGCTGTAATCAGCCATGGCGGCCATCTCCCCATTGGGAATGGCAACCATGACTTCAAAATCAGTACCAGCGAGGGCATCAAGAGTGTTCTGGTCAGCATCAAACAGCTTCACCTTCTTAATCCCATTGGCCTGAAGCATTCTAACAACTGTTTTGGGGGGTAATTTGTGGATTGCTTGTGTTCCCCAGTTTATACCAAGTCCTTCCACAAAAATATTATTATCCAGAAAAGGCCCCAATGTGATTAAACAGAACAGGACCCAACAGAATCTCAGCATTTTTTATGAGTAAATCTGATGAAGTGGGTGTACAAGTGCAAAGAAATTTCCCGGGAAAATGAGTGGGGTTTTCAGGAGATGGGAAAAGAAGTTGTTAGAATCAACAAGTTTTTGGTTCACAGATATTAACACAAAGAAATGTTTTTTTATCCTTCTGTTTCTTAAACTGAGAGAGTGGGGGAGAAAATAAAGGGATTTTTTCCCCACGAGAAGGTGAGATTGTGGATGACAAAGTGCAGGTGAAAAGGGATTCTGGGTGCTTTGGGAGAGAGAACAAAAATCAAAACCGTATATAAAATCAATCAAAGCCCCAAGAGAGAGAGAGTTTCTGTGAGATGTAAAAATGCACCCAAAACTATGCCGCCAAAGGCAGAGGCTTTGACATCAGCGAAAATGTGTAGAGAGAGAGAGAAGAGATTCAATTGAATTTGGGAGTTATAAATGGATTCAATAACGTTATTAATAACTCAATTAAGGTAGTTTCAAAGGGATTAAGAAAAGTTTAGCTGGACACCTCACATTTATCAGAAGAGAAACCGCTGGCGATAATAATAGTGATAATAAAAAAAGCAAAAGGTCAATCGAAGATCTGGGTTTCTCAGTTTGTTAAAGTGGAAAAATGAGAGGAACCCAGAAGGACTAATCCAGCAAGCAATGAGCTGAACCAATGGTGGAAAACAAAATCGAAGATCTGGGTTTTAATACTAGTAACAGACGCAGGAAAAATAAAACTTGTTCAAATCTCCAGCTAGCACACCCAAAACCGAAAAATATGTAAGGTTTTTTTATGGCTGTTTGTGTCGGTTGTGGAGAGGATTTTTGGAGCTCTAACGGCTACTAATGAAGAAGATTTAGGGCTATAGAAGAAGAAGGATTTCACTCTCTCTTGCTCTCAGATATTTTGACTTATTAAACTAGGGGTGTTCATATGATCTGAATCGGACTGGTCCGGGTCAGATTTGAACACCCCTAATTAAACAACTTCAAGTCCCATAAAGGCAGTAATCAACATCCAGAATTATTATAATCGGGTTAATTCAGGGTAGATAGACGTTACAGTATAAGATTCAATTGAGTATGAAGAAATGAATTAAAAAAAATAATTCTTCTGAATAAGAGGAGAGAATAAAAAAAAAAATTTAACTTTCCTTTTTCCAAGAGAAAAAAGAAAAGACCTCTTGGAGCGCCTCTGTTTTCTAGTTTTTTTTTTTTTTTGATATAAGTTTTCTAGTTCTTGAACTCAGCAAATGCTAACGTGTTTTTGCAGAATTACGAAAAGTGGACAACGAGGGAGATTTCTTTCCTAACTCGATTAATATGAAAGTCGAAATTAGTTGATAATGATAAGCAACCATACAAGTATTATTCTAGATGGATGACTTGGGAGAAAGAAACAGAGGGAATGATGTTTTCTTTGATAAATGATACCGGAATGTCATGTTTATGAGTTGAACTAGAAAGATTTGATAAATAAAGTTGGTTTTGATGTAAGAACAGCCAAGAGACGTTGATATTATAACATTGGATATGAATTAAAAAACATGTAGATAACCACAACCTAGGGAATAGAAAAGCTCTCTTTTCTTTCTCTCCGGTAACCACCGTGGGAGCTAGGTTGTCCTCGTCGGCGTGCGAGATTCACCGTTGTTGTTTCGGTCTCTACATCCAATTGATTGTTTTTCTGGAAGTATTCATGGCTGCGGGTTCTGGAGCGGGTCGTGATTTGCATCTAACTGCCGAGGAAAGCACTGTGGTGATTGAAGGAATTGCTGCACCGGGAACGACTGCACATACTGATTCTCTGATTTTGGTTGGTACGCTTCTCACATCCAAACCCTTCAACACCTTTGCCTTGAAGGCAACTATGAAGGGGGCTTGGAGAGCACGCAAAGGCTTCGTCTTTCGAGAGTTAAGGAATAATCTGTTTGTGTTTCAGTTTGTCGACGTCGGGGATACGGAGCGAGTGATGAAAGGGGGCCCTTGGGCATTCGACAAATCATTCCTGGTGCTTCGAGAACTTGGAACAAAACAACCGTCCAAGATGGTCTTTGACAAGGCATAATTTTGGGTTCGACTATATGATCTACCAATGATGAATTGTGAGACGACGAGATTGATTGGCGCTTCGCTGGGAGGTGTGATTGAAGTAGATGAATCTGACTTTCTGATGTATGGGCGGTTTCTTTGTGTGAGAGTCTGATTGATCTTCGGAAACCGCTTCGTCGAGGGGTTATGATGATGATGATAGAAGGTCGGAAGTTATGGATCGAATTAAAATATGAACGAATGCCCAACTTTTGCTACACTTGTGGTATGCTTGGGCATGTCGACTTGGATTGCGACGATGACGAAGCACGGGGATATCAGAATGAATACGGTGTCGGGCTTCGCCGATGAAGCCTATAGACCGGTCTACTGCAGAGAAGCTGAGGGAACAAGAGATTTTCCAAGCTATGAAGGGAGATAGCCAGAAGAAGGATATTCCGGGTAATTCTAATCCTACTTCTGGCTCGACCCAGAATTCGTTGCTAAGTCTATTACAAGTCGCTGATGAGGCTAATGAATGTGAGAATGTACATGATGATAATCAGGTGGATGCCATGTCAGTAAGTGAAGTGTTAAAAAGTGAGATTGGTACTGAGATAGGGAAGAAAAGAAAAGAGGGAGGGGCTATAGATAAAGGAAAAAGAGCATATGAGGTTTCTATTTCGAAGGAGTCGGTGAAGGATTGTGATAAGCGAAGGAAGCGAATGAATGCTTTGGGTACCGTTGCGATATCGGCACGGAAGGAGGATCTCCTTCCTTGCCGGACACCATGATCATCATGAGTTACAACTGCCGGGGATTAGGGAAGGCCGTGACAGTTGCTCGTCTCGCCTCATTGGTGAGAAGGGACGCCTCGAAGGTTCTCTTTTTAATGGAGACCAAGTGTGATCGGCGCACAATGGATGGAATTCAACGGAAGTTGGATTTTAAGTCGGGTTTTACAGTTGATTGTGTTGGTAGATCAGGAGGTTTGTGCATGATGTGGGATGAGGGGGTTGATCTTACCATTGTGTCTTATATGAGTCATCACATAGATGCAACAGTTGTGATAAACCAAGCAGTGAACTCATGGCGACTCATGGGTTTTTACGACTGGCCGCAGAAGGGAGACAAGCATCATACAGTTGAGTTATTGAAGTGTTTATTTCTTGATCAACATGAAGCATGGGTTTGTATAGGCGACTTCAATCTCTTGTACAATCTAAGTGACAAAAGTGGTGGGATCCCGCCGGATCTAACCGAGGTGTTGAGTTTTAGAGCGGCAATTGAAGACTGTAATCTTAGGGAGATTGCGGCGATCGAATATCCTTTTACATGGGATAATGGGAGGCATGGTACGGAGTTCATCCAGGAACGTATTGACTTTGCTTTCGCTAATGAGCCGTGGTTGATCCCTGAGGCAAGCATTTATCACCTTGATCGGTGCAGTTCAGATCATGTTCCTCTTAGGCTTGTGCTCAATCCAACCGATCTTGAGGAACCTATAACACCCCCAAAACTTAACCCTTTTGGAAAGGTATTACCGCCAGTGACCCCAGTATTCCTTACCGAGATCACCCAAGGCTTTACCGGTTAAATACAATCATGAAATACTAATGATACATAATGATCAAAGCATTCAATCCAAAACATAACATTGTTCAAAAGGAACAAGAGTTACGGGATTACAACCCAATCCCGAATAGGTCAACACAGAGTTTAAATCAAATACAGCGGAAGTCTCATAAAACACCTTACAACCAAAGTCATTGTCCAAAAGATCTCAACCTGATTAAAGAAATACTTAAAACGTTCAAAAACCACCGCCGACTCCATAGTCCTTCTAATCTTCTGAGCTACTTTCGATCTGATGTGCCGAATCGAACGGATGACACCAGCCAACCATGCAAGGGAAAATATTGGTTGGTTAGTCTAAATGAATAGACTAGCAAGGGTACAAAGCAGAATGGTTCAAAGCAGTCGTATTAGGTTAGACTCCTCGTCCCTCGAATAATAATCGAGTATGCTTATCAACCACCATACTCCTACTGGAATAAACAAGAGGTATGCACAAGAGAAGATTCTGGAAGACTGAATCTTCACAGAAATCGACTTGAAAGAAGACTCCAACGGAAATGAGTCTTTAAGGAAGTATGACAAATCTGGAATGTTACAGAATCATACAACAATGATTTAAAATTGACTGAGATGCTTCAGTCGACGACCAACCTCACCGCCTTTCAGCGAATCCAGATCGGAAAGAAGACGTACTACATTCAAGTCAATACGAGTCTTCCTAGCGGCACTATCACCTAGCTGCCCTACTCGCTGAGCGTTCATTAATTATGTGCGTCAAGGTAGCACTTATCTGATTATGTTTCAAAAATACACATCACATTATAGACTTTTACATGTGTACCCCACCAATGGGACGACACGTCTTAGTATACGTTTCGTCGAGAGTGACGTACACCGAAAGGTTTGTGACACCAGCTAAGTGTCCTGTCTCTACACACTTGTGAAAGAGACCGATCATGATCTTAGAATAGTACCAGATGGAGAGGAGCCACCCCGATACCAGATTATAAAGAAACGACTGGACAGAGTCCGAGTAACGTTCTTATTTAACAGTTCTAACTAAACAGTTACAACACAACAACAATTACAGGATAAATCCACATAAAGGCCCGAAAGGCGATCACAGATAATAGCGTTGTTCTAACAGATATACAACCTATTATATGATTTTCAAAACAGTTTATCAAAACCGTTTCCAGACAAACAGAGTATTCATTCCAAATTAATTACTCAGATAAACTACTGATAATTAATGTAAATATGGAACGAATGAGCAAGAGCGAACCGCCACTTGCCTTAATCCGCAGAATAGTCTAATGACGACAACTGGATTCCGGGCTCGACACGGGTATAGTTCCGATAGCACAACAACCTTCGAGTCGACCCATAAAAGGAACCCTAAGTTAGATCCGACATAACAACAGTACGAATCTAAACACGGCGAAAGAACACGAAAGGAAAGACGCCACGACGAAAACCAACCAAGCCAAAGCCACGAAGGCATTCTGGGCACTGGCGGCGGTCGCTGTTCTTGGCGGCGGTCGCCGCATTCATCACGGCGGTCGCCGTGAAGAACACGGCGGTCGCCGTGAAGAACACGGCGGTCGCCGTGAAGAACACGGTCGACAGAGACGAGAGAAATCTCACCAAAATGATGCGCGTTTTGACCCCTTTCCGCCTTGCTTGGTTTCTGACCTCCAAAGGCAACCATAAGGCTTCAAAAGGGCTGCTGGAAACACCACCAAACAACACCGACGAAAGCTTCAGAATTTCCGGCAAAGGCACAACTCCGGCGAGAGGCAAATTTGACAGAGGTTCGGTGTTTGGGATGGCTCAAATCTCTCCCCCAACACCTCCTTTTATAGCCAAAGCATCTGGAGCTCCAAAACGATGGGCCTATAGCTAGTTCGGCGCTCGCCAGAAATCGCGCCGGCGACCAACGGGCAAGGACTGCCGGACAACGAAGGTGGCAATTACGGCGGGCGCCGTAATTTACGGCGGTCGCTGCGGTCTGGCAAACCAGCTGCCTCCTCGAGCATTGGGACGGCGGGCGCCGTGACTTTACGGCGGTCGCCGTGCTTGGATCTCACGACGGTGGTCGCCGCCACTGTACGGCGGTCGCCGTGACAAGCTTTTCCCGCTCGTTCAGCTTTGAACGAACATGACATTAAACCGGGATAAAAATTATCGTACGCGAACGACAATTAAAATCCAAGGCATGTTGTCTGTATATTATTTCACTGAGAAAAATATTACAGATACAGAGCACATTACAGAATGTCTCAAACTCTCTGTATTAAATCCGACGTACACAACGGGTACTCGGGAAAATTCCAAAATTCCCAAAATAACCTTACAAAAATACGGGGTATCACAGAACCGCCACCAAAAATTCCACGCCCGTTTCGATTTGAAGCAATGTGCCTTGATGACGAATCATGTTAAGAGGTTGTTCGCAATGCGTGGCAGAATCCTAGGAGTTCGGTTGCTTTCCCGGGTGTTTTGGGGAAGGTCGACAGATGTGGAATGGATCTTAAAGAGTGGGATTTTGCACATTTCGGTAATGTCATTAGGGAGTTGAAGAAGGTCCGGGAGGAGTTGAGAGAGATGGGTAAACAAGGGATGAGAGGTGAGCTTGTTAGGAAAATGAGAGAGTTGGAGGAGAAAGAGAGGGAGTTGATGAGACCGGAGGAGGTGATGTGGCTTCAAATATCAAAGGCAAATGAATTTAAGTGGGGTGATCAGAATACCTCTTTCTTTCATCAGAAAGCATCGGGGCGGAAAAAGAGGAATTCGATTAAGAAGTTGATTGATGAGAATGGAATGGAATGGAGATCTTTTGAGGGAAAGGCAAATGGAATGGAGATCTTTGTGCTGAAGGGCTCTCTGGTATGCTGAGATTCAGTGAGGCTCATGGGCTTCCTCTTTCCGGCGCGACGACGAGCACGTCTTCAAGGCATTCGTATCGCTCGGTCTGCTACTTCTATCTCTCATTTATTTTTTGCTGATGATAGTATTCTGTTTGCTAAGGCTAACTTTCAACAAAGTTCTGAAATTTGTAATATCCTCCAAGTGTATGGATCAGCGTCCGGTCAACAGGTTAACTTTGCAAAGTCTGAGCTATCTTTTAGCAAGAATGTGTATGCAAATAGAAAGGCATCAATCACAACTATTCTGAATGTTCGTGAGGTCGAGAAGCATGAGAAATATTTGGGCTTACCTACTATGGTTGGGAGATCCAAGAAGGTGATTTTTGGTCAGATTAAAGAGCGGATTCTGAAGAAGATTGGAGGATGGAATTCAAAGACTTTATCAAGAGCGGGTAAAGAGGTTTTAATCAAGGCAGTTGCACAAGCTATCCCAAATTATACAATGTCATGTTTTCGCCTTCCAGTCGGCTTATGTATGGAGATTGAGCAGATTTTATGCAATTTCTGGTGGGGCGATTCTGAGGGGTCATTGGAGATTCATTGGATGAGATGGAAACGCATGTGTCTTCCTAAGGTTAAGGGCGGATTGGGGTTTAGAGATATGGAGAACTTCAATCGTGCTCTTCTTGCTAAACAAAGTTGGAGAATTTTACAAGATCCTTCTTCTCTGCTTGCATGCCTACTCAAAGCCAAATATTTTCCCCGGTCCGATTTCATGTCTGCACCAGTTGGGTACTCTCCGAGTTATACTTGGCGGAGTATTATGTACGGTCGGGATGCTCTTGATACATGCCTTCTCTGGAGTATTGGCAATGGTAACTCTATTGATATTTGGAGAGACAAATGGATTCCACGACCCTGTAGTTTTAAAGCTATATTTTCCGGGATTCATTCTCATAGCACACGACTCATTGATTTCATTTATTGGAGCATAACTACTTGGCGGGCTGAGTTGGTTTGAGAGGTGTTCCTTCCATGTGATGCGGAGATTATTTTGCAGCTCAAGCTCTCGGATCCATCTCAACAGGACGAGTAATTTTGGTTCTACTCAAAAGATGGGTTTTTCTCTGTTCGAAATGCTTACCATATGCTATTAGAACAAGAGCTTAAGCATAACTCATCGGCCTCTTCATCGAGTTCTGCCCCTTCGGAGTGTGTTTGGAAGAAACTCTGGAAACTTAACACTCCTCCACGTGTTCGGTCTTTGCTTTGGCGTGCTTGTCGGGACATTCTCCCGACAAAATTGAATCTGAAACGTCGTCGCGTTACTGATGATGATTTTTGTGAATGGTGTGGGAGACAAGAAACAACACTCCATGTTCTGGTTCACTGTTCTGCTGCTCAGAAGGTTTGGGTGTTGCTCCCTGATTAAAATTTTTGGGGTCTCCGGTCTTCAAACATGTTGGAGCTGCTCAGCTTTGTGGGTGACAATTGCGGACCGGCGAAGCTTGAATTCTGGGCTTCTGTATGTTGGTGCTTGTGGCGGGCCCGGAACAAGCGAATTTTTGATGGTGTTATGTGCGACCCTGTGGAGCTGGTGAAGGAATGCAGTGACATCGTGTGGGAGTTTCAATCCTGTAAAATGAAACTCCAGCTTGGAATTTCAACATATAGCTGTTCGGAGAAGTGGTCGAAACCCGGACCTGATGTGATAAAGCTTAATTGTGATGCTGCGGTGTCATCGATGGAGGGTTGTGGAGTTTGGTTTATTGCCCGTGATGCCGCTGGTTCTGCACTATTTCTAGGAACAAAAGTGTTGGCGACGTCGACGGATGTGGAGGTGATGGAAGCAACGACAATTTTATGGGCTTTGGAGATTTGCTCAGAGCGAGGTGTGCAAAGGGTGATTGTTGAGTCAGATTGTTTGGCGTTGATTTCCAAATTGAAGCGACATGCCCCTTGGAAAGGTCCTCTGGGTTGGCTCTTGTCCCAGATTCTTTCCATCCAGAAGACTTTCCTTTCATGTGAATGGAGCCACATATGCAGATCCGGCAACTCAACAACTCATTTTCTTGCTAGCATGAAACCTCCTTTTGTCTTTTCTTGCAATTTCTATCATAGTTTTTCTTCTGAACTTAAGTTGCTGTTGGAGGCTGATTTACACTTGTAGAATCGAGTGTGTTAGTACAAGGAACGGTAAAACTGTTCCTTGGGCAACGGAATATTATAACAGAAAACAGAGTAACGAACAGAGTTCCTTAGAGAGGAAATCTCAATCAACCAACTAGTTGACTGAGAAAAACATCTACCTCTAGGTTTCCCTAGTAGGATTTCAAATGTCTACTTGTGTTATTAATCCTGGAATTACAATCAAGCAAGTCGTATCTCAATCTAGTTTACTCCTAAATATCTAGACTTCTTATTGTACCGTTTCTAACAACACCTAAGACAATCAAAACCCTAACAAGTATTTAACTTACCAAAGTCTCGTCTTTGTAAGTTCTTCTTCTCTTTCTTCTTCACCGAATGCTCAAAGCTCTGTCAAAATGCCGTAGTCGCTTGTGAAATGAAGTTGACGACTTCCTTTCTTATAGTCTAGAAATCCTAATGATTTACCCTAGTTTTACTTAAGGAAAAATCAAATAAAATAATTCTATACAATCTTTTCTTATCCTTTCTAACAATAAGATCTTCAACAACTTTATCTCTTGCGGCCCAAGTTGTTTCTTCAAGATTTCTTTCCAGAAATAAGAGATTCGGCAAATTGTAAGGGCGACAACGCGCGCGTCTCTTCGTTCCTTGGCGTTGTTCCCTTCCTTTTCCTCTTCACAACCGCGCGTCTTAATTTCTTGTTTGTTCCAGCACGTTATTCCATTGTTGACTTCTCTGTTCATTTCAATCTCTGTTTTGATTTATCACATGGTTTTCATCGTTCCTTTAATTCATTTGATTTCTGAAACTCATAGTTACACTAAAAACCATCAAATGCCATTGAGTTTATCATCATCAAAACTAGAAGAAACATCATCGTTCCAACAATACTAATGATTTTTTTTTTCTACTGAAAAAAAAAAACATGTAGATGTGGATCATAGAACAGATGAATCCCAAAGTAACTAGACTGAAGTAAAAATTATTCGTTATGTAATTAGGTAAAAGAAAAGTTGTTTTGGGTCTACCACCACAATACATGTAGCTGTTGTTCAATATATAACGATGATGATAATACGGAGTTAGTATAATGGTTGTGCGGGGATGAATAATTTTTATGATATAAATAATAATTTAAGATTAGTAATATTGGGATCGAAATCAAGAGAGGAACAGGGCGGTGATTTGAATTAAATTCGAGGTGGCTCCTACCGCATATGCAGCTGCTTTGTAGTCCTCCCTTTTTGGCCAAGTAAAGTGAACTACTGCTCCTTAATACCTTTCGGATTACTGCTCCTTAAGACCTTTCGGATTAATGCACTCTATTGAATCGTATTGTGATTGATAGGCAACGATAAGAGTTATTTTCTATCGAATCGTATTGTGATTGATAGGGAACAATAAGAGTTATTTTGTTTTTTGAATAGCAAAAATAATATTTCATATAATAACGATAACACAGTTCTTTTATAGAGTAAAAGTCAATCAATCAAATAGTTAGTTTGAGAAAAACCTATATTCTAGGTGTTATCTTAGGAGGATTTCAAACGTATATTTGTATTATTGATAAGTTGTACAATCTTACAAGTCTTCTCTCTACCTATTCTCACACATATACTATTCTAGACTCTAAACATAATTAACGTAACAACGAACAAGAAGCAAGTACTCACAAGTTCGTACCTTGACTTTGGATCTCGATCTCTATCTTCAGAAAGCTCTTCGTTGTTGTAAGTCTTGTGTTGTGTGTGTTGTCTACCTTACCGTAAGGTATGCACGAATATATATACTTCTAGGAAAGATCTCTTACCAAATAATCTTATAGCTAACAAATCGCTATATAAGGTAACAAACAAGATTTATACCTAAACTAAAAATCACAACCTGACAACTCACTGTTTCCATGTATAAATTCGTCCCCTTTCTTCAAGCCTTGCAACCAAATAAATCATCAAATCTTGTTTCAATAAATATCAGTCTTTCCAAAGTTCCCAGCTAAGCAATCTCTGCGTCACCTCATCGTTCCTTTCCACGTTGTTCCATTTGTTGTTTTTCCTTCACAGCACGCATATCACAATTCATTATGCTCAGTGCCACTGTTGCATTGTTGTCTCAACGTTCCTTGTACTCTTATGTTTCTCTTTTTCACATGGTTTTCATTGTTCCCTAATTCTTTCATCAAGCCTGCACTCATAGAGACAATATAAACCATAAAACCTAATGATGTTTATCATCATCAAAACCAGAGGAACGTCATGGTTCCAACACACTCATTAGTCATTACCCTTTTATTCACAATCCGTGTATTTGGATAGCAAAAGCCAATTAAATTAACTACTCCTTCACTTAATAAATTCCCCATTAATTAAGAAATAAGTGTTATTTTGCCCTTTATTTTTTCTAAGGATATTTGTCATTTTAAAGTTTTATGTAATGCTTTATTTATAAGTTACGTGATATGTTATTGAAAATTGTAAATATTGACATTCTCATTGTAAAATCTCTTTATTCATTGGTTAAACATGAGGTGTGCGGTTATTAAATTATAGTTTTTAGGAAACGTTTGTAGTATTTTAACTTAATTATTACATTTCTTAATAATTATGTCAAAAGCTAAAATAAAAAGTATTACTTGACAGAGGTAGTAAGTGTTATTTTAGTTTTCAATACAACTATCGAGACATACAATCATTAAACTAAAATACCATATTATTTTTGAAATTTACAATCTAATAACTAGTCATATCATTTTTAACCAATAAATAAAAATAATTTGTATAGACTATATCTATATGTACAATTTCCGCTCCTATGGCAATTACCATCTCATAATTCACTAATAAATTATTAACTAAAATTTTAAAATAATAAATATTTCTTAATAAAAAAATAAAATAAAATGACATTTATTATTTAACGGATATCGTAATTAATAAGTAGGTCTACAAACACAGTTCAGGTCACCTATTCCATCAAATATTCCATCGCCTATTCCATCACTCTTATTAATTGGTCCACCTATAATTTATTATATTTTACTAATTCAATTATAATTAAAAGAAAATTAGATAAATAACTACCATATCAAAAAAAAAAATCTAATCTTTCCTTATTTTTTCTATCTTCTTCTAGCTTGTGAAAAACAAGTACCCTTGGAAGAAACTTTGTTGCTTTGGTCTCTTTGAGGGAATTGTTTCATATAAGGGAACTGTACAAATGGTTGGTTGATCTTGAGTACATTTAACACATGGTTAATTAGAACGTGCTTGTAACTGCTGATGCAACTACAATTGTAACTTCTCTTGTAACCACCATAACTTATGTAACTTCCTTGTAAATCATCGGTAATCATTGTAGATAGTTCTCTGAGATGGTAACTACCATAGGAGCGGCTGCAACCGCTTGGTAACCATCGGAAAACTTCCATGAACTTCTGCAATTCATTTCAGAAGCTTCCCACTGCCTATATAAAGGGCCTTTTGGGTAATAGTGTTGGGGTTAGACGATGTGATCTCTCATATGATCGAATCTATCCAAAGTCATACTTCATTATTTACTTGCACTCAAGTTCAATTTCTTTTGAATAGCCTAGTTCAGAATTGGGTTGGTTTGTCTTATATTACTTCAAAATTTGTGGATTCCTTAAGGCTATGCTAGGGGCGAAATATTGATTTTGGAAAGCTTTCATGCGATTCAAACCTATATCAAGTTCTTTTTGCCTTTGATTGATATATGGATGTGAAGTCATCTACATCAATGTCCACTAAAGGGAACTCGAGATCTATAAGGAGCCCACAATCCACCATTTTTGCAGATTCATTATCTTCAAGAGATCAGTTCATCGACAACAGCTTCAGTGACTTCGGAGGGAACGTTTCAGAGAAGGGTTCCCAACAAACACAACAACTACAATCGAAACCAATATTTTGAGATCAAGTCAAATGGCAATGCGCATGAGAAGACAATTATGTTGAAGTTGGTGGAGACCAAAGGATGTTGGCCATTCCTACCATGCAAGGGATATTAAAACCGTTGATCCGAAGGTTTTGATGTATTATGTCCCAAGTATAATTTGGGTACATGAAATATAATTTGGCTTTGATATCATTCATGTCAATGATATGTAAGATATGATGATGGCTAGTTGTAAACCATGCATGATCGTTTGTTCATGGGATAAGATATTTATATGGATGGAATTGTTACGTAAACATGTCCATGATATGTGATTACTATTCAATGAGAACTGATAGGTGAAAAACTTGTTTAGAATAGATATTACATAAGAGATTATTGTATGATCGTATAAGGTCAAATTGAATTTGTGATTAAACAAATTTTGGATGATCGTCCATTGAAAGGGAAACATGTCCATTATATGGACGTGTCCCTAACTGGACGGTGATGAGACTTTGGTAATTTGCATTAAGATGCAAGAGTGACTCTATGTAAGTCATGTGAAACAAGCGAAAAGGATATTTACATGATGTCAAGGGTATTGTTACAATGGACATTAAAACATGATCATGTGTTCACCATTTATTTGGGTGAATGAAAGGTGTCATAACCTTTGGTTATATAAAACAAAATTAGGGTTTTTAATATGACTATTATTCTGGATTTAAGGATGATGGAAGAGATGTTAGTTCCCCTGGAAGAAACTCTGTCTTGAAAGGACTAATGTTCGGTAAAGGGTATGAATGAGATATGTAAAAATCTTGTTTGTTATATGAAAATTCATCATGGATTGATGTTTGCATCATCAATGGACTGATGTAAAGCTTGATTGCTATGACAAGTATTTTGAAGTCTTCCCCTAAAGGGACATGTGTTTATTAAATGGTGTTAAACTATTTATATATGTTTTATGATCAAAGTGATAATCATGAATTAATCATGAGGATTCATGGTTGAGATAGCAAGGGTTAGAAGAGATGAAACTAAAACGTCTAGACCTCGAGACCTAGAAGGAGAATGAGGGAAATGTTCCCTTGAAGAGAAATGTTCCCATATGAGTCTACTACACGGAGTGTGTAGAGTACTCATGGTTAAATCTAGATTACGTGCTCCGAGTCTACTATATTTTAGTACAAATGTTTTGGGTAATGTCTACTAGATATTAGATTACTTAACTTAATTCTATTGTTTCCTTGGACAAATTACTTTGTTAAGTCTATTGGTTAAGGCCCTAATGTGTTCAATAGATTGGGTATTTGACTCTATTGTATTTACATGGATTAGTCAATTTAGATCCTACTATACTTTTTGTGTAGATTGGTCTTGTTTCATTTTAATTTGTGATGATATATGCTATTTATGTATGGCATGCTAGATGAGTGCTAAACATGTTTAAGGTTTATAACCAATGTTGTATATCAACAATGGTGGGAAGTGTACATGTTGTACAAGTTTTTCACACATGACAACATTATGGTCGGTTGAATAGGGCGAATGTGTTATTACCCCTTCACAACAATGTAATGATGTGTCAAAGTGGATCCTTATGTCCTTGAAATTATGGTGAAATCTATGTTCCTTACTTGGTATAAGTGACAAATTATGGAAAACGAATCACGTGGAAGAAAACATGCTCCCTGAAGGTGGTTGCATTCAGTAAAGGGAAGCGGTTGTTCCCCTAGAAGGAACTGTTCCCTGAAAGGGAAACAAATACTTTGCTATTGATTAAAATAAGGTTCTTTATGAAAGAACTAAGATGATCTCATATGAACTTTGGTTTCATTAAAAACAAAACTTGATTTATTTGAGTTTGGATCTAGGGTGATTAATGGACTACCCATGCCTAAGAGATAGAGTTTGGGCAAGATAGATGTTGATGGCATCTTTGGGTAAAGCATTCCAAGATGTTTCAGATCAATTCCATTGAGCTGAATGATTTGAGAATGGTCCAAACCGTGATCAAGTGAGGAGTGCTATATGTAGTGGAGTTTACTTCATTACTTACACCAAAGATATGTCTCTTAGATTTCATGGAAACATGATGTAGGATTGATTCTTCAAGAAAGTATGTCACTAGAGCTCCATGGTAATACGGGAGCAAGGAGGAAAAATATATTCGGTTCCCGATTTGATGCTTACTTAGATAAGGAACTGAGGACGGTAAACTACTCAAGTTTGAGAGTTGGATCATAAGATCTTAACTGAACACAATAAGTCTCAATAATTACCTCTTGAATAAGGGTGATGGAGGAAGAGATGGGTAATCTTATGGGTATGGACATACGTGTGAGTGAAGTTCCCACTGGATCACAACAATTATGTGATAGATATATTTCCTCAGGGAAAATATGGCCAATGGAAAATTTTGGTATACATATGTTGGGACAACAACATAAGGTTTACATAATCATGTTGCGAATGAGACAAAGAAAGCAGCTAAGCTTTTCAAGCTTGGGGTTTCCACCGTGTTCTTCTTAAAAGGTAAGATCCCTCAAGCTTTTCAAGCTTGGGGCTGCCACCGTGTTCTACTTAACGGGTGAGATCCCTCAAGATTTTCAAGATTAGGGTTGTTACCGCATTCTTTTATTAACGGGTGAGATCCCTCAAGCCTTTCAATCTTGGGGATGCCACCACATTCTTCTTAACAGGTGAGATCCCTCAATTTTTTAAAGTTTGGGGCTGCCACCACGTTCTTCTTAATGCATGGGTGAGATACCTCAAGCTTTTGAAGCTTGGAGTTATGGGTTGCCATCGCATTCTTCATAACGGGTGAGATCCCTTAAGCTTTTCAAGTATGCTGTGAAAGCAATGGGTTGTGATGGAGTGCGGTATTTTCAAATATCCTTGATTCGCCGTGTTCAACGTTTAGACATCATCCAAGTGCACTATCTATTAATGTTACCAGACATAACACACAAAATATATTAGAACACGTCCCATTGACACATCATCAAATGAGGGTGGAAATGAGCTCTAAGGGGAACGGTCCACCACCAAACTGCCTTCCTAACCCGCTTGATTTGCGCTCGCCACCTCGATCAACATTATTAATCAAAAGCCGATGCATTTCAACACCTCGCTAGCAATCAAAAGCATGACACATTGCTACATATAAGAGTAGACCACCTTAAATCAGAGGTCTTTGATTTGATGCCTATTTTTCGGTTTAGGATTGAGGACTTGTGGTTGACTTTCGTATAAAAGCTTTGTTGATCTGTAATATCCATTAGAATCCTCACGATGTAATAAAAGAGAGTTCGTCACAACTTTGTTCACATTCTTCGTAAAAAATGCATTTTATGATTAGCCGATGTCGCGGTAAGTTTTCATTTTAGAACCTCAAGTATGCGGGAATCATCAACAATTAGTTGTTTTGGTTGTGAAAAATCAGATGAATTGGCGAATTATACATCGGTATGTAATATTTATACTTGATTATGTTTAGGTGATATGGCCAAACGGGGGGGTGGTGGTGGTGGGGGTGGTGGGGGTGGGGGGGGGGGGGGGGGGTTGATACAAGATGCATGCAATGATACATGTTGCATATGCCTCGAATATTTTAGTCGAGGTCGTGCTTCAACATTATGTTTTTTCTGTCCATAATAATCTTTCTTAATCCAATATTTCATACATATGATTCCATCTGAGCAAACCCAGATCTGGGCCGTGCTTTAACCAAAACTCAAGTCCGGACATCCAGGCCGGATTCGAGCCGAGCCTTGGAAACTGTTGAATTGTTGTGTGTTAGACGGGGAATGGTGATATTGTTCCCTGGGCAACGAAAATAATATAGATTCAAAAAGTAACAACAAGACAATTCCTTTAAAGAGGAAACTCAATCAACCAACTACTTGAAAAGAGAAAAACCTCTGGGTTTTACCCTACCAGGATTTCAAACCGTATACTTGTATTATTAATAAGTTGTAATCTCATAAGTTTTCTCTCCACCTATTCTCACACAGATCCTAGGATTCTAGACCTTGAGTGTAATCAACTCACAAATAAATAAGAACACAAGAAAACCCTAAGCAAGAACTAAACTCGTACCTTGCCTTTGATCTCCTGATCTCAACTTGCAATAAGCTCTTCGTAGACTTCGGTATGATAGCTAAGATACCTTTCCCCAATGTATGCTCATCTATTTATAGTGTTAGCAAAGATCTCTTACCAAATTACCAAATAGTTAACAACCCGCTATATCAGGTAACAATGAAGAATATCTTTCTAAACTAAACATTTCAGCTTGCAAACTCATAGTTTCCATACATAAAGTTTCCTATGACACGCTAATTATGACTTCTTCCATCAAGTAGATCTTCAAATCTTGTTTCCATAAATAGCAGTCTTCATATGGTTACAGCTAAGCAATCCATGCTTTCCAGCATCGTTCCTTATCCGTTGTTTCCTTGTATAATTGTTTCCTTGTATAAACTCTTCATGCGCTCACATCTTCAATTTGTTTCAGCGTAACTGTTCCTTGTTTACACAACGTTCCTTTTCACTCCTCTATTTTCTCTTCTTCACATGATTTCCGTTGTTCTCTAATTCTTTCATGAAACCTGAAACTCATAGGAACAATATAAACCATATAACCTAATGGTGTTTTCATCATCAAAACTAGAGTGAACGTCAAGGTTCCAACAATTTCCCCCTTTTTGGTGATGACAAGCCCATTCAAAAATTGTTTGATAAAAAACCAGAGAGTAATAAGCAAGTCAATATTAATTATCATGCATCTAAGATCAAGTGTTAAACAAAATTTTATATCAAATGAATAATTACAATTCATACCTTCAAGTTACATCATCATTCCCCCTCAACACTGGCATCGCTAAAAAATTCATAAAGAGTTAGGAACAATAAGACTGTTACCTCTATTTACTGAGTTCATCGCACAATTTTCCACACTTCCCCCTTTTGGCATCATCAAAAGACCAAGAGTAACTAGTGGAACAACATGACTAGCACAACAAATTAATAACAAAATAAAAGTTCATTAACCTAGCAGGGAGATGAGTACAAAAGATTATAAACAACTTGACAAACAACACAAAAGGATCAAAGAGCAGACAACTAAGCAAAATAACATATAAAAATCAATGAGAAGAAGGCATAACGGGCTTAGAAAAATAAGGAGTCCACTCAAGACTCAGAATCCTCCTTCTAGTCGTTGTCCTTGTTGAGAAAATGTTCAAGAAGCAGAGACAATATGTTCTTGATTTCACGCAACTCAGCCAACATTTGACTTTGCATAGAGCTGCCTCTCGATGTTCCTTCACCAGTTGATCGCTTGATAATCTTGGACGTGGGTAGAGTCCCCTTATCATTACCTTGATACTTCATCTTTTGAATATTCACCATGTCTAACTCAGTGGTCATGGGAACTTCACCTTCTGCCTTGTAAGCCCCTTCTTTATACATTATGAGCTTGATCAAATTCGGGTAGGCTAAGGGGTGAGCCTTGGCGGTGCACTTAGACATGTGTTGCAGTATTACCCTTGGAAGGTCAATCTTCTCTTTGTGCCGAAACCTATCCAACAACAGCAGATTGGTGGCAGTGATAGCATTCCTCTTCTCTTGCCTAGGAACGCCAGCTTTCATGATGATTTGATGCGCTATTCACTGAGGTAGAGTGAGAGTAGACTCATGAGTAGCCCCTGATTTGGATTTGAAGAGACGTTGAGCACTAGCCTCCTTGGCCTCTTCCTAAGCAACAATGAATTTGTCACCGGGAATGTCACTAAACCAACAACGATAGCACCCAACAAGCGGGCGACATTGGAAGCGGTAAACGATAGTTCCTCCCCACAAATTGATAATGTTCCCTATACAATGTTCCATTCTCTATTCCCCCTTAAACAAATCTCCATCAGGACGATTCCGAAATTCTTGAGTGGATACAAAAAGCTAGTTTGGATATTTAATTGGGTTCACACAAAAATTCAATGATATATCCAAAAAAAAATAAGGTAGGGAACAAAGATGATCCAGATAATTAAACCCAGTAAAAATGGTATGCAAAGAGAGGTTCATAGGGAACGTTTACTTGGATCATGGCTTAGGACGACTTGACAACCAATTATCATTTTGGCTTATAATGAGGGTTCAGATAATCAAATTGGTTGCATTGGCAAGAAATAAGATGTTATCTTATACAGTTGAAGCACATATGATCAAGAATAGAAGTTGTAAGAGATCATGAAATCATGTAACACATAGCACATAGCAAGATTTAATAAACAAAAAAGTTGCAATTAACAAGCTACATAGAAGATGTTCCCTGAGTAAGATTGATCGATCTAGCCAATCATTGAGGGAATATTGGACAAGGAATTCCTCAATTTAGAAAGATTGATAGGTGTCATTTCATGCACCTTTACTAGCAATTATTAGTATTATTTGGAGGAGTTTATGATCAGATTTGAGGCTAAGTCTGTAATCCAGAAGACGTGGAGAGAATTGAAGATATCCAGGGATTTACAACTTAGATAGAGATGATGAAGATGGATGAGGATCCGCTTGAAGACTAATTGGAGAAGGCTACCAACACTTGGTAGTATAGAAGAGCGGAAGAGAAGAAGAAGAGCTGAAGAAAGGAGTGGGCGAACTGCTACCGCCCCGCGCCAGAGCCACCGCGACCTGGCGGTAGGTCTCAGAGAAGAGCTGGTCACGCCAGAAGAAGCCACCGCCCCGCGGTGGGCACACGTAACGCCTTGCGGCCAGAAGACATTATTTCCTTTTATGCATTTTCGGACTTTCTTATTTCTATTATTTTTATTTCCCTTGCTATTTTCGTTAGGTTAAACTTATTTTCTAAGCCTAATTAAGACCTCTTTCTAGGTTAAGAGGCAGACAACTTTACATCAGACTTTTAGCATCGTTGTTTTCTTTCTCATTAGGGTTTCATTTGCATCTGAATGGAGCACTAATTTCCCTTTGTTCTACTAGACGTTTGAAGCAATACAGTTGATGTGTTTGTGATATTTCTATTCCTTGTTCCTATTCTTATATGTGTTGGTTTGATTCTCTTGGTTATATTGAATATTGATTCATTGTTATTCTTCATAGCCTGATCAACTAGGTTGAGTAATGTTTATCAATTGCTAGGGTTTGCATATAGTGGAATACGAGTGCATATCTAGTAGCATACATGATTGTTGCATATAGTGGAATACGAGTGCGCAATTGTGAGTGAGAATCATTTGCATGTTAAGTAGTAAGGTTTTCTTCTATTTGCATGTATCCTATATCCTTGTGTGCATTGCTATTGCTTTATTAGTGGTAAGGTTTTCTTCCATTGATATTGTAGTAAGTACTATCAACAACTGTCTGAATTGGTAGTTAATCAAGATCAGGGTGGAAACAACCATAAGAATAGTGAAAGAACTTGGATTTAATAGATTTCTGTGATCAAATTACATCTCTGTATTATGGATCTCATTCTAGTGGAACTACTTCCCCCAATCATATTCTCAAGTCAACTAAACCTGTTTACTTTGCTCTGCTTGATAACCAAAACCCCCTTTCCTTGTTACTTGTTAATCATAATTGCATACTTCATCAGATCTTCCCTGTGGGTTCGACCCTTACTTGCTTGCTATACATCTGTTTAGTAGGTTGTTAGGACTTTTACTTTGACTAGGCCATTCAACGATATTTGCATTGCATATTTCGGCCACATCAAATTTGGCGCCGTTGTCGGGGAAATTTTCTATTTTGTTGTGTGTTTTTGTGATTGATTTTGGTGGAGACCTATCTTATGGTCGACACTCGTAGTACTGACTCTCCTCTAGCTGCTTTTGATCCAGAAATCGACAGATCTTTCCGTGCGAACCTATGCGATCAAGGAGAAGAAGAAGCTGAGGTTGAGACAGTTGAGACCGTTGAGACAATTGACATCCCTCCTGCTGCAATGGCCGAAACTCTGAGAGAGCTGACTAAACCGAACATTAGGGCACAACCCCCCTTGGCTGTCGTCATTCCTACACTTGACGTAGGGGTGAACTTTGAGCTGAAATCTGGAGTTGTTGCTTATCTCCCGAAATTCCATGGTTTGAGTGGAGAACACCCGATATCTCATATGGGTAAATTCCACAATGTCTACATGACTATGAAGCCAAGGAATGTGACGGAGGATCAAATCAAGATGAGAGCATTTGGTTTTTCTTTGCTAGACTCTGCTAGCGACTGGTATTATCACTTGCCGCCAGGGACCATAGATACCTGGACTAAACTGAACAAGGCGTTTCTTGACAAGTACTTCCCAACAAAGAAGGCGAATGCTTTGAAAAAGGCAATTGCTAACATTGAGCAGGGTGCTGATGAGACGCTATATGACTATCTTGAGCGGTACAAGAGGCTTTGCTCTAGCTGCCCGTTCCACGGATACGCCAAGCAGAATCTTGTTCTCTACTTACACAATGGCCTGCTCGATCAAGAGAGAAGAATGGTTGACGCTGCATGCGGTGGGAGCATACTCAATCTGACACCAGACGCAGCCATGGAAAGATTTCAGGAGATGAGTGAGAGTACCAGGAGCTTTGGTAAGACGTACTAGAGAAAGGCAGTCAATGCTGTGACTCCTGCAGGACCTAACCCTGTGCTGAATGAGTTAGCTGAGTTGAAGGAGAAGGTGAAGAGAATGGCGAACCAAAAAACTCCTCAACAAGTCAAAGCATGTGGGATTTGATGTGATCAATTCCACCCTACTGATACTTTTCCTCAGTTGCAAGAGGAAGGTACTGCTGAAGTGAATGCTGTAGGAGGTTACGGACCCCCTAGACCGCAGTTTGGTGGACAACCCAACTACAATCCGAGAGGGCGTGACCACCCAGGCTTTCGGTGGAGCGACCCACAAGGTGGTCAACAGCCGGCACAACAACAATACCAGCAGAGAGCCCCATACCAACAGAGGCCTCTAGGCCAAAACTCTGGTGCTACTATTGAAGAGTTGCTAAAGACCTTGACTCAGCACTTCGCCACTCATGTACAGACTACTGAGTCAAGTATAAAGAATATGGAGAGGCAGATTGGCCAACTGGCTGATGTTGTAACCAAGATTGACCAAAGGCCATCCAATTCCTTGCCATCTCAGACCACAGTGAATCCAAGGGAAACTGTGAGTGCCATCACCCTCAGAAGTGGTAAGCAACTGGTCGTTCCTCCTATTGCTGGAAAGGAGAGCGAATTTGAGATGGAGAATATCGGTCACCGCCCCGCGGTGGACTCCACCGCGACCCGGCGGCGAGTTGGATCTGAGGCCAGTGAAGAAGCATGCATGTCACCGCCCCGCGGCGACACTGACCGCGACCCGGCAGCAAGCCTTAGTAATCCCACCGCGACCTCACCACCCTGCGGCAATGACCACCGCCCCGCGGTGAGACTATCGCGACCCGGCCTCCAAAATCCAAGTGCCACCAAAGAGGTTTGCGTTGATAATTATGTTCATTCGGTTTTTCCCCCTCTCGGTTCCGAGAAGCCACCAGCACCTTTTCCCGAGGCGCTAAAAGCTAGAAGGGTCGCCGACAACAATGATCTTTTCGAGACATTCCGAAACTGTGAGGTGAACATCCCTCTTATCAAGCTTATTAAGGTTGTTCTGCGATATGCCAAGTTTTTGAAGGAGCTGTGCACCGTCAAGAGGACACAAAAGCTGAAGGTCCAAAAGAAGGTTCCGGTTGATGAACATGTCTCGGCGGTATTTCAAAAGCGTATGCCTGAGAAGTGCAAGGATCCAGGTACGTTCACTATTCCTATTGCTATAAGTGAGCATCGATTTGAGAAAGCCTTGTTAGACTTGGGTGCCTCTATTAATGTTTTGCCTTACTCATTGCTTGAAGATTTAGGAGTAGGACCTTTGCATGATACCAATATTGTGATTCAACTTGCTGATGGTTCTTGTGTGCCTCCTAAGGGTGTTGTGGAAGATATGCTTGTTAAGACAGGTCCCTTAATTTTTCCTGATGATTTCTTCGTAATGGATATGGATTATGATGAGCAGGTTGCTCTTGTTATGTTAGGTCGACCTTTTATGAAAACATCCATGACGAAGATTGATGTGGATAGTGGAACTTTAACTATGGAATTCGATGGAATAATTTTTGAGCATAATATTCATAAGGTCAACTCCATTGAATTGCATACCCTTTGCTGTATTAGTGATATTGATAATCCTACTCAGGAAAATGTTAAGACTAGTGCAGTAGAGACCATAGTTGAATATTCTGCTATTGCTGAACCGTTTGATTTGCATGAGCATGATGTCTTACTTGATGTCATAGGAGAATCTACTCCCTCTACTTTGGGCACTTGCCCCCCTGCACTAACCATACAAGGCAGTAAGCCTTCATCTAGTGTCGTGCAGCATGATCAGGTTGAGCCATATCGGCCCCCACATCGCTCTAAGTATGGGGGAGAAGCTCCAAAGGAAGCAATTACGGAGTCAATGGCCAAGAGGGAGCATGGTCTAAAGTTCAAGCCTTTCCATGGGAAGTTCCAGCAGGAGGAGACAGTTAGGAGGATTCCGAAGGGATCCTGTTCTAGGTGGTAGTTGATTTGAAGTACGTCGAGCCAACGACGTTAACTAAGGCGCTATCCGGGAGGCAACCCGAGGTAGTTTTCCTTAATTTTTCTTTTCTCCTAGATTAATTCCGTAATTCCTTTTGCTTTGTTTCGTTCGCCTGTCACTAACATTTCAGGTACTAAAGTAAATGGAGAGGAGACGGTGCTCCCAGTTACCTCACCGCGACCCGGTGACAAGTCCGCCGCCCCACGGTGGATGTCTGGTATATTTCCTCCACTCCGAAAAAATAAAAAAAAATCAGTGGTATATAAGAAATTGACGGATTAGGCCCCTTTTGGCCGAGTTTTCTCTTTGGGCCAATGTACATAACCGGCCCATCAACCCTTCTTCCTTTTCCCTTCCCTAACCTAGCCTCCACTCTCACAAACCCTCCATAACCAACACCCCTCTCAAGCTTTTCCAAGACATTCCCCCATTTTCCTACCAATCCCTTTTGTTCTTGGTCCGAATCTCGCCTCCAATTACATTAACCTTGAGTTTCTTTGCCCAATTTGGAGTTTAGCCTCACAAAAGAGCCAAACACAAACCCCGCCGCCTCGCGTCGCCCACTACCGCGTCGCCAGCCACTGCCCCGTGGTGACCCCCACCGCAACCCGGCGTGAAGTCCCAATTACCCCATCGCGACCCGGCGGCACATCCATCGCCCCGCGGCGAGACTACCAGGCTGTGTGTTTTTCGCTCGTTTGTAAATCCTCTTTGGTCGCCCTTTGTTTTGAGCATCTCAATTCATTACTTATGGCACCTAGAGGTAGGAAGCAGGTCTCTATGAGGGATGAGAATGAGGTGTATAACGTTGTGAAGGAGAGGAAGGTGTTGGCTACTAAGTTCTTTGACAAGCCAACGTTGATTGAGTTTGGTATATTGGAGTGTGTATCTCTTTGTTTAGCAGAGTGTGGCCTGGGGACCTTCCTGAACAAGTCCGCTGATGCTTACCCCGAGCTATGCTACCAGTTCATCGCCTCTGTTAAGAGGTATTCTGATGGTTCCGCCGACAAGAGGTTGACAAAGATCACGTTCACGTATAACGGTCGTGAGTATGCTTTGTCTGCTGAGGAGATTCATGGTGCCCTGGGCATTACAAAGGAACCGTATGATGGGTGGTCTGGTGGTCTGATTGAGACGGATATGATGGAGTTTTGGGAGGCTGCCACGCATAGGAAGTTCAAGAAGGGCCAGGAGGTGAATTCGAAGTTGGTGAACCCTTGCTTAAGGTTGATCCACAAGGTTTTGATGAGAGATTTCTTTGGCCATGCTGATGATGGTAAGGTCCCTCTGAAGGACTTCCAATGGTTTTTGAGCATCTTGTCTATTGTTACGTATACCCCGTGTTGGGCTAGTCTTTTTCTGAGTTCCTTGAAGAGGATTCGTGATGGTGTGCCACGTGATATCTGTGGGGGTGGTTTAATCACCCTTCTTTTTGCTGAGATTATTGCCACCGATCGTATTCCTCGGCCTGTTGCTCATGCGGTGTATGACATGGCGCACATGAGAGTGTGCTTGATGCTGAAGCCATTGGGCAGGGATGGTGATTTAGTTTGGTCTTCATACGATGGTCATATTCTGTTTCTTCCTCGGGTTTTCACTTATTCCCCTTCATTTACGGGATGGTGGATTCCCAGTGATAGCAGAGTTATGGCTAATTCTACCCCTGCTGCTGCTCCTTCTGGTCCGTTTGGAGAGGGCCCTAGTGCTGGTGCTGCTACTGCTGACTCTGTGGGTGAGGATGCTCCTCTGTCTACCCAGTTTGATGCGCCTTCGTCTTCTTATGGTCCTGCCACACCTTGGCAGGAGTTGTACGCAAGATTTGATGCATTCTCGGTGCAGCAGACTCACTGGAACACCCGAGGAGAGACCGGTCTGCAGACTTGGCAGACCTAGTTCCGTGCTGATGTAGATGAGCGTCTGGACGCTATGGACGCTCATATGAGGGACTACTTTGGGAGATTCCCACCACCACCACCATCCGGCCCACAATGAGTTTATTTCTCCTTCCCCTATTTCATTTGCTGTTCTCTTCTCTACATTGAGGACAATGTTCGGTTTAAGTATGGGGGAGGGATTTAGACTGTACTGTCTATCTAGCTAGTGTACATAGCTTTGTTTTCTGTAATTTTCATTCAAGTATTTCTAAAAATAAAAAAAATAAATAAAAAGAAAAAGCCAAAAAGATGTGAAAAGGCAATCAAAATCCCGGGATGAGCTGAAAACCCGAAAGGACGGTTCAGGTAAAAAGCAGGTAGTCCGACTGGTATAGACCAGTGCAAAAATGGACTGGAGTGATGCGAGTATTTGTGAGATATCTAGCAAAATGAAATGAGTGGCTAGGTGAAAACCCGAGAGGGCGCTTGGGCAAAATGAGCGTAAAGAAAAAAGAGTGATTTTAGGATTATTCTGGAGGTCGGCGTCATAAGAAGGGGAGTCATAAGGAGGACTCGGGTAGGCCACTCTGGATCGATAAGGAGCTAGATTGGAGTTAGGATTAGAATAATCTTTGCATCACTTGTTTTGGTTGTTTGGAGCTGATGGTTGAGGTTGTAGTTGCTGGTGTCATATTTTCTTGTACTTCCTGAGGCCTTGGTGTTTGATTGAGGGAGTAGGTTTATCATTAGCTTACTCGGGACGAGTAAAGGTCTAAGTATGGGGGAATTTGATAGGTGTCATTTCATGCACCTTTACTAGCAATTATTAGCATTATTTGGAGGAGTTTATGATCAAATTTGAGGCTAAGTCTGTAATCCAGAAGATGTGGAGAGAATTGAAGATATCCAGGGATTTACAGCTTAGATGGAGATGATGAAGATGGATGAGGATCCGCTTGAAGACTAATTGGAGAAGGCTACCAACACTTGGTAGTATAGAAGAGCGGAAGAGAAGAAGAAGAGCTGAAGAAAGGAGTGGGCGAACTGCTACCGCCCCGCGCCAGAGCCACCGCGACCCGGCGGTGGGTCTCAGAGAAGAGCTGGTCGCGCCAGAAGAAGCCACTGCCCTGCGGTGGGCACACGTAACGCCTTGCGGCCAGAAGACATTATTTCCTTTTATGCATTTTCGGACTTTTTTATTTCTATTATTTTTATTTCCCTTGCTATTTTCGTTAGGTTAAACTTATTTTCTAAGCCTAATTAAGACCTCTTTCTAGGTTAAGAGGCAGACAACTTTACATCAGACTTTTAGCATCGTTGTTTTCTTTCTCATTAGGGTTTCATTTGCATCTGAATGGAGCACTAATTTCCCTTTGTTCTACTAGACGTTTGAAGCAATACAGTTGATGTGTTTGTGATATTTCTATTCCTTGTTCCTATTCTTATATGTGTTGGTTTGATTCTCTTGGTTATATTGAATATTGATTCATTGTTATTCTTCATAGCCTGATCAACTAGGTTGAGTAATGTTTATCAATTGCTAGGGTTTGCATATAGTGGAATACGAGTGCATATCTAGTAGCATACACGATTGTTGCATATAGTGGAATACGAGTGCGCAATTGTGAGTGAGAATCATTTGCATGTTAAGTAGTAAGGTTTTCTTCTATTTGCATGTATCCTATATCCTTGTGTGCATTGCTATTGCTTTATTAGTGGTAAGGTTTTCTTCCATTGATATTGTAGTAAGTACTATCAACAACTGTCTGAATTGGTAGTTAATCAAGATCAGGGTGGGAACAACCATAAGAATAGTGAAAGAACTTGGATTTAATAGATTTCTGTGATCAAATTACATCTCTGTATTGTGGATCTCGTTCTAGTGGAACTACTTTCCCCAATCATATTCTCAAGTCAACTAAACCTGTTTACTTTGCTCTGCTTGATAACCAAAACCCCCTTTCCTTGTTACTTGTTAATCATAATTGCATACTTCATCAGATCTTCCCTGTGGGTTCGATCCTTACTTGCTTGCTATACATCTGTTTAGTAGGTTGTTAGGACTTTTACTTTGACTAGGCCATTCAACGATATTTGCATTGCATATTTCGGCCACGTCAAAGATCATCCCAAGGAGCATTCGCAAATGCTCAAAGGTTTTCTATCCAGTGCTTTGGTAAAGATATCGTCAACTTGATCTTTTGTCCTATAATGATCCATTCTTATGAATTTTTTCTCAACATTATCACGTAGAAAATGATGACGAATATCGATATGCTTAGTACGTGAGTGATAAACAAAATTTTTGAAAATGTTGATAGCACTAGTATTATCACAATAATGGGAACAATGCCAAGAGACATACCAAAAAACTCCAATTGTTGTTTGAGCCATAATACATGGGCACAACATGATGCAGTAGCTACGTACTCAGCATCAGCAGTGGAAAAGGTAACAAAGTTTTGCTTCTTTGATCCCCAAGAGACAAGGCATGGGCCAAGGAACTGTGCCGTCCCTGATGTTCTTTTGTCATCCACCAAGTGTCCCGCAAAATCAGCGTCAGTGAAGCCCATAAGTTCAAATCCACTGTTCCTTGAATACCAAAGGTAGAGATGATCATTCCCTTCAAGTACCGCATGATATGTTTGACTTCAGTTAGGTGTGACTCCTTAGGATTTGCCTGAAATCTAGCACAAAGACACACACTAAACATGATATCTGGCCTACTTGCCGTTAGATAGAGTAATGAGCCAATCATTCCTCTATACATTGTAGCATCCACATCATTGCCATTCAAGTCTGCATCAAGGCGAGTGTTAGGAGAAATAGGGGTATCAATAGGTTTAGATTTATCCATATCATACTTCTTCAACAACTCCTTGATGTATTTTTGTTGATGTAATCTTGTTTCCTCAAGAGATTGAGAGACTTGTAATCCAAGGAAAAATGACAATTCCTCTATCATACTCATCTCAAATTCACTGCTCATGAGATTTTTGAATTTCTCTACAAGTGTCGGGTTAGTGAAACCAAAAAAATATCATCAATATAGACTTGAACTACGAGAATCTCACCTTTGTGTTCCAAGAGGAACAATGTCTTCTCGATCGCACAACGTCTATATCCATTGGAGAGGAGGAACTGTGCCAGTGTATCACACCAAGCACGAGGTGCTTGCTTAAGGCCGTACAATGCCTTGTCCAGTGCATACACATGGTCATGACGATCTACATCTTTAAAGCCAGAGGGTTGTTTTACATAAACTTCCTCTTGAAGGTAGCCATTAAGAAAGGTTGTTTTGACATCCATTTGATACATTGTGAAACGTTTCAAGGCTGCATATGCGATGAGAAGTCGGATGGCTTCAATGTGAGCTACTGGAGCATATGTCTCATCATAATCTCTCCCTTCTTGTTGGTTGTAGCCTTGAGCAACCAATCTTTCCTTGTCACAGTTCCAGAGTCATCGAGCTTGTTCCTAAATACCCAGCGAGTGCCAATAGCATGTGTAACACCCCTAAAATTACCTTAGGAATATTACCGCCAGTGACTCTGGAACGCATATCCGAAATCACCCTAGGCATTACAGTATTGAATGCAAAAGTCAAAGTAGACAATAATAAGAACATTTTATATAAACAATGTCTTACAAATGGGTCGACGTTGCAAAACAAGGCAACCTTACTGTAACACCCCCAAATAACCTCTTGAAAGTATTACCGCCAGTGACCTCAGACGAACTGTCCGATGTCACCGAAGGCTTTTCCAGTTGATATAAATCATTAAACCACAGTTATGATGCAACGTATCATAACTTCCATTAAAACCAAGTCTCGGAATTACAGCATAATTCCAAATACATCAAAATATATTATCAGAATTATTACAGAGGAAGTCTTAAATACAAAACATAATTAACACAGCGGAAGTCTTAAAATAACAACAAAAAACATCATTCGTCTTTATAGTCGTTCTAGCCTTCTCGGATCCGCAATTTATCTGATGTGCCTAATCGAACGGATGACACCAGCCAACCATGCAGAGAACAATTACGGTTGGTTAGTCTAATGAAAGACCAAGCAAGGGGTACAAAGTAGAGTGGTTCGAGAGATCGTAACCGTTTACTATCATTGTCCCTCGAATAATAACCGACGGAACGATACATAACCCGGTACTTTCCCTGAATGAGTATCAAATAAGATATGCACTGAAGAGAAGACTCCCAAGGAAATGAGTCTTATCCGAAATATGACAAATGTTGGGGAACATTAATAATCACAGAATCACAGTATCGCATACAAGCGATTTAAAAGTTAAGACGAGCTTTCCTAGCTGCACTATCGCCTAGCTGCACTACTCGCCGAAGGTATATTAATTATGTGCGTCAAGAGCACTTATCTGATTTAATTCCAAAACTCACATCACGTTATAAGCTTTTATATCCACATCACAGAGTTCAAGCCTCTATATCCACATCTCGGTTGGTCATGACCAGAAAGTTTGGCATAGGGTCTTGATCGCCCTGTTATTTGCCAAGTTATAAAGAAACGAATGGACCTCGCAAAGTCCAAGCGTTCCTACGAATACTCGTGCTAACTAACAGTTCAACACAGTAATAGTCCACATCCAAGCCAACATGGCCAACATCAAAAACGTATATTTATACTAGCGTCGTTCTAGCAGATATACAACCTAGTATAATATCATCTTTTAATCAATTATTAACAAAGCTGTTCCCAATGAATAATAAATCAGTAAATCATCCAAATTAATTAACAACTAAACAACTGATAATTAATTAAAATATGGAATGATGAGCAAGAGCGAACCGCCACTTGCCTTAGATCCGCAGAAGCTTAAAGACGACGATGTGATTTCCGGGCTCGAAATAGGGACAGATCTGGCAACACAGATTCCTTCGGATCGACCCATAACGAAATCCTAAGTTAGATTCAATATCTACATAATTGAATCTAAAAGAATACGAAAAGAATCAAAGGAATCAAGCCTCGCCCCAAGCCAAACACCCAAGAACACACACTCGGACAAGGCTCGCCGCGGGTGCGGTGGAGCCTCTGCCGCGGGTGCGGCCAGGTTACAGTGGCGAAGGTCGTGACAGATTTTCGATGGAGAACTCACCCAAATCAATTCGTTCGACTTTGATTCGTTCTTGGTTTGATCTCCCAACACCTTAGGCCTTTGAATACCACTTAGGAGTACCTTTTCCAACACTCAAAGGTATTCGAACACCTTCTCAACAAAGCTCAAAGCTTGGTGCTTCAACATTCCTACGCTTCGGGTCAGCGTAAGACTTTTGTCGACTCTGGGCGGTCAACATTCTTTGTCTTATCAAGGCAATGTCTGAGGCAGTCATTTCGACTAGCTCTGGTCCGAGCAGAATCTTGTCGGCATTCTCATCCCAACAAATCGGAGATCTGCACTTTTGACCATACAAAGCCTCAAATGGAGCCATCTTGATAGTAGCATGCCAGCTATTATTGTATGTGAACTCAATCAGACTCAGACTGTCCCTTCAGCTAGTCGGACGATCGAGTACACAAGTTCTCAGCATATCCTATCGCCATATGCTATACTTGTACTAACTCGTGACCATTCTCAAAGTTATGATCACCACAATAGATTCGCTATACTAATTATGAGAATACATATTCTCTTACTCTTACTTCTAAACTTCTCTCGAAGTAAATACCCTAACCTCCTTAGGTTGGTTAACGTCTTGGGACGAGCAAATTTCTTACTAGCCGTTTAGAAGGTAGTCCAACCTAGTTCCTTTCTGGCGATTTTTTCAGTGTGCTAGAGGGATATATGGGAACTTTGATGTGGGTTTTAGAACATGGAACCTGAAAGTACGTTCCCATACAAGAAATCGGGGAAGGCCATTTATCGCATTACCCAATAATTCCTAGAGAGGGTTAAGAAGAGGATCATAGGGAATTAGATTGTGCAATGAGGCAAAGGAGGGTCATAGTACACAATCATCATTTCGGCTTGTATTGTTGGGTTAGAATATGATCAGATTGTCACTTTTGGGCCAACAAAGAAACTTGGACAATGATTGAATTTTAATAAAAAGGAACATCCAAGGAGAAGAACTAGAAAAATTTGTCAAAGTCTTTTGAGTAACCATTATGGATATGAGGGTCTAACGCAAGAGAAATAACACGAAGATTCCAAGACAAAGACAAGTAAAAAGATCTGAACTAGTTAATCAAGGAAATGGAAATAAACCTTTAAACTAAAGTCACTGCTAGGTTATAGGAATCATTCCCAGTTCTAATCTAAGGTTCTCGAAGTGAACTCTATTCAAGGCTTTGGTGAATATATCTGCAACCTGATCTTCAGTTCTACAAAATTTCATAATGATGTTCCCTTTTTCAACACGATCTCTAAGAAAATGATGCCTGATATCTATATGCTTGGTCCTAGTATGATGCACAGGATTCTTAGAAATGTTTATAGCACTAGTGTTATCACAAAGAATGGTAAGAGGACTATAAGACATACCGAAATCCGCAAGTTGTTGCTTTAGCCATAAGAGTTGGGAACAGCAAGAGGCGGCTGCAATGTACTCAGATTCTGTGGTGGAGAGGGAGATTGAGGTTTGTTTCTTTGAGCCTCATGACACAAGGCAAGGGCCTAGGAACTGTGCCATTCCAGAGGTACTCTTCCTATCCACCAAGTATCCAGCATAATCAGCATCGGTGAAGCCTATCAGCTCAAAGGGACACTCTTTGGGGTACCAAATGTAGAGTGAATCAGTTCCCTTGAGATATCGGAGTATCCTCTTCACAACAGCTAAGTGTGTTTCTCTGGGACAGGATTGAAACCTAGCACACAAGCCAACAACAAACACAATGTCTGGGCGACTAGCGGTTAGATACATGAGAGAACCTATCATACCTCTATAGAGTTTCTCTTCCACAAGAGGACTCAAATGATCCTTGTCCAAATGAGCAATGGTGGAGATAGGGGTTGAGAGAGGCTTGCATGAATCCATTTTGAACTTTTTCAGCAGTTCCCTGACATACTTCTGTTGGTGAATTTATATACCATCTTTCTTTTGAGTGATTTGCAATCCGAGGAAGAAAGTGAGTTCCCCTATTAGGCTCATTTCAAATTCACTGCTCATCAAGTCTTTGAACTTATCTATAAGGGACATGTTAGTGGAACCAAAAATGATATCATCAACATAAATTTGAACCACTAAGATGTTACCTTCTTCTTCTAGGATAAAGAGAGTTTTGTCAATAACTCCACGCCTGTAGCCATTTGAGAGTAGGAACTGGACGAGACGATCATACCAAGCTCTAGGAGCTTGCTTGAGACCATACAGTGCTTTATCTAGGAAGTAGACATGGTCTGGATGATCATCATCTTCGAAACCAGGTGGTTGCTTGACATAGACTTCTTCTTGAAGAATACCATTGAGGAAGGCGGTTTTTACATCCATTTGGAATAGCTTGAACCCTTTGTGTGATGCGAAGGCAATCAACAATCTTATTGCTTCAATCCTTGCCACCAGAGCATAGGTTTCATCATAGTCGATGCCTTCTTGTTGATTGTACCCTTGAGCAACAAGTCTTGCTTTGTTCCTTATCACAGCTCCTGAATCATCGAGCTTGTTTCTGAAGACCCATCTAGTTCCTATGATATGCTTATCCTTGGGGCGGGGAACTAGATGCCACACTTTATTCCTTTCAAACTGATGAAGTTCTTCTTGCATGGCTTGGATCCAGTCTACATCCTTTAGTGCGTCACCTATATTCTTTGGTTCTACAACAGACAAGAAGGCATTGAAGGCAAAGAATGTTAGATGTTCGAACCTGACTGGAGGCTTTATGGTTCTTCTTTCTCTATTGGGAGCTAGAGCATTTGATGTGGAGACATTTTGATTTGAGCATACAGCTTCAACTTCTTGGTTAGGATCACCTTCTCCATTAAAGATCATGTGAGAAGATGAATCATTGATGTCTCCACAGGTGTTGTCTTCATGTTCATGGTTCCCAGAAATGGATTATTATTGATTATCCATGGGAACTGGTGGAGGAACAAGTGGGGGATTTTGTGCAGTAGGAAAGGAACTGGGTGGTGTGATGTCTTCATCTGGATCTTCTTGAGGAGGTTTGGGAAATGGGTCTTCAAAGGAACTGATGGTGTTCTGCACATTTCTACCAAGTGATTTTTCATTAAAAATAACATGAATACTTTCTTCTACCTTTTTGGTCCTTTTGTTGAAGATCTTGTAAGCCTTGCTTAATGTGGTCATTGAGATTCACAGTTCCTATTCCACAAATTTTCCCTTTTCTTTTGTCTCCAAAAGAGATGTTCCCTCCTTGGATAGGTTGAAGAGAGGTCATTTGATTTCTTCTTCCGGTCATATGGCATGAGCAACCACTGTCGATGTACCATAGTTGAGGTTGCCTCTCTTCTTTCTGCACACAAGGAAACTAAAATTTCTGAACCCAGTGAAGCTTGGCTTTATTGGGGGGATTAGCATGTGAATTATCATTGTGAGTCTGTGAGCTACAAGGGAACTGGTTTCTTTCACAGTAGTAAGCTCTTTTCTCATTATCATAGTTCCTTCTTTTAGGGCACTCAATGTTGTAATGACCATTCTTACCACAATAGTAACACAAACGATTATAAACAACATGACCATATTTTCCCTTTCCTGGCCTAAACGGTTTCTCAGTTTTTCTATTGTTAAAATCGACATTGTTTCTAACCTTACCATGAGCCATGTCCATATACCTTTTGTGAGCAAAGGAGTTAGTGAATCACTTGTCCTCAGGGGATACTTTCTCCTTTCCCTTAGGTTCCCTAATTGGACTTTGAGAACTTTCTTTGAGACGCTTGGCAACCTCAGCCTTGTTCTCAAGAACCATGATCTTCTCTAATAGGAATTGATTCCTATCTCGAGAAGTGGCAAGAGCAGTACTGAGGTTCTCATTCATCTCAAAAAGTTCACGTCTAGCCTTTTTATCTTCAGCATCATCATTGGCCTTGTTATCAATATATCCAATTCCATGACGTTGTCTCACAAAGACAGTTTGATTGATCGTTTTTTCATTTATAGAGTCAGTGAGAATGTCTAACCTATCAATTATAGATTAAAGCATATCATTTCCAGGTAGGTTATCATACATAGGAACTTTAACAGAGTCTATACTAGTCTTATCACAAGATTTGCAGATTTTAAGGTGACTAGCATGCACATTTCTAATATCAATGAGTTTGGAGTGGGTTTCAGCTAGGTCTTTCTCAGTTTTATCAAGTTTCTTACTCCACACAGAATTCTCAATAGTCAAGCAAGCAATTTCATCTTCACAATCATCAAGTTTTTGTTGAAGGGAACTGGTTTCCTTTCCTAGTTTCTTTATGATCTTTAGAAATTGTTTCTTATCGCAATCAACTAGAGTTTTTAGGAAGTCGTCAGAAGTTACCTCAAGATCTTCTGAGTCGCTTGAATCTCCTTTCTCCATGAGACATCTTCCTCCAGAGAAACCACTCAGATCCAATTCCTCATCTGAGTCTTCTCCCCATGAGGCCACAAGAGCCTTCTTCCTCTGAGGTCTTTCATCTTCTTTGGAGTCTTCCTTGTTGGGACAGTTCATAGCGTAGTGTCCCTTTTCTTTGCACTCATAACAGGAGACTTCTTTGAGATCTCTCATTGGTCCATTGTGAGAGGAACTACCCTTTTGGAACCTTCCCTTCACGGAGAATTTTTTGATATTCTTTGTGAAGAGAGCTGTAAGTTCGTCCTCCTCTTCTTCTAGGTCTGAGTTCTCCTGCTCCATCTCAAGTCTTGAGAAGGCTTTGGAGATCTTGAGGGAAATTCCCTTCTCCAGTTTCTTGTCGGCATTGGCTTTGATGTGTTCTCCTTCTTCAACCTCTAGTTTCCCTATGACCTGAGTCAATGGAAGAGATTGGATGCCTGGGGTATTCTTCATGATTCCCTTGATGAGGGTGAACTTAGAGTTGAGTCCATTGATGACCACCAGTGACTTGGAGACTTCATCGAGGTTGACTTCAGCCGTTGTTAGCTTTCCAATCAGCCTGTTGAACCGAGAGTAATATTCTGAGATGGTTTCAGTTTCCATCATTTTGAAGGTGTGGTATTCTCCTTCCAAAGCAAACTTTCTGCTTTGCTTCAGTTCGTCACTTCCTTCATGCATATCCTTGAGTGCCTTCCACATTTCCTTCGCCGTCTTGATGCATATGACTTTGTCCATGTCTTCTCTGTCCAGTCTAGTGAGAATGAATTGTCTGGCCTTGGCATTCTTTTCCATGATGACATAGTGCTCAGGTTTCCAGTCTTCTTCCTTCTGGGTGAGATCGACATATCCATCTCTATTTTTGACTATCCTCCAGCATTGGTAGTCGTTGGTCTTGATGTGGCTTTTCATACACTTTTCCCACCATGTTTCTTCTCCCTTCTTTCGGAGATGTGGCTTGTTGGTGGAGATTTCGAGCTCAAACTTGGTTGGCTGAGACATGATTTGCAAACTTAACAAAGATCTAGAGCTTTTCCTGCTCTGATACCAATTATAGGATCGTGATTGTTAGATAAATAACTAAGGAACTAAGAATACCAATTATCAGTTCCCTTCGCAGCGGAAATAAACAATCAAATACAAATGAACAAGTTCCTTATAGTGGAAACCTTCGATTGCCAACTAGCAATCTAGGATAAAAACCACTACCTTTCTTCCGAAAGGATTTCAAGGTCTACTTCTTGATTTCTTATCACTTCGGTTACAACTTATCCTAGGAACAAACACACAGTTTCTTTGTCTTACACACAGTTAGACAATCCTAGATAACTTAACAGAAAGTATAATCAATCCAAGAAGCAGTCCTAAGCACTAAGAAACTAACTCACTTACAGTCACATAAACTAGTACACAACTCTTTGATTCCTTGAATGGTTCCTCTTGATCTTGTTCTGATTTGATGATCTTGTTGAGAGCTTCACACTATGATATTTGCTATGGAGTGTGATTCTTGTTTTTGTGCTTGAAGATAATAGCAGAGCTTATCTTTCTTATATAGTGGATTCTCGAGGTTGGGTCTTCTCTTGGTTCCCATAGATCAAGCTTGCCCTAGGATGTGTGGTAATCCTTGATTCACGCTGTCTTTGACATATACCAACAACCTAGGTAGCTCAGAATCCACTTTGGTTGGTCAACTGCTTCAGCCAAGTCTACCAAGTCGTTGTCCAACTCCTTTCGTTCGAGGTTCAACAATCTGGACACTTGGGAACTGTCCTCTGGATGGTGACAACTTTATGATAGGTCGCTTTCAGCAACCTTTGTTCGAGGTTTGGCATTCTAGGCATCTTGGAGTTTTGCTCTGGATGATGACAGACTTTTGGAAGCTTTGCTCAAGTCGCTTTCACCATCTTTTGTCCGAGGTTTGGTGTTCGCAGATTTCTCGGGAAAAGCAAAGTCGCGTGTTGCATTTCTGGGCACACCTGGGTTCCTTTGGCTTGCTTGTTTGGTTTCTTTATCTTGTTTGGATTCCATGGTTCCAACAATTGTCCTGTGGTTCCTCTAAACACATCTTTGAGATAAAACATTAGTATCAAAATATTTGTCATCGTCAAAAGTAGAGAAACTGAGGAAAGGAACTCTCAGGGGAATCGAAGTTCTAGAGTTCCGTTTACTAACATCATCCCAACAGATTGGAGATCTGCACTTCCGACCATATAAAGCTTCAAATGGAGCCATCTTGATGGTGGAATGCCAACTATTGTTGTACGTGAATTCAATCAGACTCAAGCTGTTCTCCCAACAAGTCTGACGATACAATGGTTTTAGGGGTACCATGTAGACGGACAATCTCGTGTAAGAACACTTCAGATAGCTTATGGGTTCCCCAAGTTCACTTGATGGCCACAAAATGAGCACTCTTCATGAGTCGGTCAATGATCACCCATATAGCATTTTTCAGACTCTATGTCTTCGGCAAACCCGTGACAAAGTCCATCGTAATATCTTTCCACTTCCATTCTGGCACTAGAAGAGGTTGTAATTCGCCACTTGGTCTGCGATGTTCAATCTTCACCTTCTGGCAAGTCAAGCATCTTGCCACAAACTCTGCTACATCCCACTTTATGTTGGGTCACCAGAATTTCTTTCTCAGGTTTTTGTACATCTTGCTAGAGCCTGGATGTACAAAATAAGCTGAGGAATGGGCCTCCTTCATTATTAACTGACGAAGGTTATCTCCGTCGGGCAAACAGATCCAATCTTGAAACCAAAGTGATCCATCATCTTGAATCACAAACCCCGTAGCTTTCCCATCCACAACTTCACTGCTTAGCTTTACTAAGATCAAAGCGTCAACTTGCTTTTCTTTGATATGATCGAGTAGCATAGCCTGAATTTCAAGCATACTCAGACATCCTCGACGATGATCATACAAGACCTCGATTTCGCACAATCCTTGTTGCAGTTTTGTCTGAGCAGTGAGTAGAGCTACCATAGTCTCATGCGGCGTCTTTCGGCTCAAGGCGTCAGCTACCACATTAGCCTTGCCCAGATGATACATCAGTTCAATTACATAATCCTTGAGCAACTCCAACAAACGACGCTGCCTCATGTTCAACTCCTTCTAAGTAAACACATACTTTAGACTCTTGTGGTCGGTAAAGATCTGGCATCTAACACCATAGAGATAGTGCCTCCAAATCTTCAGTGTGAAAACCACAACCGCTAACTCCAGATCACGAGTTGGGTAATTTGCTTCATAGGGCCTCAGTTGTCGATATGCGTATGCAATAACCCTTCCTTTTTGCATTAATACACATCCTAGACCCTGCTTTGAAGCATCACTGTAGACAATATAGCCATCAGTTCCTTCTGGCAATGCCAAAACTGGTGCTGACATCAGGCACTCTTTCAGCTTCTGAAAACTGGCCTCGTATTTTTCATCCCATATGAACTTCTTGTGAGCCTTGCGGAGCAATCCGGTCATGGGTAGAGCGATCTTCGAAAACCCCTCTACAAACCGTCGGTAATATCCAGCAAGTCCCAAAAAACTGCGCACCTCCTTCACGCTTTGTGGTCGCTTCCAGTCAGCCACTACTTCAATTTTCTGAGGGTCAACCATAACCCCTTTCTCGTTAATCACATGGCCTAAGAAGGCCACTTTCTTCATCCAGAAGTCAAACCTAGACAACTTAGCATACAACTGCTTTTGTCTAAGGACCGATAGTGTGATGCGAAGATGCTCCTCATGAACTTCCTCGTTCGGAGAATAGATTAAGATATCATCGATAAACACCACCACGAACTTGTCCAGATACTGATGAAAGCATTTGTGCATCAAATCCATGAAAACTGCCTAAGCATTCGTAAGCCCAAATGGCATGACTACGAACTTGTAGTGTCCATATCTCGTCCAGAATGCAGTCCTCGGAATATCCTCCTCACGAATTCTGAGCTGATGATAACCAAACTTCAAATCGATCTTGGAAAAGACTCTAGCCCCTTGCAGTTGATCCAAAAGATCAACAATTCGTGGCAACGAATACTTATTCTTGATAGTGACCTTGTTCAACTCCCGATAGTCGATGCACAGCCTGAATGAACCATATTTCTTCTTAACAAATAAAACCGGGGCACCCCAAGGTGACGCACTCGACCTTATATAACCCTTTTCAAGCAGCTCCTCAAGTTGCTTCTTTAGCTCTTGCATCTCTACTGGAGCCATACGATACGGTGCCTTGGAAATCGGCACCGTACCAGGTTCCAGTTCAATGGTAAACTCCACGTCACGATTCAGGAGCAATCCTGGAATTTCCTCCGGAAAAACATCGGCAAATTCACATACAGTAGGAATATTGTGCAGTAAGACTTCATCTTTCTTGGGCTTATCTAAATAACACAAGTACCTGACACAACCTTGTCGAAGTAACTTGAACGCAGCCACCGCATTGATCAGCTTTCCATTATCGGTGTCATTACGACCCTTAAACTTACACACAAACTGGCCCCCAGATGAAACTATCACAGTCCTCGTATTGAAGTCGATTACCGCCCCATGACGTGTCAATCAGTCCATCCCGAGAATAATGTCATATGGAGCCATGGCTATACAGATCAAATTGGCTTTGAACTTCCGGCCCTGAATGGTCACTGGAAAATCCGACAACCGCTTGGTTCCTACTAGATGCTCCCCATTGGGAAGATTAACCACAAATGGTTCACAGGCTTCACTACATCTAAGCCCTAACTTATTTACGCAATTCTCAGAAACAAAAGAATGCGTAGCGCCAGAATCAAACAATATGCAGACCGACGTAGAATTTTGGTATAAAGTACCTTGAGCAACTAGGGCATTCGGCCTATTAGCTTCACGTATCTCGTAAAGCCTCTGCCCTTGACGCCCTGATGCTATCAGAGTTTTTCCCGTGTTCTGCACAGTTGCATGCGTAGCAGCACTCCCAGCAGGCTTCTGCTGTGGTTGGTTATTCTAGCTCACCAACCCTTGTTGAGACTCAGCCTCTTGATTCCTTCTCCTGGGGCAAAAGGTCTTCAGATGACCCGCCTTTCCACAGGTGTAGCACGTATTCCTCTCCTTCGTGCATACATTACTCTTGTGTCCAGGTGTTCCACAATTGTAACACTGGACATGGCGCTTACTCTGACCCAAATGCTGAGTTGACCCAGACTGTGTAGCCTTTGTGTTAGGTCGACTCGACATGGAGAAGTTGGACGGCGGAGCTGGACGCTTGAATCCACCACTTTGTTGTGGTTCCCCGACCTCTGTCGGTTGCGCTTCTTAGCTGACTCCTCCAGAGTCACCTCCAGCTTATAAGCAGCATCAACATACTGCTCCAGTGTAGTACATCCATGACGCACCATCAATGGCTTGATATCTGGATTCATCCATTCATGGAAGTGCCAGGTTTTCTGCTACTCAGTTCCCACCTCACTCCCAACATAGTGCAATAGGTGGTTAAACTTTGCAGCCAGAGCAGTCACCTTCAACCCCTCAGTCTTCGGGTAAAGGAACTCTTTGTGTTTCTCCTCCCACATAGCCCTGGAAAAGAAACAGTCGGTCATCTTGGTCTTGAACATTGACCAAGACAGCTCGGGATGATCAGCCAATCCCGTGCTCTCCCATTATTCACTCGCCCCATCCTTCAGCTGTAGCGAGGCGATGTGCACCTTCTCAGCTTCGGTGTAGACAATGTTCCTGAACAGGCGCTCCATGTGCAGGAACCAGTAGGCCACCTTGATGGGTTCTCCAGTACCGTCATAAGAATCTGGCCTCATTGAATTGATCGCTTTCAGCACGCAACCATATCTTCCCCCATCTCTCTGAGCTTGCATAGGAGGCACGACAATTGTGGGTTCCTCCTCATTCTGAGCAATTTGGGGAATGGGGTTTCCCTGGGCTTGTTGAGTCGTAGGCCTGACCATCTCAATGACAGCTTGCATCACAATCTGTCTTATAGCTTTAACAACAGCATTGCCGAAAATGATTGGAGCCACAGGAGGATTCTGCACTCCTTCCCCTCCAGCTTGAGGGTCAACTTGAGGTTGTACATTCGTTGCTGGGTTGTTGTGAGACCCAGACCCAGCTTCTTCCTCCTGGTTGGCAGCACTACCGATCTAGCATTACTCGGTCCAGCTTCCTGTCGAGCAGTGTTCACCATCTGGATGCGTGTTCGTTTAATAGATATAAGCCAATCAAAATTATGCCATTGGTAATAAATACCCAAATGCAATAATTAAGACATCCATCTATTAAACTCAAATTTTCATTAATGAAAAAATACATCAATGTCACACAACAACCAAAAGGAAAAAGGAACAACATGAGGAGACTACTGCAATATAAATCATTGTTTCTTCTCAGGGTCTCGAAACAGGTCTCTATAGGCCTTAGCCGTCATCATCTTTTTTCAGAGGTAGCTCTTCCTCTGAGTCATCAGTTGGCCTCTTCTGTTTCGGATCACTTGATCCCTCAGCAGGCACTGATGGCTCTCCAAGCTTGCCCACATCACCCTTCTGAGGCTCGGGGTTTTTCCACGCTTGCTCCTAGAGATCCTTATTGTCGGGCTGATGTAATAGCCAGAACATCTCTTCCCAATACCCGTGGGAGGGATCCAATGGCTCCTTCTCACCCTCTGAATCCTCCATTGAGTCCTCCTCAGCGATCTCGGGGGTAAGGGATTGCTTGGATTGCACTTCCCTTTCTCCATCTCTCTCGGACTTGGAGCCTTCGATCGGCGGGGCAAACTCAAGCACTGGGCCGTCATTTACAACAAGCTCTATAGAATCAGGCTCAAACTTGATTGTCGAAGCGGTCTCAGATTCTACTTTAGTCCTTAGCTGGACTCTCGGAAACAACATTGTCTGAAGTGAGACAAGGGGGAGTTAGAAAGAATACAAATAGAAATTGTAAATTCTTGAATAATGCATGAGTAGATAACTACTGTTGCAGTCTGAAGTTTTTCAAAATACTTCACACAAAACACCGATTCAATTTCGATTGTTTATAAACTCAACCTTGTCTTCCACTTCAAAACCCGTTATAGAAACTTATAGTCGTATACTTTTGAAATAAACCCCAACAAATCATTGTGGTTAAAAAAATCTCCATAAAGGGATTTATTTAAGCCTTACTTAGGGCCTATAATAAAGAACAATTTTCACATCAAAGTTTTGTTTTTATAAAACTCAAATAAATACAAAACGGTTTAAAAATTTTGAGTTTTAAAAACCGTTTGGCTCTGATACCATAATTGTAACACCCCTAAAATTACCTTAGGAATATTACCGCTAGTGACCCCGAAACGCATATCCGAAATCACCCTAGGCATTACAGTATTGAACGCAAAAGTCAAAGTAGACAATAATAAGAACATTTATATAAACATTGTATTACAAATGGGACGACGTTGCAAAACAAGACAACCTTATAGTATCAAAGTACAACGGAAGACTTTATTTAAACCAACACAGGATCCTTAACCTTCATTGTAAAAACAAATAAGAAAACTCTTGAAGCAAACGCAGCCGCCTTCAACGTCGTCTTCACGCGTTCTCCACTTGGGAATCTATTCCTGATGTGCCGTAAGGGACGGATGACACCAACCAACTATGCAAAGAATAAAACCGTCTGGTTAGTCTAATCAAAGACTAAGCAAGGGTTCAAGCAAAGTGGTTCTAGTGATCGTAATCGATTAATATCATTGTCCCTCGAATAATAATCGAAGGACGATATATAACCCAGAAACTTTCACAGAATGAGGGAAACGGTATGAATCGAAAAGAAGACTCCAAAGGAAATGAGTCTTTGGGAAGTATGAAATATTGTTTTGGAACATTTAATTTTATCACACAAAGTTTGCAAAACGACCTTGATTATTTGGGTCCACGACCAACCTCACCGCGTAATGCGAATCCAGATTGGAAAGATGACTTACTCTAAAACAAGAGTCCGGGCGGGTTTCACGTTGTACTTCTCACCCGAGGGTATATTAATTATGTGCAAAACCGCACTTATCTTATTTAGTTCGAAAATGTACATTCACGTTCGAGACTTTTATTTCATTAACCAACCTCATAAATAGAGGAAGAGTGGGATAGAATCCCGAAGATTTGGCACTAGCTAAGTGCACCACCACTTATGCAATATAAGGGCAATGTCATGACCAAAGGCATTAGGGCAGTAATCCTCCTAATACCAAGTAATAAAGAAACGACTAACCCTCGCAAGGCATTAGCGTTCCTACGAATACTTGTGCTATCTATTATTTAAATAGCCACCAATTCACAACAATCACAACAATTTTACCTAGCAACCTATCATACTATATATAGATAAGGTTATAGCTAGTATACATACAATCTAGTAATAAGGTTCCTTTTCACATTTTTATACACACAAAGTTCCCAAACATCAACTTTAGAATTTTTATCCCAACTTAATTAAGACAACCGATTCATTGTCAATTAAGAGAAAAATAGAATAAAATACAAGAGGGAACCGCCACTTGCCTTGGATCGAAGAAAATGAACGGCATCTTGGAGATGATTGATTTCGAAAAGCAAATTAACTCCATGCTTTATTCCCGTTCCAAATGCCAATCCGAGACGTACTCAAATCACAATAAACGAATTATATTAGATAATTCATTTAAAAATAAAATTTGAGATAGACAAAGTCTCGGTTTTTAATTGAATTTATTTACTCATAAATAAATCAATTTTAAGTCTTTTGATTAAACGATTATCTATACGATTAAATTAATTAATTATATATTCTAAATAATCATGACCTAAATAAATTAACAAAAAAATTTATTTATAACCCTAAAATTTTCTAGGTCAAAATAGTATCTAAACGGATATCCAATATTTACCTATTCATAATATAAGATAAAATTATAACAATATTAATTAATTAAATTTTTTTTATATATATTCTAAATAATTTAAAAAATAATTAACATAATATTGATTAGAGGTGTCAAAAAGTGACCGGACTCGTTTTACCGACCTTACCGACCCGCTTTTGGACCCGACCTGACCGATATTTTTGATAACCCGAAGTTACCGAACCCGACCCGATTAACGAATAAATGTGGAGTATTAAAAAATATAACATAAATTATATATGATAAATGACATATAAATTAAGATAATATGCTTAATATTCTAAAAAAAAGAACATTGTTGTACTTATATATATTTTTATAATGTATAAATTTATAAATTAATATAATAAATATTAGAAATAAAAAATAAAATATGATTTTGGTCTACTAATATCAATTACATTAAAATAATTAATATTATTATTATTTTAATTCATTTCAACTTATTTTGACATATTTAAATTAGTTTTTAACTATTTAATAATATTTAAATAGTGAACAAAATATTTAAAAAATGACGCTCTTGACCTATTGGTTAACCCGAATCGCCCGCTGACCTGTAATGACTCGATCGGCTTGACCTGTTATCCGAAATGACCCGACCCATTCTCAACCCGAACCCGAAATAACCAAACCGAATCCGACTTGACCGACCCGAGTGACAGCTCTAATTTTGATTAATTAAATTAACCCAAATTAGGCCAAAAACAAATCAAAATCGAAAAAAGAACAAATCCGAAATCGGTTTATGATTGCCAAACCAGTCGAGCAGGGGACTTGCCGAAAAACACCAAAATCGGGGCGACTCCGATGGATTCCCAGGGGCGGTGACTTGGGGCTTTCGTAAAGGACCCTTGGGTGCAGCTAGTAGTGACTCCAATTGCTCGAACTCAACTCGCTAAGGGCTCGAATTTCTCTCTCAAACAGCTCAGAAATGCTTTTCTAGGGATCTTTGATTCAAACACGAACTCAACTCCCTAGGATACCTCCCTCCAATTAACTCTGATATGATCCAATTTCAATTCGTTCAAATCCACCCTAAATGACGACGCGGATAAGATTTGACAAAATTCTGGAATATTCGTCGCTTTTAATTCGAATTGATCTTCCCATTAGATGCGTCATAATCCAATGTTAAATGCCCATGAGTTAATTCGGACAAATCGAATCTGAGGTGTCCGCGAAATCGCCATTAAAGGATCTAAGAAGCTCACGCTGCAGCTGTACAGGTGAAGTCGGGAGGTTGAAGAACCAGTTTTGGGCTATTTACGAAAATGGCCCAAAATGTTTGGATTTTGACAAAACTAACCTCGTCAAATTTCATAAATTTTAAAAATTGCCCAAACTTAATATTTTAAATTTGTAATATTTATTTTAACCCAAAATTAAATTATATAACATTTAACTTAGCCTAAAATAATTTTAAGTAATTTTTCTTATCAATTTAACCATACTTAAATCCGTAACAAAACTTTGTTAAATTGATTTAAATATTCTAGGTTAAATTTTCGTAACTTTTATTTAAATTAGACTTAACATAATGTTTAAAATAATTTAAATAAATTAATAACTTATAATGTGTAACAACTTATAACACGAACTCTATTTTATTTCTATTTTAGGAATAATGAGATAATTACAAAAATTCTTTTATTTAGAAATAGAGTTGGAAAATTACACAAATACCCCTACTAAAACTGAGGATTATTACAACATGTTTGTTCTTGGGCAAGGGAACCAGTCTCCACACCTTGTTCCTCTCAAATTGGTGTAACTCTTCTTGCATAACGATGATCCAATCTGGTTCCTTTAATGCTTCCTTGGTCGTCTTTGGCTCTACAAACGAGATGAAAGCAATGAAAGCACAAAAGTTATGCAGTTGGGAACGTGTACCTCTTTGATCAAAAGGTGTGAGAAGAGCGTCAACTGGATGATTCTTTTGGATCTTGGAACTTTGTGATAAAGGAGATAGAGGTGGAAGAGGAACCACATTAGTAACAGTGGTTAAGGATGAAGGCAATGGAACATCAGAATCATCTGTAGTCTCTTCCTCAGTGATTGTTCCTACAACATCACTCACTTGGCCATCTTGCACAGGTTGTGCATCCGAGTTATCACCACCAGTAGTTCCGTCAAGAACAGTGGTAACATCATCATCTATTGCTTGAGTGGATGTAGTGGGAACGTCAGGTGCTGGTGTAGTAGTGGTATTAGCAGTTCCACTATTTGTGGTGAATCCTAGAGAACCAGTAGTGCTCCCACCAATATTGGGGGCACTATCCCTGTACGTGAATTACCACGGTGACTTTCATCATCACCATCATCATCTGAGTCTACACATTGCATTCGTGGAAGGTCATTATCAAGGAATGATGTGTTGGAATCATCACTCACTGCTTTTGAGTGTTCATCAAAGATAGCATGAATGCTCTCTTCGATCTTCTGGGTTCTCTTGTTGAAGACTCTTTAAGCCTTGCTTGCTTTAGCATACCTTAGAAAGATTCCTTCATCACTCCGTGGATCAAACTTCCCCAAGTTGTCTTTCCAATTGTTGTGAATGAAACACCTGTAACCAAAAGCACGCAAGTGAGAGATATTGGGCTTGTGGTCCCTGATTAGTTCATAAGCAGTTATATTGAGCAAGGCTCTAAGCATAGTGTGGTTAAGGATATAGCATGAAGTGTTGATTGCTTTAGCCCAGAAGATTCGAGAAAGGTTGCTAGCAATGAGCAATGTTCTAGCCATGTCCCCCAAAGTCATGTTCTTTCTTTTAACCACTCCACTTTGCTGTGGTGTCCTAGGAGCCGAAAAGTTATGAGAAATTCCATGTTCCCTGCAGAAATCAAGGAACATTGCATTCTCAAACTCCGTTCCATGGTCAGATCGAATGACGCTTAGCTTTTGTCCCAAATTTGTCTTCACATTCTTGATGAATGACTCAAATGTCTCGAATACCTGTTCCTTAGAAGAAAGAAAGATTATCCATGTAAATCTAGAGTAATCATCGACAATAACAAACACATACTTGTTCCGGCATCTTGGTGGTCAAGGTCTTGAATCCTTGTTGATGGGTGGTTGACACTCATCACTCTCCCCTTCTTGAAGGAGAATTGTCCTCAATTCGATCATCGGGGACCGGGGGCACATAAGGGCCGAAGTCCACCACAATGAATGCGGTGTGGGCCTCGGGAAGCATCGGCATAAAAACATCATCGATAAGCCGCTTGAGCACGTGGGAGGCGTCACGGCCGCACGGGTGAGGCTTGCAGCGGTGCCCATATGGAATCCGTGCCAACGGTGGAGGCATGTGTGCCGAGGGCCTGAAACAAGCAAACTCAACAAGGAATGGAAAAGTCAGCCAACGGAGCGGGGGAACCCTAAGGATGGCTCTAAGCAAGTCATCGGGGGGAGGGGGGGGGGGGCGAGGGCACCTAGAGTCAAAGATATAGCACGTCCCAAAATGCAGCCACCAAAATCTCCAAAAATGAGTCACTAAAGAGGGTGCCCAAACCACCACAATAGCATTAGGGATTCCATGGAAAGGTGCCTCAAAGCCAATTGGAAAGGGAGCTAACCCGGTTGTAGGTGTCGGTAGTAGACAAGAAATGTCATGAGCTCTCCTAGGGGTTGTCTCACCTAAAACATACATGGAATCCCTCCCCTTCTTACGCGTGTGCAATCCCATTAGAAAAACCATATCTAGGTCTTCCCAAGGGGTGGATGGATGGGAAAAGGGTGTGTAAGGGCCGGGGGGATGTAACCGAGGCAAAGGGGGAGCAAGTGTCGGTGCCAAGGTATAATACTCAAAGGTGGAGAAGGGTGTTGCGATTCCAAACTCTATATGGCACATGATGGCATCCTTAAGTAACAATTGCCAAAACGGGGCTCGAAGGACACTAGGATCACGCTCTCGGATAGGGGAAATATCAGCCAAAAAATGTCTCGCAAGGGTACCCAAAGTGGTGCATGCCGGGGGTCGAGGACTAAGTAGTGTCATGGGTGCATGCAAAGACAAATGAATGGAAAGCATGAAAGTGTAAGCATGACTAGGAGAGGAAAGCTCATACCTCGGAGACAAGATGTTGACAATCGTGTCTCGGTCCGTCGGGTACCACTCATCATTGGGGGAAGGGTCCACAAGGGCCATTCCACGGGCATGCATCCCCGGTGGTAGTGATGGCAGAAGCAAGGCGCACGCCTCCTTCGGTGGGCCAGCCAAAGGGCACCGACCTCCATGGGGGTGGGCTTGTGGAGGTCCACCAAATGGTGACAAGGAACCGCTCATGGTGATGGGCGGCGGCCAGCCAAGTCGCGGTTCCTCCAAGGGCGCGGCCATCATAGCGGGCGAGGGCACCGAGGCCCGGGCTTGTGCGGGCACCAACGCCGACGGGGGCACATGCACCGTGGCTTGTGGAAGCGAACGCACCAGAGGCGGTGGAGATGCCGGCTTCGGCGCCGACGATGGCACAGCTCGCGGTGTCGGCTGGAACGCGTGCACGTGGGCTAATATGGTGACCTCCATGGGACTCCCGGCCTCAGCAATGATCTCGTCACGGTGGCCCACGGGGAGGGTGAAAGCCAAATGGGGCTGAGTAAGGCGTGTGGCAGCGGCGGGCGCGGCCGTGGCTGCGACTGGAGTGAGGAGCGGCTGCGGCGCGATTGGCCCTGGGAGGGGCCAATAAGGGGCCGACGACAATGGTGTCCAAGCTAAGCTCGAGGGCAGCCATGCGGGCGTCGACGGCGGCGGCAGTGACGGTGGCGGCGGCAGCCTCCCTATCGCGGCGGAGCGCAGCCAATTCGACGTGGGCCGCGTGCAAGGCCTCGGCGGCTGCCTCCTTGGCTTAGTTTTCCTCAGCGAGCCTAGCCGCAAAAGATGTAGGGGAGAGCGTGGGCGATGAGCTCCGAGGGCTCCTAATGCCGGTATCCAAGGGATCCTCCATGTGTGGGCTCACCTACAAGAGGCCACAAAGCAAACAAAGTAAACAATTCCCAAGGAACAAGTAAAGGAGCTAAAGTGAGAAGCTTAGGAAATGAAATTAAAGACACAAGCACACACAAGTCAAAGGCTCAAGCAATGGGATACAAGGGAGAGCATTGCATGTAACTTGAGAAATGGGAGGGAACCAAGGCACCTTCAAACCAAGCCAATGTGTATGCCTTAGGCTACGTAGATAAAAGGAATAAAGTGTAACTTAGGATGGCAAGCCCAACGGGAGGGCAATTCGGCCACCCTATGGACCCAACAAGAGGATGAAGTAGCTATGGCAAGGGAGAGAAGAAAATGGAGGGGAGGGCTTAGTGGCCCAAGTTGCCAAGTGAGGGTAGGAGAGCCCACCAAGGATTGTGGACCCAAACCGAAAGAAAAAAAAAGAAAAGAAGCTTGACCTTTGCTTTTTTTTTTTGTATGCGGTTTTTTTTTCTTTTTTCTTTTGGGTCTCTTGCCTTTTGTTTGACCTCTTGAAATATGTTTGGATTTTTTTCTTATGCAAAGGGAAGCAAGGCCGAAATAGACTTGGTGTTTTGAAGTCAAGGAGTGGAGCCACAACACTTTTTGTAAGGAATGGCAACAAGGGTATGCAGAATTTTTTTTGTTTGTACGTGCCAAATCACCATGTAGTGGTGGGACAGGGCCTAGGAAGGAAGAGAGAGGAAGTTCCTTTGCCACAACAAATTCGGCCCCCCTAAAATGGAATCCACTAAGGAATTGTCCTTATATTCCTCCCACTAACCCATCATCCCAAGGTACTATTTGGCTTTTTACCCAAAATAGCCAAAGCGAGACAAAAAGTACAAGGAGAAGGTGGAGGTGGCCTCCCAAAGGACAAGGTACATGCAATGGGACAAAAAGGACAAGTAGGAGGTGGAGGCAAGCAACACACACGGCTAGCTGGGGGCGTAGGTGTGGGGCGGCAGTAGGAGAGGTGGTGGGCGGAGCTACGGCGGAAGGGGGGTATTCCGGTCGCCGGAGATGGTAGTGGGTGGCGGAAGTGGATTTTTTTGGGCTATTTTGGTGCATTTTTGGTGGGGGAACAAGGGACAACAATGATGAGCACTAAAATAGCATGGAAACATGAAGAAAAGACATGGAAAAGGCAGAAAAACTGAGCATGCAACTTTAACACAAAGCAAGAAGAAACAAGAAAAAAAATTCTAGCTAGCAAGGAAGACAAAGAGCAAAACAAAAGGAACCATGGAAGCAACAAAGGAGAACATGCTAGCTATGGAAAAGAACCATAAAAAAATGAATTTTGAAAGGGAGAAGAGGACTTAGCTTGGGCTTTTGGCTCTTGATACCAATTGATGAGAAACAATCCTCCAAAGGTGAGGCTTTATTCCTCTAGAAGCTAGATCTAGACCAAGGGAGCCTCCTTCTCCTTCCTAGATGTGGGAACCTTGTAAATGATGCTTGAATGAGGTGTTGGACCGCCGGAAACCAAGGGGGAAGTCGCCGGAATGAGGTTGGACTGGCCGGAGCTTGAAAGGGGCGGCGGCGCCGGCGTGAGACCAAGGGAACCTCCCTTGGAGGTTCCTTGACCGAGATGTAATTTGAACCGATTTTATGCTTGTGGATTTGAGTGAGAGATTGTGAGAGATTGAGAGAAGGAAGAGATTTGGAAGATGTTTGAGTTGATAGAATTAATTGAATGCCTTAGGGTAGGTTTACTCTACCCAAGGTAATGTTCCAATTCTATATCTTCAACTAAATGAACAAGGAAGCCAAGGAGTGGCTTATATAGTTCTAGGGTTTTGGTGGACTAGGAGCTCATATGCAAATGGGTCCACACGCCCACAAATAAAAGGAAACTCTAATGGGCCTTAGTGAGTTCCCTGCATGACTTCTCATCCTCATGGGACCACAGAGATCATATGGATCAGTTCCAGAGGGCGAGAAGTAGTAACATCAGGTTTGCTCTTGAAAGAGGAACGTGTTTGTTTCCCTCTAGCACATGCATCACAAACTCCATGGGTCTCAGGTTTGATATTTGGAAGACCATGAACAAGTTCCTTCTTGTGGAGTTTGTGGATGAGTTGAAGATTAGTGTGTCCAAGCCTTCTGTGCCACCGTTCCGTCTCATCAGCTAGAGACGCAAAGCACGGTTCCCTTGTAGGCTTGAAGGTTGTGTCAACAGTGTACACATCATTGAATCGGACACCCTTCAACACAATTTCCTTGGTTTTTCTATTCCTTACATAGCAATCTTGAGACATGAAGACAGTCTCATTGTATACTTGATCGCACAACTGAGCTACACTTAACAGATTAAAACCAAGTTGATGAACCAAACTAACCTCTTTTATCTTGATGTTTGAGTTTAAGGCAGCTTCTCCCATTCCTACAATCTCTCTGCATCTTTTGTCTCCAAGGGAAACACTTCCCTTAGAGTGTCGTTGAAGTGAGGTGAGGTAATCTCTATTTTCCTTCAGATGGCATGAGCATGCGCTATCAATAAACCACATGTTGTCCCCCCTCACATCATCATGCATTTAGAAAGTTAGTGTTTAGCGACCCAGACAAGCTTGACTTTACCTGGTCGCTTAGAGACAAAGTGATATTCTCTAGGCTTAGCATGAAACATGTCAGGAGATGCATCATAATCATTCAAATCAACATTGTTACTCCTACTGTTCCTGCGCTGAGTGTGCTCTTCAATGAACTTCTTTTTCTTAGCACAGTTTCTCACAACATGACCGTTGTTCCCACAATGCCAACTTATCTTGTAGTAATCCCCCAAGGTGTAGTTACGGTTGGGAACAAGGATCCTACGCTGTTTGGCTCTAACTAGGTCAGGTACTAAGTAGGTTTCCCTGGGATTTTTTGAGATACATCTTATGGACAGGTTGGCCTATGTACCAAGATTGGTTTGCATTCAACCCATTCTCCAAAGTTTTCACACACTCCTCTAGGTAAAAGTTCCTATCTTTGGTGCTCTAGAGATCCTTATCCTTCAACTCTCTAAGCTCAGGTATGGTTAACTCATGTTCCTCACTCTCTTTCTTTTCACCCTTGTACCCAACAATGTATTTGGACTCAACAAAGGTAATCTCTTCCTTCTTATGCTTCTGATCAACTAGAATAGAGTGGATTTTGTTAATCTGAGCTTTCATCTGAGACAGTTCCCTTTCTGTCTGAGTGGATTCATGAGACAAGACAGTATTAGTATTGTTTCACACTAGGTCCAAGCATAGAGAAACATTTTCATGTCTAAGGTTTTCAAGTTCACTGCGAGTAGCATCAAGTTTATCACAGGGAACAACAGAGGAACTAGCAATTCTAGATATAGATTCATTCAATTCAGTGCATTTATCTTCAACAACATTCAAATCATTTTGAGTTGTAAGATTCTCATTATACATGCTTTTGATAAGAGAAATCAAGGACTTTTTATCATAATTGACAAGAGATTCAAAGAAAGTTTCAGGATCTACCTCTTGCTCTTCGCTTGATGACTTTAGAGTCATTGCACACATTTTGTTGTTACCCCATCCCTCTGGCTCATCATCATCAGAGTTGGCACAATCATCACCCCATACAGCAACGAAATCTTTCTTCTAGTCGTTCCCAGTATTGTCACCATAGGTGTTGTCTGAGTTGTTCCCCTTAGGACACTTGTTAGCATAGTAACCCTTGTCCTTACAGTTGTAGCATGTACCATCCTTGATATCACGTTTCTCACCGTCTTTTATTTTGGTGATTTCATCATCAATATTTTCATCACCAAATTCAATGATTTTCCAGCATTCTTCATCGACGTCCTTTGACCAGGATGCGAATTGATCTTTCCATTACTGGTATTGCCCTTGGGCGAGAGACGGTGGTTTGTCGTCTTCAATCCTAACTTCGTGACTTGAAGACATTGTTACATGTAAATCTGAAAAGTAACACACAATCTAGAGCGAACATGCTCTGATACCAATTGTTGAATCGTTGTGTGTTAGACGAGGAACAGTGATATTGTTCCCTGGGCAACGGAAATAATATAGATTCAAAAAGTAACAGTAAGACAGTTCCTTTATAGAGAAAACTCAATCAACCAATTAGTTGAAAAGAGAAAAACATTTACCTCTAGGTGTTAGCCTAGCAGGATTTCAAATCGTATACTTGTATTATTAATAAGTTGTACAATCTCACAAGTCTTCTCTCCACCTATTCTCACACTGATCCTAGTCTTCTAGACCTTGAGTGTAATCAACTCACAAATAAACAAGAACACAAGAAAACCCTAAGCAAGAACTAAACCCGTACCTTGCCTTTGAATCTCCTGATCTCAACTTGCAATAAGCTCTTCATAGACTTCGGTGTGATATCAGAGATATCTTTCCCCAAGGTATGCTCATCTATTTATAGTGTTAGCAAAGATCTCTTACCAAATTATATAAGGTAATAATGAAGAATATATTCTAAACTAAATGTTTCAACTTGCAAACTCATAGTTTCCATACATAAAGTTTCCTAAGACACGCTAATTATCACTTCTTCCTTCAAGTAGATCTTCAAATCTTGTTTCCATAAATAGCAGTCTTCACATGGTAACAGCTAAGCAATCCCTGCTTTCCAGCATCGTTCCTTATCCGGTGTTTCCTTGTATAATTGTTTCCTTGTATAAACTCTTCACGCGCTTCACATCTTCAATTTGTTTCAGCGTAAATGTTCCTTGTTTACACAACGTTCATTTTCACTCCTCTATTTTCTCTTCTTCACATGATTTCCATTGTTCCCTAATTCTTTCATGAAACCTGAAACTCATAGGAACAATATCAACCATAAAACCTAATGGTGTTTATCATCATTAAAATCAGAGGGAACGTCAAGGTGGACTATCCGGGCTTAAAAAATTATATCTGATATATAAATATTTATATTTTATTTATACTTACAAATTAATTCGGACTTCTAGGTGGACTATCCGGGCTAAATATTTATTATCAATGTCCGCGTCCCACCCGCATAAACGACGGATCGGATTGAATGGTGTAAATATATTGGCCATATCCTTCGGCATATACGGACAGGCTGGGCGGGTGAGTGGACCGACCCATGTTTGCTCAAGTCTACTTATTAGTACGTGGATACATAGCAAGAAAAAAAAATCAAGAAAAGAAAAATTATGAATAGAGCATCCGGAGTTTTAGTAAAATTCAAAGGCAGAACATTAACATATATTATAGATATGTGTATTTCACGATGACGAATTTTTGTGCATTGATACTAGCCTTATACGGAGAATTGATCAAAAATTACACAAATTAAACAAAATTCAATCATTACAGACTACTTTCACTGCGTAATCTTAACAAATTTATATAAAAATTAATTTGTAAAATTTACAAATCCATACACCCTAAATTTTGAAAGTTTTAACACAAATAATGATAAATATAGTGAAAATATTACATATCTTATTGAAAAATTGTGTTAAAATTTGGATAAATTTTAGTATTTTTGAGAATTATGCATAATAAATCCTATGTAAATAATATTTTTAAAATTGGAAAACTATAAAAAATAGTTTGAAATTTTTTTAAAAAAAAAACTTTGGCTGAGGAAAAAAAAATCCGGTATAATATATGTTTTTTTCTTCCAAAATTCCAATGGGGGCTACAGCCCCCACTGGGCCCCACCTGCGTATGCCCATATATATGAAGAGACAATAAAACTAGAGGTGATCAAATGAGTTTGAACTTTGAAGTACAAAATTAACAAGTCAGGATAAGATAAATTACTCATATAAGATGGATTCACAAATAATTTTTTAAAATTAATAAAAAAACATAATATCCCGTTTCATAATTTTACCACTATCCTTTTCATTTAGCCACAAAATCAGCTTCATCTACTGATCAATTTCACCTCAAATCAACAATACAATATTATAGTTTAAAACTATGACAACCAATCAAAGAAAGTGCATATTACATAAGGAAGTATGATACTATAATAACCGGAGGAAAAAATTAAAAGGTTAATTTTAATTATTATTATTAATATTTCAACCTTATTAAACTAACAAGAGGGAAACAGCCCCTTAAGCCAAGAGGTCTATCAATAGGCTTCCAAAGGGAAGAGGTATTTATGATCCTAAAACCCTAGCCTTCTAAGGAATTCTCATTCAATTATCTATAAAAAAACCCTATCCTCCATCTCTACGAAAGGAGATATGACTTGAGCGTCGGAGGGTCTTTCCGGGGAGAAAGCCCCGCCCTTTGACCGTCTTTCTATGTTCAAAGGATACCCGAAACGAGATCGGAGGAAATCTAGGATCGCCAGAGTTGCGGATTCTCTTCGTCGTCAATAACAATTTATTGTGGTACAGTTTATGCTACCACAATTAGCGTCGTCCATGGGGAACGAAGATAATGATGAAATTCCAACATCCAGATTAGACAGGAGGGATTATGCCAATGTTACTCGCTGTCACCGACGACCCTCCACAACTTCAAGGCGGTGGCTAGTATGGTGGTGGTGCAGTCGGCCTTTGCAACCGTCAATGTCTTCTACAAGGTGGAGGTCATCGACGGGATGGACCTTTGGACACTGGCGGCTTATCGCCCACTATTTGCGGTTACCTACATTCTTCCCCTCGCCTTCTATCTTGAAAGAGATTTGGCGTCAAACAACAAGAGAAAATTGCTTCCTTGAAAACTATGCCTTCAGTAAAGAGAAGGTAGTTTCAACAATCAAATATGAACTGGATCGAGAAGACACACATGATCTTTAAACAAAAAACCATTGATGGAGCTTCAATGATTAATGTTTTTAATTTGGGACAAATCCCAAATTAAGTGATTGAAGACCCACATTGCGGGATATTCCTTTTTTGGGGAAAAGGAGAGGCGGAACTCTCCGAAATATATAGAAAGAAACATGTACTTAGCAACAAGGTGGGGTGTAGTCTGACCCCTCACATCGTCAAAAATCAAAAGCAGAGAGCCTACAGGTGGATCGACAAGTACATGGAAACCTAATGGAAAAGAAAAGGCTAACAAAGCAAGGTAGTCTGCTACCACATTTGCTTCACGATAGATATGACGGAATTAGCAGATCTAGTCCCTACGAATAAAGTCTTGTCCTCGAGAGACAAGGCTTGATAGGGGGTGAATTTGATTTATAGGTTTGCCAAGTAACATATCCGCCAATTGTGAATATGTTTCTAGGCAAACCCTCTTGTATCCCCTTTCCGAAGCAAACTTCAATCCATGTATGATACCCCAAAGTTCCTCCATGGGAATTGAGCAACAACCCACATTTGAACAAAACCGCCAAGCCACTCGCCATCTTGATTCTAGAGAACGCCCGCAGCCATGGCATGGCCTCTCGGACCAACCCATCTGTGTTAATTTTGATGAATCCACTCAAGGGTTTAGACCAACCAATTAGATTCTGCACCTTAGGCTCACAACCACCCACATAAATGCCTTTCTCCCACGCCACATTATATTCATGGATTCTCAATTTGATGAACCTAGACCTGTCTCCCACGCCCATTACTGGGATATACTAAGCACAAGAGAAACATAAAATGTCATCCTTGCCACTGTTAGAAGAAAAGATGGAATTCTTCATGTGGAAGATGGCATTCTTTTTTTTTGGGGCATGTGTTTACTGATGGCCCCAAGTGAAGAAATAAAGAGAAATTTTAGTGCGTCGAAGAGTCCAATTGCACCCGAACTAATTTTAACCCGATTGGTAAATTTTGACATCTAATAATACTATTTTGTCCAAGTTAGACTCAATTATATTTTTGTGCAAAAAAATAAGTATTTACAATAATTTTATTAGATTATATAATGATTATTACGTGTTTATGTTATGACGAACAAACTCGAGAGAGCAAACCATGAGTTAAAGTGGGACATCGAGAGCGTGTCAGCAAAGATTGTCAACCAATTGAAAGTGGGATCCAAACGTTGAATATCAATGGATGAAAGTCGCAGCGTTGAAGTTGAGGTCCGGAGCATAAGATGATTGACAACGACAATGGTCAACAAAAAAGAACTCGTTAGCTAAGTTTTTAGCTCTTTCTCTTAAATTTATGATAAAGCATCATATTATTTATTGTTTGAAATAACAAACCTAGGGGCCACGAGGGCACGAGCTTCCACCTTTCTTTATTCCATTAGCCTTCGGACCGCGTGGCGCGAGGTTCCATCAGTCATCATTATATTAGCCTTTGGGCCGCAGGGGCACGAGATGCCATCTTATTCTATTAGCTTTCGGGCCGCAGGGGCACGAGCTACCATCAATTTTATTTCTATTAGCCTACGGCCCATAAGGGCACGAGCTGCCATCTTCATTCTATTAGCCTTTAGGCCCCAGGGGCACGAGCTGCCATCAGTCTTATTTCTATTAGCCTATGGGCATTGTGCAAGAACGCACCCAGAATATCATACGGGCATTATACAAGAGCGCACCCCATAATAGCCTACGAGCATTGTGCAAGAACGCACCCCAGAATAGCATACGAGCATTGTGCAAGATGCCAAGAACACACCCAGAATAGCCTACGAGCATTGTGCAAGAACGTAACCAGAATAGCCAACGAGCATTGTGCAAGAACGCACCCCAGCATAGCCTATGGGCATTGTGCAAGAATGCACCTTCTGTATGGAGCGAATTGGAAATAAGTCTTCCAAGTGAAGAGGTCCCAAAAGTGACTTACAGATCAGTTAGAACGAGCCAAGAAAGCATGGAGCATTCAAGTCAATATGTAAAGTATTGATAGGTAACATCTAAGCCCAATCTGAATGAAATATTACAACAATTAGCTTCCTCAACCACGATTGGTCCTTAAGGAATATATGATGGGCATTTGTGGAGGTAAAATATAAAAGGTTAATTTTAATTGATATTATTAATATTTCAACCTTATTAAACTAGCAAGAGGGAGAAAGCCCATTAAGCCAAGAGGCCCATCAAGAGGCTTCCAAAGGGAGAGATATTTAAGATTCTAAAACCCTAGCCTTCATAAGGAATTCTCATTCAATTATCTATAAAAAAACCCTAGCCTTCATCTCTACGAAATGAGATCTAACTTGAGCATCGGAGGGTCTTTCGGTTGAGAAAGCCCCCACCCATTTGACTGTCTTTATATGTTCGTATGATACTTGAAACGAGATCGGAGGGAGTCTAGTATCACCAAAGTTGTGAATTCTCGTCATCATCAACAACAACAATTTATTGTGGTACAAATTTATGCTACCACAATAACATTTGTCAATAAAGCAATTTGATGAATCTTAACCAAAAGTAGAATGGTTTACTAAAATGGCTTAATAATAGATATATCATGAATATACGTACTAGAGTAGCATCCTGAAAATATTATATTTGAAAATTGATCCAATACATATATTTGAAAAAACTTTCATTTAGGGTTCGTTTGGATCGCCACTAGAATGCATTTTAATGCATTAAATTACATTAAATAGTAGTATTTAATGCAATTTAATGCATTAAAATGCATTCTAGGCGGCTATCTAAACGAACCCTTAGAAAAATTAGAGAGATGATTACTTTGTTTTACATGGTTTCATGTCTTTTTTGAACTCAAGGATATAGAGAGATACAAGTCTATAAAGATAATTACTTTTTCTTGGGTGTATTCAAATAAAGATTTTGATTTTGGTGAAACAGCTTCTTAGAGTAAAACGAGAGTACACATAAGAGCCATTGGATTACAAATGAAGCAACAACCCTGATTGAAATTAAATGGGTGCATGTTTGTACGGTGGAATTGAACACATATGATTCCCATTAATTTAGGGATTTTTTTACCCAAATCACAAGAGATCGTTCACCTTCCTTTTTTTTCTTTTACACTCTCCCTCCCAGTTACTCTCTCTTTCTCTGTATCTCATTCCAGTCAAAATCGTCTTCAACCTCCAACATCGTCTCCCCGCCGATTTACTCTCTCCGATGCCGTCTCCCCTCGTTTCTCCTTGTCGATCGCGCCTCCTCGTGTTATCATCAGCGTCTTCTCTCTCTCGTGTTCCTCTTTGCCGCAGGAAACCGCCGTTGTCGACTTTGCCGGATCTTCGTTGGATGGATGATTGCTATAGCAAACTCCATGCTGCAGCTCATCAGCAATGATCCTGATTTCGCTTTTGCGTGGGTTGATGCCAACGTCACCAGCTACTATTACGATGGCGGTGTAAACATCAAGTTCATTATATGCTTAATTCTGCCATTTTTGGGTTTACATGAGATCTGATACGGTTTTTTTTTTCATTTGCTTTCTTGATTCTTGACCACAACCTATTTGATGAAAGTTGCATGTGACAGTATTTAATCTCCCCTTGTTCAATGGATATTTTCTTTCCTTTTGCAGGTATGTAGTGGTGGGTAATGAGCCACTACTAAAGGCCTACAATGGAACATACCTCAAGTACATTCTCCCAGCTCTTCATAACGTCCAAAAAGCTCTTAATCACGCTGGCCATGGAGACAAGATCAAAGCCACAATTCCATTCAATGCAGACATTTACTACTCACCTTCCTCAAACCCGTTTCCTTCAGCAGGCGATTTCAGGCCAGATTCTCGAGACCTTACTCTCCAAGTAATCCAATTCCTACAAGAGAACAATGCTCCTTTCACTGTCAACATCTATCCTTTCCTCAGCCTATATAAGAATGAATACTTCCTGTTTGATTTCGCCTTCTTTGACGGGTCCAACAAGCCGGTTAAGGATGGAGTTGCCGTGTACACCAATGTGTTTGATGCAAACTTTGACACCCTTTTGTGGGCAATGATCAAATTTGGGTACCCTGATATGGAGATCATAGTTGGAGAAAGGCATGAGACTCCACATCGGCGGCCTCATCGCATCAGAACGAGTCGCTGATCCACCGAGAGAACCGAAGATGAAGACCATGAGATCCGCAGCAAGTCACTTACCTTAGTTTCAACAAAAGAAGAGAGAAACATGAGATACACTTACAGTGGAAAGAGGAGCGAGAAAGATTAAGAATCGAAGATGAGTGTATCAGAACGAGTCCTTGATCCACCGAGAGAATCGAAGATGAAGAACAACGAGAAATTTGAAGAACATGAGATCCACATCGGCGGCCAAATCGCGTGGTCCGATTTGGCCTTCGTCTTCTCCTCCCCTTCAATTTCCTCAAAATTCTCGCCGCTGATCCACCGAGAGAACGAGTCGCTGCTCAGACTCATCTCGTGCTACCACGAGTTCAACCGGACGAGTCACAACTCCCGCGGAGTCACCAGGCTGGCCCGGTACCTTAGGATCAGAAGCGACGAGAAGAAGGGGTTGAAAGAGGCCATATTTCGCGTTATCATATTCATGTTAACATTATTGTTATTCACAATGTTACAGTTTGTGTGTTTTGATATTTATGTTTCGAATATTGTACATTTGATATTCAGTTTCTCTGTGGTGTTATTCATTATAATACTGTTGATATTCATGTGGATTCAAATTGTGCTTGTTGATGGTGTGGTATGAGCTGTTGATCATTGATATTCACGTTTTATATTTGATATTCAAACTGCTTGATTTAGGGGTTTAGGATTTAATGCGATATTCATACAATTGCTTTTGATATTCATGTTTGATGCACGTTTTATGCTCCGAGTAGCTTATATTCAAATTTTATGATGTGATATTCGCTATAATGGTTTTGATATTCATGTTGTTCGTTTTGGTGTTTTACTAGTGTTGTTTGTACTGTTTGCAATTGATATTCAAATTGTTTGATGTGCTATTCATACAAATTCCTTTGATATTCATGTGGGATGTACATTTCATGCTCTGAGTAGATTATATTCAAATTTTATGGTGTGATATTCACTATAATGGTGTTGATATTCATGTTGTTCGTTTTGGTATTTTACTAGTGTTGTTTGTACTGTTTGCAATTGATATTTAAATTGTTTGATGTGATATTCATACAAATTCCTTTGATATTCATGTGGGGTGTACATTTCATGCTCTGAGTAGTTGATATTCAAATTTTATGATGTGATATTCACTATGATGTCGTTGATATTCATGTTGGAATAGTTTTGGTGTTTTATTGGTGTTGTTTGTACTAGTTGCAAGTGATATTCAAATTGTTTGATATGATATTCACAGAAATGCTTTTGATATTCATGTTCGATTAGTTTTGTAGTTTATGGTATGGGTTTAGTGTGCATGGATTTAAGGTTCATGGTGTAGAGGTTTATGCTCTACGGTTTATTGTTTTAGGGTTTATTATTTTAAGATTAAGGGTATAGGGTTTATTGGTTTATTATTTAGGGTTTATGATTTATCGGTTTAGGGTATATTGCTTTAGGGTTTAAAGTTTATTTGTTTAGGGTTGGTTTTGGGTTTAGGGGTTTAGGGTATAAGGTTTAGGGGTTTAGGGTATAAGGTTTATCGATTTAGGGTTTATTGGTTTAGAGTTTATTGGTTTAGGGTTTAGGGTTTATGGTTTATTGGTTTAGGGTTTATTGGTTTAGGGTATATAGGGTTTATTGGGTTGGGATTTCGAGGTTTATGGTTTAAGGGTTAGGGTTTAGGGCTTAAGGTTTAAGTTTAGGGTTTATGGTATTGGGTTTATGTGATATTCATGATAACAATGTTAATATTCATGTTGGATGAGATTTCGTTATTTGATAGTGTTGTATGATTTGTTGATCATTGATATCCATTTTGTATTATGTGACATTCTTGTTGTTGATGCAGAAATTCATGTTATGATATTCATAACAGTATAGAATGATATTCTTGTTTCTAGATACAATAATTTAGCTACAAGCTACAACGTACTCTCATTGCACACGAACTGAATGAATGACATGTAAAAAGATTAGAAGTTTAGCACAAATCCCTTCATATCCTTACAAAAATTATGAATTATGTAATGCATAGCATGCATAACTAGTTGAAGAACATGAATATATATAAGTGGTATTCGAATATCAAAAAATCCGTTTATATCTACACCAAGATAAATGTTGTTAATGCTAAACACATGAAAATCGACAAATCATACAACACCATCAAAAAACGAAATGTAGTATGATTTGTTGATAATTGATATCCATTTTGTATTATGTCACATTCATGTTGTTGATGCAGACATTCATGTTATGATATTCATGGTAAAATGTAGTGATATTCATACCAGTATAGAATGATATTCATCTGTCTAGATACAATAAATTAGTTACAAGCTACAACTTACTCCCATTGCACATGGACTGAACGAATATGACTTGTAAAAAGATTAGAAGTAGAACACAAATCCCTTCATATCCTTACAAAAATTATAAATTATGTAATGCATAGCATGAATAACTGGTCGAAGAACATGAATATCTATAAGTGGAATTCGAATATAAAAAAAATCACTTATATCCAAACCAAGCTAAATGTTGTTAATGCTAAACACATGAAAATCAACTTGCAAAACATGAATATCTAGGAACTGAATACGAATAACGAAATTACAATTCTTCTTTGCAAAACTTTGATTTTGTATCATCCTCATCAAAAACACACATTGTGCCAAAAACGCACTTTGTGCCAAACTTTGATTTTGTATCATCTTCTTGCGATATTTCATTCTCTGATACATCAATGTCATCCTCTGAGCTATCTGACATCATATTTTTGCTTGAAACACTATTTGTACACGACCCTGACACGTGCAATAAATTTTGAATATCAATACATAATATATGAATATCATTATCAAATTCAATACATGAATATCATTCACAACATATTGAATATCATTAAAAAGCACAAATATTCAAATTGGTATCATCGATATACATGACAAAATACACATACAACAACGCCTATCTAAGTACTATAATGAATATCTAGTAAAAGGATATGAATATCATTAGACAACTGCACTGCATCAACACTGGAAGAAGTAATTGGGATATGAATATCTACACACAAATACATGAATATCATCTACAACATCTTGAAAATCAGTGAACAAGCACAAACTTCGTTATAAAACACCATACCCAGGCATATCGCATTATTCATAATTTCATGAATGATATTCGCATACGATAATATCAATACTAAGTTGTTGTATATGACTTGATATTCAAATTTGCATGATCGATATTCATTATAAAATCCAATTGCAGCAATAAATATCGTTGTACTGTATGTGAATATCAAACAGAACATTCGTAATATCATTACACAAGCATATTGCATCATTCGACGATACTCGTGAAAAGATGAAATTTAAGGATGAATATCTACACAGACAACACAAATATCCAACAAATGAGTATGAATATCAGAACAAGACGATTCATCGAGATCGAACGAACTCACCTTGTTCCATGTAGACGAAAACAATTACTTTAAAAACGGAGGTTGTAACTGATTCAATTTCTATTTCGATTGGGTAAGCTATATTCATCATGTATAAAAAAATCTTGAAAGAACGTGAATCAATTCAAAAATATTGAGATCAAAAAGATTTTGATACTAACACATGAACAACCGTACAATTTCTATGAATATCGCACAATTGGCAACATGAATATACCGTACACAGTAAATGAATATCATTACAGACTTTATGAAAATCGATAAATTTATTCATGAATATCAATAAACAGTACATGAATATATTTTCACCATAATGAGTTTAACATCAAACAAGATGTTCAAAATCCGTTAATCGATATTCATCATATACAAAACAAAAGAATATGATCATGATTCAATTTCAAAAAACTGATTTTAACACACGAATATCAGTACTTATGTATGAATAACGCGTAATTGCGTTCATGAATATGATTTGGTTTCTATTCATGTACTGTTTATTTATATTAATGAATAAATTTAACGATATTCATGAATAAATAAACAATATTCTTGCACAAGTATCTTCCAAATTGCGAAAATCATAATTTGAACTGTATATTTACAAACAGACAATGAATATCAGTGATTAGGTCTCGAATATCCGCATGTTATGATCGAAAACCATAAATTGCGAAAACCATAATAATAAATCAGAATTTAAACCCTATGTTATGATAAAAAATCAATTAGAATAGACATAAGATCAACATATCATGAAATAGAATAAGGGTTTTGTTGGAAAATCAATTTAAAAACCTCGAAATCCATACCTCTATTCATATTGATTTGAGTTGATTAAGCCCTAACGTAGCCGATTTATGGTTATTTGTTTAAAACGTGAACTGGGATATTCGAAGGCTTCAAGTAATTCTTTGTCTTGATGTAGACGAACAGGTAGATGAAGATCGTCAATGGAGAGAGCTTCCACCGGGGAGTTGATTTTCCTATCGTAGAGAAGAAGCTGGGAGCAGTTTTGATAAGAATATTGTGTTTTCTCTCTCATTAAACAACCTCCCTAATTGTATTTTCTTAATTAAATAAATTCATTAATTGCCTTATTAGAGTACATTTGGTGGTTACTCCCATACCATATCAATTGTAAGGCCCAATCATCCATCCAACGCCCTAGATTCATACATCCGTTTTACCACAACTCCCGTTTTACCGGAGCGTTCCTCTTTAGATAAAACCGACGAAAATGGAGAAACGTGAGATTATTATGAAATGAGTGTTTATATATGCTATTACGAAAACTATATATAATATAACAAATAATTATTATTTATATAATTAATATTAGTACATCAAATTATAATTTTAGTTTTAATTTATAATATGTTAACTTATAAAACGCTGAATTTCAAAAATGTTACAAATATATAGAGGTTTCTTAATTTAGGATACTTAAAAATATTAAAGTAATTATGTCTCATTTATCATATATATTTTAAATAATATTTTTTAATCCTTCACATTTACTTGTTAATCGGATTGATTTCAGGTACACATTCTCGAGTCTGATTCGGTTTGAATCTAAGTACAAATCGATAAAACGGATCCGTTCATAATTTAACAACTCTACCCAAAACCTCTCAGATAAATCTAACTAATATATGTCCATATCATTTACCATATCATGTACCACTGATATAATGAAAAAGATATATTTTAAAAAACCAAATTAAAAAGTGTATCTATATAAAGTAGATAATTTTTTGTAAAACAATAGACGGTGAAACAAAGTTGAATATTAACTTTAATAATTATGGGATAAAATAAAGAATTTATTCAAAATAAAAGCGTAAATAGCATCAAGGAGTGGTTAATGAAAATATTGTTGTAAAATAATAAAGATTTAACAAAAAGTAAGAGGACACGGGTAGGTTCAAAAGCGTACCAGATGAGTCATCTATTGTTGATACATTTCTTCAACTTTAATATATAGGAAGATAACTTGATAGGATCTGCCTTCTCTTCGTCCATGGTGCAAGGGAAACGCTCCAACCGAGGCCCAAGTGAAGGAAGGGACACGACCTGGTTTCTACGGGGAACCGAATGCCAGAAAATATGTCCTGTCTTCAACCAGCTCGTTCTCTCTGGTCCGGACTCCGAATTGGATGATTCCAAAGCCCTGAGTTAGATCCGAAGGTCTATATGATTTCCTAAAAATTAGAGTACGAACGGATCGGGGATTCAGAATTTGTGTGGATTTTACTGAGGGGTCGCAGACAGTTCAGCGAAGGGGTGTTGATGATGTGGGTTCTGCGAAGGAGGAGTAGAGGAGGGTGGAGGTGAGTGTTTTGATGAGCAAATGGTGAAGTGGAGTTGTTGGATAGGTGAACTTCAAAGGAGGGTGTAACGCACCCCCAAGGAAGAACAAGTTTGATCTTCTACGGTGGGATATAACTCATCCAAAGGAGGAGATCAAGAGTAACTCGATATGACACACGAACTAAGGATTTTTCTTGGATAAAACTGAGCTTAAGCTGCTGGGTTTCGACTGAAAGTTGATCTGCTTACAATGGCTGAGAAGAAGGCTATATATAGCCTTGGAGAAACAAGTTACAAGGGACCCTTGACATGCCAAGGATCACCAAGCATCAAAACTGATCTAGCCTTCATTTCAAGCTGGAAAATGACATTTAAAGCTTGAGAAAATGATAAAAAGAAATAAAAATTGAATCCACATTGAATGCCCAGCTTCACTCCCAAGTTTGCTTCAAGGACTCGACACCAATGCATCTGGATGAGCCACAAGCAACATGACCGAGCCAACTTGACTTTCCCTCGACACTCCTTGGCTCATTAGACCCTCCATGAGCCTAGATTGGAGTTCCTTGGCCTTGGCGCGGGTGATGGTTCTTTGAGACGGAACATTGCGGGTGGTTCCCTGAGACGGAACATTGCCGGTAGTAGGAGTGGAACCCGAAGAAGTTGGCAGAGGCAAGTTAGGGGTTACGGCGGGCGTCGGCGAGGGCGGCGATGGTGTGTCAAGGGCAGCACCTCCTGGCCATCAAGGTCTTGATAGGGCATAGTAACATCATCCTCCCCCCCTTGGAAGAGATTCGACCTCGAATCTGGGTGCACCTCAAGAAAAAGGTTTAGAGCACACAAAAATGCACAAAGTAAAACAAGGAAGTGAGGGACCATAGGGAAAGCATGATACTTGTAAGCGAACACAATTAGTTCCATTGAGTATCCATGGATGAATTTCCATGCACAAGTATTTCCCAGCTTCAGCCTAAAGATGTGCTTAAGTATAGAACATGAGATGCACATGACATATTTTGCAACAAATGCAATGCATAGGACCATTTTTTTTATCATGCAACAAGAATTGCGAATGAGAACAATGATGCACACATGAATGCCTAGTTCTACATGCAAAAACTGAATGCAAGGACTTGTATACATGTTGATCACGAACTAAAGGCATCCAACAAGTCATGAATAGAACAAGAGAACTACTATGTATGCATGAATATCTAGTTTTTCCTAAAAAAATAGATTCATGAACTAGGGATTCTCTAACCCTTGAAAAGAATTCAGTTTGAAGTAAAGGGAAAATAATAAACTAAGTAGAGTCAAGTGATACTCCCCTAGAATGAGCCTTGGATTGAACATCCTTCTTCTCATGGTCACAAGTTCTCTTGAGTTCGGAAGGTTTATCATCCTTGGCGTCAACCTCTTCTTGGATTAGGAACGACAAACATGAAGGAACCATAGATGTTGCATCCATCCATGGAGTAGCCAAAGAGTTGAGTGAACTACGGGCAATGATGGGTGGACGTTTGCCTTTTCTAGATGAAATAGATGGTTCGTCAACTTCCCTTCTATGTCCTTGAGGAGCTTGTGGGGCTTCCCTTCTCGGAGGAGGGTGAGAGGGATCAGTTCTTGGCTCTAGGCGCCAAGGAGGAGGGTTGGAGGTGCTGGTACTTGTGGCATTCCATGTTCGAGAGCTAGAAACTTGGCTCCTTCTTTGTGGGAGAATTTTGTACACATGATTAGTGTAGTGTAGGACTTCCTCAATGGGGATACCTCTCACGAAGTGTTGCATGCTCACAATAGACTTACGTTCAGTAGTTAAGCCATGGACAAATTTAGAGATGATATACCCCTCGGGGAACCGAAGTCCTGATCGAAACATGAGAGTCTTAAGCTCCTTGTAGTACTCATCGGGAGTCATGCTAGCTTCCTTGCTTGATTTGCTCTAGTTTAGAATGGATTCTCTCGGTGTAGTCCTCGGGAAAAAACCAAGCATGAAGAGCTTCATTGAGTATTGGTAACCGGCGGCCAGCCCTTGTACTCCCTTTCCTCCTTGTATTCAAGCCACTAGTAGTAAGCAAAGTCTACAAACTTGATGGTGGCAATGGCAACCCGCTGAGCATCATGGTAGTTGTAGAAGTCAAACACAGCCTCGGTCTTGGATACCCAATCAAGGAAGGCTTCTACATCCGGGGTTCCTCCAAAGCTTTGAGCTTCAAGCTTTATGCCATGAGTTGGTTCTCTTTCCCGTGTCCTATCATAGTAGCCTCTAGGGGCTGGTGGATGTCGCCTAGGAGGAGGAGTGTTCCTCTCCCTAACTTGTTCTCTTGAAGGATATGGGTCGGGCACATTGCACCGTGGCATCATGAGTGGCCTTCTTGCTCCTTGCCCTGCATGGTTAGTGGGCATAGTAGGCATAAGAAGGGAACTGAATTGAAGGAACTCATCCATACCTTGATCAGCCCTTGAGGTCGCCACATAGGGTATACAGGAGGTGGTAGCAACCGGTGGAGCATAGGAGGTAGGCGCGGATCGATGGGGATTGGAGACTTGGGGAAGATATGAAGTTGATGCAGCTCCGGGAAAGGTTACCTGAGGCGGAACCCTAGGTGACTCTTAGTCTTGAGAAGCATGAGATCGTTGGTCATCTTGTCGTTCGTTGTCGGTTTGGATTGCTCAATCTTTGCTTCCAATTTGGTTTCCAAGGTTTGAATAAGCCATGTGGTTTCTTCCTTGTCTTGAGCCCTCTTGGTGTCATTGAGTTGGAGGGCTTGCATGATGGCCTCCAAGGTGATAGGTGTCGTAGGAAGTGGCTCACTTATGTGGATGCCCTTGCTCTTATCCATAGGATCCATGCCTTTCCTTCAAAAGTTAGCAACTGAAGCAAAATCCTAGCAACAAGACTAAAGAAGACAAGATCAATCAATGGTTCCTTGAGCACGCAAGCGCCTAAACCTTTGATTCAAAACTCGCCACAAAATTCAGTTGTAAGCTCACAAAAACAAGGCTTTCTGGGGTAGTTTTGCAAATCAATTAAATCCACAACAAACTTGAGTGAACTCAGAGATTTATGCAGCCAACGAACCAATTTAAGTCACCAAAGAAGGTACTAAAACAAGGTCCTCAAGTTCAACTTGTGTTCGCTTTTTTCTGGCTTTGCCACTCTTTCTCGAACTTATGACTTCTTACTCGACTTTTTCTGGCTACTAGCCTTTATTTTTCGAGTTTCCTTGGGTTATAAACCTTTGATTACACTTAAGACAGCATAACTGGGAACAAATTCCTTGACTGAGTTGAGCACACATCTAATTGATGAAGGAATTTCAGTTTTTGGTTGTTTTCAGTTGGCTTGAGTTATATCAAGTTGTTTCCTGTATCTTTTAGCTCCTCGAATGGTTCAATTGGTTGCATGAATCACACAACTTCAATCAAAGTTTGTTAAGGCACAAAGAAGGAAAATAAAACCAGAAACATTGGCTCAATTAATGCAAGAAATTCAGAAAGTTTCAACAAGAAATTCAAGAGTTAGTGGATTAATGAAAGTGGCTTCAATTATTGCAAGAGCTTTAAATGAAATCAGTTTACTGCAACCCAAGGGTTGTCTTCAACCTCCAAACTCCACGTTTTTGTCCAGAAATTCAGCAAACTTACACAACAATGGAACAAAATCAGGTTTGGTTGCAAGAACAACTAAGTTCGACTTTCAAAATCAGAATTTTGAGCGTTTACCTTGCGTGGCTCTGATACCACGTGATAGGATCTGCCTTCTCTTCATCCACGGTGCAAGGGAAACGCTCGAACTGAGGCCCAAGTGAAGGAAGGGACACGACCTGGTTTCTACGGGGAACCAAATGCCAGGAAATCTGTCCTGTCTTCAACGGGCTCGTTCTCTCTAGTCCGGACTCCGAATTGGATGATTGCAAAGCCCAGAGTTAGATCCGGAGGTCTAGATGATTGCCTCAAAATTAGAGCACACACGGATCAGGGATTCAGAAGTTGTGTGGATTTTACTGACGGGTCGCAGGCAGTTCAGCGAAGGGGTGTTGATGATGTGGGTTCTGCGAAGGAGGAGTAGAGGAGGGTGGAGGTGAGTGTTTTGATGAGTAAATGGTGAAGTGGAGTTGTTGGATAGGTGAACTTCAAAGGAGGATGTAACGCACCCCCAAGGAAGAACAAGTTTGATCTTCTACGGTGGGATATAACTCACCCAAAGGAGGAGATCAAGAGTAGCTCGATATGACACACGAACTAAGGATTTTTCTTGGATAAAACTGAGCTTAAGCTGCTGGGTTTTGATTGAAAGTTGATCTGCTTACAATGGCTGGGAAGAAGGCTATATATAGCCTTGGAGAAACAAGCTACAAGGGACCGTTGACATGCCAAGGATCACCAAGCATCAAAACTGATCTAGCCTTCATTTCAAGCTGGAAAATGACATTTAAAGCTTGAGAAAATGATAAAAAAGAAATAAAAACTGAATCCACATTGAATGCATAACTTCACTCCCAAGTTTGCTTCAAGGATTCGACGCTAATGCATCCGGTTGAGCCACAAGCAACATGACCGAGCCAACTTGACTTTCCCTTGGCACTCCTTGGCTCATTAGACCCTCCATGAGCCTAGATTGGAGTTCCTTGGCCTTGGCGCAGGTGATGGTTCCCTGAGACGGAACATTGCGGGTGGTTCCCTGAGACGGAACATTGCCGGTAGTAGGAGTGGAACCCGAAGAAGTTGGCAGAGGCAAGTTAGGGGTTGCGGCGGGCGTCGGCGAGGGTGTGTCAAGGGCAGCACCTCCTGGCCATCAAGGTCTTGATGAGGCGTAGTCGCATCATTACTGAAATAATCGAAAGTTAAAGTCATCAAAAAATAACCGTCTCAAAATTATTTAGTGAATGATACATTAAAACTAAAACCAAAAATATCATTATATTACTTTTACTATGTTGGAACGATGACGTTCCCTCTAGTTTTGATGATGATAAATAACATTTGGTTTTATGGTTTATGTTGTTTTTATGAGTTTCAGATTGAATGAAAGAATTAGGGAATAATGAGAATTAGGACAAGAAGCAAAACAGAGGAGTGAAGGAACGACGAGTAAACAACAGAACAGTGACGTTGCGCATAACAGAATGATGAATACACACTGTGAAGAGAAAAGACAAAAGGGAACAACGCAAAATGAACGATGCGTCTACATAGAGATGGCTGCGCTAGGAACTTTAGAAAGAATGCTAAATATGGAAAGAAGATTTTGGCGATATCTTAAGCTGCAAGGCGTGAAGAAAGAGAAAGAGTTTAGCATATCTTGAGAGATTTTATAAAAGGAAAAATTGAATATTTGTTTGTGTGCATAAGATTAGGTAAGATATTGTTAGTTACCTTAGTTAGCACTTAGTGGGCTATGAGAGGGGGAATAGTCGTCGTACCCCTAATCAAAAGTAAATCCTAAAATCTTCACTAAACAAAGTATAGTAAGTAAGTCAGGGTCGATCCCACAGAGAATGAAGGAACCAATGGTGGTAGCATGCAATGTCACAAAGGGGGGGTTTTATGGTTGGTTGGTTGCAAACAGAACAAACAAAACAAAGTAGAATGGATGAAATATCAAGAGAGAAAAACACTTAGCCAAGTAATGTCCACATAAGTCATTCAAAGATTGTTCATAGATTAAGTCCTATCTTCCTATTCGGTTATTCCTGTCCTGATCTTATATAAATTCAGAGGGAAACCTTCCACAAAGAACCCTTACCAATGAATAACCCTAGTACCACCTCTCACTCTCACCAGATCGGATCTCCGACCCCGACCACCGCGACACCCCCCTGTAGCCCCGCGACTATCGGAAAGGGGAATAACCCTAGTCAGAGGGAAACCTTCCACAAAGAACCCTTACCAATGAATAACCCTAGTACCACCTCTCACATTCAAAGGTTGTTCATAGATTAAGTCCTATCTTCCTATTCGGTTATTCCTTGATCGCGGCCCATGTGGCTCCGCGCCCTTCAATCTCTCCACGCCCGTAGAAAACTCTCGACATGCTCCGAGTCCCGCGATCGCGGCACCCATGCCCGCGATCGCGGTTAATGCTCGGCATTCTTGTCCTTTGCCTTGCACCAACCCGTCTCCTCTTCACTCCTTGGCGTCTTCTCTAGATGGCTTCCTTCCTCAGTGTCTTCATAATCTCCAAAGTAGCTCAAACACCTCCAAAAACACCAACTTCGCCTCCAAACGCCATACACAAGAATGTGTCTAAATCTACCCGAATGGCACCAATAAAACCTCTAATAACTCTTAGTTAAGCCCTACAAAGTAGTGCTTATCAATCTACTAGGTTAATTATTGGTCCGTCTTCCTATGACTATATATGTTCATTTGTATACCTTAGAGAAGGTAGAACACAGCTACAAGAATACAAGGTGAACGAGAAAGAGAGATACAAGGTATGAACTTCATGTGAAGTACTTTGTTTGGGGTTTCTTGTGTTCTTGTGTTATTGGGTTTATTACACTTGGAGTCTAGAAGTCTAGGATCTGTGTGAGATTAGGTGGAGATAAGGCTTGCAGTATTGAACAACTTAATTAATAATACAAGTAAACATTTGAAATCCTACTAGGCTAAAACCTAGAGGTAGATGTTTTTTTCAAGACAACAATTTGGTTGATTGAGTTTTCCTCTCTAAGGAACTGTCTTGTCGTTACTTGTCTGAATTATTATTTCCGCTGCCCAGGGAACAGTCTTGCCATTTCCTGAATAACACACCTCGATTAAACAATTGGTATCAGAGCAGGTTCCTCAAGATTGTGTGTTACTTTCAAATTTATAGGTAACGATGTCTTCAAGTCATGAAGTTAGGATTGGGAACAACAAGTCATCGTTCCTAAATGAAGGACAATATCAACACTGGAGAGGATCTCTTCACTTCCTGGATGAAAAGGAATGACTACCAATGCTGGAGAGTCATTGAGATTGGTGATGAAAAAGTTGACAAGGAAGTTCTTGCTGGAACAAAACCTTAGAGTCAAGATGATTTTAAAATCATGGAGAAAAATTCCAAGGCATGCATGCTCATCAACAATGCCCTCAGTGTTGAAGATGTTTCCAAGTTGCAGTCATGTACAACTGCAAAGGAGAAGTAGGTCGTACTGGAGTAGATGTTCATGGAAGTACAGACCTTCGTGAGATCTCACGCTTTCAAGCCAAGAAGGACTTCTAAAACCTCGATGTGATCGACGGTGAAACTGTTTCCTCATATCAATCTCTCTTTAAGGGAAACATTGCTCGCCTCACTGCCGATGGAGTCATTAACAAGTAAAATCCTCCTAAAGAGAAATTACTCATCATCATCGATGGACTTCCTCAAAGGCACAAGATGACCAAGGCAATAATGAAGGAGAATCCTTCCACTCTTACTCTTACACTTCATGAAGTATTTGCTAAGATCAAAGAAGTATGATGAAGATGAAAAAACTGTAAAGCCCACAGAAATTGCTCTAATGGTCGAAAACGTTGTTGAGATCATTAAGAGTAACAATAATGAGAACCTGGACAAGGTTGATATAGAAATGTCACTTCTTACCAAAGATGTGTGTACTTTATAATGTTAGGGAAAGTTCAACAGGAATGAAGGGAACAATGGCGAGAAACATGATCTCAACATTACATGCTACAATCTTCATGAGAAGGGTCACTATGCAAACAATTGCCCCAAAGGGAGCAACTCTGGCAACTCCATTGGTGACAACTCTAGGAACGTTGAAGAAGAAAGCTTTTGTTGTTGTGTGGGGTGATGATTGTGTAGAAACGGATGATGAGGAACCTGAAGCATGGGCTGGCATAATGATGTGTTCTACGGCCCTAAACTCATCAAATGAGGAACAAGAGATAGACAAAGAAACCTTTTTAAACTCTCTTGTTAGTTATGATAAAAAGGCTTTGATCACTCTTACAAAACCCATTTATAAAGAAAATCTTAAGACTCAAGAGGATCTATGTCTTGCTGAAGATAAATGTAATGAGTTAAACGAATCTATCTCTAAAACTGCTAGCTCCTCTACTGCTCCATGTGATCAATGTGATGCCACTCGTTGTGAACTTGAAAAACATAGGCAAGAAAATGTTTCTCTCTGTTTGGATGTCGCGTCAAATAGTGCCAATGCAATCTTGTCTCATGAACCCACCAAGACTGTAATGGACTTGTCTCACATGAAAGCTTAGATTAACAAAATTCATTCTATTCTGGTTGGGAAAAAACATAAGGAAGAAGAAGTTACATTTGTAGAACCAAGTTTGGTATTGGGTGTAAGGGTGAAAAGAAGGAGAGTGAAGAAAATGAGTTTACCATTCCTAAGCTTAGAGAACTCAAAAATATGAACCTACAGAGTACTAAGGGAAGGAATGTGTGAAAGCTCTAGAGATAGGGCTAAATGAGAATCAATCATGGTACACGGGTCAACCACCCCCTAAGATCTTCCTTATGCAATTTCAGGTAAACCAACCTAGAACCTCTGATCTTGTTAGAGCCACGTAGGTTCCCTATACCTGATCGTAAGTATATCCTGGGGGACTATTACAAGCTTTGTTGGCATTGTGGGAACAACGGACATGCAATGAGAAATTGTTCTAAGAAAAAGAAGTTCAATGAGAATCCTAAGTATTTCCATGCTAGTCCTAGGACACATCATCAATTTATCTCTCACCGACTAGGTAAAGCCAAGCTTGCCTGGGTCGTTAAACATTGACCATTTCTTTACAGGTTGGAGTGAGGGGGAACGACCCATGGTACATTGATAGTGCTTGTTCGCGCCACATAACTAGAAACGAGGAACACCGTCACCGTTACTAAACTACTTCTACTAGATCGCTTCATCCACAAGGAAAAGATTGACCTGCTAAGGGTCATTTTTCAGCATATGGCGAAGTGCACTAGCAAGTCTCACTCTCTCCCTTATCCTGGCCTAGTGAAGATGTTGCTGAAGCAAGAAGGTGTTTACAAGGAGGAAGGTGAAGTTCCTTTGACCACTGAGTTGAAGATGGTCAATGTGCATAAAATGAAGTATCAAGGTGTCAATAAGGGAACGTTGCCTCCCTCTGCTCTTGCTAAGAAGGAACAAGGAGAAGGTTCCTCCAAGGGTGGTTCAGTTCAAAGCCAAATGTTTGCTGAGTTGAAAGAAATTAAGGTTTTGTTGAAACTGTTGCTTGACCACTTCTTGAACAAGGAGGAGGAGCATAAGGAAGATTTTGAGGCCTGAGTGAACATCGTTACTATCCTAGCCCCATCTACTATGTCTTTTCTTGTTTTTCATGTTTTTATGCTTATCTTAGTTGTCTTTTGATCTTTTGTGCTTGTTTGTGAAGTTCTTTGTAGACTATAATCAATTCCCTGCAATCTTTAATGAATTATATTTTTTTAGTTATTTGCAACATAGCATGGATGTTCCTCCGTTTATTTTTTTATCTTCGATGATGTCAAAAGGGGAAAGTGTGGAAAATTGTGTGATGAACTTTATGAAGAGAGGTAATAGTTTAATTGTTCCTAATTTGTTATGTTTTCTGATCAATGCTAGTGCTAAGGGGGAACGATGAAGCAACTTGAAGGTATGATCTGTTGTAATTCATTTAAAATAGAACTTTGCTGAATATTTGAACTTAGGTGCACAATGACTAATGTTGATTGGCTTATTGCTATATGTTTTTTATCAAACAATCTTGAATGGGTTTTTCATCACCAAAAAGAGGGAAATTGTTGGAAAGATGACGTTCCCTCTAGTTTTGATGATGATAAACACTATTAGATTTTATGGTTTATGTTGTTTCTATGAGTTTCATGATGAATGGAAGAATTGGAGAACAATGGAAACCAGGACAAGAAGCAAAACAGATGAGTGACTGAACAACGAGTCAACAATGGAACAGTGATGCTAAGCATAACAATATGATGATATACGCACTGTGAAGAGAACAAAAGAAATGAAATAACACGAAATGAACGATGCGTCTACATGACTAGACTAAGAACTTTGAAAAGAATGCTAGATATAGAAAGAAGATATTAACGATTTCTTAAGTTGTGAGGCGTGAAGAAAGAGAAAGATTTTAGCATATCGTAAGAGATTTTATAGTAGGAAAAAGTGAATATTTGATTGTGTGCATAAGATTAGGTAAGATATTATTAGTTACATTAGTTAGTACTTAGTGGGCTACTAGGTTAATTAATGGGCCGTCTTCCTATGACTATATATGTTCATGTGTATACCTTAGAGAAGGTACAACACATGTACGAGCATACAAGGTGATTGAGATAGAGAGATACAAGGTACGAACTTCGTCTGAAGTACTTTATTTGGGGTTTCTTGTGTTCTTCTATTATTTGGTTGATTACACTTAGAGTCTAGAAGTCTAGGATCTGTGTGAGACTAAGTTGAGATAAGGCTTGCAGGATTATACAACTTGATTAATAATACAAGTAAACATTTGAAATCTTACTAGGGTTAAACCCAGAAATAGAGGTTTTTCTCAAGGCAGATATTTGGTTGATTGAGTTTTCATCTCTAAAAAATTGTGATGTCGTTACTTGTCTTAATTATTATTTCTGCTGCCCAGAAAACAGTCTTGCTGTTTTCTGACTAACACACCTCGATTCAACAAACTATAACGAAAAAGTACGCTTTGATGGTACATATATGATACACGATATATACTTATATTTTTTTTAAATATAGTACATACAAAATCATATATCTTGAGTTCTATTCAACATTATAAAGCTTTCTAAATAATTTTAGCATAGTTTAATTTATCAATATCATAAATACAGAATATGTACCATACATATACATATACTTAAGACGAAGTTGTACAAAAAAGTAAATATTATAACAAATTTTTTATTCTTTATAAATTATAATCGCATATCCTTAGTAATAATCAATAACACAATCCTCATATTTTCTTAAAAAATCAATTTTATTGCAAATACCGAGTATTATTAACCTTGGAAGTGATGAAATTTGTTTTAATTAATTTGTTGGGTGGATCAACGTTATTTTTTTGGTATAAAGACTAGTTTTACACTCTTCATAAAAATAGATTTGTACATTTATTTTAAAAGGTGATTTTTGATAATAAAAAATGTGAAAATTACAAAAAAGTAATGTGGAAAGCATGACCCACTTAGATGGCATAGGCTACACTCAAACATTCATATCCTTACAAATGGATGTTTAGTCTACTAGTTTGATTTTCGATGTGGGCTTCTTGTGTTTGATTTTCAACGTGTCCTCGCTTTGGATGCAAGAGGATTTGAGTTTGATTCTCCACATGCCCTTTGATTGTGGTATCTATATGTGTTTTGTTTGGGGTGCGAGAGGTCTCAAGTTTGAATATCTAAACGTTCATTTTATTTGGTCTAGTGGTATGATTCTCCCTTCCGGTGGGAGAGGCCTCGTATTCGACTCTTTGAATACACGCTCGACCAAGGTGGAACTTAACAATATCAGGGATCGGCACCATCAAGGTGATTCCTTCCTTCCGATGGCTTTGGAGTTTGGGTAAATTAAAATAGGCCGATAAACCGCGCAGTCGATTTTTTTTAGCCGCGCACTTCCTCCTGGGCGGCATTACATGTCGCCCAGAATACCTTTCCCAAAACCAGGTTTGCACATGGGCGGCACCTAATGCCGCCCATGCAAACCGGTTTTTTATGAACCCGATTTGGACCTGGGCGGCATTATGGGCCGCCTAGTTTTATTGGTTTTTGTAGAACCCGGTTTTATAATTTAATTTATTTATTTATTAAAAAAAATATGGTTTTCTGGAAACCGGGTTAAACCTCGGCGGGACTGTAAGCCGCCGAAGGTAAACCCTAAATTGTGGGCGGCTCAACAGGCCGCCGAAAGTGGAATTTGAAATTAAAATGTGGGCGGCTTAGTAGGCCGCCCAGACCCTAAACCGCCAAAAAATTCGAAACGTCGCCGTTATAGAAGGCCGCCTAGGGTCGTCTTCTCCGGATGCGATTTCCAGCGTTCGAAATACACAAAAATGGAGCCGGGCCAATATTCAGTGGACGACCTATTTGCGATATTGGACGAGCAAGAGGCGTTGGAGGCGGCGGCGGGAGTGCTAGGCGGAGACGGCGGCGATTCGACGTTGGCGGCGGCGGCGGCGTCGGCCAATCTCTATGTGACGGGGGGAAGCAGCGACGATTCTGGGGACAAAACTAATGAGTAAATATGACATTTATATTAACTTGTTATTCTTTTAAATGTGAACAGTAATTGAGGCAAATATCAAATTATATATTAGTATAGATTTCTTTTTTAACAAAATTAATTTGAGTAAATATGATATTTATAATCACTTGTTATTCTTTTAAATGGGGACATTAATTGAGACAATATGTCAACTTTTATAAGAGTATAAATTTGAGAATGTAAGTAGAAAAACACAAATTTCAAATTGCTTAGATCTAACTATCAAACTTGCTTCCAGATCGACATGGCAAAAAATACAAGTAATAAATTTTAAAATAGCTCAAATACAATGCATGTGTATGGCCGTATGTTAATATTGCACCCAATTTCTTGTGACTTTTTTAAAATATTTATATTTTAATTATCTATCTATGTATCATAACTCAAAAAAAAACGTGAATAAAGAAGATTAATTAATTAAAGGGAGATAATAAATACCTTGACTTTAAATTTTGAACAATCCTTTAGCTCTAATACTCGGCACCATAGCCCACCGAGCTCAACTCCATTACAATCAATCAAGATGTCTGCAAATACAAAAGAGGACCGACCGGGAGTCATATCATTAATTAGTATCAATAGAGTTATTTCATATACGTAAACATGAAAAAATCATACAATTAATAGCATATATTATGATGATCAATGTTTTAATAGAGAAAGGACTACATAATAAATATGTTTTAATATTATAAATAAATTAAGCAAAGAATGTAATTAGTTAAAAATTATTACCTTACCGAGATAAAATAACAAAAACAATATGTACTGAGTTTGATAAAAGGTGGGATGGGTTATCATCAAGTTATATAGAGAGGCAGCTGGGAGTTGTTGGTTGAGAGAGTACTGTTGTGGTTGGGCGGGCCTTCTTTATGAGGCATGCAGACTACTCTACTAGAGTAGAGTACTCCCTATAGTGAGGCATGCATGCGCAGACAGACTACTCTAGTAGAAAAATTGATGTTGAAATAAGATGGATGAGCAAAACTTGTCAAAGTATTGACCCAAAAACAATGTTCAGGACAAATGCAAAACTTAAACAAGAATTATAACTTATTGACAACTAGGTGGGTTAAAACTGCCATTTCATTTGATTTTACTTGTCCTTTTTACACTAAAATTTTGTTCAATAAATAATTTGAACAAATTTTACCACATTTATCCTTAAATTTGTTAATTTCATTCTTTTTTAGGTGAACAATAAAATTGAAATAATAAAATAATATCATTCAATTCAAACACCAAATAAAATTAAAGACGTGCAAAATAGCAAAAACAATGCTTTTTCCTTGTACAGTACGTAGTGTCAGGTGTAATGCATGCATATACTATGTAGATTAATTAAAGTAGACCTGTCAAACAAATTTGATTGATGTGAAAATAGACCGGTCAAACAAATTTGATTGATGTGAAAATAGACCGGTCAAAATAGCAAAAACAATGGTTGTTTTTAGTATTAATTAATGACCCAAAACAATACAGAACGTTATATAACCGTACATTCATATTCTTCGCTGGATGAATACCATCAGAGTTCTTGCTTTCGCAACTAGCCATTTTATCGGCTAGTTGCGTTTGAAGAAATTAGGATAGTCTCTGGTAAAAGTTCGCGGCATATCGTATCTCTGCTTTGATAAAATGGCTTGCTCCCTACAAAGTTTGATAGTACGTAAAGAATATTATACAAAAGATACGACATCAAGGCAGTATACGATGTACATCATTATATAGTTTGCGGTTATACCTACGCATCTTATCCAGATCTTGTAAAAGTTTTTTATTTTGCTTAACAAGATCTTGTTTCTCCTTAACAAGATCTTGTTTTTCCCGTCACTGTTGTCGAATAACCGCGTGTGCCCTATCCTCGTACATAGGATCAATATACTTCCTGTATAAACACTGCTTCCTCGGGCATCCCCAATACCTCCTTCCGTAGTTCCACTGCAAATCCCAAGTACAGACAACGGGTTTCAAATTACACTCGCATAGTTGATGTGGGGGGTTTGTTGATGATTCAGAAGAAGATCCCATTATTTGTTGTAGTGTTTGGTTTCCTACGAATGTAATGAATCTATCAACAAAAGTTCTCCTTATATAGTAAAAAAGTTGTCTAGGCGGCTCATAGTGCCGCCCAAAGGGTCTAGAATTTCACAAGTACCCTACTGGGCGGCACACAGTGCCGCCCAGTACCCTCATGGGTTGCTCTGTGTGCCGCCCAGTGAACCCTCATGGGCTGCTCTGTGGGCCGCCCACAACGGTCCTATTTTAGCCTATAAATACGACCCCAAAACCCCTCGAAATACACACAATTTCCACTCCTCACAAACTTTTCTTCGGTTCTATTTAAGGTAATGGCGCCTTTGGTTCTCGAAGTTTACGAAAATGGGCGAATCACCTACAATCGAATGATACGCCAACGAAGTGGGATGGACATGTTTTTCCATGGCTACGAAGGTGGCGAGGTCCGCACGTTGCGGATGGGGGATCTCGAGCCTGGAGAGGGGGGGTTGTCATTAGGTTTCTTGTACTTGGCGTTATTTTACCATCTCGAGCCTAGAGACGGGGTTTCCCCTGGTCGGATTTTTTACTTTCCAGCAGGCGTGGATCCTCCACGACTCTGTGAGGTGGTACACGAGGATCAGATAGCTAAAATTATGGCTCTTTACAGACCTGGTGTTCCAGTTCCCATTTACACAGAGTCTGCACACCCGAGACACCATATCCCCGGTCTTTTAGAAGATCCGGAATCTGTGGTGGACAACGGCAGCTATGATGATGGCGGGGAGGCCGATTCGGACGAGGATTAGATAGTTTTTTTATGTTTCATGTTAAACTAGTGTACGCTTTAATGTTTTCGTGAACGTGTTTTTGTTAATGATTAGTAATATTATTGTCTCGTATAGCATTTTCCCAATTTTTTTCAATTCTCAAAAACAAATGATTAAAAACACAATATACGATCAATCTCAATCAAACTTTCACACAAAAGGAAATACAATATCATATATAAAGTCGATTACAATCCAAAAAACCTAGGTAAGTATGTCAGGTCGCCCATGATATGCTCGCTCCTCTACATAATTCTTGAACCTATCCTTGAAGCGCTCATGACTATCCCATCCATCAACACTTGGATCCTTGTAAATGCGCCACTGTCTTGGAGGCGGTGGAATGGGACAATGGTCATTAACAAGCCAAATCTGTACACGTAAATAATACAGTTACTAAAAAAATTATGAAAGAATAAGTAAATACGAGAGAGTAGGACTCCACGTACCGGTACGTAATGGTCTCTCCTGCCTACATGTGCTATCGCATAAACCTTTGTCGGAGGCTCGGCACCCGGGGGGGCCCACAATGGAAGACAAGTGTGCGGTCCGAACCATGATAAGACAACAACAGCCACTTGGTGTTCCGTTGCAAACGCCAACCCAGTAATAGGCATTATACACCAGAAGTTTGCCGTGCACAGTGAAGGAATATAATTCAATTTCCTAACAAATTCTTCCAACGTCAACGCTTCCTCCGCAAGCATCGCTACGTAGTTCGCTCCATGTGCCTGGACGTGCTTCGAAAGCCCTAACCGGACATCAATGTACTCGTCTTCTTGGCGACACAGCAAAACGGCAAGAGAACGGAACCCACAATGACCACCACCTTTGACATTTTGAACTCCAGAAATGTAGGCGAGCATGAAATGATCAATATTCTCGTGCCCCCAGTTGAAGCCGAGATACTTGACCGGCTTGTTTGAACCCGACTTGGACTTGGTTGAAGCAGATTTCGGCTTTGCAGGTTTAGTGGCACTCCCCTTTGCTGTTGAAACTCCACTGTGAGGTCGTCCGCTAGAAGGGCATCATTTCGATCCCGGGGATCCAATGGACGATTTCACATTGGTCGTCTCTTTCTCTGCAGGCTCATCCTCCTCATCCACTCCCAGCTCCTCATCCTCCATCTTCATCTTCTGCTTCTCCTTCTTCATGTTTGCATCCACATGCTCGTCCCAACACATTTTCCTCTTCGTACCGGTCTTTCTCGCATGCATCCTAGGCATCCCCTTCTTGGTCTCACCACGTGGCGGGTCTTGAATATCGCACGATGTAGGGTCCTTTGACTCATGCCACTTTTCCGCCATCTTCTTCAAATCAAATCCCTCAACTGTCCCACATAAGTACTCTTCAATGAAGTCATCCACCGTGACATTGTCCGCTGTCAGTGAAACACCATCATCGACATCAAGATCCTTAGCATCCACCCCTTCCCATCGGATCTGCTTCCAGAAAATATCAACCTCTTCAGGCACTAACGGATAATCCGTCTCCACGTAGACCTTAATTGTGTGTGGGCAAGGCAGCCCCAGTGTGGACCTCCACCAAAAATCAGCACATTTGTTCCCAATTTTCCCCTCCTTTGCTAACACAGCTTGGGCATACAACATCCTCAGGCATTTTTCAGAGCACTTTTCAAGGATGCGCTTGAAGAACACCTTAACCCACTCAGGGCCTTTCACTATCTCCATGGGAAAGGCAGTGCAGTTCTTGGTCATCTCATATCGGATCTTCCGATGCTGATCAACAAACATGTTGTCGATGTGCTGCACAAGTGTGTCGAACCCTCCGACGGATGTCTCAATCATGTCCTTAAGCATAGAGTGTTGACCCTCAACCCTGAAAATAATATATTCGTATACAATTAACTAAATAAATTTTATAACCCAATTTGATTGCAAATGTTTGTATGAAAGTTACCTGTTTGATGTTCTTGTGGCAAAATGGAGAACATCATCACACCATGCCTCAACCAGCTTCTTCTTATGCTCATTAAACCAAGTTTGCTCCACATATCGCACCAATCCTTCACTCCATATCCCCTTAAAGTGAGCAAGCCGCTCTCTGTACTCCTCCTTTGTGTGAGACCTCATCACCCGACGAACACTTCCCGAGAATTTCTTCTCGTCAATCTTCATCGTCTTAGCATATGCCTTCACATTACGGTCTACATGGACCTGACACAAGTGATGACGAACCTTCGGAAACACCAGTTTGGCAGCCTTGATCAGTCCTAGCTCTCGATCAGACATGATGCATACGGGATTTTTCTCCCCGTACAACCACTTCAATCGTCTCAGCGCCCATGCATAGTGGTTTGTCATCTCCCTTTCCATGAACACAAGAGCAATGCAATATGTGTAGTTGGTGCAAGTAAACCCAATAATCTGGAATAGAGGCATACCGTACCTATAAATGCAACACAAAAAAAAATTAAAACCCGCAGAAAATACCATTATCTACACATAATACAAAAAAGACTAAGGTTTACTTGTTGGTTTTGTAGGTCGAATCCATAATGACGACATTAGGAAACATGCACAACAAATGTCGAGCGTCTGGATGAGAAATAAACAAGCACGCCAAAACCTCCTTCCCATCTTCCCTCGTCTTAGTAGCAGTGTCCAACAAATAGCCTTTCTCATTCAAAAATCCCAATGACCATTGTGTCACATTCAGATTGCCCATGGATTTCAACCTCTCCTTAGCCCTAATAGTGTACACCTGATTCCTCGAACTCGTTGCACTCGAATATTCATTCCTAAGCTGTGTAGAAATAACCTTGGGTCTTGCACCCGCCGCAGTATCAATCATCACTTTCCTACGCTGCTCCTTCGTAAGTCGGGTAGCAAATGCATGGCCGGTCAAGGTGGTAGAAAGCATATGGTTATGGGATCCACTAACAACCGATAAGGTCCACCCAGGATCTCTAATAACATTTCCTTCCCTAAAAGTACCATGCAGCAAAAAGGGACAACCCTTCTTTTTTGACCTAGTTTTATTCACTCGTATCGGGCTAACCTTTATACCATCGACTAACACCTTCTTCTTGCCGGACCTAAGTAACCCGGATCTCTCACAGTGAAGTATAATCTTTTTAGGATTTGATGATTTAGTAGTGATCACCATAAAAAGACTAAAACCTACCCTTTGCACCCAATCTCTCAATCCTTCCTTACTAGGAAATATCTCAGTAGTAGTAAAATGGGATGAGAAGTCGATAGCTATAAATCCATCATCACTAGAATCACCCTATTTATATACAAAAATTACCACATTAGAGACTAATTAATAATTAAATTTCTAAAAACTAATATCAACAAATTAAATATTATTTCAAAACAGTTTAACATTTCAAAGACTAAGTACATTTAAGATCTAATTATTTTATATAGTAAAAATTACAATATTACATACCTTGAAGTACTCGGGAGAAATTGGCGCCTGCAAATCACCCTCATCATCTACAGATGTGTTAGCGCTCGAAGAGGACTCCGACAATCCCCTCCAACCAGAACCGCTTGACGACGACATTTATTATGAAAATGAGTTTCTAGATTTGGATACAATACAATACCACCATCCCTAATTTATATAGCCGGCTACACCTGTACTGGGCGGCCCTACGTGCAGCCCACATCGACCGTTGGGAGTGAAACGTATACTCACTGGGCGGTACCACGTGCCGTCCATGAACCCTGGGCGGCAGGAAGTGCCGCCTATGAACCCTGTCCCCCCAAAAAACCCGGTTCACTGACCCAGTTTCTTGGGCGGCACGAAATGCCGCCCACAACCCCGGTTTCAATGAACCGGTTTTTAAAAACACATTTTTATTTATTTCAAAAAAAAATCCCTAAACTGAACCCATCATGGGCGGCTCGTAGAGCCGCCCATGGAACTCGGGTTTTCTCGGCGGCATGTCGAGTCGCCCATGGGGAAGTGCGCGGCTAAAAAAAAGCGACTGCGCGGTTTTACGCCGTTAAAATAAGTCATAGCAACGAACCACGTTTAACCGGGCAATAACTTTACAATTACTATTTATGATTTTCTAATCGATCTTCGATTAACCGAAACATGATTATTCATTTTTTGACACCCCTACCCAATATCACTTGAACCTACTTAAGGAGAAGCTCCAATGATTTGAGTTAGTTGTGATTTTTAGGTAAATAACAAGAGAGGGAAAAGGGAGATGATGCTCTCCGGGCTCAATCCGAGTCGTGCTACGACCAGCCCAAAGCGACCAACACCATGACGTCTCCCTTGGCATAAGACTTAGTCTATTTTATAATACTATTTCATATTTATGTTGTTTCCCGTTTTGACATATTGTCACTTTTAGCATTGTCTATTTCTGCACTTTCTATTTCGGGCATGTGCTCCTCTTATGCTTAAGAGGGCCGGCCCATTAGCTTTGTTTAGGCCCATGGCCGAGTGTTGGCTTGGCTACTATAAATGCCTTGCCTTGTGTATTTTTATCATTACGTTGAAATCTATGTCTAAGATTTGTAGTTGAGTTGAACTCCTCCCCTTAGGCCTCGGCGTCACAAAACTGGTTAGACCTGATTGAACCACGTCATGGTTCACACACACAACCTTCTAATCCCTCGTCTTCCTCTCACCCCACCCCACCCTCGCCCAAGTGAGCAAAAGAGAGTCACGGACCTCCATTTCGGTGGTTCGTACTTATCTGGTTACCAAGAGAAGGATCCGAAACCATTTTCTACCTAGATCCGGTGTCAGATGAGATCCGAGCTATTGGATTCGTATCAACTGGTATCAGAGCACCAGGGTACGAAGTGTGGCTTTCCATCCCTTTCCTTTCTCCCTACCCATCATCACCATTAAAACTCTCAAAATCGAACTCGACTTCTGTCCAGAATCCGCCCAGAAAAAATTCAGTTTTCTTAAATTTTCTTCCATATCCCCGTATAGAATCTTGATACGAGTCCGATCATATAAAATTTGCCCCAAACGGATATCGTTTGACCCCTCAAAATGTCAAAATACGCACCCTTCTCCACTGCCAAAACCCTAGCCGCCACCCCTTCCTGAAGCCCTAGTTCGCCCCCACTTCCTTTTTTCCTTTCCCTTCCCAAAAGATTTGATTCTCATAAAATCTTATCTTTGACCATAAAAAAAATTCCTTCCCAAAACAAACCAAATCAAATCCTATATATTTCCCAAATCCCCCTTCCTCTCTCCTTAACTTACCAAATCCGGATTGATTGCCAATCCCAGATTATTTGCCTTATCCTACCCGTCCGTATCCATCCATCACCCTGAACCGTCCCTAGCCGAGCCAGCTCCAACCCATGGCTCACCGGTGTCCCACGTGGTCCTTCGCCGACCCCTGCTTCGACGTCGACGAGTGGTTCGGTGGTGTGAGTCCATATGAGGCCAATGCGGACTACATTCCGCCACGTCTATGGTCCCCCGCAACCGCGCCACCCCTACGACTGGGCACCCCGCTCCCATGCATCGCAGCCCCGGCGCCACGCACACGCGTCGCCACCCCGGCGCCGCGTCTACGAGCCGCCACCCCGGCGCCGCGACCACAACTACTCACCTCGGCTCCCCGACTACGACTCCCACTACGCCTACACCTACGACGCATCGCCCCAGTGCCACGACTACAACTACCCGCCTCGGCACCGCATGACCCAATGACGTGCTATGACTACGCCCCCGCGTCGCCGCCTCCGAGCATTCGCGAGCCCATGCCGTCGTGTAGTGCGCTTGCTGCACGTAGCTAGGTCGGCCCCCTCGCGCACCGCCGTCCTGCCCCCGCACACATCGACGACTTTGCCTCCAGATTTGGCTCCCCCGCCAGCGCGTGTACCAGTCCAGCCCCGAGAGGCACAAGACGTGGCCCTGGTCACACGCATGCTCGTGTGCCCAGTCGCGCCACAGCCCGCCGCCCCGCAAGCTGTCGTGCCTTCCGCGCGCCCTGCTAGCCCCGCGGCACCGTCACCGGTTGACGCGCTTCAATGCACCAGCGCAACCACGTTCAGCGCGCCAGCGCCCCTGCCCCTCGCTCCCATGCCCGCACGCGAGCCCGACGTGCCCAACGCGCCTACATTGGCTCTTCCGACGATGCTGATTCCGGACCCAGGCCCCCGCGCGATGATGTTCAAGGCACCCATCGCTAAGACCGCTCCCGCATCCAAGCCATACTTGCTGATCTTTGTGATGCCAAGTGTCGATCCCGAGCCCCATTCTGATGCAGCGCTCTCGCTGGCTGCTGAGCGCATATTTTTCCTTGCCCCAACCAGCTCGAAGCGAGGACGCTTCGATTCTAAGGGAGGGAGAATTATGCGCTCTGGGCTCAATCCGAGCCGGGCTACGGCCAGCCCAAGGCGACCAAGACCATGGTGTCCCCCTTGGCATAGGACTTAGTCTATTTTATCATTTTATTTCCTATTTATGTTGTTTCCCGTTTTGGCATGTTGCCAATTTTAGCATTGTCTATTTCTGCACTTTCTATTTTGGGCGTGTGCTCCTCTTATGCTTAACCGGGCCAGCCCATTATCTTTGTTTAGGCCCATGGCCGAGTGTTGGCTTGGCTACTATAAATGTCTTGCCATGTGTATTTTTATCATTACGTTGAAATCTATGCCTAAGCTTCGTAGTTGAGTTGAACTCCTCCCCTTAGGCTTCAGCGTCACAAAACTGGTTAGACCCGATTGAACCACGTCACGGTTCACAAACACAACCTTCCAATCCCTCGTCTGCCTCTCGCCCCACCCTCGCCCAAGCGAGCACAAGAGAGTCGCAGACCTCCATTTTGGTGGTTCGTACTTATCCAGTTAGCAAGAAAAGGATCCGAGACGATTTCCTACCTAGATCCGGCGTCAGACGAGATCCGAGCCATCGGATTCGTCTCAAAAGAGAGATAAGTTATAGAACAAAAAAGTATTTTTTCTTCACCTTGACGGTTCCTATTTATAGAGCTAACTAATTTATAAAATAATACTAGGTTTAAAATTGATCACATCTCTCCATAGAATACATGACAAGTGTGAATCGTATTAAATGGGTCGCGTGTCAACATCCACGGAGCAAGGGGTCCCATGACCCTCGTTATAGGCTCTAGTAGTGTATGACTTTTAAAAATGGAACTATTTTATCATACAGGGTAGTGGGTTGCAAAATTATACACTAAAATATTCTATCTCAGTTGGTCATTGTTACAAGTAGGGTGCGGAGACGAGACCCTAATTTTATTTTGTTGTATAATAGAAGACAATAAGAGTTAAACTTTATAATATCAAATTAGATTCATAAAATTGACAAAAACTTAAATAAAATAAAAATGATAATATGTGACCATTTTTTAATTATATGAAAATGACATTTTTTTCTATTGAATATAAACATTTATTACTCCATCTGTATCACAATAGCTGTCATTTTGGACAATTACACAGTTTTTAGAAGTATATCAAATGTACAAATGTGCCCATATTTATTACTTTATTTTTTTACTTTTTCATATCACTACTAACAATTCTTTCCTTATTTGTTAAAAAGTGCCGAAAACTATAAAGGCAAGTAGATGCAAAAAAGACCAAAAAGATAATTATTTTGAGACATACACAAAAGATTAAAATTACAACTATTGTGATACGGTGGGAGTAAAATGGAAAGCATTTATTGGGAAAAATTAACTTTTTATGTAGTATAGATAGTTGTTAATGTTATCGTCGTCATTAGTAGCCACTACAACTACCCTTTAACATGTCTCCCCTAGAACGTCGAGTAGTGTGAAGCCATCACTCCATCAGTGTGATTGACGCGTTTAGAAGTTCGAGCGTCTGGGTGTTTAATCAAATTGAAGATGGCAGCCACTATTTTACTCATTTTTTCCTCCAAACCCTACACCGACTACTCCTTTTGTGTTGACTATGTCGACCTTGTTCTTACGAATATCATTTGCCCCCTTCGTTTGCGGTTGTCTAGTGTAAAGCAAATCTCCAAACCCGGTGTAGTGTGAGTTATTTTTCCTCTTTTCTAATTTAGTTGATCGTAACCGCTGTTCAATTTTTATATATATATTTTAATTTGAGGACGTTTAAGTTGAAGCCAGAATCCTAATATTTGTGTAACTTGTGTTGTCTGATTGTTGTTTGTTGACATTTTAATTTTTTCCCCGTTTTTGTGGTCACATTTTACATGTTAAGGTAGATGTGTGTTCCTTGTGTTAGATTATTTTCTTCTGCTAGTAAAATGGGGTTTCTTGTGGCTGTACTATTAATTTACACTTAGCGAAGTTAAAAATGGCGGTTACTATGTCCATGGATGGGCATTAACTGGTTGCATGTTGATCAACACTATTTTGTAGTGCTTATCTAGGAGTTGTTACCGGTGTTTTGGGTGTCATTTGTATGGGTTTAGAGCACAACTATGGAGTATGGAGTTGGAGTGAAGAAGTGTGGATATGGTGGTTTGGAGGAGCTAATTGAAGACATCCAGAAGACAAGGAGTAAACCACTGGAGGAGACGAAGAAGAATAGAAGAAGAGCCACACAAATGAGCAAAGAAGGCCCCAGCCGCGACCAACCACGACCAAGGGCGAAGACAAGAAGAGGCCGCGGCGAATGGCGAGACGCGGAGCAAACGAAGGCCATTTCCGCGGGCGCGGATTTCTCGCCGCGACCGCGGAAAGATCCAGAGCTGTGCAAAAGCCGAGAGCAAAAAGTTAATTTCCGTGACCGTGGATTTGGTGCCGCGACCGCGGAAGGACACGGGGGCGAGCCCGACGAGGATTTCTGAGTTTTTCTTATTTTATTATTTTCCGGTTTTTGTTTATTTTATTATTTTGAACTTTATAGTTTATTTCCTTTTAGAATACTTTCGTTATCTTTTCCCTTTAGTTTTAGGGTTAGGTTATTTAACCTAGTTTCCCTTCCATTGTTCAGAATCATGTTACATTCGTTTTTCCATTCAGCATTGTTTTTCTTTCAAAGACTATGAGGAACTAAGCACCTTTGCTTAGTCCGACAATTGAAGCCTAAGTTTGAATTTGATTGTGAGGTTATTCCTTTATTTTATCCTTGAATGTTAATGATTCTCTTATGCTTCATCCCATTGAGTTATATTGATTTCTCTAGATTAGCTACCTAGTTTTATTGATATTATTCATATTGCAGGGTTAGGATCTGGAATATTATTGGTTGATCTAGTTCATCAATTGTTGTGATTAGTATTATTAATATTAGTTTCCCTAGCCTGACAACCTACTTGAGATTAATATTATCTATAGTACTAATCCCCTAATTTGGTCAACTTATTGAGATTAATATTATTCAAACCTAATTCAGAGTAGCAAACACGATTTACTGGAACGAGTTGTGAAAGTTTATTGTGAAGAGAAATGATTGCATGTCGAGTACTGACGAGTTGTTAAGTATTGCATGAGCCTATCTATTCCTGAGCTTATTCTGCCGTTAGATTTATCTTGATAGTTTCTTGATTGGTTTAATAGTTAGGGTTATCAGGCCGAGTTGGACTGATAACTATTTCAGAAAAGGATTAGGACATTCATGAGGATTGAGGACTAGGAATAATTAATGATCAATCAACCAAACTGAAGGTGGATATTTGTTTGGCTAAGTGTTTTTTCCCTTAATTGAATACAAACTCTTTGCTTTGTTTGTTTTGTTACTTGTTTGACAACAATCAACCAAAATCCCCCTTGTTACTTTGCATGCTAATCAACATATAGAAAACAACTCCTCCCTGTGGGATTCGACCCTTGCTTGCCCAAACTACTAGTTTAGGTTTGTTAGGATATTTTTGACCAGGTGATACGACTAAAACCTGTTGTCACATGTTGTCTACTATAATGTTTTTTTGTAAGATATGTGAATATGAAGTAAAGGAAACCCCATAACGTGTTAGGGTTTTGAAGTGAAAGTCATCATTTTGCAAGCCCCGTAAAATGTTAGTGTAGTCAAGAGTTTTGGTTTCTGCACATGTCCTTCTATTGTCTCTTAGGATAGGCTTACCAAAAGTGTGTTAATTCCTATGAATTCCATTGTTTCACTATATGTGCTTTGATTCTATTTGTAATTCTTCCTTGTTTTATAAGTTGACAAGTTTAATCAATGTCTTTTGGATTGTGACTTGATAAGGATATGATGCAGGTTGATACGAAATGGCCAACAACAGCAACGATGAGTCCAGACCCACGATCCACGCGTTCGTGGAGTTGTGGGATATGCTCCAGATTGCCTGGGGAGGCGACCAGGATGGCGGTAGTAATGAAACACCTTTGTTTAATAACTTTGTTTAATCTATTACTGTAATTGATTGTTACTTCTCGTAGTCTCATGTTGAATCAATTATGTTGTACACTTTAGGGCAACAAATGGACGACGATACATGGTTGACTTACATGCGATCTATTAAGAACTGCGAGAGCGATTACTTGAGGCATAGGGCCGATCAACAGAAACTCATCTACCGGTTGCGTGCATTGGAGCAGCGCATTTCCGAAACTTGGATTGATTATAGAATCTGGGAAATGGATCTTCACCAGGTAAATGTCAGGCTCGTAGTGTCATATACAAAGTGTAGTTTCATATCTAACACTAAGGTATTTATTTTGTAGATCAAAAGGGAATGGGCGCTTAATGATGCATTGCTGGACGGGGTCATTAGCATTGCAATGCTCGTGCAGTCATCATTGAGTCGTGCCAATCGTCGGTGACGTTTCTAAGGGTTTATGGAAAGTTTGTGTTTAGTTTTTTTATTTGTTGGATTGGGGTTTGTAATGACAATTTTATGGTTATCTGTTTAAACACTTGGGTTATAATGTTGTTAATAGCGGTGACATTTTGACAAACAGTGTATGTGGAGCGGTTGTGGACCGCTGGTTTTGTGTTATTTAGTATTCCTAAATTAACTATTTATAGTCATAGTACTCATGGTTAAAACATATTTGCTCTCTCTTTGTCTTGGATATGTCTAAAAACATGTTATTTTGGTGACATTTTGACAAACAATGGTGCAACTAAATTAACTATTTAGGATTTCCTAAATTAACATTTTTTGTGTTATGTAGTTTCCTAAATTAACAAAAAAAAATTGGTCGAACCTAAATTAACTATTTAGGATTTCCTCTAAATCGATGGAATTTCGATTCATATGACCAATACTTAGATAATGAAAGAATGTGAAAACACGTACATTGTGTTCTTCCAAAAGAATATGCAAGTATGAGTATCAATGCGGTATCAAGTGACATGTAGATCAAAATATAAGCCTCCAATAACACTGTATTCCGGTGTTGTTAACCCAGTTGAACCAGGTGATCAAGACCAAAAAAATATATTAGTAACATATGAATAATACTATCTATCTATCTATAAATATATAAAGTAGACCTTTTTCCATTTAATGCCTCATAAATTCCATCTCATTTTATTCTTACATTCCACTAGAAGTCAAATATTCTATTTTATCTCAATGGTTTAGGGAAGGGACATCATAAAACAAAAGGTTGAAAGTTCAATTCTTCTTAGAAACAATTTCATTTTCGATATTTTTTCCTAAACCAAAGGAGTTATTTAATTTTTTAAATCATCCATTAAAATCTATAGTACTTGACAATTATATCAATAAGTAAACCTAAAAGTAACATTAAAAACCCAAAAAAAGAGAAAACAAACCTAAAAAGGAAATATGAATACATTTATTGTCTTCTTCATACCTAAGTAAACAATGTGAGATTTCTACCAAAAAATAGACAATTTGAGGTGGTTTGGTAAATGCAATTGAAAAATTCAAATCACAATTAGAATATATATTTTTATTTGTTTTATAGTCTTCTTAATGGCTAACTAAACAATTTCTTTTTTACTACTCATAGTTACATATATAAATCAAAATCATTATATAACATAAAAATACATAACTAAATGTAAAACAATATATAAAAATTAAGACATTACAAATCCAAATAACATAATTCAAATATAAAAAATTGTATCCACTTGAGTACCCAAAACAAATATTGTATCCACCTTTTCAGGATTAAATTATACATTATTTTAATGTAATAATTTAACAAATCACTTAAAAATTAAAATATTGCTTACCTCATTCAAGTTAAAGCATGCCAATATAATCTTCATAAAACTCTCAAATCCAATACCAACATTCAACTTAAACACCTAATTTTAATGCATATATTGAATTTTTCATACTGATTGTAATGTTTTTTTCCATAACTCTTACTTAATGTAATGTTTTTTTCCATAACTCTAAATGACTACTTTTCAATTTTGACGTTACAAACCCAATTTAGTTCTAAAACCCTTCAATTTTTTTTGTGTAAATAGGAATAATTTATAAAATAAAAATCAACGAATAGTCATCAATTATCAAATTCAATATAGGGAGAAAACCAAATTAATGGAAGATTATTTGGCAGGATAAGTTTGTTGCAAACGTTATCTTAGAAATGTAACTAATTTTAAAAATGTGTAACATATTCCTCTATTAAATTGTATGTAATAAATAATAATTAATGTGTCACTTAAGAAAAAATATTATCAATAAAAGTATACATTTTGGAAGAATTAATTAAGAAGAGGATTAGAACATGAAAAAATTACCATCGAATTGCAACATCAAGAAATTGAAAAGTTCATTATACTAATTGGTGACATACTTATATCAATGATAATTATCTCAACCTTAGTAATGTTCGGGTCATTCAAACTCACTTGGATATCAAGTTTGACGGGAAAAAATATATTTAAAAACGCTTACATGGTCGTTCAAACTCACTTGCACATAGCCTTTATACGGAAATTTATTTTATTTTTTAAAGAAATGAACTCATTTAAGATATTAGATTAAACATTATTTTAATTTATAGTAATATATTTTGTTGTGACTGTTACATCTTCATTACATGTTTCCAATGTCAATTAATCACATTTAAATTATAGATCGTCACTTCTTCTTTTCATATTTCAAACTCCTAATTGATTAAAGACTAGTTTAATGTAGATGACAAATGGATGTGACCATAAAGAGAAATTTTACCTCTATATAAAGGACATACGGATACAAGACATCTATTCCAAAAAAATAAAATATCTCAATCCACAGATCCATTTTCTTATGATTTTCTTACACATTATTCCTATTATTGCTTGAATTAGATTTTTATATGGTTAGTTTATTGATATCTATTTTATGAGTTGTAATTGACATTTGTATGTTTTGTTGTTCCCCATTTTATGAATTGGCATTTGAATTGATATTTGTGTATTTGTTTGTTGATATTTTGTTTAGTGGCAAGTATAATCTCGATCTCTTGAGCACATTATCACAATTCTCCTAGAGTATTAATGCTCATTCACATGAGCCAAATTGAAAGCTTACGCTATTTTATTTGCTCTGTTCTTTTTTTATGAAACTTTTTTCCAAAAATTCTTTAGCTTCAAGCCACATTGAGAATATTTAATTAATCTTTTTTTATTATTTTTGTATAATAATAACTAAGCCAATTATTATTACTCTTTAAAAACTTTAAAACTAAAAATATACATTTGTCAAATATACATTTTTGGGTGGTTTTGCATTCCCTGAGGTCATTTCCTACCGGTATCACAAAGTTGTATATGTGATCAATTGATAAACTTCTATTAGTAAAGAAAAGAGCAATATGTTTTTATTCTTAAATGAGAAAGTTTTAACCGATCGCTGAATTATTTACATGACTACATGCAATAACTATAATTAATTTACTAAAGTGACAGATCATGAGTATATATATGATTATTGTGGTCAATGGTATTATCCACTACAAATGAAGGCTTTTTTTACAATATATACTATAAAAAGGTGAAATTTAACTTATATTATAATATTATTAGTTCGGTTTGTCTAATGTGTGCCCATGGGCACATGTTAAGAGGTCAAATTTGGAAACTTTTTTCAAAATAATCCTTAAATTAGAAGGGGTCACTAGTGGAAAAAATACTTTTTACTGCTCCCTTTTAGAGGCGTACATAGTTCAAAACGCCTCAACAACGACTTAGGCAATCACTTTTTTTGGTTTTTGAGGCGGATAATTAATTTATACGCCTCAAAAACATCTTTTGAGGCGGGCAAATTAATATACGCCTCAACAAGTATCAGAAAAAACATTTTCCGCTAAAGTATTAGAGACGGGCCAGGGTAAGGCCCACATCTAATGCTAACTAATTGAGGCGGGCCAAGTAGCCCGCCTCAATTAAAGCTTGTTGAGGCGGGCCTCTTAAAGCCCGCCTCAAAAAGTATGTCCAATAGAGGCGGGCATGTAAGGCCCGCCTCTATTAGACCATTACTCGGCCGAGTCGTAATACTTATAGAGGAGGGCGTGTTAGGCCCGCCTCTATAAGCTCAACCCTAATTTAAAAAAAAACAGTTGCGAGCGCCTTCATTTTCCTCTTCGTATCCTCCTCTTCGTCTTCAATTCGTTCGTCCCGAGCTCCGACTTCATCGATCTCCTCCGTCTTCCCTACTTCATCGATCTCCTCCGTCTTCCCGACTTCATCGATCTCCTCCGTCTTCGCAGAGCTCCGTCTTCCCAAGCTCCGACTTCATCTCCCTTCGCCGAGCTCCCTCTAATACTCCCTTCAATAAGTATCAACAACGCACTCGAGGTTTCACCAAAACGAGCTCCCTTCAACGCACTCGAAGCCAAGTCAGGTATTATTTCAGATTTCTACCCTATTTCCTTAGGCCCTTGGCGGGATAGAATTCATAATTTAGGCCCTTGGCGGGATAGTTGAGTTTGTATTTTTTCTTGCTTGGTTGCGTATTATTATCTATTTAGGCCCTTGGCGGGATAGTTACTAGAATGAGTATTTAATCTTCCTTGCATGTTATTTTGCATGTATTACTAGAAATGAGTCATCCTTGGATGTACGGTGACCATACTACGACACAATACTTGAGTGGGGTTGAGGAGTTCATTAGATGTGCTTTAGCACACCAACGGAGTACGAAAGCCGAAAAAATCTATTGTCCATGCCGTGATTGTAAGAATATAAGGCGGTTAGATGATATTGATGAGATTGAGGATCATTTATTTCGTCGTGGTTTCAAACAAGATTACCATGTTTGGTTTTGGCATGGTGAGAAAATACTTGATCGTCCAAGTTCTAGTGTCAATGAGTTTGATGTTCGGGTAGACACTGATGATAGTGATGATGATATTGCTGAGAATAATGAGATGGATGATGATGATGACCAAGAAGATGATGAAATAAATGGGATGATGGATGTGGTGAGAGATCACTTGAACGAACGACCTGAGATGTTCGAACAGGTATCAAAGGCTGCAGAGACTCCCTTCTATCCCGGGTGTACAAAATTTAGCAAGTTAGAGGGTGTGTCAATACTTTACAACTTGAAATGTGCTTCTGGTTGGACTGATGGAAGTTTCAACACCTTATTGGAATGGTTAGGTGAATTTTTACCAGAAGGCAATGAGATGCCTATCTCTACTTATTATGCCAGGAAATTGATGTGTCCCTTAGGCTTAGAGGCCATCAAGATAGATGCTTGCCCAAATGATTGTATGCTTTACAGAAACGAACATGAAAATTTGGATGAGTGTCCAAAGTGCGGTGCATCTCATTACAAGCGTAAAGGGGTAAATTCGGCTAAGAGGGGCCCATCAGCTAAGGTTATGTGGTATCTTCCGATAATACCTAGGTTTCAGCGTTTGTTTTCGATAAAGAAGGAAGCAAAAAGTCTGAGGTGGCATGCGGAAGGGAGGAATAAAGATGGACTCCTTAGACATCCTGCTGATTCTCCTCAATGGAGAAATATTGATCAGAAATATTCTGAATTTGGTGAGGAGGTTAGGAATCTGAGACTTGCTTTATGTACAGATGGTGTGAATCCGTATGGCACTCTAAGCAGTCAACATAGCACATGGACTGGGTAAAACCGGATGGTAAAAAGACTTTTCTGCCTCCGGCGTGTTACACAATGTCAAGAAAGGAGAAAAAGGTGTTTTGTGAGTGCTTACATGGCATTAAGGTTCCATCAGGATATTCGTCAAATGTAAAACGTCTAGTTTCTCTTTCGGACCTTCGGTTGATTGGTATGAAGTCTCATGATTGTCATGTATTGATTAATGTTTTCTTGCCGATCGCACTTCGTGGGATATTGCCGAAACACGTGAGACATGTTATAAAAAAACTTTGCATGTTTTTCAGTTCCATATGTGCTAAGGTTATTGATCCGGAAATATTGGATGCTCTCCACGATGATATTGTTGAAACTTTGTGTCGATTTGAAATGTACTTTCCGCCGTCTTTCTTTGACATAATGGTGCACTTAATTGTTCATTTGGTTCGAGAAATCAAGTTATGTGGTCCGGTGTTCTTAAGATGGATGTATCCTTTTGAGAAATTTTTTGGCAGTTTAAAGGACAAAGCAAAGAATCGGGCGAATCCAGAGGGTAGTATCATTCGTGGAGTCCTTCATGAAGAGATATCTCAATACGCAACTGAGTTTTTGTCAAGGCTTCATCCAATAGGTCTTCCAAAATCTCGTCATGTAGGGAGGCTTGAAGGAGAGGGAGTAATTGGTAAAAATGTGATATCTCCTCCATCTGAAAGGAAGATTAAGGCACATCTTTGTGTGTTGCAGGATCTTACAGAGGTCAATCCTTACATAGAAAAGCATTGCCTTGAATTGCAACACAATAATGCTAAATTGAATGAAAGAGCTTTGATGCGGGAACATAATCGCACATTTGTTGATTGGTTTAAGAAGGAAGTAGCTGAGGAACTAAGGAAAGAATATGACGTTTCTGATACGGTCAAGTGGTTATCTCGAGGTCCTCAACTATGTGTTCGGTCTTACGAAGGGTATGATATCAATGGGTTCACATTCTACACTAGAAGACAAGATGAAAAGAGTGTGGTGCAGAATAGTGGAGTGAAGGTAGTTGCATCATCTAAGGTCTATGTGAGCGCTAAGGACAAAAGACCGATTGATGCGACACAATCGTATTATGGTGTTATCGAAGAAATATGGGAGCTTGATTATAACAATTTTACAATCCCTGTTTTCCGGTGCAAGTGGGTCAACAACCTTAACGGGGTGAAGCAAGATGAAATTTATCCGGGTTTGACATTGGTAAACTTTGACCGATTAAGTGATAGTGACGAGCCATTCATCCTAGCATCACAAGCTAAACAGATTTTTTATGTGGTAGACAATGTTGATCCTAGATGGCGTGCAGTTGCCCAAGGCAAAAGACATATTCTGGGTATTGATGATTTTGTAGATGAAGATGAGTATGACGAGTATGATGACACACCCTTGTTATCAACTGTTGTTCAACCATTACCGGATGAGGAAGATACAAATAATACTAATCATATCCGTACAGATCATAGGGAAGGAATATGGGTTACAAATCATAAATGAATAAGATGAGGTAATTTATTGACAAGTAGATTTAATTGCATTATAAATTGTCTTCCTTGGATATTTTTTTTGTGATATGTACTCATATGCTTTTTCGTTGATATGTACGCTGCGAAAAAAATCAGGAACCTAAGACGTTGAGAGTATCAAGGTGGGAAGTGGGAGAAATTAATAGGAAAATGTAAGACGTTGAGAGTATCAAGGTATGTAACTTAACTAACTATATATTGATAGTATTTGTGTTTTTTGTCAATAATTTCTGTGTTTTTTATGAAGCTATATCCTAAGAGGAAGACATCATATACTTATGAAGAAATGGATGTTGTTCGTGAGCAATGGGCACAGTATTTTACATCAAAGTATTTATTATCGGATTGAACTTGTTTTTACTTGTCATGTAAACTGTTGTTGAGAACCTGACTGTACTCGGATTGAACTTGTTTTTACTTGTCATGTAAACTTGTTTTTATTCTGTGAATAAAATCAGGAACCTATTTTGCAATGTGTGTATGGTGCATCATAAATCCAAAAAACATCCAAAAGAAGCGCAAAAGAAGGGACTTATAGAGGCGGACTTTTATGTCCGCCTCTATAAGTACATAGACGCTGACTCGGCCGAGCTCTCGGCCGAGTCAGCACGGCTTGTTGAGGCGGGCCTCCGAAGTCCGCCTCAACAAGTCCCTCATTTTGGCGCCAAAGTGAGGGACTTGTTGAGGCAGGCTTCGGAGGCCCGCCTCAATAAGGTCCTTTTAGAGGCGTAAAATGCCCGCCTCAAAAAGTGTCCTTACTTGTTGCAGCCCCCTTAGTTGAAGCGAACGGTGTTCGCCTCAATAAGTGTCCAAAGGCCCGCCTTTATAAGGATTTTTTCCACTAGTGGGTAAACCCTATGAAAAAAGTTAAACTAGTGGCTAAAAGGGATTATTACTAAATATGGAGTTTTTATTGTGTGCCCATGGGCACACATTAGCTTAAGCAATAAGTATTTTTGCTTGGTATAGGTTTGCTACATACTCCATAAGAGTACAAGTTTGTATTCGTATATATACATAATTGATCATCAATGATTGTCATAATATCCTCTATCTTTGTGACTCATTTATTACTTTTGAAACATGTAACCTCTTTTAATAAATATATATATGAGTAATAAAAACTATAATCATAACTTCTTAACAACATTCTTTATGTCAAATAATTATCGTATAACTTAACCATTCGATAACCCTTTCAAATGCATGTTCACATCTAAAAAAATATATTTTGTAAATGGTGTCGATAATATGAAGACATACAAAATCAAATATAATAGATCATGACAACTAAAGCTTATTACTATGTACAATCAAAGTGATACAACGCTATCATGAGTAAATAGTTTCATATGATATTTGAGATCAATCTAAGAATTGCAGATAAGATGTTTGATCTACTTAAAATTGTTTTAAACATGGTGATTGACAAAATAAGAAGGCAACATATTCTAAATTGTTATTTATTCTATACAATAGCATCTAAGTGTGTCTTTGTCCATAAAAATGACAAATTCTCCGGCTTAGCTTGGTTATTTGTATACTGCCGTACTAAAATGTTCAAATTTATGTAAATGTTTGTGTTGTTAAAGCTGAAAATGTTTAAAATAAATTTTTTTAATTTCTTTTCTCATTTATAAACAGAAAAAATTAATAAAATTAATATATATATATATATATAACATATGACCCGTGCGTAACACTGGTATGCCCTCTAGTATATTACTAATATTAAGTATGATAATTATAAATAGTTCTATGCAATTCACACACGCATTCTTTCTAATATACTAAATATATAGCCCCGTGTGCTTCACACACCAGCCCTTCTTAGTATGATTAAAAGAATAATATGCTAATTTTGGATCTATAAATATATATATATATATAGAATTTGGTTCGGGTAAAACAGCGTTTTAAGGTAAAACGGAAGTACAAATAAAGGCCTTTAGATTAGAACCAAATCAATGGTCTGGATTGAAGGTAGGAGGGTGCAAATATTTTACTATAGATGGCACACACCCGATTAAAACAAAATAACGTGATTTGGGGGATATTCTTAACCGATACATTTCAATTTCCATTTTTAATTTGACATGATCTGCGGTTACTCTCTCATCGTCTTCAGCTTCTCCCTCCTCGTCTCCTCATTTTCGTCCTCGTCTCCCCATTTTTGTCTCGCAATCTCTCATATCCTTCAACCTCTCGAGTTTCTCTCATCGTCTTTAACTTTGCTTCAACTCTCCTCGTCATCGTCGTCCCGGATTTCTCTTAGCCTCCTACGGTTGAAGAGCTCCCAGGTATGATTTTTTCTCCCTTTTCCCTATCCAAGGGGCATCCAATTTCAGCGAACCAACAATGAGCACGGGTACCGAATCGCAAGACCATCCAACGACCATTGATGGATCCACCGAGGTGCGCAACATCGAGCCTATCCGAATGCACTTGCTCAAAGAAATTAAGGGCCAAGACATCTAGAACAATTGCGTTGTTCTTAGTGTCGACAGTGGATTGATGGGTAACGTGAAAGCATCTTCTATTTTTTTTGTCTTGTCCCTTGTTTTCTTTCATTTGATCTGGGGATGCTTTGGCATTTGATGAAAGAAGAAAGATTTAATAGAAGTTTGTTTTGTGGTTTGAAGTTTTTGATTGTGCCCACCAGTATTGTATGACCTAGTAGGAATTTGTGTAGCCTTGTATTGTATGAGGAAGTCTTTCTTATGGTGGATGTGTCATTTATAATTGGTATTGTTTGTATTGTTTGCAATTGATATTCAAATTATTTGATGTGATATTCATATAAATTCCTTTGATATTCATGTGGGATGTACGTTTCATGCTCTGAGTAATGGAATTGACTGTAATGGCAATTGATATTCAAATTTTATGGTATGATATTCACTGTAATGGCATTGATATTCATGTTGGTCGTTTTGGTGTATTACTAGTGTTGTTTGTACTGTTTGCACTTGATATTCAAATTGTTTGATGTGATATTCATATAAATTTCTTTGATATTCATGTGGGATGTACGTTTCATGCTCTGAGTAGTAGATATTCAAATTTTATGATGTGATATTCACTGTGATGTCATTGATACTGGTGTGTACTGTTTGCTCCGAGTAGTAGATATTCAAATTTTATGATGTGATATTCACTATAATGTTGTTCATATTCATGAGGTTTCATGCGTTGAATATTCGATATTCAAATTTTATGATGTGATATTCAATATAATGTTGTTCATATTCATGAAGTTTCATGCGTTGAATAGTCGATATTCAAATTTTATGATGTGATATTCAATATAATGTTCTTGATATTCATTATAATAATGTTGTTGATATTCATTATAATAATGTTGATATTCAGGTTGATCGTGCGACTGTGCGACCCAAAATCGACGCGACAATGTCATTGTTAAACCTTACCGCCATGAATCAAAGCTTCGAAGATATTGGGTGGTGATATTCGTGTAGTTAGGTGATGATATTCATGTACTTGGGTGACTATATTAATGTAATTGGGTGGTGGGTGATATTCACAAAATGGGTAGTAATGTTCACAAATTGAGTTGTGATATTCATGTAAGTGAATTTGATATTCAATGTGATTAATTGAGATATTCATGTAACTTAGTTTGATATTCATATTATCAAGTGGTGAAATTCATGATTTAAGTGATGATATTCACATTTTTAAGATATTTTATATTCACTTATTAAATAGAAATCGATATTCAAACAAACATGAACGATATTCATTAACATATGTTCGATATTCGTGAACACATTAACGATATTCACGAACACTGGAAAATCATTAAATGAGCAAAATGAATTTAAATCTAAACGAATTTAAAATAATCTTCCCATCTAAAGTTTAAATATTTGAATAATCTCATTATCTCTCCAATTTGCACATTTACCATATTTTGTAGGAACAACTTCCTATTTTGTAGGATATTAATTTCGGTAATTCAATAAAGAAGGCAGGTTATTCAAATTCGGTACAATGCACCCCCATGTGGCTTATTTTGCTCCATCAAATCCAGCCCTCCAATCTCTTCAATCCAACGCTCCTTATTTGTACTTCCGTTTTACCACAATACCCGTTTTACCGGAGCGCGCCCCTATATATATATATAAATTCCTACTAGTGTTCAATTTTGTAAAATTAATAAGACTAAGGACAAAAATAAAAATTAATATTTTTCTAAAAATCATTAAAAAAAAATTGTAACACTCTTAGTAATTTTACCGCAATGACCTCAGATCGCATATCTGAAATCACCGAAGGCTTACAACATTGATCACAAAAGAATAATTTAAAACGAACACTAACATATATATAATTCAAGATTGTATTATAAATGACGTGGCAAAAACTGTGATACCCCGTATTTTTTTTAAGGTTATTTTGGGAATTATGGAATTTTCCCGAGTACCCGTTGTGTACGTCGGATTTAATTCAGGTAGCTTGAGACATTCTGTAATGTGCTCTATATCTGTAATATTTTTCTCAGTGAAATAATATACAGACAAGGTGCCTTGAATTTTAAATTGTCGTTCGCGTACGATAATTTTTATCCCGGTTTATCGTCAAGCTCGTTCAAAACCGAATGGGTGGGAAAATGGGAAAATGGGAAAACGGCGACCGCCGTTCAGAAACGGCGACCGCCGTGGTTGGGCCCGAGAGGTCAATGTGTCAGCTTCTAGCTGGCCGCGATAGGCCTAGCAACGGCGACCGCCGCATTTACGGCGACCTCCGCGTGCCCGCCGCAGGCAAAAATACGGCGACCGCCGTGATTGTCCAGTGGGCATTGCCCGATGGTCGCCGGCGTCGTTCGAGGCACGTCGTTGCGTCGTTTGCCGCGTCTGAGGGTTTGCAGCTCATTCCTTGGGGTTTGCCTATAAATAGGTGAGCTTGGGCATGGGTTTTGGGTCATCTACAACCCCGAATCGCTGCCAAATTTGCCTCTCGCTGGAGTTTTGTTTTCGCCGGTTTTCTTGTGCTCGCCGGAGGTCTCGCCGGTGTTGCTTTGGTGTGTTTCCAGAGTGCCTTTGTGAAGCTTTTGGTTAGCCTTGGAGGTTAGAAGCCAAAGCAAGTCGAAGGAGGCCAAACCGCTCGTGTTTTGGGTTGAGTTTTCTCTCGTTTCAGTCGACCGTGTTCTTAACGGCGACCGCCGTGTTCTTCACGGCGACCGCCGTGTTCTTCACGGCGACCGCCGTGTTCTTCATGGCGACCGCCGCCAAGAACGGCGACCGCCGCCACTGCCCAGAACGCCTTCGTGGCTTTGGCTTGGTCGGTTGTCATCGTGGCGTCTTTCCTTTCGTGTTCTTTCGCCGTGTTTAGATTCGTACTGTTTATGTCGGATCTAACTTAGGGTTCCTTTTATGGGTCGACTCGAAGGTTGTTGTGCTGTCGGATCTATACCGTGTCGAGCCCGGAATCCAGTGACGTCTTTAGACTATTCTGCGGAGTAAGGCAAGTGGCGGTTCGCTCTTGCTCATTCGTTCCATATTTACATTAATTATCAGTAGTTTATCTGAGTAATTAATTTGGAATGAATATCCTGTTTGTCTGGAAACGGTTTTGATAAACTGTTTTGAAAATCATATAATAGGTTGTATATCTGTTAGAACAACGCTATTATCTGTGATCGCCTTTCGGGCCTTTATGTGGATTTATCCTATAACTGTGGTGGTGCTTTAACTGTTTAGTTATCACTGTTAGATAGGAACGTTACTCGGACTCTGTCCAGTCGTTTCTTTATAATCTGGTAGAGGGGTGGCTCGTCCCCATCCAATACCATTCTAAGATCATGATCGGTCTCTTACACGTGTGTGTAGAGACAGGACACTTAGCTGGTGTCACAAACCTTTCAGTATACGTCACTCTCGACGAAACGTATACTAAGATGTGTCGTCCCACTGGTGGGGTACACATGTAAAAGTCTATAACGTGATGTGTGTTTTTGAAACATAAATCAGATAAGTGCTACCTTGACGCACAAAATTAATACACCTTGGGCGAGTAGTGCAGCTAAGTTCACTGCAGCTAGGAAAACTCGTCTTGACTTGAATGTAGTACGTTCTCTTTCCAATCTGGATTCGCTGTAGGCGATGAGGTTGGTTGTGAACCGAAGCATCTCAGTCAGTTTTAAATCATTGTTGAATGATTCTGTAATATTCCAGATTTGTCATTACTTCCTTAAAGACTCATTTCCGTTGGAGTCTTCTTTCGAGTCAATTTCTGTGAAGATTCAGTCTTCCAGAATCTTCTCCTGTGCATATCTCTTGTTTATTCCAGTAGGAATATGATGGTTGACTACCGTTATCGGTTATTATCCGAGAAGCGATGAGTCTAACCTAATATGACTGCTTCGAACCAGTCTGCTTTGTACCCTTGCTAGTCTATTCAGTTAGACTAACCAACCAATATTTTCCCTTGCATGGTTGGCTGGTGTCATCCGTTCGATTCGGCACATCAGTTAAGAAGTAGCTCAGAAGATTAGAAGGACTATGGAGTCGGCGGTGGTTTTTGAATGTTTTAATTATTTCTTTAATCAGGTTATGATCCTTTGGACAATAACTCCGATTGTAACTTACTTTCTTAGTCTTCCGCTGTGTTGGGTTTAAACTATGTTTTGACCTATTCGGGATTGGGTTGTAATCCCGTAACTCTTATTTCCTCGACAATGTTATGTTTTGGAATTTAATGCTTAATCTTTGTGTATCAATTGCATTTCATAAATTGTATTTATTTGGTAAAGCCTTGGGTGATTTCGGTAAGGAACACTGGGGTCACTGGCGGTAATACATTTCCAAAAGGGTTAAGTTTTGGGGGTGTTACAATTGTGGTATCGAGCCAAAAGTTTTTAAAACGGGTTTGGGATTTTATAAATCATTTATCCGTTTTTGAAAATGCTTTAAGAGGGCTCTGAATTTTCATTCTGAAAAGAATTTAAAAACACCGTTCATAGTCATGTCTTCTTTATAGTCTGATATAGTAAGCTTGCTTCTATGTCTAGAAAGACTAATTCCTTTCTTATTGTTCGATAGGATGGGTGTCTGCTTTTCTATTGGTAGGGGGTCGGAAGACGCCAAGTCGGATCAGCCGAGGCTATATTTTCCGTTACCTTAGCGATGTTTCGAGGTTGGAGGCCCGAGTAGCCCACCCGAAGACGTTAAGCACGTTCTCCCCGAGTCAGTTGTCCTTGTAGCAGGAATGCTATGGTCCCTAGACCTGCACCTGTGCCGCCACCAAGGGTGGAGGGAGTGCAGGAATGGGAGCAGGAAGATGAGTTGTCAAGGTACGAACAAGGGGTTTACCAAGACGACTTTCTGCTATGACCAATTCCCGAGGAGATCGAGTACGAAGACGAGGAAGAGGAGATGCTGGAGGTAGATCCTGTCGAGGATATGATCGGGGATGATTCCGAGGATGAGGATCCCATCAAGGATGATCCCGAGGATGAGGATCCCATCGAGGATGATCCCGAGGAAGAGGATCCCATAGAGGATGATCCAGAAGAGGATCCAGAGTTGGACCTTGGAGGGCAGATTCAGGAGCCCGGTACAGGATTGTCACCAGTGCCAGAGTACGCACCCATGTCAGAAGCTGATTGGGAGGCACTGTATACCGAGTACGGTATTGGGAGAAGTGACAGGGAAACTCAGCCTATCCCTACTCCAAGGAGATGGAGGTCGGAATCCGAGCTGCAGGAGATTCTCCGCCAGAGCGAGGTAATCTCCGCAGAACAGCAGCGTCAGAGGGATGAGCTGATCGCCAGTACTCAGAGGAGGGCTGGAATAGGAGGACCAGTCATGGACGACCTATACTTTACCATGACTGAGCTAGGACTATGTGCTTCAGGGTCAAGAAGGGTGCGAAACCCATCGCCAGAGCTCGATGGTGAGCCTAGCCCGAAGAGACCATGCACGAGTAGCCAGTCGTATGGGAGGCATTTTGGAACGCCTTGAGGAGGAATGGTGTTGCCTATCGTAGTAGTTTCGTTTCTTAGTATTCCAAGTTGTACTTTGTGTAATATTTCAGTATTGCGGCAAGTACTCTGAGAAACACTTATATCTTCGAGCAATGTTGTCCTAATGCTCGAATGATAAACTTATGTGTAACTTGTGTAAGAATTCGAAGGTTCATCTATAAAATACCAAGTTGATCTATTCTGAGTGATTTATTTACATTGATATATTGCATAAGTATGTTGCATAATATTAATGTATTGAATGCTTGGAATTGGATCGGTAAACAGATGGTGAACCCAAGAAGCACGAGGAATTCGACTTGAGCCGGTGCTAGGACTAGCCAAAACCCCAGACCAACAGGAAGAGGTGTTCAGGATGAACACGAGTCTGAGTCTCGCGTCCAGCAGAGGCATGAAGGTCAGGATCAGACCCAGGCGCCGACGTTGTTTGACGCTGCAGCTGTTGAGGCGATCCGAGGGATCGTGATGCAGGCTATCACAGATGTCTTGAGACCAAGTGCGCCTCAAGCACAAGAAGTGCCTATTCACGTAGCGGTTCCTGATGTTGTGGAACCCAGAAATCCCGTGATTCAGGAGACTGCCGTTAGGGCGAGGGACAGCTATGGTCGCGCTCTTAAGACCATTACTTCCATGAGACCCGACTGCTATAACGGGAAAGGGGAGCCAGTGGCAGTGACTCATTGGTTCTCCCATATGGAGAGGTTGTTCAGGAACGTGGAGTGTACGGAGGCCGAGAAGGTCCATATCGCGTCTCTTCAGCTGAAGGAGGAGGCTAGCGAGTGGTGGGAGAGCACTGGTTTGGCTGAGAGCCCAGTGTTGACTTGGTCGATGTTCAAGACCAAGATGGTTGATCGCTTTTTCTCTCGTGCTATGAGAGAGGAGAAGCATAAAGAGTTCTTGTACCCTCAGACTGATGGTCTGAGAGTGACCGAGTTGGCATCTAAGTTCAACCATCTTCTACAGTACGCTACTGCCGAGATCACCAGCGAGGCTCAAAAGATCTGGTACTTCCACGAGTGGATGAACCCGGATATCAAGCCAATAATGGTGCACCACACATGCTCTACCTTGGAGCAGTTTGTGGATTGTGCCTATAAGCTGGAGGTAACTCTCGAGGAGTCGACCAAGAGGCGCAACCGACAGAAGTCGATGCAGAATCAGAACCAGAGAGGTGGTTTTAAGAGCCCTGCGCCACCGTCTAACTTCGCCAGGTCCGGCCGAGCTAAGACGGAGATGACGCAAGGGGGATCGACTCAGCAGTCAGGGCATACCAGGAGTTCAGTTCAGTGTTATAACTGTGGTACTGCTGCGCACAAGAGCACTGAGTGTCGAAAGGAGAGGAGGCCATGCTTTGGGTGTGGACGTGATGGTCATCTGCAAAAGTTCTGCAAGCAGGGGAAGCAGAAGGGAGTAGAGTCGCAGCAAGGGTCAGTTCATCAGAGCAACCGACCTAGGTTTAAGCCTGCCGAGACTCCTAGCCCTTCAGTGCAGACGACTGCTCAGAACAGGGGAAAGGCCCCAGCTGTTTCTGGAAGTCAAGGCCAACGCTTGTACGAGATGCGTGAGGCAGATGGACCCAACGCTCCGATTGCTCAAGGTACTCTATACCTTCACTCTACTTCAGTGTGCATTCTGTTTGATTCTGGTGCTACGCATTCCTTTATTTCGGATAGCTGTGTTAGCAAGTTAGACTTAGTGTGCAATGATTCGTGCGACCCTTTCGTCGTTAATCTTCCTAATGGAGAACGTTTGGTGGGAACCAAGCATTTGTCCGACTTTCCGATTACCATTCAGGGTAAGGAATTCGAGGCAGATTTAATCTGCATAGCCATGGCTCCATACGACATTATTCTCGGTATGGATTGGCTGACACGTCACAAGGCGGTGATCGACTTCAGTTCAAGAACGGTGACGGTGTCATTCGGGGGCCAATTCGTGTGCAAGTTCAAAGGTCGAAATGACGCTGATAACGGCAAGCTGATCAGTGTGATGGCTGCGTTTAAGCTACTACGACAAGGATGTGTCGGGTACCTTTGCTACTTGGATTCGCCTGAGAAGGATGGGCCTGAGGTTCTTGATATTCCTGTAGTTAGGGAATTTTCGGATGTCTTTCCGGAAGAAATTCCAGGATTACCCCCAAATCGTGACGTAGAGTTTTCAATTGATCTCGAGCCTGGTACGGCGCCGATTTCCAAATTACCGTATCGGATGGCTCCGGCTGAGATGCAAGAATTGAAGAATCAACTTGAAGATCTTCTTGACAAAGGTTATGTCAGGCCGAGTGTATCGTCGTGGGGTGCTCCGGTATTATTCGTCAAAAAGAAGGACAGATCGTTCCGACTTTGTATCGACTATCGAGAGTTGAACAAGGTGACGATCAAGAACAAGTATCCTTTGCCTAGGATTGATGACTTGTTGGACCAGTTGCAGGGAGCAAAGGTTTTCTCCAAGATCGACTTAAGATTTGGATATCATCAACTCAGGATTCGTGAGCAGGACATTCCTAGAACTGCGTTTAGGACCAGATATGGTCATTACGAGTTCGTAGTGATGCCTTTTGGGCTTACAAATGCTCCAGCTGTCTTTATGGATTTGATGAACCGATGTTTTCACCAGTACTTGGATAAGTTCATGGTGGTCTTCATAGACGACATCTTGATCTATTCTCCGAATGAAGAAGTCCACGAGGAACATCTACGGATTTCCTTATCGATCCTTAGACAACATCAGCTTTATGCTAAATTGTCTAAATGTGAATTCTGGATGAAGGAAGTGGCTTTCTTAGGCCACGTGATCAATAAAAATGGGGTTATGGTTGATCCCCAAAAGATTGAAGCTGTGGCTAAGTGGACACAGCCCCAGAGCGTGAAAGAGGTGCGCAGTTTTCTTGGACTTGCCGGGTATTATAGAAGGTTCGTAGAAGGATTTTCAAAGATCGCTCTACCTATGACCAATCTACTCCGCAAAGTCCACAAGAAGTTTGTCTGGAATGACAAGTGCGAGGTCAGTTTCCAGGAGTTGAAGTGACGGTTGACCTCGGCACCCGTGTTAGCACTCCCAGAGGGGAATGACGATTATGTGGTCTATAGTGATGCTTCCAAGTGTGGCCTTGGTTGTGTTTTGATGCAAAGGGGCAGAGTCATTGCTTACGCATCCAGACAACTCAAGACTTACGAAGAAAACTATCCGACCCATGATCTTGAGTTAGCAGCGGTTGTCTTTGCGCTGAAGATTTGGAGGCATTACCTCTATGGTATAAGATGCCAAGTCTTCACTGACCACAAAAGTCTCAAGTATATATTTACTCAGAAGGAGTTAAATATGAGACAACGCCGCTGGCTAGAGTTGCTCAAGGACTACGACATGGAGTTATTGTATCATCCGGGCAAGGCTAATGTAGTAGCTGATGCGCTAAGCCGGAAGACAACGCACGAGACTGTGGTTGCGTTGCTTACTGCTCAGAACAAGCTAAAACAAGAGTCATGCGGCATTGAAGTCTTGTATGACCAGCGTAGAGGGTACCTGAGTATGATGGAAATTCAGGCTACACTGCTGGATCAAATCAAAGAAAAGCAAGTCGATGACATCATCTTGGTAAAGTTAAGCAGTGAAGTGATGGATGGGAAAGCTCCCAGTTTTGTGGTTCAGGATGATGGATCACTTTGGTTTCAGGATCGGATCTGTGTGCCTGACACAGAAGGTCTTCGTCAGTTGGTGATGAGAGAAGCTCATTCATCTGCTTATTCTGTGCATCCTGGCTCTAGCAAGATGTACAAGGATCTCAGGAAGAAGTTTTGGTGGCCAAACATGAAGTGGGACGTAGCAGACTTTGTGGCAAAGTGCTTAACTTGCCAAAAAGTCAAGATCGAACACCGCAGACCAGGTGGTGAGATGCTACCTCTCCCCGTACCAGAATGGAAATGGGAGGACATTTCCATGGACTTCGTCACTGGGCTACCAAAGACTCGAAGTCAGAGAGATGCTATCTAGGTAATTATGGATAGGCCTACGAAGAGTGCTCATTTCATAGCCATCAAGACCACATGGGAAACCCAGAAGCTAGCCGAAGTTTACCAGAAGGAGATTGTCCGCTTACATGGCATTCCTAAGACCATTGTATCGGACCGACATGGCCGTTTCATGTCAAGATTCTGGAAGGAACTTCATAAGGCTATGGGAACCGAGTTGAGGTTCAGTACAGCGTTTCATCCTCAGACAGATGGCCAGTCTAAAAGGACCATCCAGACTCTGGAGGATATGCTTAGAGCTTGTGTGCTCGATCGTCCGACTAGCTGGGAGGACAGCTTGAGTCTGATTGAGTTCACGTACAACAATAGCTGGCATGCTACAATCAAGATGGCTCCGTTTGAAGCTTTGTATGGTCGCAGATGCAGATCTCCGATTTGTTGGGACGATAATGCCGACAAAATTCTGCTTGGACCAGAGTTGGTCGAAAGGACGGCTTCAGACATTGCTTTGATCAGACAAAGGATGTTGACCGCTCAGAGTCGACAAAAGTCCAATGCAGATCGGAAGCGCAGGACTGTCGAGTTCGAGGTCGGTGACAATGTTTTTGTCAAGGTGTCGCCTTCCAAAGGAGTTTTCAGATTTGGTAAGCGTGGGAAGCTTAACCCTCGCTACGTGGGACCATTCGAGATTTTGGATAGAGTGGGATCTCTAGCGTACCATTTGGCGTTGCCACCATCGGCTCACCCGGTGCATAACGTGTTCCACGTGTCTTTACTCAGAAAGTATGTGCCAGATGAGTCTCATGTGCTTAGTTATGAAGACATCGAGATTCAAGCTAATGGTACTTACGAAGAGTTGCCCGTGCGCATTTTGGAGTGTCGGGAGAAGAATTTGCGCAACAAGATCGTACCTTTGGTACGAGTGATGTGGTCCAAGTCAGGGACCGAAGAAGTTACTTGGGAGACGTGGGAAACCGAGTCAGATATGCTCAAGCGTTTTCCCGAGTTATTCTCGACCTAAGTTTCGGGGTCGAAACTTCTTGTAAGGGGGAGGAGATGTGATACCCCATATTTTTTGTAAGGTTATTTTGGGAATTATGGAATTTTTCTGAGTACCCGTTGTGTACGTCGGATTTAATTCAGGTAGCTTGAGACATTCTGTAATGTGCTCTATATCTGTAATATTTTTCTCAGTGAAATAATATACAGACAAGGTGCCTTGAATTTTAAATTGTCGTTCGCGTACGATAATTTTTATCCCGGTTTATCGTCAAGCTCGTTCAAAGCCGAATGGGCGGGAAAAGGGGAAAACGGCGACCGCCGTTCAGAAACGGCGACCGCCGTGGTTAGGCCCGAGAGGTCAACGTGTCAGCTTCTAGCTGGCCGCGACAGGCCTAGCAACGGCGACCGCCGCGTGCCCACCGCAGGCAAAAATACGGCGACCGCCGTGATTGTCCAGTGGGCATTGCCCGATGGTCGCCGGCGTCGTTCGAGGCGCGCCGTTGCGTCGTTTGCCGCGTCTGAGGGTTTGCAGCTCATTCCTTGGGGTTTGCCTATAAATAGGTGAGCTTGGGCATGGGTTTTGGGTCATCTACAACCCCGAATCGCTGCCAAATTCGCCTCTCGCCGGAGTTTTGTTTTCGCCAGTTTTCTTGTGCTCGCCGGAGGTCTCGCCGGTGTTGCTTTGGTGTGTTTCCAGAGTGCCTTTGTGAAGCTTTTGGTTAGCCTTGGAGGTTAGAAGCCAAAGCAAGTCGAAGGAGGCCAAACCGCTCGTGTTTTGGGTTGAGTTTTCTCTCATTTCAGTCGGCCGTGTTCTTCACGGCGACCGCCGTGTTCTTCACGGCGACCGCCGCCAAGAACGGCGACCGCCGCCAGTGCCCAGAACGCCTTCGTGGCTTTGGCTTGGTCGGTTGTCGTCGTGGCGTCTTTCCTTTTGTGTTCTTTCGCCGTGTTTAGATTCGTACTGTTTATGTCGGATCTAACTTAGGGTTCCTTTTATGGGTCGACTCGAAGGTTGTTGTGCTGTCGGATCTATACCGTGTCGAGCCCGGAATCCAGTGACGTCTTTAGACTATTCTGCGGAGTAAGGCAAGTGGCGGTTCGCTCTTGCTCATTCGTTCCATATTTACATTAATTATCAATAGTTTATCTGAGTAATTAATTTGGAATGAATATCCTGTTTGTCTGGAAACGGTTTTGATAAACTGTTTTGAAAATCATATAATAGGTTGTATATCTGTTAGAACAACGCTATTATCTGTGATCGCCTTTCGGGCCTTTATGTGGATTTATCCTATAACTGTGGTGGTGCTTTAACTGTTTAGTTAGCACTATTAGATAGGAACGTTACTCGGACTCTGTCCAGTCGTTTCTTTATAATCTGGTAGAGGGGTGGCTCGTCCCCATCCAATACCATTCTAAGATCATGATCGGTCTCTTACACGTGTGTGTAGAGACAGGACACTTAGTTGGTGTCACAAACCTTTCGGTATACGTCACTCTCGACGAAATGTATACTAAGATGTGTCGTCCCACTGGTGGGGTACACATGTAAAAGTCTATAACGTGATGTGTGTTTTTGAAACATAAATCAGATAAGTGCTACCTTGACGCACAAAATTAATACACCTTGGGCGAGTAGTGCAGCTAAGTTCAGTGCAGCTAGGAAAACTCGTCTTGACTTGAATGTAGTACGTTCTCTTTCCAATCTGGATTCGCTGTAGGCGATGAGGTTGGTTGTGAACCGAAGCATCTCAGTCAATTTTAAATCATTGTTGAATGATTCTGTAATATTCCAGATTTGTCATTACTTCCTTAAAGACTCATTTCCGTTGGAGTCTTCTTTCGAGTCGATTTCTGTGAAGATTCAGTCTTCCAGAATCTTCTCCTGTGCATATCTCTTATTTATTCCAGTAGGAATATGATGGTTGACTACCGTTATCGGTTATTATCCGAGAAGCGATAAGTCTAACCTAATATGACTGCTTCGAACCAGTCTGCTTTGTACCCTTGCTAGTCTATTCAGTTAGACTAACCAACCAATATTTTCCCTTGCATGGTTGGCTGGTGTCATCCGTTCGATTCGGCACATCAGTTAAGAAGTAGCTCAGAAGATTAGAAGGACTATGGAGTCGGCAGTGGTTTTTGAATGTTTTAATTATTTCTTTAATCAGGTTATGATCCTTTGGACAATAACTCCGATTGTAACTTACTTTCTTAGTCTTCCGCTGTGTTGGGTTTAAACTATGTTTTGACCTATTCGGGATTGGGTTGTAATCCCGTAACTCTTATTTCCTCGACAATGTTATGTTTTGGAATTTAATGCTTAATCTTTGTGTATCAATTGCATTTCATAAATTGTATTTATTTGGTAAAGCCTTGGGTGATCTCGGTAAGGAACACTGGGTTCACTGGCGGTAATACCTTTCCAAAAGGGTTAAGTTTTGGGGGTGTTACAAAAACGGCAATCCAATATTGTATATCAAAATATCAACAGAAGACTTAAATATTCAAAAACACAAACATGATCTAAACCTTGTTCAACAATTAAAATAATCAAAGGAAATGCAAATGCCTTCAACGTCTTCTTCCCGCATCTTCAATTTGGGAAGTTGTACTTGATGTGCCGTATAGGACGGATGACACCAGTCAACCATGCAAGGAAAAGAAAGGTTGGTTAGTCTAATGAAAGACTAAACAAGGGCTCAAACATAATGGTTCTTGTGATTGTATCCAGTTACTATCATTTTCTCTCGAATAATAGTCGGCAGACGATATATAACTCAGACACTCTCATTGAAACTAAGAATAGGAATGCAACAAAAGAAGACTACAAAGAAGGTGAGTCTTATAGGAATACATATGTTTGTTGGGGAACATTATATTTCACATAAAGTTGAAAACCAACCTTGGATATTTGGGTCCACGACCAACCTCATCGCATAATGTAAATCCAGATTGAAAAGAGAACTTACTTTAAAACAAGAGTTCGGGCGGGTTCTACGTTGTACTTCTCTCCCGATGGTATATTAATTATATGCAACAAGGCACTTATCTTATTTAATTTCAAAACGTGCATTAACGTTAAAGCTTTTAATTTCCACAACAGATCTCACAATGAAATATAGAATGAGAATAAATCACGAATATTGGCACTAGCTAAGTGCACCACCACTTATATTCGAATAAGGGTAGATCATGACCAAAAGCGTTAGGGCAATAACCTAACACCAAGTTATAAAGAAACATCTAAACCTCGCAAGGTAAAAAATGTTCTTACGAATACTCGAGTTAAACTAACATATATGTCCACATACCACACCAAATGCACAACAAGTCCACACCAAGTTTATCAAGCACCCTATAATAATAATAATGTATATATATAGGTCGTTGTTAGCATATTATAAAACCTAATAATAAGATTCATTTATCACTCCATTTAATCAAACAAGTTCTCAAACGACAAAGAGAATTATTTATCCTAAATTAATAGCACAATGGATTCATTGTCAATTACGATAGAAATGAAAAAAATATGCAAGAGCAAACCACCACTTGTCTTGAATCACAGAGAGATGAACGGTATCACGGGAATGATTGTTTCCGAGTAGCAAAGTGAATTCCTGCTATAACCCGTTTCAGAAGCAAATCCGAGACGTACCCAAATCACACAACAATAAATTATAATTAGATAATTTATTCAATATTGAATTTTGAAGGGTATATGTCTCATATTTAAATTGAATTAATTTATCTCCAAACAATTCAATTTTTTCAAAGGCTTATCGGTAAAACGATATTTATACAATTAAAAATCCATTAGTCGTATATTTTAAAAAAGCATTTCATAAATAAATTAAAAATCCCAACTCAAAATATTATCCAAATGAAAAGTTATAAATTAACCATTCATAATCTAAGATAATAACCAACATAATTATAATTAATTTAAGTTTAATTTTTATAAAATCCAATTAATCCCATCTAATTGTTCAGTAATCAAGATTTATTTAATTAACCTAGATTATGCCAAATAATAACGAAGAAAAATAAAAAAAATCAAAATCGGACAAACCTGATTTTTACCCAAACAGTTCGTGGTGGCTGACGGTGGAATCCGGCAAAATTGGATGTCAGCGACAGAGGAATGGCAGCGGGGTGTTGGGTATTGTGAAGAGAACTTTCGGGCGCACATAATGGGGGCGGCATTTTGGACGGAGGAGCTCGGAGGCGGCCGGAATCTGCTCGACAATTGGAAGTTACGAAATTTCTAGGGTTCTTGCTTTGGTTGCACAATTGAATGCCTAAAGTTGAACGATTGCATCCCTATTTATACTGGTTGGAATGATTTGGAAAATATCTTCGCAACCGTATAACATTTCATAGGAAACGATCTTAGTTTGGCCCCGATTTTGCCTAATTTCCAAAATGCCAAAACGGATTACACACTAGCCTTATATGATAAAGTTTGATCTCATCTTTGATTTATTCCTCCCGATTTCTCCGAGATAATGCACGTATAAACCTTCCCTAAAAATCCCATGGGTTAATCAACCGGATCGAGCCCAAAACGAGGCCGAAATTTTGGCCAAACCGCCATTGGCAGCCATTGAAGCTTCACGGCTGAAGCTTGAGAAGGAAGAAGGTGAAATTTCCGGTAATTATGGTCGGGCCCCTCAACCTTTTTGGTTTGTAGCAAAAATGCCCTCCGGCAACTTTTCATAACTTACCCAAATCGCACAAACTTTTCTAAACTCAATTATTTTATAATTCTTAGTTAAACTTGATGAGTTTTATTTATATTTAGAATCAACATAATGTTAAAATAAATTTATATAACTTACAACTTAAAGTTATAACAACTTATGTTAAGAATCTCTATTTTATTTCTATTTTTGGAATAATGAAATAAATACCAAAACTCCTTTATTAAAAATAGAGTTGGGAAATTACATAAATACCCTTATTAAAAATGAGAGTTATTACAAAATTTGAGAAACATAAAATATAGATTAATAAAAAGAATTGAGAAATATAATTTCTCTATATTTGTAGAGAAAATATAGAGGGACTTCATATATGTCATTTGTGGTACATATATATATTAAGGAAGTATAATAAAATTAGAAAAAATGGTAGGGTATTAATACACGGTTATTTATTAGATAATAATAATAATAAAAATTATAAAGAACGTAACAACTAATAACTATTAAGTTTGTACATTGAACCACCTACACCCCGATGACTTGTGATGGTTTTACTTGTTTACCACTGTAGGAGCAACCATGGATTAATACAACCACGATAACATGTATTTATTATGAAATTACTAATGACATATGTCCAACCATGACTATGAAGGATGTCGAAGAGTTAATACGGGATTATAAGGCCTCGTCCGTCACGGACGAGACGCACCCATCCGTGACGATTGAGGCGCACCGTCTGTCATGGACGAGACGCACCTGTTCATGATGAACGAGGCGCACCGTTTGTCACGGACGAGACGCACCTGTCCGTGACGAACGAGGTGCAGCATCTGTCACAGAGTTGTTTCTTTTCTTTTTTGTTTTTTGCGTTTTCGTAGTCAATCGATAGGCGAATTGAAACATTTCGTAGTCAAATTGATGGTTGAACTTATTCATGTATGTTGTTGTTTTTGTTGCAGATGGATAAGACCAGACCAGGTTATGCACATAGGAGAGAGGCAAAAACAAGTTTTAAGAAGAAGAGCCAAACAGCCATTGGCAGGCATTGAAGCTTCACGGTTGAAGCTTGAGGAGGAAGAAGATGAAATTTCCGGTAGTTTACGGTCGGGCCCTTCAACCTTTTGGTTTGTGGCAAAATGCCCTCCAACAACTTTTCATAAATTACCAAAATCATCCAAACTTTCCCAAACTCAATTTCTTTATAATTCTATGTTTCTAATATTATTTTAACCCAAATTTAATATTTTGAAATTTTAACTTAGGCTAAAATAATGCTTAAGTTATTATTCTAATGACTTTAACCATACTTAAATCGTTAACAAAAATTTGTTAAACTTGATTTAAATATTCTAAGTAAAATTTGATGAGTTTTATTTAAGTTTAGAATCAACATAATGTTAAAATAAATTTACATAACTCACAACTTAAAGTTGTAACAACTTTTGTCAAGAATCTCTATTTTTGGAATAATGAAATAAATACCAAAATTCTTTTATTAGAAATAGAGTTGGAAAATTACATAAAGACCCTTACTAAAAATGAGGGTTATTACATTACTACCCCCTTAAGAAAAAGTTTTGACCCCGAAACTAGGCCGAAAACAGCTTAGGGAAACGACTATGCATATCAGCCTCGATCTTCCAAGTTTCCCATGTGACTTCCTCGGCTCCATACTTAGACCAAAAAATCCTCACCAATGGCACCACTTTATACCGCAGGTGTTTCTCTCAACGCTCTAGGATACACACGGGTCTCTCCTCGTATGTACCATTCGACTGAATCTCGATGTCATCGTAACTCAGAACATGAGACTCAGCTGGCACATACTTTCTCAGCAAGGAGACATGAAACACATTATGCACTAGATGTGCTGAAGGTGGCAACACCAAACGATATGCCAAAGATCTGACTCTGTCAATGATCTCAAATGGTCCAACATAGCGCGGATTGAGCTTCCTACGCTTTCTGAACCTGAACACACCCTTAGTTGGTGACACCCTGACAAACACCTTATCTCCAACATTGAACTCGGCATCTCTTCGCTTCAAATCAGCATAAGACTTTTGTCGACTCTGTGTTGTAAGCATCCTCTCTCTAATCAAAGCAATCTCCGAGGCAGTTTTTTCGACCAACTCAGGTCCTAGCAAAATCTTGTCGGCATTCTCATCCCAACATATTGGAGATCTGCACTTTCTACCATACAAGGCTTCAAACGGAGCCATCTTGACGGTTGAATCCCAACTGGTCGAACGATCCAACACACATGCTCTTAGCATGTCCTCGAGTTTCTGAATTGTCCTATCTGACTGTCCATCCGTTTGAGGATGAAACGCGGTACTGAATCTTAAATTTGTCCCCATGGCCTTATGCAATTATTTCCAGAATCTCGACATGAATCGGCCATCACGATCAGATACAATGGTTTTGGGCGTATGTAAACGAACTATCTCGTGAAAAAACACTTCAGACAGCTTCAGGGTTCCCCAAGTTGACTTGATGGCCACGAAATGAGCACTTTTTGTGAGCCGGTCAATGATCACCCATATAGCATCTTTTTGACTATGTGTCTTGGGCAATCCCATAACAAAGTCCATTACAATATCCTCCCACTTCCATTATGGCACCGAAAGAGGTTGTAACTCTCCACCTGGTCTGCGGTGTTCAAACTTTACCTTCTGGCAAGTCAAGCATCTTGCCACGAATTTTGCTACATCCCTCTTCATGTTGGGCCACCAGATTTTCTTCCTCAGATCTTTATACATCTTACTAGATCCTGGATGAACAGAATATGCAGAGGAATGAGCCTCTCTCATTATCAACTGCTGAATATCATCATTATTAGGCACACAAATTCGATCCTGAAACCACAGTGATCCATCCTCCTGGACCACAAACCCTAGAGTTTTCACATCTAGAACTTCACTACTCGGCTTTACCAAAACCAAGATATCAAATTGTCCCTCCATTAATATGATCAAGCAACGTAGCCTGAATTTCGAGCATACTCAGGTGTCCTTCCCGATGAGCAAATAAGACCTCTATTTCGCACAATCCTTGCTGCAATTTGGTTTGAACAGTAAGTATGGCTACTACAGTCTCATGCGGCATCTTTCGGCTCAATGCGTCTGCTACCATATTAGCCTTGCCTGGATGATACAATAACTCAATATCATAACCCTTGAGCAAATCTAACCAGCGTCGTTGCCTCATGTTTAACTCCTTTTGAGTAAAAACATACTTCAGACTCTTGTGGTCAGTAAAGATCTGACATCTGACACCGTAGAGATAGTGTCTCCAAATCTTCAGTGCAAAGACCACAACTTCTAACTCCAAGTCATGGGTTGAGTAATTTGCTTCATAAGGCTTCAATTGCCGAGATGCGTATGCAATAACTTTCCCTTTCTGAATCAATACACACCCCAAACCTTGCTTCGAAGCATCATTATACACCACATACCCATCAATTCCTTCTGGAAGTGAAAATACTGGTGCTGACGCCAGGCACTCTTTCAACTTTTGAAAGTTGGCCTCGCACTTCTCATCTCGTACAAACTTCTTGTGGACCTTGCGGAGCAAACCGATCATAGGTAGGGCAATTTTGGTAATCAATACACAACCGGAACAAACCATCCTTCTTCTTGACAAATAAGACCGGAGTACCCCAAGGTGACGCACTTAGTCTTATGTAGCCCTTCTCAAGCAACTCTTCAAGTTGATTCTTCAGTCCTTGCATCTCCACTGGAGCCATACGATAAGGTGCCTTCGAAATCGGCACCATACAAGGTTCCATCTCAATAGTAAACTCCACGTCCCGATTCGAGGGCAATCCTGGAATTTCCTCCGAAAAAACATAGGCAAATTCACACACGGTAGGAATATCGTGAGCCAAGACTTCTTCTCTTTTGGGTTTATCCAGATTACGACCCTTGAACTTACACACAAACTGGCCCACAGATGAAACTATCACAGTCCTCGTATTGAAGTCGAGTACCACCATGTGACACGTCAACCAGTCCATCCCGAGAATAATGTCGTATGGTGCCATGGCTATACAAATCAAGTCAGCTTTGAACATGGTCACTGGAAAATCCGACAACCGCTTGGTCCCAACTAAATGCTCCCCATTAGGGAGATTAACCATAAATGGTTCACACACCTAATTGCATTGAAGTCTTAACTTATTTATGCAACTCTCAAACACAATGAATGTATAGCACCGGAATCAAATAATATGCAGACTGATGTAGAGTGTAGGTGTAAAGTACCTTGAGCAACAGGAGCGTATGGTCCATCAGCATCATGCATCTCGTAGAGCCGCTGACCCTGATTGCCTGATGCAATCGGAGCCTTTCCCTTATTCTGCACAGTAAACTGTGTAGCAGCGCTTCCTGCAGGCCTTCGCTGAGGTCGGGTATTATGGCTCATTGACCCTTGTTGGGACTCAGCCTCCTGATTTCTCCGTTTAGGGCAATAAGCCTGCTGATGCCCCTCCTTTCCGCAAGTAAAGCACGTCCTCTTCCCTTTCCTGCATTCAGTGCTTTAATGTCCAAGTGTCCCACAATTGTAACACTAGACCTAGCCCTTACTCTAACCCGAACGTTGCGTAGAACCAGACTGGGTCATTTCTGTCTTAGGCCGACTAGCCTTCGAGAAGTTAGACGGCAGAGCTGGCTGCTTGAACCCACCATTTTGTTGGCTATCACTCATCGAACTCTGTCGATTGCGCTTCTTCGCCGACTCCTCCAGAGTCACTTCTAGCTTGTAAGCAGCGTCCACATACTGCTCCAGACTGGTACAACCATGACACACCATCAATGGCTTAATGTTTGGGTTCATCCACTCGTGGAAATGCCAGATCTTCTGCTCCTCAGTCGCCACCTCACTCCCAGCAGAATGCAGCAGGGGGTTAAACTTAGCAGCTATAGTAGTTAACTTCAACCCCTCAATCTTCGGGTAAAGGAATTCCTTATGTTTCTCCTCCCTCATAGCTCTGGAAAAGAAACGATTAGTCATCTTGGTCTTAAACATCGACCAAGTCAGCTCGGGATGATCAGCTAATCCCGTACTCTCCCACCATTCACTCACCCCATCCATCAACTGTAAAAAGATGATGTGCACCTTCTCAGTTTCAGTGCAAATGATGTTCCTAAAAAGTCACTCTACATGCAGGAACCAGTAGGCCACCTTGATGGGTTCTCCAGTACCGTCGTAAGAATCAGGCCTCATAGAATTGATCGTATTCATCGCGCGACCATAGCTTCCCTCATCTCTCTGCATAGGCATAGGAGGCGTGACATTCACCCACTCCTCCACATTAGGAACAACATGTGGTATAGGGATCTCCTGAGCTTGTGGCATCCCTTGTCCAACCATTTATGTGACCGCTTGCATTACAATTTGTCTTATTGCCTCGACAGCAGCATTGTCGAAGACAATTGGGGCAACAAGAGGTACTTGTCCCCTTTCTCCACCCACCTGAGGGTTAACCTAAGGCGGAACATTTACAGCTGGGTGGTTATGGGATCCGAACCCAGTTTCGTCTTCCTGGTTTGCCGCACTCCTGATCTGAATTCGGGAGGCGTTGCTCGGTCCAACTTCTTGGCAAGCGGCATTTCTAGTGTTCACCATCTGGTTGTGTTTACGTTTATTAGATATAAGCCAATCAAATACTTTGTTGTTGGTAATAATACTCCAACTGCCATAATCAAGACAGCTATCTAATAAACTCATCCCTTATCATTAATGAAAAAGAAACACACCAAAAGTCAGAACAACAACCAAGAGGTTCAAAAGGAAATAACATTAGGAGACTACTGCTCCATTATTGTCTAAGTGGGAAAAACTGAAAAGAAGAACTAATGCACTATAAATCACTGCTTCTTCTTGGGGTCTAGAAACAAGTCTTTATATGCCTTAGCCGTCATTCTCTTCTTCGAAGGTAGCTCTCCCTCTGTGTCGTCTGCTGGTCTCTTCTGCTTCAGATCACTTAGTCCCTCAGCAGGTAATGATGGCTCACCAGACTTGCCCATATCACCCTCCTGAGGCTCGGAGCCTTTTGAAGGTTGCCCATAAAGAGTATCCAAGAACTTGTTGGCATCCTCTAACTCATCCAGTACTGAATGGGCGCATTCTTGCCAATTTTTTAGAGTTGAACAAAGTTTTGAGCCTCTTCCTTCAAGTCGTTCAGAGAGTCCTTCTAGTCCTTCATATACTCATGCAACACTAGGACATTCTCACGAGCCTGTCGTGGCTTCGTGCCATCAGAATCAAGATACTCTATCCAAGTACGAGGCCTCTTAGTCACTGGTGGATCAGCACTGCCACAAGCGAAGTACTTTTCTCAAGGTCGAACTAGCAACCTGGTCCGCTCAGTCTCTTCATCAATAACCCGCATTTCTTCTGGGGTAGACATCCCATTAAGCATCTCCTGAGTGATTGGACATCCCTGGGTCGAGGAGGCGAATAGTCGGGAGAAAGAACCACATCAACTGGTGGTAAAGTCAGGTCATTCTCCTCCCGTTCAACATTGACAAACCCATTGGCCTTATAGGTAGTCGGAGACATCGGCGTGTAAGTCGGCGTCTCACTACCGGGTTGTTGAACTGGCCCGTACATCTCTTTCCAACTCTCGTAGTAGGGATCCAACTGTTCCTCCTCACTTTCAGAATCCTCCATTAGGTCCTCATCTTCATCAACGACCTCGGGGATAGGGGATTGCTTGGATTGCACTTCCCTTTCTCCTTCACTCTCGTACTCAGGGTCTTCGTCCGGGTCTTCTTCTTCAGTGGTCTTAGCTACCACAATAACTTTCACATCTTCTTTCGGCAAGGAGAACTCTAGCACTGGGCCATCGTTCACAACAATCTCTACAGAATCAGGCTCAAACTTGATTGTCAGAGCGGTCTGAGATTCTTCCTTAGCCCTTAACTGAGCTCTCGTAAACACCATTGTCTAAAAAAAGACAAGAAGAGGTTAGAACTTTCCCGATATAGAAATTTTATCTTCTATAATAGGCATCAGTAGATGAAACTACTATTACTGGCAGAAGTTTTGAGAAAAAAAAAATTCATGCAAAACTACTAACACAAATTCACTTGTTAAACCCGACCTTGTCTTCCACTTCAAACCCGCTATAGAAACTTATAGTAATATACTTTTGAAAGAAACCTCACCAAATCATTGTGGTTTAAAATCTCCTTAAAGACATTTTATTCTAAGCCTTACTTAGGGCCTATACTAAAGAAATTCACACCAAATTTTTGTTTTATAAAACTCAATTAAATATAAAACGGTTTAAAAATGTTGAGTTTAAAACCTTTAGCTTTGATACCATAACTGTAACACCCCTAAATTACGTTAGGAATATTACCACCAATGACCTCGGATCGCATATCCGAAATCACCTGAGGCTTACAGTATTGATCGCAAAATAATAATTTAAAACGATAAATATCATATATATATATAAAAAATAAAAATTGTATTATAAATGACGTTGCAAAAACAGCAACCCAATATTGTATATCAAAATATCAGCGGAAGACTTAAATATTCAAAATCACAAACAGGATCTAAACCTTGTTCAACAATCAAAATAACCAAAGGAAATGCAGCTGCCTTCAACGTCTTCTTCCCGCATCTTCAATTTGGAAAGATGTACATGATGTGCTATATAGGACGGATGACACCAGCCAACCATGCAAGGAAAAGAGTAGTTGGTTAGTCTAATGAAAGACTAAACAAGGGCTCAAACAGAATGGTGCTTGTGATTGTATCCAATTACTATTATTGTCTCTCGAATAATATTCGGTAGACGATATATAACTCAGACACTCTCACTAAAACTAAGAATAGGAATGCAACAAGAGAAGACTCCAAAGAAGATGAGTCTTATAGGAATATGTATGTTTGTTTGGGAACATTATATTTCACACAGAGTTGAAAACCGACCTTGAATATTTGGGTTTACGACCAACCTTACCGCATAATGTGAATCCAGATTGGAAAGAGGACATACTTTTAAACAAGAGTTCGGGCGAGTTCCACATTATACTTCTCGCCCGAGGGTATAATTATTATGTGCAACAAGGCACTTATCTTATTTAACTTCAAAACGTGCATTAACCTTAAAGCTTTTAATTTCCACAACAGATCTCACAATGAGATATAGAATGGGAATAAATCCCGAATATTGGCACTAGCTAAGTGCACCACCACTTATATTCTAATAAGGGTAGGTCATTGATAGGTCCAAATCCTACCCCGCAAGTGTACGGGTTCGGTTGTAGTACCAAGGTGTCGAACTCAGGGACTATGAAGTAGTATCAATTGCTAGATCAACTAATAGACTAAGTCGTAGACAAGAAAGGTTTGCAATTCGGTTTCAATGGTAACAAATGTCAAGTAAAAATGAATTATCAGTTGGGAAAAAAAAAACTTTCAAGGTTAGGATCCCCACAATGGTGTTTCGGTAGATTCTAGACAATATCTGATTAGATTTCAATATGAATGTTATTTGAAGGACCCACTATCTAATGCCAACACTACCTCTTTTCAGACGAATAGTGCATGTACCTAGACTCGACTAGCAGTCACTTTTGCACAAAGCTAATCTCATTAAGGCCCATTAAGTTCTGTAAAGATCAATGAACAAATAGAAACAACATTCGCTTTCGCGCTCCGCGGAATCTACTCATCCAAAAATCAATTCGATAGTCAAGTACCACAAGAGGGATTAAGTCACTTTCGCACAAATAATCCTCAAGTTCTATCCTAGGGATCTATCATGTATCAATCTTCTATTATCATTTTCTCCTTTCGGTCTCAAATTCCAATAGAAATCCTAATTACGAATCAATTAGGTCATTAAGCATCCTAGGATAGAATCAAATCTCATTCACATATTCATTCAATCAAATACCGCAATCAAACCTACCTAATTCACCATTGGGTTCACCCAGCCCTAGAAAAGAAGGTTTAGCTAGACATGAGAGAAAGAGAAATCAAATTCATTGAAAGAGACAACATACCAATTGTATTCCAAAAGAGATTCGATTCTCAAACGATCCAATGTAGCAAAATCTCCCAAAATCTTCCCTAGGGTTTTTGAGATATCTAAAAACGTAGATGCAGCTGCTAGCCTCCCCCAAATAGAAGTTTTTACAAGTCTTTTATACCCCCACAAAATAGCGAGCGACACACGGGATAAAACAAGTCGGAGAATAAACTCGTAACCCGACTCGGCCCAGAAACTCGGCCGGGTCACGGGCCGAGTTTCAGTCAACGTCGCTGACTCGGGAGACAACTCGGTCGGGTCTCGACCGAGTTGTGTCCAGTTGACAAATCTTGAGCTGACTCGAGCGACAACTCGGTTGGGTCACGGCCGAGTTGTTCTCAGTTGACGTCCATGTGCTGACTCGGGCAGAAACTCGGTCTGGTCTCGACCGAGTTGTGCCCAGTTGTTGTCTTGAGGTGGCACCTGACTCGGGCCGAAACTCGGCCGAGTCTTGGCCGAGTTTGATGCAGTTTTCTTCCCTGGTTCTTGCCTCGGACCCTCTCCTTGATCGACCTTGGTCCCGTCTCCTTCTCGTCATCCGCACACTTGATGTTGGCATCATCCCTTCGAGCCCTCTTCATGAACATCTTCGTATTAAGGCCCACATTCTCCAAAAACGCCTCCTAAAGATCCTGAAATGCAACAAACGCAAGAGTAGACTCCGAACACTACAAATCTACTAAAACCAAATAAAACTAAAAGGAAAATGAACAAAACAAACCAAAATAGCAGAAATAAACGTGACCTAAACTAGCCTAAATGCATGCTATCAAATCCCCCAAGCTTGAACCTTGCTTGTCCCAAGCAAGTGCATGACAATGAGTACACATAATATGCAATAGTTGTTTCTATCCAAAAGACATATGACCAATAACATTGAAAGACCAAACAAACGACAAATTCCGTCCTAGCATGCTTCTCAATCAATGACAAGAGTACAATCAGTTCCCTCACTCAAGACCTCACCAGAATCGAAGAAAAAAAAAACAAGTCACTCACACTCATGTGTTTAAGCATGTGTTTCACTCAATATCAATTCTCAGCTTTGAATGCTACACTACCATAAGCTTGCAACAGTGTTCTTAATCTCCACCACTAAAGACCATGCACACGACAAAAATCATGAGGGCTTTTCCAAGGTTGTAATGGGGCCAAGGTATAACATAGGGAATAGGAGTATTTAGGCCACGAGGAGCTAAATCCGGGGAAGAGGATCTTACCAAGACAACACCAAGCGAAAATACCCTTTAATTGAATTTCAACCTTCAAACACATACAACTTAACCCTTACATATGACATGGTCTCCTTTCTTTTACTTGACTTCTTTTTTTTTCAATCCTTTTTTTTTTTAGAAGTCAAAGAAGACACATGGAAAGGAGACACATTACAAATTTATACACATTTCTAACCACCATATATGTAACCTCCCCCAAGCTTGGCTAAAATCCACTTTAGCAACAACAATTCAACTATCCTAATCCCCGGATGGGAAGGATGAACTTATAGGCTCGGTATGCTTTTGTGTAGTTTCCAAAGAATAGGCAATAAGGCACAACGGGCTTCAAGCAAAGGATACATGAATAGGGTGGCCAAGGATAAAAAGGGTTAATAAAAACAATGCCTCAATCCTATTAATGTCATGCACATAAGTCGTGAGCGTGGCCTCAAAGAAGATATTAATGCAAGTTCTAGAGTTAGCACACAAAGAGAGTTCACACACATGAAGAAAATGAGAGACTTTTGCAAATGTAGTCCAAGGAAGGCCAACAAGCTCGCTAGGACATTTTGTCTAGAGTGTCGGTTCTAACGTATCTTAGTCAAAGTCCACATGCTCAGGTCATTGTCATAGGTTTGATCAATCATATCATGCTCATAATGCAATTGCAATATCAACAACCAAAATATATTAAGAGGATTCATAACTCATGCATTACAAGAAAAACAACCAAAAGGAAACAAGCAAAAAGGGTCAAATCCAACATCCATAATGCAATGCATAGAAACAAGTTCATAATGATAAAATAAAATAAAATGCAAACACAACTAAATCTAGGATGAACTAAGATGATCATGCAAGTCTACATGTGAATTGCTCCCCCAAGCTAAACCCTACATTGTCCCAATGTAGAAAAATAACAGAAGAAGAGGAAACTCACATCTAGAGTCTTGGGTTGCCTCCCAAGAAGCGCTTCTTTTGGGTCATTAGCTTGACCTCCCACCACTTTCAAGTACTCGGATCGGGAGGGTCGGTGGTACCCTACTTGATCGGATCACGCGTGACAACAGGCTTTAGTCGATGACTTTGCACTTTGAACTTTCCTGAGTTTTTATGCCATAACTCAATTGTCCCACCTTTCAGAACTCGAGTCACCCTATACAGTCCTGACCATCTTGTCCCCTTAGAACCTGGAAACATGTTGGATTTTTCATGGGATAACAACACCATATTTCCACTCTTGAGCTCAACCCTTGTCTTGGCCTTCTTCCTTTTCGTTGGTGTTTGCCTTTTCTTCGCACTAGCATTCTCATAAGCATCCAAGTCCAGATTTCCCAAACACTCATCAAGCAAACCAACTATGTCCGATAAGATCTCCTCTTGCCCAGGATCAACCTCAATCTTACAGCAGGTACCTGTGATAGGAGCTGGTGGGGTGCCTTTGTATATCTCAAGAAAGTAGTCCTTGAAATATTTATACTCAATCTTCTCTTCCCCTATTGTGAATGAAAGCTTCCCATTCTTGACATCAATATTAGCCCCAGCAGTGGCTAAAAATGGTCTCCCAAGGATGATGGGAGTTTTATCACTAACCTCCATGTCAAGTATCACAAAATCTCCTGGTATGAAGAACTTTCCCACTTTCACAGGGACATTTTCTATTATCCCAGCAGGATGAGTAACAGACCTATCAGCCATAATGAGACGCATCTTGGATGGAACAGGCTCACCCAATTTCAGTTCTTTACAGATTGACAAAGGCATAACATTGACACTAGACCCGAGATCACAAAGACAATTATAAGTGAGATTGCCAAAATATGTAGGGATAAAGAATTCACCCGGATCTTGTAGTTTCTTTGGCATCTTTTCAGCGCAGTCCATTGTCAGGGCCACAGACTCATAGTCCTCCAGCCTTCTCTTCTTTATCAGAATCTCTTTCATGAACTTAGCATACACAGGCATTTGCGTGAGGACATCAGTGAAAGGTATGTCAACATACAACTTCTTCATCATCTCCTTAAACTTCACAAATTGGTGCTCCAGCTGTATCTGAATCCTTCTCTGAGCAAAAGGCAGAGGTGGCTTGTATGAAGGGGGAGCAACATACTTGGGTTCTTCTTCTTGTGGCTTCTCCACAGGCTCATTTGTCGCTTATTTTTCTCTTGGGCTGATCTCTTCCAACTGTTTTTCTTCACTCAGAGAGACAGCCCTGCAATGCTCCCTAGGGTTGACTTCAGGTTGACCAGGAAGTTGACCAGTAGGCCTAGGAACATTCATAGCAATTTGGGCCAACTGACTCTCCAATTGGTCCATCCTCTTAGGCAAGCTCTCAAAGTTTTCAGCCTTCTTGGATAGGGCTTCCAACTGAGAAGCAATGATCCCTTGATTTTTAGCCATTTCCCTCAACACAGACTGAAGTGCGGAATTATCAAAGGTCTGAGCGGGTACTTGCGGTTGAGAGAGTCCCGGTTGGAACCCTGGAGGTGGTATTTGCTGAGCATCATCATTCTTATAGGAAAAATTAGGATGATTCCTCCAACCGGGATTATAGGTGTTGGAATATGGATCATTTCTAGGACCCCTATTGAAGTTGTTCATGTAGTTCACTTCTCCCTCTTGTGGCTCATCCTTTGTAGCAAATAGTTGATAAGATGATATAGTGTGATCACCTTTCCCACAGAATTGACAAACCACATTTGAAACAACCGGAGCTGGACTCTCCTCATTCTTAAGCTTAGCTCTACTCATACTCAACTTCAGTTGCTTTATCTCATGAGCCATAGCCTCCATCCTTGCTTGTTGCGAAACCTCATTGTCAACCTCATAAAGACCAGCTGTTCTCTTAGAGCTTGGAGTAGATCGAGCATCATTATAATAGTGGTTGTGTTGGGCAATATTCTCAATCTTCTCCCAAGCCACATCAACATGCATATTCATGATTGTGCCTCCAGATGAGGCATCAATAAGCAATCTAGTAGCGTTGTCCACAGCATTGTAGAAGGTGTGAAGCAACACCCACTTATCTTGTCCATGGTGAGGACATAACAACAAGAGCTCTTTGAATCTCTCCCAACCTTCATACAGAGACTCCTCATCTTTCATCTGAAATAAACTGATCTGATTCCTCATCTCAGCTGTCTTCTTTGGGGGGAAATACTTGGTTAGGAAAGCTTTAGCCAACTCATCCCATGTTGTGATAGTGCCATGAGGCAGGGCCTTGAACCATGCTTTAGCCCTGTCTCTCAAAGAGAATGAGAAGGCGCGCAAATAAAGCGTGTCATTCGAGACATCATGAATCTTCACCGTATCCATAAGCTCTAGAAAAGTGTTGAGATGTTGGTGAGGATTCTCGGATGGAAGACCTCCAAACTGATTTTGCTGAACCATATTAATCAGAGATGGCTTCATCTCAAAATTCCTGGCCTGAAATGGAGGTCGGACCACACCAGATGTGGGTCCTTGGTGACGTGGCAACACATAGTCACCCAATGTCATAGGCGGAGGCACATTCAACAACTGTTGCATCTCTTGTTGCTGATTCAGTAGCTGTTGTTGCAACTCTTACAGTTGCAGCTGTTGTTGTTGCAGCAACTTCTGTTGTTATTGTTGCAGCAACTCCTGTTGTTGTTGTTGCTGTTGTGCCGCCTCATCCATTTCTCGGGCTCTAGTTTCTTCCTGCTCTCCTCTTCTTTTGTGAAAAGCACGCTCGGGTTCAGGATCTGGTTAGTAGAATTCACCAGCGCTCAGATCTCTTCACATAGGAGTGAGAACAATATCTGAAACCAAAGACAAAAGAAACAAAGTCAAAAACAAAATAAGATCTAATCTACCGGTTGCGTGTAACAACCAATACTAGCAATAGTCCCCGGCAACGGCGCCAAAAACTTGATAGGTCCAAATCCTACCCCGCAAGTGTACGGGTTCGGTTGTAGTACCAAGGTGTCGAACTCAGGGACTATGAAGTAGTATCAATTGCTAGATCAACTAATAGACTAAGTCGTAGAAAAGAAAGGTTTGCAATTCGGTTTCAATGGTAACAAATGTCAAGTAAAAATGAATTATCAGTTGGGAAAAAAAGCTTTCAAGGTTAGGATCCCCATAATGGTGTTTCGGTAGATTCTAGACAATATCTGATTAGATTTCAATATGAATGTTATTTGAAGGACCCACTATCTAATGCCAACACTACCTCTTTTCAGACGAATAGTGCATGTACCTAGACTCGACTAGCAGTCACTTTCGCACAAAGCTAATCTCATTAAGGCCCATTAAGTTTTGTAAAGATCAATGAACAAATAGAAACAACATTCGCTTTTGCGCTCCGCGGAATATACTCATCCAAAAATCAATTCGATAGTCAAGTACCACAAGAGGGATTAAGTCACTTTCGCACAAATAATCCTCAAGTTCTATCCTAGGGATCTATCATGTATCAATCCTCTATTATCATTTTCTCCTTTCGGTCTCAAATTCCAATAGAAATCCTAATTACGAATCAATTAGGTCATTAAGCATCCTAGGATAGAATCAAATCTCATTCACATATTCATTCAATCAAATACCGCAATCAAACCTACCTAATTCACCATTGGGTTCACCCAACCCTAGAAAAGAAGGTTTAGCTAGACATGAGAGAAAGAGAAATCAAATTCATTGAAAGAGACAACATACCAATTGTATTCCAAAAGAGATTCGATTCTCAAACGATCCAATGTAGCAAAATCTCCCAAAATCTTCCCTAGGGTTTTTGAGATATCTAAAAACGTAGATGCAGCTGCTAGCCTCCCCGAAATAGAAGTTTTTACAAGTCTTTTATACCCCCTCGAAATAGCGAGAGACACACGGGATAAAACAAGTCGGAGAATAAACTCATAACCCGACTCGGCCCAGAAACTCGGCCGGGTCACGGGCCGAGTTTCAGTCAGCGTCACTGACTCGGGAGACAACTCGGTCGGGTCTCGACCGAGTTGTGTCCAGTTGACAAATCTTGGGCTGACTCGAGCGACAACTCGGTCGGGTCACGGACGAGTTATTCTCAATTGACGTCCATGTGCTGACTCGGGCAGAAACTCGGTCGGGTCTCGACCGAGTTGTGCCCAATTGTTGTCTTGAGGTGGCACCTGACTCGGGCCGACACTCGGCCGGGTCTTGGCCGAGTTTGATGCAGTTTTCTTCCCTGGTTCTTGCCTCGGACCCTCTCCTTGATCGACCTTGGTCCCGTCTCCTTCTCGTCATCCGCACACTTGACGTTGGCGTCATCCCTTCGAGCCCTCTTCATGAACATCTTCGTATTAAGGCCCACATTCTCCAAAAATGCCTCCTAAAGATCCTGAAATGCAACAAACGCAAGAGTAGACTCCGAACACTACAAATCTACTAAAACCAAATAAAACTAAAAGGAAAATGAACGAAACAAACCAAAATAGCAGAAATAAACGTGACCTAAACTAGCCTAAATGCATGCTATCAGTCAAGACCAAAAGCGTTAGGGCAATAATCCTCCTAATACCAAGTTATAAAGAAACAGCTAAACCTCGCAAGGTAAATAACGTTCCTACGAATACTCGTGCTAAACTAGCATATATATCCACACAAAATGCACAAGTCCACACCAAGTTTATCTATCATCCAATAATAATAATAATAATAGATATATATATATATATAGGTCGTTGCTAGCATATTATACAACCTAATAATAAGGTTCATTTATCACACCATTTAATCAAACAAGTTCTCAAACGACAAAGAGAATTATTTATCCCAACTTAATAGAACAGTGAATTCATTGTCAAATAAGAGAAAAATGGAATAAATATACAAGAGAGAACCGCCACTTGCCTTGAATCACGGAGAGATGAACGCTATCACGGGAATGATTGCTTCCGAGTAACAAAGTGAATTCTGTCTTTAATCCCGTTCCAAAAGCAAATCCGAGACGTACCCAAATCACACAACAATAAATTATAATTAGATAATTTATTCAATATTGAATTTTGAAGGGTATATGTCTCAATTTTAAATTGAATTAATTTATCTCCAAACAATTAATTTTTTTCAAGGCTTATTTGTAAAACAATTATTTATACGATTAAAAATCCATTAGTCGTATATTATAAATAATCATTTCATAAATAAATTAATCTCATAATTTATTTATATGTCTAAAAATTCCAACTCAAAATATTATCTAAATGAAAAGTTATAAACTAACCATTCATAATCTAAGATAATACCCAACATAATTATATTTATTTTTTTATTTTTTAAAATCAAATTAATCTCATCTAATTATTCAGTTTTCAATATTAATTTAATTAACCTAGATTAAGCCAAATAATAACAAAGAAAAATCATATTCAGGTTAAATGACCCTTTAAGTAAAGTGGAATTAGACAAATGTCTTCCAACAAACTTCTTCTAAACTCATGACCCATGGTGATGTCATCATTACATAATGATGACATCACCATAAGTCAAACAACCTAACACATTTGATCATTGATCGATCAACGGTTGTTGACCGGCGTTGACCTGTGAACTTTTTTCCCGCCAATAATTGTTTTTGCTAACGTCATGATGACGTCATCATCTTGATGACAGTTAGTGTCATCAAAACACAAAATGTCATCAAAACTAGTTGATGACACATACTGTCATCGCAACTAGTTAATATCACAAACTGTCGGCACAACTAGTTGATGACAATTATCGTTTTGACAACAAATCTCGTTTTGATGACAATTCTCGTTGAAATATCACCACCCACTAGTTGGTGGCATTTACGAAGTGTCATCTCACTAGTTAGTGCACGTTCAAAGTGTCATCAATACTATTAACGGATTTTTTGCCTGGTACCCCTGAGGTAAGGCGAAATTCGCAAGGTATACCAAAGTTTTACCTATTTCGTGTGGTATCCCCGAGTTTTTTTTTTCGCCAAATGCCCATTTGTTACTTTTTAATTAAAAAATCCAAAAAAAGAAAAAGTAATATTCTTTAATTTTGGGGCACTTTCTATTTTTTTTTTAATAAAAAAATTAGTGGCCCAGAAAAAGAAATTAAACCCAACCCACGCCTCTCTCCATTGATGCCGAAGCTATACACCGGTGACGACATCGGAGGCCAGGCAGGCCTTCCCCATCGGGAATGACGATAGTCGCTGCGGTGGTCATTAACGCCATCGGGAACAGACTACTACTCTTCCTCAACTACATATGCACCTACCTTGAGCAAAATTGAAAGGAAAAGTGTAGATCTATAGCTATGAATTGACTGCAAATTTTGGTTTAATCCATACATCTCAACATCTTAAATGCTTTCTATTTTTGCTGCAGTCTACGTGTTCTTAATTGGAATATTCAATGTGTAGGCAGTGAATTGTGCGATTATTCTAAGAGTAGCAAAAAACCTAAACTGGTAGTTGCCCCATACAAACAGGGGTACGGGATGACGGAAACGGAAACGATTGTTGAGATGTCGGAGCAGGAAATGTGGCGGCCGAAAGCACTGGTTCCGGGTGGGAGCGGGGTGAAGATGAAAATTAATCTTTGAGAGTTGCAGGGCCCTTGAGATTAATCTAACCCAAAAAATTCTATGGTACATAGTTTTGTAACTTAATTCTGTAGCAGAAGATTTGGAGAGAGGCATGGGTTGGCTTCTTTTGCTGGGCCACTAATTTTTTAATTAAAAATAAAAAATAGAAAGTGCCCTAAAATCAAAGAATATTACTTTTTCTTATTTTTTGGATTTTTTAATTAAAAATTAACAAATGGGCATTTGGCGGAAAAAAAAAACTCGAGGGTACCACACGAAATAGGTAAAATTTTGGTACACCTCGCGAATTTTACCTTATCTCAGGGGTACCAGGCGAAAAAACCGTATTATTAATTAGTGGCGCTTTCAAAGTGACATCAAGGCTAGTAATTAGTGGCGTTTTCAAAGTGTCATCAAGACTAGTAAGTGGTGACACTTTCATCGAGGCTAGTAAGTGGTGACACTTTCAAAACGTCACCGAGACTAGTCGATGACACTTTCAAAGTGTCAATGATGCTAGTCGGTGGCGCGTTCGAAGCGTCACCGAGGCTAGTTCGGTGGCGCGTTCGAAGCGTCACCGAGGCTAGTTCGGTGGCGCGTTCGAAGTGTCACCGAGGCTAGTCGATGCCGCATTCAAAGCGTCACCGAGGCTAGTTCGGTGGCGCACTCGAAGCATCACCGAGGCTAGTTCGGTGGTGCGTTCGAAGCGTAACCAAGGCTATTCGGTGGCGCGTTCAAAGTGTCACCGATGCTAGTTTGGTGACGCGTTCAAAGTGTCACCGAGGCTAGTTCGGTGGCGCGTTCGAAGTGTCACCGAGGCTAGTTCGGTGACGCGTTGGAAGTGTCACCGAGGCTAGTCGGTGGCGCGTTGGAAGTGTCACCGAGGCTAGTCGGTGGTGCGTTTAAAGGGTCGCCGAGGCTAGTCGGTGGCGCGTTTAAATGGTCGCCGAGGCTAGTCGGTAGCGCTTTCAAAGTGTCACTCACCGAGGCTAGTCGGTGGCGCGCTCGAAGCATCACCGAGGCTAGCCTAAACTTCAGAAAATTGCACAAAGCATCAGGTTTAGTGATCTAACATGGCTCTTTGGCATCTAAAGTGGTAGAGGAAGCTTGCCGATAAGCCACATGAGATCACTTGACTGGAAGATAGTCCTACCGATAAGCATTGTGCAAATTCTAGAGCTTAATAGTGCCACCAAATTCAGTATATATTATGCAATTCCACCCCCATCATGGCCAAGTAGGCGACAGATTTTGCATAGGTGACAAATATATTATGCAATTTCTAGAGCTTTAAATTGCTTTACAGAATAACACTAGCAAATAATTCATACCCTTCACGACCAAGTAGGTGACATAGTTAGTTTTTGCAACTTCCCCAAACTATATTTGAATATACGATAATTTAAAATCACAATAATACTTAATATAACCTATATTCAAACATTACTATAACGAAGTTGTGATTATATTATACTTGGTATAACTGATATTCGAACAATACGACAATAAAATTTCGATTACATTATATTTAGACTCATTTAGTATAACCGAGATTTGAATAATACGATAATGAAGTTAAAATTACACTATACTTAACATATTATTTTCATACTCTTAATCTTGAAACTCATAGAGCGTTCATAACATGTCTTTTCTTGTTTTCGGGGTTCCAAAGACTATAAATCTCATATCTTAAATATAGAATAATTTTTTTTAAAAAATTTAAAAATAATAATTTATAAGTAAAAAAAATTAATAATAATAATAATAAAAAAATTTATTTATTTTTTAATTTTTATTAATATTAAAATAGTCACGCACACGCGTTGCGGGAGCGTGACTTTTTTTTTTACAATTAAAATATTATTTTATTATATTAAAACAGTCACGGTCACGCAATACCGTGACCCTTTTGTATTTTCTGTTCCGTAAAATCGGATATCAAATAAAATATCACGCTTACGCTTTGCGTGACCGTGACCTGCTTCCGACCTTGCATTGCGTATGTGTGATTTTTTTTAGCGTAAAAAGTACAAATTTTGAGAGTATCTAAAGTTCGCGTTTATTTTGATGTATTTTGCTCTTTTTTTTATGGAATGAGTGATTCCAAAATTATACCAAACACCTAATTTCATGAATCACCAACCACATTCATCATTCCTCGTTCCAACCCGTTTCGTGTTATCATAACAAACGAGCCCTTAAACTTACCAAAGTAACTCTTCGGCGGCTCCTGGTAGTGTATTTCGAACTCCCCCCCAAAGAAGCCCTCGCTGGTAGCACCTCGGTTGCCGAAAGATCTTGAGCTGGCGAAGGCGCTCGGTGGCGAGCCCGGGGGTGAGCTTTTGCCACCTGCACTGGTACTTGAAGCCATTGATGCACCTTAGGGTTTGGACGACGGAGACATAGAAAATGAGGTGAGCGAGGGAGAGAATAGCGATAGGTCTTGAGTTCGCGAAGGCGCTCGATGGCGAGCCCGAGGATGAACTTGTGGCACCTTATCTAGTACTTGAAGCCATTGATACACCTTAGGGTTTGGGCGACAGAGACGTAGAAAGTGAGGTGAGTGAGGGAGAGAATCGCGATCGGGGCCCAACAGTGGCGGCACTGGTGGCGCGGCGACGATCGTCGGATCTGAGACTCAGATCATCGACGCCACCATTTTCATTCATCGGATATCAAAGCTTCGGTGCTCCGGGACGGAGGAATTCCGGCGAGAAGCGGTCAATTTCGTTGGAGGGGAAAGACAAACGAGTTCTATGGGGGACGGGAGCAGAAAAATAAGGAGTAAAAAAGCGGACATTTATATGGGGTCATTAGACAAAAGAATAGAAAAAGTGGGGTAATTATCATATTTGGATGGAAGAAAAGGGACAATGGGCCGAAATCTTTCCAAAGAAAAATATTTAAAAAAAATCAAAATCGGACAAACCCGATTTTTACCCAAATAGTGCGTGGTGGCTGACGGCGGAATCAGGCGACGGAGGAACGGCAGCGGGGTGTTGGGGCTTTTGAAGAGAACTTCTGGGCGCACACAGAGGCGGCGGAAATTTGGACGGAGGAGCTCGGAGGCGGCCGAGATCTGCTCGACAACTGGAAGCTATGAAATTTCTAGGGTTCTTGATTTGGTTGCAAATTTGGATGCCTAAAGTTGAACGATTGCATCCCTATTTATACTGGTTGGAAAGATCTCGGGAAGAGCTTCGCAATCGTACAATATTTCATAGGAAACGATCTTAGTTTGGCCCCGATTTTGCCAAATTTCAAAAACGCCAAAACGGATTACACACTTGAAAATTTGATCTCGTTTTTGATTTATTCCTCCCGATTTCTCCGGGATAATGCGCGTATAAACCTCCCCCAAAAATCCCATGGGTTAATTGACCGGATCGAGCCAAAAACAAGGTCGAATTGTTTGCCAAACCGCCATTGAAGCTTCACGGCTGAAGCTTGAGGAGGAAGAAGGTGAAATTTCCAGTAATTACGGTCGGGCCCCTTAACATTTTGGTTTGTGGAAAAAATGCCCTCTAGCAACTTTTCATAAATTACCCAAATCGCCCAAACTTTCCCAAACTCAATTATTTTATAATTCTATGTTTCTAATATTGTCTTAACCCAAAATAAATATTTAGAAAAATTAACTTAGGCTAAAATAATACTTAAGTTATTATTCTAATGACTTTAACCATACTTAATCTTTAACTAAAATTTGTTGAACTTGATTTAAATATACAAAGTTAAATTTGATAAGTTTTATTTAAATTTAGAATCAACATAATGTTAATATAAATTTACATAACTCACAATTTAAAGTTGTAACAACTTATGTTAAGAATATCTATTTTATTTCTATTTTTGGAATAATGAAATAAATACCAAAATTCCTTTATTAGTAATAGAGTTGGGAAATTACATAAATACCCTTACTAAAAATGAGGGTTATTACAAAAATTGAGAAACATAAAACATAAAGATTAATAGAAAAAATTGAAAAATATAATTTCTTCATATTTGTAGAGAAAATATAGAGGGACTTTATATATGTCATTTGTGGTACATATATATATATGAAGGAAGTAGAATAAAATTAGAAAAAATGGTAGGGTATTAATACATGGTTATTTGTTAGATAATAATAATAAAAATTATAAAGAATGTAACAATTAATAACTATTAAGTTTGTACATTGAACCACCTATACCCCGATGACTTGTGATGGTTTAACTTGTTACCACCGTAGGAGCAACCATGGATTAATAAAACCACGATAACATGTATTTATTATGAAATTACTGATGACATATGTCCAACCATGACTATGAAGGATGTCGAAGAGTTAATACGGGATTATAAAGCCTCGTTCGTCACGGATGAGACGCACCCGTCCGTGACAATTGAGGCGCACCTTCTGTCACGGACGAGACGCACCTGTCTGTGACGAACGAGGCACACCATCTGTCAAAGAGGTGTTTCTTTTCTTTTTTTTGCTTTTTGCGTTTCCGTAGTTAACCGATAGACGAATTGAAACCTTTCGTAGTCAATTGATGGTTGAACTTATACATGTATTTTGTTGTTTTTGTTGCAGATGGATGAGACCGGATCAAGTTGTGCACATAGGAGAGAGGCAAAAAGGAGTTTTCAGCAATAAGAAGAAGAGCCACCCCACCGACAGTATGTGAAACAACAATGACGTAAGGCAAAACCACATCCAGTAGCCAGTGATTTTGCACACCCTGAGTCGGCACCTTACGTGTCTCCATCACAGTGCGAGCCCGAGCCGACACCTTACGAGTCGCCAACATCTATATGTGCTGCCAACATCATACTTTTCGACACCGTATGAGTTATCGACGTCGTACGAGTCAGAGACACAAGATGAAACAAACGAAAATGAACTGCCTTCTGCACATGATGATCCTCTAACTCACCGTCTCGCAGCACGTCAACAACGAAGACAAGTTAGAGTAGAAGGCTCGTTGATCGACCCATTTTTTACTGAGCCAAATCCTAGAGGTCTGCAGAAGCCATACCTTCTCCATAGTTCTAAAGCCATGTTGCATACTTTATTTATGAGGGCATGGTAAGTAAATTGATGAATTTGTAATTGATTTCACTGCTATTTAATTTCATTGCTTATATAGCATATAATTTGTTTTATAGAAACAAAAAACATTACGATTCAATTAAGGAATGAACAATTGAAATCCTGAAAGCTAGATGGCGTAGATCCATGGATTACGCTAGCGAGAAACAATGGCTTGACTCACCTACAAGACATCATGTATTATAATATTAATGTGTCGTTGATTTTTGCTTTAATTGAGATATGGCAGCCAGAGACCATCTCTTTTCACATGCCATGGGGACAGATGACAGTTACTCTCCATAATGTGTGTATGATTCTGGGTATCTGCATAGATGGAGAGACAATTATACAGTCGATTTCTGATCGAAGGCTAGACAAGACAACTTTGAGATGCCTACTAGGTGCATGTGCAATGTAGTTTTGAAAGATGACTCCATAAATGATTATTACATTAGATGATGAGAAGCGAGGATTCCCACACAATGCACTAAGAACACATTGCTTGAGGCTAGAGATGCAAGACTGTCTTGAGGTCGTCGCTTTAGGTTATATGTTATACTTGGTTGGCTCCACGCTCTTTCTTGACAAGTCTCAAAACCAGATTCATGTGACATATTTGGGTATCGTACAATATCTCGCGACTATGTAGAGTAGTTCATGAGGTTCAGATGTTCTCGCATATCTTTACCGAGCACTAGGCGAAAGTTCATGTTTTGGATGTCGAAAGATGTCCGCATGTATCACCTTAATTAAGGTTACAATTAATTGTATTAGTTTTTTTTATGTTTGTATATCATTTATTACTATATGAATTGAAGGACTTATGATTATGCATACATATATGTACATGCATTGATCTTTCAGTACTTTCCCCCATTTCATCCTGCACAGAATCATTTGTGGGATAGTAAGGTGCCATTTGTTGTGCGATGGAGTAGTACAACTACACCACATAATATACCTATTGAGAAACAAAATTATAGAAGAGAGCTTGATATTATGTTTGTGACAGTTGTAAGTACATTACTAGTATTTGTTTCATATGTATGTTAAAAAACAACCGTAGTTGGGTTTAAAATTTGACATGTTTTTGTTTAGGTTGATTAGGCACCTGATGGAGAGCTTGTTTAGGTTGATTTGTCTTGCCCGATCCCTAGAGATTCTACAATTGCTCTGTATCCACAATTTATATCAAGGCGAATATAATGGTAACTGATCATGTGTAGGCGCATACTCATCATAATGACATCAAAGTATGGAAAAGCAATAGGTGCATTCGACGGCACCAGAGGTGTGGGAGCATTAGTCTAAGACACTGGAGGCGTGGGAGGTATAATCTGAGATGGTGTACATGAGGAATCTGGATGCTTTGGGAGCCTACCTCGTTGCTTATTTGGGGGTGTTTGGTTCAACTCTTGCCCAGTGAGCTCCCACAAAGAAGGAAGTGTTAAGACTATTTTTTGATCGTCCCTTAGTCTTCACAATTGTCGGTTCTTGCAGACTAATTCTCTCAAGATGAGCTAAATCAAAGATTGCACTGATACATTTATGTTGTTGATCAGCTGGCAAATTAGGGAAGTCATTACTATAAAATCCATCCATCAGCGATCTGGCAACTTTGCGCTTCCACCCTTCATCTTCTTCATTTTGCACAACTTTCATGTCCAATTGTCGCCAAAACCTATGCATATCTCTAGGTGGGGTAGGTATTTCCTAATTCACATATCGTGAAATAATATGGACATATGGCAATCCATCTCTCACTAACATCTAGCATCTGCAAGTGGGGTCTACAAATGGATATTCCCAATGTTTGTATTTCCTTATCAAGTGCTTCAAGGCTTCGTCAGAGACCTTGTATTTGAACAACTTGAAAACATCTACTACTGACACCATACACATCATCTTCTAACTACTCTGGTTGAAGGATCTCTTGATCTCATTTACTTGGATGTGCATGATTCATTGACTTAAAATAGTGTCTAACCCACCATGTGGTGTGGTGATTTTTTTTTTCAAAGACGAGTGCTCTCATTCAACCTTGCAGTTGAAATAACAGTAATGACATGTAATAATATTCTATCCATGTATCAATATGAATATAATGCATTAAATATATTATATTTCACAAACATGTTTGTCGTGCTAGTTGCAAACGTCAAAACCGTATATGTTCAAGCTGACACAATTATTTCCTTATACGGTTCAAGACAATGTTTTCTACATACTGAAGTATGCTTTTTTTTGGCGCTCCATTGAACCTCAATTTTGTACAACCCCCGCTTGTACGCCTCTACAGTTGTTTCCTTAAACAATTCCATGTAATCATTTGCAAACCTTATTGCAGTGTCTACATGTTTGATGACTTTCTTAGCTTTAGCCTCGATGTTCTTATATACATGACGCCTACAAATGATGTACTTCTGTTGGATCGTTAGAGTTACGTCTGAGGGAACAAAAGCTTTGTTCCCACAGAAGGCACAACGGATTTAAATAGCAAGAAAGATAACAGAACGAACTCACGATATATAGTGGAAACCCTGATTAGCAAAACTAGCTTCTCAAGGAAAAACCACTACCTTCAAGCTTCCGCTTGAGAGGATTTTGAACTGCGTACTTATCTTATTAGTTTCTTGCTTGATTACACTTGTATCCTGGACTTCGACCTCTAAACAACTAGCTAGACTCGAAACCTCTTCTACAACGATGAATCAAACTCAACTCTCAAAGACTCACACACACCTCACTCTTTTTCTCTTCTTTTCTTTTTCTCGTTCAAAGTCGTTCTCAGCCGTGAAGTCGTCTCTAAGAAATGAATCCTTACTTCACTTAAATACAACTCGGCAGAAACCCTAATTGACACAAATTAGGAAATACTAGAATCGGATTACAAATATATGATTTTGTTTGGAAGATAAGATATCACAACCGATTATATTAATTAAGGAAGGAGTTCCCTAATTAATCCAACCGATTGGATATTATTCTTCTCTCTCCAATCGCCTTATCTTAGGAAAGATTCCTAGGATAACATGATCGGGTATTTTCTCTCTTTCCATATCTTCGCGCAATCCGGCTTGATCCTTGGAGCCGAAGTCTTCATCCTCTACCGCGTGGCCTCTTGATTTGCTTCCTTAATTTTGCACGCTGTATGACTTCTTTCCTTTTGCAGCCTCGATCTTGGTCTGTCACTTCAGTTCCTGGAGAGGTAACAAAGCACTTGCTAAGTCTTTGTTCCCTCTGAGATCCTCTGCTGCAACGCTCCCTGGGAAAACTCTTCTTGTCCCTGAAATACTTGGTACACATATTAGTTGAGTGTTTATAACCATCAAAACCTAAGGAATTCAACAAATTCCCCCTTTTTGATGGTGACAAACACCCTTAACAATAAAGCATAAACCAACTAGAACAAGACAAAACTGACAAGAAAGTTTCCCACTAAGAACACCGTTAGTTCCCCCTTAGTTCAGCAATACGTTTTACCTGTTCTGTTCCCCCTCAGACAATGCTACCTGTCATTTTCCCCCTTTTGGCATCATCAAAAACACAGTAAAGAGTTAGAGAGAAAATTCACAGCCAGATAAACAAAAGCACCCCTTGTCATTGATTAAGAAAAAACAGAAAACATGCAAATACCACCAAAAAAGACAAAACATCAAACATTGTCAGAATGCCACACAGGGCACATAAACCAGATAACAAGAAAGCAGAACAAGGAGGGGTAGACAGCAAGGGAACAAAAGGGGATAGGATGACAGGTAAGCAATCAGGCACCACTGTGACCAGCCGATTGAGCCGATGCGTGGTGAGAAATAAGCGCGCGCACATCTGCCATGAGGAGAGTCTGCTGAGCCACCAGGTCCTTCACTGCTCGGCACAGACTCCTCACATCCTTTCCCAGCGAGGGATTTGTCTTCTGTCCCCCCTCGGAGCTATCAGCTTCAGACTCCTCCACCGCCTCAGAAACTGCAGGAGCACCCTCAACCTTCACCCAGCCTTCATCCTCTTGAAGAACAAACTGCATCTTGTGCAGATTACTCGCATTGAAGGGGCGGGAGAAGATGCTCACTTCCTCCGACGCGTTGTATACTTTGTGGTATTCAAGGATCTTCTTGACAACGCGAGGGAAGGGAAGAGCATGCTGGGTGGTGTTCCTGGCATGGGCCATGTGCTGCATCAGAATCATAGGGAGGCAAACGGGCTCCTTCTTCAGCAGTAGGGACAGTAGGACAATGTCTAAGATCAGAAGCCGGTTCCTCTTCTGTCCCCTTGGTGTGATGTTGCTGATGAGGAAGTGGTACAGTACTTTGTTAACAGCAGACATCTCAGAGATGTCGAGATCAGCACTACCTTGAGCGTTCTCAATCCCTGCAACAGCCAGCACATACTCTGAGTAGGCGAAATCTTTTGGCCACCTGTCCTTTGGGTATTCTCCATATCCTTTGTGAGGAACTCCCAGAGCCATGCCTAGTTCAATGCTTGAGAAAACATGAACTTCCCCATTTAACTTGTAGCTCCCAAGAACAGCATGGGGCCTCACCTCCATAGCAAACGTGGAATAGAATTCCCTCAGCAACTCCTCATCCATTTCTACTTCATCTACAAACAGCTTGCTCCACTTCTGTTCCTCCAAGACGTCAAGCACCCCCTTCAGAAAGTTCTCCTGTAGGAACTCAGGATCCATCAACAGCTCCCTCACCACAGACTTATGGCTCATGTCTTTGACATCATCAACCGCCACAGCCTTTCCTTTGGCTTTGGCCGGCAGACGACGCTGGCTTTGACGGACGGGAGCGGCAGACACCTTGGCTTTCTTTGCTTTGTTCCCTGAGAGGGGTACCGACTCCTCATCGGAGCTCACCGTTATCGCCTTCTCAGACTTCCTCTGAGAGCAGCGTGTCTTCCGCTTGGAGGAGTAGGCAGTCTTCACCCTGCCGGACGCCTTAGGGGCCTTTGGGGGCTCCTTCACGTCCTCTTCCTCAGCAAGCTCCCTGGAGAGGTCTCTCACCACTGACTGAATCTTCTCCTTGACGGCCAGGTGCTCCTCCACCGTGACCGGGGTCCCTTGACCGGGCAACTCCTTTGTCTCCTCCTCAATGGGATCGGGATGGGTAGGCGAGGAATGTACCTCCTCTAAGTTAGTAGAGGAGATGGCTGTGGGGACGGCAGGAGCGGTGTTAGGGTTAGGGTTTTGTGGAGCGGGGTCTGAGTTTGGGACGATTGGGGCTATGTAAGGGACCATGGCGAGTTGGTCCTGGGTGGGTGATGGTGGAGGGGTGACAGTGGTGGTCGTTGGGGTGGTGGAGGTGGAAGGTAGGGACTGGGTAATGGCGGTGAGGAGAGCGGGGTCTGTCCCCATGGAGGACAGTTTGGCAAGGAGGTTTTGGAGGTCTTGGGCAAGGTTAGTGTTTGAGGCCATTTTTGAGTGAGCGAGAGAGAGCACTGGGAAGACGAGAGGCAGAGAGGGAGAGGAGGATAACTTGAGGAAGATAAGGAAATAGTGAGGAGGAAACTTACCCGGAAGCCACATTATAAAGCCCTCACAAGATCTTCAAAGGTTTCCAAAGATAAGACCAAATCAATCTGTTTCCAAGAGATAATGAACGCGATCTTCCAACTTCCCAAAAATAATTTAAAATCTCGTCCGAATCCAACTGAGCTGGCTTAATTTCTCTTCCCAGCTCTCTTTCATCAAAACAGCCCTAAATGCACGACGCAGCTCAACACAAATTGCCATCATTACAACCTGCAAACACGTCAACTCAACCTGCAGACACAGAAGCCGAATCATTTCCCGCCAATCCAAAAGAGTAGTAAGGTGTGATGCTGGGGGTTAGTTACCAGAGAGGGTACAAAAGACTATCACACCAAAGTATATGAGTTTTTGCGATTGAATTTTACATCATGCATAAGAGGTCTCCAGTTGTGGATGATAAGAGGGGTTCATAGGAGACTTTAAGCACGACGGTCTGGGTAAGCTGTAGAATCAACTATCATTTGGGCTTATGATAAGGGAACACAACATCAAGTTGATTCTTTTGGGCCGAAATAGAGCTGATTCATGTGACATATGATAACATAGATGACCATGCAAGACATTCAGTACATAAAGGAAGTGAAAGCACATAGTCAAGCTTTTCGAAAATTAATACCCAAGGAAGCTAATGCATAATAAGGCATGAAGATTCGACTTTCACAGTTTACCACGTAATCTAGCCAATCATCGAGGAAACACAACACATAGACATGTAGTTAGGGGAACAAACCAGACTTCATATGGAACTGAATGCAGAGTTCCCCAACAGGTGTTCCAATGAGAGAATTGGCGTTTGATCCCCCGTTTGCCAATCTTTCATGACACGGTGATGTCCTTCCTAGATGTACATGGTACCTGAAATTTTCACACAAGGTACAGATTAGACATTAAGTCCTTGTCCACATCACCTTTACCTCTGACACCAGGCCTTTGAGTCTCAAGTATTCCATGCAGAAGTGAGGTGAGACTCACTTTGTTCCCTGTCAAGTAACTGACCCTTGAATGAATGAAACACTAGGAACATTCCTCACTTTATCCTGCACAGAAAGAGTTAGTTCTTGCGAACCCAGACAAGCTTATACTTTCTGGGTTTGGGAGCAACATATCTAATCTTAGGAGGTTCAACTTCTATATGTTCCCTAGTAGTGTGTGCAATCTCCTCATTATGTTGCTTCAGCAGGCACTCTTGCTTGTAATGACCAGAATGCCCGCAATATCAACAGACCCTTTGACACTTCAGATCTACATACTTGCTCTGTCCTGGCCAAATTGTTTTGTTAGCAATCCTTGACTGAAAATCAATATTATTGGACTTACTGCTTTGGGATTGCTTCAGCCAAATTGCATGAGCCTTCTGTCCATGATACCAAGCCTTGCCTTCCTCATTCGAATTAGAACAGTCTTTGTCTTTGTTCCCTCTGGAGGAACATTTCCCCTTTTCTTTTACAGACTGTTTTCCTTCGACTTTGGAGCCCTTTTTCTTGGTACCATCAATAGGAAGTTTGGGTTGATAGCCGATCCCAAAGCGAGGCACTTCCTTTGACTCATTCTTCTTTTCATTCTTGGCTGCAACAAAGACGATACCTTTTGGCTTGTCCTTCTGTTCCTCACTGAGTTTGGTTAGATCACTAGAAAGTTTTGCATTTCCTAGTTTCAACATTAAAGACTCAGCCTCAAGTGAGGAAACAGTGGACTCTAGAGACTCAATCTTTTCAGTGAGTTTTGGACACTCAGAGCACGTGTTTGAAAAGGAAGATGAACCTTTCTCAAGCTTGAGCACTTTTTCAGCCCAACCTTGATTTTCTTCGATCAGACCTGAGATCGATTCATCTTTCTCTTCGATTTGCTCACTGAAAAGACTGCTCTCGCGAACAAGATTCTTAATGAGAGCAATCAAGCTTTCTTTAGATTTGTATTTTAAACTAGACACGAGTTCAGATTCAGTTACCTCGTCGTCGATTACCTCACCATTCGTCTCGTTTGGAGCTTCTACGGCCATCAAGCAGACATCCCTGGAGTGTGACGAGTCTTCATCATCTGATTCTGATTCTCCCCAGGTGGCAACCATAGCTTGCTTTCCTTCATTTGCTGGAGGCATTCCTTCTCTTTTTCTGAAGCAGTTACTGGACATGTGTCCCTTGTTCTGACAGTGGTAACAAACCACATCCTTCATGTCTCTGTTCCCTTCAGAGGAACTGGACGAGTCCTTGTTCCGAGACCATATCTTCCTCATTGCCCTTGTGATAACAGCAACATCTTCATCGCCATCCTCATCTTCATCGCCCATTTGGGACAAATCGAACGTCCTTTCCATCTTCAAGGCAATGCTCTTCGCCTTCTCCTCTCCCTTCTTGTTTACCTTATGATTGTAGACAGAGGCATTACTCTCTAGTTTAGCAACCACCTCTTCCATTGAAAGAGTCTTAACATCTGTCTGAGAGTAGAGAGCAAGAGCGATGGCGTCCCACTGAGTGTTGAGGCCTTGCATGAAGTGGTGAGTCAGCTTCCAGTCTGGCAATACTTCACCAAGGTGCTGAAGGTGACCAACTAGCCCATGAAACCTGGAGTAGTACTCTTGAATGTGTTCATCTTTCCCTTGATAAATTTGGTCGTACTCTTTGAACAGGGAAAGGATCTTGTTCTTCTTCTTCTTCGAGTCTTCATTTCCTTGATGAAGACGTTTCAGGGCATCCCAGATTTCCTTGGCAGTCTTATAGCTCATGACTTTCTTGAGATCGGAGGGAAGAAAGGGCCATGTGAAGGATCTTCTTAGCCCTACTGTTTTTCTCCAGTTTCTTCCAATCCTCATCGGTGTAGTCGACCTTTGGTTTTGGCTTTGTCTCATCAGTCTCATTCTCGATCACAAAAGGTCTGACTTCAATAACTTTCCAGAGCTATCCATCAAGGGAACAGATATGGGACTCAATTTGCTCCACCCACCAGCTGTACTCACCAGACTTCAGAGTTGGTGGTTTCCAGAACGAATCACCGATTGCATTGCTGTTTGACGACATCTTTCCTGCAAATTCTGTAACGAAAACAATCTAGAGCACTAGGCTCTGATACCAATTGTTGGATCGTTAGAGTTACGTCTGAGGGAACAAAAGCTTTGTTCCCACAGAAGGCACAGCGGATTTAAATAGCAAGAAAGATAACAGAACGAACTCACGATATATAGTGGAAACCCTGATTAGCAAAACTAGTTTCTCAAGGAAAAACCACTACCTTCAAGCTTTCGCTTGAGAGGATTTTGAACTGCGTACTTGTCTTATTAGTTTCTTGCTTTATTACACTTGTATCCTGGACTTCGACCTCTAAACAACCAGCTAGACTCGAAACCTCTTCTACAACGATGAATCAAACTCAACTCTCAAAGACTCACACGCACCTCACTCTTTTTCTCTTCTTTTCTTTTTCTCGTTCAAAGTCGTTCTCAGTCGTGAAGTCGTCTCTAAAAAATGAATCCTTACTTCACTTAAATACAACTCGGCAGAAACCCTAATTGACACAAATTAGGAAATACTAGAATCGGATTACAAAGATATGATTTTGTTTGGAAGATAAGATATCACAACCGATTATATTAATTAAGGAAGGAGTTCCCCAATTAATCCAACCGATTGGATATTATTCTTCTCTCTCCAATCGCCTTATCTTAGGAAAGATTCCTAGGATAACACGATCGGGTATTTTCTCTCTTTCCATATCTTCGCGTAATCCGGCTTGATCCTTGGAGCCGAAGTCTTCATCCTCTACCGCGTGGCTTCTTGATTTGCTTCCTTAATTCTGCACGCTGTATGACTTCTTTCCTTTTGCAGCCTCGATCTTGGTCTGTCACTTCAGTTCCTGGAGAGGTAACAAAGCACTTGCTAAGTCTTTGTTCCCTCTGAGATCCTCTGCTGCAACGCTCCCTGGGAAAACTCTTCTTGTCCCTGAAATACTTGGTACACATATTAGTTGAGTGTTTATAACCATCAAAACCTAAGGAATTCAACAACTTCATTGTTGGAAACATTTCATCCACCTCATTCATCAAGACAAGCTCTCGATCCGTCACTATGCATGTAGGTGTTCTTTGTACACGTCTACAAAGTGTGGCAAGCTGCTTTATAGTCCACAAGTAGTTATCTTCCTTCTTATGGCTAAAAATTCCCCTGCTACGTTATAATTCTTACATGTAGAAGTGATCCAATAATTTTCGGGAAAGGCGTCTCATACCTAGCTTGCAAACGAATTAACATGTTATTGCATAATAAAATAACATATTAATAACTAGATAATAAATAGATGTGCGATACTTGTTTGTACTATATGTGGAGTCCAACAATAATACATATGAAAATGCCCTGAGGAGTGATATGGAGTCCGAGCTGGAAAAAAAATGTCGGTGACCTTATTGGTTTGAGGGTCCGCCCTATGCTCCATATAATAGTTGTACACCTGATATTTAAGGAAGACTTGTTGGACAACTGTTCTTCCTTCCATCCCAGCCTTTCGTACATTATATCGTTCATTGTACACTTGCTTCTTACTAGTGTAGTTCAATGGGTACTCGTTCAGTGTAGTTGCAATATGGGTTGGCATACAATGTATCTTTGTCATAGACTTCACCAATCTTTTTTGCTCATTTGTGAGCCTACCAGCCAATGCATGCCCGTAAAAAATGGACCCAATCTCGTGGTTGTGAATTCCATGTATTACATCGATCTTCCATGATCCTCTAGAATGTTTATGGCACTTTAATTTGGAGGGACACCCACATTTCTTTATCTTTGTGTTTTCCATACTCTCTTTTCTCCTCCTTTTGATGGAGTGTACGTTCCTTCTCTTTCACAAAGTAACATAGTCTTCCCAAGGTGATGTTCATCTGATTTTCTATCTCGGTCAATCTTGATACACATGTTATTTTTAATTCCAATATCTTTAGCGCACTTAATTATCTCTTCCTTGTTGTAGAATAAAATATACGTGGTAAACAACTCAGAATAATTATGTAACATCCCAGGCCAAGCTATCCCAGCCACCAAGCCGCCCAGCCACCCAACGGTGCCGGCGCCGGTACTGGTGCCGCCTGGTTGTCCAAGGGCATGCAGCCCACACACCCAACCCTTCCCCTATTTAAATGGATAGGTTGTTGCCCACATGGATCAAACCCGGGACCTTTAGATACAAGGGCAATGCCTTACCACTTGTATCACCAATTGCGCTGTAGCACAATTGGTGATACAAGTGGTAAGGCATTGCCCTTGTATCTAAAGGTCCCGGATTCGATCCTCGTGGGCAACAACCTATCCATTTAAATGGGGGAAGGGTTGGGTGTGTGGGCTGCATGCCCTTGGACAACCAGGCGGCACCAGTACCAGCGCCGGCATCGTTGGGTGGCTGGGCGGCTTGGTGGCTAGGGTAGCTTGGCCTGTGATGTTACAAAAAAGTACACTTTGAATGAGAGGGGCTCCGACCTTATCGGGCCAGCCATTTCTCTATCCATGGGCCGCAGCCCATGTACCCCAACCAAATCCCCATGGTTGGGAGGTTGTTCGTGAGTCTCGAACATGAGACCTCGTGCTTTAACAAGCGGCTTAACGCCCACTTGTTACCAATTGCTGTAAAACCCCCAAAACTTAACCCTTTTGGAAAGGTATTACCGCCAGTGACCCCAGTGTTCCTTACCGAGATCACCCAAGGCTTTACCATTTAAACACAATTTATGAAATACAAATGATACATAATGATCAAAACATTCAATTCCAAAACATAACATTGTCAAGGAAACAAGAGTTACGGGATTACAACCCAATCCCGAATAGGCTAACACAGAGTTTAAACCAAAAACAACGGAAGTCTTAGAAAGTACATTACAACCAAAGTCATTGTCCAAAAGATCTCAACCTGATTAAAGAAATAATTAAAACGTTCAAAAACCACTGTCGACTCCATAGTCATTCTATTCTTCTTAGCTACTTTCGATCTGATGTGCCGAATCGAACGGATGACACCAGCCCACATGCAGAGAACAAAGTTCATGGGTTAGTCTACTTGAATAGACTAGCAAGGGTACAAAGCAGAATGGTTCGAAGCAGTCGTATTAGGTTAGACTCATCGCTCCTCGAATAATAATCGATGACGATAGTCAACCATCATACTCCTACTGGAATAGACAAGAGGTATGCATAAGAGAAGATTCTGGAAGACTGAATCTTCACAGAAATCGACTCGAAAAGAGACTCCAACGGAAATGAGTCTTTAAGGAAATATGACAAATCTGGAATGTTTACAGCATCATACAACAATGATTTAAAAGTTGACTGAGATGCTTCGGTTCACGACCAACCTCATTGCATACAGCGAATCCAGATTGGAAAGAGAACATACTATGATCAAAGTCGAGACGAGTTTTCCTAACTGCACTATAACTTAGCTGCACTACTCGCCGAAGGTTTATTAATTATGTGCGTCAGAGTAGCACTTATCTGATTTATATTACAAACCACACATCACATTATTAGACTTTTACATGTGTACCCCACCAATGGGACGACACATCTTAGTATACGTTTCGTCGAGAGTGACATACACCGGAAGGTTTATGACACCAGCTAAGTGTCCTGTCTCTACACACTTGTGAAAGAGACCGATCATGATCTTAGAATAGTACCAGATAGAGACGAGCCACCCCAATACCAGATTATAAAGAAACGACTGGACCGAGTCCGAGTAACGTTCCTATCTAACAGTCCTAACTAAACAGTTACAGCACAATAACAGTTACAGGATAAATCCACATAAAGGCCCGAAAGGCGATCACAGATAATAGCGTTGTTCTAACAGATATACAACCTATTATATGATTTTCAAAACAGTTTATCAAAACCGTTTCCAGACAAACAGAGTATTCATTCCAAATTAATTACTCAGATAAACTACTGATAATTAATGTAAATATGGAACGAATGAGCAAGAGCGAACCGCCACTTGTCTTAATCCGCATAATAGAAACAAGCCTTACGACAACGACGGGATTCCGGGCTCGACACGGGTATAGCTCCGCTAGCACAAACACCTTCGAGTCGACCCATACAAGGAACCCTAAGTTAGATCCAACATAACCATAGTACGAATCAAAAAACGACGAAAGAGAATGAAATGAAAGACGCCACGACCACAACCAACCAAGCCAAAGCCACGAAGGCATTCTGGGCACTAGCGGCGGTCGTTGTTCTTGGCGGCGGTCACCGTGAAGAACTCAGACGGCAGAAACGGCGAGAAAACTCACCCAAATGATGCGCGTTTCGACCCCTTTATGCCTTACTTGGGTTCTGACCTCCAAAGGCAACCAAAAGGCTTCTAAAGGGCTTCTGGAAACACCACCAAACGACACCGACGAGAGCTTCCGAACTCCGGCGAAACACAACTCCGACGACACGAAAATTTGGCAAAGGTTCGGTGTTTGGGATGGCTCAAATCCCTTCCCCAACACCTCCTTTTATAGCCAAAGCATCTGGAGCATGAAGATGGCCTACAAAAGCTAGTTCGGCACTTGCCAGAACCACGCCGGAGACCATCGGTTAAAGACCTCTGGGTAATCACGGCGGGCGCCGTGACTTTGCCTACGGCGGGCATACGGCGGTCGCCGTTCCTAGCTCTGGCGAGCCCAGGGTAGGAGACGACGGCCTGACACATCGGGCCCAGTGACGGCGGGCGCCATGACTGTACGGCGGTTCCTAGCTCTGGCGAGCCCAGGGTAGCAACTCACCACCTGGCCTGCGGTGTTCGATCTTGACCTTCTGGCAAGTTAAGCACTTTGCCACAAAGTCTGCTACATCCCACTTCATGTTTGGCCACCAAAATATCTTTCTGAGGTCCTTGTACATCTTGCTAGAGCCAGGATGCACAGAATAAGCAGATGAATGAGCTTCTCTCATCACCAACTGACGAAGACCTTCTGTGTCAAGCACACAGATCCGATCCTGAAACCAAAGTGATCCATCATCCTAAACCACAAAACTGAGAGCTTTCCCATCCATCACTTCACTGCTTAACTTCACCAAGATGATGTCATCGACTTGCTTTTCTTTGATCTGATCCAGCAGTGTAGCCTGAATTTCCATCATACTCAGGTACCCTCTACGCTGGTCATACAAGACTTCAATGTCGCATGACTCTTGGTTTAGCTTGGTCTGAGTAGTAAGTAGAGCAACTACAGTCTCGTACGTTGTCTTCCGGCTTAGTGCATCAGCTACTACATTAGTCTTGCCCGGATGATACAGCAACTCCATGTCGTAGTCTTTGAGCAACTCTAGCCAGCGGCGTTGTCTCATATTTAGCTCATTTTGAGTAAATATATACTTGAGACTTTTGTGGTCAGTAAAGACTTGGCATCTTATACCGTAGAGGTAATGCCTCCAAATCTTCAGCGCAAAGACAACCGCTGCTAGCTCAAGATCATGGGTCGGATAGTTTTCTTCGTACGTCTTGAGTTTCCTGGATGCATAAGCAATGACTTTGCCCCTCTGCATCAAAACACAACCAAGACCACACTTTGAAGCATCACTATAGACCACATAATCGTCATTCCCTTCTAGGAGTGCTAACACGGGTGCCGAGGTCAGCCGTCGCTTCAACTCCTGGAAACTGGCCTCGCACTTGTCATTCCAGACAAACTTCTTGTGAACCTTGCGGAGTAGATTGGTCATAGGTAGAGCAATCTTTGAAAATCCTTCTACGAACCTTCTGTAATACCCGACAAGTCCAAGAAAACTGCGCACCTCCTTCACGTTCTAGGGTTGTGTCCAATTAGCCACCGCTTTAATCTTTTGGGGATCAACCATAACCCCATTTTTATTGATTACGTGGCCTAAGAAAGCCACTTCCTCTATCCAGAATTCACATTTAGACAATTTAGCCAAAAGCTGATGTTGTCTAAGGATTGACAAGGCAATCCGCAGATGTTCCTCGTGGACTTCTTCATTCGGAGAATAGATCAGAATGTCATCGATGAAGACCACCACGAACTTATCCAAGTACTGGTGAAAACATCGGTTCATCAAATCCATAAAGACAGCTGGATCATTTGTAAGCCCAAAAGGCATCACTACGAACTCGTAATGACCATATCTGGTCCTGAACGCAGTTCTAGGAATGTCCTGCTCACGAATTCTGAGCTGGTGATATCTAGATCTCAAGTCGATCTTGGAGAAAACCTTTGCTCCCTGCAACTGGTCCAACAAGTCATCAATCCTAGGCAAAGGATACTTGTTCTTGATCGTCACCTTGTTCAACTCTCGGTAGTCGATACAAAGTCGAAACGATCCGTCCTTCTTTTTGACGAATAATACCGGAGCACCCCACGGCGATGCACTCGGCCTGACATAACCTTTGTCAAGAAGATCTTCAAGTTGATTCTTCAATTCTTGCATCTCAGCTGGAGCCATCCGATACGGTGATTTGGAAATCGGCGCCGTACCAGGCTCAAGATCAATTGAAAACTCTAAGTCACGGTTCGGGGGTAATCCAGGAATTTCTTCCGGAAAGACATCAGAAAACTCCCTAACTACAGGAATATCAAGAACCTCAGGTCCATCCTTCGCAGGCGAATCCAAGTAGCAAAGGTACCCGACACATCCTTGTCGTAGTAGCTTAAATGCAGCCATCGCATTGATCAGCTTGCCGTTATCAGCGTCATTTCGACCTTTGAACTTGCACACGAACTGGCCCCCAGATGACACCGTCACCGTTCTTGAACTGAAGTCGATCACCGCCTTGTGACGCGTCAGCCAATCCATACCGAGAATAATGTCGTATGGAGCCATGGCTATGCAGATTAAATCTGCCTCGAATTCCTTACCCTGAATGGTAGTCGGAAAGTCGGACAGATGCTTGGTTCCCACCAAACGTTCTCCATTAGGAAGATTAACGACGAAAGGGTCGCACGAATCGTTGCACACTAAATCTAACTTGCTAACACAGCTATCCAAAATAAAGGAATGCGTAGCACCAGAATCAAACAGAATGCTCACTGAAGTAGAGTGAAGGTATAGAGTACCTTAAGCAATGGGAGCATTGGGTCCATCTGCTTCACGCATCTCGTACAAGCGTTGGCCCTGACTTCCAGAAACAGTTGGGGCCTTTCCCCTGTTCTGCGCAGTCGTCTGCACTGACGGGCTAGGAGTCTCGGCAGGCTTAAACCTAGGTCGGTTGCTCTGATGAACTGAACCTTGCTGCAACTCTACTCCCTTCTGCTTCCCCTGCTTGCAGAACTTCTGCAGATGACCATCACGTCCACACCCAAAGCACGACCTCTTCTCCTTCTGACACTCATTTCTCTTGTGCCCAGCAGTACCACAATTATAGCACTGAACTGAACTCCTGGTCTGCCCTGACTGCTGAGTCGATCCTCCATGCGTCATCTCCGTCTTAGCTCGGCCGGACTTGGCAAAGTTAGACGGTGGCGCAGGGCGCTTAAAACCACCTCCTTGGTTCTGGTTCTGCATCGACTTCTGTCGGTTGCGCCTCTTGGTCGACTCCTCTAGAGTTATCTCCAGCTTATAGGCACAATCCACATACTGCTCCAAGGTAGAGCATGTGTGGTGCACCATTAACGGCTTGATATCCGGGCTCATCCACTCGTGAAAGTACCAGATCTTTTGGGCCTCGCTGGTGATCTCGACAGGGGCGTATTGTAAAAGATGATTGAACTTAGACGCCAACTCGGTCACTTTCAGACCATCCGTCTTTGGGTACAAGAACTCTTTATGCTTCTCCTCTCTCATAGCACGAGAGAAAAAGCGATCAACCATCTTGGTCTTGAACATCGACCAAGTCAACACTGGGCTCTCTGCCAAACCTGTGCTCTCCCACCACTCGCTAGCCTCCTCCTTCAGCTGAAGAGAAGCGATATGGACCTTCTCGGTCTCAGTACACTCCACGTTCCGAAACAGCCTCTCCATATGGGAGAACCAATGAGTCACTGCTACTGGCTCCCCTATCCCGTTATAGCAATCGGGCCTCATGGAAGTGATGGTCTTAAGAGCGCGACCATAGCTGTCTCTAGCCCTGACGGCATTCTCCTGAACCATAGGGTTTCTGGGCTCCACAACATCAGGAACCGCTGGGTGAGTAGGCACTTCTTGCGCTTGAGGCGCACTGGGTCTCAATACGTCTGCAATTGCCTGCATCACAATCCCGCGAATCACCTCAATAGCTGCGGCATCAAACAGTGCCGGCGCTTGGGTCTGATCTTGACCTTCACGCCTATGCTGGACGCGAGACTCTGACTCGTGCTCATCCTGAACACCTCTTCCTGCTGGCCTGAGATCTTGGCTAGTCCTAGCACCGGCTCGAATCGAGTTCCTCGTGCTTCTTGGGTTCACCATCTGTTTACCGATCCAATTCCAAGCATTCAATACATTAATATTATGCAATATACTTATGCAATATACCAACGTAAAGAAATTACTCAGAATAGATCAACTTGGCATTTTATTGATGAACCTTCGAATTGTTACACAAGCTACACATAAGTCTATCATCCGAGCGCTAGGACAACATTGCTCGAAGATATAAGTGTTTCTCAGAGTACTTGCCGCAATACTGAAATATTACACATAGTACAAACTTGGAATGCTAAGAAACGAAACTACTGCAATAGGCAATGCCAATTCTCATCAAGGCGTTCCAAAATGTCTCCCATAAGACTGGCTACTCGTGCAAGGTCTCTTCGGACTAGGCTCACCATCGAGCTCTGGCGATGGGTTTCGCACCCGGCTTGACCCTGAAGCACATGGTCCTATTTCAGTTATGGTAAGGTATGGGTCGTACATGACTGGTCCTCCTATCCCAGCCCTCCTCTAAGTACTGGCGATCAGCTCATCCCTCCGACGCTGCTGTTCTGCAGAGATTACCTCGCTCTGGCGGAGGATCTCCTACAGCTCGGATTCTGACCTCCTTCTTCTTGGAGTAGGGATAGGCTGAGATTCCCTGTCACTTCTCCTAATACCGTACTCGGTATACAGTGCCTCCCAATCAGCTTCTAACATGGGTGCGTACTCTAGCACTGGTGGCAACTCTTGCATAGGTGGTAACTCTGTACTGGGGTGAATAAATTGCATCCCCGTTTCCTGACTATCCACCAGCAAGTGTCTCAAGTCATCGGACTCCTGGTTTTGTCCGCTGAGGTCCATCTCGGTATCCTTCTCGGGATCATCCTCGATGGGGTCCTCTTCCTCTTCGGGGTCCTCTTCTTCATCTTCCTCCTCGCTCCCTTCAATAATCACATCCATCAGGTAATCGTCATTGTAGTACCCACTCGCGTACCTAGACGATTCATCATCTTGCATTGCTTCCTCCCTTGGTGGCTCCACTGGCGTTGTCACAGGAACTACAACATTCCTTGACACCAGAACTACCGACTCAGGAAGCACATGCTTGATCTCCTCAGATGGGCTGCTCGGGCCTCCAACCTCGAAGCACCTCTGGGGTATAGGGAAGTCTAGCCTCTCGGTAGACGGTGAATCCATCTCGGCATCTTCCGACCCCTTCTTCTGAGAGAGACATGCACCCATCTCCTATAGGAAAATGATGAAGGAATTAGTCTTTCTAGACATAGAAGCAAGCTTACTATATCAGACTATCCAGAAGACATGACTATGAACGGTGTTTTTAAATTCTTTTTACTTTGAAAATTCAGAGCCTTGTTTAAAGCATTTTCGAAAATGGATAAATGGTTTATAAAAATCCCAAACCCGTTTTCAAACCTTTGGCTCTGATACCACAACTGTAACACCCCCAAAACATAACCCTTTTGGAAAGGTATTACCGCCAGTGACCCCAATGTTCCTTACTGAGATCACCCAAGGCTTTACCATTTAAACACAATTTATGAAATACAAATGATACATAATGATCAAAACATTCAATTCCAAAACATAACATTGTCAATGAAACAAGAGTTACAGGATTACAACCCAATCCCGAATAGGCTAACACAGAGTTTAAACCAAAAACAACGGAAGTCTTAGAAAGTACATTACAACCAAAGTCATTGTCCAAAAGATCTCAACCTGATTAAAGAAATAATTAAAACGTTCAAAAACCACCGTCGACTCCATAGTCCTTCTATTCTTCTGAGCTACTTTCGATCTGATGTGCCGAATCGAACGGATGACACCAGCCCACATGCAGAGAACAAAGTTCGTGGGTTAGTCTACTTGAATAGACTAGTAAGGGTACAAAGCAGAATGGTTCGAAGCAGTCGTATTAGGTTAGACTCATCGCTCCTTGAATAATAATCGATGACGATAGTCAACCATCATACTCCTACTGGAATAGACAAGAGGTATGCACAAGAGAAGATTCTGGAAGACTGAATCTTCACAGAAATCGACTCGAAAAGAGACTCCAACGGAAATGAGTCTTTAAGGAAATATGACAAATCTGGAATGTTTACAGCATCATACAACAATGATTTAAAAGTTGACTGAGATGCTTCGGTTCACGACCAACCTCATCGCATTCAGCGAATCCAGATTGGAAAGAGAACGTACTATGATCAAAGTCGAGACGAGTTTTCCTAGTTGCACTATAACTTAGCTGCACTACTCGCCGAAGGTTTATTAATTATGTGCGTCAGAGTAGCACTTATCTGATTTATATTACAAACCACACATCACATTATTAGACTTTTACATGTGTACCCCACCAATGGGACGGCACATCTTAGTATACGTTTCGTCGAGAGTGACGTACACCGAAAGGTTTGTGACACCAGCTAAGTGTCATGTCTCTACACACTTGTGAAAGAGACCGATCATGATCTTAGAATAGTACCAGATGGAGACGAGTCACCCCGATACCAGATTATAAATAAATGACTGGAATGAGTCCGAGTAACGTTCCTATCTAACAGTGCTAACTAAACAGTTATAGCACAATAACAGTTACAGGATAAATCCACATAAAGGCCCGAAAGGCGATCACAGATAATAGCGTTGTTCTAACAGATATACAACCTATTATATGATTTTCAAAACAGTTTATCAAAACCGTTTCCAGACAAACAGAGTATTCATTCCAAATTAATTACTCAGATAAACTACAGATAATTAATGTAAATATGGAACGAATGAGGAAGAGCGAACCGCCACTTGCCTTAATCCGCATAATAGAAACAAGCCTTACGACAACGACGGGATTCCGGGCTCGACACGGGTATAGCTCCGCTAGCACAAACACCTTCGAGTCGACCCATAAAAGGAACCCTAAGTTAGATCCGACATAACCACAGTACGAATCTAAAAATGACGAAAGAGAATGAAAGGAAAGACGCCACGACCACAAACAACCAAGCCAAAGCCACGAAGGCATTCTGGGCACTGGCGGCGGTCGCTGTTCTTGGCGGCGGTCGCCGTTCTTGGCGGCGGTCGTCGTAGTTCATCACGGCGGTCACCGTGAAGAACGCGGCGGTCACCGTGAAGAACTCAAACGGCAGAAACGGCGAGAAAACTCACCCAAATGATGCGCGTTTCGACCCCTTTATGCCTTACTTGGGTTCCGACCTCCAAAGGCAACCAAAAGGCTTCTAAAGGGCTTCTGGAAACACCACCAAACGACACCGATGAGAGCTTCCGAACTCCGGCGAAACACAACTCCGACGACACGAAAATTTGGCAGAGGTTCGGTGTTTGGGATGGCTCAAATCCCTTCCCCAACACCTCCTTTTATAGCCAAAGCATCTGGAGCACGAAGATGGCCTACGAAATCTAGTTCGGCGCTTGCCAGAACCACGCCGGAGACCATCGGTTAAAGACCTCTGGGTAATCACGGCGGGCGCCGTGACTTTGCCTACGGCGGGCATACGGCGGTCGCCGTTCCTAGCTCTGGCGAGCCCAGCGTAGGAGACGAAGGCCTGACACATCGGGCCCAGTGACGGCGGGCGCCGTGACTGTACGGCGGTCGCCGTTTTGCCTTTTCCCGCCCATTCAGCTTTTGGATGAGCAAGACATTAACCCGGGATAAAAATTATCGTACGCGAACGCGTAAAAACATTCGAAGCACGTTGTCTGTATTTTATTTCACTGAGAAAAATATTACAGATACAGAGCACATTAAAGAATGTCTCAAGCTACCTGTATTAAATCCGACGTACTAAACGGGTACTCGGGAAAATTCCAAAATTCCCAAAATAACCTTATAAAAATACGGGGTATCACAAATTATTTGAAGATTTGTTTACCTCATCTACAAACACGCTAAACTACAGATGTGTATACAATGGTGGAAACCCAAATGGCGGTTGAGTATGTTGTGCATGTACTCATGAAAACACACTCTGAATATGTGATGTAGATGGCATCGGTAGTGCTTCTGTAGGTACATATCCAACGCCAAACATATACGATGAATTTGGCGTGTATAATAAAGAAGACGTCTCATCTTGTTCGAACCCCTCATTAAGATTCAGGTCGTTAAACCAATATAAATCTCATTCTCCTCCTGTTTAAAAATTAAACAAATTAAGTGAGTTACTAAAAGCTAACACACATACCTTGCACACAAAATGTGTAGACATTGATGCATTACAGAGAGAAATGCACGGTCCATGCACTCAAAACACGTGCACATACGTTGTCTGTTACAACAAATGTTGCACCGTCCATTATGGACTGGGACACATTGTTCTTAACGAACGGGGACACACTGTCCATAACGGGCGATGCGACATTGTTCTTTCTTATGATTTTTTGGAAAAAACATGTCAAACATGTAGTTGTTGCAAATTTTGCAAGTTACAAACACTAACATTTACGTTTAACTAGTCTTAAACACAAACTTATGGCTAGAACTATATCACGAAACAATTTTTTTGCAACAACTTCCTTTAAACAAGTTGCTTAGGCTTTTGAATTGCAAAATTTGCAAATAAAGTAAAAAATAGAACTTTTAAGTACATATATTTGCAAATTCCCTAAAAACTCAAAGTTTTGAGTTACAGCCAAGCTTGCTGCCAAAAATCTTACCTTATTATAATTAAACTTCAATGAATCATCTCTTATACTCATAAAATGCAAGAAATCATCATTGTACGCCATAAAGGAAGATTAAGAAGAATGAGAGAGTTTTTGTTTATGGGTGGAAGAGTGATATGGTAAAGATGAGAATGAGAATCTTGTAATATATCTTCATTCATAGTAATTAAATTATGTTAGGTGAGGATAAATAACAATTAATGCGGTATTTGTCACCGTCCATCACGAAAGAGGCGACTCCATCTGTGACGGACAGGATTACCTTATTTGTGGTCAAGTCACGAACAGAATCGTCTCTTCAGTACGTTGTCTACGGACGTAGAAAATTCGCTAAAAATATAGGCGGGCATAAGGGAATTGAATAGCAAGTCTGCATAATGAAGAGGCGTTTTTAGTTGTCAAATACCAATTGTTTAATGTTCATCTTACAAAGAGTTTATTTTTCCGGAAGGTCTCTCTCTCTCTCGTGGGTGCTTGAATCCATCTGAACCCGCACTACTTATTCCGTTGAGATTCAATCCATTGAAGCCCCCTTTACGTCGTTTTTCTTGTCTCCTACGAGTTAAAATGCTAGAATACACTAGACTCAAGCGGCCCATGCACACACTACCAACATGTCAGGTTGATGACCTGCTGGCGGGGAGCCTTACTTTTGTTTGTGATGCATGTCAGACTTGGACATGCATTCTTCTAGCCGTCGTCATTTATGTCCTCGCTGCATGTACAAGTACAGCGTTTTTAAAACCCCCCTGAATGTGCAACGACCATGTTAATGTTAGAATTAGATTTATTGCTTTCATCATTAATGTATTTTCTTTCATTTGCAGTTACTTTTCTATCCTATGTAACACTATATAAGCCTTCTCAATAATATGAGGCAACTCAACTTTTGGGTCTTTTACATCCTTTCATGGTATCAGACTAAAAACAAACTCTCTCTCTCTCTTCTCTAAAACGTGATCCTCCTTCTTCTCTCTCACCACCTCCTCTTCCGCCATGGCTGACAAGCAAACCGGTGACGTCGACAACCCCACTGGCGGCCTACCCTCTCTGACGCAGTCATCCTCTTCCTCCCTCTCCCCTTCCGCTCTCGCCGTTCAACAAGCCCTACATGTGTCTAGCATTAAGACTCATGTTACTATCAAACTCGAACAATCACCCCTAAACTACACCATCTGGCACCATCTCTTTCTTGTTACCCTCAAAAAATTCAATCTCCATAACCATTTTAATGGTTCCCCTCCCACCGGTGATGAGAATTGGCAGATCTTGGACTCTACTGTCCAATCTTGGATCTATGGCACCATCTCCGACGACATCTTTAGGACAATTGTTCGCTCTACGGATTCCACCGCCTTTGAGACTTGGCTCGACGTTGAAAATCTCTTCCGCGACAACAAGAAGACTCGAGCAATCCAAATGGAAGCCGAATTCCGCAGCCTTGCTCAAGGCGACATGTCCATTACGGAGTATTGTCGGAAACTCAAAGAACTCTCCGATGGCCTTGCTGATGTCGGTAATCCCGTCTCCGACGAAAATCTGGTGCTCCAAACTATCTCCGGCCTCAATGATCAATTCTCCTTCACGGCCGCCTTGATTCAATTCAAAGATCCGTTCCCAACATTTCAGCAATGTCGTAATGCCCTCCTTTTGGAGGAGCGTCGCCGTGCAAACACCAGGCCGGCTCCTGTCTCTGCCCTCACTACCACAGTAGCAGCATCCTTGGCCCCGGCGTCCAGTTCTCATCCGCCACCGCCACACCATGCCTCCTCACCACATCAGTATTCGCACTCGTGTTCTGGACGTGGTCGTGGGCGAGGACGAAATGGCCGCGGTCGCGGATATGGTCGCGGTTCTTCTCAACAACAGACTATCGTTCAACAACTTCTCCACATCTTATCCGGCGGCCAACAATGGACTCCTCAGCAGCCCTGGAATTCTCAGGGAATTCTCGGGCCTGGCCCTCGTCCCAGTCACAATTCGCAGGCCTACTTGTCTCAGCATACTGGCCCGGCGTGGAATCAGCAAGAGCTCATCCATGCTCTCAACAACCTGTCCACCCCAACAAACAATACGGATCATTCGTTCTATATGGACACTGGTGCATCATCTCATATGGCTTCAAGTGCAGGTATTCTCTCTCCCGTTTTTTGTCCAGGTATCTATTCTTCTTCAAAAATCATTGTGGGTAATGGACAAACCTTACCTATTACTCATATTGGTCACAAGAAGCTTTTCGACGTTCCACCTCTTTCTCTCAAAAATGTTTTAGTCACTCCAAACTTGATCAAAAATTTAATCTCTGTCCGTAAATTTACCATTGATAATCGTTGTTCAGTTGAATTTGATCCATTTGGTTTTTCTGTGAAGGATCTTACCAGCAAGACTGTGATCCGTCGGTGCAATAGTCGGGGCGAACTCTACCCATATTTCCCTCAAAATAAAACCGCCGAACCAGCCACCTTTTCCCTCTCGGCGAGCCACATCATCCCATCGTCCATCTGGCATTGCAGAATGGGTCATCCTGGAAGCCAAGCTGTCAATCATCTCATCTCTCAAAATTCCTTTCTATGTCATAAAGACAAATTACATATTTGTCATGCTTGTCAATTGGGCAAACACACTAGATTGCCTTTTCATTCATCCAACTCTAAGTCTACTACTGCCCTTGATCTTATTCATTGTGATCTATGGACATCGCCTGTCTTGAGTGTTTGTGGTTACAAATATTATTTGGTGATTATTGATGATTTTAGTCAATTTATATGGACCTTTCCTCTCAAACTCAAATCCGAAACACCAAATATTATCAAACACTTTCATGCCTACTGCAAAACTCAATTCAACAAACCATTTAAATCCATACAATTTGATCATGGCGGCGAATTTGACAATGCATGTCTTCTCGATTTTCTCATCTCCCATGGCATTGAGTATCGTTTCTCTTGCCCACATACCTCACAACAAAATGGCAAAGCCGAAAGGATGATTCGTACCATCACAAACACTATTCGTTCACTCCTCTTCCACGCTCACTTACCGCCTCGTTTCTGGGTTGAAGCTCTAAACACCGCCACTCATCTTCTCACTCTCACACCGACCACACCCCAATCTTACTCTACCCCGTTCGAATCTCTTTACCACAAAAAACCCACATACGATCATCTTCGGGTATTTGGTTGCCTATGTTTTCCCAACCTCACCGCCACTACCAAACACAAACTCCAACCTCGAACCCAACCATGCGTTTTCCTCGGCTATGCTATGCACCATGATAAGCACTACTTTGTAGGGCTTAAGTAAGAGTCATTAGAGGGTTTATTGGTGTCATTCGGGTAGATTTAGACACATTTATGTGCATGGCGTTTGGGGGCGAAGTTTGGTGTATTTGGAGGTGTTTGAGCTATTTTGGAGATCATAGGACACACTGAGGAAGAAGCCACCAGTAAAAGACGCAAAGGAAGTGAAGAGAAGAGTAGAAGAACAGTGGGTTGAATTCAAATGGTTCTTCTCTCTACTCAGATGTCCAAATGAAGTGATTCCAATTCGAGGAGTTAGATCTTGAAGTCTACTACAAGTCCTCAAAATATGAGTGCAATCCGAGTTGAGAATCAAAAGTTATGGCATTTTTACTGAAGTGTCGCAGATGTTGAAGGCCAATGAAGACTGCCGCACCCCGCGGCATGAAGGACGCCGCACCCCGCGGCATGAAGCTTACCGCCCCCACGGCAGGAAGGCCACCGCACCTCGCGGTGGTAAGACGCTGACGAGATTTATTTCCGAGTTTTATTTCTGTTTTTCTTTTATCCGAGACTTTATATTTCGGAATGTTATTATTTCCTTATTTTATTCCATATTGGTTTCCTAGTATTTAAGACTATTTTAGAACACTTTGTGGTTAACCCTAGTGGCCACCGTTTTACGTATTTTTCTCTCACAAACCCTAATGGAGAACTAAACCTCCATTGTTGCACTTGACAGTTTGAAGCCAGTAATTGATTGGTTATGAGTTTTCTACTCTTGTTCGTTTTCCTATCTAGTTGGATTAATTCTCTTGTGCTTGATTGATTATTGGTTTATGTTGATTTGTCTAGATTGATCACCTAGGTTTATTGATATCTTCCTAATTGCTAGGACTTGTGATTCCGGGTTCGGGTTGCATATCTAGTAGCGAGCACGATTGTTGCGTATAGGGGATCCGAGCGCTTCATCGTGAGAGAGAGTTAATTGCATGCTTATAGTAACGGGTTGTTTCTACTGCATGTATCTTGTTGAATCCTTGGTTGAATGTTATTGCTTCATTGAGTCTTGAAGGTTTTCGGATTTGATTTAGTAATAAGTATTATTAGGGCTGGTAGAACTAATAGTTATCTAAGATCGGGATAAGAACAACTATAGGAATATTAAGAACTTGAGATTGATAGAATTCTGTGATCGACCTATCTATTGTTGTGTGGATCTCTGTTGAGTGTGGCGCTTATCCCCATTATATTTACAACCGTTTCCTGCGAACTTATTTACTTGCTTTGTTTACTTTGGTTACGATAAACACAAACAAACCCCCCCTAGTTCCTAGTTGGTGATAACGAATTGCACAAATTGATAACCTGACTCTCTGTGGGATCGACCATGTCTTGCTTACTATACTACTTAGTAGGTATTTTGGGATTTATTTGATAGGCATCACGACTTTAGCCCTGTCACACCACAAGGGTTATCGTTGTCTTGATCTGGCAAACAACAAGGTAATTATTTCGCGACATGTTATTTTTGACGAACAAGTTTTTCCGTTCAAAAATTCAGATTCACCTTCATCGCCACCTTCACAAAATATTACGGATTTTTTAAGGCAGTTTCTATTCGCACTACAATTTTACATTTTCGCACTACAAAAGGCTACGCCAAATGTTGGCGTACGCCAAATACGTGCGAAGAAGGCCAAAAAGGGGAGAATATGTATAAATTTAAAAAAAAAAGGAATAAAGGAGCTACGCCAGATTTTGGCATATGCCAGATTTTGGCGTATGCCAGAATCTGGCGTAGATGCTTTGTATGGACTTGGGCTCGTTTTGGAAATTGGGCTTCTGCGCCAGAATCTGGCATACGCAAGATTCTGGCGCAGGAAAAAAAAAATTGCCCCATAATCATGTAGAAAATTTCAATACGAGTCCGTACATATAAAATTCGTCCAAAACGGACATCGTTTGCCCCTCCAAAAGCCCAAAATACGATGGATGTCCCCATGGTCTCATTTGGGCCTATTTTGGCCCAATTTCTCGTATTTCAGATTTTCACCCGTTTTTTCTATAATCCTTCATATTGACCATATTGGAAGGATTATAGAAGAAATGCGTGAAAAACTGAAATACGAGAAATTGGGCCCAAATAGACCCAGTAGTAATGATTGTAGAAGAAACGGGTGAAAAACTGAAAAAACTTTTTATTGGGCCCAAATAGGCCCAATAAGAAGGATTATAGAAGAAATGGGTGAAAAACTAAAATACGAAAAATTGGGCCCAAATAGGCCCAGTAGGAAGGATTGTAAAAGAAACGGATGAAAAACTGAAGAAGGAAAAAAATGAAAATTTGGGCCCAAATAGGCCCAATAAGAAGGATTATTGAAGAAACGGGTGAAATACGAGAAATTGGGCTCAAATATGCCCTGTTTATAATTATATTTCATATAGTTATACTTATATGCTATAGTATTTCATCATATTTCATATAGTTACACTTATATACGATAGTATTTTATTAAATTTCATATAGTTACACTTATGTACTATAGTATTTCATTATATTTCATATAGTTACACTTATATAATATAGTATTTTATTAAATCTAGTATACTTAGACTTATATCTCATAGTATTTCATTAAATTTCATATAGTTACACTTATGTACTATAGTATTTCATTAAATCTAGTACACTTAGACTTATATACTATAGTATTTTATTACATTTCATATAGTTACACTTATATACTATAGTATTTCAATTAAATCAAGTATACTTAGACTTATATACCATAGTATATCATTAAATTTCATATAGTTACACTTATGTACTATAGTATTTCATTAAATCTAGTATACTTAGACTTATATAATATGGTATTCTATTAAATTTCATATAATTACACTTATGTACTATAGTATTTCATTAAATCTAGTATACTTAGACTTATATACTATAGTATTCTATTAAATTTTATATAGTTATACTTATATACTATAATATTTCATTAAATCTAGTATACTTAGACTTATACCCCATAGTATTTCATTAAATTTCATATAGTTACACTTATATACTATAGTATTTCATTAAATCTAGTATACTTAGACTTATATACTATAATAGTATTTTATTAAATTTCATATAGTTACACTTATATACTATAGTATTTCATTAAATCAAGTATACTTAGACTTATATACCATAGTATATCATTAAATTTCATATAGTTACACTTATGTACTATAGTATTTCATTAAATCTAGTATACTTAGACTTATATAATATAGTATTCTATTAAATTTCATATAGTTACACTTATGTACTATAGTATTTCATTAAATCTAGTATACTTAGACTTATATACTATAGTATTCTATTAAATTTCATATAGTTATACTTATATACTATAATATTTCATTAAATCTAGTATACTTAGACTTATACCCCATAGTATTTCATTAAATCTCATATAGTTACACTTATATACTATAGTATTTCATTAAATCTAGTATACTTAGACTTATATACTATAGTATTCTATTAAATCTCATATAGTTACACTTATATACTATAGTATTTCATTAAATCAAGTATACTTAGACTTATATACCATAGTATATCATTAAATTTCATATAGTTACACTTATATACTATAGTATTTTATTAAATCTAGTATACTTAGACTTATATAATATGGTATTCTATTAAATTTCATATAGTTACACTTATGTACTATAGTATTTCATTAAATCTAGTATACTTAGACTTATATACTATAGTATTCTATTAAATTTCATATAGTTATACTTATATACTATAATATTTCATTAAATCTAGTATACTTAGACTTATACCCCCATAGTATTTCATTAAATCTCATATAGTTATACTTATATACTATAGTATTTCATTAAATCTAGTATACTTAGACTTATATACTATAGTATTCTATTAAATCTCATATAGTTACACTTATATACTATAGTATTTCATTAAATCAAGTATACTTAGACTTATATACCATAGTATATCATTAAATTTCATATAGTTACACTTATGTACTATAGTATTTCATTAAATCTAGTATACTTAGACTTATATAATATGGTATTCTATTAAATTTCATATAGTTACACTTATGTACTATAGTATTTCATTAAATCTAGTATACTTAGACTTATATACTATAGTATTCTATTAAATCTCATATAGTTACACTTATATACTATAGTATTTCATTAAATCTAGTATACTTAGACTTATATACTATAGTATTCTATTAAATCTCATATAATTACACTTATATACTATAGTATTTTATTAAATCTAGTATACTTAGACTTATACCCCATAGTATTATATTATATTTCATATAGTTACACTTATATACTATAGTATTTCATTAAATCTAGTATACTTAGACTTATACACCATAGTATTTCATTAAATTTCATATAGTTATACTTATATATACTATAGTATTTCATTAAATCTAGTATACTTAGACTTATATACTATAGACTCTATAGTATTCTATTAAATCTCATATAGTTACACTTATATACTATAATAATTTATTAAATCTAGTACACTTAGACTTATACCCCATAGTATTTCATTAAATTTCATATAGTTACACTTATATACTATAGTATTTCATTAAATCTAGTATACTTAGACTTATACACCATAGTATTTCATTAAATTTCATATAGTTACATTTATATACTATAGTATTTCATTAAATCTAGTATACTTAGACTTATATACTATAGTATTCTATTAAATTTCATATAGTTACACTTATGTACTATAGTATTTCATTAAATCTAGTATACTTGGACTTATATACTATAGTATTCTATTAAATCTCATATAGTTACACTTATATAATATAGTATTTCATTAAATCTAGTATACTTAGACTTATATACTATAGACTCTATAGTATTCTATTAAATCTCATATAGTTACACTTATATACTATAATATTTCATTAAATCTAGTATACTTAGACTTATACCCCATAGTATTTCATTATATTTCATATAGTTACACTTATATACTATAGTATTTCATTAAATCTAGTATACTTAGACTTGTACACCATAGTATTTCATTAAATTTCATATAGTTACATTTATGTACTATAGTATTTCATTAAATCTAGTATATTTAGACTTATATACTATAGTATTCTATTAAATGTCATATAGTTACACTTATGTACTATAGTATTTCATTAAATCTAGTATACTTAGACTTATATACTATAGTATTCTATTAAATCTCATATAGTTACACTTATATACTATAGTATTTCATTAAATCTAGTTCACTTAGACTTATATACTATAGTATTTTATTAAATCTCATATAGTTACACTTATATACTATAATATTTCATTAAATCTAGTATACTTAGACTTATACCCCATAGTATTTCATTAAATTTCATATAGTTACACTTATGTACTATAGTATTTTATTATATTTCATATAGTTACACTTATATACTATAGTATTTCATTAAATCTAGATTTAATGAAATAATATAATACATAAGTGTAACTATATGAAATTTAATAGAATACTATAGTATATAAGTCTAAGGGTTTGTTTGGATCCCTCAAATAATGCATTATCTTGCATTAAATTGATGATTTAATGCAATTTAATGTAAGATAATGCATTTTAATGCATTCTGGTGAGGAATCCAAACAGACCCTAAGTATACTAGATTTAATGAAATACTATAGTACATAAGTGTAACTATATGAAATTTAATGAAATACTATAGTATATAAGCGTAACTATATGAAATATAATGAAATACTAAAGCATATAAGTGTAACTATATGAAATATAATTAAAAACTGGGCATATTTGAGCCCAATTTTTCGTATTTCACCCGTTTCTTCAATAATTCTTCTTATTGGGCATATTTGGGCCCAATTTTTCGTTCATTTTTTCCAGTTTTTTATCCGTTTCTTCTACAACCCTTCCTACTCGGCCTATTTGGGCCCAATTTCTCGTATTTTAGTTGTTCACCCGTTTCTTCTATAATCCTTCCTATTGGGCCTATTTGGGCCCAATTTTTTGTTTTTTCCGTTTTTCACCTGTTTCTTCTACAATCATTACTACTGGGCCTATTTGAGCCCAATTTCTCGTATTTCAGTTTTTCACCCATTTCTTCTATAATCCTTCCAATATGCTCAATATGAAGGATTATAGAAAAAATGGGTGAAAGCCTGAAATACGAGAAATTGGGCCAAAATAGGCCCAAATAGGACCATGGGGACAGCCATCGTATTTTGGGCTTTTGGAGGGACAAACGATGTCCGTTTTGGACGAATTTTATGTGTACGGACTCGTATTGAAATTCTCTACATGATTATGGGGCAAAAAGCCCAAAATATATCTACGTTTTTGGCCTATTTGGGCCAAAAACGTATTGAAATACGGACTCGTATTGAAATGCGGACTCGTATTGAAATTTATGTGTACGGACTCGTTTTGGACGAATTTATGTGTACGGACTCGTATTGAAAAAGCCCAAAATATGATTATGGGGCTTCATCGGACTCGTATTGAAATACGGACTCGTATTGAAATTTATGTGTACGGACTCGTTTTGGACGAATTTTTTTTGCTGTGCCAGAATCTTGCGTACGCCAGATTCTGGCGTACGCCAAAATCTGACGTAGCTCCTTTATTCCTTTTTTTTTTAAATTTATACGTATATCTACGTTTTTGGCCTTCTTCGCACGTATTTGGCGTAGCCTTTTGTAATGCGAAAATGCCAAAAACGTAGTGCGAATAGTCGGCTCGTTTTTTAATTGAGAATCCTAATCCGGTTCCTCTCCTCCCGCAACCGGACACCCACTCCAAAACAGCCGGCCCTAATTTCCCAACAACAGTCGGATCTCATTCTCCCTCAAATTCCGTAACCCCCTCCACTTCCGTAACCCCCTCACATCCCATAACTCCCTCCACTAACTCTGCCACACGCCCCTCTCTCTCTCATGGCCCACTTCCCTTGTCTCCCCCAATTAATTCTGGTCAAAGATTCCCCCACCCAATTACTCCCATTATCCCCCAATTTACTCCATCATTCTCAACTCCTCACAAAATGGCCGTTTCCCCCTCTCTCTCCCCTGGCTCACCTCCTCTTTCTTCTCTAATTAATTCCAGTCAACAATTCCACCACCCAATTACTCCTCTCATCCCACGTATCACTCCGCACTCCTCAACTTCCAAAAATCCGTACCCTCAGCCGGACCCACCTCCTCTCCAAAACTCTCATCAGATGCTAACTCGTGCCAAGTCCGGTATCTCCAAACCTAAAATCATATTCAATCTCCATTCTTCTATCTCCCCTCTTCCAAAAACACATAAACAAGCCATCCAAAACCCACTTTGGTTTAAATCAATGAAGGAAGAATATGATGCTTTGATTACTAACGGGACTTGGGATCTCGTACCGAGGCCTAGGGGTGCTAATGTGATTATAGGCAAATGGCTCTTTCGTCACAAATTCGATGCTACTGGAAATCTAAGCCGCTACAAGTCTCATTGGGTGGCCCGCGATTATTCTCAAGAACACGGCATCGACTATGACGAGACCTTCTCTCCAGTTGTCAAACCAGCGACCATCCGCACCATCCTCAGCTTGGCGGTGTCTCGATCTTGGCCTATTCACCAGGTTGATGTTAAGAATGCCTTTCTCCATGGCACTCTCAATGAGACAGTCTATTGTCAACAACCACCGGGCTTCGTCAACGCTCAATTCCCGGATCATGTCTGCAGATTAAAGAAGGCTCTCTATGGATTGAAGCAAGCACCGCGAGCATGGTTTCAACGATTTGCTAGTCATGTATGCCGCCTCGGCTTTCGTGGCAGTCGATCCGACCCGTCCCTCTTTGTCTACAACTCCGACTCTGATCAAGCCCATCTTCTGGTGTATGTCGACGACATCATTCTCACTGCTTCATCGGCTTCCTTCCTCTCTCGGATCATCCGGGCCCTCAGTCAAGAATTCTCCATGACGGACCTTGGGGAATTACACAATTTCCTTGGAATTGCTGTCACTAAATGCGGTACCGGGCTACATCTCAGCCAAGCATAATACGCTCAAGATATCCTTCGTCGGGCCGGAATGACGCAGTGCAATCCCTGCCTCACGCCTGTCGACACGAAACGGAAGTTGAGCGCCACAGCCGGTCCGCCTGTTGCCGATCCTTCGGATTATCGTTCCATCGTCCATCTGGCATTGCAGAATGGGTCATCCTGGAAGCCAAGCTGTCAATCATCTCATCTCTCAAAATTCCTTTCTATGTCATAAAGACAAATTACAAATTTGTCATGCTTGTCAATTGGGCAAACACACTAGATTTCCTTTTCATTCATCCAACTCTAAGTCTACTACTGCCCTTGATCTTATTCATTGTGATCTATGGACATCGCTTGTCTTGAGTGTTTGTGGTTACAAATATTATTTGGTGATTATTGATGATTTTAGTCAATTTATATGGACCTTTCCTCTCAAACTCAACTCTGAAACACCAAATATTATCAAACACTTTCATGCCTACTGCAAAACTCAATTCAATAAACCATTTAAATCCATACAATTTGATCATGGCGGCGAATTTGACAATGCATGTCTTCTCGATTTTCTCATCTCCCATGGCATTGAGTATCGTTTCTCTTGCCCACATACCTCACAACAAAATGGCAAAGCCGAAAGGATGATTCGTACCATCACAAACACTATTCGTTCACTCCTCTTCCACGCTCACTTACCGCCTCGTTTCTGGGTTGAAGCTCTAAACACCGCCACTCATCTTCTCACTCTCACACCGACCACAACCCAATCTTACTCTACCCCGTTCGAATCTCTTTACCAATAAAAACCCACATACGATCATCTTCGGGTATTTGGTTGCCTATGTTTTCCCAACCTCACCGCCACTACCAAACACAAACTCCAACCTCGAACCCAACCATGTGTTTTCCTCGGCTATGCTATGCACCATGATAAGCACTACTTTGTAGGGCTTAAGTAAGAGTCATTAGAGGGTTTATTGGTGTCATTCGGGTAGATTTAGACACATTTCTGTGCATGGCGTTTGGGGGCGAAGTTTGGTGTATTTGGAGGTGTTTGAGCTGTTTTGGAGATCATAGGACACACTGAGGAAGAAGCCACCAGTAAAAGACGCAAAGGAAGTGAAGAGAAGAGTAGAAGAATAGTGGGTTGAATTCAAACGGTTCTTATCTCTACTCAAATGTCCAAATGAAGTGATTCCAATTCGAGGAGTTAGATCTTGAAGTCTACTACAAGTCCTCAAAATATGAGTGCAATCCGAGTTGAGAATCAAAAGTTATGGCACTTTTACTGAAGTGTCACAGATGTTGAAGGCCAATGAAGACTGCCGCACCCCGCGGCATGAAGGACGCCGCACCCCGCGGCATGAAGCTTACCGCCCCCGCGGCAGGAAGGCGACCGCACCCCGCGGTGGTAAGACGCTGACGAGATTTATTTCCGAGTTTTATTTCTGTTTTTCTTTTATCCGAGACTTTATATTTCGGAATGTTATTATTTCCTTATTTTATTCCATATTGGTTTCCTAGTATTTAAGACTATTTTAGAACACTTTGTGGTTAACCCTAGTGGCCACCGTTTTACGTATTTTTCTCTCACAAACCCTAATGGAGAACTAAACCTCCATTGTTGCACTTGACAGTTTGAAGCCAGTAATTGATTGGTTGTGAGTTTTCTACTCTTGTTCGTTTTCCTATCTAGTTGGATTAAATCTCTTGTGCTTGATTGATTATTGGTTTATGTTGATTTGTCTAGATTGATCACCTAGGTTTATTGATATCTTCCTAATTGCTAGGACTTGTGATTCCGGGTTCGGGTTGCATATCTAGTAGCGAGCACGATTGTTGCGTATAGGGGATCCGAGCGCTTCATCGTGAGAGAGAGTTAATTGCATGCTTATAGTAACGGGTTGTTTCTACTGCATGTATCTTGTTGAATCCTTGGTTGAATGCTATTGCTTCATTGAGTCTTGAAGGTTTTCGGATTTGATTTAGTAATAAGTATTATTAGGACTGGTAGAACTAATAGTTATCTAAGATCGGGATAAGAACAACTATAGGAATATTAAGAACTTGAGATTGATAGAATTCCGTGATCGACCTATCTATTGTTGTGTGGATCTCTGTTGAGTGTGGCGCTTTTCCCCATTATATTTACAACCGTTTCCTGCGAACTTATTTACTTGCTTTTTTTACTTTGGTTACGATAAACACAAACAAACCCCCCCTAGTTCCTAGTTGGTGATAACGAATTGCACAAATTGATAACCTGACTCTCTGTGGGATCGACCCTGTCTTGCTTACTATACTACTTAGTAGGTATTTTGGGATTTATTTGATAGGCATCACGACTTTAGCCCTGTCACACCACAAGGGTTATCGTTGTCTTGATCTGGCAAACAACAAGGTAATTATTTCGCGACATGTTATTTTTGACGAACAAGTTTTTCCGTTCAAAAATTCAGATTCACCTTCATCGCCACCTTCACAAAATATTACGGATTTTTTAAGGCAGTTTCTATTCGCACTACAATTTTTACCTTTTAGCACTACAAAAGGCTACGCCAAATGTTGGCGTACGCCAAATACGTGCGAAGAAGGCCAAAAAGGGGGGAATATGTATAAATTTAAAAAAAAAAAGGAATAAAGGAGCTACGCCAGATTTTGGCGTACGCCAGAATCTGGCGTAGATGCTTTGTATGGACTTGGGCTCGTTTTGGAAATTGGGCTTCTGCGCCAGAATCTGGCGTACGCAAGATTCTGGCGCAGAAAAAAAAAATTGCCCCATAATCATGTAGAAAATTTCAATACGAGTCCGTACATATAAAATTCGTCCAAAACGGACATCGTTTGCCCCTCCAAAAGCCCAAAATACGATGGATGTCCCCATGGTCCCATTTGGGCCTATTTTGGCCCAATTTCTCGTATTTCAGGTTTTCACCCGTTTTTTCTATAATCCTTCATATTGAGCATATTGGAAGGATTATAGAAGAAATGGGTGAAAAACTGAAATACGAGAAATTGGGCCCAAATAGACCCAGTAGTAATGATTGTAGAAGAAACGGGTGAAAAACTAAAAAAACTTCTTATTGGGCCCAAATAGGCCCAATAAGAAGGATTATAGAAGAAATGAGTGAAAACTAAAATACGAGAAATTGGGCCCAAATAGGCCCAGTAGGAAGGATTGTAAAAGAAACGGATGAAAAACTGAAGAAAAAAAAATGAAAATTTGGGCCCAAATAGGCCCAATAAGAAGGATTATTGAAGAAACGGGTGAAATACGAGAAATTGGGCTCAAATATGCCCTGTTTATAATTATATTTCAATTAGTTATATTTATATGCTATAGTATTTCATCATATTTCATATAGTTACACTTATATACGATAGTATTTTATTAAATTTCATATAGTTACACTTATGTACTATAGTATTTCATTATATTTCATATAGTTACACTTATATAATATAGTATTTCATTAAATCTAGTATACTTAGACTTATATTCCATAGTATTTCATTAAATTTCATATAGTTACACTTATGTACTATAGTATTTCATTAAATCTAGTACACTTAGACTTATATACTATAGTATTTTATTAAATTTTATATAGTTACACTTATATACTATAGTATTTCAATTAAATCAAGTATACTTAGACTTATATACCATAGTATATCATTAAATTTCATATAGTTACACTTATGTACTATAGTATTTCATTAAATCTAGTATACTTAGACTTATATAATATGGTATTCTATTAAATTTCATATAATTACACTTATGTACTATAGTATTTCATTAAATCTAGTATACTTAGACTTATATACTATAGTATTCTATTAAATTTCATATAGTTATACTTATATACTATAATATTTCATTAACTCTAGTATACTTAGACTTATACCCCATAGTATTTCTTTAAATCTCATATAGTTACACTTATATACTATAGTATTTCATTAAATCTAGTATACTTAGACTTATATACTATAGTATTTTATTAAATTTCATATAGTTATACTTATATACTAAAGTATTTCATTAAATCAAGTATAGTTAGACTTATATACCATAGTATATCATTAAATTTTATATAGTTACACTTATGTACTATAGTATTTCATTAAATCTAGTATACTTAGACTTATATAATATAGTATTCTATTAAATTTCATATAGTTACACTTATGTACTATAGTATTTCATTAAATCTAGTATACTTAGACTTATATACTATAGTATTCTATTAAATTTCATATAGTTATACTTATATACTATAATATTTCATTAAATCTAGTATACTTAGACTTATACCCCATAGTATTTCATTAAATCTCATATAGTTACACTTATATACTATAGTATTTCATTAAATCTAGTATACTTAGACTTATATACTATAGTATTCTATTAAATCTCATATAGTTACACTTATATACTATAGTATTTCATTAAATCAAGTATACTTAGACTTATATACCATAGTATATCATTAAATTTCATATAGTTACACTTATATACTATAGTATTTCATTAAATCTAGTATACTTAGACTTATATAATATGGTATTCTATTAAATTTCATATAGTTACACTTATGTACTATAGTATTTCATTAAATCTAGTATACTTAGACTTATATACTATAGTATTCTATTAAATTTCATATAGTTATACTTATATACTATAATATTTCATTAAATCTAGTATACTTAGACTTATACCCCATAGTATTTCATTAAATCTCATATAGTTACACTTATATACTATAGTATTTCATTAAATCTAGTATACTTAGACTTATATACTATAGGATTCTATTAAATCTCATATAGTTACACTTATATACTATAGTATTTCATTAAATCAAGTATACTTAGACTTATATACCATAGTATATCATTAAATTTCATATAGTTACACTTATGTACTATAGTATTTCATTAAGTCTAGTATACTTAGACTTATATAATATGGTATTCTATTAAATTTCATATAGTTACACTTATGTACTATAGTATTTCATTAAATCTAGTATACTTAGACTTATATACTATAGTATTCTATTAAATCTCATATAGTTACACTTATATACTACAGTATTTCATTAAATCTAGTATACTTAGACTTATATACTATAGTATTCTATTAAATCTCATATAGTTACACTTATATACTATAGTATTTCATTAAATCTAGTATACTTAGACTTATACACCATAGTATTTCATTAAATTTCATATAGTTACACTTATATATACTATAGTATTTTATTAAATCTAGTATACTTAGACTTATATACTATAGACTCTATAGTATTCTATTAAATCTCACATAGTTATACTTATATACTATAATATTTTATTAAATCTAATACACTTAGACTTATATCCCATAGTATTTCATTAAATTTCATATAGTTACACTTATATAATATAGTATTTCATTAAATCTAGTATACTTAGACTTATACACCATATTATTTCATTAAATTTCATATAGTTACATTTATGTATTATAGTATTTCATTAAATCTAGTATACTTAGACTTATATACTATAGTTACACTTATATACGATAGTATTTTATTAAATTTTATATAGTTACACTTATGTACTATAGTATTTCATTATATTTCATATAGTTACACTTATATAATATAGTATTTCATTAAATCTAGTATACTTAGACTTATATTCCATAGTATTTCATTAAATTTCATATAGTTACACTTATGTACTATAGTATTTCATTAAATCTAGTACACTTAGACTTATATACTATAGTATTTTATTAAATTTTATATAGTTACACTTATATACTATAGTATTTCAATTAAATCAAGTATACTTAGACTTATATACCATAGTATATCATTAAATTTCATATAGTTACACTTATGTACTATAGTATTTCATTAAATCTAGTATACTTAGACTTATATAATATGGTATTCTATTAAATTTCATATAATTACACTTATGTACTATAGTATTTCATTAAATCTAGTATACTTAGACTTATATACTATAGTATTCTATTAAATTTCATATAGTTATACTTATATACTATAATATTTCATTAACTCTTGTATACTTAGACTTATACCCCATAGTATTTCATTAAATCTCATATAGTTACACTTATATACTATAGTATTTCATTCAATCTAGTATACTTAGACTTATATACTATAGTATTTTATTAAATTTCATATAGTTATACTTATATACTAAAGTATTTCATTAAATCAAGTATACTTAGACTTATATACCATAGTATATCATTAAATTTCATATAGTTATACTTATGTACTATAGTATTTCATTAAATCTAGTATACTTAGACTTATATAATATAGTATTCTATTAAATTTCATATAGTTACACTTATGTACTATAGTATTTCATTAAATCTAGTAAACTTAGACTTATATACTATAGTATTGTATTAAATTTCATATAGTTATACTTATATACTATAATATTTCATTAAATCTAGTATACTTAGACTTATACCCCATAGTATTTCATTAAATCTCATATAGTTACACTTATATACTATAGTATTTCATTAAATCTAGTATACTTAGACTTATATACTATAGTATTCTATTAAATCTCATATAGTTACACTTATATACTATAGTATTTCATTAAATCAAGTATACTTAGACTTATATACCATAGTATATCATTAAATTTCATATAGTTACACTTATATACTATAGTATTTCATTAAATCTAGTATACTTAGACTTATATAATATAGTATTCTATTAAATTTCATATAGTTACACTTATGTACTATAGTATTTCATTAAATCTAGTATACTTAGACTTATATACTATAGTATTCTATTAAATTTCATATAGTTATACTTATATACTATAATATTTCATTAAATCTAGTATACTTAGACTTATACCCCATAGTATTTCATTAAATCTCATATAGTTACACTTATATACTATAGTATTTCATTAAATCTAGTATACTTAGACTTATATACTATAGTATTCTGTTAAATCTCATATAGTTACACTTATATACTATAGTATTTCATTAAATCAAGTATACTTAGACTTATATACCATAGTATATCATTAAATTTCATATAGTTACACTTATGTACTATAGTATTTCATTAAGTCTAGTATACTTAGACTTATATAATATGGTATTCTATTAAATTTCATATAGTTACACTTATGTACTATAGTATTTCATTAAATCTAGTATACTTAGACTTATATACTATAGTATTCTATTAAATCTCATATAGTTACACTTATATACTATAGTATTTCATTAAATCTAGTATACTTAGACTTATATACTATAGTATTCTATTAAATCTCATATAGTTACACTTATATACTATAGTATTTCATTAAATCTAGTATACTTAGACTTATACACCATAGTATTTCATTAAATTTCATATAGTTACACTTATATATACTATAGTATTTTATTAAATCTAGTATACTTAGACTTATATACTATAGACTCTATAGTATTCTATTAAATCTCATATAGTTATACTTATATACTATAATATTTTATTAAATCTAATACACTTAGACTTATATCCCATAGTATTTCATTAAATTTCATATAGTTACACTTATATACTATAGTATTTCATTAAATCTAGTATACTTAGACTTATACACCATACTATTTCATTAAATTTCATATAGTTATATTTATGTATTATAGTATTTCATTAAATCTAGTATACTTAGACTTATATACTATAGTTACACTTATATACGATAGTATTTTATTAAATTTCATATAGTTACACTTATGTACTATAGTATTTCATTATATTTCATATAGTTACATTTATATAATATAGTATTTCATTAAATCTAGTATATTTAGACTTATATTCCATAGTATTTCATTAAATTTCATATAGTTACACTTATGTACTAGTATTTCATTAAATCTAGTACACTTAGACTTATATACTATAGTATTTTATTAAATTTTATATAGTTACACTTATATACTATAGTATTTCAATTAAATCAAGTATACTTAGACTTATATACCATAGTATATCATTAAATTTCATATAGTTACACTTATGTACTATAGTATTTCATTAAATCTAGTATACTTAGACTTATATAATATGGTATTCTATTAAATTTCATATAATTACACTTATGTATTATAGTATTTCATTAAATCTAGTATACTTAGACTTATATACTATAGTATTCTATTAAATTTCATATAGTTATACTTATATACTATAATATTTCATTAACTCTAGTATACTTAGACTTATACCCATAGTATTTCATTAAATCTCATATAGTTACACTTATATACTATAGTATTTCATTAAATCTAGTATACTTAGACTTATATACTATAGTATTTTATTAAATTTCATATAGTTATACTTATATACTAAAGTATTTCATTAAATCAAGTATACTTAGACTTATATACCATAGTATATCATTAAATTTCATATAGTTACACTTATGTACTATAGTATTTCATTAAATCTAGTATACTTAGACTTATATAATATAGTATTCTATTAAATTTCATATAGTTACACTTATGTACTATAGTATTTCATTAAATCTAGTATACTTAGACTTATATACTATAGTATTCTATTAAATTTCATATAGTTATACTTATATACTATAATATTTCATTAAATCTAGTATACTTAGACTTATACCCCATAGTATTTCATTAAATCTCATATAGTTACACTGATATACTATAGTATTTCATTAAATCTAGTATACTTAGACTTATATACTATAGTATTCTATTAAATCTCATATAGTTACACTTATATACTATAGTATTTCATTAAATCAAGTATACTTAGACTTATATACCATAGTATATCATTAAATTTCATATAGTTACACTTATATATTATAGTATTTCATTAAATCTAGTATACTTAGACTTATATAATATGGTATTCTATTAAATTTCATATAGTTACACTTATGTACTATAGTATTTCATTAAATCTAGTATACTTAGACTTATATACTATAGTATTCTATTAAATCTCATATAGTTACACTTATATACTATAGTATTTCATTAAATCAAGTATACTTAGACTTATATACCATAGTATTTCATTAAATTTCATATAGTTACACTTATATATTATAGTATTTCATTAAATCTAGTATACTTAGACTTATATAATATGGTATTCTATTAAATTTCATATAGTTACACTTATGTACTATAGTATTTCATTAAATCTAGTATACTTAGACTTATATACTATAGTATTCTATTAAATTTCATATAGTTATACTTATATACTATAATATTTCATTAAATCTAGTATACTTAGACTTATACCCCATAGTATTTCATTAAATCTCATATAGTTACACTTATATACTATAGTATTTCATTAAATCTAGTATACTTAGACTTATATACTATAGTATTCTATTAAATCTCATATAGTTACACTTATATACTATAGTATTTCATTAAATCAAGTATACTTAGACTTATATACCATAGTATATCATTAAATTTCATATAGTTACACTTATGTACTATAGTATTTCATTAAGTATAGTATACTTAGACTTATATAATATGGTATTCTATTAAATTTCATATAGTTACACTTATGTACTATAGTATTTCATTAAATCTAGTATACTTAGACTTATATACTATAGTATTCTATTAAATCTCATATAGTTACACTTATATACTATAGTATTTCATTAAATCTAGTATACTTAGACTTATATACTATAGTATTCTATTAAATCTCATATAGTTACACTTATATACTATAGTATTTCATTAAATCTAGTATACTTAGACTTATACACCATAGTATTTCATTAAATTTCATATAGTTACACTTATATATACTATAGTATTTTATTAAATCTAGTATACTTAGACTTATATACTATAGACTCTATAGTATTCTATTAAATCTCATATAGTTATATTTATATACTATAATATTTTATTAAATCTAATACACTTAGACTTATATCCCATAGTATTTCATTAAATTTCATATAGTTACACTTATATACTATAGTATTTCATTAAATCTAGTATACTTAGACTTATACATCATAGTATTTCATTAAATTTCATATAGTTATATTTATGTATTATAGTATTTCATTAAATCTAGTATACTTAGACTTATATACTATAGTTACACTTATATACGATAGTATTTTATTAAATTTCATATAGTTACACTTATGTACTATATTATTTCATTATATTTCATATAGTTACACTTATATAATATAGTATTTCATTAAATCTAGTATACTTAGACTTATATTCCATAGTATTTCATTAAATTTCATATAGTTACACTTATGTACTATAGTATTTCATTAAATCTAGTACACTTAGACTTATATACTATAGTATTTTATTAAATTTTATATAGTTACACTTATATACTATAGTATTTCAATTAAATCAAGTATACTTAGACTTATATACCATAGTATATCATTAAATTTCATATAGTTACACTTATGTACTATAGTATTTCATTAAATCTAGTATACTTAGATTTATATAATATGGTATTCTATTAAATTTCATATAATTACACTTATGTACTATAGTATTTCATTAAATCTAGTATACTTAGACTTATATACCATAGTATTCTATTAAATTTCATATAGTTATACTTATATACTATAATATTTCATTAACTCTAGTATACTTAGACTTATACCCCATAGTATTTCATTAAATCTCATATAGTTACACTTATATACTATAGTATTTCATTAAATCTAGTATACTTAGACTTATATACTATAGTATTTTATTAAATTTCATATAATTATACTTATATACTAAAGTATTTCATTAAATCAAGTATACTTAGACTTATATACCATAGTATATCATTAAATTTCATATAGTTACACTTATGTACTATAGTATTTCATTAAATCTAGTATACTTAGACTTATATAATATAGTATTCTATTAAATTTCATATAGTTACACTTATGTACTATAGTATTTCATTAAATCTAGTATACTTAGACTTATATACTATAGTATTCTATTAAATTTCATATAGTTATACTTATATACTATAATATTTCATTAAATCTAGTATACTTAGACTTATACCCCATAGTATTTCATTAAATCTCATATAGTTACACTTATATACTATAGTATTTCATTAAATCTAGTATACTTAGACTTATATACTATAGTATTCTATTAAATCTCATATAGTTACACTTATATACTATAGTATTTCATTAAATCAAGTATACTTAGACTTATATACCATAGTATATCATTAAATTTCATATAGTTACACTTATATACTATCGTATTTCATTAAATCTAGTATACTTAGACTTATATAATATGGTATTCTATTAAATTTCATATAGTTACACTTATGTACTATAGTATTTCATTAAATCTAGTATACTTAGACTTATATACTATAGTATTCTATTAAATTTCATATAGTTATACTTATATACTATAATATTTCATTAAATCTAGTATACTTAGACTTATACCCCATAGTATTTCATTAAATCTCATATAGTTACACTTATATACTATAGTATTTCATTAAATCTAGTATACTTAGACTTATATACTATAGTATTCTATTAAATCTCATATAGTTACACTTATATACTATAGTATTTCATTAAATCAAGTATACTTAGACTTATATACCATAGTATATCATTAAATTTCATATAGTTACACTTATGTACTATAGTATTTCATTAAGTCTAGTATACTTAGACTTATATAATATGGTATTCTATTAAATTTCATATAGTTACACTTATGTACTATAGTATTTCATTAAATCTAGTATACTTAGACTTATATACTATAGTATTCTATTAAATCTCATATAGTTACACTTATATATTATAGTATTTCATTAAATCTAGTATACTTAGACTTATATACTATAGTATTCTATTAAATCTCATATAGTTACACTTATATACTATAGTATTTCATTAAATCTAGTATACTTAGACTTATACACCATAGTATTTCATTAAATTTCATATAGTTACACTTATATATACTATAGTATTTCATTAAATCTAGTATACTTAGACTTATATACTATAGACTCTATAGTATTCTATTAAATCTCATATAGTTATACTTATATACTATAATATTTTATTAAATCTAATACACTTAGACTTATATCCCATAGTATTTCATTAAATTTCATATAGTTACACTTATATACTATAGTATTTCATTAAATCTAGTATACTTAGACTTATATACACCATAGTATTTCATTAAATTTCATATAGTTACATTTATGTATTATAGTATTTCATTAAATCTAGTATACTTAGACTTATATACTATAGTATTCTATTAAATTTCATATAGTTACACTTATGTACTATAGTATTTCATTAAATCTAGTATACTTGGACTTATATACTATAGTATTCTATTAAATCTCATATAGTTACATTTATATAATATAGTATTTCATTAAATCTAGTATACTTAGACTTATATACTATAGACTCTATAGTATTCTATTAAATCTCATATAGTTACACTTATATACTATAATATTTCATTAAATCTAGTATACTTAGACTTATACCCCATAGTATTTCATTATATTTCATATAGTTATACTTATATACTATAGTATTTCATTAAATCTAGTATACTTAGACTTATACACCATAGTATTTCATTAAATTCCATATAGTTACATTTATGTACTATAGTATTTCATTAAATCTAGTATATTTAGACTTATATACTATAGTATTCTATTAAATGTCATATAGTTACACTTATGTACTATAGTATTTCATTAAATCTAGTATACTTAGACTTATATACTATAGTATTCTATTAAATCTCATATAGTTACACTTATATACTATAGTATTTCATTAAATCTAGTTCACTTAGACTTATATACTATAGTATTCTATTAAATCTCATATAGTTACACTTATATAATATAATATTTCATTAAATCTAGTATACTTAGACTTATACCCCATAGTATTTCATTAAATTTCATATAGTTATACTTATGTACTATAGTATTTTATTATATTTCATATAGTTATACTTATATACTATAGTATTTCATTAAATCTAGATTTAATGAAATACTATAATACATAAGTGTAACTATATGAAATTTAATAGAATACTATAGTATATAAGTCTAAGGGTTTGTTTGGATCCCGCAAATAATGCATTATCTTGCATTAAATTGATGATTTAATGCAATTTAATGTAAGATAATGCATTTTAATGCATTCTGGTAAGGAATCCAAACAGACCCTAAGTATACTAGATTTAATGAAATACTATAGTACATAAGTGTAACTATATGAAATTTAATGAAATACTATAGTATATAAGCGTAACTATATGAAATATAATGAAATACTAAAGCATATAAGTGTAACTATATGAAATATAATTAAAAACTGGGCATATTTGAGCCCAATTTTTCGTATTTCACCCGTTTCTTCAATAATCATTCTTATTGGGCCTATTTGGGCCCAATTTTTCATTTTTTTTCCAGTTTTTTATCCGTTTCTTCTACAACCCTTCCTACTGGGCCTATTTGGGCCCAATTTCTCGTATTTTAGTTGTTCACCCGTTTCTTCTATAATCCTTTCTATTGGACCTATTTGGGCCCAATTTTTTATTTTTTCAGTTTTTCACCTGTTTCTTCTACAATCATTACTACTGGGCCTATTTGAGCCCAATTTCTCGTATTTTAGTTTTTCACCCATTTCTTCTATAATCCTTCCAATATGCTCAATATGAAGGATTATAGAAAAAATGGGTGAAAGCCTGAAATACGAGAAATTGGGCCAAAATAGGCCCAAATAGGACCATGGGGGCAGCCATCGTATTTTGGGCTTTTGGAGGGGCAAACGATGTCCGTTTTGGACGAATTTTATATGTACGGACTCGTATTGAAATTCTTTACATGATTATGGGGCAAAAATTTTTTTTTTTGCTGCGCCAGAATCTTGCGTACGCCAGATTCTGGCGCAGAAGCCCAATTTCCAAAACGAGCCCAAGTCCCTACAAAGCATCTATGCCAGATTCTGGCGTACGCCAAAATCTGACGTAGCTCCTTTATTCCTTTTTTTTTTTAAATTTATACGTATATCTACGTTTTTGGCCTTCTTCGCACGTATTTGGCGTACGCCAACATTTGGCGTAGCCTTTTGTAATGCGAAAAGGCCAAAAACGTAGTGCGAATAGTCGGCTCGTTTTTTAATTGAGAATCCTAATCCGGTTCCTCTCCTCCCGCAACCGGACACCCACTCCAAAACAGCCGGCCCTAATTTCCCAACAACAGTCGGATCTCATTCTCCCTCAAATTCCGTAACCCCCTCCACTTCCGTAACCCCCTCACATCCCATAACTCCCTCCACTAACTCTGCCACACGCTCCTCTCTCTCTCCTGGCCCACTTCCCTTGTCTCCCCCAATTAATTCTGGTCAAAGATTCCCCCACCCAATTACTCCCATTATCCCCCAATTTACTCCATCATTCTCAACTCCTCACAAAATGGCCGTTTCCCCCTCTCTCTCCCCTGGCTCACCTCCTCTTTCTTCTCTAATTAATTCCAGTCAACAATTCCACCACCCAATTACTCCTCTCATCCCACGTATCACTCCTCACTCCTCAACTTCCAAAAATCCGTACCCTCAGCCGGACCCACCTCCTCTCCAAAACTCTCATCAGATGCTAACTCGTGCCAAGTCCGGTATCTCCAAACCTAAAATCATATTCAATCTCCATTCTTCTATCTCCCCTCTTCCAAAAACACATAAACAAGCCATCCAAAACCCACTTTGGTTTAAATCAATGAAGGAAGAATATGATGCTTTGATTACTAACGGGACTTGGGATCTCGTACCGGGGCCTAGGGGTGCTAATGTGATTACAGGCAAATGGCTCTTTCGTCACAAATTCGATGCTACTGGAAATCTAAGCCGCTACAAGTCTCGTTGGGTGGCCCGCGATTATTCTCAAGAACACGGCATCGACTATGACGAGACCTTCTCTCCAGTTGTCAAACCAGCGACCATCCGCACCATCCTCAGCTTGGCGGTGTCTCGATCTTGGCCTATTCACCAGGTTGATGTTAAGAATGCCTTTCTCCATGGCACTCTCAATGAAACAGTCTATTGTCAACAACCACCGGGCTTCGTCAACGCTCAATTCCCGGATCATGTCTGCAGATTAAAGAAGGCTCTCTATGGATTGAAGCAAGCACCGCGAGCATGGTTTCAACGATTTGCTAGTCATGTATGCCGCCTCGGCTTTCGTGGCAGTCGATCCGACCCGTCCCTCTTTGTCTACAACTCCGACTCTGATCAAGCCCATCTTCTGGTGTATGTCGACGACATCATTCTCACTGCTTCACCGGCTTCCTTCCTCTCTCGGATCATCCGGGCCCTCAGTCAAGAATTCTCCATGACGGACCTTGGGGAATTACACAATTTCCTTGGAATTGTTGTCACTAAACGCGGTACCGGGCTACATCTCAGCCAAGCACAATACGCTCAAGATATCCTTCGTCGGGCCGGAATGACGCAGTGCAATCCCTGCCTCACGCCTGTCGACACGAAACGGAAGTTGAGCGCCACAGCCGGTCCGCCTGTTGCCGATCCTTCGGATTATCGTTCCATTGCCGGTGCCTTGCATTATCTCTCTCTCACCAGGCCTGACATTTGTTATGCTGTTCAGCAGTGTTGTCTGCATCTCCATGACCCCCGTGCCGAACATCTCAATGCCATCAAACGCATCCTGCGTTACATCAAAGGTACGATCACTCTTGGCTTATGTATTGAACCAGGCCCAATCGACGAACTTACTGCCTACTCAGATGCGGATTGGGCTGGTTGTCCCGATTCCCGGCGTAGTACTTCGGGCTTCTGCGTCTACATCGGCCCGAACCTGGTCTCTTGGTCATCCAAACGCCAAGCCACAGTATCTCGATCAAGTGCTGAAGCCGAGTACCGGGCCGTTGCCAACGCCATTGCGGAATCGTGCTGGCTCCGTTCTCTATTGCAGGAACTTCGATGTCCGACTTCAAAGGCAACCGTTGTCTTCTGTGACAATGTCAGTGCAGTTTATATGTCTAGCAATCCCGTGCAACATCAGCGAACGAAGCACATCGAGATTGATATTCATTTTGTTCGTGAGAAAGTTGCCTTGGGTCAAGCTCGGGTTCTCCATGTTCCCACTACAAGTCAATTTGCGGATGTTCTCACAAAAGGGTTGCCATCTCCTCTATTTCTCGACTTCCAGTCTAGCCTCTGCATCCGGGAACCTCCAGCATCGACTGCGGGGGGCTGTTAGAATTAGATTTATTGCTTTCATCATTAATGTATTTCCTTTCATTTGCAGTTACTTTTCTATCCTGTGTAACACTATATAAGCCTTCTCAATAATATGAGGCAACTCAACTTTTGGGTCTTTTACATCCTTTCAGTTAATAACGACAGTGTACAAAGGACAATGTCTGAAAATGGGGGTGGATTAGCCAGTAGATTTGAACCATGCTCTTAAAACCGCAATGAATTTACCTAACCTACTTTAACAACTGAAGTTTTCAGTAAATTTTACTTCTATTAACATTTAAACTAGGCCCTCCTACCCTAGGGGCGCTAGGCGGTGGCCTCACCGAATCTCCAAACAACCCCTTGGCCCAGGCCTGGGCACCATTGCAATGTCCTTCGCACAACTCTATACGACAAGTTCGTCTTCAAGGAAACCATACTCAAAAGTGAAGTCCTGCTTGATTCTCTGGCACCTGCGTATAAACGCGAGACAAACAAAATCATTTTCACTGAAACATAAAACAAGAAGCCAACCATAGTGCTTTATGTACTAGATAGGTTATGCTCATGCTGAATTTACGTACCATCCTTGGTCATCATCGCCAACATGGAAATCAAAATACACATATGACCCCTTTTCATAATCATCAGTTGCTTCCTCTGGCTCCTCATGCCGCTGAAACCATGTGTTATATTTCCTATGGAATCTCCATGCTTGTTTCTTCAATGCTTTCGCAGCCAAATACTGCTGGTATGTATTCTAAAACACACGAAAATTTTATTCAGTTCAAAATATAAGAAATAATTTGAGACAAGGAAATATACTGTACCTGCTGGAAATAAAATGCAAAGAACAGGGTGTCAGAATTTTCATGCATATAAGCTATCCGATCCCAGAAGGCAGGATTGCTTATAACCGGGGCTTGAACTTGAGGGTAACTTGGAGGAGTCACTGCTGGGTGTCTCTGCAGAGACATTGAGACATACAGGCCACATGATTCATACAAATTACAATTTTGAAACAGCTGAAAAGGCCAAAAGGGTCTCTTACTGGAGCGTAACTCCTTGCATGCTCAGAGTCCTTAGGCTGAGGAAGCTTGTAGAATGCAGATTCAAGCATCTTGTAGTTGTAGAGTTGGTCATGCATCCCCCTAGGGTTTGGAGTAGAGACACCGAGGTTATCATCAAGGGCACCAAGGTCAAGTACGCTTCTTCGACCAATGACACCAAGGCTAGAAGGCTGACTTGACTGCAACATTTGGCCAGGAGAGAGATCAATGTCTCTCTGCAATTGTCCTGATTCACTCAATGACCCAGATAAAGCTCCAGCCCGCAAGATTCAAGGCATTAAGAGATATTAGTATATCACTACAAAAATTGCTTGAAATGAGCATTAAAGTCATAATAAACAGCTAATTTCTCCATATTTAAGTTTTAAAGATAATATCTATTCTTAGGCATGAGCATTATGAGTAAGAAAAGGACAGACTATGAATCAATTGCTTTCAGCAGCATAATCACATTAGGCACAAAAAACAGTTAAAACTTAAAACAAACATTCTACACCATAACATTTACAAATTTTCATTCAGCTTTTCCTAATGCAAATTCCACAATCTGTAGGGCTCCAGACTCCATGCTAGTGAGACAAGCATGAAAAGGAATCCTTGTTTTGCGTGATGTCATTATTGTGAGCTTACCACAAAGTGCTTTCTTTATCATGCATAATCCAACAACTTCCAGATTATGATATAAAAAAAATGATATAACCTCTTATTGTAACTTATAGATGATTATACCTCTCCATATATATCTTGGTTTTATTTCTACTAATACTGATTTTCTCACGCATTCTATAACTTCATTCCATAAAAGGTCCCATTCAAGATTTATGATGATGGGTCCCATTCAGACCCTGTTGAGAGTTAGCTACTAGCTTATATAACTAAGCTGTATGCTCCTAAGAAATTTAATCCAATGTATGACATGCTAAGTGAAAATTGCATTTTTTGTTAGTTTCCAACCTTCAGGTGTTTTCTCAGTACTTATTTAAGCATGCAATATGCAACACGTTGTGTGTCAAAGATGGTAAAGCACCAAAATGCATGGCTTTGTACTATATATATGAAGTTTAGAATAAACCAGAATTTCAGTTGGCTGTCATCCATCAAGCATTATTCTAATCCTTCTTAGAAGCAAATAGCAACACAAAGATAATACAATACACATCAGGAAGAATCTTTATATATTTATAGGTTAAAAGAAGCAGTATGCAAACAAGATAAAGATGCTTTTGCAGTGACAAATACATACTGGAACATCCATTGGAAAAGAAGCTTTTAAATCCACGTCGTTGATAGTAACTGCGCCAGAGGCTGGGGCAACTTCAGCAGTTGAATCATCAGAAAGATTCTGTTGATGCTGTTCCTTAACAGAATCATGGGTAGCATCTGAGCAATATTTAGGCATTACACCAGTAGCAGAAATTTTCATCATCTATGAACATCCAATAAGCACCGTAGATATTAACAATGATAGGCAAAAACAGCAATTTGAAGAACAAAAAGTTTTACCAGGATCTTTTGGGCCATTTAAAAGAGATCCCTGCTGAGCTGCCTGTGGATGGATTGAAGTGGATGGCTGCTCTACAGAGGCGGGCATAGCAGTATTGAGGCCAGGTGCATGAAGGCCAAGAACAAGACCAGCTTGGGAAGGCAATGCTGAACTTTGAGAATTTAACTGAGCACAATATCCAATATCATTCATTCAGCATTTTGAAGGCAATAGAAAGCAGATCAAGGCTACAGGACAGTCATCAAAGAATATTAAGAAAATGAACAAGCAGAGAAGTGGCTTCACTGTGTATGCAGGAGGACTATATTATGACCAGGTGTAGAATCAATTCGAAAATATTAAAGAAAATGCTAAGAAAAAGACTAAGAGCCAAAGCGGTAGTATTGATAAAGAGGTAGAACCATTAACAAAACAGATAAAAGTAATGGAACACCAGTACACCACTAAGTTTTTCCCAGCACACCTTTGCAAATTACTTGGAGGGAGCTCAAAGGTCATCAACAGTCAATGAGTCAAGACAGTCTATAAACAAATTTTTTGATCTTTTGACCCTGAGTTATCTCATTGTGCTACAGCAACTGCAAACAGCTGAGTATTTATGATCAGCTTAAAAGCACTGGGAAAAAGTATAGGAATGGTTGTAACTTAGAGAGAGACAGAAAGAGAGAGGCATGGTTGGAAAGCAGGTACTTAATGCTTTCATACCGCATTACTAGAAATATTTGTAAGTGAATATATATTAATTACAGGCTAAGAATTGTCAAATGGGAGCTAAAACGACCTGCTGGAGGAGTGGGTTTTGTTGCTGTCCAGTGACTTGCTTATGATTACCTCCTCCAAGAGTCTGCATTCCGAGAAGATTGCTATGGCCTTGCTGCTGTACTTGTTGAAGCCTCTGCAGAAACTTTTCCCTTTGGTCTGGAGCGATCTCAGTTCTTCCTCGAAATTGACCCTAAACAAGAACATAAACATTCTTTAGTTCAAAACCAGCTATTAAATGCTGTTCATGGTTCTAACTCCAAACCCTGGACATCAAATTATGTTATTTTAAACCACCCTGGACACCAAAGTAATTCATGTTCTTATTAAAGATATGGTTCCTCGTAGTCTCTGATTTGAAGAAAACATTTGACGTGTTGTCCATGGTCCAGAAAACTCCTTATTGTTCCTCCCAGGTGCAGTTCATAGTAATCAATTATTCTATATCTAACGCAATAGGCACAAGATCTTCCACAGTGTCCAAATGCCATTTTCTCAGGTTGGGAATGATGCATCAAAATCTTGTAATGTATCTCCAGTTGGTTTTTAAAGGTCAATTAAGCCCACCACCCAGTAGGAAAATAGACAAGTCTTCGCAAAACAAAAGATGAAAAAGAAATTTCAAGCGAAGGCAAGACTCAAAGCCCTTAAAATTACCATTTCATTTGGATTTTGAAAGGGGCTTCCAGGCCTCCATTGCATCCCAGGAGCAATAGAAGTAAAGGTTCTGCCTGCAGCAACTGGAGGATCACCAACATAACTTGAATCAGCTGAGCCAGTCCCATCAACTGAATTGGTGGATTGTGGTAGGAGCATCCTATTCATTAATGAATAAGTCAGGGGAGGCTGCAACATACCACTACTTAAAAGCTTTTCATCGGCTCCCAAAACATTTCTCATTCTGACATCAGATGCTAATGGAACTGCTCCAAGTATCACACCATTACTAGGAAATGCAGCCCCAGAGTTCAGAGGAAGGTTATCAGGTTGCGCTGTAATGTCAGGCATGCCATTTCCCTTAACAACTCCACTCTCAGTGAGAGTTGTAGATGCTCTTCGTCCAGGAAGGTCCAGTGCATCATCTTCCGTAGGCACAGAAGATGAAATATAAGCTCCTGCACTTTCTATGATTCCTGGAGCACCCAGGCTAGAAGCAGCCGTTGAAGCAGGTGTCCCAGGCAGTTGAGAAGACACATTGACAGGGATTAAATTTGTGTGACTTCCCACTGGACTTGTCACACTGGAAGTACTGGCTAAATTACTTTTCGAAGGAGTGTTTGGGACACCATTAGAGTTATTATCCATTGAAGCAACCCCCTCGAGTTGTTCCGACGGAGAGACGCTTTGTTGAGGAGTAACAGTAGCCTGTAAGAATGAATACAATCAGAACACATACTTATGGTAGATAACAATGAAAGACAGTAATACGTGCAGCGATGTTTAAGCATTCAATTCAGGAACAAAACTCATGCCAAAGGTTACCAAAATTGATTGACATGTCTTCCCTTATAGTGAATGCAGTGGCATACAGGGTAACATGCCAAAGTATGATGGACTTAACAACGGAAGAAGTGATTACAAAGTCTATGGCAATTACAACTTTGCATAGGAAAAGGAAATATGTATATATAGCAAGATCTGATCTGTAAATTACGTTTCACCGAGTTAAAAAAAATCAATAGACCGATATGTTAAATTTCTTTCTAAAAGTACAAAATCTTAATTCAGTCTACTTAACACACAGAATTAAATATACAGAAGGTGTCCTTGTCCAAATTAACATACTGGCGTTTGTGAAGATGATAAATCCACTGGAGTCTTCAAACTTATAGCAGAGCTGCTAGCACCACCACCCTGCCAAAACAGAAAATGAGTCAAAATGAATGATAAAGGGAGAGATCATCATACAACACTATCTTCAGAAATATGACTAATAAGCATAATGTAAGGAAGGTATCTTGCAAAAGATGAGAAATAAGCATAATATAAGGAGAATGTCAGAGGTAAGAATCCAAGCAGTATTTCTCAGCACAGTTAGACACACAAGAAACACGTTGGAAGAGAATAAGTGAGCTATTTGCTTATTGGATGGACCAAGAAGAATACAGCAGAAGAATTAAGTAATTGACCACCCCCCCCCCCCCCCCCCCCCCCCCCCCCAATGCCACGGTTACTCATATGAGGTTCCATATGCCAAAACTATGATAATAAGAATTAGGCAATTTGAATTGTGTAACGCACAACTTGTACATCCCATATTATCATGAAGTTCTTTAGTAAACATGTGATATTTCCTAAAATCTATAAGGATCTAAAAAGCCTCATATATAAGACATAGTTGAGGAGTCAAAAAATTACTGCATTAATGCTCCACTATACATACAGATAAGTAACTCAGCTGAAAAAAATTTGACATCTTTAATTCATTGTTAGCAGAGCTGCGCATTCAAAACCAACTAATGACAAGTGCACATTTATTTAAATCCACAAGTACACATTTATCGTAACTTAATCTCCTTCAGTATCATATGCATCAAGAATTTACACCAGTTATTTGAGTTACACATAGATAACTTTGATTCGAATTTCATCAATATCCATTATTTCACCTTTTAGATAGCAGAAAATTTCTCAAATTTTCACATTTCATGGTGACATCTGTATACTTGCTTTTAAGTTGCAAATTCTTTGTGAACTTTTTTTTCTCCGTTGCAACACAATAAATTAATTTTAAAAAATAGATTATTCAAAAGGAATCAAATAGCTGCTATGTATAGAAAGCAAACATGACAGAGTGGATGGTACAACTTCAGCTTGGATAATTGAATAGCTCTGACATACAAGTAGCTAACTTGATGAATACACAAAAAAGATCACATGTGCGCATGGAGGATGACGAAATAAAATTTCAGACCTGCGACTTGATGCCCTGAATCTCAAATATTGATGTCAAATAAACCACGGACAGTGTTAAAAATCATTGGTACAAACCAAAGGACAAGAATGTGATGGTAGAATCATCAATTAGGTGTCCTAATGAAGTTATAAATTGTTAGATAATACTGAATTAACTTGTTTGATTAATTCTCCTAGTTTATTGTGTTGGCCGTATTGTGTATATCTAGGTTCATGCTTCTGCATTCACTCTAAGCCTAGGGACTCTCTGTGTAGTTAATGCTCTCCTTCCTTCTGTATTCTAGGGCTTTCCTGAACTCTTGTATTTAAACTCTCTTCTCCCATGTAATCTAGTGTGAAAGTTTTATCTTCCTCATTCTCTTCCGCTTTCATCGTCTTTCACAGCCTTCATTGATGTGCTCTTTTTTTCTACAACCTTTATTGCTGTATTCATCTTGTTTCACAGCCTTCATTGCTGTGTTCTGTTCGATTCTCTTCTATAGCCTTCATTGCTATTCAATCATGACCAAAGATGAAGTCATTGTTGAAAACTCTTCCACAAAGGAAAATGAGTTTAAGAGGCTTCAATCGGCCTACAAACTCACTGGAAAAAATTATCTGGTTGAATAGCATTAAAGACATATCTCAAAGGCAAGGGAAAAATCTCTCACCTCTCTGAAGATGCTCCTAGCAAAGAAGACCTCAAGTATTCCACATGGGAGGAGACGGACTCTATGATAATGTTCTGGCTTTGGGAGTCCATGGATCCCTCAGTCAGTGTGTCATGCATGTTCTTGAAGACAGCAAAGGAAGTGTGGAGCTTTATCCAACGGTCGTATTCTAAGGCCAAAGATGAGGCCTTGACATTTGAACTTACTGTCAAGGCCTATTCCACCAAGCAAGGAGAAAAGTCAGTTACTGACTATGGCAATCTCCTTCAAAGCTACTGGCAGGAACTTGATCAATATCAAGTTATGGAAATGAAGTGCAATGTTGATGCACTTCAGTGGAGGAAGTTCCAAGACAAGCACAGAGCATATGTGTTCTTGGCTGGCCTAAACTCTGAATATGATCAAATAAGGGTGCAGATTCTAGGCAAAGAAGATCTCCCAACACAAGAAGAAATGTTCTCTATTGTCAAGGCTGAGGAGAGCAGGAGAAGTGTTATGCTGGACTCCTCCAAGGATATCAACACAGAGAGTAGTGCTCTCATGACTAGGAATGGAAAAAAGGATGATAGGTGGTGCCATCACTGCAAGAAACCTGGCCACACCCAAGATAAGTGCTGGAAACTCCATGGGAAGCCTCCCACTAAGGAGTGGAGTAATGGAAAGGGTCCTTTTAAACCCAGAGCTAATGCTGCTTCTGATGACAACACTCAAGGAGAAGCTGAAATGACTGCTGCTGAAATCCAGAAATTCAAGGACTTCTTCAAAAGTCTTGAGAAGTCCTCATCTGGTAATCCTTCTCCTAGTCAATGCTCCCTTGCTCTCTCAGGTAAATCTTCATCCTCTTCTTGCTTTAATGTCTCTGGAACATACCCCTTCACTGCCTGGGTCATTGACTCAGGTGCTTCTGACCATATGACTCAATCCTCTAAACAAATGGATAATTATCAGCCTTCTAAACATAAGCAAATCATAACTGCAAATGGTTCTCTTGCTAATGTCTCAGGAAGAGGATCAATCTCCATCTCAAAACACCTTGATCTTAAAAATGTGCTTCATGTTCCAAATCTGTCCACTGATTTGATCTCTGTTAGTCAACTAACCAAAGATCTTAATTGTTATGCTATTTTCTCTCCTTCTGCCTGCTTATTACAGGACCAGACCACGGGGAGGAAGATTGGTCTTGCTAAAGTGAAGAATGGCCTCTATCATCTGGAGAAACTTGAGGATAACTCACCTTCTCTAGCCTTTTTCACCACACCTTTGAAATCTGAAGATCTGTGGCTTCAACACTCTCGGCTAGGCCATCCTTCCTTTCAAGTTTTGAAGTTTCTTTATCCTAAATTGTGTCAAGACAGAAATTCTACTCAGTTTATGTGTGAAGTGTGTCAATTTGCTAAGCACACTAGAACATCCTTTCCTTTAAGTCCTAAAAAATCTATGTATCCCTTTGAATTAATTCATAGTGATATTTGGGGACCTTCACCCTTACCTAATGTGTCTGGGGCTCGGTGGTTTGTGACTTTCATTGATGACTGTAGTCGGACCATGTGGATCTATCTTCTCAAACACAAGTCTGATGTCAGCCAAATATTTCCCATTTTTCATTCCATGATTCAGACTCAGTTTGACACTAAAATTAAGAAACTAAGGACTGACAATGCTAAGGATTACTTCAATCAATCATTAACCTCTTTCCTTCAAACACATGGGATCATTCATGAGTCATCTTGTGTCTACACACCTCAACAAAATGGCCTGGCTGAGAGGAAGAACAGACACATCATGGAGGTTACTCGTGCCCTGCTATTTACCAACAATGTCCCAAAGTTTTTCTGGGGAGAAGCTGTCCTCACCTCCACTTATCTTATCAACAGACTTCCCTCCAAAGTCTTAAACTTCAAGAGTCCACTGGAATGTCTTCAAACCTTTTACCCATCCTGGAAAGCTTCTTGTTTGGAACCTAAACTCTTTGGTTGCACTTCCTTTGTCCATATCCATCAACCTCAAAGAGGGAAACTTGATCCAAAAGCTGTCAAGTGCATCTTCCTAGGGTACTCTTCCACACAAAAAGGGTACAAGTGTTATGAGCCTTCTTCCAAGAAATTCTACACCTCCATTGATGTCACTTTTGCTGAGGATGTTCCCTTCTATCCCAAATACAATGATGCTGCAAGCCATTCTCCTCCAACTCCTCACATGGAACCTTTTCCAGAACTTGATGTCACTCCTACCTCACAGGATGACACATCTCCTTTACCACCTTCTCCACCACTGCCTGAGTCACCCACCGAACAACCTTTCATGAGTTATCCTAAGGTGTACACCAGACGACAGAAAGCTGTTCTGATCCCACTGCAAGACTCCTCTTCAACCTCAGACAATGGTCTAGATGCAGCCAATGCTTCAGGTATCTCTTCACTACCTTTACCTCTTCCTACTAATCCTGTTAACTTAGAAGGAGATCTTCCAATTGCCATCAGGAAACAGCCTAGGGAATGCACAAAGAGACCTTTGTACCCCATCTCCAATCATGTCTCTCTTCATCGTCTCTCATCTTCCCACCAAAAATTCATTCAACACCTCCACCAAACCCCTATTCCAAAAAATGTTTCAGAGGCTTTAAAACAAAGAGAGTGGAGAGAGGCCATGAAAGAGGAGATGCATGCACTAGAGAAAAATAACACTTGGGAAATTGTGACTAAACCTGTTGGGAAGAATGTGGTTATTGTGACTAAACCTGTTGGGAAGAATGTGGTTGATTGCAGGTGGCTCTTTACACTGAAATACAAGGCTGATGGCACCCTGGAAAGGTATAAAGCTCGCCTTGTAGCTAAAGGATACACTCAGACATATGGGATTGACTATCAAGACACATTTGCTCCAGTTGCCAAGATGAATACTGTCCGGATTCTGATTTCCTTGGCAGCTCACTTTGGTTGGTCACTGCTTCAGTATGATGTCAAGAATGCTTTCCTTAATGGCTCTTTGCAAGAAGAAATCTACATGAGGGTGCCTCCTGGATTTGAGTCCCCTTCTACTTCCCAAGTTTGCCGCCTAAAAAAGGCTCTTTATGGCCTAAAGCAGTCTCCAAGAGCTTGGTTTGGTCGGTTTGCAGCTGTCATGAAACAAGCTGGCTACACACAAAGCCAAGGTGATCATACCTTGTTTATTCAACATTCAGCTTCAGGGGGAGTAACCATATTGTTAGTCTATGTTGATGACATCATTGTTACTGGTGACAATGATGTGGAGAAAGAAAGGCTGAGAAAGAAACTTGAAGCTGAATTTGAGATTAAATCCCTTGGTAACTTAAAGTATTTTCTTGGAATAGAAGTTGCTCACTCCTCTCAGGGAATTTTTTTATCTCAGCAGAAATACATTGTTGATCTTCTCCAAGACACCGGGAAAAGTGCTTGCAAACCTGCATCTACTCCAATTGACCCTAATCACAAACTAGGGGAAGCAAAGACAGAGGCTGCTGTTGACAAACACATGTACCAAAGGCTATGTGGTAAACTTATCTACCTATCCCATACAAGGCCTGACATTGCATATGCTGGAAGTGTTATCAGTCAGTTCATGCATGATCCAAGGGAATCACATCTTCTTGCTGCCTATAGGGTGCTTCACTACCTAAAAGGCAGTCCTGGAAAGGGTATCCTATTCAAAAGAGGTAACAAGTTGACAGTTGAAGTTTTCACAGATGCAGATTATGCTGGGTCTGTTGTTGATAGAAGATCCACATCTGGATATTGTGTTCTCCTTGGTGGCAACCTGGTTACTTGGAGGAGCAAGAAGCAAAATGTTGTTGCTCGATCTTCAGCTGAATCTGAGTTCAGAGCTCTGGCTCAAGGACTGTGTGAGATGTTATGGATTCAAATTATCCTTCATAATCTAAAGATTAAATGGGAAGGGCCTATGGTTCTCAGGTGTGACAACAAATCAGCAATAAGTATTGCTCACAATCCTGTTCAACATGATAAGACTAAGCATGTTGAAATTGATAGACATTTCATCAAAGAGAAACTGGAGGGAGGCACAATTTCCATGTCCTATGTGCCATCAGAAAAACAGATTGCAGATGTGCTGACCAAAGGACTCCATCCTACAAGATTCCAACTGTTGAATTCCAAGCTGGGAATAGAAGACATTTATCACCCAGCTTGAGGGGGAGTGTTAGATAATACTGAATTAACTTGTTTTATTAATTCTCCTAGTTTATTGTGTTGGCCGTATTGTGTATATCTAGGTTCATGCTTCTGCATTCACTCTAAGCCTAGGGACTCTTTGTGTAGTTAATGCTCTCCTTCCTTCTGTATTCTAGGGCTTTCCTGAACTCTTGTATTTAAACTCTCTTCTCCCATGTAATCTAGTGTGAAAGTTTTATCTTCCTCATTCTCTTCCGCTTTCATAAATTATATATAAAGTTTTCATGTAAATACCAGGAGCAAACCATTTTCACTTATGCTAAAATCTAACCAAAAAAAAATCAAGATTGCAGAGAAGAAAATAAACCAAATGGAATGAAGTACAATAACTGACAGACCTTGACAAGACTAGGTTGACCGATTGCCACAAGATCTTCAAGAGCTTCCACTTTATCCAGAGGCAAAGTTTCATAGAGCTCATCAACATCACTAAATTCATCGAAATCATCCTAATACATGACAAGGAAGAAAAATCAAGCAAGTCCCTAATCCCTATAAAGCACATGAGTGAGATGTAGGAACTGTCTTAACCTATGGAATTGGAAACCACATTCAATTGCACTGCTTATCATGTTATCTATCTTGCATCTCAAACCGCAATGTGAATAAACAGAAAAGTAGAGTTCTAGAAAGCACCTGATTGCGTTCAACATAATCTTCCAAAAAGTCTTTAACATCATTGACCTGTTCAGCGCTGAGCTCATCATTATCCAGCAGCCTCAAAATGAGTTCCAGTTTCATTATGTGAGCCTTGTGGCGGGTAATAGAAGTCTCCAAATGTGTCTAGAAAACAAAACATTGATTAAATTATAGCACCAATACAAAAGAAATACTGCACATGATTTCTTCACGTTAGATGTAATCTTTGTCTCACCAGTCTGGGAGGTCGATTCTTTCCTTTTTTAACCGTTAAACCTTCTATCTCTGCTTCGAAGTTGTCTACTTGAGACTCCAACTCCCCAACCTAAAAGAGATCCTATCCATTAGGTAGTCATTGAGATCTCAAAACTGGTGAATGTTAAATGGTGTTATACTCAATGATTTAATTGTTTTAATGAAGTAATTAAGATTATAACTTTCTTCAAAGCTTCGTCAAAAAATGAAAGCATAAATTTTCCAGCAAATCATGAAAAGAATGTAACATTTTCCATATGTCATGACAGGAATGCTATGATAAACAAGAGAAACAAATAAAACAAGAAAGGATTATATACCAATACTTAATAAATATTAAATAATGGTACATCTAGCAGGCCAGAACAAGAGAGAAATTGCAGATGAATTTTGCATTAAATAACAAGGGATCAGAAAAGTAAGTCCTAGTGGCACGTCTGGACAACCTTTTGGAGGGAAGAGGGAAGAAGTAAGGGAAGATTCATGAAACAGGAGGACTCGCTCACTCGAAATACTATGCAAGCAAGAGCCCGTTTCCTCTCGTTTATTGATCCACGCATCAGACAAGTCATTGCCCATAATAGGAGTAACAAATAAATAAATAGAGGATAGAGAGTTTAGACAAGGTCTAATACCACATTGTTTATCCAATCCCGTGTTTCTGCCTTGGCTTTTTCCTTGGGGTCCTGGCAAATGAACCTTAGTGAAAAAGGTAACCAACCACAAACAAAACCAAAAAAAGGAATATGCTGTTTAAATCTTACAGTTTTTGGCTGTTGCCCAAGACCTTCTTTTGAGAATGCTTTTGTCTTGGTTTCCTTTTCACATATCTTAAATCTTTCCATTTCACGTTCAATTTGTTTGCACGCATCCAGCAGAGCCTGCTCATAAGAGGCACTAACCTATGTCAACATTCATCACCACAAAAGGGCAATGTCAACTTCGGGATGTGAAAATATATACAAACTTATCAATGGTATCCACATCAATCACATTAACTCTAATAAACAAGGAGTAAATATGAAGCTCAGTGACAAAGCTGAAAACTACCTGCGAAAGATACCTATTTTAAACTGCAGATGCTTGCAAGTATGCCAAATGCACTATTGAAACACATACATGCATAAAAGGATGGAAGTGAAAAATAAATGTTAGTCTATCACCCGACACTGGTAATAATCTAGTAAACAACGTTTTTTCTTCCACATTTTTAGCATGATTAATCAGGGACATAATTAATTTTATTCAGCATAGACTATACAGCATCAAACAGCAGATCCACGCCAAAGCTAATAAACAAAAAAGCCTAACCTTTTTATCCTTGATCTCGCTGGACTGTATCCATGTCTTGATTTGATCTCTATATCTCTGCAATTTTTTTATTTCCTTCTTCAAATCAGCCTCGTACTTCTCCTTCTGGTTCGCATTATCCGTATCATAAACCTAAACAGACGAAAAAGGCATCATCACACGAGTATTTTAAATTCTAAACAGTTGATGGCCCTCCGCGATGCACCAAACCGTAATTTACACAATCGCTCTCGATACAAAGAAGCACGATTGCAGTAATACCTTGTTCCAGATGCTATCGAAGAGTTCCACGCCTTCCTGCACTTTCTTAAGAACGCGATCGATTTCGCCCTGTAACTTTCGACTCGCCCCCATCTCGTCAAATCGTGCGGACTAAATACAGAGGTGTGATCCAATTTATCATATTCTAGTTGATCAATTTTCTGATAACTGATTAACTGAGACGGTGACCAGCGAGGAGATCGTCAATTGCATTTGGTTAGGGCACGAGAACAGTGTTGATTGAACAGTGAGAGAGCGAAGCTCAGTTCACCAACTCTGAGAGTCGAGATTCGAGAAACGTATATATTAATATAAGCAGGGGTGTACATAAGGGGATATTGCATTCAAGACGGGACGAAGGATAAACAGTCTCTTTACTAGGGGTGGGAAAGATTAATTGTTGATGTTGGCCCATCATGAGCAATAAAAGTGGACCCTATGTATGTCTTCTACAACTCATTTGATAATTATATCAGGCTAATCATTAATGTTTCAGTGGGTAGAAGAATGTATGATTCTCGCTCTATTTCAAGTTTTAAAAAATCTACAGGGATGTATGAGGTTAGTTCTAAGACACACCAATACGCTCAAATAGATGCGATGGCACAAGAAATCAAGAGGTTGAATCTGTTGTTGCAAAAGTCTCAAGCGCAAAGTGCAGGTCAATCCACACAGGCTGTTTCTGGTGTAGTTTGTCAGTTTTGTAGAGAGGGTGACCATACTATATCATCTTGTTGCCTATTTGCTTCTCAGAGTGAGTCTCAGGGAAAGGTGAACTACATGAATAACTTCAACAAGGGTCCTAGGAATGATCCATATTCCAACACTTACAACTCTGGTTGGAGGAATCGTCCAAATTTCTCCTATGGGAACAACCAGGCTGCGTAGAAACCACCCCCTGGATTTCAACAAAAAGCCTTACCACCCCATAATCAAGCTCCTGCTCAATCAACTAATGATCCCAACTTAGCCCTCATATTAAAGGAGCTTCAGAATGTGACTATACTGAAACATCGTGATAGTTTGCATGCGCAATACGTTTTGAATGCTCCTAGACCACAAGGTCAACTTCCTGGCCAAACTGAGGCTAATCCAAAAGGGCAAATAAATATTGTGTCCTTAAGGAATGGAAGACAACTTGAGGATCCTAAGGCTATGGATCCCAAGAAGAAAGACAAGGTAGTTACAGAGCCTGAAGAAGTTGTGATCCAAGAGAAGGAGCCAGAAAATGAGCCTAGATATGTATCACCACCAGCTTACAAGCCTCATCTCCCTTTCCCACAAAGGAGAACTCAAGCTCAATTGGTTCAGCAGTATGACAAATTTGTGGAGGTGTTGAAAAAGCTCTATATCAACATTCCCTTCACCGATGCTCTAAAGCAGATGCCAGCCTATGTGAAGTTCCTAAAAGAGATCTTGTCGAACAAAAGGAAGTTAGATGACTACCAATCCGTCTCCCTGAGCTAGGAGTGCAACGCTCTAATTCAGAATAAATTTGACAGGATCGTCGGTCCTCTTTAGCCTTGGTGCAAGGAAACGCCAAGAGATGCAGCCAAGCAAGAGAGTTCCAAGGGCTTGCTGTGGAGGAGTCTTGTGAATGGGTTTTCGAAGTGTTTGGTGGAGGAGTTGGACTGGATAAATGGAGGTCAAGTTGCTGGTATGGAGTTGGGGATAAGTTTCTTGAGTGGATATGACACACCACTAAAGGAAGAACAAGGTGATCTAAAGCTATGGGATGCAACACACCCAAAGAAGAAGATCGAGAGGTAGTTCGATGCTACACACGAACTGAATTCTTGCTGGAGTTTTCTAGGGGAAATAGAGCTTTTCTTGAGATTTTTTATTCAATTGGAAGATGATTTTATAAGGAGGAGGACGCATCCTTATATAGGCCCCAAAGGAGCTACACGGCCAACCCTTCACATGGCCAACAAAACTAACTCCTAAACCTTTCCCCTCCCAAACTTATCCAGCATTAAAAAGAGTCTTAAAAGTATTTAAAAATACATATAATAAGCTGGAAAATATAATTAGAAAAATGCAACCTTGAATATCTTGATGAGGCTTGAGATGCGCTTGGAGGTTTGCCTTCTATGCGCCCGTCGCGTTATGAGTAAAGTCATCGAGTCAAATTGATCATGGCTCGGCGCTTCAAATCTTAGTAGACCCCTCTTGAGCTTGGCTTGAAGTTCTCTGGCTCGCGCTCGTATGATAGCCCCGGGTGGCAGCTCATCGCCCAAGTCCAAGGGGAAACCCTAGCGGTACCGCGCGTAGAGGAAGGTGATCGACATTAGTGAGGCTCCATAGGACTTTCACCGGACAACCCTGGGTGAGGGCCCTTCCTAGAGCCTCGGAAGTGTTATGGGCCTTGGGTGTGCGGGCCAATATGAGAAGTGGCCGGTGGAGCCGTGGGGGTTCCAGGAGCGGGCAAAGTGGTGCGGTCATCTTCAACCTCTGGCATAGCTTCTGCGGTACACTTGGGCTGGTTCAACTCGTCATGGTTGAGGAAGTCTTTGGAGGCCGGGGTGTCCGAGGGAAACTGTGGGGATGGTGTAGTGGCCTGATGTGTCTTGCAAGGCGCCGAGGATGGCGTAGGAGCGGCGGCCGCTGCGGCGACTGGGGTGCCAAGGCTTCCTTGATAGGACATAGTCACACCATCCTCCCTCTCTTAAAAAGGATTCATCCTCGAATCAAGGTCTTCACAGCCTTCGTCGTCATCCATCATGAAGGGGGCCAAATCCGCAACGTTGAAGACATCATGGACGCCATAGGAAGGGGCCATCTCCAACTTGTAGGTATTGTCATTTATCCTCTTGAGCACTTGAAATGGGTCATCCCCTCTAGGTTTGAGCTTTGAATTGCGGAGGGTGGGGAAGCACTCCTTCCTTAGATGCACCCATACAAGGTCTCACAGCTCAAAGATCACCTCTTTGCGGCCCTTGTTGGCTTGCTTTATGTATTGCATGGTTCTTCTCTCTAATTGCAGCCTTGTGTCCTCGTGCAACTTCTGAATCCTTGTAGCATGGTCAACTCCTTCTTTGCTCTCTCGGTCCTTGGTGGCATAAGGCATGAGGTCCAATGGAGTGGTAGGATTACGGCCTTACACCACCTCAAAGGGGGTTCGTTTGGTGGCTGAGTTGACCGATCTATTGTATGCGAATTCTATGAAGGAAAGGCATTCTTCCCACCTGCGCAAATTAGTGTGCAACAAAGATCTAAGCAATGCACCAAGAGTTCGGTTTACTACCTCAGTTTGTCCATCCTTTTGAGGATGACAAGTGGTGGAGAAGAGGAGTTTCGTCCCAAGCTTGGCCCAAAGAGTCTTCTAAAAGTAGCTCAAGAACTTCACATCTCTGTCCGAGACTATGGACCTAGGTACACCATGTAGCCTCACAACTTGATCAAAGAAGAGGTTAGCAACATGCTTCGTGATAGCAACATGCATGTGAGACTTAATCAAAGACCTCCAAGGAAGAGGCTCAAGCAAATGGTGAAGTCTTGTGCAAGTTCGGAATTGTTACTGTCGCTTTGGTTCTGGACAGTCTTCGATAAAACGGCCATAACTGTGGCTAGAAAATTGATCTCGAGATGATTCAAGATGCATTGTAAATTTGATTCAAAGATCTACAACTTCATAGTTTACGTCGAATCACGATTCCAACAAGAAGATGGTCATAATCGAGTTTTACTGAGAGTTGTGCATGTATTCCGCGACCGCGGAAATTCTTCCGCGGCCGCGGAAATTCTTCCGCGACCGCGGAAATTCTTCCGCGGCCGCGGAAATTCTTCCGCGGCCGCGGAAATTCTTCCGCGGCCGCGGAAATGTTATTGACGTTCGACCTGTGACAGACACTTTTCCGCGATCGCGGATTTGCTATGGCTTTTTCATCCAAAACATTTTCCGCGATTGCGGATGTATTTCCGCGACGGCGGAAACGAGCCCGAGCGCTCGCCTTCTCGTCTTTATTTCCGAAAACTTATTATTATGTTTTATTATTTCTTTTGACGATACTTAAGACCAGAAACCCTAGTTTTTAATGTTACGTTGAATTTGAGTAGTAAAGTTGAGTACGCTCCTTCCCTTGAGTTCTAACGTCAACTCTTCGATCCCACGGATCGTCTATCCCGTAGCTCGTCGCTTCGAGCAATTGTTCATCATTTCTTCGGTGTTCGTGATCATCTCTTTGATCTATTCGTCATCTCTTTGACGCGTTTGAAGGCTATCTCTTTAGCCCTAGGAAAGCCATCTCTTTGGCTACGAAAGAGAAGGATTCGACTTCAAGCTTGAGGAATCAAAGATCCTGCGTTGTAGACTTCATTTCAGGGGTTGTTCGCATCAACTGACATCAACTGGTATCAGAGCCTAATGCGGGCAATTCCCTAATGCGTTGGACGATCCCCGCTTTCTCACGTATGATCTCAGCTTTCTCACGTATGGTCTCAGCTCGCTCACGTTCGAGCTTTGCGATACGGGCAAGCACGTCTTGCCGCCAAGGGGAGAAGCTTGTCGTAGGAAACTCCATAGTACCCTAAGAATAACCAAAACTTAAAGGAAATTAGGGTTTGTAGGCCGTGAAGGAGAGGGTGGCGGACGGGGTGGTGGTGGCAGAACGATGGTGGTGGTGTTCACGGCGGTAAGGATTCTGGCGAGTGGTGGTGGGGAAAAAAATTCTGGGTTTGTAAGCGGAAAAAAATCAAGGAATCACAATAAGAGAGGAGAAACAAACTTAGCTTGGATAGGCTTTGATGCCAGTTGATGCGAACAACCCCTGAAGTGTTGTCTGCAACGCAGGATCTTTGATTCCTCAAGCTTGAAGTCGAATCCTTCTCTTCCGTAGCCAAAGAGATGGCTTTCCTAGGGCTAAAGAGATAGCCTTCAAACGCGTCAAAGAGATGACGAATAGATCAGAGAGATGATCACGAACACCGACGAAATGATGAACAATTGCTCGAAGCGACGAGCTACCGGATAGACGATCCGTGGGATCGAAGAGTTGACGTTAGAACTCAAGGGAAGGAGCGTACTCAACTTTACTACTCAAATTCAACGTAACATTAAAAACTAGGGTTTCTGGTCTTAAGTATCGTCAAAAGAAATAATAATAAAATAATAATAAGTTTTCGGAAATAAAGACGAGAAGGCGAGCGCTCGGGCTCGTTTCCGCGGTCGCGATACATCCGTGATCGCGGAAAATGTTTTGGATGAAAAAGCCGTAGCAAATCCGCGATCGCGGAAATACTTCCGCGATCGCGGAAAAGTGTCCGTCACAGGTCAAACGTAAGTAACATTTCCGCGATCGTGGAAATTCTTCCGCGGTCGCGGAAGACATGCACAACTCTCAGTAAAAGTCGATTATGACCATCTTCTTGTTGGAATCTTGATTCGACGTAAACTATGAAGTTGTATATCTTTGAATCCGCTTTTCAACGCATCTTGAATCATCTCGAGATCAATTTTCTAGCCACAGTTATGGTCGTTTTACCGAAGACTGTCGAGAACCAAAGCGATAGTAACAATTCCGAACTTGCACAAGACTTCACCCTTTGCTTGAGCCTCTTCCTTGGAGGCCTTTGATTAAGTCTCACATGCATGTTGCTATCACGAAGCATCATCAGTTTTGTGGCAAACAATGAAGTGAGCCATTTTTTAGAATCTATCTACCACAACAAAGATGGAATCCCTCCCTCTCTTAGACCGAGGTAACCCTAAGACAAAATCCATGGAAATGTCCTCCCAAGGGGCTTGGGGAATGGGTAGGGGAGTGTATAGGCCATGGGGCTAGACTTTAGATTTAGCACGCAAGCAAGTGGTACATGACGCACAATATTTCTCAATTGACCTGAGCATGCGTGGCCAATAAAAATGCTCCTTAAGGGTATGCAAGGTTTTAAGCACCCCAAAGTGTCCCATGAGTCCCCCACTGTGGGCTTCCTGAACCAACAACCTCCTAGACGAGCCCTTCGGGACACATAACTTAGACCCTTTGAACAAAAACCCCTCATGTAAATAGAATTGGTCCTTACTCCCCGTCGACATGCATGCATGAAAGATATCACAAAAATCTGCATCACTAGCATATAGTTCTTTCATGAAAGAGAATCCAAGCAATTTAGCATCCAAAAGGGAGAGAAGAGAGTACCGCCTTAAAGAGCATCGGTGTTGGATCGTTAGAGTTACGTCTGAGGGAACAAAGGCTTTGTTCCCACAGAAGGTGCATGTAACACCCCCAAAACTTAACCCTTTTGGAAAGGTATTACCGCCAGTGACCCTAGTGTTCCTTACCGAGATCACCCAAGGCTTTACCGTTTAAATACAATTTATGAAATACAAATGATACATAATGATCAAAGCATTCAATCCCAAAACATAACATTGTTAAAGGAACAAGAGTTACGGAATTACAATCCAATCCCGAATAGGCTAACACAGAGTTTAAACCAAAAACAGCGGAAGTCTTAGAAAATACATTATGTTAGGAAACGGAACTCTGGAATTTAGGTTCCCCTGAGAGTTCCTTTCCTCAGTTTCTCTACTTTTGACGATGACAAATTTTATGATACTAATGTTTTATCTCAAAGATGTGTTTTAAGGAACCACAGGAATATACCGAAGGCAAGAAAGCCAAACAGGACAAGGGAACCAAAGGAACAAGACAAATGAAGGAAACCAGAGGAACCCAGGTTTGCCCAGAACGCAGCATGCGACTTTGTGATTCCCGAGAAATCTGGGGACACACAACCTCGGACAAAAGTTGTTGAAAACGACTTGTCCGAAGCTTCCAAAAGCCTGTCATTGTCCAAGAGCAAAACAACAAGAAACCTAGAGACGCTGAACCTCAGACAGAAAAGGTGAAAGCGACAGGACATGGAACCTGTCGCTGTCCAGAAGACAGTTTCCAAGTGCCCAGATTGTTGAACCTCGGAAGAAGGAAGTTGGAGAACGACTTGGCTGAAGAGGTTGACTAACCTAGAAGGATTCTGAGCTGCCTAGGTTATTTGCACATGCCAAGAACAACGTGGACCAAGGAGAACCACTTATCCTAGGGCAAGCTCAATCTGTGGGAACCCAGAGAAGATTAAGCTGCGAAGAATCCTCTATAAAAGGAAGACTAACTCAAGGGTTATCTTCAAGCACTGAAACACGACTCACACTCATTAGCAAATATCTAGTGTGAACCTCCAAACAAGATCATCAAAGCAAACCGAGATCAAGAGGAACCGGTCAAGGAAGAAGAGTTGAGTGCTAAGTTCCTGTGACTGTAAGTGATAGTTCCTAGGTGCGAAAGTCTGTTTCTTGGATTGATTATTGATTGTGTTAAGTTATCTAGGATTGTCTAACTGTGTGTAAGGCAAATGAACCGTGTGTTCGTTCCTAGGATAAGATGTAACCAAAAGAGATAAGAAATCAAGAAGTAGACTTTGAAATCCTTTCGAAAGAAAGGTAGTGGTTTTTATCCTGGATTGCTAGTTGGCAATCAAAGGTTTCCACTATAAGGAACTGGTCATTTGTTTGATTGTTTATTTCCGCTGCGAAAGGAACTGAGAATTGATATTCTGAGTTCCTTAAGTTTTTATCTAACAATCACGATCCTACAATTGGTATCAGAGCAGGAAAAGCTCTAGATCTTTGTTAAGTTTGCAGATCATGTCTCAACCAAGGAAGTTTGAGCTCGGAATCTCCACCAACAAGCCACATCTCCGAAAGAAAGGAGAAGAAACATGGTGGGAAAAGTGTATGGAAAGCCACATCAAGACCAACGACTACCAATGCTGGAGGATAGTCGAAAATGGAGATGGCTATGTCGATCTTACCATGAAGGAAGAAGATTGGAAACCAGAACACTATGTCATCATGGAGAAGAATGCCAAGGCCAGGCAGTTCATCCTCAATGGATTGGACAGAGAAGACATGGACAAGGTAATAGGCATCAAGACAGCGAAGGAGATGTGGAAAGCTCTCAAGGAGATGCATGAAGGAAGTGAGGAACTAAAGCAAAGCAGAAAGTTTGCTTTGGAAGGAGAATACCACACCTTCAAAATGATGGAAACTGAGACCATCTCAGAGTACTACTCCCGCTTCAACAGATTAATTGGAAAGTTGACAGCGGCGGGAGTTGATCTTGATGAAGTTTCCAAGTCCCTAGTGGTCACCAATGGACTCAACTCCAAGTTCACCCTTCTGAAGGGAATCATGAAGAACACTCCAGACATCCAATCACTTCCCTTGACCCAAGTCATCGAAAAACTGGAGGTTGAAGAAGGAGAGCACATCAAAGCCAATGCCGACAAGAAACTGGAAAAAAGGAATTGCCCTCAAGATCTCCAAAGCCTTCTCTAGGCTCGAGATGGAGGAAGAGAACTCAGACTTAGAAGAAGAGGAGGATGAACTTACGGCCCTCTTCACAAAGAACATCAAAAAATTCTTTGTGAAGGGAAGGTTCCAAAAGGGCAGTTCCTCCCACAATGGACCCAGAAGAGATCTCAAGGAAGTCTCCTGTTACGAGTGCAAGGAAAAGGGACACTACGCTAAGAATTGTCCCAACAAGGAAGACTCAAAGGAAGAAGAAAAACCTCAGAGAAAGAAGGCTCTCGTAGCCTCATGGGGAGAAGACTCAGATGAGGAACTGGATCTCAGTGGCTTCTCTGGAGGAAGATGTCTCATGGCAAAATGAGACTCAAGCGACTCAGAAGACCTTGAGGTAACTTTTGACGATCTCTTAAAATCCCTAGTTGATTGTGATAAGAAACAACTTCTTAAGATCATAAAGAAACTAGGAAAGGAAACCAGTTCCCTTCAACAGAAACTAGATGATTGTGAAGATGAAATTGCTTGCTTGACTGTTGAGAATTCTGTTTGGAGTAAGAAACTTGATGAAACTGAGAAAGCCTAGCTGAAACTCACTCAAAACTCATTGATATTAGGAATGTGCATGCTAGTCACCTTAAAACTTGAAAATCTTGTGATGAAACTAGCATAGATTCTATCAAAGTTCCCTTGCATGCTAACCCACCTGGAAATGACATGCTTCAATCCATAATTGATAGGTTAGACATTCTCACTAATTCCATTAATGAAAAAACGATAAATCAAACTGTTTTTGTGAGACAACGCCATGGAATAGGATATGTCAATAATAAAGGGAACAATGATGCTGAAAAAGAAACGACTAGGCGAGAACTTGTTGAGATGAATGAGAATCTCAGTATTTCTCTTGCCACTTCTCGTGATAGGAATCAATTCCTATCAGAGAAGATCATGATCCTTGAGAACAAGGCTGAGGTTGCCAAACGTCTCAATGAAGGCTCTCAAAGTCCTAAGAAGGAACCAAAGGAAAAAGAAAAGATGGTTCCTGAAAACCAATGGTTCACCAATTCCTTTGCTCACAAAAGATATATTGACATGGCCCATAGCAAGTTTAGAAACAATGTTGATTTTAACAAAAGGAAAACTGAAAAGCCTTTTAGGCCAGGAAAAGGAAAATATGAACATGTTGTTTACAATCGTTTGTGTACCTACTGTGGTAAGAATTGTCATTACAACACTGATTGTGCTAAGAAAATGAACTTTGAAAAGGAGAAAAGTACTCATTACCATGAAAGGAACCAGTTCCCTGATTATTCACAGACTCGCAATGCTAATCCCCCCAGTAAAGCCAAGCTTCGCTGGGTTCAGAAATCTTAGTTCCCTTATGTGCAGAAAGAAGAGAGGCAACCTCAACTATGGTACATCGACAGTGGGTGCTCATGCCATATGACTGGAAGAAGAAATCAAATGACCTCTCTTCAACCTCTCCAAGGAGGGAACGTATCCTTTGGAGATAAAAGCAAAGGAAAAATATGTGGAATAGGAACTGTGAAACTCAACGATCACATTCAGGTAAATAAAGTTCACCTTGTTGATAATCTTGGTTTTGACCTAATAAGTGTGTCACAGCTGTGTGATCAAGGAGACAATGAAGTTAGATTCAGATCAAACGAATGTTCAGTCCTTGACTCCTCGAGACAAATCATCCTAAAAGGGAAAAGATTCAACAATGTCTACATAATTGATCCATCCTTTGTTCCCAAGGAGAAACTTTGTCTCTCAACTGTGAATGACCAAGCTGATTTGTGGCATCAACGCCTCGATCATGCTAGCACCAAGCTGATTCAAAAGCTACACTCAAAGGAGCTAGTCAGAGGGCTGCCAAAGCTAAGTGGCACATCTAAGGAACTGTGCTCTGACTGTGTAAAAGGGAAACATGCTCGTAGTTCCTTCAAGTCCAAAAACATGGTAAGCACCTCAAGGCCTCTTGAACTCATCCACATGGATCTTTGTGGACCCATGAGAGTTCAAAGCCTAGGAGGGAACAAGTATATCTTTGTTATTGTCGATGACTTCTCTCGTTTTACTTGGACCATTTTCATTAAATCTAAAAGTGAAGTTATTGACCGATTTAAAGATCTGGTTCCCTTGTTAGAAAAATCTCTTGATTGTTCACTAAATGCTATTCAGTCTGACCATGGTACCGAATTCGAAAATGGAGAATTTCTAATCTTTTGCAGTGAGCATGGCATCGATCACAACTTCTCTGCACCATACACTCCTCAACAGAATAGAGTAGTAGAAAGGAAGAACATGACCTTGGAGGACATGGCTCGAACTATGCTGATCTCAAGTGGACTCTCCCAATCATTTTGGGCTGAGGCGATCAACACAGCGTGCTATATCATCAATAGAGCCATGCTTCGCCCAATCACAGAGAAGACACCCTATGAACTCCTAAGAGGAAGAGTTCCCAACATTTCACATCTGAGGGTGTTCAGATGCAAATGCTTTGTGCACAACAATGGGAAGGACAATCTTGGCAAGTTCGACCCAAGAAGTGATGAAGGAATCTTCATTGGTTATGCCTCAGGCAGTAAGGCATACAAGGTCTTCAATAAAAGGACTAAAAAGGTAGAAGAAAGTATTCATGTTATTTTTAATGAAAAATCACTTGGAAAGATTATGCAGAACACCACCAGTTCCTTTGAAGATCCATTTCCCAAGTCATCTCAAGAAGATCCAGATGAAAATGTCACTCCTCCCAGTTCCTGTCCTGCTGATCGGAACCCTCCAATGGCTCCCCCACCAGTTCCCATGAATAATGAACAACAATCCATTTCTGGGAACCATGAGCATGACGACAACATCTGTGGAGACTTCAATGATTCATCTTCCCACATGATCTTCAATGGAGAAGGTGATCCTAACAAGGAAGCTGAATGCTCAACTCAGAATGTCTCCACATCAAATGCTCTGGCTCCCAACAGAGAAAGAAGAGTCGTCAAACCTCCAGTCAGGTATGAACATCTAACCTTCTTTGCTTTTAATGCCTTTCTGTCTATTGTGGAACCAAAGAACATAGGTGAGGCACTGAAGGATGCGGACTGGATCCAAGCTCTGCAAGAAGAGCTTCATCAGTTTGAAAGGAACAAAGTATGGCATCTAGTTCCCCGTCCCAAGGATAAACACATCATAGGAACTAGATGGGTCTTTAGAAACAAGCTGGATGATACAGGAGTTGTGATAAGGAACAAAGCAAGACTTGTTGCTCAATGATACAATCAACAAGAAGGCATCGACTATGATGAAACCTATGCTCCAGTGGCAAGGATTGAGGCAATAAGATTGTTGATTGCCTTCGCTTCACACAAAGGATTCAAGTTGTTCCAAATGGATGTAAAGACAGCCTTCCTCAATGGAATTCTTCAAGAAGAAGTCTATGTCAAACAACCTCCTGGTTTCGAAGACGACGATCATCCAGATCATGTCTACTTTCTAGACAAGGCACTCTATGGCCTCAAGCAAGCTCCCAGAGCGTGGTATGATCGTCTTGCCCAGTTCCTATTCTCAAATGGCTACAGGCGTGGAGTCATTGATAAAACTCTCTTCATCCTAGAAGAAGAAGGTAACATCTTAGTGGTTCAAATCTATATTGATGATATTATTTTTGGTTCCACTAACCTGTCCCTTGTAGACAAGTTCAAAGACTTGATGAGCAGTGAATTTGAAATGAGTTTAATTGGGGAACTCACATTCTTCCTCGGATTACAAATCACTCAAAAGGAAGATGGTATTCAAATCCATCAACAAAAGTATGTCAGGGAACTACTGAAGAAGTTCAAAATGGATTCATGCAAGCCTCTCTCCACTCCCATATCCACCATTGCCCATCTGGATAAGGACAATTCGAGTCCTCTAGTGGAAGAGAAGCTCTATAGAGGTATGATCGGTTCACTCATGTACCTAACCGCTAGTCGACCAGACATTGTCTTTGCTGTTGGCTTGTGTGCTAGGTTCCAATCTTGTCCAAGAGAAACCCACTTGGCTGCTGTGAAGAGAATACTTCGATATCTCAAGGGAACTGACGATCTCTGCATTTGGTACCCCAAAGAATGTCCCTTTGAGCTGATGGGTTTCACTGATGCTGATTATGTTGGATACTTGGTGGATAGGAAGAGCACTTCTGGAATGGCACAGTTCCTAGGCCCTTGCCTTGTGTCATGGGGATCAAAGAAACAAGTTTCAGTCTCTCTCTCTACCACAGAATCCGAGTACATTGCGGCTGCCTCCTGTTGTTCCCAACTTCTCTGGCTAAAGCAACAACTCGCTAATTTTGGTATGTCTTATGGCCCTCTCACTATTCTTTGTGATAACACTAGTGCCATAAACATCTCTAAGAATCCTGTGCATCATACTAGGACCAAGCATATTGACATAAGACATCATTTTCTTAGAGATCATATTGAGAAGGAAAACATCATTATGAAATTTTGTAGAACTGAAGATCAGGTTACAAATATATTCACCAAGGCATTGAATAGAGTTCCTTTCGAGAACCTTAGATTGGAACTAGGAATGATTCCTATTACTCAGTAGTGACCTTAGTTCAAATAATTCTTTCCAGTTCCCCTGATTGATTAGTTTAAGATATTTAACTTGTTGAGTCTTGATGTCCTTGTGTTATATCTTTTGCTACAAACCCTTTTTGTCATAATGGTTTCTTAAAAAGGCTTAGATAATTTTTTTTGGCTCGTTTCCTTTTGGTCCTCATTATTCTTTCAACTCCTCATTGTTCAAGTTTCTTTGATGGCCCAAAAGTCACAATCTGATCATATTTCTATCCCAACAATACAAGTCGAAATGATGATTGTGTACTAAGACCTACCCTTGCCTCATTACTCAATATTCTCTATGATCCATCTCTAAATCCTTTCTGAGAATTATTGTGCAATGCGATAAATAGCCTACCCTGATTCCTTGTATGGGAACGTATGTTTGGTTTCATTGTTTCACCCACATCAAAGGTTCCCATACATCCCTCTAGCACGCTGAATATATCGCCAGAAAGGAACCAGGATTTAGTATGTCTCCAACGGCTAGATTGGCAATTCCCAGAAGCTATTTATGGCAAAACTCAGAAGCCTAGTCACGTCTTATCAGTTGGCAGACTCCCTCTTCTCTGAATGGGCAAGTTTTGAAAATGGGTTAGCCGTTCCGAAAAGCTGCAAGAGTATTCAATGCCCCAGATTTACCTTGATCTTCTCAACGGCTGGATTTGATTCTACGGTCATCTCAGCCTTCACCGCCTTTAAAGAGTTGCACATTTGCTCCAAGCTGATCCCACAACTCACCATCTCTCTGATCCTCTGCCTCTCATTTCTCTCAAACACAGAAATCCTTAAGCTCCTCAAAAATGGCCGATCCAAACCCTAACCTTATTCAAGACGAAGAGGAGGCTGCCCTTCTCAAAGCCTTTAGAGAAAAGAAGGCAGCTTCATCCTCTAAACCCGTTTCTGCCATCTCTTCTCATAAATCCCAACCGGAAGAGAAACATGTGGAGAAAATAGTGGAGGAACCTGAAGAGAAAGCCGAAGAGGAACCCAAGGAGCCAACAAAGCCCAAGGGTGAGGAGAAAGCCATGGCCATCTCTCTGGCTTCGGAATCGGCTACCAAAATCGTCTCCGAAGGGGGCTCTCATGACTCCTCGCCTGACAAGTCTCTCCAAGAGCTCCTCAGCCCTGAGCCCTCACCAGTAAGCCTCAAATCCAAAACCACTTCTAACCCTGGTCCCTCTGTCGTCACTAGAATGCAACAGAGAAAGAGGAGTTCCCAAGCCATAGTTCCCTATGAAACCAAATCCTCAAAAAGAGCCAAAATCACCACCCTCTCTGCCTACTCCTCCCTGGGTCAGGTCTCCTCTTTCTTCTCTAAGAGGAAGATCCTTAAGCCTCTCATAATCGGCAAGGAGTTCTGGACCCAAGAACTGGAAGAAGAAGATGAGAAAATGTTTGGAGAAGCCCTGGCTGAGTTCCATTCTCTGCTGTAGTTTCAAGGATGGGACGAGATGCTATTTGAACCCTTCTCTGCTTCTGATGAGGTTGTTCGCTTGTTTTACCAGTCTATGGAGTTTGTGCCTGCGAAGGAGAACTCTTCCTATAACGACGCCATTCTTATATGGAAGGGAACCAGCTATTCTCTGTCCGCCAACCTAATTGCGTCTGCTCTAGGGATCGAGTCAAGGTCTGGGTTTGACATTCTGCCTCAAAAGAAGGGATGGCCCAAAGGAAAGGGCTACAAATCCAAGGGAACAGTGGTCAAGAAAATCTATGATGGCGCCTCCCCCTCATCTTTGGAGACAAAGGATCTCTCCATCGCAAACAAGTTGTTACACTTCTGGATCACCCGCAATCTGGTTCCCAGACAGGAGCACCGGAACAATGTTCTCATCACAGATGCCATCTACATGGACAAGGTGCTCTCTGGTGTTCAATTGGATCTCCCTCGCATTGTCTTAGCCCACATGCAGTTCTGCTCATCCCATGACTCTCATGCTTTACCCTTCCCTCATATCATCAAAAACATTCTCTCCAACCTTCACCAGTACCCAGTTGATCTGCCTGAGACAGTCTACAGCAAGTATCTTACCATGGCCACAGTTCGGAAGTTGAAGACAAAGGAACAACAAGACCCCCCTTCTGATGCTCAAGCTCAACCGCCTAAGGAAAATGCCAGTTCCAAGGTCCCTTCTAGTTCCCAGCCACATCTCAACCCCTCTCAAGACTCCTCTGCGATCCTTACTGCTCTGGATCGTATTGAAAAGGCTATCATGGTGGGCTCGACTGCTATCCCGGTCGCCCTCCATGATCAAGTAAGAGAGTTGGGGCGTATAAGTTCTACTATTGTGGCTCTGGTAGACGTTCTTCAGAAGGATTGGCAAAGTGCAATCAGTGCTCATCAGGCCACGGGCCAAAATGTAGGAACTGTCGACAAAGATGCTGAAGAGGAGGCCGCTGCTCTGACATAGGAACGCTTGTTCTGGTTCCCAGTGCTGTAACACCACAGCGTGTTAGTAGTTTCCCCTAGGATCCTACTCCCCTCTTCTATCCATTTGTCATCTTTCCTAATGATTGCTTTTGTTGTTGTCTTTGCGTTTTGTTGTTTTTGTTGTTGGCTTATGTTGGTTGTGTTGTGTCTTACCCGTCCTTTAACAATGATCAGTTTAAGCTTTAATGATTATCTTTTGGCTTCGTCTCTATGATTAATTTGTCTTTGCCTTAAGTTTCCATTATGCTTCTGTTATGGGTTTAATGCAATTGTATATTCTCTTGGATATCATGTTCTTAACTCGTACTTAATCTTTTCGATGATGTCAAAAGGGGGAAGAAAAGGATAGGAACCTTGAAATTTGGAGACTACTGAACTAATAGGAACTCTGAACTAGTTCTACTTCTAAGGGGGAATTTGAAATAAACTCGTTCACTTGCTTAGGGGGAATTTGCAACCATTGAATGCTCTATCATTAATTTGTAATGTTGTAACTCCCTTAATCTCAACTGGTCTCATGAAATTCAAAGTCCTATTATGTTGCCAGGTTCCTTGTATTTGTCATCATCAAAAAGGGGGAAATTGTTAGGAAACGGAACTCTGGAATTTAGGTTCCCCTGAGAGTTCCTTTCCTCAGTTTCTCTACTTTTGACGATGACAAATATTATGATACTAATGTTTTATCTCAAAGATGTGTTTTAAGGAACCACATGAATATACCGAAGGCAAGAAAGCCAAACAAGACAAGGAACCAAAGGAACAAGACAAATGAAGGAAACCAGAGGAACCCAGGTGTGCCCAGAACGCAGCATGCGACTTTGTGATTCCCGAGAAATCTGGGGACACACAACCTCGGACAAAAGTTGTTGAAAACGACTTGTCCGAAGCTTCCAAAAGCCTGCCATTGTCCAAGAGCAAAACAACAAGAAACCTAGAGACGCTGAACCTCGAACAGAAAAGGTGAAAGCGACAGGACATGGAACCTGTCGCTGTCCAGAAGACAGTTCCCAAGTGCCCAGATTGTTGAACCTCGGAAGAAGGAAGCTAGAGAACGACTTGGCTGAAGAGGTTGACTAACCTAGAAGGATTCTGAGCTGCCTAGGTTGTTTGCACATGCCAAGAACAACGTGGACAAAAGAGAACCACTTATCCTAGGGCAAGCTCAATCTGTGGGAACCCAGAGAAGATTAAGCTGCGAAGAATCCTCTATAAAAGGAAGACTAACTCAAGGGTTATCTTCAAGCACTGAAACACGACTCACACTCATTAGCAAATATCTAGTGTGAACCTCCAAACAAGATCATCAAAGCAAACCGAGATCAAGAGGAACCAGTCAAGGAAGAAGAGCTGAGTGCTAAGTTCCTGTGACTGTAAGTGATAGTTCCTAGGTGCGAAAGTCTGTTTCTTGGATTAATTATTGATTGTGTTAAGTTATCTAGGATTGTCTAACTGTGTGTAAGGCAAATGAACTGTGTGTTCGTTCCTAGGATAAGCTGTAACCAAAAGAGATAAGAAATCAAGAAGTAGACTTTGAAATCCTTTCGAAAGAAATGTAGTGGTTTTTATCCTGGATTGCTAGTTGCAATCAAAGGTTTCTACTATAAGGAACTGGTCATTTGTTTGATTGTTTATTTCCGCTGCGAAAGGAACTGAGAATTGATATTCTGAGTTCCTTAAGTTTTTATCTAACAATCACGATCCTACACATTACAACCAAAGTCATTGTCCAAAAGATCTCAACCTGATTAAAGAAATAATTAAAACGTTCAAAAACCACCATCGACTCCATAGTCCTTCTATTCTTCTGAGCTACTTTCTATCTGATGTGCCGAATCGAACGGATGACACCAGCCCACATGCAGAGAACAAAGTTCGTGGGTTAGTCTACTTGAATAGACTAGCAAGGGAACAAAGCAGAATGGTTCGAAGCAGTCGTATTAGGTTAGACTCATCGCTTCTTGAACAATAATCGATGACGATAGTCAACCATCATACTCCTACTGGAATAGACAAGAGGTATGTACAAGAGAAGATTCTGGAAGACTGAATCTTCACAGAAATCGACTCGAAAGAAGACTCCAACGGAAATGAGTCTTTAAGGAAATATGACAAATCTGTACAGAATCATATAACAATGATTTAAAAGTTGACTGAGATGCTTCGGTTCACGACCAACCTCATTGCATATAGCGAATCTAGATTGGAAAGAGAACGTACTATGATCGAGTTTTCCTAGCTGCACTATAACTTAGTTGCACTACTCGCCGAAGGTTTATTAGTTATGTGCGTCGAGTAGCACTTATCTGATTTATGTTTCAAAAACACACATCACGTTATTAGACTTTTACATGTGTACCCCATCGTCGAGAGTGACGTACACCGGAAGGTTTGTGACACCAGCTAAGTGTCCTGTCTCTACACACTTGTGAAAGAGACCGATCATGATCTTAGAATAGTACCAGATGGAGACGAGCCACCCCGATACCAGATTATAACGAAACGACTGGACAGAGTTCGAGTAACGTTCGTATCTAACAGTGCTAACTAAATAGTTACAGCACAATAATAGTTACAAGATAAATCCACATAAAGGCCCGAAAGGCGATCACAGATAATAACATTGTTCTAACAGATATACAACCTATTATATGATTTTCAAAACAGTTTATCAAAACCGTTCCAGACAAACAGAGTATTCATTCCAAAATAATTACTCAGATAAACTACTGATAATTAATGTAAATATGGAACGAATGAGCAAGAGCGAACCGCCACTTGCCTTAATCCGCAGAATAGAAACAAGCCTTACGACAACGATGGGATTCCGGGCTCGACACGGGTATAGCTCCGCTAGCACAAACACCTTCGAGTCGACCCATAAAAGGAACCCTAAGTTAGATCCGACATAACCACAGTACGAATCTAAAAACAACAAAAGAGAATGAAAGGAAAGACGCCACGACCACAACCAACCAAGCCAAAGCCACAAAGGCATTCTGGGCACTGGCGGCGGTCGCTGTTCTTGGCGGCGGTCGCCGTTCTTGGCGGCGGTCGCCGCAGTTCATCACGGCGGTCACCATGAAGAACACGGCGGTCGCCGTGAAGAACTCAGACGACAGAAGCGGTGAGAAAACTCACCCAAATGATGCGCGTTTCGACCCCTTTATGCCTTGCCTGGGTTCTGACCTCCAAAGGCAACCAAAAGGCTTCTAAAGGGCGTCTGGAAACACCACCAAACGACACCGACGAGAGCTTCCGAACTCCGGCGAAACACAACTCCGACGATACGAAAATTTGGCAGAGGTTCGGTTTTTGGGATGGCTCAAATCCCTTCCCCAACACCTCCTTTTATAGCCAAAGCATCGGGAGCACGAAGATGCTACGAAAGCTAGTTCGGCGCTTGCCAGAACCACGCCGGTGACCATCGGTTAAAGACCTCTGGGTAATCACGGCGGGCGCCGCGACTTTGCCTACGGCGGGCATACGGCGGGCACCGTAATTACGGCGGTCGCCGTTCCTAGCTCTGGCGAGCCCAGCGTAGGAGACGACAGCCTGACACATCGGGCCCAGCGACGGCGGGCGCCGTGACTGTACGACGGTCGCCGTTTTGCCTTTTCCCGCCCATTCAGCTTTTTGGATGAGCAAGACATTAACCCGGGATAAAAATTATCGTACGCGAACGCGTATAAACATTCGAAGCACGTCGTCTGTATTTTATTTCACTGAGAAAAATATTACATATACAGAGCACATTACAGAATGTCTCAAGCTACCCGAATTAAATCCGACGTACTAAACGGGTACTCGGGAAAATTCCAAAATTCCCAAAATAACCTTACAAAAATATGGGGTATCACATCTCCTCCCCCTTAAAAGAAGTTTCGACCCCGAAACTTAGATCGAAAATAACTCGGGAAAACGCCTGAGCATATCTGACTCGGTTTCCCACGTCTCCCAAGTAACTTCTTCGGTCCCTGACTTGGACCACAGAACTCGTACCAACGGCACGATCTTGTTGCGCAAACGCTTCTCCCGACGCTCCAAAATACGCACGGGCAACTCTTCATAAGTACCATTAGCTTGAATATCGAGGTCCTCATAACTAAGCACATGAGACTCATCTGACACATACTTTCTGAGCAAAGATACGTGGAACACGTTATGCACCGGGTGAGCCGATGGCAGCAACGCCAAGCGGTATGCTAGAGATCCTACTCTATCCAGAATCTCGAATGGTGCCACGTAGCGAGGGTTAAGCTTCCCACGCTTACCAAATCTGAAAACTCCTTTGGATGGCGATACCTTAACAAAAACCTTGTCACCGACCTCGAACTCGACAGTCCTGCGCTTCCGATCTGTGTAGGACTTCTATCGACTCTGAGCGGTCAACATCCTTTGTCTGATCAAAGCAATGTCTGAGGCCGTCCTTTCGACCAACTCTGGTCCAAGCATAATTTTGTCGGAATTATCATCCCAACAAATCGGAGATCTGCGTCTGCGACCATACAAAGCTTCAAACGGAGCCATCTTGATTGTAGCATGCCAGCTATTGTTGTACGTGAACTCTATCAGACTCAAGCTGTCCTCCCAGCCAGTCGGACGATCGAGTACACAAGCTCTAAGCATATCCTCCAGGGTCTGGATGGTCCTTTCAGACTGGCCATCTGTCTGAGGATGAAACGCGGTGCTGAACCTCAACTCGGTTCCCATAGCCTTATGAAGTTCCTGCCAGAACCTTGACATGAAACGGCCATCTCGGTCCGATACAATGGTCTTAGGAATGCCATGTGAGCGGACAATCTCCTTCTGGTAGACTTCTGCTAACTTCTGGGTTTCCCATGTGGTCTTGATGACTATGAAATGAGCACTCTTCGTAAGCCTATCCACAATTACCCAGATAGCATCCCTCTGACTTCGAGTCTTTGGTAGCCCAGTGACGAAGTCCATGGCGATGTCCTCCCATTTCCATTCTAGCACTAGGAGAGATAGCAACTCACCACCTGGCCTACGGTGTTCGATCTTGACCTTCTGGCAAGTTAAGCACTTTGCCACAAAGTCTGCTATGTCCCACTTCATGTTTGGCCACCAAAACTTCTTCGTGAGGTCCTTGTACATCTTGCTAGAACCAGGATGCACAAAATAAGCAGATGAATGAATTTCTATCATCACCAACTGACGAAGACCTTCTGTGTCAGGCACACAGATCCGATCCTAAAACCAAAGTGATCCATCATCCTGAACCACAAAACTGGGAGCTTTCCCATCCATCACTTCACTGCTTAACTTCACCAAGATAATGTCATCGACTTGCTTTTCTTTGATCTGATCCAGCAGTGTAGCCTGAATTTCCATCATACTCAGGTACCCTCTACGCTGGTCATACAAGACTTCAATGTCGCATGACTCTTGGTTTAGCTTGGTCTGAGCAGTAAGTAGAGCAACTACAGTCTCGTGCGTTGTATTCCGGCTTAGTGCATCAGCTACTACATTAGCCTTGCCCGGATGATACAGCAACTCCATGTCGTAGTCTTTGAGCAACTCTAGCCAGCGGCGTTGTCTCATATTTAGCTCCTTTTGAGTAAATATATACTTGAGACTTTTGTGGTCAGTGAAGACTTGGCATCTTATACCGTAGAGGTAATGCCTCCAAATCTTTAGCGCAAAGACAACCGCTGCTAACTCAAGATCATGGGTCGGAAAGTTTTCTTCGTAAGTCTTGAGTTGTCTAGATGCGTAAGCAATAACTCTGCCTCTTTGCATTAGTACACAACCCAAACCACACTTTGAAGCATCACTATAGACCACATAATCGTCATTCCCCTCTAGGAGTGCTAACACGGGTGCCGAGGTCAACCGTCGCTTCAACTCTTGGAAACTGGCCTCGCACTTGTCATTCCAGACAAACTTCTTGTGAACCTTGCGGAGTAGATTGGTCATAGGTAGAGCGATCTTTGAAAATCCTTCTACGAACCTTCTGTAATACCCGGCAAGTCCAAGAAAACTACGCACCTCCTTCACGTTCTGGGGCTGTGTCCAATTAGCCACCGCTTCAATCTTTTGGGGATCAACCATAACCCCATTTTTATTGATTACGTGGCCTAAGAAAGCCACTTCCTCCATCCAGAATTCACATTTAGACAATTTAGCAAAAAGCTGATGTTGTCTAAGGATTGACAAGGCAATCCGCAGATGTTCCTCGTGGACTTCTTCATTCGGAGAATAGATCAGAATGTCGTCGATGAAGACCACCACGAACTTATCCAAGTACTGGTGAAAACATCGGTTCATCAAATCCATAAAGACAGCTGGAGAATTTGTAAGCCCAAAAGACATCACTACGAACTCGTAATGACCATATCTGGTCCTGAACGCAGTTCTAGGAATGTCCTGCTCACGAATTCTAAGCTGGTGATATCCAGATCTCAGATCGATCTTAGAGAAAACCTTTGCTCCCTGCAACTGGTCCAACAAGTCATCAATCCTAGGCAAAGGATACTTGTTCTTGATCGTCACCTTGTTCAACTCTCGGTAGTCGATACAAAGTCGGAACGATCCGTCCTTCATTTTGATGAACAATACCGGAGCACCCCACGGCGATGCACTCGGCCTAACATAACCTTTGTCAAGAAGATCTTCAAGTTGATTCTTCAATTCTTGCATCTCAGCTGGAGCCATCCGATACGGTGATTTGGAAATCGGCGCCGTACCAGGCTCAAGATCAATTGAAAACTCTACGTCACGGTTCGGGGGTAATCCAGGAATTTCTTCCGGAAAGACATCCGAAAACTCCCTAACTACAGGAATATCAAGAACCTCAGGTCCACCCTTCGCAGGCGAATCCAAGTAGCAAAGGTACCCACCAAACGTTCTCCATTAGGAATATTTCGATCACCGCCTTGTCGTAGTAGCTTAAACGCAGCCATCACATTGATCATCTTGCCGTTATCAGTGTCATTTCGACCTTTGAACATGCACACGAACTGGCCCCCAGATGACACCGTCACCATTCTTGAACTGAAGTCGATCACCGCCTTGTGACGCGTCAGCCAATCCATACCGAGAATAATGTCGTATGGAGCCATGGCTATGCAGATTAAATCTGCTTCGAATTCCTTACCCTGAATGATAATCGGAAAGTCGGACAGATGCTTGGTTCCCACCAAACGTTCTCCATTAGGAAGATTAACGACGAAAGGGTCGCATGAATCATTGCACACTAAATCTAACTTGCTAACACAGCTATCCGAAATAAAGGAATGCGTAGCACCAGAATCAAACAGAATACACACTGAAGTAGAGTGAAGGTATAAAGTACCTTGAGCAATTGGAGCATTGGGTCCATCTGCTTCACGCATCTCGTACAAGCGTTGGCCCTGACTTCCAGAAACAGCTGGGGCCTTTCCCCTATTCTGCGCAGTCGTCTGCACTGACGGGCTAGGAGTCTTGGCAGGCTTAAACCTAGGTCGGTTACTCTGATGAAGTGACCCTTGCTGCGACTCTACTCCCTTCTGCTTCCCCTTCTTTCAGAACTTTTATAGATGACCATCACGTCCACACCCAAAGCACGACCTCTTCTCCTTCTGACACTCATTGCTCTTGTGGCCAACCGTACCACAGTTATAACACTGAACTGAACTTCGGGTCTGCCCTGACTGCTGAGTCGATCCTCCTTGCGTCATCTCCGTCTTAGCTCGGCCGGACTTGGCAAAGTTAGACGGTGGCGCAGGGCGCTTAAAACCACCTCCCTGGTTTTGGTTTTGCATCGACTTCTGTCGGTTGTGCCTTTTGGTCGACTCCTCTAGAGTTACCTCTAACTTATAGGCACAATCCACATACTGCTCCAAGGTAGAGCATGTATGGTGCACCATTAACGGCTTGATATCCGGGCTCATCCACTCGTGGAAGTACCAGATCTTTTGGGCCTCGCTGGTGATCTCGGCAAGGGTGTACTGTAAAAGATGATTGAACTTAGACGCCAACTCGGTCACTTTCAGACCATCCGTCTTTGGGTACAAGAACTCTTTATGCTTCTCCTCTCTCATAGCACGAGAGAAAAAGCGATCAACCATCTTGGTCTTGAACATCGACCAAGTCAACACTGGGCTCTCAGCCAAACCTGTGTTCTCCCACCACTCGCTAGCCTCCTCCTTCAGCTGAAGAGAAGCGATATGGACCTTCTCGGCCTCAGTACACTCCACGTTCCGAAACAGCCTCTCCATATGGGAGAACCAATGAGTCACTGCTACTGGCTCCCCTTTCCCGTTATAGCAATCGGGCCTCATGGAAGTGATGGTCTTAAGAGCGCGACCATAGTTGTCTCTAGCCCTGACGGCATTCTCCTGAACCACATGGTTTATGGGCTCCACAACATCAGGAACCGCTGGGTGAGTAGGAACTTCTTGCGCTTGAGGCGCACTGGGTCTCAATACGTCTGCAATTGCCTGCATCACGATCCCGCGAATCGCCTCAATAGCTGCGGCATCAAACAGTGCCGGCGCTTGGGTCTGATCCTGACCTTCACGCCTATGCTGGACGCGAGACTCTGACTCGTGCTCATCCTGAACACCTCTTCCTGCTGGCCTGGGATTTTGGCTAGTCCCAGCACCGGCTCGAATCGAGTTCCTCGTGCTTCTTGGGTTCACCATCTGTTTACCGATCCAATTCCAAGCATTCAATACATTAATATGATGCAATATACTTATGCAATATACCAACGTAAAGAAATTACTCAGAATAGATCAACTTGGCATTTTATAGATGAACCTTCGAACTGTTACACAAGCTACACATAAGTCTATCATCCGAGCGCTAGGACAACATTGCTCGAAGATAAAAGTGTTTCCCAGAGTACTTGCCGCAATACTGAAATAGTACACATAGTACAAACTTGGAATACTAAGAAATGAAACTACTGCGATAGGCAACGCCAATTCTCTTCAAGGCGTTCCAAAATGTCTCCCATAAGACTGGCTACTCGTGCAAGGTCTCTTCGGACTAGGCTCACCATCGAGCTCTGGCGATGGGTTTCGCACCCGGCTTGACCCTGAAGCACATGGTCCTATCTTAGTCATGGTAAGGTATGGGTCGTCCATGACTGGCCCTTCTATCCCAGCCCTCCTCTGAGTACTGGCGATCAGCTCATCCCTCCGACGCTGCTGTTCTGCAGAGATTACCTCGCTCTGGCAAAGGATCTCTTACAGCTCGGATTCTCACCTCCTTCTTCTTGGAGTAGGGATAGGCTGAGATTCCCTGTCACTTCTCCTAATACCGTACTCGGTATACAATGCCTCCCAATCAGCTTCTGACATGGGTGCGTACTCTGGCACTGGTGACAACTCTTGCATAGGTGGTAACTCTGTACTGGGGTGAATAAATTGCATCCCCGTTTCCTGACTATCCACCAACAAGTGCCTCAAGTCATCGGACTCCTGGTTTTGTCCGCTGAGGTCCATCTTGGTATCCTCCTCGGGATCATCCTCGATGGGGTCCTCTTCCTCTTCGGGGTCATCCTCTATGGGGTCCTCTTCTTCATCTTCCTCCTCGCTCCCTTCAATAATCACATCCATCAGGTAATCGTCATTGTAGTACCCTCTCGCGTACCTAGATGATTCATCATCTTGCATTGCTTCCTCCCTTGGTGGTTCCACTAGCGCTGTCACAGGAACTACAACATTCCTTGACACCCGAACTACCGACTCAGGAAGCACATGCTTGATCTCCTCAGATGGGCTGCTCGGGCCTCCAACCTTGAAGCACCTCTGGGGTATAGGGAAGTCTAGCCTCTCGATAGACGGCGAATCCATCTCGGCATCTTCCGGTCCCTTCTTCTGAGAGAGACATGCACCCATCTCCTATAGGATAATGATGAAGGAATTAGTCTTTTTAGACATAGAAGCAAGCTTACTATATCAGACTATCCAGAAGACATGACTATGAACGGTGTTTTTAAATTCTTTTTACTTTGAAAATTCAGAGCCCTTTTTAAAGCATTTTCGAAAACGGATAAATGGTTTATAAAAATCCTAAACCCGTTTTAAAACCTTTGGCTCTGATACCACAACTGTAACTCCCCCAAAACTTAACCCTTTTGGAAAGGTATTACCGCCAGTGACCCCAGTGTTCCTTACCGAGATCACCCAAGGCTTTACCGTTTAAATACAATTTATGAAATACAAATGATACATAATGATCAAAGCATTCAATCCCAAAACATAACATTGTTAAAGGAACAAGAGTTACGGGATTACAACATAATACCGAATAGGCTAACACAGAGTTTAAACCAAAAACAGCGAAAGTCTTAGAAAGTACATTACAACCAAAGTCATTGTCCAAAAGATCTCAACCTGATTAAAGAAATAATTAAAACGTTCAAAAACCACCGTCGACTCCATAGTCCTTCTATTCTTCTGAGCTACTTTCTATCTGATGTGCCAAATCGAACGGATGACACTAGCCCACATGTAGAGAACAAAGTTCGTGGGTTAGTCTACTTGAATAGACTAGCAAGGGAACAAAGCAGAATGGTTCGAAGCAGTCGTATTAGGTTAGACTCATCGCTTCTCGAATAATAATCGATGACGATAGTCAACCATCATACTCCTACTGGAATAGACAAGAGGTATGCACAAGGGAGGATTCTGGAAGACTGAATCTTCACAGAAATCGACTCGAAATAAGACTCCAACGGAAATGAGTCTTTAAGGAAATATGACAAATCTGTACAGAATCATATAACAATGATTTAAAAGTTGACTGAGATGCTTCGGTTCACGACCGACCTCATCGCATACAGCGAATCCAGATTGGAAAGAGAACGTACTATGATCAAAGTCGAGACGAGTTTTCCTAGCTGCACTACTCGCCGAAGGTTTATTAGTTATGTGCGTCGAGTAGCACTTATCTGATTTATGTTTCAAAAACACACATCACGTTATTAGACTTTTACATATGTACCCCATCATTGGGACGACACATCTTAGTATACGTTTCGTCGAGAGTGACATACACCAGAAGGTTTGTGACACCAGCTAAGTGTCATGTCTCTACACACTTGTGAAAGAGACCGATCATGATCTTAGAATAGTACCAGATGGAGACGAGCCACCCCGCCTATGGCGGGCATACGGCGGGCGCCGTAATTACGGCGGTCGCCGTTCCTAGCTCTGGCAAACCCAGCGTAGGAGACGACGGCCTGACACATCGGGCCCAGCGACGGCGGGCGCCGTGACTGTACGGCGGTCGCCGTTTTGCCTTTTCCCGCCCATTCAACTTTTTTGATGATCAAGACATTAACCCGGGATAACAATTATCGTACGCGAACACGTATAAACATTCGAAGCACATCGTCTGTATTTTATTTCACTGAGAAAAATATTACAGATACAGAGCACATTACAGAATGTCTCAAGCTACCCGAATTAAATCCGACGTACTAAACAGGTACTCGGGAAAATTCCAAAATTCCCAAAATAACCTTACAAAAATACGGGATATCACAGTGCAGCGGAATAATATAGCAAGAAAGATAAGGAACGAACTCACGATGTATAGTGGAAACCCTAATTAGCCAACTAGCTAATCAAAGAAAAACCACTACCTTCAAGCTTCTCGCTTGAGAGGATTTTGAAGCGTCTACTTGTCTTATTGATTTCTTGTTCGATTACACTTGTAGCATGGACTCCAAACCCTAGACTTCCCACCTAGATTTGAAACTCTCTTCTACAACAGTGAATATGAACTCAACCCTCAAAGACTCACAAACAACTTCACTCTCTTTTTCTTCTCAAATTGCTCTCAGTTCGTCGTCGTCGATTGATGCTCCTTGAGAGGTAACAAAGCATGTGGAGATCGCTTTGTTCCCTCTGCAATCCTTCGCTGCCATGGTTCCCTGTGACAACTGTTTTGTTCCTGAAACACTTAGTGACTAGATTAGTTGAATGTTTGTTACCATCAAAACCTAAGGAATTCAACAAATTCCCCCTTTTTGATGGTGACAAACATCCTTGACAATAAAACATACACATGAGATAAAGACAGTTGTGAATAGAAAGTTTTCCACACTCAAGCATAATAGTTCCCCCTCAGTCTAGCAACATATGAAACCATGTTAGTTCCCCCTCAACTAAAGCTACCAGTCATTTTCCCCCTTTTGGCATCATCAAAAACATAAGTAAAGAGCGAGAGAAAATAAGCAAAGCAAGATAAGCAAAACAACCCCTTGTTCATTAAAGTAAAACAACCAACTTAAACACCGTGCAAACACAGACAAAATATGCAAAATATCAAAACATGATCAACATGCCACTCAGGGCAAACACAAGTCAGAAACAAAGAAAATCAAGCTAAGAGGGATAGATATGCTAGGGAACAAGAGAGGGGTAGGAAGGCGGGAAAGCGATTCAGACACCACTGGGACCAGCCGATGGACCCGATGAGTGGAGAGAGATCAGTGCGCGCACGTCCGCTAAGAGAAGCCTTTGTTGTTCAGCCAGGTTGTTCACTGCCCGACATAGGTTCCTCAGTTTCTTCCCTAGATCAGATTTTTCCTTCAGTTCCCCCTCAGAACCAACATCCTCAGACTCCTCATGCACTTCAGAGACGACAGGCACACATCCCACTTTTACCCACCCTTCGCCTTCTTGAAGAATGAACTGCATCTTGTGCAGATTGCTGATATCCAAGGGACGGGAAAAGATGCTCGATTCCGCCGAAGAGTTGTACACCTTGTGGTACTCCATAATTTTCTTGACAACTCTAGGGAACGGAAGAGCATGCTGGTCTGTGTTCCTAGCATGTGCCATATGCTACATCATTACCCTTGGAAGACAAATTGGCTCCTTCTTCATTAGGAGGGAAAGAAGGACCACATCCAGAATAAGCAACTTATTGTGCTTCTGTCCCCTTGGGGTAAAATTGCAGATGAGGTAATGGAATAGCACCTTGTTGATCGCAGACATCTTTGAAGTATCAAAGCCACCAGACTCAGAAGGATCCTGAACACCTGCCACTGCACATACTACCTCAGAGTAGGGGAAGTCCTTAGGCCAGCGGCCTTTTGGTACCCCTCATAGCCTTCATGAGGAACCCCCAGAGCAACTCCCAACTCAATGCTTGAGAACATGTGAACAATTCCTCCTAACTTATAACTCCCCAGAACTGCATGGGGTCTGACTTCAATAACGAAAGTGGAATAAAACTCCCTCAACACAGCTTCATCAACCTCTTCTTCATGGACAAACAGATGACTCCATTTCTGGGCTTCCAACATTGCAGAGACCTCCTCTAGAGCATTTTCCTTGAGAAAATCGGGATCAACCAGCAGCTCCTTAACCACCGCCTTGTGGCTAACGTCCTTCACTTCAACAAACACCTCTTTTGTCTTGGTCTTGGCAGTCTGACGTCTTTGGCTTTTGCGAAACGAAGCTGTAGAGACCTTAGCCTTTTTGGCTTTGGGCCCAGAGAGGGGTTGTGACTCTTCATCAGAACTGAGAGGGATCGCCTTAGCAGCCTACTTCTGAGCGCGGGTCCTCCGCTTGGTAGTACAGCTCATCTTAACCCTACCAGAGGGCTGTGGGACATTTGGAGGCAACTCCTCCTCGGCCTCCTCTGTCAGTTCCCTTGCAAGGCTGCGGACAATCCCTTGGATTTTCTGCTTGGGGGCAGTATGCTCCTCTGTCGCTGTTGGTGTGGCTTCTCCAGAAAATTCCTCAGTCTCCTCTTCAATCTGGGTAGGACGGGTGGGAGAGTATTAGACTTCCTCTCTTTCATTTGAGGAGATGGAGGTTGGAGCGGCCGGGGATGGTTTAGGGTTAGGGTTTTGAGGAGCGGGTTGAGGGGTAGAAGAAGGTAGGGCTGTGTGAGGGACCAGAATGAGTTTGTCTGGTGTTGGTGATGGTGGAGGGGTGACTTTGGTAGCTGCTGGAGGGGACGATGGTGTGTTTGACGAGGAGGGCAGGGACTGGGTGATGGCGGCTAGGAGGGCTGGGTCAGTTCCCATTGCCGAGAGTTTGGTTAGGAGGGTTTTAAGGTCTTCAGCGGCGACAACAGAAAGGTTGGAGTGGGAGGCCATTGTGAGAAGTAGGAGATTTGGGAAGACAAGAGAGAGTGATATCAGGCGAGAAGGTAAGTGAATAGTGAGAGGAGATTACCTTGAGAGCTGATATATATAGCCACCACGAGATCTTTTCAGTTGCCAAAGATAACTTCAAATCTTATCAGTTTCCAACGGATGATTATCAATATCTTCACCTTCCCAAAATAATCCTTCAGAATCTCGTCCATATTCAGCCAAACCCAACCTCGAGGCCCATTTAGTTTCTCAGCCATCAAATCAGCCCTAATTGCTCAATACATCCCAACGGCAGGCGCATACCATAACTCCCTGTCACATCAGTCAACTCACAGCTGCAAGCCTCAGAGAAACGATTCGTTTTCCCGCCAAACCAAAAAGGTAGTAATGTGTGATGTTGGGGGATAGTTACCAGAGAGGGTACAAAGAACAGCACACGAAAAACATATGACATTTTTGATAATTTTTAATCATGCATGAGAGGCTCCCAGATGTGGATGATTAGAGGGGCTCATAGGAAGCATCAAGCATGATGGCTAGGGTAAGTTGTAGATTCAATAATCATTTGGGCTTATAATGAGGGAACAATGCATCAAGTTGACTCTTTTGGGCCAAAATAAAGCTGATTCATGTGTTATTGTGAGAGCATAGGTGATCATGCAAGAAATTCAACACATAAGTGAAGCAAAAGCACAGATCTAAGCTAGTTGTTCATTTGATAACCAAGAGAATGAGTGCAAATCAAGACATGATGATTAAACATTCACACTTTACCATGTAATTTAGCCAATCATCGAGAGGACATAATAGATAGACAGATAGTGGAGGAAACAAACCATGCTTCGTATGGAACTGAACGAAGGATTCCCTATTTTAGTGCCTTGATGAGAAAGTTAGCGATTTAAGCCTTGGTTCCGCATAGTTTCATGGATACTAACCCTTTCCCCTCATAGTCACGCAAGAGGTGATGTCTTATCTCGATATATATGGTACCTGAGTGTGATCAGGAAACAAACAGACAATTAGTGCACATAATCATAAATTTTTCCCTTACCTTGATTCACCAGGTTGTTGAGTCCCAAGAAGCTTGTAGAAGTGAGATGAGACATACTTTGTTCCCTGTCAGGTAACTTAACAAGTAAAGTCGAAAAACCGGGAACTTTCCTCACTTCAGCCTGCATTGAAAGAGTTAGGTCTTACGAACCCAGACAAGCTTAGACTTTCTGAGTATTGGAGCAACGTATTTGATTTTTGGAGGTTCAACATTCATTCTTTCCCTAGTAGTGCTAGCAAGTTCCTCATTGTGTTGCTTTAGGAGACACTCTTGTTTGTAGTGACCAGAGTGCCCACAATACCAACAGATTCTTTGACACTTTAGATCAACATACTTGCTCTGTCCAGGCCAAATCGTTTTGTTAGCAATCCTAGAATGAAAATCAATATTATTGGACTTACCACTTTGAGATTGCTTCAACCAAATGGCATGAGCCTTTTATCCATGGTACCAAGCCTTGTTTCCATCAGTCGAATTTAAACAGTCTTTGCGATTGTTCCCTTTCGAGGAACATTCCCCTTTTTCTTGCACTGGATGTTTTCCTTCGACTTTAGTGCTTTTGGACTTGGTGCCATCAACATGAAGCTTAGGTTGATAACCAATTCCAAAGCGAGGTACTTCCTTCTTTTCAGTTTTCTTTTCATTCTTGGCTGCAACAAAAACAATACCTTTTGGCTTGTCCTTCTGTTCCTCACTGAGTTTAGATAGATCACTAGACAGTTTTGCATTGCCTAGTTTAAACATTAATGACTCGGATTCAAGTGAAGAGACAGAGGATTCCAGAGACATGATCTTCTCAGTGAGTTTAGGACACTGAATGTAGAGATTTGGAGAAGAGGATGAAACTTTCTCAAGTTTGAACACTTTGTCTGCCCAACCTTTATTCTCTTCGATCAAACATGAGATCGATTCATCCTTTTCTTCAATTTGCGCACTGAAAAGACTATTCTCATGAACAAGTTTCTTAATGAAGGAAATTAAGCTTTCTTTTGACTTACTTTTCAAGCTTGAGATGATATCAGATTCAGTTACCTCATCCTTGTACAGAATGCCTTTTGGTTCATCGGTGTCTTCTACGGCCATTAAGCAGACATCCCTAGAGTGTGACGATTCTTCATCATCTAAGTCTGAATCACCCCAGGTTGCGACCATTGCTTGCTTTCCTTCATGAGCCGGAGGAAGACCTGCCTTTTTCTTGAAGCAGTTTCTGGCAAGATGTCCCTTGTTTTGACAGTGGTAACAAACGACATCTTTCATGTCTTTTCTCCCTTTAGAGGAACTCATCGTGTCCTTGTTTCGATACCATATCTTCTTCATGGCTCTAGTGATGAGAGTAACATCTTCATCACCATCCTCATCTTCATCTTCGACTTGAGATAAGTCAAAAGCACGTTCCACCTTTAAGGCAATGCTTTTAGCCTTCTCCTCTCCTTTCTTGTTCATCTTGTGGTTATAGACAAAAGCATTGCTTTCAAGCTTGACAACCACTTCTTCCATAGTAAGAGTCTTGACATCAGTCTGGGAGTAGAGAGCGAGAGCAATTGCATCCCACTGAGAGTTGAGGCCTTGCATGAAGTGATGAGTAAGCTTCCAGTCTGGCATTTCTTCATCAAGAAACTCAAGTTGACCAACGATCCCCTGGAGTAGAATTCCTGGATGTGTTCATCCTTTCCTTGAGAGATTTGATCGTACTCCTTCATCAAAGAAAGAATCCTGTTTTTCTTGGCATCTTCATTTCCATGATGGAGGCATTTTAGAGCATCCTAAATCTCCTTGAAAGTCTTGTAACCAATGATTTTCTTGAGATCAGAGGGGAGCAGAGCCATGTGAAGGATCTTCTTAGCTCTGTTGTTCTTCTCCAGCTTCTTCCAGTCCTCATCAGTGTAGTCAACCCTTGGCTTTGGTTTCGTAGCATCTTTCTCGTTCGGAGTAGTTATAGGGCCAACCTCAATGAATCTCCATATATGTCCATCGAGAGAACAAATGTGGGACTCGATTTGTTCCACCCACCAATCATATTCTCCAGCCTTCAGAATCGGAGGCTTCCAGAATGAGTCTCCAATGGCATTGCTTGACGACATCTTTCCTACAAAGTCTATAATGAAAACAATCTAGAGCACCGGACTTTGATACCAATTATTGGATCGTTAGAGTTACATCTGAGGGAACAAAGGCTTTGTTCCCACAGAAGGTGCATCAGAATAATATAGCAAGAAAGATAAGGAACGAACACACGATGTATAGTGGAAACCCTAATTAGCCAACTAGCTAATCAAAGAAAAACCACTACCTTCAAGCTTCTCGCTTGAGAGGATTTTGAAGCGTTTACTTGTCTTATTGATTTCTTGTTCAATTACACTTGTAGCATGGACTTCAAACCCTAGACTTCCCACCTAGATTTGAAACTCTCTTTTACAACGGTGAATACGAACTCAACCCTCAAAGACTCACAAACAACTTCACTCTCTTTTTCTTCTCAAATTGCTCTTAGTTCGTCGTTGTCGATTGGTGCTCCTTGAGAGGTAACAAAGCATGTGGAGATCGCTTTGTTCCCTCTGCAATCCTTCGCTGCCATGGTTCCCTGTGACAACTGTTTTGTTCCTGAAACACTTAGTGACCAGATTAGTTGAATGTTTGTTACCATCAAAACCTAAGAAATTCAACAATCGGCAACCACATTTTCTTTCCCCTTCTTATGCTTGATGACATAGGGAAAAGCCTCAATGAATTCAACCCATTTGGCATGCCTCTTATTCAGTTTGCTTTGCCCCTTCAAGAACTGCAATGCTTTATGGTCCGAATGGATGACAAATTCCCTTGGTAGTAGGTAGTGTTGCCATACTTTGAGCACTCATACTAGGGCCAACAACTCCTTGTCGTATGTGGGGTAATTCAGCTCAGCTCCTCCTAGCTTCTCACTAAAGTAGGCAATTGGCTTGCCTTCTTGCATAAGCACACCCCTAAGACCAATGCCAGATGCATCACACTCGATCTCGAAGGACTTGTCAAAGTTGGGCAAGGCTAGGAGTGGTGCATACATGAGCTTCTCCTTAAGAGTCTTAGAGGATTCTTCTTATGCAGCCCCCCATTTGAAGACCACACTCTTTTTGGTGAGCTCGGTAAGAGGCGTGGACAAAGTGCTAAAATCCTTCACAAATCTGCGGTAGAACCCAACCAAGCCAAGAAAATTGCGCACTTAAGTCATGGTGGTGGGAGTTGGCCACTCTTGGATTGACTTCACCCATACAACTTTTCACTCTTAAGCACTTCTAAGACTTTTCTAAGATGATTGACATGTTCATGCAGGTTGTGACTATATACTAAGATGTCATCAATATATACCACCACAAATTTACCAAGGAAAGGCCGTAGGATGTGATTCATTAACCTCATGAATGTGCTTGGAGCATTGGTGATCCCAAATGGCATGATCATCCACTCATGCAAGCCATACTTGGGTTTGAAGGCGGTTTTCCACTCATCGTCTTCCTTCATCCTTATTTGGTAGTAGCCAGTTTTCAGGTCTATCTTGGAGAAAATGCTTGCTCCATGTAGCTCATCAAGTATATCATCAAGCCTAGGGATTGGATGTCGGTATTTGATGGTAATGTTATTGATGGCCTGAGAATCAACACACATCCTCCATGTTCCATCCTTCTTTGGGACCAAGATCACTGGAACGGCGCATGGACTAAGGCTCTCCCTCACATAGCCTTTGTCAAGCAACTCTTGCACTTGCCTTTGGAGCTCATTTGTCTCTTCTGGATTGGCTCTATAATCAGCTTGATTTGGAAGTGTCGCATGGGAATGAAATCAATTTGATGTTCTATTTCTCTAATCGGTGGCAGCCCACTAGGGATCTCTTCTTGGAACAAATCTTCAAAGCCCTGCAAAAGACGAGCAATAGGAGGAGGGAGATCATCTAGCTCTTGGGAAGAAAACAAGGTTTCTTTGAATATAAGAAGATAACAAACTTTACTTCCTTGGATGGCGTGAACCACTTCTTTTGGCTTGGATAGAAACATGTGGTTGGATGTGCCTCCTTTCATTCCTATGACTAGCTTCTTACCCTTGGTCGTGCCTTCCTTCTCCTTGGCAAACCTCCTTTGCTCCCTCTCTATGTGATCAACCATTATCTCATGGGGTGATAGAGGATGGAGGGTGATCCGCTTTCCCTTCAAATGGAAGGAGTATTCATTTGTGACTCCAAGGTGTATAACACCCCTATCAAATTGCCACGGCCTCCCAAGCAAGATGTGACAGGCGGTCATGGGCAACACATCATATAGGACTTCATCCTTATAGCCTCCAATGGAAAATTTAACCTTGGCATGTTCTTTAACTTTGAGAGGAGTAGAAGAGTTAAGCCAACACAAGGTATAAGGTTGAAGATGAGGTGTAGTGGAGAGATTAAAGCAAGTGACTACCTCTTGATCAATTATGTTGCAACACGAGCCACCATATATAATCATACTACAAACCTTACCTTGGATGAAACACCTCATGTGGAAGATGGTCTCACATTGATTAGGGATGCGTGGGGCTTTATTGGCAACTAGGGAGCGCTTGACAACGAAGCAATCTCCCACAACAGCCTCTAGATGGAGCTCCTCATCTTCTTGTCCTTCTTCCTTCACAGCTGACGTGCTGTCGTTCGTAGCTGTCAAATATAAAACCTCACAAATAAACTAGTATAGTCAATAAGTAAGGGTCGATCCTACAGGGAAGGAGCGAAACTAATGGTGGTTGCATGCGAGTCACTAAAAGGGGGGGTTTGTAAGTTGGTCGGTCACAATCAAATCAAACACAACAAAGTAGATGAATGAAATATCAAAGAGAGAAAACACTTAGCCAAGTAATGTCCACATAAGTCATCCAACGGTTGTTCCTTGATTATGTCCTATCTTCCTATTCGGTTATTCCTGTCCTGATCTTGGGTAGATTCAAAGATCAACCAAACCTAAGAACCCTTACCAATGAATAATCCTAGCACCACTAGTGATTCAATCCAAAGGCACAAATGCATATAAGAATTAACCAGGATACACATAACACGTCAACCAGAAGCATTCAACATGTAATCAATTCTCTATATAGATAAATTCCACAGTGGCAGATATAATCTATGCTCGCTACTCGAACTAGAGCGTTAGCCCAACAATTCCCTAGTATTAGCAAAATGAATGAAAGCAATAAACCTAGGTGATCAATCTAGATAACCCAACAAACATCCAAATAAGAATTTGCGCAAGAGAAAAGATATAACTCAATAGGATAAGATAGATAGGAACAAAACCTCACAACCAGATGAATAAACTTATGCTTCCATTACCGGACTAAGCAAAAGAGGCTTAGCTCCTCATAAACATGATGAACTTCAAAAGTATGAAAAGTGGCAACGATGAAATGAAACTCTAGAATGGCGAACTCTCAAACCTAATGCTAAAGAGAGTATATATAGGGCTTCTAACAAATGACCTAGCCCAATAAGAAAAGAAACGGAATAAAATGAGAAAATAAGAAAAGAAAACAAAAAAGATAGATTCGGGAAAGTCCGAACTTCCTGCGTTGATGACCCGCGATCGCGGCCCATGGACCGCGATCGCGACCCCTTGTGGCTCCGCGCTCTTCACACTTCTCCACGCTTGCAGATAATCCTTGACTTGGCCCGAGTGAACCGCGATCGCGGCACCCTTGCCCGCGGTCGCGGTTAATGCTCGGCCTTTACTCCTTGGCTTTGCCTCCTAACCTCTCCTCTTCACTTCCTTGGCGTCTTCTCTTGGTGGCTTCCTTCCTCAGTGTCTCCTATGATATCCAAGATAGCTCAAACACTTCCAAAAACACCAAACTTCGCCCCCAAATGCCATACACATGAATGTGTCTAAATGTACCCGAATGGCACCAATAAAACCCTCTAATAACTCTTAGTTAAGCCCTACAAAGTAGTGCTTATCAAACTCCCCCATGCTTAGACCTTTGCTCGTCCTCGAGTAAACTAATAAAGAGTCTACTCCTCCAATGCATCACCCAAGGTCTCAGGAAGCATGTCCTCCAACTAAGAGTCACATAACCCATGCCAAGCTCCTGGCACCAATCTCATTCACAACACATCCACAACTCAACCAGCTTAAAGGGCAAGCAGAGTACTTCCCCCAAGCTTAACCCGAACATCCAATGGTGTGAGTAACCTCTAATCCTAGCCTCCATCTATGACTTCTTATGCCTCCCAGAGTGACCTACCCGACAATCCTTCTTCGACTCCTCTTCTTATGCCGCCCGTCGGTAAAATGAGATCCTAGAAAACTCTCTTCTTCTTTTCACTCATTTTGCCTAGGAGCCCTTTCGGGTTTTCATCCTAGCCACTCATATTTATTTTCATAGATGTGCTCACATAAGCTTACGTCACTCAGACACCTTCTTACCCCAGCCTAGCGCTGGTCCGGGCCACCTGTTTTTTACCCAAGCCGCCCTTTCGGGTTTTCGACTTGTCCCAGGATTTTTGTTTTGTTTTGTTTTTTTTTTTTTGAAATTGAAAATGCTGAAATTCAAAGTACAATGCTGGAAGAGAAATATGTACAAGATATGTAGTGAATACTTCTACTCCCCCATGCTTAAATCATGCATTGTCCTCAATGTATGAAGGACAAATAGAAAGATAAGGGGAAAAATAGAAGTACTCACTGGGGTAGAGGCCAATATCCATAGGCGTTGAAGAAAGCCTCAGCTCTCCTCTGCAGATGAACCACATGGTCCTCAACGGTAGTGAGGTGGTTGTCCAAGCGGTTGGCGTGGTAGGCAAGGTTGACCTCCATGTTGCGCTGCCACTCAGCGCTCCGCCTCTCGTGCTCCTCCAGGCGGGTGGAGATTTGGCGCTCCCACTCAGCGCTTCTCCTCTCATGCTCCTCTAGCCTCTGGGAGATGCCACTCAGACCTTGTTCACCTCCCCCTATCCCAGGAAGGTCATGGCTAGCACCTTGTGCGCCAGCCTCAAACAGGGGTGCGTCAACTTGTAGTTGTACTCGCCGGCACTGGGGTTGATCACATCCCGGGTCGCACCTTGCCATAAGAACTCTGGCAAGGCGCCTATAGCTTCCCAATCCTCGGTGGGCTCCTCAGTAACGCCAAAAAGGTCCCGTAGACCTTGGTAGGACATCCTTCTTTGTCGCCCTAACAGGTTGAACGTGATCCCGTTGTCGTGGCGTTCCAGCGTGGCTAGGAACTCCAGGGTCAGTTCGTCGAATGTCGGGGCGGACAAGTCAATGAAGTTACCGAGCCCTCCGTGGCTCAGCAACTGATGAGTGCAGTCCTCCAAATCGAGTTGTGTCAGCGTCGATCGATCGTAGAATTTCGTCTGGATGATCTTCCGCTGGCTGAACGTCTCGAAATAGCGCCGATGCCTCAGGCTCCTCATGTTGGCTACGAAAGCAGACATGGTGGGAATAAGGAGCTAGAAGCACGAAAGGAATACCGGAGGGGCCCGCGATCGTGGGGTGTGGGCCACGGTCGCGATTTATGCTCGAATGAAGTCCTCTGGAGAAGAAGGGCGCGATCGCGGTGCTTGACAGCGGCGATCGCGGTTTCTGGGCTACAGAAAACTTCAAATAAAAATGGCTCTGGTGGTCCTCGGTGGCGCTACGGTGGTCGCGGGGCTGCAGGTGATGGTCCGACGATCGTGGCTCGTGAGGCAATGAGAAATCCGAGGCAAAAATGGAGATCTCACCCAAACGACGTCACGGTGGCGGGACGATGGTCGCGGGGTTGTAGGGTGTCGTCACGGTGGTCGGAGTCGGAGATCCGAGTGTTTGGAGAGTGAGAGCGTGCGGTGGAGGTGTTGTAAAATGCCTCCGCCACACCTCACTCTTATAGGCTCGGCGACGAGATACCGCGATCGCGGGGCTGAGGGCCCGCGATCGCGGGGTTAATGCCCTGCAGCGTAACAGTCGGCGTGAGTTACGAGGGTTTGACCGCCTCGGAAAACGCATCGAAAATAAATTATGTGGGCCATTTTTTTATTTTTTATTTTTATAGAACTAAACTCCGTGGAACACCGTGGTGGAACCGCGATCGCGGGTTGCTGGGGTCGGGGCTCCGCTACAAAGTTAGTTCTAGTGGCCCACAGAAGAAAGAAAAAGAAAATAACAGCTAATGCAACAAAATTAAAAACAGTAACAAATCCTAACGAAAACAAAAGACAAAGATGAGTTCACTAACTCATACCTCGGGTTGCCTCCCGAGTAGCGCCATAGTTATCGTCGCGGCACGACGTCCTACTGTACCTTCTCAACCTGGGTTGCCTCCTGCAACCGTACTCTGCACTCTTGAATCTGGGGGATGCTCCTGAATGGACTCCAGCCTGTGCTCTACCTTCCTCCGGTCAAATTCCATGCTTATCGTACCTATGCCCACGTCGATCTTTGTGTTGGAGGTCTTCATGAAAGGCCTCCCTAGCATTACTCGTCCTCCTTGTTTCCCTGTGTTCATGACGAAGAAGTCTGCAGGGAAGACGAGGGTATCGACGCTCACCAAAACGTCCTTCACAACGCCCTCTGGAATGATGACGGAGTTGTCAGCCAGTTGGATGACAATTTCCGTGCTTTCTAGTGGTCCGACATTGAGGGTGTTGTAGATGGACAGCGGTAGGACATTGATTGAGGCCCCCAAATCCAGCAATGTCTCGCTGAACTCGGTTTCCCCAATCTTACAGGGTACGCTAAACATCCCGGGATCTTCACACTTTTTCGGGATCTTCTTTTGCATCACAACCGAGATATCCTTCTTGACTTTCTCCTTTTTCTTCGATCGCTCCTTTTGCTCCTTCTTGAGCTTGCATAGCTCCCTCAAGAAGTTTGCAAAGCGAGGCATCGTTTTGCTCAATTGGGGAGTCACCTTGTAGTTCTTGAATGTCTCGTACATTCCCTTCAGTCCCTCAATGGGTTCGTCATCTTCTAGCGCAGCAGGGAATGGCACTGGGATGTCAAAATATCCCTCTGGGTAGACATACCGCGTCATAAATGTAAGTGGAGATGGCTCATTTTCCGAAGTTTGATCGCGGTTTTCACCCCGCGATCGCGGTTCTTGCACTGGGGCCCCGCGGTCGCGGCTATCCTGCCCGCGATCACGCTTAATCGGTGCATCTTGCCCATTCTCTTGCTCAACAGACCCGCAATCGCGGCAAATTGCCCGCGGTCGCGGTTTGTCCTCGTACTTCTCGGTTGGCAGCTTTTCTTCATCATGCTCCCATCTGGGCCTTGACGTCATGGAGTTGACATTTTGCATTGGATTTATCTCAGTTTGAGATGGGAGTGCTCGTGACTCTCTAGCTTCAAGCTTGCTAACCGCTTGGGAGATCTGCCCCACCTGCTTCTCTAAGTTCTGTATGCTGGACTTGGTCTCGTGTTGAAACTGAACCATGTTTTGCTGCATGGTTCCCACGGTCTGCGTCAGCATAGTCATATGCTGCGATAGTGTGTTGACCTGGTCCTCAAGATTGGTGGTGCGGGGAGCTCCATGCCCTTGCGGTCTTTGATCTGTTTAGCCTCTGAACTGCTGGCCTCCTTGAAACTGCCTTTGGGGGTACTGCTGCTACTGCTGGTATTGCTGAGGGGGTCTTGGTCGGAACTCAGGGGGGTTCTCCACATTCTGCGTGTTCCCGTACCTTAAATTCGGGTGATCTCTCCACCCGGGATTATAGGTACTGGAATAGGGGTCGTATCGTGGTCTTTGTTGGTACCCCCCAACATCGTTGACTTGCTCAGTGGACTCCTCTTGGAGTGTAGGACATGCGTTAGTTGCATGCGAAGTAGCATAGCAAAATTCGCACTCCTTGACCCTCTACGGTCCTTCCTTCCTCATCAAAACCTTGATCATCTCCTTCATTTCACTCATGTCTTTCACCATATATGGGGGAGCATGATCACTTGTAGTGGCTTTCACTGCCTGGGCGCTCGCCCTCTTACTGAATTGCCTTGAGCCTTCCGACAACTCGCTGAATATCTCAAATGCTCCGGCAGGTGTCTTGTTCAGTATGTTGCCTCCACATGCTGCATTCACCATTCGTCACTCTTCATCCAGCAATCCCCCATATAGGTATAAGACCAACTCTTGGTCTGAGTACTTATGGTAAGGACAGCTGGAGCACAACCTCTTGAAATGCTCATAGTACTCATAGAGCGTCTCTGTCCCATGCTGCTCTATGTTGCTCAGGTTACGCTTGAGACTGTTTAGCTTTGTTGCTGGAAAGTACTTCTCCAGAAACGCCTTCTTCATCTTTCCCTAGGTATTGATGCTACCTAGGGTGAGGTAGTAAAACCATTCGTTGGCTGAATCCTTAAGCGAGAAAGGAAAAGCCCTCAACTTGATTTGGTCCTCCGTTATGTTGCGTGGCTTCATGGAGGTACACACGGCGTGAAACTCCGAGAGATGCTTGTTTGGGTCCTCTCCACTTAGCCCATGGAACTGGGGCAAAAGATGGATAAGCCCAGACTTGAGCTCAAAGTTCACTCCCGCTGGGAGCTCAGGGAACTCTACGGCCAGTGGCTGCTGCTCCAAGTTAGGAGCAGTCAGCTGCCTCAACGTGGGTGGATTGTCAGCCATCACTTCTTCTTCGTTGATCTCTTCATGCAGTATCGCTCTAGGTGGATCGGCCAAAATCGCTGCTGCCCTCCGATTCTCCCTCAATGTCCACTCAATTTCTGAATCAATAGCTAAAGGTGGAGAGTCAGCAGTACGGGTGTGGACCATAAGATAGGTCCACACACAAGCAAACACACAAAAATCACACAAAAATTTCAAAACACACACAAAGCACACAAAAACACCAAAGCTCAAAACTTGCCTTCCCCGACAACGGCGCCAAATTTTGACGTGCTGTCGTTCGTAGCTGTCAAATATAAAACCTCACAAATAAACTAGTATAGTCAATAAATAAGGGTCGATCCCACAGGGAAGGAGCGAAACTAATGGTGGTTGCATGTGAGTCACTAAAAGGGGGGGTTTGTAAGTTGCTCGGTCACAATCAAATCAAACACAGCAAAGTAGATGAATGAAATATCAAAGGGAGAAAACACTTAGCCAAGTAATGTCCACATAAGTCATCCAACGGTTGTTCCTTGATTATGTCCTATCTTCCTATTCGGTATTCATGTCTTGATCTTGGGTAGATTCAAAGATCAACCAAACCTAAGAACCATTACCAATGAATAACCCTAGCACCACTAGTGATTCAATCCAAAGGCAGCAATGCATATAAGAATTAACCAGGATACACATAACACCTCAACCAGAAGCATTCAACATGTAATCAATTCTCTACATAGATAAATTCCACAGTGGCAGATATAATCTATGCTCGCTACTCGAACTAGAGCGTTAGCCCAACAGTTCCCTAGTATTAGCAATATGAATGAAAGTAATAAACCTAGGTGATCAATCTAGATAAACCAACAAACATCCAAATAAGAATTTGTGCAAGAGAAAAGATATAACTCAATAGGATAAGATAGATAGGAACAAAACCTCACAACTAGATGAATAAACTTATGCTTCCATTACCAGACTAAGCAAAAGAGGCTTAGCTCCTCATAAACATGATGAACTTCAAAAGTATGAAAAGTGGCAACGATGAAATGAAACTCTAGAATGGCAAACTCTCAAACATAATGCCAAAGAGAGTATATATAGGGCTTCTAACAAATGACCTAGCCCAATAAGAAAAGAAATGGAATAAAATGAGAAAATAAGAAAATAAGAAAAGAAAACAGAAAAGATAGATTTGGGAAAAGTCCGAACTTCCTGCGTTGATGACCCGCGATCGCGGCCCATGGACCGCGATCACGGCCCCTTGTGGCTCCGCGCTCTTCACACTTCTCCGCGCCTGCAGATAATTCTTGACTTGCCCCGAGGAATCGCGATCGCGGCACCCTTTCCCGCGGTCGCGGTTAATGCTCAGCCTTTACTCCTTGGCTTCGCCTCCTAACCTCTCCTCTTCACTTCCTTGGCGTCTTCTCTTGATGGCTTCCTTCCTCAGTGTCTCCTATGATATCCAAGATAGCTCAAACACTTCCAAAAACACCAAACTTCGCCCCAAAACGCCATACACATGAATGTGTCTAAATCTACCCGAATGGCACTAATAAAACCCTCTAATAACTATTAGTTAAGCCCTACAAAGTAGTGCTTATCAACGGCCTCTTCCAAGAGCTAATCTTCGGACTCATAATCTCCATGAGTGTTAAGCAACACTTGTTTCTTGGTAGGGCAGTCCTTGGCAAAGTGTCCACGGCCTAGACACTTAAAGCACTTCAAATCCCTAGTGCGGGATTCCCCTTCTTTCCTGGGTAGTGATGGTGGAACCTCCTTCTTTGGTTGGTTCTTATACGGCTCTACTCTTGGCTCTTGACGCCTAGGTTGTGCATTAGTGAAATTTGAGCTTGATGCAGGCCATGGACGTGAGCTTGAGCTAGTCCTCTTCTTTTGCAAGTTGCCATACACATGGTTGACATAATGGAGGACTTATTCAATGGGGGTGCCCCTAACAAACCGTTGGTTCTCTACAATGTTAGCCAAATCAGAATTCAAGCCACCAACAAACTTAGAAATTACATACTCCTCAAGAAATTTGATGCCGGATCTAAACAAAAGAGTTCTAAGTTCCTTATAAAACTCAGTCGGGCTCCTTGGACCTTGCTTGTTGCGCTCAAGCTTGACATGTATGCGGGCCAAGTAGTCATCCAACACAAAACGAGCTCTCATGGTAGCCTTGAGCTCTCCCCAAGTTTCAATGACAGGATATCCTCCATATACACATTCCGCCTTCTCTTCTTGCCACCATTGGTATGCAAAATCCATGAAGTTGATGGTAGCAAGGGAAACACGTTGAGCATCTCCGTAGTTGTACAAGTCAAAAACTGATTCGGCCTTGGACTCCCAATCCAAGTATGCTTCAACATCTGAAGAGCCTGAATATGTAGGAACTTGTACCTTCACACCATGGTATTGCTCCCTCCCTTGGGGCCTCTCATAGTCGTCTTCAAAGTACCCTCGTGGGTCCTGGCGTAGACCCCTTTGGAACTGGCCTACTCTATCCCTAGGATGGTCTCTAAGAGGGAGATTCCTTGGCACATTCCTCCTTGGAAAGGAAGCTGGCCTAGAGAAGGGCTATGGTTGGGCATTTCTTGTGCCAATTCCTACATAGTTAGTCCGAATAGGGGGATATGAATTGACATGAGACAAGTGATTCACACCAAAACCTTGCTCTTGGCGAGTGGTGGCAATAGGAGGAGCTTGGGATGTGGTAGCTTCCTCGTTGAGGGCCATCCTAGAAAAGACATTCGGCATGGCTCCGAGTTGGTCTCCATCTTGGCGTGGCGAGTGTATGGATCCACCTTCTTCTCGTTGGCCACTTGGCCTCATCCAACTGAGGGAATTATCAATTTTGGCCTCCATACTTTGCATGAAGGCTGCGGTCTCCGCCCTTACCTCTTGTATTTGTTGCCGCACATGTTCTTGTTGCTCTTCCTTGCTTGTTTGGAAAGTTTTCAAGAGTGTCTCCATAGTGATGGGTGGGGTGGATGTAGGCTCTTGGATGGTGACTCCCTTTTGCTTGTCGGTTGGATCCATGGCACTTCCCTTGCAAGTTAGTAACCAAGGCAAATTCCAAGCACAAGAACTAAAGAGAAGGCAATCAATCAATGAAACCTCGAACCAACAAGTGCCAAAAATTTGATTGTAAAGTGTCATAAAATTCATGTTGCAAGCCTCAAGTTGTAGGGTAGCTTAGGTGATGTGTCCTTGCCTCCGATGACAACCCAAATTGTCAAAGGTGACGCCTTTGGATCTAGTCTTGGTTGGGAAGTCACTCGATGTTGTGATTCTGATGTGGAACACGATGCTGGGGATGATCGCGAGCGGAAGAACGCGATGAATGGAGTTGTTGACGTCGGCGACTGGGAAGACGATGGCGACAACAAGGACTCGGTGGTGATGGAAGCAATTTGATGGGAGAAGAGTTAGCGGTGGCGAAAGCGATTTGGTTAAGGATATAAGGCTTGAAAAGACAAGTCCTAGGGGTGTCGTAGCGTCGACTGCGGATGAAGGAGGTGCGAAGATAGACTTTGCTTGAGAAGATCAAGCGATTGCCGTAGCATCGGCGGCGGAGGGAATGGGGATGAGAGGGATATAGGTGACGTCCGATCAAGGGAAGGAGGAATTAACACTCGACTTGAAACCTTGAACTTTAACTTGAACGTAAGAAATAACATTAAAAAATTCGGGTATAAATAGGGGAGGTGAGACGTTGGATGGGCCGAGTCGAACCTCGTGGGCTAGCCCATGCAAGCATGCAAAAGGCACAAACCCTAAAAGATAGAATGATTGAAAGGAAACTATCTAAAACGCTATAAAAGGAAACTATGTAAAGTTATCAAAGGAAACTATCTAAAACACGCTGGAAATACCAAATATAGATAGTGTCTTAAAAGAACGCGTGAAACTCCTAACGCGGTGAAGATGACGACGAAGTGTTGCTGTGTTCAAAAGAACGCGTTGATCCGATGGTGGCGAGGACGACGAGTCTTGGATTGGTTTCTGGGCTTCCTTGGCCAGCGACGACGCGTGAAACTAGTGATGCGACGACGGAGGTGATGACTTTGGACCTAGACCTTGTGACTGGGCTCTGTGAGCGTAGGCTCATGGCTTCTTCCTCGTCTTGGGCCGTCATGGGAGGCAGGGTCACATCACCCTCCCCCACTTGGCTGTGAAGCGTCCCCGCTTCACCATCATCAAACTCTGGCTCAACATAGGGTGTTAAGTTCACGACATTGAAGGACGCATAGACTCCAAAATCTGGTGGGAGCTCGAGTTGATAGGCATTGTCCCCTATGGCCTTTATCACGCGGAAAAGGGCCATCTCCACGTGGTGCTAATTTGTGTTTACGCCGCGAGGGGAACCTCTCTTTTCACAGATGCACCCAGACAAGGTCTCCGGGGGCAAAGACGACGCGGCGGCGGCCTGAATTGTGCTGCGCGGCATACTGCGCGGCCCTCCTCTCCAGTTGCTCATTGGTTCGTCGATGAAGCTCATGCACCTGCTCGGCGCGGTTGGAGGCAGAGACATGCACTGGGTCACGTAGTGGACGCGGCGACAGATCCAGTGGTGTCAAGGGGTTCATTCCATACACAACTTCGAACGGGGTCAGCTTGGTCATCGTGTGCCTGCATCTATTGTAACAAAACTCGATAAGTGATAGTAAGTCCTCCCAACGCCTAGGGTTGGCTTTGAGCATCGCGCGAAGGAGGGCTCCTAGGGTTCTATTCGTGACCTCCGTTTGGCCATCGGTTTGGGGGTGGTAACTAGTGGAAAATAGGAGTTTGGTTCCTAGCTTATCCCCAAAGAGTTCTCCAAAAATGACCAACGAACTTAGAATCCCTATCCGATGTCCAAATGGAGTGATTCCAATTCGAGGAGTTACCTTCTGAAGTCTACTGCAAGTCCTCAAAATATGAGCACGATCCGAGTTGGGAATCAAAAGTTATGGCGTTTTTATGGAAGTGTCGTAGGAGCTGAACCGAAGAACGGCGACCGCCGTACAAAGATGGCGACCGCCGTCATTACGGCACCCGCCGTGAACCTTACGGCGTCCGCCGCAATTGGCTTTCCACCGAACTTGGCTATGAAGTGATTACGGCGCCCGCCGCGATTACGGCGCCCGCCGTGGGAGGTGCGGCGACCACCGCCGATGTCAGAAGCCCACCGTTCCATTTTCCTTATTTGTTTTATTTCGGATTATTTTATTACGGTTTTAATATTTCGTATTAGGTTAACTTAGCTTTATTTTCTTTAGTATTTAAGGGTTGAGAAAAAGGTTTTTTGCCAATATATCTTCGTTTTTCTCTTGAACCCTAATTTCCTTTTCTACGTTATGAAGAACTAAGCCTCCTTGGCTTAGTCAGACGCTGAAGCTTTCATTTCGACAAAGTTGTAAGATTCTTGTTCTTAATCTATTGCATGGTTTTTATCTTTCTCTTGCTTAAGTTGCTTATGATTGATATTGATAATCTCTATTTGGACGCATCTAGGGTTTGTCGTTATTGATCTATTGCTAGATCTAGATTGTTACTGGTTGAGCATATCTATTTCAGAGTAGCAACTGCATCGTACTAGTATCTGGTTGTGCTAGTCTTATACAGAAGAGAATTGATTTACATTCTAGGATAAAAGTTGGTTGTTTTATGCTAGAATTGTATCCAACTATATTCCTATCCGTAAGGCTGCTGTTAAACTGAATCTTGATAGTTTCAGGGTTGTTTGATTAGTTAGTGCTAATAGTATCTGGTTGTGCTATTAGTTATATCTGAAAAGGAATTGGAATTTCTATTGCATGAGATTTTGAATGAGTATCTATGATCAACTTGTCATATGAATAGTGGATGTTGTTTGACTAAGTGTTTTTCCCCATTACTGATTTCATCATCTTTAGCTTGTTTACCTTTTGCATGTTTAGAACTTACAAAACTCACAAAACCCCCCTTTGGTTACGTTTGATTGACATACTAATTGCATATTTAGATAGAATCTGCCTCCCTGTGGATTTGACCTTTACTTACCTAGGACTACGGTTTAAGGTTTGTTTGGATATTTTGCATAGCAGTTTTTAGAACGACAAAAACCTGTTATCAAATTGGCGCCGTTGCCGGGGAGGCAATAATCTATTTTGTGTGTGTGATTTGTGTGCCAATCTTGGTGTGAACCTATCTTATGGTTCACACCCGTGTTACTAATAATCTACCTCTAGTTTTTGATCCAGAGATCGAGAGAACTTTCCTTCAAGCTCGCAGGGCTGTGAATTTGCTACTTCAGGAAGCTGAAAGAATGGCTGATCAACGTGTTACTCTGGAGTCCTTGACAGCTCCTAACTTGGAGCAACCTACTCGTGCTGTGCAATTCCCTGCTCTGGGTGAAGGGGTTAAATTTGAGCTCAAGACAGGAGTAGTCCATTTACTCCCGAAATTAAGTGGAACCCCGCTTGAGGATCCTATTCAGCACCTGGATGAATTCCTTGAGGTCTGCACCAGTATGAGGCCATCTGATATTACTGAAGATCAGATGAGGTTGAGGGTATTTTCCTTTTCTCTGAAGGACTCCGCTAAGGACTGGTATCATTCTCTACCCCCATGAAGCATCACTACTTGGGTGAATTTGAAGAAGGTGTTTCTTGATAAATACTTTCCGGAAATCAAGTCTAATCAGCTCAAGAAGAAAATCTGCAACATAGAGCAACTTTCTAATGAGTCTCTCTATGATTATTATGAGCGCTTCAAGAAACTGGTGAAGAGTTGCCCCTACCATGGCTATGCTAATCATGATCTGATTCTTTATCTGCATGGAGGACTCCGTGAAGATGACCGTCGGATGCTCAATTCTGCATGTGGTGGGAATATTCTGAAGAGGACCTATGAAGAGGCTCTAGAGATATTTGCTACATTGGCTGATGACTCTAGGCAATACAGTGGGAGAGGCTCCCAACGCTCGGTTGTTACGGGTTCTCAAGCGAAAATTGATAAGGCTGATTTTGATGTGCTGAGAGAGGAAGTGAGGCATTTGAAACTGAAAGGTACGCCTCAGCAGGCTAAGGCTTGTGAGATCTGTCGTGATGACCTACACCCTACTGACTCGTGTCCTACGTTGCAAGAGGAAGTGAATGCAGTAGGAGGATATCTGCAGAGGCTCAGGAATGATCCTTACTCTAGTACATACAATCCTGGCTGGAGGGACCATCCCAACTTCAGATGGAGAGACCCAGAACAGAATCAAGGCCAAGCGCAACAACAGGGTAACCCTCCACAACCTAGGCAACCCTATGTGCTGAGACCGCAAGGGCAGAGCTCGAATCCTTCATCATCCATGGAGGATATGATGAAGATGCTGATGCAGAGCAACGTGAACCTTAATGAGAGTGTTACCAACGTGAACCTTAATGTTGCTAAGTTGACCAAGATCCACATACAGTTCCAGGAAAGTACACAAGCTAGCATTCAGAACCTGGAGAGGCAATTTGGTCAGATTTCTCAAGTGGTAAATAAACTGGATGCAAAGGATTCCGATAAACTCCCGTCTCAAACTGAAGTGAACCCGAATATTCGGAATGTCAGTGCTGTGACTTTGAGAAGTGGGAAGAAGCTTGAGGAAGATAGGTCTGAGGGCAACGAAGAAGAAAGTGCAGATTTAGAGCAGAACAGCGACAGCCGTGAAGACCACGGCGACCACCGTGAAAACGGCGACCGCCGCGAGACACACGGCGACCGCCGTAAAATGGAGGCTGCTCTCGACCTGGAAGAAAAGAATAACGGCGACCGCCGCAAAAATTACGGCAACCGCCGTGACGGTGATAATTTTCTCGGAAATCATGAGAACGAAAACGGCGATCGCTGCGACACACACGACGCCCGCCGCCCCTCCGATTGCGAAGTTGAAGCAGAGAAGGAGTCTGAAACTCCGATTTTCCCTGAGTGGAAGCCTGTTGCACCATTCCCATCTGCTTTGAAGCGCACCAAGCCACTTGCGCAGGACAAAGACATGTTTGAGATGTTCAGAAACGTAGAGGTCAACATTCCTCTCCTCAATTTGATCAAATCTGTCCCTCGTTATGCGAAGTTCTTAAAGCAGATGTGCACAACAAAGAGGAACCAAGATAGGAACAGTAAGAAGAAGGTGAAGGTAAACGAGCATGTCTCTGCGATTTTTCAGAAGCGCTTACCCAAGAAGTGTGGCGACCCAGGTATGTTCACCATTCTCGTCACTATTGAAGGTACCAAGTTCAATAAAGCTATGTTAGATTTGGGTGCTTTCATAAATGTTTTACCTTCATCTCTTTGTGAATCCTTAGGATTAGGACCCATGCATGCGACCAAAATTTCCATTCAGCTAGCTGATAGATCTAGTGTGCGGCCTATAGGGATAGTGGAGGATGTTTTGGTTAGGGTTGGTGATCTTACTTTTCCTGCTGATTTCTATGTGCTTGATATGGAACATGATATGCATGTAGCCCCTATTCTGTTAGGGAGACCCTTCTTGAAAATTGCCAACACTAAGATCAACGTGAGTACTGGTTCTTTAACCATGGAATTTGATGGCGAAACTATTAACTACAATATCTATGAAGCCAGAAAATTTCCTTCTAATGATCTTTCTTTGTGTGCAATTGATACCCTTGAGCATGTGGTGAAAGATGTTTTTGATGAGGACCACCTAGATGACCCAGCACTTATTCTTGATTCTAGCTTGGATATTGCTATATCTACTGACTTGCAGGAAGGCGTTATTGAGTGGGACGCTTGCTATAAGCGCCCTCCGGAGCTTCCAGGTAAATCACCTTTGCTGCTAACTCCGAGCGAGCAGCTCGCTCCCTCTTTGGTGCAGGTCCCTGAAGTTAAGGTTAAACACCCCCCGGATCGATCTAAGCATGGGGTAGACGCGACCAAGAAGGTCAAGATGGAGAAGCCAAGGAAGAAGAAGCATGGTCTAAGGTTCAAACCTTTCCATGATTGGTTCAGAAAGGAGGTATGGATTAAGAAGGTTCCCAAAGAACCTGACGATATGGATTGAGGTTGTTCGAGTAGTATATCGAGCCACGACATTAACTAAGGCGTTGTTCGGGAGGCAACCCGATGTTAGGTAGTCTATTTTCTTTCCCTTAGTCTTTATTCAGTTGTTTTTCTTTTTGTTTTTCCTTTCTGTGTCGAACCAACCTGCAGGAAGCGCGAAAAAAAAAACGGAGATGGTGTTCACGGCGCCCGCCGCAAACCTTACGGCGACCACCGCAATTGCCTCGCCAAGCAAGTTGGCTACGACCTAAAAACGGCGACCGCCGCACTTTCTTAGGTAAAAAAAAAAAATCGAAAAAAATGGGCCCCGAAAAAACCTTAAACGGGGAGCAAAAGACGAAAATAAGATACCCCGAAAAGACCTTAAACGGGGAGAAAAAGTCAAAAAAAAGAAAGAGTCAAACAACAAAAACAAAAACAAAAAAAAAAGTCAAAAATAAAATAAAATTTACCCAGCTGTCCAGATTCTCCACGGAGAGGTGCGCATCATGTTGCTAACGGAGGAATACATTCACCCTATATTTATTTGGCAACGATGATGGCCCTGCAGTCGACAGCTGGAGAGGTGATACACCAGGGCCCAACCACGATGACATCTGGGCCCATTTTTGAAGGCCATGCAACCCCGTTCCCTTGATTGACCACTATTCACCAGAGTGGTTCCTTATGGTTGCATGGTAGGAGTTGATGGAGTTGAAGGCCGTGCAACCCTGATTTCATACCTCACCACCACACCCTACAGTGGTCTCTTATGGTTGCACGGTAGATGAAGATAATGGCGTTGATGCCAGACATCCAGGACATGAGCTTTTATGACTACACCGCCAGCAACAAGGAAGTGTCCAAGCCAACTCGGCAACGTTGTGAGTTATTTTTTGCTTTTCCCTGTGCTTTATTCTTTTGTCTTTCATTACATTGAGGACAATGCAATGTTTAAGCATGGGGTGGGGTTTTATACTTGCTACGCTGCTGAGGAGAAAAATGAAAAAAAATGAAAAGAGCCAAAAATTTGAAAAAAGGCGTACATTAAAAATCCTAGGATAGGTCGAAAACCCGAAAGGGCGGCCTAGGCAATAAGCAGGTGGCTTGGACCAGCATTAGGCTAGGGTAATATGAGGTCAGGAGTGACATGAGCTTATGTGAGTACATCTATTGGAAAATGAAATGAGTGGCTTGGTGAAAACCCGAAAGGGCGCCTTGGCAAAATGAGCGAAAAAGAAGAAGAGTGATTTTAGGATTTCTCATTATTCTTGGCGAGGCGTCATAAGAAGAGGAGACAAAGAAGGATTATCGGGTAGGTCACTCTGGGAGACATAAGGAGCAATAGATGGAGGCTAGGATTAGAGGTTACTCACATTATTGGATGTCCGGGTTAGCTTGGGGGAAGTACTCTGCTTGCCTCTTAAGCTTGTTGAGTTGTGGATGTGTTGTGAATGAGATTGGTGCTAGGAGCTTGGCATGGGTTAGGTGACTCTTAGTTAGAGGATATGCTTCCTGAGACCTTGGATGCTGAATTGGAGGAGTAGGCTCTTTACTAGTTTACTCGAGGACGAGCAAAGGTTTAAGCATGGGGTGGTTTGATAAGCACTACTTTATAGGGCTTAAGTAAGAGTCATTAGAGGTTTTATTGGTGCCATTCGGGTAGATTTAGACACATTCATGTGCATGGCATGTGGGGGCAAAGTTGGTGTTTTTGGAGGTATTTGAGTGGTTTTGGAGATCATATGAGACACTGAGGAGGAAGCCACCGGTAGTAGGCGCCAAGGGAGTGCAATGAAGAGTAGAAGAACAATGTGCTGAACTCAAATGGTTCGTTCTCTCTACTCCGATGTCCAAATGGAGTGATTCCAATTCTAGGAGTTACCTTCTGAAGTCTACTGCAAGTCCTCAAAATATGAGCGCGATCCGAGTTGGGAATCAAAAGTTATGGCGTTTTTACGGAAGTGTCGCAGGAGCTGAACCGAAGAACGGCGACCGCCGTCATTACGGCGCCCGCCGTGAACCTTACGGCGTCCGCCGCAATTGGCTTTCCACCGACCTTGGCTACAAAGTGATTACGGCGCCGGCCGTTTAATTGCGGCGCCCACCGCGATTACGGCGCCCGTCGTGGGAGGTGCGGCGACCGCCGCCGATGTCAGAAGCCCACCGTTCAGTTTTCCTTATTTGTTTTATTTCGGATTATTTTATTACGGTTTTAATATTTCGTATTAGGTTAACTTAGCTTTATTTCCTTTAGTATTTAAGGGTTGAGAAAAAGGTTTTTTGCCAATCTATCTTCGTTTTTCTCTTGAACCCTAATTTCCTTTTCTACGTTATGAAGAACTAAGCCTCCTTGGCTTAGTCAGACGCTGAAGCTTTCGTTTCGATAAAGTTGTGAGATTCTTGTTCTTAATCTATTGCATGGTTTTTATCTTTCTCTTGCTTAAGTTGCTTATGATTGATATTGATAATCTCTATTTGGACGCATCTAGGGTTTGTCGTTATTGATCTATTGCTAGATCTAGATTGTTACTGGTTGAGCATATCTATTTCAGAGTAGCAACTGCATCGTACTAGTATCTGGTTGTGCTAGTCTTATACAGAAGAGAATTGATTTACATTCTAGGATAAAAGTTGGTTGTTTTATGCTAGAATTGTATCCAACTATATTCCTATCCGTAAGGCTGCTGTTAAACTGAATCTTGATAGTTTCAGGGTTGTTTGATTAGTTAGTGCTAATAGTATCTGGTTGTGCTATTAGTTATATCTGAAAAGGAATTGGAATTTCTATTGCATGAGATTTTGAATGAGTATCTATGATCAACTTGTCATACGAATAGTGGATGTTGTTTGACTAAGTGTTTTTCCCCATTACTGATTTCATCATCTTTAGCTTGTTTACCTTTTGCATGTTTAGAACTTACAAAACTCACAAAACCCCCCTTTGGTTACGTTTGATTGACATACTAATTGCATATTTAGATAGAATCTGCCTCCCTGTGGATTCGACCTTTACTTACCTAGGACTACAGTTTAAGGTTTGTTTGGATATTTTGCATAGCAGTTTTTAGAACGACAAAAACCTGTTATCAGCTTCCTCAATCAATAGGAGCCGAATGGATGATTTAGGAATGCAAAGGTGACTAGCCTTGTATAAATAACCCTCAGAAGAAAATAAGTCTCAAACTCACGCGATCTTAGGCAATGCTCTAAAATAGGGGAAAAGAAAGGATCACTAGCATATAATTCCTTAATCAAAGCAAAACCTAAAACTTTAGTTTGCACATGAGTCAAGAGAACATACCTGCGAGATAACGCGTCAGCTACAATGTTCTCTTTTCCTTTCTTGTGAACAACGACATAAGGAAATGTCTCCAGAAACTCCACCCATCGAGCATGGCATCGATTGAGGTGAGCTTGGCTCTTCAAGTAGCTCAACGCGGCGTGGTTGCTGTGGATGACAAATTCACGCGGCCAAAGGTAATGTTGCCATGTCTTCAGCACACGTATTAAGGCATATAACTCTTTGTCGTAGATGGGGTAATTCAGTGTAGCCCCCTGTGAGCTTCTCGCTGAAATATGCAATAGGCCTCTTCTCTTGGTGTAGCACACCACCAATGCCTATGTCTGAGGCATCACACTCCACCTCGAAGTGTTTGTTGAAATCTGGAAGCTGGTGCAAGGGAGCTTGGCACAAGGCCTTCTTCAAAGCCGAGAAGGCTTTTGCATGGGACTCAAGCCACACAACTGTGCTTCCCTTCTTTGTCAGCTCATGTAGGGGCGCGATAATGGAGGAGAAGTCGCGTACAAAACGCCGATAGAATCCCGCGAGGCCTAGAAAGCTTCGCACCTGTGTCGGTGTCGTCGGTGTTGGCCAATCTTTGATGGCCGCGATGTTCTCTTCGTCGACGCGTAACCCATCACTACTCACAATGTAGCCCAGAAAGTTGGTTGACGCGGAGCAAAAGGAGCACTTGGCCAGATTGGCGAATAGGCTCTCGCGTCGAAGGCATTATAGCACAAGTCGAAGGTGGTCGACATGCTCTTCTAGGCTCCGTGAATACACAAGGATGTCATCAAAGTAAACGACAACAAACTTGCCAAGGAAAGATCTCAACACGTTGTTCATCACGCGCATGAAGGTGCTGGGCGCGTTCGTGAGCCCAAAGGGCATGACAAGCCACTCGTAGAGGCCATACTTTGTCTTGAACGCGGTCTTCCACTCATCACCTTCTTTCATTCTGATCTGGTGATAACCACTCTTTAAATCAATCTTGGAGAAGAGTGTCGCACCATGAAGTTCATCACGCATATCGTTGAGGCGCGGAATAGGATGCCTATACTTGACGATGATCTGGTTTATCGCGTGGCAGTCAACACACATTCTCCATGTTCCATCCTTCTTGGGCACAAGGATCACAGGCACAGCGCAAGGGGAAAGAGATTCCATTACGTACCCGCGATCCAACAATTCTTGGACTTGGTGCTGTAAGTCTTTAGTCTCTTCTGGACCAGCTCTATACGCATCGCGGTTGGGCAAAGAAGCACCGGGCACAAGGTCAATCTGGTGCTCAATGCCTCTCAGGGGAGTTAATCCTTGTGGCAACTCGTCTGGGAATACGTCGTTGAATGCGGCAAGCAACTTCGCGATCGCTGGTGGCAAGGGCGCGTTTGTCGACGATTCAGGGATGCATGGAGTTTTCCCAGTCAAATACGCCGTGAGGTCACTGGGCTGGGCTAAAAGAACGCGTTGCTCACAGGTGCCTTGCAAAGGACGCGGTGGTGGCAACGGATCGGCGAACTTTGTTGATGGGAAGGCACTGCTCGAATTCTGTGGGGCACATAGTGTCTCAGCTGTGGCGTTGTGTTTCTTCTTACCAGTGCCTGGAGTAGACGAAGTGTTGCCAGATTTGGAGGAGTTCTGCCTTGGTAGTGCTTCTGGACACTCGTTTGACCTAGGAGATGCGGCCTCTATGGCCTTATGGCGGTCGCGTTCAACCTAGTCCTGCAAGATCTCATGGGGAGACATTGGATGCAAAGTGACGTGCTTCCCGTGGTAATTGAACACATAAGTGTTCAAATAGCCATCACGGAGCACGCGCCTGTAAATTGCCATGGACGCCCAAGCAAAATATGGGTGGCGTCCATCGCAATGACATCACATAAAACTGAATCACAGTATTGGCCTATGGAGAAAAAAATTAAGCATTGGCGAGATACTGTGTTACCTGGACTAGATGATATCCATTGGAGGGCATAAGGCTAGGGATGAGGCATCGTGGGTAGCTTGAAGTGTGTCACGACCTTCTCATTGACAATATTCGCACATGATCCTCCATCAATAATGACACTCAAGGAAGCTGTTTGGACTAGAGCCCTTGTGTGGAACAAGTTCTCTCGTTGATCGCGTAAGCTGGCTTCCTTGACTGTGAGGAGACGATGCGTCACCAAGCTCAATGGTGTGCCCGCGTGCAGAAAAGAGGGTTCGCAGTCATAAGCGTCTTCGTCCTCTTCTTCGGTTCCTTCAGGGATCACGTCAAGTGTTGCCTCCTCGTCGTCACAAGACTCGTAGCCGGCGGCGGCTGTGGATAACAACACTGATGTGACCTTGCCCTCCATGTCAGCTACAGAGGAGGAAGACACCATGAGACATCCGCCTTGAGACTCCTCTACAGCTACATCCATTCCGAGTTAGATTTAGGAGACTTTCTAGTCTTGCTTTTTCCAGACATTACTACCTTAGTACTTTCTATTTACAGTATTTCTATTTTTAGTAGCTACTAGTTCTGGGTGGTTTCCATTTATGTTAAATGGGCCGGCAGAGTTAGTAACTAGAGAGTCTGGCCCATTAGGTCAACTCTCTAATATATATAAGAACTCTTGTCTTCCTTTTCAGTTTATGTCAATTCAAGCCTAAGTTCAAGTCGAGTAAACTCCTTAAACCCCGGGCCCCGACGTCAACAATCCTTGTGTTTCCTAGTCGAACTATCCTGGCGCATCGATTCAGTTAACGCGTTTCTAGTGAATTATCCTGGCGCGTTAACTCGGTTACCCACATCTATCCATCACTATCCGCAACCAACACTCCACAAACCCTAACCCTAGTTCTCACGGCTGCCTCCATCCACCTTCACCCTCTCGGCCGCCGCCCTCTCACCATCACTTCCGCCGCCGCGCCTCCACCCATCACCACCGCATCTCCATCCAGTCTGCTGCGTCTCCACAGTCCACCGAACACCCACTTCTCCCCCTTCCGAAGAGTTGTTCGCCCCAATACGCATTCAAGCGATCCTTGACAACGATTTGTGGTCTTTCCATCAGACAAGGTCACATCAACTAGCATCAGAGCCTATGAATCGCGTAAGTCATTCCAACTCTTCTTTCAATCACTCCTTCGCTTCCGTAAACCAATTCCTGCATTAAAAAAAAAAAACTGACGAGCCTTTCTTCCCAGATTTCGTCAATTTTTTTTCCTTTCCGCAATTTTCTTCCATATTCCTGTAGAGCATCTCGAGACGAGTCCGGGCATATAAAATTCGCCCAAAACGGACATCGTTTGACCCCTCAAAAGGCGAAAATACGAATTGTCTACCGCAGAAACCATAGACTCCGCTGTCCTTGCAAAACCGAACCTTCTCACACAATTTTCAGCAAACTCTTGTGTTTTACTTGGTTTTTGATTGTGTTTATTGTAGATCCGCTTGCATATAGGCTTAGATAGTTTGTTTGCAACTATGTTTGCCTTGTTTGCGCCAACAATCTACATCATCTCAATCTCATTCTTTTCCCACTTGAATCACTACTTTGCTGAACAATTTTATTTTTCTGTGTGTTGGCTGTTGTGCTACTACTGCTGTTTGTTAAATCTGTAATTTATTGTGCAATCATTTATGTGATAGCATCTGTGCTGTTCACAGATTACAGTTAAAAATAAAAACAGAGGGCTGTTCGCAGTAATAAAAAAAAAAAATTCGAGACCACAGAAGCCAAAATAAGGCAAGTGCGTCTCTTCGCAGCACACGAAGGGAGATCCCGGTCTTGATTCCGACACCTTCACTACCATTTTCGCAAGTGATTCATTTATCGTCTTCTCTATCTTTCACCGTCTGGGTTGCATATCTTGGTTGACTGTGTTGTGCTTACTTCTGTACTTATATCCTTGCATATCTACTTTCGACATTTTCTTGCTGAGCATTGCCTTGATTTTGTTGATTGTTGTGTGAGTTGCTTTAGCCTGCTCGTAACCGCCCACACGGCCAGCCAGATTAGTTACCCGAGTGATTGCTTGTTGAGTTTGGTTCTGCTTACCTATTTGTTGATTCTCTGTTGTTGTTGTTGTTGTTCGCTTTGATTATGTGGTTTGCCATTTCTTGTTGTCAGGTACCATATCAGAAGGTGATACAACCCGTGAGACAGGCACAAAGACTGCTACCCAAAAGATGATCCGAGAGCTGCTTGCTAGAGACAAAACAAGAAACGCGCAGATAGCCGAACTACAGCGTAGGATTGCAGTACAGACGATGATACAAGAGCTGCTTGCTGAACCAAAATTAAAAGCCGCGCGGTTTGCTGAACTCCAGCGTAAATATGATGAGCTCTTAGCCCTGGACAAGGCGAAGGGTAAAGCCCCGATGCTTCCCTCAACATCGACTCCAGGCCAACTGAAATGCCTCGAGTCACAAGATGTGATCCAGGAGGAAGACCCTGCAGTTGTAGAGGCAGATGACGACGACGTCGAGGTTGACCCTGCCGGCGTCTTTACAACCGATGCTGATAGCGATGTGGTCGGTACTTCCGATCACCATGATGACTAGGCATACCATCTGCCTTGGTTACGAGATGCGTGCTGAGCGTCAAGGAGGAAGCCCTTAACGAGCACCGGGAGAACTTGTTTCATTCTCGGTGCAGCCTTCCGGATGCATCACTGAGTGTGATCATTGACGGGGGTTCTTGCTGTAACATTATCCATGAGGAGGTTGTGCGCCGTTTCAACCTTCCAACTACACCACAACCCACTCCCTCCGACCTCCAGTGGATCTCTGAAGGGTCAGGTAACACATTTTGCGAGCATTGGGGCAATCTTTCTTATAGTGGCCTCTTCCACCACATTTGTAACACTCAAGATCACGCGCGCGATCTGTGCTCATTGGAGCCTGTCTTGGCGTGTTCTGGCACAGCGCGGTGGTCGGCGTTGCGGGTTTCGCCTTGGAGGCTTGGCTAGACGCGGCTGTGGTAGAGGCACTAGGGCGAACATTAGTATAAGGTAATCCAGCAGGGTTAGAAGAATACCTTTGCTGGCCACTGGAATATGTGTAAGACTTTCGGCGAGAGATTTGTGCATGAATTTGCATCGCCGTATGTGTGAGTGTGTTCAAATCCTTGATTGGCAAGATCTCTAGTTGATCACGGATATTTGTGTTCAAGCCACTCAAGAACTTGGTCCTTAAAGTTGATGGTGCAACGGAGATGTTGGCCTTGTAATACATGTCTTCAAGCTTCGAAAAGAACTCGAGTGGAGTCATCGATCCTTGGCGAGCCATGGCAATCTCCAATCTTATTTGATTCCTGTAGTCTGGAGGCACGTATTTCTTGGTCATCACGTAGACTAGTTGATGCCATTCTGTGACTCATGTCCTGTGGCGACGAATGCAGTCATCTTCGAATCTATCCCACCAAACGCGGGCGGCTCCTCGGAAGTTAAGCGTCGCGGCGTCGACATGCTCCTCAGGTGGCACTCGACAATATCTAAGGGTGTACTCCGTAGCTTGCACCCATTCAAGAAAAACAGAGGGGTTGTATTCACCATGAAAATGCTCGATTTTTACCTTGACTTGGTGTCGCTGATATCGAGGCTGGCCAGGTGCTTGGTTGAACGCGTTGTTTGGTGCATCGTCGTAGAGAGGGTTCTCAAAGGCGCGCAATCCTTGTGGTCTTTCACGTCCAACCTGGTGTCTATCGCGTTGTTGGCGATCTTCGCGGACGTACTCACCCCTTGGCGCATAGGCGTCATCGCGTTGACGTCTTCGCGACTGGGCGTCATAGTTGTCGCGTCGAATGTCCCGAACGCGTTCTCCTTGGGGCTGGAGATGCGGTGGAGGTATCCAATCCGATGGGTGATCCTGCAATTCAAGTGGATCTCCAAGAGGGGGGTGAAAAAAATTAGGGTTGACCATACCAATAAAACCTTCCGTGTCCAAGCCTTATCAATTGGTAATTCCTATTGTCTAAATCTACCCGAATGGCACCAATAAAACCTCAGCGTTTTTTTTTTGCTCCCCGTTTAAGGTTTTTTTTGGGAAGTTAAATTTTTTTTTTTGAAATGGCGGCGGTCGCCGTAAGGAGGGCAGCGGTCGCCGCCAATAAATGGCGGTCGCCGCCATTAAACGGCGGTCGCCGTAATTAAACGACGGTCGTTGCCATTTGCCGTAGCGAAGCATTCGAAAGTGGGATTGGCGGCGGTCGCCGCCTCTCCGTCTTCACTTTTTCACGCATCCTGCAGGTTAGTTCGACACAGAACTACAAAAACTACAAAACTAAAAAAAGTCAAAAGAAAATAAACTAAGGGAAGGGAAAGAAAGTACCTAACATCGGGTTGCCTCCCAAGAAGCGCCTTGTTTACTGTCCTTGGCTCGACATAGTGCTCAACCTCTTCAACTCGGGTTGCTCCTATCACTTGAACTCCTGAGGTCTATATCAGGGGGATGCCGCTTTGTGTGCTCCATTTTGAGCCTTTCCCTCATGCTTGTGCCCTTCATGATGGTTGGACCTCTGTTCATATCTATGAATGCACTTGCCATCTTCAGAAACGGTCTACCCAACATCTCAGGGGCTGCATGTATGTCCTGCCCCGTATCCAGCATGTAAAAATCTGCCACCTGAATTAAGGCCTCCTTCTTGTGCTTCCCCTTTGGTTTCTTCTTTACATTGCCCAACGCCCTTAAAAACTCTGTGTAGCGAGGGATGCAATTTGCCAGTTCGATCAAGGGAATGGTTGCCTCGCATATACTGAAGGTTTCATATAGCTCTTTGTCGTAATTTGCCAGTTCGATCTTGTACTGCCTCAGGGAGGGGCGTGACGGGGTGCAGCGAGACAAGTGGAGAGGAGTTGAGGTGTACATACTTATCATAGGCAGCCTCGAGAGGGTCGGGGGCTGCCGGGGCGTTTTCGAGTGGAACGAGCGTCGCAGGATCGTTTCCGTGATCACAACACTCCTCCTCTTGGTCGCTAAATTCCTCCAGTCCCAAAAAATAATCTTCTTCAGAAAGCACAACGCGATCCAAAATATCGTCTGGAATACCCATCTCCTCAGTGGGTGAACCGAGGTCGAGGTATACCTCCCGCGGTCTCGGGTTCTCTTCTGCAGATATCTCGCTGTATTCTGCACCCGTCTCACAAATTTGTTCTTCCCTTTGAGCTAAGGGGGCGACATGCAGTTGCTCAGTACTTTGTAGGGTCATCGAGAAGACATTCTCTTCCTGGTGCACCACTGGGTGAGATAGTGGTTCTGCCGACATCATGGCCTCTATTTTGCTCACTGCTTGCACCATTTGCCCCATTTGCCTCTCAGAGTTCTGGATATAGGACTTCATTTGTTGTTCAAGTTGGATCGTGCTCTGATTGAGAGATCGAACCATGTCCTCCAATGACATGGAGGGACTTGGATTGTGCCCCATCTGATTCTCCAAGGTCCGGAATAAATCCGTAGTAGACTGTGAGACATAGTAATCTGGATTGGACACTGGTGGGCTATGCTCGTAGGCTGGGTAGTACTGCGGTGGAGTACCCTGCTGATAGAACGACTGTGGTCCCGGGTAAAACTCCTGGTAATCATGACCATAAGGGGGATAATGTTGGTGCCCATAACTCGAATTGGGGTGATCTCTCCACCCTGGAGTGTATGCGTATGAGTATGGGTCATATTGCGGCTCCTGATGGAAATGGGGAAATCTATCCATCTCTGTAACAAAAATCAAAAAGGAAAAACAAAAATCAATAGCACGAGTGTGGACCGTAAGATAGGTCCACACAATAGTTGACACACAAATCGCACACAAAATAGATTATTGCCTCCCCGGCAACAGCGCCAATTTGATAACAGGAATTTGTCGTGCTAATTACTGCTATGCAAGTAGTCCAAACAAACCTTAAACCGTAGTCCTAAGTAAGTAAGGGTCGAATCCACGGGGAGACAAATTCTATCTTTATATGCAATTTATATGTCAATCCAAAGTAACCAAAAGGGGTTTTTATATGTTTCAGTAAATCTAAGCATGCAAAAGGTAAACAAACTAAAAGTTGTGAAATCAGTGATGGGAAAAACACTTAGTCAAACAAACATCCACTATTCGTATGACAAGTTGATCCTAGATAATCATTCAATATCTCATGCAATGGAAATTTCAATTCCTTTTCAGATATAACTAATAGCACAACCAGATACTATTAGTACTAACTAATTAAACAATCCTGAAACTATCAAGATTCAGTTTAATAGCAGCGTTACGGATAGGAATATAGTTGGATACAATTCTAGCATAAAACAACCAGCTTTTATCCTAGAATGTAAATCAATTCTCTTCTGTATAAGACTAGCACAACCATATACTAGTACGATACAGTTGCTACTCTGAAATAGATATGCTCAACCAGTAACAATCTAGATCTAGCAATCAATCAGTAGAAACAAACCCTAGTTGCCCAGGCTAGAGATTATCAATATTAATCATAAGCAATCAAGCAAGAGAATAGATAAAATCCATGCAATAGATAATGAACGAGAATCTCACAACTGAATCAAAATGAAAGCTTCAGAGTCTGACTAAGCAAGAGTGGCTTAGTTCTTCATAGCAAAGTACGTAGAAAGGGAAAAGATGAAATTAGGGTTCGAGAGTAAGGGAGGCCAAGCTCCCTTCTAACCTAAATACTAGAAAATAATAAGATCTTCCAAAAAGGTCAAAAACGAAATAATAAAAAATACTAATAATAATCCAAAATAACAAAGTAAGGAAAAGTGGTTCGGTTCCGCATCCGACACGGTGGCGGTCGCCGCCATATTTCTTCGGTTCAGCTCCTGCGACACTTCCGTAAAAACTCCATAACTTTTGATTTCCAATTCGGATTGTGCTCATATTTTGAGGACTTGTATTATACGTCAAGATCTAACTCCTCGAATTGGAATCACTCCATTTGGACACCTGAGTAGAGAGAACGAACCAATTGAATTCAGCACATTGTTCTTCTACTCTCGTGTGGACTCTCTCCTTGGTTCTTCTTCGTCTCCTCAGTGGTCAACTCCTCTTCCTCTGGATATCTTCAATTTGCTTCTCTAGACCACCAAATCCACACTTCTCCTCTCTAACTCCATAATCCACAGTTGTGTACTAAATCCATCCAAATGGCACCTCAAACCTGATAACAACCCCTAGAAATGCACTACAAAATAGTTCCGATCAGACGACGAGTCTTGGATTGGTTTCTGGGCTTCCTTGGCCAGCAACTATGCGTGAAACTAGTGATGCGACGACGGAGGCGATGTATTTGGACCTAGACCTTGTGACTGGGCCCTGTGAGCGTAGGCTCATGGCTTCTTCCTCGTCTTGGGCCGTCATGGGAGGCATGGTCACATCATTAGGGTAGACTCGATCAAGCAAAAACAAGCCATAAAACTTTAATGAACTTGTAAAACCCTTAGATCAAACACGAACCAACACAAGTGTTAAGGAAGCTACTACGCACTTGACCTCTCAAGCTTACTTGGCTCTTTTATTTCTGGATTCGCCACTCTTTCTCGTGCTTTTGATTACAATTTATGACTCGCCTTTTTCTGGCTCTTGGCCCTTTTTTCTCGAGTTTATTTCAGCAAGAAACTTGGTTACAACTTGGAACAACAACAAGAGCAACGTATTTTTTTTTGAATAGCTGTAGTTGAAGGAAATAACAAAACAAAAGAAAAGAAGTAGAACAAGAGAAGCAAGGCCTTTCCCGTATCCTTGTTGCTTGATTGGTTCAGCTTAATCAGAAGAATTTCCACAAGTCACACAAATTAATTACAGTAGAAAAATAAGAAAAAGCATGCTAATAACTAAGGTTAATATAAGGGGGAAGGTGAAGCCAAGAGGTTTGGTGGGTGACACAATTAAAGGGGACAGTTTGGGGGATTTCAGAAGTTGTCTTCAACCTTTGGAAGGAACAAAGTTTAAGAGTGTTTCCAACAACCAAAAACACGACCAACACAGCTGCAAATTCAACAACTTGATGCAGCAACACACGAAAGAGCATGAAGACTTGCAACTTGAACTAAGATCGACGTTAAAATCAAGTTTTCAAGCGTTTACCTTGCGTGGCTCTAATACCACATGATAGGATCGTCGGTCCTCTTCAGCCTCGGTGCAAGGAAATGCCAAGAGATGCAGCCAAGCAAGAGAGTTCCAAGGGCTTGCTGCAGAGGAGTCTTGTGAATGGGTTTTCGAAGTGTTTGGTGGAGGAGTTGGACTGGATAAATGGAGGTTGAGTTGCTAGTATGGAGTTGGGGATAAGTGGACTTTCTTGAGTGGATATGACACACCACTAAAGGAAGAACAAGGTGATCTAAAGCTATGGGATGCAACACACCCAAAGGAGAAGATCGAGAGTTAGTTCGATGTTACACACGAACTGAATTCTTGCTGGAGTTTTCTAGGGAAAACAAAGCTTTTCTTGAGATGTTTTATTCAATTGGAAGATGATTTTACAAGGAGGAGGACGCAACCTTATATAGGCCCCAAAGGAGCTACATGGCCAACAAAAATAACTCCTAAACCCTTCCCCTCTCAAACTTATCCAGCATTAAAAAGAGTCTTAAAAGTATTTAAAAATACATATAATAAGCTGGAAAATATAATTAGAAAAACACAGCCTTGAATATCTTAATGAGGTTTGAGATGCGCTTGGCGGTTTGCCTTCTATGCGGCCTGACGCGTCATGAGTAAAGTCATCGAGTCAAATTGATCATGGCTCGGCACTTCAAGGCATAATAGACTCCTCTTGAGCTTGGCTTGAAGTTCTCTAGCTCGCGCTCGTGTGATAGCCCCGGGTGTGATGTGACCCTGCCTCCCATGATGGCCCAAGACGAGGAAGAAGCCATGAGCCTACGCTCAGAAGGTCCAGTGACAAGGTCTAGGTCCAAGGCCATCGTCGTCGCGTCTCTCATCGCACGTGCCGTCGTCAGCCAAGGAAGCCCAGACGACAATCCAAGACTCGTCGTCCTCGCCACCATTGAGAGTGAAAGAACGCGTTCTTCTGAAGACTATGACACTTCATCGTCTCACGTGATGATCACGTCAAAGCCTTCAACGCGTTCATGAGTTTCACGCGTTCTTTTAAGACAATTTCTATATTTGGTATTTCCAGCTTTGTTTTGATAGTTTTCTTTTATGTCTTTCTATCTTTTAGGGTTTGTGCCTTTGCATGCTTGCATGGGCTAGCCTTTAGGCTCATTTCGGCCCAAGCCCATTAGGTCTTGGTCGAGATACCTTAGCTATTTAAAGCGTCCTATGTTCTTGTTATTTCTTACGTTCAAGTTAAAGTTCAAGGTTTTAAGTCGAGTGTTAATTCCTCCTTGCCTTGATCGGACGTCACCCATATCCCTCTCATCCCCATTCCCTCCGCCGCCGACGCTACGGCAAACGCTTGATCTCTCAAGCCAATATATCTTCACATCTCCTTCATTCGCAGTCGACGCTACGACACCCCAAAGACTTGTCCCTTCAAGTCTTATATCCCTCACCAAACCGCTCCCGCCTTTGCTATCCATCTTTCCATCAAAACACTTCCCTCGCCACCAAGTCCGCATTCTCGCGACCTCTTCCCAGTCGCCGGCATCAACAACCACCATCATCGCGTTCGCCCGATCGCGATCTTCACCACTGTGACGTTCAGACGTGACTTCCCAACCAGGACTAGATCCAAAGGTGTCTCCTTTTCCAATTTGGCTTGACACAAGAGGCAAGGACACATCAGCTGGTATTAGAGCCCAGCAATCTTGTAAGTCACGAACTCAAGTTTCAATTTTGTTCACAATTTTTCTTGGCCCCCATCGATTGCTTTACTAAAAGATCACAAAAAACCATAAAATTTCCATCTTTTGCTCATCCTTCGGTTTCTACAAGGTCCTACCTTGGCCGATTTTTTTTTCTTGTTCCCCAAGTTTTGGTGTGTTAGGTAATTTGTTATCTTGCATGCTAGAATATTTTGTTTCCTTATTTCATGCGTGGATAGAGTTTCCTTGTTTGTTGAATATTGCTTTTTAGGTTCTTAACCAATTTCCTAATAAGATATCATCAAATCTTATCTTCTCTCTCCTATCTCTACAATCACACTTGTGATATTCTTGTTACTTAGACCTTTTTATTTTATTTCCTTTTGCAAGTCCGAAAAGATCAAAAGATAAGATCTCGGATATTATATATAAAAAAAAGATATCGAAAGGATATTCCAAAAAAAAAAAGTTTCCAAAGTTAGGAAAAACCAAAATAAGGCAACCCTAACCCACATCGATCTAAGCTCATCTTCTAAATCTCTCCATCGTCTAGGTCAAGCTTCCTAGAAGGTACTTTCTTGCTAATTAGGTTGCTTTGTTTACGTTTGTTTTAGGGTTTCAATTTGTTCTTGTTTGTTTGATTGCAACTTGCTTGATACACCATCTCTTGTTCAAGCCAAGCCGCCCTCACGGCAAGCCAAACAAGCCCTACCTACGTGAACTTTGTGACTTGACTAGTGATTTGCTTGATTGTTGTTCTTTGTTGTCTTTTGGTTGGTTTTTACTCCCATGTTTGGTCGTCTTGTCATAGGCACCATGCAGATTGGCCACAGTGCAGACGAACGCGAGGTCAACAACACCAACACCAACCCACAACCCCAGCAGTTCGGTCTACCTCTAGACCAACAACCACAGGACCAACCACGCGACCCCATCATGGCGTTGACCGAAGATCAAATCTTGATCCAGGCTCTTCGACAGGAGGTCGCCACTCTACGCGCCAACCAACAAGAAGTGGCACCGCCCGTGCCTACTCCAACTCCCCCACCGCTGAGTGCTATGGACGCGCCGTCTCCACCTGGAGCCACCGACACGGTCCCATCCAAGACACGAGTGGACAAAGGCAAGGGAATTATGCCTTCCACTTCTCAACATCAACCTCAACTAAACAGAATGCAGAGTGTCATTGAGAGCCGCCAAGGCTTCGTTCCCCAGAAGGATCGCTATGTGCCACGAGCCACACCTGTTGGCTTCGACAACGGCTCAGACCGCGACGCCGACGACTCTCAAGGTGAGTACTCTAAACCTTACAACTTTGATGACAGGTATGCCTATAGGAGAACCTTAGACGCGCTTAGAGAACACTTCTTTTGGCCTAAGATGACTCACCAAGTGACTAGGTTTTGTAGAAGTTGTGTGAGGAAGCACACACAAGTCGTGGACATTTTGGGATTAGGAAAACCTTAGACGCGCTTAGAGAACACTTCTTTTGGCCTAAGATGACTCACCAAGTGACTAGGTTTTGTAGAAGTTGTGTGACTTGCCAGAGAGCCAAATCTAAGTCTAGTCCTCACGGCCTCTACACTCCCTTGCCCATTCCGAGTGCCCCCTGGGACGATTTGTCTATGGATTTCATCACGGGTTTCGTCTATGCATTTCATCACGGGTTTCTGATAGTGAGAGGGTTAGTCCAGTTCATGTTGTGCCTAAGAAAAGGGGTATGCCTGTTGTGAAGAATGAAAAGAATGAATTAATTCCTACTAGGACAGTCACGGGTTGGAGAATGTGCATTCATTATAGGAGACTGGACAAGGCAACCCGGAAAGACCATTTTCCCCTTTCCTTCATTGACCAGATGATAGAGAGGTTAGCTAAGCATTCACACTTCTGTTATTTAGATGGTTATAGTGGATTTTTCCAGATCCATATTCACCCTGATGACCAGGAGAAGACCACATTCACTTGCCCTTATGGCACATTTGTATATAGGAGAATGCCCTTTGGTTTGTGTAATGCTCCTACTACCTTTCATAGATGTATGATGGCTATTTTTAATGATTTTATTGAGGACATTATGGATGTATTCATGGATGACTTTTATGTATATGGTGCTTCTTTTGATGCTTGTTTGTCTAACTTGTCACGAGTTTTACAGCGATGTGAAGAGGTTAACCTTGTATTGAATTGGGAGAAATGCCATTTTATGGTAAGGAAAGGTATTGTCTTGGGTCATTTGCTTTCTAATCGTGGTATTGAGGTTGATAGGGCAAAGATTGAGATCATTGAGAAGATGTCACCTCCTACTTCGGTTAAGGGCATAAGGAGTTTCCTTGGACATGTAGGTTTTTATAGGAGGTTCATTAAGGATTTCTCTAAAATTGCCAAGCCTCTTACTAATCTGCTCTTGAAGGATGTTTCCTTTGATGTTTCGAAGGAGTGACTTGATTCTTTTTGCAGGTTGAAGCAGGCGTTGATTTCAGCTCCAATTATGCAGCCCCTTGATTGGGATCTCCCATTTGAGATCATGTGCGATGCTAGTAACTACGCTGTTGGGGCTGTTTTGGGGCAACGGAAGGAAAGGAAGCTTCATGCCATTTACTACGCTAGCAGGACTCTTGATGTGGCCCAAATGAATTATGCTACTACGGAGAAAGAGTTGCTAGCTGTTGTGTTTGCTTTTGAGAAGTTCAGGTCCTATTTGGTGGGTGCCAAGGTGATTGTCTACACTGATCATTTTGCTATCAGATATCTCTTGAGCAAGAAGGAGGCCAAGCCCAGACTGATTCGTTGGATCCTTCTTCAAGAGTTTGATTTGGAGATTAGAGACAAGAAAGGCACATAAAATTTGGTTGCTGACCACCTTTCTAGGTTGACTCCAGAGCAGCTGGAGTGTACTCAGGATGAGCCCCCTATTGATGATTCTTTTCCTGTTGACCATCTTTTAAGGATTACTGAGCAAATCTTTACTCTTGCAAATTCTAGGGTACCTTGGTATGCTGATTTTGTCAATTATTTGGTTTGCAACGAGTTACCTCCTAAACTATCCTTTCAGCAGAAGAAGAAGTTCATGTCTAATGTCAGACATTATTACTGGGATGAGCCTTTGCTTTTCAAGAGGTGTGCTGATGGGATTATCAGGCGTTGCATCCCTGAGGAGGAGGTAGAGAGCGTTATCACTCATTGTCATTCTTTACCCTGTGGAGGCCATGCTAGCTCCTCCAATACCACTTCCAAGATTCTCCAGTCCGCTCTTTATTGGCCCTCTATGTTCAAGGATGTGCACCGTTTCATCGCCTCTTGTGATGCTTGCCAGCGAACAGGAAATATCTTCAAGAGGAATGAGATGCCTCTTAATAACATCCAGGAGGTTGAGATTTTTTATGTGTAGGGAGTTGATTTCATGGGACCTTTTCCACCGTCCTGTAGTAACAAGTACATTCTTGTAGCGGTTGATTATATGTCAAAGTGGGTTGAAGCCATTGCCTCTCCAACCAATGACTCTAGGGTGGTGTCCAAGTTCTTCAACAAGGTGATTTTTCCTAGATTCGGGACACTTAGAGTTGTGATTAGTGATGGGGGATCACATTTTATTGAGAAGAAGTTTGAGGCTTTGCTGAAGAAGTACTCATAAGATTGCCACCCCATATCATCCTCAAACAAGTGGTCAGTTGAGGTTTCCAACAGGCAGATTAAGAGCATTTTGGAGAAGGCAGTGTCCCGATCCCAAAAGGATTGGTCTTTGAAGCATTATGATGCTCTTTGGGCTTATAGGACTGCTTTTAAGACTCCTATTGGCATTACACCATACATGCTCGTCTATGGGAAGTCTTGTCATCTCCTTGTGGAGTTGGAACATAAAACATATTGGGCAATTAAGTTGTTCAACTATGATATGAAAGAATCATGTGAGAATAGGAGATTGTAATTGCAAGAGTTGGAGGAGATGCGATTGGACGCTTATGAGAATGCTAGGATTTACAAGGAGAGAACCAAGAGATGGCATGACAAACACATTGTGCCTAAAGATTTTCAAGAAGGTGATGTTGTCTTGCTTTTCAACTCTAGACTTAGGCTCTTTCCTGGCAAGTTGAGGTCCAGATGGAGTGGTCCTTTCTAAGTGAGAAGAGTATATCCATATGGTGCTATTGACATATGGAGTGAAGAGACAAGTCAGTTCAAGGTGAATGGACAGCGCTTGAAGAAATATATAGCAGGAAGTCCGTTTGAGAAGGTGGCGTTTATCCACCTCAATTCGATCCACTGATGATGCAGAAGAAAGGTCAAGCTAATGACCTTAAGCAAGCGCTACTTGAGAGGCAACCTAAGGTAAGTTTTCGATTCTCTTCTTCTTCTAAAAAAAAGGTCTGGAGAACCGCACGGTTTGCAACAAACCGTGCGGTTGACCATGCCTCTCCGTGGAAGCACTTTCTGGAAAGACGCATGGTCTGCTACAGACCGTGCGCCTGACCATGCCTCCTTACGGAGGCACTCTCTGGATTCCTGCACGGTTTGTCACACGGTTTGCGACAAACCGTGCAGGCGCTAAATTTTCCGAAAAAATATATATTTTCGACAAAAATAAAAAAAATCTTTTCTTTTTCTTTCTTTCTCTTTCCTTTCCTTTTCTTTCCCAGCCCTAGCTGCCTCCTCTCACAATCTCCCTCTCCTCTACACCTCGCCTCTCTCACGCACATCACCTCTCACACCCTCACGCACCACTGGACTGATAGGCGTTGTCATGACACCTAAACAAAATAATCCTAACAAACCTAAACAAGTAGTTTGGGCAAGTAAGGGTCGAATCCCACAGAGAATCAGATTATCAATTCAAGTAATTGTAAGTCATCAACTAGGAACTAGGGGGGGTTTGTATGATTTTCGTAACCAAGTAATTAAAACAAAGCAAAGCAAAGGATGTGAATATGATGAGGAAAAGCGCCACACCTGACAAAGATCCACACAACAAGAGATATGGTTGATCACTGAATTCTATTAATCCCAAGTTCTTATCTTTCCTTTAGTTGTTGTTATCCCGATCATAGGTAACTATTAGTTCTACCAGCCCTAATAGTACTTATTACCAAATCAAATCCGAAAACCTTCAAGACTTAATAAAGCAATAACATTCAACCAAGGATTCAACAAGATACATGCAATGGAAACAACCTGTTACTATAAGCATGCAATTAACTCTCTCACGATGAACACTCGCAACCCGCTTATGTAAATCGTATTTGCTACTAGATATGCAACCCGAACCCGGAATCACAAGTCCTAGCTATATGGATAATATCAATAAACCTAGGTGATCAGTCTAGATAAACCAATAAGATTCAATAAACATTCAAGCGCAAGAGAATTAATACAACTAGATAGGAAATCGAACAAGAGTAGAAAACTCACAACCAATCAATTGAAGGCTTCAAAACGTCAAGTGCAACAATGGAGGTTTAGTTCTCCATAGGGTTTTTGAGAGAGAAACTAAGAAAGGTGGCAACTAGGTTTTCTCTAAACAAAGTCTTAGAAATAACCTTAAATACTAGGGCAAATAATCCAGAAATAAATAAAAGGAAATAACAAACTTGGAAACAAAGTTTCAGAAATAAAATAAAAACAGATAAAAGATCTCGGAAATAAGCCGAGAAAAGTCTTCAGCGCGTCGCCACCGCGGGTGCGGCAACACCCACCACGGGGTGCGGTGGGTCTCCAGAGGCTCCAGCTTCTGTGACACTTCCGTAAAAACGCCATAACGTTTGATTCCCAACTCGGATTGCGCTCATATTTTGAGTACTTGCAGTAGACTTCAAGATCTAACTCCTCGAATTGGAATCACTCCATTTGGACATCTGAGTAAAAATAACGAACCAATTGAATTCAACACACTGTTCTTCCACTCTTCAATGCACTTCAAACCTCTGTAAATCTCATGATTTCTTCACTTCTAGTCTTCTCTTCCGGATTACAGAATTACCATCAAATCATATACAAACATCCTCTAAATCATGCTAATAATCCCTAGATACGCCATACAATATGCCGCATATCACGGACCCACCAGCCCTCACACACCACCAGATCCAACCCTCACCGAGCCCACACGAGCCCAGATCTGGCAGAGCAACACCCACCTTTCCTCCCACTTGTTTCAAGGTAAATCTCTCCCCTTTCCATTGTTCTTCTAGTTTACTTGGTAGATATTAGAATATTTCTAGTTTATTTGGTGTCTTTTCTTGTTAGTCTAGATGATTTTAGGAGTTTTAGTTTGTTGATTTTGTGGTTTGCTAGTTTTGGTGATTTAGGAGTTTTTCTATTTTGTTTGAATTTTGGGGTTTACTAGTTTGCTAGACTTGGGTGTTATCTATTTGCATGTTGGGTAAATTGATTTTGCAGGGGAAAATTGATCGACTTTACTTGTTTACTATTTTGTCGTTTTCCTGGATCCTTGACGTCATCTATTACCTAACTTGTTAGTTGTCATAGGCCCTTGGCGGGAATGGCATGTTTATTTAATGCTTTTATTAGGCCATTGGCGGGATAGAAATTCATGTGTAGGCCCTTGGCGGGATAGATTGCCTTGTGAGTTGTATTGCTTTGTCCTTTGTGTCTTGTTGTCTTGCACTCACAGGTTTTCTTTCAGCGATCAGATTGTTACCATGCCGCCCCGTTCAGCCCGCTCTGCCCGCACTTCTCGTGTCGCCCTACCTGCTCTACCGGTCGAAGGCCGTGTTATTTTGGTGTATGATGAGCAATGCACGAACTATAACACCTTGCAAAGAATGCCTTGGCAGTCCACTCGTTGGCTCGACACTACTGACATGCACAGACTTGGCTGCCTCGGAGAGATACGTCGTCTGGCTAACCGCATGGGGCTCGGACGCTTCATTGACATGCACGAGGTTTCCTACAAAAACCTCACCCTATAGCTGATCAGTTCTCTAACTGTAACCGAAGTACAGTTCTTTGACCGTGGCAGTTTGAGATTCCGTTTGGGAAACGAATGGCGAGACCTTGACTTTGAAGAGCTTAACCGCATATATAGGTTTCCCACTACTGGGAAGACTTATGACCTCCACCATGCAGAGGAGCAGGAATTTGGGTATCAAATCACTCGCGTGCGCCCATTCAAAGGCCACCTATATAGTACACCCTATCTTCAGGGTAATGAAGAAACCCTTTGCAGGAACCATCTTCTCCCATGAGGATAGCACGGGAAACGTACGGTGCAATGAGCTGATGATCTTAAAGCACATGATAGCGGGCGTGGAGGTGAATTTGGGAATTCCACTTGCTCGGCAGTTGACCAAGATGACTGATAGGCGTTGTCGCAAGCACCTAAACAAAGTAAATCCTTAAAAACCTAACTAAGTATAGTAGGCAAGCAAGGGTCGAATCCCACATGGAGGTAGTAATCTTTCTAAGTGCACAAGTTGTATGTAAAAGGTAACAAAGGGGGTTTTTTGGTTTGTTTACAGATAACAAAGTAAATAAAAGCAAAGGGTTGTAATCAATTGGGAAAAGTAACTTAGCCAGACAAATATCCACCATTTATTTGATTGATTGATCCTAGATTATCTCTATTCCTTCCTATGAATATTCATGTCCCTATTCTGAAATAGTTATCAGTCCAACCAGTCCTGATAACCCTAACTATCGAACGCACAAGAAACTATCAAGATTTAGAACAATAGCAATAGGAAGCATAGGAATTAACCAGGATACATGCAACACCACAACTCGCAGCATTTAACACATAATCAATTCTCTTCACAATAAACTAGTCCAACTAGTCCTAGAATATCATGTTCGCTACACAAGATAAGGGATTTCAACTCGAAATATCCAAACCCTAGCAATAGACAATTACTAATATCAACTAGATGATCAGGCTAGTCAAATCAGCAAGAATCAATAGGAATAAGCACAAAGAGAAGAGATATAATCAAAGGAAAGAGAATAGAGTTATAATCTCACAATCAAGTCAAACGAAGACTTCAATCGTCAGACTAAGCAAAAGTTGCTTAGTTCTTCATAGTCTTGGAAACACAAAAACTCTAAGGGAAAAACTGATGTAAACTGAATAATGAATGATTCCTCAAAAGGCTGCTAGGAAACTAGGTTATAAAACCTAGCAAAACCTAAAACTCAAGATAGGAAATAATATCTTTCCATAAAGAAATAAAACGGAAATAAAATAAATAAAAGAAAAAGAAATAAAATAAAACTTCGGATCTTCGGATGAAACAAATCTCGCGCGTCTGATAAATGGATTTCCGCGACCGCGGAAATGTCTCTGTAAAGCCTCACTGTCTTTGTATTTTCCTCGACCGCGGCTTTGGCCTCCGCGACCGCGAATTCTTCAATGTTTCTCTTCTTTGCCTCGTAATAATCCGCGACCTCGGCGGTGATTTCCGCGACCGCGGAAGAATTTCTATAGCTTCTTCAGCTCTTCCTTTGTCTTCTCTCGTGGCTTTCTTCTCCATCTTCTAAATCTTCATTTAAGCTCCTCCAAACCACCAAAATCATACTTCTTCTTCTTACTTCAATCTTCTAACTTAAGCTCTAAAACAATCCAAATGGTACCCAAAATACCGGTAACAACTCCTAGTTAAACCCTACAAAGTAGCGCTGATCAAATTCCCCCATGCTTAAACCTTGCTCGTCCTCGAGTAAGCTAATATAAACCTACTCCTCCAATCAAATCCCCAAGGTCTCAGGAAGCACAGAAAAATTATCTCCACTAAGAACTGCACCTAAACATGAATCTCCAAGGCACCAACACAATAAACACAGCACATAAAACACAAGCTAAAAGGAAAGCAGAATACTCCCCCCAAGCTTAACCCGAACACCATAGAGTGAAAGTAACCATCTAATCCCCGGCAACGGCGCCAATTTGATAGGCGTTGTCGCAAGCACCTAAACAAAGTAAATCCTTAAAAACCTAACTAAGTATAGTACGCAAGCAAGGGTCGAATACCACATGGAGGTAGTAATTTTTCTAAGTGCACAAGTTGTATGTCAAAGGTAACAAAGGAGGGTTTTTGGTTTGTTTGCAGATAACAAAGTAAATAAAAGCAAAGGGTTGTAATCAATTGGGAAAAGTAACTTAGCCAGACAAATATATACCATTCATTTGATTGATTGATCCTAGATTATCTCTATTCCTTCCTATGAATATTCTTGTCCCTATTCTGAAATAGTTATCAATCCTGATAACCCTAACTATCGAACGCACAAGAAACTATCAAGATTTAAAACAATAACAGCAGGAAGCATATGAATTAACTAGGATACATGCAACACCACAACTCGCAGCATTTAACACATAATCAATTCTCTTCACAATAAACTAGTCCAACTAGTCCTAGAATATCATGTTCGCTACACAAGATAAGGGATTTCAACTCGAAATATCCAAACCCTAGCAATAGACAATTACTAATATCAACTAGATGATCAGGCCAGTCAAATCAACAAGAATCAATAGGAATAAGCACAAAGAGAAGAGATATAATCAAAGGAAAGGGAATATAGTTATAATCTCACAATCAAGTCAAACGAAGGTTTCAATCGTCGGACTAAGCAAAAGTTGCTTAGTTCTTCATAGTCTTTGAAACACAAAAACTCTAAGGGAAAAACTGTTGTCAACTGAATAATGAATGATTCCTCAAAAGGCTGCTAGGAAACTAGGTTATAAAACCTAGCAAAACCTAAAACTCAAGATAGGAAATAATATCTTTCCATAAAGAAATAAAACGGAAATAAAATAAATAAAAGAAATGAAATAAAACTTCGGATCTTCGGACGAAACAAATCTCGCGCGTCTGATAAATGGATTTCCGCGACCGCGGAAATGTCTCTGTAAAGCCTCGTTGTCTTCGTATTTTCCGCGACCGCGGCTTTGGCCTCCGCGACCGCAGATTCTTCACTGTTGCTCTTCTTTGCCTCGTAATATTCCGCGACCGTGGCGGTGATTTCCGCGACCGCGGAAGAATTTATGTAGCTTCTTCAACTCTTCCTTCGTCTTCTCTCGTGGCTTTCTTCTCCATCTTCTAAATCTTCATTTAAGCTCCTCCAAACCACCAAAATCATACTTCTTCTTCTTACTCCAATCTTCTAACTTAAGCTCTAAAACAATCCAAATGGTACCCAAAACACCGGTAACAACTCCTAGTTAAACCCTATAAAGTAAAGCTGATCAATGACCACCAAGTCCAATGGTGGTATTTGTATTGGTGGTATGATCACTCCGTTGATTCGCCACTTCAATGTCTCTGTGGCTGGCCATGAAGTAACCCCCGACACCCTCCGGATCAACATAGCATATTTACGCCGGGCCCACATGCTCACTCACGCCCGTAATAGCCGGGTCAACTTGTTGAAATTTGATAACATCTATTTTATACATATTTTAGGGATATAATTGAATATTAGATTATGTCATTTTTATACATATTTTATATTTTTATAATTAATTTTATATTATTTTACATTCGAAGTCTATACTCATAATTTTCTTGTTTCATATATTTTAGGTATAATTCAAACGTGATACGAAACTATAATGAAGATGTCAAACAAGTAGTTGAATAATGTAGTTCGGTTGGACGGGCTAAAGAAAAGACAAAGATGCAATGGCCCAATTAAATGCCAAGTGTGCCGACCCACTAAGAAAATGGGCATGGGAAGCATGGCTACAGGAGCCCATGAGTCGAACAAGGAGGAGGACAAAAGCGGCAACGGGAGAGGACTTAATTACGTGGCTTTTAATATAGAAAGTTTGTAATAGTTTAGTTGGACTTTTCGTAGGGAGATGGTTTTAGGTTTAGTTTTGTTTTATTTTTTGAGGGCGGCAGCTTTTAGATTTATTAATTGGTAGGTTTTGTTTTTGTTTTCTTTTGGTTTTGAACTGCCGCATAGAGGGGAGAATTTCAAGAAGGGATTTTGACCTTTGGCATGGATTGAAGACGGTCCTTATCTTTCGTATTTATTGAATAATTCATATATGTTGTTGGCTAGTTTAAATCTATTGAATATGTCTTCAATTATACTTGGCTAAATTCTTGGTTCTATGGTTAAGGTGATCCCGACGATGCGTATGTAATTAAAGTTATTTTCTTTGTCTGAATTGAAATAGTATTTGATTCATTACTAGATGCTTCATACCCATATTAGCCTATGCGAAATGGATCATATTAGGGTTTGCAATCGAAAGGTAAGAACGTTAATAGGTAGTCAGATAGGGTTTGAGACCGAGAGGTAAAACTTCTATTGGAATCCTAGGAATTGAACCTGAGATTTTATTATTGCGAGAGCATCTTAATCTCTCTTGTGATTAATAAATATCATAGAAACTCTAAGATTAGGTTGGATTTAGCAAGTCACGAGAGTGGATGTTAATTCATTTTGACCTTAGATTCTAAGCGCCCAAAGGGTATAGATCTTGATTAGCAAGTCGCGAGAGTGGATGTTAATTGAATCTAAGCACATTTGCTATTATCCGAGAGGAATTAGTAATTACCTTAGATATTTACCTTCAAATAATTTGGACTAGATTCAGATAGAGTGTGATTTTATTTACTGTTGCATCATTGCGGTGATCCTTAACCTTAGACACATTTATCCCATTGATTTTATCCTTTTTATTTGTCTTATTAGTTCCTCAATTCCTAACTTCCTTATTTTTCTCAATTACATATTTCCTCAATTCCTTATTTTTCGGCCTAGTTCACTGATAGTGTTTCAACTAATATTACATTGGTCTCTGTGGGATCGACACTTGACTACTACAACCGATCTCGTACACTTGCGGGTAGGTTTTAGCCACATCAAGTTTATGGCGCCGTTGTCGGGGACCAATTTATTAATATTAGTTGTTACTTCTATTAGTGAGTTTAGGTCATTATTTTTGCTTTGATTTTTTTTATTTCTTATTTCAAGTAACAAAAAAATTGAAAAAAAAAACAAAAAAAAGATACCACCTCCTTGATGTCATCCACCTTCAGCTCCTCTCCTCGCTTGGTGTAGAATGTGAATATGCCTGGATACCTATCTGTTTGGTGAGTTTCCTTTCCTCTTTCTTTTTCTCTACATTGGGCCAATGTAGGATTTAAGCTTGAGGGAGGGATAGCATATTTTGTGTTTTCTTTTTATTTTTGTGTATTTTTTTCAAAACATTTCATGCATCATACAATGCATTTTAGGTGTTTGATATGAATCTAATGCTCTGCTTTGTTTATTTGTCCTGCAATATTCCTCTTGACATACTTCGGTTGTTAATATTTTAATTGATTTTAAGCATGTTGATGAGAATTTTTATATTTTCTAATGTTCGAGTTGAAGTATGTATATAGTCATTTATTGAGACTAGTTAGGACTGAAATTCTAGACAAATAACCTGTGAGCTTTTGAGCCTTGGGACTGCACATAATTGAGTCATCTTATTTCTTTTCATGTGTGTGATTCTCGCTTTGATTGCTTTATCTCTAGAACTTGTGTTTAGAACTTATTTTGAGGCCACGTTTATGACTCTTGTGCATGATATAAAAATGATTGAGGCATTATTTTATTAGTCTATATTTCCCTTTACCATCCTTATATGTTATTCTTCTGCTTGAAGCCCGTTGAGCCTAATTAGCCTATTTCTTTGGAAGCTCCAAAAAAATATCCCGAGCCTAATGATTAGCCTTTTACCCATCTGGGAACTAGGATGATTTATTTGTTTGTTTTTATGGTAGCAGGCCAAGCTTGGGGGAGTTATTTGTATGGTGTGTTATTGTTGAAAGTGTTTTGGCTTTTGAAAAAAAAAAACTGAAAAATAAAAAAAAATGAAAAAAGAGAAAAAAAAAATGAAAAAGAGAAAAGCCAAGAATAAAAAGGGGTGTTTTGTTGAAAAGAATGGTACGTCAAATCCTCTAAGTTTGGTGTTGTCTTGGTCAGTTTCTCTTTCCCGGATTTAGCACCACATGGCCAAATTATATCCAAATCTTTCTTTTTACATGGCCCCATTACAACCTAATAAAAGTCCTCTTGATTTATGTCATGTACAAGGTCCCTAGTGGTGGAGATTTAAGACACTGATGCAAGCTTATGGTAGATGAGTTTTCAAAGTAGAGACTTGAGCGAAACACTTATCCCTAAACACATGAGCGATACTGATTCTTATTCTTTTTCCTAAGTGAGGTCTAGTGTGGACGTTCTAACTCGTCTCTTTAATGATTATTTGCATGTCTTTGATGATTACATTGTTAATTATTTAAGTTTTCATGAACCTGCTTGAATATCAATTAGGTAGAGACAACCTTTGTATTTCTTGTGGAATTTTGAACTATGTTCTTGCTTGATGACAAGCAAGGTTTAAGCTTGGGAGAATTTGATAACACATATTTTATACATATTTTAGGGGTATAATTGCATATTAGATTAGGTCATTTTCATGCATATTTTATATTTTTAAATTTAATTTTGTATTGATTTGCATTCAGAGTCTACACTCGTATTTTTATTGTTTCATGTATTTTAGGTGCAATTCAAAGGTGATACGAAACTATAATGAAGACGTCAAACAAGTAGTTGAATAATGTAGTTTAGTTGAACGGGATAAAGAAAAGACAAAGATGCAATGGCCCAATTAAATGCCAAGTGTGCCGGCCCACTAAGAAAATGGGCGTGGGAAGCATGGCTGCAGCATCCCATGAGTGGAACAATGAGGAGGACAAAATCGGCAACGGGGGAGGACTTAATGACGTGGCTTTTAATATAGAAAGTTTGTAATAGTTTAGTTTGACTTTACGTAGGGAGATATTTTTAGGGTCCCCTATATACACACGTTTCGTGATCTATTTGCACATGAATGTGTGCGTTTAATATAAGCGTATAGGTTATGTGCGCTTATATTAAGCACATAGGGGAAAAATGGGGAATAATAATTTTTCATGAGGGCATAGCCCCAAAACCTGTACGCTTAATGTAAGCGTTTATGTTTTGTGCCTGTACACTTACACTAAGCGTACATGTTAGCGTACCAACGGTTGAATCCGGTATAAACCTGTACACTTAATGTAAGCGTACAGGTTTGTACACATTGGTACGCTTACATTAAGCGTACCAACGGCCGAATTTTCAGCCTATAAATGCACAGATTCTTCTTCCACACCAAATCACAACACTGAAATGACTTTGCAAATTGAAGATGAGGTACAAGATTGGGTACAAGCTCGAGAAGATGAATAAGTAGACGAAGAATGGAGCGACTTGAGTTGCGAACACGAAGGAGATGATTGTGATTTGTTCATGGTTAGTGTTTAAATTATATTTTATACACAATTTATATATAGATTATAGCTTCTATTGTAACAGGTAAAATTGCTATGAATTAACAACTTTGCAAATTTATTGTATTATCAGTTTGTTCTAATTATAGACAGTATAATAATTCATAAATAAAAAATAATTATAGGGGGAAGATTATGCAGAACGTTTTCGTACTGGCCTAGTTTGGGAGAGTATGAATGAAATGATTGAGTGAGCGAGAGCTAGAGCAAAAGAGTTGATGATAGTTTTGGTGACACGTACCTCAAATCCGTATGTAGTTAGTTTGACATGCGATAGATATGGTGAACCGAGATCTGGAAGGCCGAAAGTTAATGTAGAAAATCCGGATTTGTCGGTTTCGAGGAGTCGAAAATGCAAATCGAAGAAGTGCGGTTGTAGATTCGAGTTGTATGGGTGTCATTTGAAAAACGAGGTAGGGTCTCTTATTGAAAGATGGGTCTTGGATGTTATACATGGCACCCACAACCACATGCTTCGGACTAGCTTTCATGGGAATGCATTCATGGGTCGAATGACCCAGGAAGAGGAGGTCATGGCTAGGAAATGGGGCGATGGTCGGAAGACTCTGAAAGAGATTATTTCGCAGTTGATGTGATACCCCGTAATTCTGTAAGGATTATTTTGGGAATTTTTGGAATTTCCCGAACACCCGTTTAGTACGTCGGATTTAATTCAGAAGGTTGGAGGCATTCTGTAATGTGCTCTGTATCTGTAATATTTTTCTCAGTGAAATAATATACAGTCGACATGTTTTGAAAGTTCGTACTCGTTCGTGTACGACTTTTGTTAATGCGGATTAAGATTGGTACAAGTTTATTGCCCAAGAGTTGTTATCTAATGGGCAATAGTACATGATTCTTTATCCGAAGGTTATTGTCCAAGAGCTAATATCCAAGAGGCAAAAGTACAAGAGTATTAACCAAGGGTTAATACCCAAGCTCCCTCCAAAACCCTAATCTTTGCCTATAAATAGAGAGCATGGGGTGAGTGTAAGGAGGAGGGGAAAGACGCCATTACGGTGTCCATTTCTTGTCTCTCAAAAACACTCCCAAAGAAAAACGCTCTCTCTCTCGGAAAGCTCTCGTGGATCGTTGGAGGCTCGTTTGGTGTCGTTCTCGGTGCCGCCGTGGTGTGTGGCCAGCCGCCGTGGAGGAAGCCGATGAGCGGCGCCCGCCGTGCTTGAGGCGGCGCCCGCCGTGATGGTGGCGGCGCCCGCCGCATTGTTTGGTGGCCGGCCGTGAAGGGTTGTTGCCCGGGAGTTGTTGCGTTGGCTTCCGAGACCTTCGATCGGGTCTCGTATCCTTCGATTCCTTTCATCCTTTCGTATATTCGTACTATTGTTTGTTGAATCTAACCTAGGGTTCCTTTTTGGGTCGACTCGAAGGTGTTTATGCTAGTGGAGCTATACGCGTGTCGAGCCCGGAATCCCGTCGTCATTAGGCTTTTATGCGGATTGAGGCAAGTGGCGGTTCGCTCTTGCTTAATCATTCCATGTTTCATTAATTATCAATTATTTAATTGTTAATTAAATTGGAGTAAACTGTTGTTTTGCTTGGGAACTAAGTTCATAAATAAGCGTGATTAAAGTAATGTTATAATAGGTTGTATATCTGTTAGAACAACGCTATTATATGTGATAATTACCGTGATGGTATTATTGTGAAATTAATCTTAATGCTAGAATAGCATGTGTGTTAATAGGAAAACTAATCCAAGTAAGGATTAGCTATTTCTATTATCTCTATGTTTAAGTTAATTGCTTGGATGGCTTTAATGTGAATAATTGCTGTGTTAGACTGTTTAGTTAACACGAATGTGCGTAGGAACGCTAATCCAAGTAAGGATTAGTCATTTCTTTATAATTTAATATTCGTGGGAACACTAATCCAAGTAAGGATTTGTCGTTTCTTTAAATCATAATATTCCTCGGGATTATTTCCGAATAATTTAAGGGTCATGACCTATGCTTCTTATCCACCGTTAAGGATCTGAAGTGTTTTAAGCGCCTTGCAAGCGCCATTGGATGAGCTTAATTGCAGTCCTGTGTATTAAGCACTTAGCTAGTGCATTGGGGTGGACGTAACTGTCACCCTGTAAATTAAATTGTAAGCATTGTGGCAGTGCAATCAGGGTGAACGTAAGGTCACCCGGTGTAATAATAACTTCCGTGTTCTCGGAATAATATTAAAAGCCTCAACAGTAGTGTGTGTGTGTTGTAATTTAATAAGATAAGTGCAGTTAAGCACATAATTAACAAGTGTAAGCACTGTAATAGTGCAATCAGGGTGAACGTAAGGTCACCCGGTGTAATAATAATGCCGTTGTTACTCGGCATAATAATGTTAAGTCCCGCGTGTGTGTTTTAATTTGGGTTGACGTAATGGTCGCCTTAAGATTTAAGCCTTGTTGTCGCTCTTAATAACATTAACGTGTTTTAGTAATGTGTGTTTTGTAATTAAATAAGATATGTGCCCGAGTGCACATGATTAATAAACCCATGGCGAGTAGTGCAGCTAAGTAATAGTGCAGCTAGGAAAGCTCGTCTCGACTTGAATGTAGTACGTTCTCTTTCCAATCTGGATTCGCTGTATGCAATGAAGTTGGTTGTGAACCGAAGCATATCAGTCAACTTTTAAATCATTGGTGTGTGTAACTTTAATGTTCCCTCGGTTGTCATAATTTCCTATAAGGCTCATTTCAGGTTGGAGTCTTCTCTTCAGTGCATATCTTAATTGTTAAATCATTCCGTGAAAGTGTCGGGTTATATATCTTTCCTTCAGTTATTATTCGAGGAATAATGAAAGTAAACGGTCACGATCACTCGAACCACTCTGCTTTGTACCCTTGCTAGTCTATTCAAGTAGACTAACCCACAAACTTTGTTCTCTGCATGTGGGCTGGTGTCATCCGTTCGATTTGGCACATCAGGAGTTGATTCCCGGAGTTTAGGTAACCTATTGAAGGATAAGAAGCTTGCAGACGAAAATTTAAAAGTCAGTGTTTTAAGCTGTTAAGTGTTTTAAGATTGTTAAAGTGTTACTTCAATGTATCTTCATAATTTAGCCATGTTATAAGTTGGCTCTTTAAAGTCTTCCGCTGTGTAATTTAAAGTCTTCCGTTGTTTAATCTTTCCATTATTATGTAATTATGTTATGTATTTAAGCTTAACTGACTTTGGACGGTAAAGTCTGAGGTCACTGGCATGTAATATCTCCGGTATAAATTGGAGGTGTTACAGTTATGGTATCAGAGCAATGGTTTTAAAATTCTTGGCCTATTGTTAGGTTTGAGAATTTTCGAAAGTTTATTTTGAAACTGTTTTCGAACCTATTCTATATTAAAATGGAATTTTGAGAATTTCAATGTTAAGAGTTGTAAGTAACTCGGTGATTTAATTTAAGTGATTTAGCGTTTCGAAGTTCGAAAGCTATTTATAATTGGTTTATAAAAGTGTTGTGTTATAAGCGATTAACTTAAAGTTTAAAGGGTTGAAGTTTGAAAGTGAGATTGTTAATAAGTGGTTTCAAACTTCTGCAAGCTTCAAGTGTTACTTATTCCTTAGATCCATTCTTAGGAATATTGTCTATTCTAGGGATTGATGTCATTTAAAGGTTGACATTTCTCCCATGTTCTCAGTCTTTAGTAAGTAGAAGAAAGTCGTTCTTGCAGTTAACATTGAAGGATAGTCAGACTAATATAAAGTTATTAGTTTGGACCTCTATAATATGTATCATGACGTATTTGACTATAGTGTCAAAATTAAGTTGGATAAGTTCTAAAGTAACGTTATGATTCACCAGAAGATGGTGAACACAAGGAACACAGCCCATGTTGGTGTTGAACCAAGGTTGATTATGAGGAACGCCGCTAATCAAAGGGAAGAGCGTAAGGCTGCTTCCAACAATAACCAGAGAGGCAATGGCCAAGCTCAGGCCAACGCTCCGATGTTGTTTGATGCTGCAGCAGTGGAGGCAATTCGAGGAATTGTCATGCAGGCAATCACAGATGTTTTGCGACCAGTTGCACCACAAGCACAAGGTGGTCCAGTTCCTCAAGCTACTCTTGAAGTCAAGGAGTCAGTGGAGCAAGTACCTCGGGTCAATGTTGTTAGGGACAGAGGAACTTACGGGCAAGCGTTAAAAGCCGTGAGTTCAATGAGGCCCGACAGCTATGACGGTACTGGAGAACCGGTCAGGGTGACCTATTGGTTCTCACATATGGAACGATTGCTCCGGAACATTAATTGCACTGAGGCTGGAAAAGTGCACATCGCCTCTCTTCAACTCAAGGATGTGGCTAGCGAATGGTGGGAGAGCACCGGTCTGGCTGACCATCCCGAGCTGAATTGGAGCATGTTCAAAACCAAGATGACCGATCATTTCTTTTCCCGAGCTATGAGGGAGGAGAAGGATACGGAATTTCTGTACCCGCAGACTGATGGGTTAAAGGTGACTGAGCTCGCAGCTAAGTTCAATCACTTGATGCAGTACGCTGGACCTGAGGTGTCAACCGAAGAGCAAAAGATCTGGTACTTCCATGGATGGATGAATCTAGAGATCAAGCCTCTAATGTTACGTCATAGATGTACGACGTTAGAGCAATATGTGGATGCAGCCTACAAGACATAAGTCACACTGGAGGAGTCTGCCCTTAAGAGGGAGAAGCAAGTTAATGGAAAGGGTGGGCAACAGGATCGCCAGGTTGGTACATTCAAACGACCGGCATCGCCTACCAAGTTTGAGAAGTCGAGTCGCGCTAAGACCGAGACAACTCAGTCAAACTCTGCCAGAGGCTCAGGTTGGAGCGGCGGAGCAATTCAGTGCCACAATTGTGGTGAAGTAGGGCATAAAAGTTTTGTTTGCCAAAAGGACAAGAGGATGTGTCATAATTGTGGAAGGGAAGGCCACATAAAAACGTACTGCAGACTGAAGGGTCAAGGACCAATGCAGTCTTACCGAGCGTCAAATGTTGATGGTGGGCAGAACCCAAGGCCAGAGGTATCTGCTCCTGAGCAGTCCATGGCTCATAATAAAGGCAAAGCGCATATGGGGTCTTCAGGCCAAGGGCAACGACTCTTTGTAATGAGCCAAGCCAATGGAGAAGAACCCTGATCCATTAAGTTGTATTTGTGTTAAGACTTTCTTTAAGATTAAGGAGTAACGACGTGTGTCGGTAATCTCCGTGGTGTTAAGATCTGCCTGATCGACTTTTATCAATTAATGTAATGTTTGAATGTTAATGAAATATTTCCGTGTTTTGGAAAATTTCAGAATGTGTTATCATTGCGAATTAGTTGTTCATACAAAACCCTGTAAGTGTCGAGAAAAGCTTATGCCAAGTAAGGATAAGGACTGTCGGACTTATGGTGGTGGAGTTTTGTGGATAACTTAGATGTTCGTCCCTTGTGGTTAATCCCAAGGTCGACTCTGTTGTTTAAATCTAAATCCACTCCTAAGATTCTTCTTCATACATAGAGTATGTCATCTATAAGAACGGATGCAACTCTTTGAGGAATATTAAGTTGTGGAGCGGTCATGTTGAGAGAAAAGGTTGCAGTAAGGATGGGATATGTTAATGATCCCGATGTATTAAAGATTCCGTAAAAGAGAATTGTCTACGCATCTAAGGAGTACTGTGGTAAGCGTTATCTCATACGCTGAGTTCTTCCGAGATTTCTTAAGGAAAGGGAATGAGCTTGTAGAGTTTTGTTCAGAGAGATCAGGAGTTATCTCTCATGCGTGAGTTTGTGCCATAAGCTTTGAGACGGATGAATCATTTTTAGAATGATATCCTAAGGAATTAAGAATAATATCTCTGGTGATCCATTTCAAGGATGAAGTGATTAAGGATGTTGGATCCAGGTGGTAAGATTGGTGTTGAGGTAGTATCCTCATTGACTTAATGCAAGTTTCGGGGTCAAAACTTATTTTAAGGGGGAGGTGATGTGATACCCCGTAGCTCTGTAAGGATTATTTTTGGAATTTTTGGAATTTCCCGAACACCCGTTTAGTACGTCGGATTTAATTCAGAAGGTTGGAGGCATTCTGTAATGTGCTCTGTATCTGTAATATTTTTCTCAGTGAAATAATATACAGTCGACATGTTTTGAAAGTTCGGACTCGTTCGTGTACGACTTTTGTTAACGCGGATTAAGATTGGTACAAGTTTATTGCCCAAGAGTTGTTATCTAATGGGCAATAATACAAGATTCTTTATCCGAAGGTTATTGTCCAAGAGCTAATATCCAAGAGGCAAAAGTACAAGAGTATTAACCAAGGGTTAATACCCAAGCTCCCTCCAAAACCCTAATCTTTGCCTATAAATAGAGAGCATGGGGTGAGTGTAAGGAAGAGGGGAAAGACGCCATTACGCTGTCCATTTCTCGTCTCTCAAAAATGCTCCCAAAGAAAAACACTCTCTCTCTCGGAAAGCTCTCGTGGATCGTTGGAGGCTCGTTTGGTGTCGTTCTCGGTGGCCAAAGGAGACTTGGAAGGCCCTTAGAAGCCTAGAAGCCAAGCAAGGCGAAAGGCGAACCAAATCGAGCGTCGCGGGTAAGATTTCTCACCCGTTTTTAAGTTTCTGTTCAGCGACGGCGACCGCCGCTAGGAACGGCGACCGCCGCCAGGGAGACGGCGACCGCCACCAGGGAGACGGTGCCCGCCGCCAGGAACGGCGACCGCCGTGATGAGCTCGGCGACCGCCGTGTTGGGGACGGCGACCACCGTGAAGATCTTGGTGCCGCCGTGGTGTGTGGCCAGCCGCCGTGGAGGAAGCCGATGAGCGGCGCCCGCCGTGCTTGAGGCGGCGCCCGCCGTGATGGTGGCGGCGCCCGCCGTAATTGTTTGGTGGCCGACCGGGAAGGGTTGCTGCCGGGAGTTGTTGCGTTGGCTTCCGAGACCTTTGATCGGGTCTCGTATCCTTCGATTCCTTTCATCCTTTCATATATTCGTACTATTGTTTGTCGAATCTAACCTAGGGTTCCTTTTTGGGTCGACTCGAAGGTGTTTATGCTAGTGGAGCTATACGCGTGTCGAGCCCGGAATCCCGTCGTCATTAGGCTTTTATGCGGATTGAGGCAAGTGGAGGTTCGCTCTTGCTTAATCATTCCATGTTTCATTAATTATCAATTATTTAATTCTTAATGAAATTGGAGTGAACTGTTGTTTTGCTTGGGAACTAAGTTCATAAATAAGCGTGATTAAAGTAATGTTATAATAGGTTGTATATCTGTTAGAACAACGCTATTATATGTGATAATTACCGTGATGGTATTATTGTGAAATTAATCTTAATGCTAGAAGAGCATGTGGGTTAATAGGAAAACTAATTCAAGTAAGGATTAGCTGTTTCTATTATCTCTATGTTTAAGTTAATTGTCTGGATGGCTTTAATGTGAATAATTGATGTGTTAGACTGTTTATTTAACACGAATGTGCGTAGGAACGCTAATACAAGTAAGGATTAGTCGTTTCTTTATAATTTAATATTCGTGGGAACGCTAATCCAAGTAAGGATTTGTCGTTTCTTTAAATCATAATATTCCTCGGGATTATTTCCGAATAATTTAAGGGTCATGACCTATGCTTCTTATCCACCGTTAAGGATCTAAAGTGTTTTAAGCGCCTTGCAAGCGCCATTGGATGAGCTTAATTGCAGTCCTGTGTATTAAGCACTTAGCTAGTGCATTGGGGTGGACGTAACTGTCACCCTGTAAATTAAATTATAAGCACTGTGGCAGTGCAATTAGGGTGAACGTAAGGTCACCCGGTGTAATAATAACTTCCATGTTCTCGGAATAATATTAAAAGCCTCAACAGTAGTGTGTGTGTGTGTTGTAATTTAATAAGATAAGTGCAGTTAAGCACATAATTAACAAGTGTAAGCACTGTAATAGTGCAATTAGGGTGAACGTAAGGTCACCCGGTGTAATAATAATGCCGTTGTTACTCGGCATAATAATGTTAAGTCCCGCGTGTGTGTTGTGTGTGTTTTAATTTGGGTTGACGTAATGGTCGCCTTAAGATTTAAGCCTTGTTGTCGCTCTTAATAACATTAACGTGTTTCAGTAATGTGTGTTTTGTAATTAAATAAGATATGTGCCCGAGTGCACATGATTAATAAACCCATGGCGAGTAGTGCATCTAAGTAATAATGCAGCTAGGAAAGCTCGTCTGGACTTGAATGTAGTACGTTCTCTTTCCAATCTGGATTCGCTGTATGCGATGAGGTTGGTTGTGAACCGAAGCATCTCATTCAACTTTTAAATCATTGGTGTGTGTAACTTTAATGTTCCGCCAGCCGTTGCCAAATCTGTAGCGATCCCCACTTGTTGCGATAGACACAGGCAAAGTAGCAATCCACAATCCAGGGTGACTTCAGTTGTGCTTGCAGAACTCAAGAATTTCAATCCATGCTCCCTCGAGACACTCTGCATATCAGTAAGTGCATTTAAAGTTGATATTATGAAGTAATCCGAATCATAAATTTACATTATGAAGGATGCGGTGCCTACCAGCCGATACTCTGGGTAGACATTGGTTTGATTTAGTACAACAATGAAACTCTTCTTCTTATCACGTGGAGAAGCTTCAGCTCTTTGTAATGCTGAATTTGCAACATCTCCAGCAACTTCAGCATCATCATCATCTCGAATACCGTACAAGGTGTAGTTGCTGTCTTCTTCGACAACATAGGAATTTGAGTCATCGCTGTTTACTATCACATTTCTCGACGACGAAGCCATACTTTGCAACGACCTTGATATCCCAGATCTGAATAATGTTAGTTGAGTGTTGTGTTTGGATGGGGAAGAGAATGAAATGGGCTATTTATAGGCTATGGTATCTATAAAAATAGACCATTTGTGCGCTTACACTAAGCGCATAAACGGTCAGATTTATACCCGTTACACAGTATTGGGCCCAAATTTAGGCCCAATACCTGTGCGTTTAGAATAAGCGCACATAGTTGTGCGCTTACTTTAAGCGCACAGGTATTGGGCCTAAATTTGGGCCCAATACTGTGTAACGGTCAGATTTATACCCCAAACTCTTATTTTGCGGAAAAAAGACCTCTGCCATTTTTTATAAATTACGATAAGTGCCCAAAACTCTTATTTTGAAACTTGCCCTCTTTGGGCCCATTTCGCATTTCTCAGGTTTTTGCCATATTTCGGGACTAATCCATGAAAAGTATGAAAAATAACATAAAATATATGCATAATAAAAAAACACATACATAACAAATCTCCACCATACATAACAACCCTAATCGCCACCCGGCTGACTCTCACTACCCTCCCCATCCTCGTGTATAGAATTCCTAAAAATCTGTGACTGAGACGCACGGGGTGGATGGGCGGCCATCGGAGGAGTGTCATCAGTCAGCATATGCAATAGACGACTCATGAACACTTGAACCTCCTCGGCGGGAATAACGCTCCTATCCATCGGCGTCTCTAAATATGCACGGAGTTCACCTGCAACCAACTGGTTCCGCTGTATTTATAATGACAATACCCATTAGAATTTATATATAATAATTTAATAATAAACATTTATTGAATTAAACGAATTAAACATACCGCAAGAGTGTCCACCGAAGGTGTGGGATGGACAGGGCCGGCGAGACGATCCTGTCTAGTGGATCTGGGATCCACCAACACATGAGAATAATCGTCCAACCAATCGAGATAGTCATCCGTCACATCCCAATAACGCGTGACTGGTGGATCCTCAATCCGGATCAGAGTCCTCATATCCTCATCCCACGCCCCCAACAAGTCATCTTGGAATGTGACATCATAATGGGTCAGGTTGTTCCCGCAGGTAACTGATTTGGGCTCTAGAAGTAAGTCCGGGATCTCCTACACATGCCTAAACTGCCACATGATGCGGTCCGATAGATATGGCTCCTGTATATCCAAGATCTGGATTATACCTCTGAACATAGAAGAAGCGTACTCCGGCCGGTCGAATGATACCCGAGCGAAAGGAAACCACTGAACCTGTAACAAGTAATTTATATGAAGTTAGTATTTTGCGTCAATATATATTATAAAATAAAATATTAATATAATGAAACAGATTACCTCCTCATATCTGATGCTGTCTAGAATCTGGCGCATACATATCAATCGACTAGGGTTCTTGCCCTATGGAACCTCCTGACCCTCTCTGAAAGCAGCAGCATCAGCGCCAATGGCAACAGGGTCCATGACATAATGTCCACAGAAATGGGGAAAATACGCCCATATCCATGATTGTAAATCAGGATCGAACGATAAGAATAAAAACATATTTATAACTTTAATTTATAAATTTATTATTTAAAATGACATTTCTTACCCTCAACAGTATGCCAGAACTAGCAATGCCCTGTGCATCTCGTCTGGACTCTTGGCCTAAGTTCCTGTACAGTAAGGCCAATATCCCCGCTCCCGATGCGTACCGACCCGTGGTCGAAAAGCAACGACAACCACTTGTGCTTGATCGCCATCGTAGACTTGTCGACAATCATTGTACTGCCGAGCAGCAGGAACAGATACAGTGTATATATGGTGCTCTCGTCCCTCTGCGGCACCCTCATCATCTGCATGAGCTCACTCTATAGCCAGCCCAATGGAATGCCGCCGCTGCTGTACCATCTCTGCACCTGTGTGGTGTCGTCATGCCCAAAGAAGCGCATGACCCGCTGAATCAGATCTATACCTACGCTACCCGCGCAGCTCCTCTCGGCAATCGGCACCTTGTGTAATAACCCCTAAAAGTCTCGAACTATCGTTTTGTAAGAAAGACGTGATGGGCAATTTTTGTAAATATCTATAATAATCTTTTTGAACAAAATATTATGCGTTAATAAGATTTTGGGTCATAAAGTAATTAGGGAATGCTAAAATTATAATTTAGCATGTCCCCGATCGAGACCCGCGACCAAAGGTTGAGAAAGGCGATCGCGCCCAATCCGCGACCGCGGCTCAGTTTCCGCGACCGTGGAAATCCCCCTATTCGTCTTCTTTCTTCTTCCCGCGTTGCGTCGCTTCGTTGGTCGGCATTTCGCCGGTAAGGGGAGGTGAACCGCTTGGGTTGCCGACGTTGAGGCCCTCCTTCCCCTATAAAAGGAGGCCGATGCAGCCTCATTCTTCATCCATCAGATCTCATCTCTCTCCCTCTCAAAGTTTTGCTTGCCGGAGTTCTTGTGGTCGCCGGTGTTTTGGTGCTCGCCGGGGTTCGTTTGGTGGTGCTTGTGAAGCCCTTGGTTGCTGTGGTGGTGAAGGAAGCGACATCGTCGTTGGTAAGCTCGAGTTGCCTCCAAAGCCATCGTCGGAAGGGAGAACCGCCACCGCGGGGTTGAATTCCGCGACCACGGCTCTGCCCAGGTTTCCGCGACCATGGATGTGCAAACCACGGATTGGGCATCCACGGCCATGGCTTAGTCTTTTGTTTCCCTTCGATTCGTTTTGTGTTTTCGTTCATTCCGTTATTACGTGTTGTATCGTATCTAACTTCGGCTTCCGTCGTTTATCTCGTCATCGTCGTAGGAATCCGTACGCAGATTCCAGTCTCCAGATCTCGGAACCCGACATCTTCGATTCGTCTAGATTAAGGCAAGTGGCGGTTCGCTCTTGCTCATTATTCCATGTTTCCCTTGATTTTCAATTAATTGATTGTTAATTAAGATGGGATAAAAGTTGTTGCTTTCTGTTTGGGAACAAATTTAATTAAACGATGTGTTAAAATGTGACTTTATAATAGGTTGTATATATTCCTAGAAACAACGCTATTATATAGTTTGGTATGATATTACTGTAATGAATTTTGGTGTGAATTTAAATGTGAACTTAAATGCTAGATTAGCACGAGTATTCGTAGGAACGCTAATTCCTTACGAGGATTTAGTCGTTTCTTTATAACGTCGGTGTTAGGAAGTAAGTGCCCTAACACTCTTTTGGTCATGACCTACCCCTATCTAAGTATAGGGGTGGTGCACTCAGCTGATGCCAACCTTCGGGATGTATTCCCAATATTATGGGATTTATTCCCAATGTCTCATTACGAGATGTGAAATTAAAAGCTTCAACGTTAAAGTGCATTTTGGAAGTAAATAAGATAAGTGCGGTTATGCACATAATTAATATACCTCGGGGAGGAGTACAATGTGGAAACCGCCCGGAATCTTGTTAGAGTAAGTCTTCTTTCCAATCTGGATTCGCATTGCGCGGTGAGGTTGGTCGTGGACCCAAATAATCAAGGTCGTGTCTTAAAACTCGTATGTGAAAATGTAACGTTCCTAAACAGTTGTCATACGTTTCCTATAAGACTCATTTCCTTTGGAGTCTTCTTTTCATTGCATACCTTCTTTTATAATTACGTGAAAGTTCTGAGTTATGTATCGTTCCTTCGGTTTTTATTCGAGGGACAATGATAGTAAACGGGTACGATCACTTGAACCATTCTGTTTTCACCCTTGCATAGTCTTTCATTAGACTAACCAACCGGGTTTTATTCTTTGCATGGTTGGCCGGTGTCATCCGTCCTATACGACACATCAGTGGTTGGTCTCCGAAGACTTGAAGTAACCAATCGGAGAAGAGGCTTGCAGTTGAAGATTTGAGTGTCAGTGTTATAAAGGTTGTTAAGTATTACTTTAATATATAACCAAGTCATGTAATAGGGTATATTATAAAAGTCTTCCGCTGTAATTTCACTCTGTTGTAAAATCGTCATTCTCAGTTAATGAGAGATCTTTTAATAAAAGGTTGAGTTTCATTTAAAATGTCTTCCACTGTTTAATCTCTCGTTACTTAATATATACCTATTTAAGCTTGATTGTTCCGATTAAAGCCTAGGGTGACTTTAAACAGTAACGTCTGAGGTCACTGGTGTGTGGCACTACCGACGTAAGTCGGGGGTGTTACAATTATGGTATCAGAGCAATGGTTTTAAAATTCTTGGCCTATTGTTAGGTTTGAGAATTTTCGAAAATTAATTTCGAAACTATTTTCAACCTATTTTCTTTTTAAAAGGAATTTCAAGAGTTCTAATGTTAGTACTAAATTTAAGATTTTCAAATTGCTTAAGGTTTATGAAATTTAAAAGTAATAGTGTCCTAATATTTGTTGAATAAAATAAGGTTCAAAATGGTGTTAGAAGTAATGTTTAAACTCTCTTGTGTTAAGCATTAATTTTCATAGTACTTTTATAAAATCATATTATAAACGTCTAAAAATTAAAGTTATGTTATAACTTCAAAAGGTGTGGTTTGGATTTCGGTAAGAGTTTACAAATGAATAATAATGTCTTTATTTAAAGGAAATAACTATAAATAATTTTGCCAAGTTAAGTATAAAGTATTTATACGTATAAGTATAAGGTTTAATAATAAGTGGTTTTCAAACTTCTGCAAGCTTCGAGTTGTTACTTATTCCTTAGATCCATTCTTAGGGATAGTGTCTCTCTTTAGATTTAATGTCATTTAAAGGTTGACATTTCTCCTAATGTATTCATTCTCAAAGTAAAGGGAAGAAGTTCGTTTAAGGTTAATGGTGGAGGGTCAGTCAAACTAATATAAAGTTATTGGATTGGACCCTTACAATTCGTATCATAACGTAAGTGATTAAGTATCACGTACAAGTTGGAAAGTTCTAAATTGACGTTATGGTTCATCAACAGATGGTGAACACAAGAAACACAATCCGTGCCGGAGCTGGGCCGAGTAACAACCCAAGGCGGAATCAGAGAAACGCCGCTAATCAAGGGGATGAGAGCGAGTATGTCTCTCACAATAACCCCACAGGCAGTGGCCAAGTTCAGGCTAACCCTCAGGTGGTGTTTGATGCTGCGACCATAGAGGCCATTCGTGGGATTGTTATGCAGGCGGTTATCTATATAATTCGGCCAGTCGCGCCACAAGCACAAGGTGGTCCAGTTCCTCAAGTTATTCCTGAATTTGAGGAACTAGTGGATCATGTACCTCAGGTCGATGCCGTCAAGAACAAAGGAAATTACGGTCGAACCGTGAATGCCATAAGCTCAATGAGGCCTGACAGTTATGACAATATTGGAGAACCGTTCAGAGTGGTGTATTGGTTCTCGCATATGGAACGGATGTTTAGGAATTTCGAGTGCAATGAGGCTGAGAAAGTGCACATCGCCTCCCTTCAACTTAAGGATGTGGCTAGCGAATGGTGGGAGAGCGTTGGTTTAGCTGATCATCCCGGGCTAAACTGGGGTATGTTCAAAACAAAGATGACTGACCGTTTCTTTTCTCGTGCTATGAGGGAGGAGAAGCATAAGGAGTTCCTTTACCCTAAGACCGATGGGTTAAAGGTGACTGAGCTTGCAGCTAAGTTCAATCACCTGTTGCAATATGCTGGACCAGAAGTGTCGAGTGAAGAACAAAAGATCTGGTACTTCCATGGATGGATGAATCCAGAAATCAAACCTCTGATGGTGCATCACAGTTGTTCTACGTTAGAGCAATATGTGAATACGGCCTACAAAATAGAGGTCACACTGGAAGAATCCGCCCGAAAGTGGGAGAAACAGAATAAAGGAAGGGGTGGGCAACAAGATCGCCAGGTTGGTACATTCAAGTGACAGGCATCGCCCACCAAGTTTGAGAAGTCTGGTCATGCTAAGACTGAGACGACTCAGTCTGACTCCTCCAGAGGCTCGGGTTGGAGTAGCGGAGTGATCCAATGCCACAACTGTGGTGAGGCTGGGCATAAAAGTTTTGATTGCCAAAAGGAGAAGCGGGTATATTACAATTGTGGGAAGGAAGGCCACATGAAAACATACTGTAGGCAGAAGGGTCAAGGAACAACGCAATCATATCAAGCCTCAAATGTTGGCAATGGGCGAAACCCAAAGCCAGAGGTGTCCGCTCCTGAGCAATCTATTGCTCGTAATAAAGGCAAGGCGCTTATGGAGTCTTCGGGTCAGGGGCAGCGACTCTTCATGATGCGTCAATCCAAAGAGAATGAGACCCTAAACGAGTAGTTGTAATTTTGTTGAGCCTTATAAGAATAAGGAGCGATGACTTGTGTCGATAGTCTCCATAGTTTAGTAATCTGTCTGTTCGACTTTCTGTCGATTGTTTTAATATAATGTTTCAAATAATAAAGAAGTATTTCCTTGTTCCGGAAATTACTAAATTCATTACTATTGCAAGTTGTTCGTTCATACGAGGATCCTTGAGTGCCAAAAGTAGTACATGTCATGTGTTGATAAAAACTGATTGGACTCATAAAGGATAGTGTTGGGTGGGACACGTGTGGTTGTTACCTACCTTGTTAGCGCTAGTTTTGAGGTCGAAACTATTCATAAGAACCCCTCTACCTTCCGGGAATAATGTCAGGTTGGGCATTGACGTTATTTGTTCCCTTCGCTCGAATTCATGAGCATCGTCTCAAGAGGATAATGTTGTAAGGATTCCTTACTTGAAGGATTTGGTGTGTGTAGTAATGCTCTGTGGAGTTTGAGGCTATTCCTCATGTGTATACTCTGAGCATTAGATGGGGTGAGTTGGATAAATTATATATGTAAGGGAATAAATGTATAAGAGAGATATTTCATAAGAGGTTGTTTTCTCTAAGATAATCGTACTCTAATACAATCTTGAGTAAACTTTAGAACCCACGAGCTATGTGTATGAGGTTTATAAACGAGCGTGTCCACTATGGAACCAGTCTTAAAAGCTTTTTGGGAAAGTTAAGTTTGCGAAATCGTAAGATTTAATTCGGAAGACCTATTCAAGGTTTCGTTGTGAGGTATTCTTAAGGAAATGATATAATGAGATGATGATACAAGAAGTGTTAAGGTGATTAAGTCTTGGATAAATAGTAAATATTAGTAAAGCAAAAGGGTTCTTGATTTGGGATAATAAGTCGTGTGAGGACGACTGGTTGTTTAAGGACTTATGAGTGAATAACAAATTCAACCGGTAAGAGTTGTTATGAGTTTTGGTGGATCAAATAGTGTGGCATAAAATAAGTATGTGGATGTTATCGACTGGACTTGAGGAAAAAGTGACCTACGTCTATTAAGGTGATCGTATGACACGTTTGGGTCAAACGAGGTTATAATCTTGTGGAATGGGTTATTAAATCATGATGATGTAAACAGGAATAGGATGTAGTTAATTGTGGAAAATTAAGGAATCATTTAAGAAGATGGCATAAGGGCCAAATTTAATTAAGGTAAATAAGGAGATAGATGAGGTGCATATGTAAAAGAGTAAGCCGATATGACAATTGGAGGTACTAAGTTTGGAGGTATAAGTGAGTTTATGGATGTACTTTGAGGATCTGATCATCGAAAGGAATTTGGTAGAAAAATGTTGTATTCTTCTGCTGGAGGACATCAAAATCTTTATGATGAATAGGGCATAAAAGCGAGATTATATTGGAGACTATAATGGATACTTGGTTTAAGGTAATCATAATCATGTGGATGATCATACCGATTCCAACGAGGGTAAGGAGCGAAGGCAGTATGTAGTAGGTGGAATCATGATCGAATAAATAGTTCGACTTTGGTGATATAGAGTACGAAGACCAAATTTATTTAAGATATCAACTTAAGGAAGATAATATATGAACTTTGAGAGTGGTTTATAATGAGAAAAGTTGAAAGAGAAATGTGTGTTCTCATGCTTAAGGTATAGCAAGTCTATTGCGATGATTTCAGAGACTATTATCCTAAGATAATTATGACCTTGTGGATACAGTCACGAGCTATTACAGGTGTAACACATGGATATAAGATATGCGAGATAATGGTATGGTTGAGAAAACATATCGTTTTCCTAGGAGCAATTTCAAGGATGAAATGATTAAGGATATTAAGTTCAGGTAGTGAAGTTAATGGTGAAACCGGTCCCTCTACCTTGGTGATGTTAGTTTCGGGGTCAAAACTATTTTTAAGGGTGTAGTAATATAATAACCCTCATTATTGCCATAAGGGTAATATGGCAAATGTATATTGGTGAAAACAAGGTTATAAAATTTCCTTAAGTTATGAAGGGTCTAAATTATGGTTAACCTTACGTTAACTATAATTTGAACCAACTTATAAATTTTAACTTAGAAATGCTTGAACCAATTTACAAAGTTTTAAATGGGTTAGGCATGGTTAAACTTATAAGGTTGGGTAACTTAAAGTAAGGTCGTTTCTCCGAGCTGTTATCGGCCAAGTTTCGGGGTCGAAACTTCTTTTAAGGGGGTAGTATTGTAATAACCCCTAAAAGTCCCGAACTGTCGTTTTGTAAGAAAGACGTGATGGGCAGTTTCTATAAATCTCTGTAATAATCTTTTTTAACAAAATATTATGCATTACTAAGATTTTGGGTCATAAATTAATTAGGGAATGCTAAAAATATAATTTAGAATGTCCCCGATCGAGACCTGCGACCAAAGGTTGAGAAAGGCGATCGCGCCCAATCCGCGACCGCGGCTCAGTTTCCGCGACCGCGGAAATCCCCCTGTCCGTCTTCTTCCTTCTTCCCGCGTTGCGTCGCTTCGTTGGTCGGCGTTTCGCCGGTGGGGGGAGGTGAACCGCTTGGGTTGCAGTTGAAGATTTGAGTGTCAGTGTTTTAAAGGTTGTTAAGTATTACTTTAATATATAACCAAGTCATGTAATAGGGTTTATTATAAAAGTCTTCCGCTGTAATTTCACTCTGTTGTAAAATCGTCATTCTCAGTTAATGAGAGATCTTATAATAAAAGGTTGAGTTTCATTTAAAATGTCTTCCGCTGTTTAATCTCTCGTTACTTAATATATACCTATTTAAGCTTGATTGTTCCGATTAAAGCCTAGGGTGACTTTGGGCAGTAACGTCTGAGGTCACTGGCGTGTGGCACTATCGACGTAAGTCGAGGGGTGTTACATCCTGAGAATCTCATAAACATCATGCAATGTAATGGTCATCTCGCCCCATGGAAAATGGAACGAGGATGTCTCAGGGTGCCATCACTCGACAAAAGCCGACACCAACACATGATCCACTACCCCAGTGCCTAGACTACGTAGATGGGTGAGACCGCTACGCTCCGCCAGCTGGAACCATATGTCTGGCTCGGGTCTGATATACTGCTCGAGCGGAGAGGTCCATCCGACGTGAAAGTGGACCTTCAAGACCTTGCGGTCCTGAATGTTCGATAATTAATATTAGTTATAAAAATTAAAATTAAATTTTATATTTCAACTAAAACGGGACTTTACACTAAATACCTACCAATTCCTGAGGCGGCTGGCGGAGCTGACGCCCCGTACCACGGGGAGCCTGAGCATCCGGTGCAACCTCCTCTGGAGCAGCCTCTGGAGCGGCCTCTTCTTGACCTCCTCGACCTCTCCTGCGTTGGTTTCGTGGAAGGATAGGGGCAACAATATGGACATGAGGGCCAAGAGGGGCCCTCCTGGCATCCACGAAGCCTGGCCTAGAACGGGCGCCCCATGAGGAGGAGGTGCATGGCTAGGAGCCGGTGGCGGGGACAAAATGACCGGCCTGGAACGGGGATGGAACGGGAAAGGGCATAAGAGAGGGGGCAAAATGAGGGGCTGCGGCTGGAGGGTGGGTCTCATCCGTCGACAATAATAAAATATTCATTTACACAACAATATTCAATCTAAAATAAAATGGAATTAAATTGCATAATTTTAACAATTTTATTTCGATTATAAATTCTAATGAATCTAAATTCATATCTAAAATCTAACAAATATATAATTTCAATTCTAAAATTCAAAATCTAAAATCCTAAAATCCGATATCTAATGAAATCTATTTCGTAATTCTAATTTCAAATTCTAAAATCTAACAAATCTATATTTTTTATTTCTGAAATCATAAAATCCATAATCTAATGAAACTAAAATTTAATGAAATCCAAAATATAATGATTTTCAAAGCAGTATACCTGATGGACGCCTATCGGTGCGGGAGTGACGGTAACGTCCACCGACACATATGGCAAGGGTGTCGATCGGGTTGCCGGTCGTCTGGCACCACCCCTCACCCGTCGTCTCATTGTGTCGTCCTCGTCCTCATCCTCCATCGCCACCCAAACACCACCGACTGGAGAACCACCACCTCCGACCGGACCGCCACCAATCGGCCCACAACCACCACCGACCACCAACTCGGGACCAACAATCTCTCCTCCGCAGCGCCATCGCCGGAGACTACTCCAATGGCCGCCGGAATCGCCGGAGCCACGAGGTTGCCACTGTCACCGCCAGATGCACCGCCGCCCGCCTGGTTTGCACGGTTTGGGTCGCAAACTGGAGAGGAAGAAGATGCCTCTCTGATAGGTGTCATTTCATGCACCTTTACTAGCAATTATTAGCATTATTTTGAGGAATTTATGATCAGATTTGAGGCTAAGTCTGTAATCCAGAAGATGTGGAGAGAATTGAAGATATCCAGGGATTTACAGCTTAGATGGAGATGATAAAGATGGATGAGGATCCGCTTGAAGACTAATTGGAGAAGGCTACTGTTGGGCCTGACGTCCCCTGGGAAGATGGATCGAGCGAGACAAGCCCAGGCCCACGACGGATCGGAAGAACAGAAGAGAAACCCAGAGAAGGCGATGAGGCTTCTCCAGTCGAACGTCCTCCGACAAGATCGCGAAGATCCCGCCAAGCATTAAATGCCAGGATTGATCAACGGCCACAGCATTTACACAACACCATAATAGCAGCAATTAGTGACAGAATATCCGTAATTAAATCCCGGCGTTGAACATAAGGATGGGATCGAAATATAACGGTCAGAGGCACGAAGAACTTACCATATATGGACGAAGAGGAAGATAAGAGGGGGACGGATACAAGCACGTTACACACTCAAACATTCTCGTTCAGAAACAAAACAGAATAACACTTTCACTGCCCGTCTAGCTCTCCAGCAATCACCCCAGCTTATTCGCCACCGGTCGTAACCTAAGAATTACCGGTCGAATCCAATAAGATCACTCTGCCTTATTACGATAAGTTTTATCTCGATTCAATCCGATCAATATATTATCTAATAAAATCATTTCGCTATTCTGCATTTGCTATTTGCTTGTCTATTATCTATTTGGTTTGGATTGTTTTCTATCACCCGATCGACTAGTTACCCCGTCTAAGGCAATTTAGGTCGTCCGATCTTTTCACCCCAAACAATTTGGCGCCCACCGTGGGGCAACTTGCCGATCATCCTTCCGAAACTTTCCAACCATGACTATCGACCCATCTACCAACACCGAAGAACCACGTCTCGAAGACGGAACCCAAACTCCAGGGGACCCAACCGAAAACCCTACTCCAACCCAGTTCCAAGAACTTTCTCAAAAAATGGCCGCCCTCCAAGAGGAACTAGCCCAGCAATGCCAAAAAACCGAATCTCTCGCCACCTTGTCAACCCAATCCGAATCCGAGATGGCACAACTAACCCGTGAAAATGAGTCTCTTAAGTCGCAGGTACAATCAATGGCTTCGGGATCTAGGAGTATGCCCATCCACAACAACGTCCAAACACGCCTCGACATGGACAACGTCGAGCCAACGCCCCCGAGCATGCGACGATCCGGATACGCAGAGGGTACATCTCGAACTCCTATTACCAATCCGTTTTCGACTAACCATGTCACTTTTTCCACACCGATCGGGTCGGCAGGGGCCCGAATCGACGAACCACAGGTTACCAATCCACCAGACGTCCTGGCTCTCTTCCAGCAGACGCTCGACCAACACATGAAGACGATCGACGATCGCTTCAACAGGCTTCCAGGAGTCCCGTAGCCAATCGAGAGGGAAGCGACCGGCGGATTCGAAGAATCCCCGTTCATTAAAGAAATCGCCAGGGTCGAGATCCCCAAGAAGTTTCATCTTCCCAGCATGGCAACATTCGACGGCACCAACGACCCAGATGACCATATTTCTATATATAAACAAAAGTTAATGGCTGCATCTGTTTCAAGGGAGAACCGCGAGGCCATCATGTGCAAAAGCTTTGGCACGACCCTCGCAGGTTCCGCACTAACTTGGTTTATGCGTTTGCCTCAGGGAACGATTGCATCGTTTGCGGATCTGGTCAACTCCTTCAAAAGTCAATTTGCCAGTAGTCGGAGGCTCGAAAAGCAGTCGAGTGACCTCTATTGAGTCACACAAAGGTATAACGAACCTCTCAGGAATTACCTCAATAGGTACAATAAGGAGAAAGTGGCGATCCCCCACTGCGACGTCACAACCTCCATCGAAGCCTTCAGACAAGGTCTGATCAAATACAACAACCTTTACGACGAGATTACCAAGTACCCATGCAAAAGCTTCGAAGACGTCCAGGCTAAGACCATGGCCGAGGTAAGATTGGAAGAGGACCATGAGTCGCGAAAAGCCTAACGCGAGCCCGATCCGTCTGATCGTAAAAATCTCTCCGACAACCGTAGCGATAGACGTCCACATCCCTACTCTCGTAATCGAAACGAGTTGAGTCAGGTAAACTCTTTCCAAGACAGGTCCCAGGACTGGAGAGACGTTCCGGCGTTGCCTCCCAGGATCCAATCTTACAACTTCAACGTTTCCGTGTTGGAGCTCGTCAAGAGTTTCGACAAATATGGAAAGGAAGTAAGATGGCCCCAAAAGAGCGACCGACCGGATGTCAAGAAAGACATGAGCCGATGGTGAGAATTCCATGGCGATCATGGTCATTCGACTGACGAATGCATCGCCCTGCGAAAGGAAGTCGCAAGACTGCTCGCACAGGGGCTCCTGCGCGACGTAATCTCGGAGCGGGCAAAAACCACCATGGAACGACGATACCAGGTAAAACAAAACAAACCTCCATCCCCCGTCCATACAAAAGTTGTCAATACTATTTCAGGTGGATCGGACGTATGTGGGAACACATACTCCGCGGCTAAGAGACACGCAAAGGAAAGCAAGGGCAACAAGCCCGAGGCGTCAGAATTAAGGACAAGGAAGATCTCCAACCTTCCGACAGTCACGTTCGACGAGTTCGATTCCGACGGATCGGACGGTCACCACGATGGTCTGGTAATCTCTTTGTCTATTGGTAATTGCTTAATACGAAGGGTACTAATCGATACAGGGAGTTCAACCAATCTTTTGACCCTCGACGCTCTTAAAGAAATGGGTCTAGCTGAAAATGACCTAATCAAAAAGTCGACCCCACTGGTCGGGTTCAGCGGTGAGGTTAAACGTACGACTGGTGAAATCATTCTAACCACATACGCTGGAGGAATCAACCAATAAGTGAAATTCTTGATCCTAGATTGTCCATCTCCCTACAATTGTATTCTTGGCAGGCCATGGATACACGCTATGAGAGCGGTACCCTCGATGTATCATCAAGTCATCAAGTTTCCCACTGAATGGGGAGTACAAGAAATCCGAGGAGACTAAAGGACCGCTAAAGAGTGCTACATCGCTTCCATGAAGAACGCAGTCGAATATCAGACCGCATAGCAATCACAGAGCGGCGAAGGATCCAGTCGGTACATCGAACCAGAAATGGAAAAACTCGACGAGATCGTACTGGACCCTTCAAAGCCAAACCAAACGGTAAGTATCGGGTCGGACTTGGACGACTCGACCAGACAACAACTTCTTGATTTTCTTAGGATCAATCCCGATTGCTTCGCATGGTCGCATGATGATATGGTCGGAATATCTCCAAACATTATTACGCATAAATTGAATGTAGATCCATCTCATCCCCCTGTTAAGCAAAAACGCAGGAAGTTTGCCCCTGATCGGAACAAGATAACTGACGACGAAGTCAAGAGCTTATTGGAAACAGGGAAAATAAGAGAAGTCCATTATCCTGAGTGGCTAGCCAACGTGGTCGTAGTCCAGAAAAAGAACGGCAAGTGGAGAGTCTGTATCGACTTCACAGATCTCAACAAGGCTTGTCCCAAAGACTCGTTCCCACTACCCTACATCGACGCCATGGTCGACGCCACAACAGGGCACGAAATGCTTACCTTCATGGACGCTTTCAGAGGCTGTAATCAAATCCTCATGGAGCCCGACGATCAGGAAAAAACAGCATTCGTCACTAGCCAAGGTATCTACTGTTACAAAGTAATGCCCTTTGGCCTAAAAAATGCAGGGGCTACCTATCAGCGACTAGTCAACAAGATGTTCAAAGTTCAGATCGGAGACACGATGGAAGTCTACATAGACGACATGTTGGTCAAGTCCAAAAAGAAAGAAGATCACATAGACCACCTACGCGACAGCTTCGAGGTGCTCAAAAGGTACAATATGAAACTAAACCCTACTAAATGTTCCTTCGGAGTGTCATCAGGGAAGTTCTTGGGGTACATGGTGACACAAAGAGGAATAGAAGCCAGCCCAGAACAGATCAAGGCTCTCGTCAATCTTCGATCCCCCCGATGCATCAAAGACGTACAAAAGCTCACGAGTCGGATAGCAGCTCTGAACAGATTCATCTCCAAATCATCCGACAAGTGCAAACCCTTCCATGATGCTCTCAGGAAAAACAAGTCCTTTCAATGGATGGAAGAACACGAAGCAGCGTTCCAGAACTTGAAAGAGTACCTTGCCAGTCCCATGTTACTGACCAAACCTAAAGGCGACGAGCCCTTATTTCTATACCTTGCAGTGTCAGAATCAGCCGTAAGCGCAATACTGATCAGGGAAGAGGATGCCAAGCAGTCACCGATATACTACATCAGTCGGACGCTTTTGCCAGCAGAAACAAGGTATTCGTCACTCGAGAAGCTCGTACTATCGTTGGTAATGGCCTCGAACAAACTCAAACCCTATTTTGAATCACATACTATTATTGTCCGCACTAATCATCCCATGAGAGCAATCATGAGGAAACTCGAGTTTACAGGACGAATGAACAAATGGGCTATACACCTCAGTGGTTATGACATCGAGTACAAGCCCAGGACAACGATCAAGTCGCAAGCCTTAGCCGACTTTGTGGCCGATTTCAGTCCGACCCTAGAGCAAGAAGCCACAAGAGAAGCAACACAACTGCTCGCGACGGAAGAAACAGGTACATGGGAGCTCCACACAGATGGAGCGTCGAACTCCAGAGGATCGGGGCTAGGGGTCGTGCTGAAATCGCCACAAGGGGACAAGATAGCTCAGGCCGTCAGATGCGAGTGGGATGCGACTAACAACGAAGCTGAATACGAAGCAGTCATATTCAGACTCATCATGGCTCGCGAGCTAGGGGTCCGAGAGATCGAAGTCGTTTGCGACTCCTTGCTGGTTGTAAACCAAATACAAGGATCGTATAGTGCTAAAGACGTCAGGATGATAGCCTACTTGGAGGTAGCCAAGAAGCTGATCGGACAATTCCAAGCATTCAACATCAAACAGGTACCCAGAGATTTTAACTCCCAAGCTGACGCACTTGACAATCTAGGATCCGTCCTAGACCCGAAGGAATTTCCGCACATACCATTGGCCCACATCATGACGCCAGCCGTCCCCAGGACGTTCGTCGAGTCAACGACACCGCTTGAAGAACTCGTCGCCATGGAAGTCGGCGGCCGACCAGAAGAAGACATCATCGACAACAATGACGATTGGATGCTACCTTAAATCAGATGGTTGAAAGACGGCATTCTGACCGACGACAAAACAGAAGCAAAGCAGCTCAAGGTACAAGCACTCTCTTTCGATATCATAGATAACATCTTGTACAAAAGATCTGTCATAGGGAGACTCCTACGATGCCTCAAGACCTCCGAGGTCGGATGCATCCTACAATCGCTACACGAAGGAGAGTGTGGGAATCATACTGGAGGATGAAGCCTCTCGGGAAAAGCCCTACGAAACGGGTACTACTGGCCGACGATGAACAAGGACGCTATGGACTACACCAAAAAGTGCGATGCCTGTCAGCGACATGCACCCGTCCATCACCAACCTTCAGAGCTCCTCCATCCGACTCCGGCTCCATGGCCCTTTATGAGTGTAACACCCCCAAATTAACCCCTTTTGAAAGCGTTACTGCCGATGACCCCGGACGAAAACCCCGAAGTCACCCCAGGCTTTTCCGAATGATATAACTATCATAACCCAGTTCAATACCAAATATCGTCACTTTTATTAAACCACGGTCGCGGAATGTCAACACAAATCCAAATACGACCAAAAACATCAAAAATACATAATCAGAAATAAATACAGCGGTAACGCCATATATTACAACTTTAACAAAGTCAATGTATTGGAAATACAACCATTCCCAAATACAACAAAATACAAGATAACAAAGTTTACAACGGAAGTCTTAACAAAATACAATAATACACAGCGGAAGTCTTAAACAAAATAGTTTATCAAAACATCGTTCATTCTTCTAGTCGCTTCTAGCCTTCTCGAATCCTTAATTTATCTGATGTGCCGAATCGGATGGATGACACCAGCCAACCATGCAAGGGAATAATTTCGGTTGGTTAGTCTAATGAAAGACTACGCAAGGGTACAAAGCAGAGTGGTTCGAAGCAGTCGTATTAGGTTAGACTCATCGCTTCTCGAATCAAAACCGATGATGATAGTCAACCACCATACTCCTACTAGAATATATCAACAAGCATGAACAAGAGAAGATTCTGAAGACCGAGTCTCACAGTAATCAATCCCAAAAGAAGACTCCAAATGAAATGAGCCTTATAGGAAAATATGACAAATGTTGGGGAACTCAAGCAAACACACAAACAGCTTCGCACACAAGCGATCTAAACTAAGACGAGTTTTTCCTAGCTGCACTACTCGCCAAAGTATTAATTATGTGCACTTAAGGCCCTATATCTTGTTTTAATTCCACAATAAACCACAACACATTATAAGCTTTTAATTATCCACAACACGATCAGAAGAGACGGGACCACATATAGAGTCCACGACCTTATCCACAACAACCACAACACAAGGTGTCTGGGACTTATAGCCTGCCCCTTCACCACTTGTTATAAAGAAACGACTGAGCCACAATCTAGAGCCCATCGCCCCTACGAATACTCGTGCTAACTATTAGTCTAACACACAAACACATCACACAAGCAATCACGGCCTAACCTGCACAATATATATATAATTATACTAGCGTCGATTCTAGCAGAATATACAACCTAATAATAATATCAGATTTTAATTATATTACTAACAAACAGTTCCCAACATATTTCAGAATCATCCCAAATTATTTAACAACTAAACGATTGATAAATAATTGAAATATGGAATGATGATCAAGAGCGAACCGCCACTTGCCTTAGAAAAGACGAGTACTAAGACAACTCTTAAGAACGGGTCCTGAATCTTGAATCTGGAACGAAACCTGGATAAAAATCCCATTGGAACGATCCAAAACGAGACCCTAAGTTAGATTCCATACACTTACATATGAATCTAAAAGAATATGAAAAGAAATCAAAGGATTGAAGCCTTGCTCAAAGCCAAAATCCAAGAACAACCTCACGGACAAGGCTCGCCGCGGGTGCGGTGAGACCCTGCCGCGGGGTGCGGTGGACAAGCAGTGAGCTTCAGCGAACAACTCCCATGGCAGAAAGAAAATTACCCAACTCGTTTGAAGGCTTCGGTTTGCTTTGGATTTGATCTCCAAACACCTCAAAGCTTCACACAACACTTGGGGCAACCTTCCCAACTCGCGAGGCCTCTCGAATCGAGCTCGAACAGTCGCGAAAATGGCGATTTCAGTGGGCGAAAAACAGAGAAGACAAAGAGCTCAGGGGAGGAAGAAGACGAAGGCTTTCCAATCTGTCTCGACCCCCTTTTATAGCTCAAATCTGAGCTTCCTCAAAGGAAACACGATGGGGGACAAGGGGACAAGGCTAAGGACAAGTGGCTCGTCCACTTGACTGCCCAAACAGAGCTACAGTGGCCGCCTCACGAGAAAGACGACACGGCTCTGGGAATTGGTCTTTGCCGCGGGCGTGGTGGAGCTTGCCGCCTGGTGCGGTGAAGGCCAATTCCGTTAATTCTTATCCGAACTCGGTTTGGTTTAAATTTCTTAACTCCGGGTTAAATATATTCGTACATAAACGTCAAATTAACCCCAAATACACTTCAACTGTGTTTTATAATACTCGGAAAAATTTACAGAGTTCAAACCTCTTACAGAAAGTCCAAAACTCTTCAGAAATTAATCCGTCTAGTAATTCAGGAGTTGGAAAAATTCCAAAATATCCTTATAAATTGAGGGATATTACATTACCTCCCCCTTAAAATAAGTTTCGACCCCGAAACTTCGCTATTCTAGGCCAAAAACAAATCGGGAAAGCGTCTACGCATATCCTCTTCAGTCTCCCAAGTAACCTCTTCGGTACCTGACTTGGACCACCAAATCCGTACCAAAGGTACAACCTTGTTGCACAATCGCTTCTTACGACGCTCAAGAATACGCACAGGTATCTCCTCGTAAGTACCATTTGCCTGGATCTCGATGTCTTCATAACTCAGCACATGAGATTCATCTGGCACATACTTTCTTAACAAGGATACGTGGAACACGTTGTGCACTGGATGTGCCGATGGCGGCAATGCCAAACGGTACGCTAGAGATCCCACTCTATCCAAAATTTCAAAAGGTCCCACGTAGCGAGGGTTAAGCTTCCCACGCTTACCAAATCTGAACACGCCCTTGGTCGGCGATACTTTGACAAACACTTTGTCGCCAACCTCAAACTCCACATTCCTACGCTTCGGATCAGCGTAAGACTTTTGTCGACTCTGAGCTGTCAACATCCTTTGTCTGATCAGCGCAATGTCTGAAGTAGTCCTTTCGACTAGCTCTGGTCCGATCAGAATCTTGTCGGCATTTTCATCCCAACAAATCGGAGATCTGCACTTGCGACCATATAAAGCCTCGAATGGAGCCATCTTGATAGTAGCATGCCAGCTATTGTTGTACGTGAACTCAATCAGACTCAAGCTGTCTTCCCAGCTAGTCGGACGATCAAGCATACATGCTCTTAGCATATCCTCTAGGGTCTGGATAGTCCTCTCAGACTGTCCATCAGTTTGAGGATGAAACGCAGTACTGAACCTTAACTCGGTCCCCATTGCCTTATGCAATTCCTTCCAGAATCTGGACATAAATCTACCATCGCGATCTGACACAATGGTTTTTGGAGTTCCATGCAAACGGATAACTTTGTGTAAAAACACTTCCGATAGCTTCTGGGTTCCCCATGTTATCTTGATAGCCACGAAATGAGCACTCTTTATGAGCCTATCAACGATAATCCATATTGCATCTTTCTGACTTCGCGTCTTGGGTAGCCCTGTGACAAAATCCATTGCAATGTCCTCCCACTTCCATTCGGGAATTGGAAGAGGTGGCAATTCTCCACCGGGTCTTCGGTGTTCTATCTTGACCTTCTGACAAGTCAAGCACCTTGCCACAAACTCTGCCACATCCCACTTCATATTGGGCCACCAGAACTTTATTCTGAGGTCCTTGTACATCTTGCTAGAGCCTGGATGTACAGAATAGGCTGGCGAATGGGCCTCTCTCATCACCAACTGGCGAAGGCCATCTACGTCAGGCACACAAATCTGATCTCGAAACCAAATCGATCCATCATCCTGAATCACGAAGCCGGGAGCCTTCCCGTCCATCACTTCACTGCTTAGCTTCACCAAGATCACATCATCGACCTACTTCTCCCTAATCTGATCAAGAAGTATAGCTTGTATCTCAAGCATACTCAGGCATCTATGACGTTGATCGTACAAAACTTCGGTCTCGCACAATTCTTGGTTCAGCTTGGTCTAAGCAACAAGCAAAGCTACTACGGTCTCGTGTGGCGTCTTCCGGCTCAATGCATCTGCTACCACATTAGCCTTGCCCGGATGATACATCAATTCGATATCGTAGTCTTTGAGTAGCTCTAACCAACGACGTTGTCTCATATTCAGCTCCTTCTGAGTAAATATGTACTTGAGACTCTTGTGATCCGTGAAGACTTGACATCTCACACCATAAAGATAGTGCCTCCAAATCTTCAACGCAGACACTACTGCTGCTAATTCCAGATCATGCATCGGATAATTTTCTTCATAGGTCTTTAGCTGTCTCGATGCATAAGCAATCACCTTGCCTCTTTGCATCAACACACATCCTAACCCATTTTTCGAAGCATCACTGTAAACCGCATAATCTTCATTTCCTTCCGGCAGCGTCAAAACTGGTGTTGAGGTCAGACATTGCTTCAGCTTCTGAAAACTGGCCTCGCACTTGTCACTCCAGATAAACTTCTTGTGAACCTTGCGGAGCAAACCGGTCATCGGTAGAGCGATCTTCGAAAATCCTTCCACAAACCGTCTGTAGTATCCCGCAAGTCCTAGGAAACTACGCATCTCTTTCACATTCTGAGGCTGTTTCCATTTAGCTACAACTTCAATCTTCTGGGGATCAACCATCACCCCATCCTCATTGATTATGTGGCCTAAGAAAGCCACTTCCTTGATCCAAAAGTCACACTTAGACAACTTGGCGTAAAGTTGATTCTGTCTAAGGAATGACAAAATAATCTGCAAGTGTTCCTCATGAGCTTCCATGCTCGGAGAATAAATCAAAATGTCATCGATGAAGACCACCACGAACTTGTCCAAGTACTGGTGAAAACATCGGTTCATCAGGTCCATGAAAACAGCTAGAGCATTCGTAAGTCCAAATGGCATGACTACGAACTCGTAGTGACCATATCTCGTCCGGAATGCAGTCCTCGGAATATCTTCCTCACGAATCCTGAGCTGATGATAGCCAGATCTCAGATCGATTTTGGAAAAGACTTTTTCTCCTTACAGCTGATCCAATAGATCATCTATCCTTGGCAAAGGGTATTTGTTTTTTATCGTCACTCTATTCAACTCGCGGTAGTCGATACAAAGTCGGAACGACCCGTCTTTCTTTTTGACGAACAATACCGGAGAACCCCAGGGCGATGCACTCGGCCTTATGTATCCCTTGTCAAGAAGATCTTCAAGTTGTTTCTTCAATTCTTGCATCTCAGCAGGAGCCATCCGATACGGAGCTTTTGAAATCGGCGCAGTACCAGGCTCGAGATCAATAGAAAATTCCACGTCACGCTTCGGGGGTAAACCAGGAATTTCTTTCGGGAAAACATCAGGAAACTCATTGACCACAGGAATATCAAGAACCGTAGGTCCATCTTTCTCGGGCGAATCCAGGTAGCAAAGGTACCCGATACAACCTTGCCGAAGCAGCTTAAACATAGTCATCGCATTGATAAGCTTGCCGTTATCAGCGTCATTCCGACCCTTGAACTTGCACATGCACTGGCCCCCAGATGACACCGTTACCGTCCTTGAGCTAAAATCGATCACTGCCCCATGACGTGTCAACCAATCCATACCAAGAATAATGTTGTATGGAGCCATAGTAATACAGATCAAATCTGCTTCAAACTCCTTACCCTGAATGGTAACTGGAAACTCTGACAGATGCTTGGTGCCCACCAAATGGTCACCATTAGGAAGATTAACAACGAAAGGTTCACAAACCTCGTTGCAAACTAATCCTAACTTACTAACGCAATTCTCTGAAATAAATGAATGGGTATCACCCGAATCAAATAGAATGCACACTGAAGTAGAATGGAGGTATAAAGTACCTTGAGCAACTGGAGCGTTAGGTCCATCAGCCCCACGCATCTCGTATAAGCGTTGACCTTGACCTCCTGAAGCTGCTTGGGCTTTGCCCTTGTTCTGCGCGGTATTCTTGATATGACTATGCTCAAGGTCAATGAGGTACCCAACATGCAAGAGAAGCACATGCCCCAAGCCAAGATCAAGGCGAAGGCCACCCGGGCAAACCCTAAAACCGCGCCGGGTCATACAAGGGGCATAGAGACTTCACCAGGCACGGCTCCACTTCTCTCGGCCACCAAGGCTCCCACAGCTCCTTTGGTGTCACCCAAGACCAATAGAGTCCTCATGGCTGAGCCATTGTCCCCTTTGCCGAGCCACCTGACTTGCCCTAGATTTGCGGCGGCAATGGAAAAGGAGTATAGGCACGGGCCCACATCTGGCTCAATCCCTCGAGCCCGACCAGACCCACCTCACCACCAGCTCAAGGGAGGTCCTTTGGCTCAGGGAGTGCCGAGCCAAACTGCGCCCAGCCCGGGTCCAAGCAATGCAACCTTTCCGTAAAACCCGGCGCCGGCTACGCCCGAATTGGAGCCCAATTGAAGCCCAAGTGAAGCCCGATCATGTTATTGCTGTGTTTAGTGGTTTTTCAGACATTATTAAACATTATTTTTAATTCCCTAATCAGCCCATTAGTTGTTAAGAAGGTGGGCACGTTTTTAGCTTTAGTGGGTTAATTTTAGTGATTTTCCTTTATTGTTTTTAGTAACCGTAAGCTAGGGTTATTAGGAGAAACTCTTTGGCATTTGTTAGACACGTTGAAATCAGATTGAAATGAGAAGTTATCAGTTTCCAAGCTTTTAGTTTAGTTCTTCAACTTGTGAGTTAAATCGAGTTGATTTCCTTGAGAGATTTGAGTGCGTAGTATCTCCGATCTTTCTTGGTCGCTTTTCCTTGGTTTAGTGTGTGATATCTAAACCTTGGGGAGTGCTTATCCATCGACAATCACCAGCCATTCAATCGCCCCCACCGACTCCACAAAAATCCCTAAAAAGTGCCGAAGTTGCCCTAATTCTTCAACCTTGGAGATTTGCCAATTTCGTCTACACCAAGAGCAATACTTGCACCGAGGCATTCATATATCCGAAGGGCCATCATTTGGTATCAGAGCTACGTAAGTATTGCTCTCAAATTTGACTTTAGATCTATAGAAAAATCGGACAATTACTTGCTCACTTTTTCGTGTCTTTGCATCAATTCATGTGTAGTTGTTCGTAGGTTTGTCTTGTGTTTCCTTCTTGTTCGTTTGCATTGAGTCTTGAGTCTGCATAGGGAAGAAAGGGGTCGAGATTTGCAGTTTGTTTTAGGAGAAATCAGCCGTGCACAATAGAGAGAGAGGTTAGGATTTTCTTCCTAGATTTTAGGGTTTTCTTGTTACGGTTGTTGCATGCTTTGAATTTCAAATTTTTGACTTCCAATCTGCATGAACCAGCCGATCCCTCATTAGTTCATTTAGTTTAGGTTATTTTGAGTCTTTTATATTTGTATTTGGCATTTAATCAACCTAGGGTTATTCTTGTGCAAACCGAAGCAACCGATCTTCATTCTTGTGTAGGAAAAGTCTTGAATTTTCCTAAGTGTTGATTCCGACTTTCAATTCTGTAATTTCAGTTTATCAAGTTGTTCTAGTGTTCAAAAAAAAAAAAAAAAAGGAGACGAAAAGATCAAAAGGAAAACAAAACCGGAAGAGTCAAGCCATTGAACAACAAAAGAAAAAGACTTGGCTTGGAAAAGTGGTTGTTCAAAGTTTGTTATCTTGTGTGGGATTATTCTTTCTTTTGATACATTGTGGAGTTGTTCTTTTGTGGATATTCGGCCGGAAATTGTCACTCAACTTTGTAAAGAAAATTTCAAAGGCTTAGTACTTGCATTTGTGTTGTGAAAGTTGTGGAATTTAGCACAAGGATTAGCCTAAAAGTTGTAGTGCAATTTTATCTTGTCTTTGGTCATATTGAGCATATTAGACAGCCTACCTTGACCTATATTTTGAGCTAGTAAAGGTCACGAATTTTTCTTTGATTTAAAATCAGATTTGTGGCTTACTTGCTAGCTTAGGTAGCATTTGTTGTCTTTCGACCTTGTGGGCTGTTGTGTGGTATTGCTTGTGAGTAGGAAATCATGGTGAAAGCCAAGGAGAAGAATGTGGCTGCGGAGGACCCTAAGGATGTCTCGGAAGCGACATTGGATGCCATCCTCTTGGCTATCCAAACATCAAAGGAAGAGGCCCAAGAGCGAGAGCGCCAAGCTGAAGAGCGAACTCGCCAAGAATTGCAAGCCTTGCGGGATGCGCAAGTCACCTTCATGAAGACCATGGAGGAGAAGTGGAGGTTGTCCCACAGTCCATCTCCGAGCCTACATCAAAACGCACCTCAAGGAAGTGGAGCCCAATTCCTCCCAATGGCCGGACCCTCAAGCGGCACTCAAGAGGTCCAAGTGACTGTGCCACTTCTAGCTCAAGAACTAGCACATGTGACTCTACGTGAAGGGTTCCATCACCCCCCACCGAATGTGGCCGCCTCAAGGGAAGAGTTCGGTTTGATCTCTAATACCTCTTCTCCTTACATTGCCCCTCTTACTACTAGTATGGCTCCCTTGTGTACTAACATGGCAGGACCAAGTACTACTCATAGAGGAGAACCAAGAGGAGTGCCGAATGCCATCTATAGAGAGGAGCCAAGGGGAGTTCCGAATGCATACAATGGGTACCAAGACCCGGGAAGGAGGATGGCCGGAAGAGGAGGCATGGGCCGAGGTCAATACCAAGGAGGAAGAATGCCATATGCACCCCGAAGAGCTTTTGAAGACTATGAGGAAGACTATGGTGGTCAACGTGAGGAGTTTGCATATGATCAACAACGGCCTCATGGCATCAAGTTAGAGGTACAATCCTTTGGTCTTCAATGTGATCCGGAAATTTATCTTGATTGGGAGCAAAAGACCGATCAAATTTTTAGGTACTATAACTACTCGGAAGCTCAAAGAGTAGCTATAGCGACCATAAAATTTGAGGGGTTTGCTTACCAATGGTGGCTTGGGGACAAGGAGGAACGAGAGTACCTCGGAAACCCCCAAATCACTACTTGGCAAGCACTAAAGCAAGCTCTCCGAGATAGGTTTGTCCCGGAGGATTTTTCGGATAGAGTGCATGAGAGGTTGGAGTTGTTAGAGCAAGGGAATAAGACCCCGGATGAGTTCTATATGGAGCTAAAGACCTTGGTATTTAGGTCTAGACTTAGAGTTCCCGAGGGGTATCTTATTTCTAAGTTCATTAACAACCTTAGTCCCGAGCTCCGAGCCATAGTGAGCAAGCAACACTTTTCTAGAGGGACTCCTATGGAAGAAGTGCTTCATTATACTAATCGTATATATAAGGCACTTCATTCAAAGCGTTCCCAAGCTCCAAGCTCACGGCCTTGGCAAAGTGCACCAAGTGGCTCCAAGGGGCCACCACCTATGCCAAGACGCTTAGAACCCACTAGAGGTGACAACCCAAGCCACCCTAGAAGAGATGCCCCTAATTCGGATCAAACCCAACGAAAGGAGGGGGAGCCCCGAGCTAGGGATCTTAAGTGTTTTAAGTGTCTCGGTCATGGCCATTTTGCCAAGGATTGCCCTTCAAAAAGGCAAGTTCTTCTCAACACTATTGGGGACATTGAGTCTGAAGATGAATGGGAAGAAGAACTTGTTAAGAATGAGGATGTCTTAGAGGAGTTACATGTTGTGGCAGCCGAGGGTGAGTGCTTTTTGGTCAAAAGAGCACTCACCATCTCGGAAACTCCTAGTACACCTAGTCAACGTGAGACTCTCTTTCACACTAGGTGTACTATTAAAGGAAAGGTGTGTAGTGTCCTCATTGATGGTGGCTCTTGTTGCAACTTAATTGATCAAGAAGTGGTGAATAGATTCAATTTATTGACCACTTCTCACCCGCAACCCTACTCACTTTGTTGGTTGAACTCCAACACCCCCCTTAAGGTCAAGGACCAAGCCACCATTCAGTTTGCCATAGGAGAATATGTGGATGAGGTTGTGTGTGATGTTTTGCCCATGACCGCATGTCACCTTCTCCTAGGCCGGCCATGGCAATTCGATAGGGGTGTCATCCATCAAGGGGTGACAAATGAGTATTCTTTTATCATGAATGGTAAGAGAATCACTCTCCACCCTATGATGCCACACGAAATCATGGCTGACCATGTGGCTAGAGAGCAAAGAAAGGCCAGCCCACCCATAGAGCAAAGCCAAGGTAAGAAGATGGCAATTGGAAACAAAGGTGGTGCTTCGCATCATATGCTCTTGGTTAAGCCTTTAATACCTTCACTTGTTGCATACCCTTCCTCTTTCATTACATTTGATGAGACTAACCCTACTAATGTGAAGGATGTGGTGTTGCATAGTTTGTCGTGTAGCTCTATTGTAGGCCAAGGAGGTGTCCCGCACAAGGAAAGCTACTACTTGGAAGGAGAAAGAGACTTGGACGAGCTGGATTCGAGGTCGAATCCCTCTCAAGGGAGGGAGGATGATATGACTATGCTCAAGGTCAATGAGGTACCCAACATGCAAGAGAAGCACATGCCCCAAGCCAAGATCAAGGCGAAGGCCACCCGGGCAAACCCTAAAACCGCGCCGGGTCATACAAGGGGCATAGAGACTTCACCAGGCACGGCTCCACTTCTCTCGGCCACCAAGGCTCCCACAGCACCTTTGGTGTCACCCAAGACCAATAGAGTCCTCATGGCTGAGCCATTGTCGCCTTTGCCGAGCCACCTGACTTGCCCTAGATTTGCGGCGGCAATGGAAAAGGAGTATAGGCACGGGCCCACATCTGGCTCAATCCCTCGAGCCCGACCAGACCCACCTCACCACCAGCTCAAGGGAGGTCCTTTGGCTCAGGGAGTGCCGAGCCAAACTGCGCCCAGCCCGGGTCCAAGCAATGCAACCTTTCCGCAAAACCCGGTGCCGGCTACGCCCGAATTGGAGCCCATGGAATTGGGAATATGTCAAAGGTCAGGGGTTCGATCCCCCCTGGCAACATCCTGCAATTAAAGCCTAATAGGCCCTTGCAGGTTGGGGTGTATGGGCTGCAGCCCATGGCGTTCTTGGTTGGGCTAGGCCTCGCCAGCCGGCGTGCTCCGATTGAGGGACTGGCTGGGTGGTTGACAGCCCACATGACCTAGGTGAGTCCATGGCCTGTGGGGTCCACCAAGAATCGCATCATAAAAGTGCACTTTTATGATGCGATTCTTGGTGGACCCCACAGGCCATGGACTCACCTGGGTCCTGTGGGATGTTAGCCACCCAACCAGTCCCTCAATCGGAGAACGCCAGCTGGCGAGGCCTAGCCCAACCAAGAACGCCATGGGCTGCAGCCCATACACCCCAACCTGCAAGGGCCCGTTAAGGCTTGCTTGCAGGATGTTGCCAGGGGGGATCGAACCCCTGACCTTTGACATATCCCCAACTCCATGAAAGATATGCCAACCAACTACACTGCAGTGTAGTTGGTTGGCATATCTTCCATGGAGTTGGGGATATGTCAAAGGTCAGGGGTTCGATCCCCCCTGGCAACATCCTGCAAGCAAGCCTTAACGGGCCCTTGCAGGTTGGGGTGTATGGGCTGCAGCCCATGGCGTTCTTGGTTGGGCTAGGCCTCGCCAGCTGGCGTTCTCCGATTGAGGGACTGGTTGGGTGGCTAACAGCCCACAGGACCCAAGTGAGTCCATGGCCTGTGGGGTCCACCAAGAATCGCATCAAGTCTGCATTGAAGGACTGGGAGTCTCTGCTGGTTTGAACCTAGGTCGAGTATTCTGATTAACTGACCCCTGTTGCGACTCTATCCCTGTCTGCTTTCCCTAATGACAGAACTTCTGCACATGCCCTCCTCTTCCACAGCTAAAACATAGCTATTTTTCCTTCATACACTCAGTGTTCTTGTGCCCATAGGTACCACAATTAAAACATTGGATCCCGCTTTTGCTCTGACCCGACTGTTGTGTTGACCCACCTCGAGTCATCTCTGTCCTCGCCTTACCAGACTTGTCAAAGTTGGATGGCGGCACAGGACGCTTGAAACCACTGGCCTGAGATTGAGTCTGCATCGATCTCTGGTGATTCCGTCGCTTGGTCGACTCTTCCAAAGTCACCTCTAACTTGTATGCTGCATCAACGTATTGCTCCAAGGTAGAGCATCCATGACGCAATATCATCGGTTTGATGTCTGGGCTCATCCACTCATGGAAGTGCCAAATCTTCTGCTCCTCACTGGACACTATAGACCCAGCGTACTGCAATAAGTGATTGAACTTGGCTGCCAGTTTAGTCACCTTTAATCCATCGTTCTTGGGGTAGAGAAATTCCTTGAGCTTCTCATCCCGCATAGCTTGGGAAAAGAAACGATCATTCATCTTCGTCTTAAACATCCCCCAAGTTAGATCAGCCCTATCAGCTAGCCCCGTGTTCTCCCACCATTCACTAGCATCTCCTTTCAGCTGCAGAGAAGCTATGTGCATCTTCTCAGCCTAAGTGCATACAATGTTACGGAACAATCGCTCCATATGGGAAAACCAATGAGCTACCCTGACCGGCTCTCCTTTACCGTCATAACTATCCGACCTCATGGAGTTAATGGTCTTCAAAGCTCGACCATAATTATCCCTATTCCTGACCGGTTTATCACGGTGTACATGAACATTAGGTTCTTCAACCCTCTGTGCAACTGGCAGAACTGGTACTTCAGGTGCCTGCGGTGCGACATGTCGCATCACATCAGCGAACGCTTGCATAAAGATTCCTCGAATAGCTGCAACAGCCGCATCATCGAAAACTACTGGAGCTTGGACCTCAGTATGGTCATTGCCCCTAGGGTTGTTCTGTGACATAGACTCGTGTTCCTCCACACGGTCCAGGTCGTCCCTTATGATTGGCCTCAGATCATTGTTCGGCCCAGCACCAGCGCGAATAGTATTTCTTGTATTCACCATCTGTTTACCAATCAAATCCCAAGTATTAATATATTTCCACAATACTTATCATGATAAAGTCACTTGGAATAGATCAACTGGGTAATTTATATATATAAGGTGAACTTCTAACAGAACTACATATTATACAAGAAAGATCTCCCGAGCTTCTTAACAAAATTGCACGGAGATTTGAGCATTGTGCCGTATATACAACAAAACATACATAAAAGAAAGAAACTACTATTGTCAACGTCGGCCCTCTACTTGGCGTCTTGAAAACGCTTTTTGTAGGGCAAACTTCCTAAACACTGTGTCTTCGAGCGGGGTTGGTCGTCGGAATCCGGCGACGGACTTCTAACCCTACTCGGTCCTGGAATGCATGGCTCGTCCCTTAGCTCAGGAGTGCTCGGCCTTGCCCTGTTCCGAACCTGATCTATCTCATTCATCAGCCGATGCTCTTCAAAAGAGACTTCTCGGTCCTGACGAAAGATCTCGGATACCTCTAGGCTCGACCTCCTCCTTCTCTGGACAATATCAGACTGAGGGTCGCCTCTCTCTCTGCTGCGAAACTCAACAAAGATTGCTTCCCACTCAGCGTCTGTCATCGATGGGCATACTGGCCTAGGTGGCGAACGCGGGTAGATAAACTGCATCCTCGGGTCCTCACTTTCCACCAACAAGTGCCTCAATCTGTCTGGCTCTTGTTCCTGTACCTCATCCTCTACATGATCTTCTTCTGGATCCTCCTCGGGATCCTCTTCTGGGTCTTCATTGGGATCCTCTTCTGGGTCTTCCTCGGGATCCACCTCAGAATCCATCCCAGGAGCCCACTCAGTCTCGAGGTTGTATTCGATATAATGGTCAGGTGATTCCTCATCTTCATCACCTTCCCCCTCCGCAGGGATCACTCTCATCGAATAGTCGTTGCTGTAGTGGCCCAGAGCGTACCTCGACGACTCTACTGGCGCTACAGCTGGTGCTACCTCAGCATTAACTCTCAGCACTACTGACTCAGGCAACACATACTTCACCTCCTCGGGTGGACTGCTGGACTCTCCGACTTCAAAACACCTCGGGGGAGTCGAAACGTTCGGCCTCTCTGGAGACGGCGAAGCTATCTCGGCCTCATCCAGCTCTCTAATCAAAGACAAACACGCTCCCATCCTTCGGGACAACAAGAAAGAATTAGTCTTTCTAGATACAGAAGCAACTTCCATATCAGACTTCTAGAAAAGACGCAACTATGAACGGCTAAAATTCTCAAAGGAAAATTCAGAGCCCAAATTTTTTTTTTCAAACGAGTGATCTAAAAACATTCTAAACCCAACCCGTAAGAGAAAAATAAATATTCCGCTCTGATACCAAATCTGTAACACCCCCAAATTAACCCCTTTTGAAAGCGTTACTGCCGATGACTCCGGACGAAAACCCCAAAGTTACCCCAGGCTTTTCCAAACGATAGAACTATCATAACCCAGTTACAATACCAAATATCGTAACTTTTATTAAACCACGGTCGCGGAATGTCAACACAATTCCAAATACGACCAAAAACATCAAAAATACATAATCAGAAATAAAATAAGCGGTAACGCCATATATTACAACTTTAACAAAGTCAATGTATTGGAAATACAACCATTCCCAAATACAACAAAATACAAGATAACAAAGTTTACAGCGGAAGTCTTAACAAAATACAATAATACACATCGGAAGTCTTAAACAAAACAGTTTATCAAAACATCGTTCATTCTTCTAGTCGCTTCTAGCCTTCTCGAATCCTTAATTTATCTGATGTGCCGAATCGGACGGATGACACCAGCCAACCATGCAAGGGAATAATTTCGGTTGGTTAGTCTAATGAAAGACTATGCAAGGGTACAAAGCAGAGTGGTTCGAAGCAGTCGTATTAGGTTAGACTCATCGCTTCTCGAATCAAAACCGATGACGATAGTCAACCACCATACTCCTACTAGAATATATCAACATGCATGAACAAGAGAAGATTCTGGAGACCGAGTCTCACAGCAATCAATCCCAAAAGAAGACTCCAAATGAAATGAGCCTTATAGGAAAATATGACAAATGTTGGGGAACTCAAGCAAACACACAAACAGCTTCGCACACAAGCGATCTAAACTAAGACGAGTTTTTCCTAGCTGCACTACTTGCCAAAGTATTAATTATGTGCACTTAAGGCACTATATCTTGTTTTAATTCCACAACAAACCACAACACGTTATAAGCTTTTAATTATCCACAACACGATCAGAAGAGACGGGACCACATATAGAGTCCACGACCTTATCCACAACAACCACAACACAAGGTGTCGGGGACTTATAGCCTGCCCCTTCACCACTTGTTATAAAGAAACGACTGAGCCACAATCTAGAGCCCATCGCCCCTACGAATACTCGTGCTAACTATTAGTCTAACACACAAACACATCACACAAGCCATCACGGCCCAACCTGCACAATATATATATAATTATACTAGCGTCGATTCTAGCAGAATATACAACCTAATAATAATATCAGATTTTAATTATATTACTAACAAACAGTTCCCAACATATTTCAGAATCATCCCAAATTATTTAACAACTAAACGATTGATAAATAATTGAAATATGGAATGATGAGCAAGAGCGAACCGCCACTTGCCTTAGAAAAGACGAGTACTAAGACAACTCTTAAGAACGGGTCCTGAATCTTGAATATGGAATGAAACTTGGATAAAAATCCCATTGGAACGATCCAAAACGAGACCCTAAGTTAGACTCCATACACTTACATATGAATCTAAAAGAATATGAAAAGAAATCAAAGGATTGAAGCCTTGCTCAAAGCCAAAATCCAAGAACAACCTCACGGACAAGGCTCGCCGCGGGTGCGGTGAGACCCTGCCGCGGGGTGCGGTGGACAAGCAGTGAGCTTCAGCGAACAGCTTCCATGGCGGAAAGAAAATTACCCAACTCGTTTGAAGGCTTCAGTTTGCTTTGGATTTGATCTCCAAACACCTCAAAGCTTCACACAACACTTGGGGCAACCTTCCCAACTCGCGAGGCCTCTCGAATCGAGCTCGAACAGTCGCGAAAATGGCGATTTCAGTGGGCGAAAAATAGAGAAGACAGAGAGCTCAGGGGAGGAAGAAGACGAAGGCTTTCCAATCTGTCTCGACCCCCTTTTATAGCTCAAATCTGAGCTTCCTCAAAGGAAACACGATGGGGGACAAGGGGACAAGGCTAAGGACAAGTGGCTCGTCCACTTGACTGCCCAAACAGAGCTACAGTGGCCGCCTCGCAAGGAAGATGACACGGCTCTGGGAATTGGTCTTTGCCGCGGGCGCGGTGGAGCTTGCCGCCTGGTGCGGTGAAGGCCAATTCCGTTAATTCTTATCCGAACTCGGTTTGGTTTAAATTTCTTAACTTCGGGTTAAATATATTCATACATAAATGTCAAATTAACCCCAAATACACTTCAACTGTGTTTTATAATACTCGGAAAAATTTACAGAGTTCAAACCTCTTACAGAAAGTCCAAAACTCTTCAGAAATTAATCCGTCTAGTAATTCGGGAGTTGGAAAAATTCCAAAATATCCTTATAAATTGAGGGATATTACAATGAGATGGGGGATGGACATCGTCGGAAAGCTCCCTCCCGCGTCGGGTCAAAGAGTCTTCTTCCTCGCCATGACGGACTACTTCTCTAAGTGGATCGAAGCCGAAGCCTACAGAGAGGTAAAAGATCAACACGTCATTTCATTCATAAAACGAAATATCTTGTGCAGATTTGGCATCCCATCAGAAATCGTGTGCGACAACGGTTCCCAATTCATCAGTCATAAGACTCGAGCCTTCTGCGACCAATGGAACATCAAGTTGGTCACGTCCATACCTCGGTATCCGCAATCCAACGGACAGGCCGGGTCTAGCAACAAAATCATTATCAGCAATCTCAAGAAACGCCTCACTGGGGCTAAGGGCAAATGGGCCGACGAACTCCCATACATTCTCTGGTCCGACAGAACTACTCCAAAAAATGCGACCGGATAATCGCCTTTTTCCCTCGTCTACGGGAGTGAGGCAGTCATTCCGACCGAGTTACTGGTTCCAACCGCCCGTTGCAACCTCCAAACGAGCAAGCAAAACGATATTGAATTGGCTCATAACCTAGACACAGTGGACGAGATCAGAGAAAAAGCTCGAATCAGGATGGTTAGATTTCAACAACAGGTCGCAAGGAGCTACAACAAGAACGTCAGGATCAAGGCATTCACAGTCGGAGATTGGGTCCTTAGGAAAACCTTCCAGAACACCAAGAATCCATCCGACGGAAAACTCGCACCACAATGGGAAGGACCCTACTTGATCACCAAAGTGGTCGGACAGGGAGCGTATCAATTAGAAGACAAAGACGGAAAACCAATTCCAAGAAGTTGGAACGCGGCACATCTAAAGCTATACCATTTCTGAACTGACAAGGTAAGACACTACAAAAACTCGCACATCGCTTATTATTGCATGCACATCTCTATCTTCCTTTACAAACTATCATTTGACACTAAGTGAGGACCTCATCCTTACAAAAACACGAATGCAGAACTGCATTGACACATACATTGGATCCAGTCATCCGCAAAAAGCGCTTACATTACACGATTGATCGGAACACGGGGAGATGAACAACACAGACACGTCGGCACACCGCCTGCCTTATACAAAACATAAGGTACGACACCTTATTACATTCACGCAATAGAAACATATTGCTTACCTCCCCGGCATAAAGTCATGACTAACACATACACAAACATTTACAGGCCTATTTTACACACATACATACGGGGAGCCCCACTCGACGGAGCACACGGGCGAAACCGACACACCAAACACAAAACGTTATCGACAATCCCCTTGGATGTCTGACGACATGTACGAAACAAGCAAATGTACGATCTTATATGTAAAGACAAATTGCATTGAATAAAAACACGAGCATTTTTATACAAAATACGCGACCCACGATGGTGGACGGGTCACCAAAACATATTGTCTACCTACACATCTGTAGGACTTCATCAAGCATTCACTTAAAAACATTCTGCGACCCGCGATGGTGGACAGGTCGCCAAAAATACCAAATGTCTAAACCCACGCACAAGTGGGACAACGAGTCAAACTACACAAGAAAAACAAATCAGGCATCGGGGACAATGGCCTTACCTTCGACAGGGGCTAGCTCCAGAGAGGCTACACCATAAGTCGGCTCGACGTCGCCAGAATGGGCCTCGTCCTCGCCAACGTCCTCATCCATGGCCTCCTCTCCGACGCCAGCCAAACGAAACAGCTCCTGACCAGGATTTCCCTTCGGAAACATGGAGTCTAGAGTCTCCTTTTCTACCTTCAAGTCCTAGAGCTCATGCTTGCCTTCATCGAACTCTTCGATCATCTCGACACGCGACTTCAGTGCATAAAAAGCACCGACATCGCTTGCGATCTGACCAGCAGCAATCCGAGCCTGCTTCACCTCTTCCTCAATGCCTGATCGGCTCTCCTCAAACTCTTTCCGACTCGCAACCAGCTCCTCTTGGAAACTATTTAACTCCCTTGTAAGGCGACCCTCAGTCTCACGACAACGGCTCTCCGCTCCCTCTAGTTTGGTCCTCAAGGACGCAAGGTCGGACTCTGTCCTAGCAGCCCTTTCCTCAGCCTTGGCGACCATTGTCTTGACACCATAATAGGCCCTCAAGAGATACTGGAAAGTCTGAAATCTCACACGACAATGCAATACATAGTCAGAAGACATGGCCAAACGAAAGAAAAAGAGAAAAAGCACAAACAGAGGGCAACTCACCCTCCACGCGGAGCATCCCGCTTCACCAATGCAGTACAAAGGGGAAACATCATCGACTTCCGATTTCAAAGTCGGATCCTGAGCGCGGAAGAGATCGGCAATCGATTGACCGACTGCGCCAATCTTGCCGATCCCCTCGGCAGTCGCCTCCTTCTTCCTAGGGATCTCCTCCACTTTGACATCATCAGACTGAACATCCGCCTTCCGCTTAGAACCAACTTAGGCTGGAAGCGCCGAGTCCGCCGGAATAGACTTACTCGACGCGGCTTTGGCCGTCGCCTTCCTTTGCTCAATCAAACCTTTCCCAGACGCTCCCTTTAAACGAGCACTCGCTCGACCACCAGGGGAAGCTGGCACGACAAGACAAAGCAAAAATCTTAGAACATGCGACAAAGTGAAAAAGAACAGAAAGAATTCTCAGGGTTGAGAGCTCACCCTTGGCACGAGATGATGAGACAGTCGACATGACTTCTTGACCAGAAGGAGGTGCTGACAACAGGTTGACGTTGGTAAAACTCCTCTCCGACGTTGGAACACCCAGGACAATCTTGGACAGACCTTCCGACCGAGCGCTCACCTCCAAATCTTCTGGCTCAGGAACTACGAAAAAGAAAAGTTAAAGCAAAGAGTTAAGACACATAAACAAACAAAAAAGAAGACAAATACATACTCTCAACTCGCCACTCCGTCAACAGGAACGAACATTCTTCCCCCTTCTCCAGAGAAGAACGTTCGACAAAGAAGAACTTCGACCCCCATCCGCGGTCGTTGACATCAAGATTCTGCACCAAAGGCTTCCGACCATGTCGGATACGTAACTGAACACGAGAGGAACTCTTCGACCCTAAGAAATAGTTGTACCATAAAGCATCAAAATCAAAACCAGTCCCAAATCGAATGTTCACAAGGTCTAAGACCTTGAGAACCCTCCACGCTTGTGGCATCACCTGACACGGCGCCAACGCCAGAGCAGCCAAGAAATCCCTAACGAGGGGAGAGAAAAGAAACTTATGTCCTATCCGAAATGGATATGCATAGAAACAAACCCATCCTTCATATTGAGCATTGGCCCTCTCGTCCGGGTGAGGCAGCCTGGCGACCGCCTCCGGCGGAAAGCCTCCAACTTGAAGAATTTGCTCCAACTCCGCCTGGGATATGGTTCTTGTCAGAGCGTCCGATTTTTTCAGAATGAAGAGGGGAGGAGCTTCTCCCTCGCGCGAATCAGAAAGAGTCTTCGACAACTCGGAAGCTTCGCTAGAAACCATTTCAAGAATGGAAAAAGAAGGAAATCGAAAAGCTATGGCTAAAGAGGCTGGGAGACTTACCAAAGAAGCTTGCGAGAGAAGATGAAGTGAAGTCTAATCGCTCCCCTCTGCTCCGAATTTATGGAGGGAAATGATGGTCTGCAGAGGAGTCGCATCGTGCTCCGATCTTGCGCCACGTAGCCCTGGGCAGCTGCGTCAAAAAAGGATGGTGAAGATCGTGTATGGAGAAGTTGCCTCAGATTCCGCTTACTTGCCTAAACCGCAAGTCCAAGGCAACTTGGGGCTGTTGGGCCTGACGTCCCCTGGGAAGGTGGATCGAGCGAGACAAGCCCAGGCCCACGACGGATCGGAAGAACAGAAGAGAAACCCAGAGAAGGCGACAAGGCTTCTCCAGTCGAACGTCCTCCGACAAGATCGCGAAGATCCCGCCAAGCATTAAATGCCAGGATTGATCAACGGCCACAACATTTACACAACACCATCATAGTAGCAATTAGTGACAGAATCTCCGTAATTAAATCCCGCCGTTGAAGATAAGGATGGGATCGAAATATAATGGTCAGAGGCACGAAGAACTTACCATATATGGACAAAGAGGAAGATAAGAGGGGGACGGATACAAGCACGTTACACACTTAAGCATTCTCGTTCAGAAACAAAACAGAACAACACTTTCACTGCCCGTCTAGCTCTCCAGCAATCACCCCCGCTTATTCGCTACCGGTCGCAACCTAAGAATTACCGATCGAATCCAATAAGATCACTCTGCCTTATTACGATAAGTTGTATCTCGATTCAATCCGATCAATATATTATCTAATAAAATCATTTCGCTATTCTGCATTTGCTCTTTGCTTGTCTATTATCTATTTGGTTTGGATTGTTTTCTATCACCCGATCGACTAGTTACCCCGTCTAAGGCAATTTAGGTCGTCCGATCTTTTCGCCCCAAAACATCTACCAACACATGGTAGTATAGAAGAGCGGAAGAGAAGAAGAAGAGCTGAAGAAAGGAGTGGGCGAACTGCTACCGCCCCATGCCAGAGCCACCACGACCCGGCGGTGGGTCTCATAGAAGAGCTGATGCGATTCTTGGTGGACCCCACAGGCCATGGACTCACCTGGGTCCTGTGGGCTGTCAACCACCCAGCCGGTCCCTCAGTCGGAGCACGCCAGCTGGCGAGGCCTAGCCCGACCAAGTCGCCATGGGCTGCAACCCATGCACCCCAACCTACGAGGGCCTATAAGGCTTTAATCGCAGGATGTTGCCAGGGGGGATCGAACCCCTGACCTTTGACATATTCCCAATTCCATGGGAGATATGCCAACCAACTACACTCCACTTTTATGATGCGATTCTTGGTGGACCCCACAGGCCATGGACTCACCTGGGTCCTGTGGGCTATCAACCACCCAGTCGGTCCCTCAGTCGGAGCACGCCAGTTGGCGAGACCTAGCCCGACCAAGTCGCCATGGGCTGCAGCCCATGCACCCCAACCTGTAAGGGCCTATTAGGCTTTAATTGTAGGATGTTGCCAGGGGGGATCGAACCCCTGACCTTTGACATATTCCCAATTCCATGGGAGATATGCCAACCAACTACACTACACCCTTGCAGGTTAGGGTGCATGGGCTGCAGCCCATGGCGACTTGGTCGGGCTAGGCCTCGCCAGCTGGCATGCTCCGACTGAGGGACCAGCTAGGTGGCTGATAGCCCACAGGACCCAGGTGAGTCCATGGCATGTGGGGTCCACCAAGAATCGCATCAAGAGCTGGTCGCGCCAGAAGAAGCCACCGCCCCGCGGTGGACACACGTAACGCCTCGCGGCCACAAGACATTATTTCCTTTTATGCATTTTCGGACTTTCTTATTTCTATTATTTTTATTTCACTTGCTATTTTCGGTAGGTTAAACTTATTTCCTAAGCCTATTTAAGACCTCTTTCTAGGTTAAGAGGCAGACAACTTTACATCAGACTTTTAGCATCGTTGTTTTCTTTCTCATTAGGGTTTCATTTGCATCTGAATGGAGCACTAATTTCCCTTTGTTCTACTAGACGTTTGAAGCAATACAGTTGATGTGTTTGTGAGATTTCTATTCCTTGTTCCTATTCTTATATGTGTTGGTTTCATTCTCTTGGTTATATTGAATATTGATTCATTGTTATTCTTCATAGCCTGATCAACTAGGTTGAGTAATATTTATCAATTGCTAGGGTTTACATATAGTGGAATATGAGTGCATATCTAGTAGCATACACGATTGTTGCATATAGTGGAATACGAGTGTGCAATTGTGAGTGAGAATCATTTGCATGTTAAGTAGTAAGGTTTTCTTCTATTTGCATGTATCCTATATCCTTGTGTGCATTGCTATTGCTTTATTAGTGGTAAGGTTTTCTTCCATTGATATTGTAGTAAGTACTATCAACAACTGTCTGAATTGGTAGTTAATCAAGATCAGGGTGGGAACAACCATAAGAATAGTGAAAGAACTTGGATTTAATAGATTTATGTGATCAAATTACATCTCTGTATTGTGGATCTCGTTCTAGTGGAACTACTTCCCCCAATCATATTCTCAAGTAAACTAAACCTGTTTACTTTGCTCTGCTTGATAACTAAAACCCCCTTTCCTTGTTACTTGTTAATCATAATTGCATACTTCATCAGATCTTCCCTGTGGGTTCGACCCTTACTTGCTTGCTATACATCTGTTTAGTAGGTTGTTAGGACTTTTAGTTTGACTAGGCCATTCAACGATATTTGCATTGCATATTTCGGCCACGTCAAATTTGGTGCCGTTGCCGGGGAAGTTTTCTGTTTTGTTGTGTGTTTTTGTGATTGATTTTGGTGGAGACCTATCTTATGGTCGACACTCATAGTACTGACTCTCCTCTAGCTGCTTTTGATCCAGAAATCGACAGATCTTTCCGTGCGAACCTACGCGATCAAGGAGAAGAAGCAGCCGAGGTTGAGACAGTTGAGACCGTTGAGCCAGTTGACATCCCTCCTGCTGCAATGGCTGAAACTATGAGAGAGCTGACTGAACCGAACATTGGGGCACAACCCCCCTTGGCTATCGTCATTCCTACACTTGACGTAGGGGTGAACTTTGAGCTGAAATCTGGAGTTGTTGCTTATCTGGGTAAATTCCACAATGTCTGCATGACTATGAAGCCAAGGAATGTGACGGAGGATCAAATCAAGATGAGAGCCTTTGGTTTTTCTTTGCTAGACTATGCTAGCGACTGGTATTATCACTTGCCGCCAGGGACCATAGATACCTGGACTAAACTGCACAAGGCATTTCTTGACAAGTACTTCCCAACAAAGAAGGTGAATGCTTTGAAAAAGGCAATTGCTAACATTGAGCAGGGTGCTGATAAGACGCTATATGACTATCTTGAGCGGTACAAGAGGCTTTGCTCTAGCTGCCCGTTCCACGAATACGCCAAGCAGGATCTTGTTCTCTACTTACACAATGGCCTGCTCGATCAAGAGAGAAGAATGGTTGACGCTGCATGCGGTGGGAGCATACTCAATCTGACACCGGACGCAGCCATGGAAAGATTTCAGGAAATGAGTGAGAGTACCAGGAGCTTTGGTAAGACGTACCAGAGAAAGGCAGTCAATGCTGTGACTCCTGCAGGACCTAACCCTGTGCTGAATGAGTTAGCTGAGTTGAAGGACATGGTGAAGAGAATGGCGAACCAAAACACTCCTCAACAAGTCAAAGCATGTGGGATTTGCTGTGATCAATTCCACCCTACTGATACTTGTCCTCAGCTGCAAGAGGAAGGTACTGCTGAAGTGAATGCTGTAGGAGGTTACGGACCCCCTAGACCACAGTTTGGTGGACAACCCAACTACAATCCGAGAGGGCGTGACCACCCAGGCTTCCGGTGGAGTGACCCACAAGGTGGTCAACAGCCGGCACAACAGCAATACCAGCAGAGAGCCCTATACCAACAGAGGCCTCTAGGCCAAAACTCTGGTGCTACTACTGAAGAGTTGCTAAAGACCTTGACTCAGCACTTCGCCACTCATGTGCAGACTACTGAGTCAAGCATAAAGAATATGGAGAGGGAGATTGGCCAAATGGATGATGTTGTGACCAAGATTGACCAAAGGACATCCAATTCCTTGCCATCTCAGACCACAGTGAATCCAAGGGAAAATGTGAGTGCCATCACCATCAGAAGTGGTAAGCAACTGGTCATTCCTCCTATTGCTGGAAAGGAGAGCGAATTTGAGATGGAGAATATCGGTCACCGCCCCGCGGTGGACTCCACCGCGACCCGACGGCGAGTTGGATCTGAGGCCAGTGAAGAAGCATGCATGTCACCTCCCCACGGCGACACTGACCGCGACCCGGCGGCAAGCCTCAGTAATCCCACCGTGACCTCACCGCCCCGCGGAAATGACCACCGCCCCGCGGTGAGACTAACGCGACCCGGCCTCCAAAATCCAAGCGCCACCGAAGAGGTTTGCGTTGATAATTATGTTCATCCGGTTTTTCCCCCTCTCGGTTCCGAGAAGCCACCATCACCTTTTCCCGAGGCGCTACAAGCTAGAAGGGTCGCCGACAACAATGATCTTTTTGAGACATTCCGAAACTGTGAGGTGAACATCCCTCTTCTCAAGCTTATTAAGGCTGTTCCTCGATATGCCAAGTTTTTAAAGGAGCTATGCACCGTCAAGAGGACACAAAAGCTGAAGGTCCAGAAGAAGGTTCCGGTTGGTGAACATGTCTCGACGGTATTTCAAAAGCGTATGCCTGAGAAGTGCAAGGATCCAGGTACGTTCACTATTCATATTGCTATAGGTGAGCATCGATTTGAGAAAGCCTTGTTAGACTTGGGTGCCTCTATTAATGTTTTGCCTTACTCATTGCTTGAAGATTTAGGAGTAGGACCTTTGCATGATACCAATATTGTGATTCAACTTGATGATGGTTCTTGTGTGCCTCCTAAGGGTGTTGTGGAAGATATTCTTGTTAAGATAGGTCCCTTAATTTTTCTTGCTGATTTCTTCGTAATGGATATGGATTATGATGAGCAGGTTGCTCCTGTTATGTTAGGTCGACCTTTTATGAAAACATCCATGACGAAGATTGACGTGGCCTAAGGTCGTTATGCCAAATCAAAGTAAACCTCAACTTCCAAACTAGTATAGTAAGCAAGCAAGGGTCAAAATCCCAAGAGAATCACAAGTATTTGTATTCCTATCACAAATCAAATACCAATAGAACAGTAGTAACAAAGGGGGGTTTTTGAGGTTTTAATCAAGTATAAAATAAAACAGAATAAATAGTATGCAATCAAATGTGAGAAAACACTTAGCCAGGCAATTTCCACTTAAGTTTTGGTTGGTTGATCCTAGATTACTTCCAATTCCTTCCTATGATTATTCCTGTCCCGATCTTGTGTAGATTAATAAGGAAACCATCCCTAAGAACCCTTACCAATGAATAACCCTAGCACCACTAGTGATTCAACCCAAAGGCAGCAATGAACATAAGAATTAACCAGGATACACATAACACCTCAACCAGAAGCATTCAACATGTAATCAAATCTCTACATAGATAAAATCCACCAAAGAAAATAAAACCTATGCTTGCCACTCCAGACCAGGACATTAGCCCAACAGTTGCCTAGTCATAGCAATATGAGTAACAATCAATAAACCTAGATAGCATGTCTAGACAACTCAATAATTATTCAATGATATTCTGCTTAAGAGAAGAGATATATATCAATAGGAATTAAGAAAGGGAACATAACCTCACAACCAATAATCAAAACTTAAGCTTACATTGCCAGACTAAGCAAAAGTGCTTAGCCTTCCATAGTCTTGAGAAAACAACGATGATGTAAAAACTAAAACCTGATATGAGTGTCTCTCCTTTAGAATGAGCTCTCTTCCTAGGTTAAATATAAAAGAGAACTAATATGGGCCTAACAAGTTCCTAAGCCCATTAAGAAAAGAAATGAAATAAAATGGAAAAATAAGAAAAGAATTTAGAAAAGATAGACTCGGGAAAAGTCAGAACTTCCAGCGTCGATGACCTGCGATCGCGGCCCATTTACCGCGATCGCGGCCTCTTGTGGCTCCGCGCTCTTCACATTCCTCCGCGCCTGCGGAAAACTCTTGACTTGTCCGAGGAACCGCGATCGCGGCACCCTTGCCCGCGGTCGCGGTTAATGCTCGGCCTTCACTCCTTGGCTTCGCCTCCTAACCTCTCGTCTTCACTTCCTTGGCGTCTTCTTTTGGTGGCTTCCTTCCTCAGTGTCTCCTATGATATCCAAAATAGCTCATACACCACCAAAAACACCAGACTTCGCCCCCAAACGCCATGCACAAGAATGTGTCGAAATCTACCCGAATGGCACTAATAAAACCCTCTAATAACTCTTAGTTAAGCCCTACAAAGTAGTGCTTATCAAAGATTGATGTGGATAGTGGAACTTTAACTATGGAATTCGATGGAATAATTTTTTAGCATAATATTCATAAGGTCAACTCCATTGAATTGCCTACCCTTTGCTGCATTAGTGATATTGATAATCCTACTCATGAAAATGTTAAGACTAGTGCAGTAGAGATCATAGTTGAATATTCTGCTATTGCTGAACCTTTTGATTTGCATGAGCATGATGTCTTACTTGATGTCATAGGAGAATCTACTCCCTCTACTTTGGGCACTTGCCCCCTACACTAACCATACAAGGCAGTAAGCCTTCATCTAGTGTCGTGCAGCATGATCAGGTTGAGCCATATCGGCCCCCACATCGCTCTAAGTATGAGGGAAGCTCTAAAGGAAGCAATTATGGAGTCAATGGCCAAGAGGGAGCATGGTCTAAAGTTCAAGCCTTTCCATGGGAAGTTCTAGCAGGAGGAGATAGTTAGGAGGATTCCGAAGGGATCCTGTTCTAGGTGGTAGTTGATTTGAAGTACGTCGAGCCAACGACGTTAACTAAGGCGCTGTCCGGGAGGCAACCCGAGGTAGTTTTTCTTAATTTTTCTTTTCTCCTAGATTAATTCCGTAATTCCTTTTGCTTTGTTTCGTTCGCCTGTCACTAACATTTCAGGTACGAAAGTAAATGGAGAGGAGACGGTGCTCCCAGTTACCTCACCGCGACCCGGTGACAAGTCCGCCGCCCCGCGGTGGATGTCTGGTATATTTCCTCCACTCCGAAAAAAAAACAGTGGTACATAAGAAATTGACGGATTAGGCCCCTTTTGGCCGAGTTTTCTCTTTGGGCCAATGTACATAACCGGCCCATCAACCCTTCTTCCTTTTCCCTTCCCTAACCTAGCCTTCACTCTCACAAACCCTCCATAACCAATACCCCTCTCAAGCTTTTCCAAGCCATTCCCCCATTTTCCTACCAATCCCTCTTGTTCTTGGTCCGAATCTAGCCTCCAATTACATTAACCTTGAGTTTCTTTGCCCAATTTGGAGTTTAGCCTCACAAAAGAGCCAAACACAAACCCTGCCGCCTCGCATCGCCCACTACCGCGTCGCCAGCCACCGCCCCGCGGCGACCCCTACCGCGACCCGGCGTGAAGTCCCAGTTACCTCACCGCGACCCGGCGGCACATCCACCGCCCCGCGGCGAGACTACCAGGCTGTGTGTTTTTCGCTCGTTTGTAAATCCTCTTTGGTCGCCCTTTGTTTTGAGCATCTCAATTCATTACTTATGGCACCTAGAGGTAGGAAGCAGGTCTCTACGAGGGATGAGAATGAGGTGTATAACGTTGTGAAGGAGATGAATGTGTTGGCTACTAAGTTCTTTGACAAGCCAACGTTGATTGAGTTTGGTATGTTAGAGTGTGTATCTCTTTGTTTAGCAGAGTGTGGCCTGGGGACCTTCCTGAACAAGTCCGCTGATGCTTACTCCGAGCTATGCTACCAGTTCATCGCCTCTGTTAAGAGGTATTCTGATGGTTCCGCCGACAAGAGATTGACGAAGATCACGTTCACGTATAACGGTCGTGAGTATGCTTTATCTGCTGAGGAGATTCGTGATGCCCTGGGCATTACAAAGGAACCGTCTGATGGGTGGTCTGGTGGTCTGATTGAGACGGATATGATGGAGTTTTGGGAGGCTGCCACGCATAGGAAGTTCAAGAAGGGCCAGAAGGTGAATTCGAAGTTGGTGAACCCTTGCTTAAGGTTGATCCACAAGGTGTTGATGAGAGATTTATTTGGCCATGCTGATGATGGTAAGGTCCCTCTGAAGGACTTCCAATGGTTTTTGAACATCTTGTCTATTGTTACGTACACCCCGTGTTGGGCTAGTATTTTTCTGAGTTCCTTGAAGAGGATTCGTGATGGTGTGCCACATGATATCTGTGGGGGTGGTTTAATCACCCTTCTTTGTGCTGAGATTATTGCCACCGATCATATTCCTCGGCCTGTTGCTCATGCGGTGTATGACATGGCGCACATAAGAGTGTGCTCGATGCTGAAGCCATTGGGCAGGGATGGTGATTTATTTTGGTCTTCATACGATGGTCATATTCTATTTCTTCCTCGGGTTTTCACTTATTCCCCTTCATTTGAGAGATGGTGGATTCCCAGTGATAGCAGAGTTATGGCTGATGCTACCCCTACTGCTGCTCCTTCTGGTCCGTTTGGAGAGGGCCCTAGTGCTGGTGCTGTTGCTGACTCTGTGGGTGAGGATGCTCGTCTGCCTACCCAGTTTGATACGCCTTCGTCTTCTTATGGTCCTGCCACACCTTGGCAGGAGTTGTACGCAAGATTTGATGCATTCTCGGTGCAACAGACTCACTGGAACACCCGAGTAGAGACCGGTCTACAGACTTGGCAGACCCAATTCCGTGCTGATGTGGATGAGCATCTGGACGCTATGGACGCTCATATGAGGGACTAATTTGGGAGGTTCCCACCACCACCACCATCCGGCCCACAGTGAGTTTATTTCTCCTTCCCCTATTTCATTTGTTGTTCTCTTCTCTACATTGAGGACAATGTTCGGTTTAAGTATGGGGGAGGGATTTAGACTGTACTGTCTATCTAGCTAGTGTACATAACTTTGTTTTCTGTAATTTTCATTCAAGTATTTCAAAAAAAAAATTTAAAAAAAATCGAAAAAGCCAAAAAAATGTGAAAAGGCAATCAAAATCCTAGGATGAGCTGAAAACCTGAAAGGGCGGTTCAGGTAAAAAGCAGGTAGTCCGACTGGTATAGACCAGTGCAAAAATGGACTGGAGTGATGCGAGTATTTGTGAGATATCTAGCAAAATGAAATGAGTGGCTAGGTGAAAACCCGAGAGGGCGCCTGGGCAAAATAAGCGTAAAGAAAAAAGAGTGAATTTAGGATCATTCTGGAGGTCGGTGTCATAAGAAGGGGAGTCATAAGGAGGACTCGGGTAGGCCACTCTGGAGCGATAAGGAGCTAGATTGGAGTTAGGATTAGAATAATCTTTGCATCACTTGTTTTGGTTGTCTAGAGCTGCTGGTTGAGATGTTGTAGTTGCTGGTGTCATATTTTCTTGTACTTCCTGAGGCCTTGGTGTTTGATTGAGGAAGTAGGTTTATCATTAGCTTACTCGGGACGAGTAAAGGTCTTAAGTATGGGGGAACTTGATAGGTGTCATTTCATGCACCTTTACTAGCAATTATTAGCATTATTTGGAGGAGTTTATGATCAGATTTGAGGCTAAGTCTATAATCCAGAAGATGTGGAGAGAATTGAAGATATCCAGGGATTTACAGCTTAGATGGAGATGATGAGGATGGATGAGGATCCGCTTGAAGACTAATTGGAGAAGGCTACCAACACTTGGTAGTATAGAAGAGCGGAAGAGAAGAAGAAGAGCTGAAGAAAGGAGTGGGCGAACTGCTACCGCCCCGCGCCAGAGCCATCGCGACCCAGCGGTGGGTCTCAGAGAAGAGCTGGTCGCGCCAGAAGAAGCCACCGCCCCGCGGTGGATCTCACCGCCCCGCGGTGGGCACACGTAATGCCTCGCGGCCAGAAGACATTATTTCCTTTTATGCATTTTCGGACTTTCTTATTTCTATTATTTTTATTTCCCTTGCTATTTTCGTTAGGTTAAACTTATTTCCTAAGCCTATTTAAGACCTCTTTCTAGGTTAAGAGGCAGACAACTTTACATCAGACTTTTAGCATCGTTGTTTTCTTTCTCATTAGGGTTTCATTTGCATCTGAATGGAGCACTAATTTCCCTTTGTTCTACTAGACGTTTGAAGCAATACAGTTGATGTGTTTGTGAGATTTCTATTCCTTGTTCCTATTCTTATATGTGTTGGTTTCATTCTCTTGGTTATATTGAATATTGATTCATTGTTATTCTTCATAGCCTGATCAACTAGGTTGAGTAATATTTATCAATTTCTAGGGTTTGCATATAGTGGAATACGAGTGCATATCTAGTAGCATACACGATTGTTGCATATAGTGGAATACGAGTGCGTAATTGTGAGTGAGAATCATTTGCATGTTAAGTAGTAAGGTTTTCTTCTATTTGCGTGTATCCTATATCCTTGTGTGCATTGCTATTGCTTTATTAGTGGTAAGGTTTTCTTCCATTGATATTGTAGTAAGTACTATCAACAACTGTCTGAATTGGTAGTTAATCAAGATCAAGGTGGGAACAACCATAAGAATAGTGAAAGAACTTGGATTTAATAGATTTCTGTGATCAAATTACATCTCTGTATTGTGGATCTCGTTCTAGTGGAACTACTTCCCCCAATCATATTCTCAAGTAAACTAAACCTGTTTACTTTGCTCTGCTTGATAACCAAAACCCCCTTTCCTTGTTACTTGTTAATCATAATTGCATACTTCATCAGATCTTCCATGTGGGTTCGACCCTTACTTGCTTGTTATACATCTGTTTAGTAGGTTGTTAGGACTTTTACTTTGACTAGGCCATTCAACGATATTTGCATTGTATATTTCGGCCACATCACTCACACTATACACATCTTGTATTACTTGCATGATGGCCCTAGGTTTCAATGCTTTGTCCACACGGATAAGAGAAACAATCTCTTGAGAGATAAACTTTTCATTGATGTTACGATTATCCATATGCATGACATCTCTCACACAGCTGGGGACGTGAGGGCCTTTGTACGTGCTTATTTCCCACATGTCAAGATGCTCAGTAATCTTATGAGTTGATAATCTCCATGTGTATCCTCGATCTTTCTCCACGTAAACAATTGTATACCATCGATCTCTTGCTTTTTCCACCTTATACTCCTTTCCCTTCGATGTAGAATAAATTATTATTTTTCTTTTCAACTCCTGAAGCGAATTGAAATGCTGACCAAGAGCAAATTCACCTTCGAATGTGAATGGATTTCTTGCATTCCATGTTTGCCATGAGTCCATCATTTGCGGGTCGGGTTCTCTAGTTATGTTCCAACTTGGGGTGATAGTTGCTGCCTCTCTAGCCATATGAGCCGTTGCTACATCAACTTCGTTCACATCACCATCCTCCGAAGATTGATCTATGTCATCCTCGTGATCGATACCAAACTCATCGACATGAATATTATCATTTATTACATCATCGCCTCCCTCTTGATGGCTTGTCGTGGCCCCCATTGACTGTATAGGATTTGGAACTCCAACCAGATAAGATCCGCTGGAATCATACGATGCAAAATTTGACATATGGGTCTCTTCACCATATTCAACATCTGTGAGTAATCTTGTAAACGAGCTTACCCCGTGCCCCCAAGGATAGTTGCCATCATCATCCATGTCTATGTTAGAAATATGAGAAAACAAATACTAGTTTATAATAACTTTATATTATTTATATAATTGCATATTGTTCTATATTTCTAAGCTAAGCATAATAACATTACTATATAATAGCAATTTACAAACAAAGTTAAACAAGATATTATTAAACCCCAAGACATGTTAAACATGATACTATTTCGAAATATTAATTAAAATATCAAGACCTAAACCCTAAATATGATACTATTTCAGAATATAGAGTGCATTTCCCTCAAAGTAAATATAATGAGCTATAAAGACATCTAGCTTTGTATCATATCTTGTCTCCATCATTTAGCCATATGTCATGCAATTTTTATAACCTATTTTTTAAGTGCATAGATAGAACATAAATAGTGAAGGGTATTTAGTCATTTATCACATCTCTATATATTTATAAATGGACTAAAATACATACTAATAAATAACAATAAAATTAAGTCTTCTCAACCCTCATTTTCAACATTAAGCCTCCAATTCATATTCATTTTTAATCTTTAAACCTCAAAACTATATTATTCTTTCTCAACCCTAAACCATACTATACATATTAATAAATAATAATAAAATTAACATTTCAACCCAACACCCAAAGTCACTATATATATATAAACAACAAAGATAACATCAAAGAATAACATGGTGACTTAATATCTCAAAATATATATCACTTATATTCCCTTAACTATCTAAGTTAAAAAAATGTAAATATCAAATTTCATGAAAATAATACAAAACTTAAATTAATATTGTATATAACAAAAAAATTCTTATTGGGGAGTGTAACTTAATACTCATTAAGACATGCATTTATTTAGAATTTATATTTTCCATAGTCAAATAAATATTATCCTAAAAGTTGGAAAAATGTTAACTCAAACCCACCCTATTCAATTCTTAATTACAAAATTTTAAAAATAACATATTTGTTTTTTAATACAAATCTTAAATGTAACGACTCTTATTGCACGCTATTCTTACTTGATAAATGAGACATATATAATTTTAGGTAGTAATAGTAAAATTAAATCCATATACAACTAAAATCATACCCAAATTCTTTCCAAAATTCAGACCCATAATGTTTCCTAACAAATTTGATAAGCCTTTTTGAACAAAAAATTATACACTAAACGACATACATAATTATCAAATTAAAATTATCTTAGATGAACATTCCTACTTATATTCTGATACAACTAAAATCAGTCCCAATTTCATATATACTCCAATACAACCAAGAGATTTAAAGTAATACCATACTTCAATGCAAAATATATATAAAAAACAATTCAGATTTTGACAAGGATCGACTTGGATGAGCTTCGGTGCAAGAGCTTGGCCGGTCGTCAACCTTCGGCAATCCGGGGAGGCGTCTTTGGGAGCGGGCTGTAGGGCAGCGTTGGAGGCGGCTTGCGGCGGCCTTGGTCTCCAATGGTGGTGGAGGATGTTAGGAATGGTGGTGCAAAAGGGGCCTGGTGGCGCCGATGCGAGCCTTGACTTATGGAGGATGGAAGAGTGGTGGTTTTGGTGGAAACCCTAGCGATGGAAGGTGAATTAGGGCTTCGGTTTGAGGGAGGCGTGGAAGCGATGGAGGTGGCGCTTAGTGGTGGTTGGGTGGCTTATGAAGTGTAGTTTGAGGGGTGGAAGCGGCGGCGGTGGAAGGTGGAGGAGCCGAGGGAAAGCTTGTTCTCTATGGATGTGACTCACCACGTTGAACAAGGGTTCTTGAACCTAGCTTGGATATGACTCACCAAGGGGATTCAAGGAGCAAATTGGCTGCTTTGATATGACTCACAAAGAAGCAATTTGCATGAGCTTAAGGATGACAATTCTCTCTTGAGAGTGTTTTCTTGATTCAAAATTAAGCTAAAATGAAAACAAGGGAGGGGCGGCTATTTAACCCTAGCAAGCCGGCCCTCACATGATTTGTTTGCAGAAATTACAACTTAAAAACATGCATGAAATGCTAAACCAAAGTCTCATAATGTCATGAAATCAATGTCTCAAAAAGGCCCTTGAAAAGTACCTTAGGTCTCGTTTGGCGCCGAGATTGTCATCAAGGAGAAGAAGTCTCCTAGACGACTAGTTGAAGGTCCAAGTGTGGCGAGTCCAAGGTGGAGCTTGGCTTGTAGTTCCCTAGCCTTGGCTCGTGTGAGCCTCATGGGGGCGCCCTCTTCTTGGCTCGATGGCTCTTCTCGGCTAGGCTCATGGTTGGCTAGCCTTGGTGAGCGCCTTGGCTCGGAGGACTTGACTTGATGGGAAGGATTCACATCATCCTCCCCTCCTTGAAAAGGATTCGTCCCCGAATCTTCAACAAGGTAGACATCTTCATTATCCTTGTAAGTTTGCTTCCAAAGTGGAGTCAAGTGATCCTTGTGCAGTCCCTTATTATATGCTTGTAGCTCCGATATATCTTTGAAAAAAAGGGCAGCAAAGTTGTGAGAAAGAAGGACAAAGGAAGGGAAAGAAAGCTTACCATAGGTGTCTTTAAGGATCTTCTTCTCGGTGAGGAGTAACTTCCCCTTTTGTTCCTTGGCAATGTGTTCCGCCATGAGTTGTTGGGGTGACATAGGATGTAATGTAAACCTTTTCCCATTGAGATGGAAGGAGTACTCATTGGTGACTCCTTGGTGTATAACTCCACGGTCATATTGCCATGGCCTACCCAACAAGATATGACAAACCGTCATAGGGAGGACATCACAAACGACTTCATCCTTGTATCCCCCTATGGAAAAGCTTATCTTAGCTTGTTCAATAACCTTCAAAGGAGTGTTGGAATTCAGCCAACATAAAGTATAGGGTTGAGCATGAGGAATAGTAGGGAGAGCAAACCTTTTCACTACCTCTTGATATACTATGTTGCAACACGAGCCTCCATCTATGATAAGGTTGCAAAGTTTACCTTGGATGAGGCATCTTGAGTAAAAGATGGTTTCTCTTTGGTTGGGAGGGGTTGGCACTTCATTGGCCATAAGGGACCTTTTAACCACAAAGCATTCACCTTGTGTCTCGGCCTTGACTTGCAATTCCTCCTCCTCTTCCTCCACTTCTCCGAGCTCCTCTATCATCTCATCATCCGACACATATTCCCCTATTGTGTTAAGCAACACTTGGCGGCGAGAGGGGCAGTCCTTGGCCATGTGCCCACGGCCTAGACATTTGAAGCACTTGATCTCACTTGTCCTTGGCTCGCCTTCCCTTCTCGGTGTTGGGGATAGTATCGGTGGCTCTTTTCTTGGCTGCATGGCGCTGGCTTCTTGCCTTGGAGGGTAGGTGGAGTTGCTTGAGCTTGAATTACTCCACGGCCTTGAGCTTGAGCTAGGTGGATAGCTCTTCTTTTGAGGCAATGTACTATAAACATGGTTAGTATAATGGAGGACCTCTTCCACCGAGGTGCCTCTTGCAAAGTGTTGCAATGTGATAATTGCCTTAAGCTCATGATTCAAATTCTCAACAAATTTAGACACAACATACTCATTAGGAAATTTAGTACCAGACCTAAACAATAAAGTTTTCAACTCTTTATAATATTCATCCGGGGTTCTAGTACCTTGTTTGAGTTGTTGAAGCCTCTCATGAATCCGGGCTGCAAAGTTCTCCGGGACAAACCGATGCTTGAGTGCCAACTTGAGTTCTTCCCAAGTGTCAATAGGGTCATAGCCGGCTTGTGCTCTCTCCTCCTTGTCCTCGGCCCACCATTGATCCGCAAAGCCTTCAAAGCGGATGCTAGCCATGGCAACTCTTTGGGCATCATTGAGGTTTTGGAAATCAAAGACTTGCTCGGTCTTATTAATCCAATTGAGGCACTCTTCCGGGTCAGCCGACTTGCCAAACTTTTCCACGTCCAAGTTGGTCTTGGGCATCCTTGGTTGATCATAGTCATGGTGCCTTGGCGGGTAGTAGCCTCGGCCACCTTGTTGGAAGGGATCTTGTTGTCTTCCATATCTATCTCCTTGATCAAACATATCATCTTGCCTTGCGCCTTGTCTAGCTGTACGTCCTAAGCCTAGGCCTTGCCTACGGCCTTGGACATTCCTCAATGGAAGGGTGAGAGGCGCCGTGAACCTAGCTTGGCTCCCTTGCGGCTCATAGGTGGCATTCACCTCCTCATAAAGCTTTCTCGCATCTTGGCCTGAAAAATTAGTGGCCACAGCTGGAAACATAGAAGTTATAGGCGCAGAGAGTGGGAGAGTCATACCTTGGAAGTCACTAGAGGAAGTCATGGCCGACGCTTGACTGGCGGAGGCACCGGGCAAGGTGGGTATGGCCATGTCGCCGGGCTTGTTGTGGGAAGAAGTAGCTTCCAATTGTGAGGGCAGAATGCTCACAAAAATCCTTGACATGTCATCCAACTTGTGCTCGGAGGCCTCGACTCTAGCCTCTAGCCTTCTCATGGCCGCTTGGTTCTCTCGTTGGGATTCCAGTATTTTCCCATCAAGGCGGCTCTCTATCCCTCTTAGGATCTCCATGACAGATTCTAAGGTGAGTGGCTCATTGATGGTCAAGGAGCTTTTGCCCCCACCGGATTCCTTGAGGTTGTCTCCCATGATAACCTAGCAAAAGCACTAAAAGCGCAACCACAAGATAATCAAAGCAAATGGTCCCTTGAGCACACACAAGGTCCCACACAATCTGAAATTATCAAGCACAAAGTGTTCACAAGAAATAGCAAGCTCAAGTGAGGTTACGAGCTAGGTTTGTGGGTAGGGTAAAAATTGGTGTATATTTTCACTACCAAGTCGGAACCACAAGCAATGGCAAGGAAGGTACTGACCACAATCACACCCAAGCAGCCACAAACAAATAAACACCTCACGTAAACAAAAGAAAGAAAAGAAAGAAAATTTGCTCTTCAATGGCTCACTTTTTCTATAGCCTCTCCTATTTAGGCCGGGTTTTTCTTGAGCACTTTTCTTCTCTTTTTTTTTTTTTTGAGCAAGCTACAAGTTTTGAAGCTTATTACAATACTGAATTAACAATCAAAGTCTCACAAAATTTCGAGAACAATCACACCAACAATCTTCTTTTTTGCACAATTTCGGTGTTGTCTTAGCCACAAGAAATGTAATAGTGAAATTCCCTTAACTTAAGTCCAAAGCTCGATTTATGCAGCAACTTAGTAAGCAAGAATATACACCAATGTTAAGTTCAAAGTCGTGGCTAAGGATTGGCTGCAAAGAAGGAGATATTGAATGCAAGCAAATATGGTAATAAAGCCAAATAAGGAAAGAAATTAACTAGCTAATGATGGTTGAGTTGTGTAATGACTTTTTGTGTTGTAACTTGATTTTTTGAGCATGCAAAAGGTCTTCTTCAACCTCAAAAAATTTCAGAAGTCGAAGCTAGCAAAGATCAAGACAACAATGGAGTTTGCACAACACAAAGGCCAAAAATCGGAAGTAAAAGTCTAGGCAACCTAAGCTTGCACTTCTAATGAGCAAATTGCACTTTAAAAAGACAGATTTGATGGCCAAACCTTGCGTGGCTCTGATACCACTTGACAAGGATCGACTTGGATGAGCTTTGGTGCAAGAGCTTGGCCTGTCGTCAACCTTCGGCAATCCGGGGAGGCGTCTTTGGGAGCGGGCTGTAGGGCGGCGTTGGAGGCGGCTTGCAGCGGCCTTGGTCTCCAATGGTGGTGGAGGATGTTAGGAATGGTGGTGCAAAAGGGGTCTGGTGGCGCCGATGCGAGCCTTGACTTATGGAGGATGGAAGAGTGGTGGTTTTGGTGGAAACCCTAGGGATAGAAGGTGAATTAGGGCTTCGGTTTGAGGGAGGCGTGGAAGCGATGGAGGTGGCGCTTGTTGGTGGTTGGGTGGCTTATGAAGTGTAGTTTGAGGGGTGGAAGCGGCGGCGGTGGAAGGTGGAGGAGCCGAGGGATAGCTTGTTCTCTATGGATGTGACTCACCACGTTGAACAAGGGTTCTTGAACCTAGCTTGGATATGACTCACCTAGGGGATTCAAGGAGCAAATTGGCTGCTTTGATATGACTCACAAAGAAGCAATTTGCATGAGCTTAAGGATGACAATTCTCTCTTGAGAGTGTTTTCTTGATTCAAAATTAAGCTAAAATGAAAACAAGGGAGGGGGCGGCTATTTAACCCTAGCAAGCCGGCCCTCACATGATTTGTTTGCAGAAATTACAACTTAAAAACATGCATAAAATGCTAAACCAAAGTCTCATAATGTCATGAAATCAATGTCTCAAAAAGGCCCTTGAAAAGTACCTTAGGTATCGTTTGGCGCCGAGATTGTCATCAAGGAGAAGAAGTCTCCTAGACGACTAGTTGAAGGTCCAAGTGTGGTGAGTCCAAGGTGGAGCTTGGCTTGTAGTTCCCTAGCCTTGGCTCGTGTGAGCCTCATGGGGGCGCCCTCTTCTTGGCTCGATGGCTCTTCTCGGCTAGGCTCATGGTTGGCTAGCCTTAGTGAGCGCCTTGGCTCGGAGGACTTGACTTGATGGGAAGGATTCACATCAGATTTACTTAACCATTCTACTCTCAACTAAACCAAAATTCCATATAATGTTAATAAGAAGCTTTATATATATATATGATTAATGATATCAACTAACTCTCAAAATGGGTAAAAAAAATTGGAGGAGACTAACCAGTGTAAGAGAGGCAATATCAACGCTTGTGGCTCGTTAAGGCTTGCCGGAGGTGGTTGTTTGTCGGATCGTCGGCGTCGGTGGTTGTAGCTCTTTGAGGTTCGCCGAAGTTGCTCGTTCTCTTAATGTGGGATTTCAAGGAGAAAGATTTGCAGTGAAAAAGAGATGGAAGATGAACAAGAGGTTTAATGGAGCAGTAAGAGGAGCGGTTAAGTGAAGAGAGGTAGAATAACAAAGAGGGTTAATGGAGTTTAACTAAGAAGAGGTGACTAATGAGTATATAAATGCAGTCAGACGAGGGAATCGAAAAGTAGAACAGGTAAAGGCAATTTCGCGGAAAATTAAATAGGAGAGGAGGACCGTTGTCCGCGCCAACGACTAACAGAAGGAAAGACGTTGTCCGTACCAGCGACTAACAGAAGAAAAATCATTGGACCGTACAACGACTCTATTTTCCTTCATCCAAAGCTCCACGTCATTGCTGAATGACAATCTAATCTACCCCTGTATATATTCGTTGATATATTCCCTGATATATTCCCTGATGTTCACTCAGCAAATTTTCTGTTCAATATTCCCTGATATATTCTGTTAAATTTCCTGTTCAATTTTCTATTCAATATTCGCTGATGTACTGTATTGCTGGGAGAGATGTAGGGTAGAAGAGTTTTGTACTACTGTGAGTCGCTGATCAACAAATATTTTAAAAAATAAAATAAAGTCGCTGATCTAGCCATCGATTAATTATTTGGATTTTTTTCCCGAAATTAGACCAACAAATATTTAAAAAAATAAAGTCGTTGATCTAGCCAGCGACTCTTCCTTTTTAAAAAAATAAATAAACAGATTGTGCTTCGGGTAGAGTCGTTTGTCCGTACAATGTCTTTCTTCAGGTGAGTCGTTTGTCCGTACAGCGACTTACCCCAATCCTCCCTCGGCCAGCCTATTCTCGTAATAAGTATCATTCGAACCGGTATAAGTTTAGAAAAAGTGCCCAGTTTGGGAAAAAAACGAAGATGCCATCCTTGATTTTGGGATTAATTGAGAAGAAAATAGGGAGGAAGGAAGAAGGAAATCGGGGGAGCCATCGGGTTTTAGGGTTGCATAGGAGAAAGAGGGGAGGAGGAAGAAGAAGTGGCGTCAAATAAGCGCATAAGGCTGAGAGCTATGCGCTTAAAGTAAGCGCATAGCTACAATACCTATGGCTTGACGATATTCTTTTAATTCCACTTTTGCCCTTATGCGCTTATTGTAAGCGCACAAAACCTGTACACTTACAATAAGCGCATAATTTCGTGTGCATTTAGATGAAAAAACGTGTACATATAGGATTTCCCTATTTTTAGGTTCAGTTTTGTTTTATTTTTTGAAGGCGGCAGCTTTTAGATTTAGTTGGTAGGTTTTGTTTTAGTTTGCTTTTTAGTTTTCTTTTGGTTTTGAACTGCCGCAGAGAGGGGAGAATTTCAAGAAGGGATTTTGGCCTTTGGCATGGATTGAAGACGGTGCTTATTGTTCTAGCCTTTGTCAACTTGAATTATTTTTACATTGAGACTAAGTTTTCTTATCTCCCGTATTTATTGAATAATTCATATATGTTGTTGGCTAGTTTAAATCTATTGAATATGTATTCAATTATGTTTGGTTAAATTCCTAGTTCTAAGGTTGGGGTGATCCTGATGATGCGTATGTAATTAGAGTTATTTTCTTTGCCTGAATTGAAATAGTATTTGATTCATTCCTAGATGCTTCATGCCCATATTAGCCTATGCGAAAAGGATCCTATTAGGGTTTGCAACCGAGAGGTAAAAACGTTAATAGGTAGTTAGATAGGGTTTGAGACCGAGAGGTAATAACTTTTATTGGAATCCTAGGAATTGAACCTGAGATTTTCTTATTGAGAGAGCATCTTAATCTCTCTTGTGATTAATAACTCTCATAGAAACTCTAAGATTAGGTTGGATTTAGCAAGTCACGAGAGTGGATGTTAATTCAGTTTGACCTTAGATTCTAAGCGCCCAAAGGGTCTAGATCTTGATTAGCAAGTCGCGAGAGTGGATGTTATTTGAATCTAGGCACATTTGTTATCATTCGAGAGGAATTAGTAATTATCTTAGATAGTTACCTTCAAATAATTTGGACTAGATTCAGACAGAGGGATTTTATTTACTATCGTGAGAGTGGATGTTAATTGATTTTATTTATCCCATTGATTTTATCCTTTTTATTTGTTTTATTAGTTATTAGTTAAGTTACAAATTTCCTCAATTCCTTATTTTTTGGCCTAGTTCACTGATAGTGTTTCAATTAATATTACCTTGGTCTATGTGGGATTGACACTTGACTACTACAACTGATCCCGTACACTTGCGGGTAGGTTTTAGCCATATCAAAATTCAAAGTTGGTGTTGCTCCTGTTCCTTTGCCTGATGCCCGTCGTACCCTCACTGATGACGAGGACAACTGGTGCCGCAACTGGATTGGGATGCTGCCCCATGATGTTGATGCTGATGAGCTTCCTAGCCAATGGGAGCATGATGAGTCTCCTGGTGCCTCTGCTTCCACCTCAAGAGATGATGTTGTTGTGGCCTTACAACACCAAATTAATGAAATAGCGGCACAACATGCTCAGGAGCGCGCCATGTTCTTCCAAATGTACCGCCAAATGTTCGGGCGTGACTACGACCCAAACAACCCACCACCGCAGTAGAATGACTATGTGCGTTTCTTCCTCTTTTGTTACTTTTCTACATTGGTACAATGTAGGGTTTAGCATGGGGGGAGCAAATCACATGTAGACTTGCATGTTCATTTGGTTGCATGTTCATCTTAGGTTTAGTTTCATTTGCTTGGTTTATTCTTGCAATTTTTCATTCTTTTTATGAACTTGGTTTCATGCATTGCATTATGGGTGTTTGATTTGACCCTTATTGCTTAATTTCCTCTGGTTGTTTTTCTTGTAATGCATGATTTATGAATCCTCTCAATATGTTTTGGTTGTTGATATTGCATGTGCATGTTGTGCATGACTATATGAGGGTTTGAACTTTAGACAATTGGCTTGAGCATGTGATCTTTGATTAGGATGTATTAGGACCTATACTCTAGACAAACGCCAGTGAGATTTTGGCCTTTTAGGACTATTTCTGTGCAAGTCCTATCTTTTTCTCTATGTGTGTGAATGTCTCTTGGATTGCTAACTATAGAACTTGCATTAATACCTTTTTTGAGACTACATTTATGGTTTATGTACATGACATTAACATGATTGAGGCACTATTTCATTTTAATCCATTATCCTTGGCCACCCTATATATGTTTTCCTTTGCTTGAAGCCCCTTTGTGCCTTAATTGCCTTTTCTTTGGAAGCTCCACAAAATCACACCGAGCCTATATATTCTTCCTACCCATCCGGGGATCAGGATAATTGATTTGTCTTGCTAATGTGGACTTGATCCAAGCTTGGGGGAGATTGCGTATGTTAGTGGTTAGATATGACTGGCCCTTGTAAGGTTCTCTTTTCTTTTTCCCTTTTTCTTCCTTGCTTAAAAAATAAATAAAAGAAAGGAAGAATAAGTAAACAAAGAAAAGAAACGAGACAATTTAGCATCAAAAGGGTTTTGTTGTATGGCTTTTGAAGAATAAAATTGGATGTGAAGGTTCGTTTCAAGCTTAGTGTCGTCCTAGTAATTCTCTTCCCCAGATTTAGCACCACATGGCCTAAATTTATCCTTACCTTAATCCTATACCTTGGCCCCATTGTGATGTGTTATTGCCTCCGATGACAAGCCAATTGTCAAAAGGTGGCACCTTGGGATCTAGTCTTGGGTGAGAAGTCACGTTGAATGTCACAGCAGTGAAGAAGATGGTGAACACGTTGATGAACGCGGTGATGAACACGGTGGTGGTGCGGTGGTGAACGCGGTGGAAGCGGTAGTTGGGGCGAAAGGATAGCGTTGGCGGAAGCGATTTGATGAGGGATAGATGACTTGAAGAGACAAGTCTTTGGGTATCGTAGCGTCGACTGCGGAGGAAGGGAGATGCAAAGGAAGACTTGGCTTCAAAGATCAAGCGGTTGTCGTAGCGTCGGCGGCGGAGGGAATGGGGATGCGAAGATAGAGGGTTTTGACGTCCGATCAAGGGAAGGAGGATAAACACTCGACTTGAAACCTTGAATTAAATTGAACGTAAGAAATAACAATAACAAGGGAGGCTTTAAATAGTCAATGTATCTCGGCCAAGACCTAATGGGCTTGGGCCGAAACGAGCCTAAGGGTTATCCCATGCAAGCATGCAAAAGGCACAAACCCTAAAAGATAGAAAGACTATCAAAGGAAACTATCTAAATCAAAGAGGGAAATACCAAATATAGAAAATGTCTCAAAAGAACATGTTAAATTCCTAACGCGGTGAAGGCATGCAGTCAAACATCGCGATAGATGACGACGAAGGGTCGATCGACTCGCGGGTGTGTGTACGCGATGCTGACTGAGAAGAACGTGTTGTTCCGATGCCGATGGTTGCGAGGACGACGAGTCTTGGGTTGGCGTCTGGGCTTCCTTGGCCAACGACGATGCGTGGGACAAGTGACGCGATGTCGGAGGCGATGGCTTTGGACCTAGACCTTGTTACTGGGCCCTCTGAGCGATGGCTCATGGCTTCTTCCTCGTCTTGGGCCGTCATGGGAGTCAGGGTCACATCACCCTCCCCCACTTGGCTGTGAAGCATCCCCGCTTCACCATCATCAAACTCTGGCTCAACATATGGTGTCAAGTCCGCAACGTTGAAGGACGCGTGGACTCCAAAATCTGGTGGGAGCTCGAGTTGATAGGCATTTTCCCCTAAGGCCTTGATCACGCGGAAGGGTCCATCTCCACGTGATGCCAATTTGTGCTTGCGCCGCGAGGGGAACCTTTCTTTTCGCATATGCACCCAGACAAGGTCTCTTGGTGCGAAGATGACGCGGGGGCGGCCAGAATTCTTCTACGAGGCATACTGTGCGGCCGTCCTCTCCAGTTGCTCCCTGGTGCATCGATGAAGCTCCTGTACTTGCTCGGCGCGGTTGGCGGCGGAGACATGCACTGGGTCTCGTAGTGGTCGTGGCGACAAATCAAGTGGTGTCAAGGGGTTCATGCCATACACCACTTCGAACGGTGTCAACTTGGTCGCCGTGTGCCTGCATCTATTGTAACAAAACTCGACAAGTAATAGTAAGTCCTCCCAACGCCTAGGGTTGGCTTTAAGCATCGCGCGAAGAAGGGATCCTAGGGTTCGATTCGTGACCTCTGTTTGGCCATCGGTCTGGGGGTGATAGCTAGTAGAGAATACGAGTTTGGTGCCTAGCTTACCCCAAAGATTTCTCCAAAAATGACCAACGAACTTAGAATCCTTATCACTCACTATAGTACGCGGGACTCCATGAAGACGTACCACATGCTCAAAGAATAGATCGGCAATCTCACTAGCACTATGGGTTGTCTTTAGACTTGTCAAAAACCGACCCAACCCGAAAACCCGACCCGCCCGAAAAATATTGGGTCAAGACCCGAAAATTCCAAACCCGAACTCGATCTAAACCCAAACCCGATCAACCCGAATAATTTCGGGTCGGGTCGGGTCGAACCGGGTTGACCCGTTGGGTTTAGAGTATGAAAAAACCCTAATTTCTTATTTTCTCCCAGGCCGCCTCTCTTATATCTCTCATCGTCATCGCCCTCTGTTTCTTCTCTCTCTCACTCGCACTACTCGCCCTCTGTCTCTTCTTCAACGTTCCAGTCTCCCTTGAGTGCTCGCTTTCTGCCCTAACCGCATCGACGCCACACTCCATTCTACTGGTAATTTGTTTAAACATTCAACTCTTTGTATTTTCTGTAATTTGTTGGCGAGATATGTCAAACTTAAAGGAATTGGATTTTTTTAGGATTTTGAATCGAACCGGGGTCCGTTGCCCTTACTGGGTGATTTCTTGGGGGACTGACATGGTCGCTTTCTTGCCCGAACTCTCATGATGAAGGTGACTCCTCAAATCGACCCTATTTCTCCTCTTCTTCTTGCCCAGACTGTATATTCCTTCTTTGTTTTCTGATTGATATTTTGGCAATCATTTTCATGATATGCTAAAACAATATTATATATCTTTTCTGGAAGCTCACACAGTTGAGCTCTTAGAAGGTAGTTTATATGGTGAATCATGAACGTAATTCTACTATTGTGTGAAAGCAGGGTAGTTGGGTGGTTGTAGAATTTGGGAAAAGAAGCACAGATTGGTTCAACTTCGTACTATCGTGCAACTGATGAGAGCTCTTGTACTGAATTTGGCTTGCTTTGTGTGTGATATACTCTTCCCCTCGTTTACATAAAAATTGCGAAACTCTCTATCATTTTGTCATCTGTGTGTGTGTCTTGATACTATATTATAAGAAGATATTAAAAAAATGTACAAAAACATTAATTTAGTCAGCCTCAGTATTTACCTTGTGATAAAAATGATCTGGAAGCCGACGTGTCCAATTGCATTTGGACTTAACCAGAAATAAAAAACTTGGGCTTTACAATTACAGGTTTAGAAAGGAAATTAAAGGATGTGGAGCAATGGTGAGCTGCATGAATTACTGTAGTATACTAATAGGTGTCTAATTGTGCTTAATGTTTAGTGGTGAGCTCTCATTTTAAGTGTTATCATGCAATGTTTTTCTTGCACTTATTGGTGAATGGCACTCTTAGTTCATTTGAAACTTTCTTGTTAACAGAATACAATTTGAGAAAATAGTAGTGAACTGATGTGTCACTGGCTGAGCCAGATCTTAAGCTTCTCAATGTGCACAAAGCTTCTTGTTCAATTGTTAACTATCTTGTGATTAAGTGTATGGTTTATTTATGGATTTCATGGCTGAATTTAGTGAAGGTATATGTATCTGCAGTGCTCTTATCCAGATACTGATGTCATTTTGCACAAAACTTATCAGTTTGCACGAAGCTTCTTGTCCAATTGTTAACTATCCAAGCTTCTTGTCCAATTGTTAACTATCATGTGTTCTTTTAGTACAACGATATCATTCTGCAGTGCTCAGCATATTTCATGAACAATGCTAAAACAATATTATACTTCTTTTTAGTGTTCTAATGTTTTCTACTTGTTGTTTTCTAATTTAGTTTATATGTGCTTTCTAATTCCAGTTTATATAGGTGACCGTATAATACTAAACATGCCACCAACTAAAAGATCTCGTCCGTCAAAAAAAATCAAATGCACCTTTATTGCCATTTCGATATGGATTTGGAACCAGTTCTACTTCTTTAGGATCATCATTTTCATCATCATTTGGGGATGGACTTGGAACCAGTTCTACGTCAACTCCATGTAACTACATCTTCTCTAATCATCATTATTCATTATGATTTTAAAAGTTTTTACCTTTTAGTATTTCATTAATTCTACTAACTTATGTTATTTGATGTCTATTGTGTAGTAGCATCATCCTCATCTCCGAATCTAGGTAACTACTTACTATCTATTCATGAATCCATTATCCTAATACAAAGAGTTGTATTATTTATTCACTAATATAATGACTTAATATGTTCATTTCTGTTTTGTAGTTACTTCTGTGTTATTGTCTACGCCAAGTGTAGTAGGCGATTAGATGCATATTTAGAGGCACCTAGAGTAAGACCCAAAGGTATATTCAATGTGCTTGTATGGTGGAAGGATAATGCAGGTAAGTATCCTTTGGTTGCTCAAATGGCAAGAGATATTTTAGCGACTCCCATTACGACTGTGGCATCCGAATCTGCTTTTAGTATGGGGAGTAGAATTATTACAAGGTGGAGATGTTCTCTTGATACCGACACTGCCGACGCTCTTATGAGTACTCGCTCTTGGTTATTTGGTTTTGAAGTAGAAGACGGTAAAGTTAATTTCTATATAACGTCTCTTTTCTTTTGAAAGTTTGTCAAAGTTTGATACAAATCTTGTATAATGCAGAGGATCAAGAACTTGAAGGGATGGAATTTCAAATTTCTACAGATCAAGACAACAATTTAGAGAAGGAATGAAGCTTGAAAGTAGTTTGTAACTTTTGTATGAACATGTGGATTGCTTACTTTAATTGTGTGATTTGAGTGTTGTACTGTTGTTTGATTTCCATTAAGATAGACCTTATTGACATACTCTATTAGCTATTATCTTTCTTGGACGGTGCAGTGCGCACTATATTATTGAATGATGCTATCATCTTTAATAGAGAACTTTGTGGATTATATCGTTGGTTGTTCTTAATATATTTTTCTAGCTCCTTTGCACAGTAGCTCCCTTGTACTTGTACATCATAGGTTGTTTTTAGCTCCCTTGTACATGCACAACAGTCAGCACTTAGCAGGTCATACATAAGTTAAAGAATAGCTTGTTTATTTTTTAGCTCCCTTGTACATGTACAACAGTCAGTAGTTGGTTGTTCTTAATATATTAACTCATCATACTATATTACTATGTTAAAGAATAGCTTGTTTATTTTTTGTAGTCGTATTATATACTAATTATTTCAGCTTTGTCATTTTAATTTGTCAATAATGTGTTCTAGGATTTTTTATTTAAGAAAAAAGGACGAATTGTCGTCGACCTGTTGGGTCAACCCGAACCCGAATCAAACCCGAAAGTTGAAACTCGACCGACCCGTGACCCGATTGACCCGAACCCGTTTTCGACCCGAACCCGAATGACCTGAACCTGATCCGTCCGACCCAGTTGACAGGTCTAGTTGTCTTACAAGCAATAAAATGTGCCATCTTAGAAAATCTATCTACGACCACAAAAATGGAGTCTTTACCTCATCTAGAGAGGGGCAAACCCGTGATGAAATCCATAGACAAATCTTCCTAGGGGGCACTTGGTATGGGCAAAGGAGTGTAGAGGCCATGAGGACTAGACCTAGCTTTGGCTCTCTGGCAAGTCACACAACTTCTACAAAACCTAGTCACTTGGTGTGTCATCTTAGGCCAAAAGAAGTGTTCTCTAAGCGCGGCCAATGTCTTACGAATCCCAAAATGTCCGCGACTTTCGTGTGCTTCCTGAATCAAAAGGATCCTAATGGACGACCTAGGGATGCATATGCGACCAGCCTTGTATAGATAACCCTCAGAAAGGAAGTATGACTCAAACTCACACGATCTCAGGCAATGCTCTAAAATAGGTGCAAAGAAAGGATCACTAGCATACAATTATTTAATCAAAGCAAAACCCAAAACTTTAGTTTGCAAATGAGTCAAGAGAACATACCTTCTAGATAACGCGTCTGCGACAATATTCTCTTTTCCTTTCTTGTGGACCACGACATAAGGAAATGTCTCAAGAAATTTCACCCAACGCGCATGTCGTCGATTGAGGTGGGCTTGGCTCTTCAAATAGCTCAAGGCTGCGTGGTCGCTGTGGATGACAAATTCACGCGGCCAAAGGTAATGTTGCCATGTCTTCAGCACGCGTACTAAGGAATATAACTCTTTGTCGTAGGTGGGGTAATTGAGTGTGGCCCCAGTGAGCTTCTCACTGAAATATGCAATGGGCCTCTTCTCTTGGTGTAGCACACCACCAATGCCTATGTCTGAGGCATCGCACTCCACCTCGAATGTCTTTGCAAAGTTGGGGAGCTGGAGCAATGGCGCATTGCACAAGGCCCACTTCAAGGCCGAGAAGGCCTCTTCGTGGGACTCAAGCCAGACAACTATACTTCCCTTCTTCGTCAACTCATGTAAAGGCGCGACAATGGAAGAGAAGTCTCGAACGAAGTGCCTATAAAATCCTGCGAGGCCTAGAAAGCTTCACACCTGTGTCGGCGTCGTCGGAGTTGGCCACTCTTTGATGGCCGCGATCTTTGCCTCGTCGACGTGTAGACCATCACTACTCATGATGTAGCCCAGAAAATTTGTGGACGCGGAGAAAAACTACACTTGGCCAGATTGGCAAACAGGCTCTCGCGTCGAAGGCATTCGAGAACAAGTTGAAGGTGATCGACATGCTCTTCCAGACTCCGTGAATACACAAGGATGTCATCGAAATAAACGACGACAAACTTGCCAAGGAATGTTCGCAAGACGTGGTTCATCACGTGCATGAAGGTGTTGGGCGCGTTTGTGAGCCCAAATGGCATGACAAGCCACTCGTAGAGCCCGTAATTTGTCTTGAACGCGGTCTTCCACTCATCACCTTCTTTCATCCTGATCTGGTGATAACCACTCTTCAAATCTATCTTGGAGAAAAGTGTGGCTCCATGAAGTTCATCAAGCATATCGTCAAGGCGTGGAATAGGATGCCGATACTTGACGATGATTTGGTTTATCGCACGACAATCAACACACATTCTCCATATGCCATCTTTCTTGGGCACAAGGATCACAGGCACAGCACAAGGGGAGAGAGATTCCCTTACGTAGCCGCAATCCAACAACTCTTGCACTTGGCGCTGTAGCTCTTTGGTCTCTTCTGGGCCAGCTCTATATGCAGCGCGATTGGGCAAGGAAGCACCTGGGACAAGGTCAATCTGGTGCTCAATGCCTCTCAGTGGAGGTAAACCTTGTGGCAACTCATCAGGAAATACATCATCGAACGCGGCGAGCAAGGTCGCGATGACTGGCGGCACGGACGTGGTGTTCGACGACTCAGGGATGCATGGAGTTAGCACAAGAAGATAACATGGAGCTTTGCCAGTCAAACACGCAGTGAGGTCACTGGGCCTGGCTAAAAGCACGCATTGCTCACACTTTCCTTGCAAAGGAGACGTCTTCGGCAACAGCACGGCAAACTTTGTCGATGGCGAGGCGCCACTCGAATTATGTGGGGCAGTTGGTGTCCCAGCTATGGCGTTGTGTGTCTTCTTATCAGTGCCTAGTGGAGACGACATTTTGCCAGCTTTGGAGGAGTTTGGCCTCTGGACACTCTTTTGACCTAGTAGACGCGGTCTCTATGGCTTTCTGGCGATCGCGTTCAACCTGGTCCTGCAAGATTTCATGGGGAGAAATTGGATGCAAAGTGACGCACTTCCCGTGGTAATTGAACACATAAGTGTTCAAATAGCCATCATGGAGCACACGCCTGTCAAATTGCCATGGGCGCCCAAGCAAAATATGGGTGGCGTCCATTGCAATGACATCACATAAAACTGAATCACAGTATTGGCCTATGGAAAATGAAATTAAGCATTGGCGAGATACTGTGTTACCTGGACTAGATGATATCCATTGGAGGGCATAAGGTTGGGGATGAGCCGTCGTGGGCAACTTGAAGTGTGTCATGACCTTCTCATTGACAATGTTAGCACATGATCCTCCATCAACAATGACACTCAAGGAAGCCGTCTGGACGAGAGCTCTTGTGTGGAACAAATTCTCCCTTTGGTCGCGTAGGCTTGCTTCCTTGACTGTGAGGGGACGACGCGTCACCAAGCTCAATGGTGTGCCCGCGTGTAGAGAAGCGGGTTTGCAATCATAAGCGTCTTCGTCTTTTCCTGCATTGCCTTCATCGATCGCGTCAAGTGTGGCCTCCTCGTCATCACAGGACTCGTAGCTGGCGGCGGCGGAGAACAACACCTTGCGAGCATTAGGGAAATCTTTCTTGTAGTGGCCTCGTCCACCACACTTGTAGCATTCGAGGTCGTGCGCGCGATCTGTGCCCACTGGGGGTTGTCTGGGCGCGGTCTGGCGCGGCGTGGTGCTCGGCGTTGAAGGCTTTGCCTTGGTTGCTTGGCTAGACGCGGCTGTGGGAGAGGCACTAGGGCGAACATTAGTAGAAGGTAATCCACTAGGGTTAGAAGAATACCTTTGTTGGCCACTTGGATAAGTATAAGACTTCCGGCGAGAGATTTGTGCATGAATTTGCATTGCCGTATGTGTGAGGGTGTTCAAATCTTTGATGGGCAAAATCTCGAGTTGATCACGGATGTTGGTGTTTAAGCCACTCAAGAATTTCTTCCTCAATGTCGATGGTGCAACGGAGATGTTGGCCTTGTAATACATGTCTTCAAGCTTGGAAAAGAACTCGAGTGGAGACATCAACCCTTGGCGAGCCATGGCTATCTCCATTCGCATTTGATTCCTTTAGTCTGGAGGCACATATTTCTTGGTCATCACGTAAACCAATTGATGCCACTCGGTGACCCTTGTCCTATGGCGTCAGACGCAGTTGATCAGCACTACTTTGTAGGGTTTAACTAGGAGTTGTTACCGGTGTTTTGGGTACCATTTGGAGATGTTTAAATCACAATTGTGGAGATTGGAGTTGAGGAGTAGAAGTGCAGATATGGTGGTTTGGAGAAGCTTAAACGAAGAAATCAAGAAGATGAGAAGAAAACCACCCCAGAAGACGAAGAATAGACCCAACTGGGTCTACAGAATAAATCTGTGATCGCGGATGGTCGCGGTTAATTCGAGAGCAAAGGAGCTAGGAAAGGTATTTTCCGCGACCGCGGAAATTCATCCACGATCGCGGAAATGTGCATCAGCGAGCCACGCGGAAGTTCGTCCGAAGTTTCACTTTTATATTATTTCCCTTTTCTTTTCTTTTATTTATTTCGTTTGCATTATTTTAGTTTCCTTTTTAGCTTAAGTTTGTTATCTTTTGAGAACTAGGTTTGGTTTTTAGGTTATTTAACCTAATTTCCATAGCAGCCTTTGGAGATTCAGTTTTCGTTCTACGTTCAATTTTTACTTTGAGTTTTTGTTTCAAGACTATGAAGAACTAAGCACCCTTTGCTTAGTCCGACAATTGAAGCCTTGGTTTGAATTTGATTATGAGATTATTCATTTACTCTATCCTTGAATGTTATTGATTCTCTTATGCTTCATCCCATTGAGTTATATTGATTTCTCTAGATTGGCCACCTAGTTTTATTGATATTATTCATATTACAGGGTTAGGATTTTGAATATTATTGGTTGATCTAGTTCATCAATTGTTGTGATTAGTATTATTAATATTAGTTTCCCTAGCCTGACAAACTAGTTGAGATTGATATTATCTATAGTGCTAGTTCCCCTAATCTGGTCAACTTGTTGAGATTAATATTGTTCATACCTAATTTGGAGTAGCAAACACGATTTACAGGAACGGGTTATGAATGTTTATTGTGAAGAGAATTGATTGCATGTCGAGTATTGACGGGTTGTTAAGTATTGTATGAGCCTATCTATTCCTGAGCTTACTGCTGCTGTTAGATTTATCTTGATAGTTTCTTGATTGTTTAATAGTTAGGGTTATCAAGACTGGTAGGACTGGTAACTAATTTAGAACAGGGATTAGGTCATTTATGAGGATTGAGGACTAGGAATAATCAATGATCAATCAACCAAACTAAAGGTGGATATTTGTTTGGCTAAGTGTTTTCCCTAAATTCATTACAAACCTTTGCTTTTCTTTCCGTTGTTTACTTGTTTACCAACAATCACCCAAAACCCCCCTTTGTTACTATTGCATGCAAATTGACATAAAGAAAGACAACTCCTCCCTGTGGGATTCGACCCTTACTTGCATATTCAACTAGTTTAGGTTATTAAGGATTATTTTGTTTAGGTGTCGCAATAACGCCTATCAGCAGTCATCCTCGAAGCGATGCCACCACACTCGCGCGACTCCTCGAAAATTAAGTGTCGCAGCGTCGACATGCTCCTCAGGGGGTACTCGACAATATCGAAGTGTGTACTCCGTAGCCTGCACTCATTCAAGAAAAATAGAGGGGTTGTATTCACCATAAAAATGCTCGATTTTTACCTTGACTTGGTGGCGTTGGAATCGAGGCTGGGCAGGTGCTTGGTTGAATGCGTTGTTTGGCACGGCGTCGTAGAGAGGGTTCTCAAAGGCACACACTCCATGTGGTCTATCGCATTCAACCTGGCGTCTATCGCGTTCTTGGCGATCTTCGCGGACGTACTCATCCCTTGGCGCGTAGGCGTCATCGCGTTGATGTCTTCGCGGCTGGGCATCATAGTTGTCGCGTCAAATGTCTCTTTGCATAACATCGCGGCGCTCGCCGCCAATGTCACGAACGCGTTCTCCGTGGGGCTGGAGACGCGGTAGAGGTATCCAATCCCAAGGGCGATCCTGCAATTCTAGTGGATCCCCAAGAGGGGGGTGAAAAAAATTAGGGTTGACCATACTTGAGTCCTCGATCTCTTCGTCGTCATACTCGTCGAAGTCGTCGTGGACATTGGGTGTGATCGACGTGTAGCCATCAGATTCGTAATGCGGCGTTCGAACACTCTGGTGTCGAAGGTGATCGCATACATCATGGCTCTGTGGCTAGGTAGTTGGTGTCCACAAGTTGGTCTCATCGCGTCGCGTATGCCCACTTGGTCGGCGACTGGGTCTCCTTGGCGTCGTGTGGGCTAGCTCGGCTCGGCGAGGGCGGCCTTCGCATGGCGCTGAGTCCGGTATGCGTCTTGGGGTTCTCCTAGAGGCATAGTGATCATCAAAGTTGTATGGTTTAGAATACTCACCTTGAGTGTCCTCGACGTCGCGGTCGTAGTCGGAGCCGTTGTCGAAGCCAGCGGTTGTGGCTTTGGGCACATAGCGCTCCGCGTGGGAAATGAAACCTTGGCGACTCTCGATGACACTCTGCATACGATTGAGTTGTGGTTGATGATGAGATGTCGAAGGCATGATTCCTTTGCCTTTGTCGACTCTTGTCTTGGATAGACCGGCGTCGGTGGCTCTTGGTTGAGCCGGCGTGTCTATAGTACTCAGGGGAGGTGGGTTGGGCACGAGTTCTGCATCACGTTGTTGGGCTCTCAAAGCTGCATTCTCTTGTCGAAGGGCATGGATATCTCTTTGCTCCTCGGACAACGCGATGAGAGGGTCCTGTTGTGGGGGTTCAACCAGTGGTTGGTCTTCGGGTAGATCCAACTGTGGTTGAGGTGGGTTGTTATTGTCGACTCCAGGTTGGTTTTCACCGTGTTCAATTGTCATGGTACCTATAACAATATGGCCAGACATGGGAGTAAAAACGAACCAAAAGACAACGAAGAACAACAACCAAGCAAATCACTAGTCAAGTCACAAAGTTCACGTTGGTAGGGCTAGTTTGGGCTTTCCGTGAGGGCGGCTTGGCTTGACAAGAGATGGTATATCAAGCAAGTTGCAATCAAACAAACAAGAACAAATTGAAACCTTAATACAAACGTAAACAAAGCAACCTAATAAGCAAGAAAGTACCTTCTAGGAAGCTTGACCGAGACGGTGGAGAGGTTGAGAAGATAAGCTTAGACCGAGAGTGGGTTAGGGTTGCCTTATTTTGGCTTTCCCTAACTTTGGAAACTTTTTTTTTAATATCCGAGATCTTATCTTTTGATCTTTTCGGATTTGCAAAAGGAAACAAAAAACAAAATCGGTCTAAGTAACAAGAATATCACAAGTGTGATCTTAGAGATAGGAGAGAGAAGATAAGATTTGATAGATATCTTATAAGGAAATTCGGTTAACTTGACTAAAAAGCAATATCTAGCAAACAAGGAAATTCTATCCACGCGTGAAATAAGGAAACAAAATATTCTAGCATGCAAGATAACAAATTACCTAACACACCAAAACTTAGGGAACAAGAAAAACAAAATCGGCCAAGATAGGATCTTGTAGAAACCGAAGGTGTTGCAAAGATGGATTTTTTTTGTTTTTTCTCTTCTTTTCTCGCGATATCTTACGAAAGAAAACGATGGGGGTCAAGAAAAAATTGTGAACAAAATGCAAACTTGAGTTCGTGACTTACAAGACTGTTGGGCTCTGATACCAGTTGATGTGTTCTTGCCTCCGATGACAAGCCAATTGTCAAAAGGTGGAGCCTTAGGATCTAGTCTTGGGTGAGAAGTCACGTTGAACGTCACAGCAGTGAAAAAGATGAAGAACGCATTGATGAACGCGATGATGAACACGGTGGTGGTACGGTGGTGAACGCGGTGGAAGCGGTTGTTGGGGCAAAAGGATAACGTTGGCGGAAGCGATTTGATGAGGGATAGATGACTTGAAGAGACAAGTCTTTGGGTGTCGTAGCGTCGACTGCGGAGGAAGGGAGATGCGAAGGAAGACTTGGCTTGAAAGATCAAGCGGTTGCCATAGCGTCGGCAACAGAGGGAATGGGGATGCTAAGATAGAGGGTTTTGACGTCCGATCAAGGGAAGGAGGATAAACACTCGACTTGAAACCTTGAATTAAATTGAACGTAAGCAATAACAATAACAAGGGAGGCTTTAAATAGCCAATATATCTCGGCCAAGACCTAATGGGCTTGGGCCGAAACGAGCCTAAAGGTTAGCCCATGCAAGCATGCAAAAGGCACAAACCCTAAAAGATATAAGGACTATAAAAGGAAACTATCTAAATCAAAGCGGGAAATACCAAATATAGAAAATGTCTCAAAAGAATGCGTCAAATTCCTAACGCGGTGAAGGCATGCAGTCAAACATCGCGATAGATGACGACGAAGGGTCGATCGACTCGTGGGTGTGTCAACGCGATGCTGACTGAGAAGAACGCGTTGTTCCGATGCCGATGGTTGCGAGGACGACGAGTCTTGGGTTGGCGTATGGGCTTCCTTGGCCAGCAACGATGCGTGCGACAAGTGACGCGACGGCGGAGGCGATGGCTTTGGACCTAGACCTTGTTACTGGGCCCTCTGAGCGATGGCTCATGGCTTCTTCCTCGTCTTGGGCCGTCATGGGAGGCAGGGTCACATCACATTGCAACCCTGGAAAGTCCTCATGATTTTTGTTATGTACATGGTCTTCCATAGTAGAGATTTAGGACACTGTTGCAAGCCTATGTGATGCGTTCCTGCTTGTGATGTCGGATCTATGATCTTGGTGGGAAGTCGCACGCGTCGAAAGGGGGGTTGAGGAGGTGGAACGTGTTGTTGGAATGGTGGCTCGAGCTGGAGAGCGAAGCCTTAGCGTCGGCAGCGGAGGAGATAGACTCGAAAGATCGAGTGAGGGCCGTCGCATCGGCAGCAGAGGGGATATACTCGAAGAATATCGAGTGGTGGCCATAGCGTCGGCGGTGGAGTGAAAGAGATGAGAAGACAGAGTTTGGGGTGACGCATATCTAAGAGAATGGAGGCAAAAGCTCTCGACAAGTAATCTTAGATTAAAATGATGCATAACCTAGTACATAAGGAAGAGTTGACCTTTTATAAGAGATAGCGGGACTCGGATGGACCGAGACTCGCTAAATGGGCCGGCCCACGCGACACGCGTAGAACGCACGCCCCAAAAGAAAATAACTTAAATAACAATGTTCAGAAATTCCAAAACAATAACATAGATCGCGTTCAACTGATGGTTGAGAGAATCTTAACAGAGAACGCGTTCTCTTGACTGGATTGAAGGCGTGTGAGGGAGAACGCGGTCTTTTGCGCTCCTTGGCTTGCGACAACGCGGACAACCATGGATTGTGTCGCGTTGGCGATTGCTTTGGCATGCGATCGCGTTATTGGTCCTTCTGAGTGAATGCTCATAGCTTGCTCTTCTTCTGTAGCAGTCATGGTGGGTAGGGGCACATCACCCTCCCCCACTTGGCTGTGAAGCGTCCCCGCTTCACCATCATCGAATACGGGCTCCACATATGGTTCCAAGTCTACGATGTTGAAGGTCGCATGGACACCGTAGTCTGGAGGAAGGTCGATCTCGTAGGCATTGTTTCCAATGGCCTTCATAACCCGAAAAGGGCCATCAACGCGTTGAGGCAGTTTTGATTTGCACTTTGCTGGAAAACGGCCTTTGCGAAGATGCACCCATACCAAGTCCCCTGGGGAAAATATAACGCGGCGTCGGCCACTGTTGTGCTGGGTGGCATATTGATCAGCGCGTCATTCCAGCTGGTCCCGGGTTCGTTGATGCAATTCCTGGATCATCGCGGCGCGGTTGGCCGCGCTAGGGTGCTCATTATCCTTCAGAGGTCGCGGAAGCATGTCCAGCGGAAGCATGTCCAGCGGAGTCAGTGGGTTCCAGCGAACGGTGTAAGCTTTGTCGCGGAGTGCCTGGACCTATTGTAAGAAAACTCAACAATTGCAAGTAAGTCTTCCCAACGCTTTGGGTTGGATATGAGCATGGTTCTAAGGAGGGCTCCTAGGGTTCTATCGGTTACCTCAGTTTGGCCATCTGTTTATGGATGGTAACTAGTCGAAAACAAGAGTTTGGTACCCAATTTTCCCCAAAGGGTTCTCCAGAAAAGGCCTACAAATTTGGTATCGTGATCACTCACGACAGTCCTTGGTATCCCATGTAAACGGACCACGTTGTCAAAGAACAACGCGGCGATCTCACTAGCAGTGTGTGTGGTCTTACACGCGATAAAATGGGCCATTTTTGAAAACCTGTCCACAACTACAAAGATTGAATCTTTACCCTTACGAGAGAGAGGCAAACCTGTGATGAAGTGCATGGACAAATCTTCCCAAGGGCCTAATGGGATGGGCAGAGGCGTGTAGAGACCATAAGGATGGGAGGTAGATTTTGCGCGTTGACACGTGACACAACTGGTGCAATAGCGCGTCACCTAAGTGGTCATGCACGGCCAAAAGAAATGCTCGCGAAGAGCAGCTAACGTCTTGGTAACGCCAAAATGACCGCGTCCTTCATGGGCTTCCTGGATGAGGAGTTTCCTAATAGGTGAGCTAGGAATGCACAAGCGCCCTACTTTGTACAGTTACCAACTTTGGTGTGAACCTATCTTATGGTTCACACTCGTGCTACTAACTCACCTCTTCTTGATTTTGATCCAGAGATTGAGAGAACTTTGTCTCAGGAATGCAGAGTGAACCGTACTTTGGTTTTTGACAACCCTGCGTTCGAGATGGGTGACGCTGATAGAACGTTGAGACAGTTGACTGCGCCAGATCTACAGCAGCAACCTTTGGCTGTAGTAATCCCTGCTATGGGAGAAAACTTGAACTTTGAGTTAAAGCCGGGGCTAATTCATTTGCTCCCATCTTTCCATGGACTGGCTGGAGAGGACCCAATCAAGCATCTGGGCAAATTCCACACAGTCTGCATGAGCATGAAACCGGCGAATGTTACTGAGGAGTAGATAAAGATGAGAGCTTTTGGGTTCACCCTGAAGGACACTGCTGATGACTGGTATTACCATCTTCCTACTGGGAGCATTGACACGTGGACCAAGCTTCATAAGGCATTTCTCGATAAATATTTCCCTGCAAAGAAGGCAAACAGTTTAAAGAAAGCTATTAGCAACATTGAGCAGGACGCTGATGAGAGCCTGTATGATTAATATGAGCGGTTCAAGAGACTTTGCTCAAGTTGTCCATTCCACGGGTATTCCAACCAGAATCTGGTACTCCATCTCTATAATGGGCTGCTGGACAACGAAAGGAGAATTGTCGACGCTGCATGTGGTGGCAATATTCTCAACACAACACCGGCAGCTGCTATGGAAAAGATTCAGGAGATGGCAGAGGGCACTAGAAATTTCGGTAGAGCCTCTACCAAGAGAAGAGTCAATGCTGCTGACTCTGGTCGCTCTGTATATGCTAACGATATGGCTGAATTAAAGGATATGGTAAGGAGACTTACGCTGCAAGGGACTCCTCAATAACTGAAAGCGTGTGTGGTCTGTGCCGATCAATTCCACCCCACCGACGCTTGTCCTCAAATACAAGATGATGCGCCCGCTGAGGTAAACGCTGTAGGAGGTTATGGCAATCCGAGACCTCAGAATGATCCCTACTCCAACACGTATAATCCGGGATGGAGAGACCACCCAAATTTCAGATGGAGGGATCAACCGAATCAACAACAACAACCTCAGTATCAACAGCAACAACAGCCAAGACCGCCCTATGTACCAAGTTCCACAACCTAATGCGTCTCCTTCGACTGAAGATATGCTCAAAGCATTGACAAAGCATTTCAGCACTCACGTCCAAGCTACGACGTCGAGTATTAAGAATCTGGAGACACAGATGGGACAGATGGCTAAAGCGATTACAAGGATTGATCAGTGGACTTCGGGGAATCTACCATCCCAAACGGTAGTGAACCCGAGGGAAAACGTTAGCGCGGTAACCCTTAGAAGTGGAAAGCAATTGCATGTCGATCCTAGTGCTGAAGAGGACGACTCAGGAAAAGAGGGTATTCTCGAGAACCACCGCACCTAGCGGCAAGGTGACCGCACCCGCGGCGAGCATGATTTGGAAAAACAGAATGTTCTGTCAAGTTCACCGCACCCAGCGGTGGCAACCACCGCACCCGCGGCAAGCGGTACTGTTTCTCGAGAAAAATCTGGGGATCCACCGCACCCGGCGGTGACGTCTCACCGCACCCGCGGCGAGACTTCTGGAGCTGTTGATGAGCCTTATGTGGACACCTACGTTCGTTCATACTTTCCTCCTCTCGGTTCCGAGAAGCCACCCACCCTTTTTCCAGAGGCGCTCAAGGAGAGAAGGGTAGTTGATGACAAAGACCTCTTTGAGACGTTCAGCAAGTGTGAGGTCAACATTCCTTTGCTCAAGCTTGTGAAGAGCATTCCCAAGTATGCTAAATTCTTGAAGGAGCTTTGCACGATAAAGAGGAACCAAAAGCTAAAGGGAAAGCAAAAGGTCAAGGTGAGCGAACGTGTCTCAACAGTGTTTCAACGGCGTATGCCCAAGAAGTGCACTGACCCAGGTATGGTGAGCATTCCCTGTGTTATAGGTGATACTAAATTTGATAGAGCTATGCTTGATCTAGGAGCTTCTATTAATGTCTTACCTTATTCTCTCTATAAATCTCTTGGATTGGGACCTTTGTATGAAACAGGAATTGTTGTGTAACTTGCTGATAGGTCTAGTGTTTACCCTAAGGGGGTAGTTGAAGATGTTTTAGTTATGGTTGAAAATTTGATATTCCCTGCTGATTTCTTTCTCCTAGATATGGAATATGATGAGCATGCGGCCCCTATTCTGTTAGGAAGGCCTTTCTTAAAAACTGCTAGGACTAAGATTGATTATGTAAGTGGGACACTTACTATGGAATTCGATGGGGAGGTGGTTCAATTTAACATTTATGATGCTATGAAACACCCTATTGATGATCATTCTTTGTGCTCTATTGATGTGATTGAACCCATTGTGCAAGATGTATTTGATATTTCTGGTATTGATGAGTTGCAATCTATTATTGAGAATGACATAGATGAGTTCCACACAGAATATGCTTTGTCAACTAACATGCAGGTGGTCTTATCTTAGATGGAGGCAAACGGTAAGCTTCCTATTGAACCTTTGGGCATTGGCCCCAATTTGCTAACACCAAGCGAGAAGCTTGTTCCTTCTATTGTGAAGGCTCCCGATAGTGAACTCAAACAACTCCCTGATCACCTCAAGTACGCTTTCCTTGGAGTCAATGACACTTTGCCAGTCATTGTGTCTAGTAAGCTTTCAAAGGAGCAAGAGGAAAAGCTCGTGGATATTTTGAAGGAGTACAAGACTGCGCTGGGATGGACCATTGCCGATATCAAAGGGATTAGTCCCTCAACATGTATGTATCGGATCTTACTAGAGGAGGATGCCAAGCCTTCCAGACAGCCACAGAGGAGGCTTAACCCACCTATGATGGAGGTGGTGAAGAAGGAGGTGCTGAAACTCCTTCAGGCTGATATGATCTTCCCCATCTCCGACAGTCGTTGGGTCAGCCCCACTCAGGTTATCCCCAAGAAGGGAGGGATCACAGTGGTTGAGAACCAACAAGGAGAGTTGGTCCCTACAAGGACGGTGACGGGCTGGAGAGTTTGCATTGATTACCGCAAGCTGAACGCGGTAACTAGAAAGGATCACTTTCCCTTGCCATTCATTGATCAAATGCTCGAACGCCTTGTTGGGCGCCCCTACTACTGCTTTCTAGATGGATATTCAGGATAATTCCAGGTGGCTATAGCGCCAGAAGACCAGGAGAAGACTACCTTTACATGTCCTTTTGGCACTTTTGCATACCGCAGAATGCCTTTTGGACTATGTAACGCACCCGGTACTTTTCAATGATGTATGGTTAGTATCTTCTCTGAGTATATTGAGAATTTCATTGAGGTATTCATGGATGATTTTACGGTACATGGGGATAGCTGATAACATGTTTTCGTCGTGTAAAAACTTCTATGCAAAATATCCAAACAAACCTTAAACCGTAGTCCTAGGTAAGTACGGGTCAAATCCACAGGGAGACGGATCTATCTTAATATGCAATTCGTATGTCAAACTAAAGTAACCAAAGGGGGGTTTTGTGAGTTTAAGTAATCTAAGCATGCAAAGGTAAAACAACTAAAGATGATGAATTCAGTAATGGGGAAAAGCACTTAGTCAAACAATGTCTACTATTCGTATGACAAGTTGATCATAGATACTCATTCAAAATCTCATGCAATGGAAATTCCAATTCCTTTTCAGATATAACTAATAGCACAACCAGATACTATTAGCACTAACTAATCAAACAACCCTGAAACTATCAAGATTCAGTTTAACAGCAGCTTTACGGATAGGAATATAGTTGGATACAATTCTAGCATAAAACAACAAGCTTTTATCCTAGAATGTAAATCAATTCTCTTCTGCATAAGACTAGCACAACCAGATACTAGTACGATGCAGTTGCTACTCTGAAATAGATATGCTCAACCAGTAACAATCTAGATCTAGCAATAGATCAATAACGACAAACCCTAGTTGCATCCAAATAAAGATTATCAATATCAATCATAAGCAACTTAAGCAAGAGAAAGATAAAAACCATGCAATAGATTAAGAACGAGAATCTCACAACTAAATCCAAACGAAAGCTTCAGCGTCTGACTAAGCCAAGGAGGCTTAGTTCTTCATAGAAAATACGTAGAGAGAAAATTAGGGTTCGAGAGAGATTAGAAGATTATGATAATATGCCTCTCTTTTCCCTTAAATACTAAAGGAAATAAAGCTAAGTTAACCTAAAACGAAATAATAAAAAGTAATAAAATAATGCAAATAAGAAAATTCGGCTCGGCGGTCTTCTGACACGGGCGGCGGTCGCTGCATCCTCCACGGCGGGCGCCGTAATCGCGGCGGGCGCCGTCTTTCCACGGCGGGTGCCGTAATTAAGTCATAGCTAGCTTCTCTGGGCAGGAATTGGCGGCGGTCGCCGCAAGTCGCACGGCGGTCGCCGTGAACTCGTTTCTTCCTCCTTTGTCTCTTCAGCTCCCGAAAGCGTGTCTTCAGCACCTCCTCGCCAATACTTCATAAATCCTTGGCGTCTACTACTGGTGGCTTCCTCCTCAATGTCTCATATGATCTCCAAAATAGCTCAAACACCTCCAAATACACCAACTTCGCCTCTAAACGCCATACACATGAATGTGTCGAAATCTACCCGAATGGCACCAATAAAACCTCTAATGACTCTTACTTAAGCCCTACAAAGTAGTGCTTATCAATAGCCTTGATGCTTAGACCTTTGCTCGTCCTCGAGTAAATAAATAAAGAGTCTACTCCTCCAATGTAGCATCCAAGGTCTCAGGAAGCATATCCTCCAACTAAGAGTCACCTAACCCATGCCAAGCTCCTGGCACCAATCTCATTCATAACACATCCACAACTCAACAAGCTTAAGGGGCAAGCATAGTACTTCCCCAAAGCTAAACCCGGACATCCAATAGTGTGAGTAACCTCTAATCCTAGCCTCCATCTATTGCTCCTTATGTCTCCCAGAGTGACCTACCCGACAATCCTTCTTTGACTCCTCTTCTTATGACGCCTCGCCAAGAATAGTGAGAAATCCTAAAATCACTCTTCTTCTTTTTCACTCGTTTTACCAAGGCGCCCTTTCGGGTTTTCACCAAGCCACTCATTTCATTTTCCAATAGATGTACTCATATAAGCTCACGTCACTCTTGACCTCATATTACCCCAGCCTAATGTTGGTCCAAGCCACCTGCTTATTGCCTAGGCCGCCCTTTCGGGTTTTTGACCTATCCCAGGATTTCAATGATAGCCTTTTTCAAATTTTTGGCTCTTTTTATTTTTTTCATTTTTCTCCTCAGCAGCGTAGCAAGTATAAAACCCCACCCCATGGTTAAACATTGCATTGTCCTCAATGTAATGAAAGACAAAAGAATAAAGCACAGAGAAAAGCAAAAAATAACTCACAACGTTGCCGAGTTGGCTTGGACACTTCCTTGTCGCTGGCGGTGTAGTCATAAAAGGTCATGTCCTGGATGTTTGCATCAATGCTATAACCTTCAGGAAATCAGGGTTGCACGGCCTTCAACTCCATCAACTCTTACCATTCAATCAAAAGGAACCACTCTGGGGAAGTAATGGTCAATCAAGGGAACAGGGTTGCATGGCCTTCAAAAATGGGCCCAGATGTAATCGTGGTTGGGCCCTGGTATATCTCTTCTCCAGCTATCGACTGCAGTGCCACCATCGTTGCCAAATGAATGTAGGACGAATGTATTCCTCCGTTAGCAACATGATGCGCACCTCTCGTGAGAAATCTAGACAGCCCGGTAAAACTTTTTTTTTTTTAAAACGAAAGAAAACGAACCTGAAAATGGCGGCGATCGCCGTAATTAAACGGCGGTCGCCGTCATTTGCCGCAAGCGAAGTGTCAGAGAAGGTGAAAACGGCGGGCGCCGTAAGGTCGGCGGCGGGCGCCGTGAACTCCTTCTTCACATTGAAACGCTTCCTGCAGGTTAGTTCGACACAGAAAGGAAAAACTAAAAGGAAAAACAAAAGAAAAAGACCAAGGGAAGGAAAATAAACTACCTAACATCGGGTTGCCTCCCGATCAGCGCCTTAGTTAATGTCGTGGCTCGACATACCACTCGAACACCCTCAATCCATATCATCAGGCTCTTTAGGAACCTTCTCAATCCATACCTCCTTCCTGAACCAATCATGGAAAGGTTTGAACCTTAGACAATGCTTCCTCTTCAACGGCTTCTCCATCTTGACCTTCTTAGTCGCGTCTATCCCATGCTTAGATCGATCAGGGGGTGTTTAGCCTTTACTTCAGGGACATGCACCAAAGATGGAACGAGCCTCTCGCTCGGAGTTAGCAGCAAAGGTGATTTACCTGGAAGCTTCGGTGGGAGCTTATAGCAAGCGTCCCACTCATCAACACCTTCCTGCAAGTTAGTAGATATAGCAATATCCAAGCTACAATCAACAATAGGTGGTGTGTCATCTAGGTGGTCCTCATCAAAAATATCTTGCACCACAGGCTCAAGTACATCAATTGCACACAAGGAATGACCATCAGAGGGGAATTTCATGGATTCATAGATGTTATAATTAATGGTTTGGCCATCAAATTCCATAGTCAAGGAACCAGTACTCACGTTGATTTTAGTGTTGGCAGTTTTCAAGAAGGGTCTCCCTAACAGAATAGGGGCTACATGTATATCATGTTCCATATCAAGCACATAGAAGTCAGCAGGAAAAGTAAGATCACCAACCCTAACTAAAACATCCTCAACTATCCCTATAGGACACACACTAGATCTATTAGCTAGCTGAATGGAAATTTTGGTCGCATGCATGGGTCCTAATCCTAAGGATTCACAAAGAGATGAAGGTAAAACATTTATGGAAGCACCCAAATCTAACATAGCTTTATTGAACTTGGTACCTCCAATGGTGACAGGGATGGTGAACATTCCTGGGTCGCCACACTTCTTGGGTAAGCGCTTCTGAAAAATAGCAGAGACATGCTCGCTTACCTTCACCTTCTTCTTGTTGTTCCTATCCTGATTCCTCTTTGTGGTGCATATCTGCTTTAAGAACTTCGCATAACGAGGGACATACTTGATCAAATTTAGGAGAGGCATGTTGACCTCAACGTTCTTGAACATCTCAAACATGTCCTTGTCCTACGCAAGTGGCTTGGTACGCTTCAATGCAGATGGGAATGGTGCAACGGGCTTCCACTCAGGAAAAATTGGAGGTACATACTCCTTCTCAGCCTCAACTTCGACTACAAAGGGGCGGCGGGCGCCGCAATTTGTACGGCGGTCGCCGCAATTTTCTTCAGAAAAGTCGAGGGCTACATCATTATTACGGCGGGTGCCGTAAGTTTCGCAGCGGGCGCCGTGAACATCATCAGAAACTTCGGAACTTGGATCACCTTCACGGCGGGCGCCGCAATTAGTACGGCGGTCACCGCAATTTCCATCAGAGAAGTCGAGAGCAGATTCATCTCCACGGCGGGCGCCGTGGTCTTCACGGCGGTCGCCGTCGCTGTTCTATTCCAGCTCCTGATCCGCTTCCTTGTCGACCTCAGAATCATCCTCTTCGAGCTTCTTCCCGCTCCTCAGAGTCATACCACTGACATTCCTAATGTTCGGGTTCACTTCCGTTTGAGATGGAAGTTTACCAGAAATCTTCGCGTCAAGCTTATTCACCACTTGAGAGATTTGACCAAATTGTCTTTCCAGGTTCTGAATGCTGGCTTGTGTACTTTCCTGGAACTGTATGTGGCTCTTGGTCAACTTGGCAACATTCTCATTAAGGTTCACGTTGCACTGCATCAGCATTTTCATCATATCCTCCACAGACGATGAAGGATTCAAACTCTGCCCTTGCGGTTGTGGCACAAATGGTTGCCTTGGTTGTTGAGGATTACCCTGTTGTTGCTGTGGTTCTAGGTCTCTCCATCTGAAGTTGGGATGATCCCTCCAACCAGGATTGTATGTATTGGAGTAGGGATCATGCCTGGGCCTCTGCTGGTATCCTCCTACTGCATTCACTTCCTCTTGTAGGGTAGGACACAAATCAGTAGGATGCAAGTCGTCATGACAAATCTCACAGGCCTTAGCCTGCTGAGGCGTACCTTTCAGCTTCAGATGTCTCACCTCCTCTCTCAGCACATCAAAGTCAGCTTGATCAATTTTGGATTGAGAACTTGCAACCACCAAGCTTTGGGAACCTCTCCCACTGTATTGTCTGGAGTCATCAGCCAGTGTAGCAAATATCTCCAGAGCTTCTTCATAAGTCATCTTCAAAATGTTTCCACCACATGAAGAATTCACCATCCGACGATCATCTTCACGGAGTCCTCCATGCAGATAGAGAATCAGATCATGATTAGCATAACCATGGTAAGGGCAACTCTTCACTAGTTTCTGGAAGTGTTCATAATAAGCGTAGAGAGACTCATTAGACAGCTGCTCCACATTGCAGATCGTCTTCTTGAGTTGATTGGACTTGATAGCTGTAAAGTATTTGTCGAGAAACACCTTCTTTAAATTTACCCAAGTAGTGATGCTTCCTGGCGGTAAAGAATGATACAAGTCCTTCGCTGAGTCCTTCAGAGAAAAGGAAAAGACTCTCAACCTCATCTGATCTTCAGTAATCTCAGATGGCCTCATACTGGTACAGACCTCAAGGAACTCATCCAGGTGCTGAATAGGATCCTCAAACGGGGTTCCACTGAATTTCGGGAGTAAATGGACTACTCCTGTCTTGAGCTCAAATTTAACCCCTTCACCCAGAGCGGGGAATTGCACAGCACGAGTAGGTTGCTCCAAGTTAGGAGCTGTCAAAGACTCAAGTGTAACACGAGCTGCCTACGAGCTTGAAGAAAAGTTCTTTCGATTTCTGGATCAAAAGCTAGAGGTAGATTATTAGTAACACGGGTGTGAACCATAAGATAGGTTCACACCAAGATTGGCACACAAATTACACACACAAATAAGATTATTGCCTCCCCGGCAACGGCGCCAATTTGATAATAGGTTTTCGTCGTGTAAAAACTGTTATGCAAAATATCCAAACAAACCTTAAACCGTAGTCCTAGGTAAGTACGGGTCAAATCCACAGGGAGACGGATCTATCTTAATATGCAATTCGTATGTCAAACTAAAGTAACCAAAGGGGGGTTTTGTGAGTTTAAGTAATCTAAGCATGCAAAGGTAAAACAACTAAAGATGATGAATTTAGTAATGGGGAAAAGCACTTAGTCAAACAACGTCCACTATTCGTATGACAAGTTGATCATAGATACTCATTCAAAATCTCATGCAATGGAAATTCCAATTCCTTTTCAGATATAACTAATAGCTCAACCAGATACTATTAGCACTAACTAATCAAACAACCCTGAAACTATCAAGATTCAGTTTAACAGTAGCTTTACGGATAGGAATATAGTTGGATACAATTCTAGCATAAAACAACAAGCTTTTATCCTAGAATGTAAATCAATTCTCTTCTGCATAAGACTAGCACAACCAGATACTAGTACGATGCAGTTGCTACTCTGAAATAGATATGCTCAACCAATAACAATCTAGATCTAGCAATAGATCAATAACGACAAACCCTAGTTGCGTCCAAATAGAGATTATCAATATCAATCATAAGCAACTTAAGCAAGAGAAAGATAAAAACCATGCAATAGATTAAGAACAAGAATATCACAACTAAATCCAAACGAAAGCTTCAGCGTCTGACTAAGCCAAGGAGGCTTAGTTCTTCATAGCAAATACGAAGAGAGAAAATTAGGGTTCGAGAGAGATTAGAAGATTATGATAATATGCCTCTCTTTTCCCTTAAATACTAAAGGAAATAAAGCTAAGTTAAACTAAAACGAAATAATAAAAAGTAATAAAATAATGCAAATAAGAAAATACGGCTCGGCGGTCTTTTGACACGGGCGGCGGTCGCTGCATCCTCCACGGCGGGCGCCGTAATCGCGGCGGGCGCCGTCTTTCCACGGCGGGCGCCGTAATTAAGTCGTAGCTAGCTTCTCTGGGCAGGAATTGGCGGCGGTCGCCGCAAGTCGCACGGCGGTCGCCGTGAACTCGTTTCTTCCTCCTTTGTCTCTTCAGCTCCCGAAAGCGTGTCTTCAGCACCTCCTCACCAATACTTCATAACTCCTTGGCGTCTACTACTGGTGGCTTCCTCCTCAGTGTCTCATATGATCTCCAAAATAGCTCAAACACCTCCAAATACACCAACTTCGCCTCCAAACGCCATACACATGAATGTGTCTAAATCTACCCGAATGGCACCAATAAAACCTCTAATGACTCTTACTTAAGCCCTACAAAGTAGTGCTTATCAATAGCTTTGATAAATGTCTGGACCATTTGACACTAGTGCTTAAAAGATGTGTTGAAACTAACTTAGTTTTGAATTCTGAAAAGTGTCATTTTATGGTAGAACAAGGGATTGTCCTAGGTCATATTGTCTCTACTAAGGGTATTGAGGTCGATAAGGCGAAGATTGATGTAATTCAGTCTTTGCCTTATCCTACTAATGTGCGTGAAGTTCGTTCCTTCCTAGGCCATGCAGGTTTTTATCACAGGTTTATCAAGGATTTTTCCAAGATCTCATCACCCCTATGCGAGTTGCTGAAGAAAGAGGTGACCTTTGATTTGAATGAGGAGTGCAAAAAGGCGTTTGATTGCTTGAAAGAACGCCTGACAAGTGCACCGATTATCCAAGCACCGGATTGGTCTCGACCGTTCGAGATTATGTGTGATGCCAGCGATTATGCAGTTGGAGCAGTTTTGGGGCAGAAAGAGGGAAGAGCCTCTCATGTGATCCACTACGCGTCCATGACTCTGAATGGCGCACAACAAAACTACTCCACTACTGAGAAGGAGATGATGGTTGTGGTGTTTGCCCTGGAGAAATTTAGGCAATATCTTTTGGGAGTGAAGGTGATTATATACACAGATCACGCCGCTCTTCGTTACCTAATGACGAAGAAGGAGGCAAAGCCGAGATTAATTCGATGGGTTCTTCTGCTGAGTGAGTTCGATGTGGAAATACGAGACAAGAAAGGAGCAGAGAACTTGGTGGCGGATCATTTGAGTAGATGGATGAACGAGGAGGACAAGCCCGGGAAGCAAACTCCCATCCATGGAACCTTCCCGGACGACACCCTTTTTCGTGTGGAGATTCTGGAGCCACACCGCACCAGGCGGCCAGACCACCGCACCCGCGGTGGGAAGACATATTCAGAAGCCCAGAGTTCTGGAGAGCTACCGCACCCGGCGGTGGAGGTCACCGCACCCAGCGGTGACGGTGATTTTTTCCGAGAAAACTGCCCAGAGCCACCGCACCCGGCGGTGGATTCTCACCGCACCCGCGGTGAGAGAATTTTTTCTGTTGAGATCACTGGAGTGTCACCGCACCCAGCGGTGACACCTGCCGCTCCTGCGGCGAGAGGGACAGACAAGGATTTGTGTGCTGTGAGCATCTCTTCGCTCGAGGCATACTTTCACCGGTCCATTCTCGGGATCCGTTCTTTCCGACCATGGTACGCCGACATTGTGAACTACTTGGTTCATGGGGAATTCCCTCCGGATCATACCAAGGCTCAACGGGAGAAGGTGCGGAGAGAAGCTCGGTACTACATTTGGGACGATCCTTATCTCTGGAGACACTGTGTCGACCAGGTAATCCGTCGATGTCTTCCGGATAACGAGGTACAGTCTGTCCTTAGCTTTTGCCATTCTGAAGCATGTGGGGGTCAGTTTGGTGCGAATAAGACTGCTACAAAAGTGTTAGATGCAGGTTTCTATTGGCCCCACATTTTTAGGGATGTATTTGCGTTTTGCAAAGTTTGTGATAGATGTCAGAGGATGGGGAATATTTCTAGGAGGAATGAGATGTCTCAGTCTTCTTTGATTTTTTGTGAGGTTTTTGATGTGTGGGGTATTGATTTTATGGGACCCTTTCCTAGTTCTTATGGGAACCTATATATTTTGCTTGCGGTGGACTACGTTTCCAAATGGGTGGAAGCGAAGGCCACCAGGACTGATGATTCTAAAGTAGTGGCAGGTTTCTTAAAAGAGAACATATTTTCCAGGTTTGGGATCCCCAAAGCTTTGATTAGTGATCAGGGCACCCACTTCTGCAACAAGACTGTGACCGCCCTGCTGAAGAAGTATCATGTCATACAGAAGGTTTCCACTGCCTATCATCCACAGACCAATGGGCAAGCTGAGGTGTCCAATAGAGAGATCAAGACAATTCTTGAGAAGACAGTGGCACCCAATAGGAAGGACTGGAGTTTGAAGTTGAATGATGCATTGTGGGCTTACCGCACCACTTATAAGACTCCAATTGGGATGTCTCTGTTCCGGCTCGTTTTTGGCAAAGCTTGCCATCTACCTGTGGAGCTGGAACACAAGGCATGGTAGGCGGTGAAGAAGTGCAACATGCAGATTGATGAGGTAGGAGAGTTTCGCAAGCTTCAGCTGCAAGAGTTAGAGGAGTTACGCCTTGACGCATACGACAACGCTGTCATCTATAAGGCGAAAACCAAGGCATGGCATGACAAGAACATCTTGCGAAAGGACTTCCACCCCGGTGATAAAGTCCTTTTGTTTCAATCTCGCCTGAAACTCTTTGCGGGAAAGCTGAGGTCGAAGTGGATAGGTCCATATGTGATTGCCGAGGTCTACCCACATGGTACCGTTGATCTAATCGAGCCAACAACTCAGAAGACATTCAAGGTCAATGGTCAAAGATTAAAACCTTACCATGAGGGTTTCCACACTGAGGCGATTGATGAGATGGCTCTGGAGGAGCCAAGTGCTGAGAATGAATAGACAAGAGTCTACGTCGAGCAAACGACGTGAACCAAGGCGCTGCTCGGGAGGCAACCCGAGGTATTGTTTTCTTTCTTTTTCTTTTGTCTTTTCATCTTTCATAGCTTAGCTAGGTAGTTGCTTTCTTGTTTTTCTTTCGATTTCGCCTGCGAACTAACTTGCAGGTTAGAAGAATAAGACGAACGGAGTTTCTGGAGGCTCACCGCACCCGCGGTGAGCACCCTTGTAGCCATGTTCTAAAAATAAATAAATAAAACAATAATAATAATAATAATAATTTTTGTGAACCCCGACCCTACCTTTCTTTTCCTCCTCAGCAGCTCCCCTAACCCATCTTCACTTTCACCTCTCTTCCTCACAAACTCTCTCACGCCCCTCTTGCCTCCATTACCCCCACAAACCTCCATCTCACAAAACCTAACCAAATCCATACCTTTCTCGTCCAAATCTCACCATTTCCTCCACCAATCCACATTCCCGAACCCAATCTAACCCATTCTTACCCAAAAACCCCATCTCCAACCCCAAACCTTCAACCTCCATAACCACCACCACCGCACCCACCAAGATCCACCGCACCCGCGCCGGATCTACCCAACCCCAACCCATTCGACCCCCACCGAACCGTTTCCCAAACCTTTGACCCAACCCCGGCTCGTGGAAGTTGAAGAAAGCTGCATTCGCTATACTCGCAGAGGCGCCCAGATTCGCTCACCGCACCCAGCGGCATACTCCTACACCGCACCCGCGGCGAGAATTACAGTGCCCAACAGAAGCTTCACCGCACCCGGCGGTAACCCCACCGCACTCGCGGCGACCCTCCAGAAGCAATATTCAGTGCTTCGTTTTGTGAGTCCTTCCTTCTCCTTTGATTTAAACATCGTCATTACATCCCATGTCGAGATCAAGGAAAGTTGGGTTGACCGGAGCGGAGAAGGATAAATATGAGATTGTCAAAAAGCGGGTTGTTCTCCCGACCAAATTTCTGGATAGGGGGACTTTGGAGACTCTAGGGCTGTATGAGTGTACGCAGATGTGTCTGGAGAAGGCGGGTTGGGGGGATTTGTTGTTGTTTCTGCCCCCTCGTTCGAGAACCTGAGCAAGCAATTTATTTCGACGTTCAAACTCACCCTGGATGGTGAGAGTCTTGTCTCTATTTCTTTCAAGTACAAGGGGAAGGAGTACTCGGTTGCGGCTGAGCAGGCGAGAGCAGCTATTGGGGTGACTAGGCTCCCCACTGATGAGTGGATAAAGGGCGCTAGTGAGGACGCTTTGTTGGACTTCTGGGTGGGAGCCACTGGGCAGGCCTACCACGTGGGTGACGAGTACAGTAACAAATTTACTCACCCATGTCTGAGGTTGCTCCACAAGTTGATTCAGGGGACGTTTCTGGGACACAAAGAAGACAACAAGGTCCCCATGAAGGACCTCCACTGGCTCTACTGTACCCTGCCCTAGGCTACGTTTGTCCCGGACTGGTTGAGGCTCATCCTCGAAGCCCTCAGAAGAATCCGCCGGGGCGAGAGGCGGGATATTGTTCAGGGTGGTCTGATCACCCTTATAGCTGAGACGGTCCTCCAAGTTAGGGAGGATGAGGAGCCCGTCATCTCCCATGTGTTCGACGTCATCCGGCTGAAAGCGAACCACATGCTCACGATGACGAAGAAGCAGGCCTTTTGGTGTTCCTATTCTGACAGGAGCCACCTCATACATCTACCGAGAGAGATGCCCTACGGTCCCACTTACCGCGACTGGTACCTGCATCCCGACCCCACCCCAACTCCATTGGGGTCGGCTGCTGCAGATTTCTTGGACGAGGAGCCCAGACCTCGGAGGAGGAGGACAGCTGCTGGTAGTTCGAGCCAGGCCCCTGCTGCGGATGAGGATGGGGAGATGGCCGCTGCTGGCCAGGGTCCACCACCTATGGATCCCTGGCAGGATATGATGTACCGCCAGATGGAGGCAATGAGTCTGCAACAGCAGACATGGCAGCAGGGTTTTGACAGCCGTTTTGACGGTTTTCAGAACCAGTTGGGGGAGTTCCAGAGCCAGACCTTTCAGCGGATGGATAGGCAGGACGAGAGGCTAGACCAGATGGATGGGAGACTCCAGAGACTGGGGGAGCAACAGACGCAGTACTTCGGCCAGTACCCTTGGCCACCCGGTCCACCACAACAGTGAGTTTTACTTTCCTTTTCCCCATTTATTATGATTGTCTTCTATTTCACACATTGAGGACAATGCGTATTTCAAGCATGGGGGAGGGAGTAGACTCATATCTATCTTTATGTACATTTTTCAGTTTTTAGTTTTTGTACAGTTTTTACATTCTGCATTGCATGAGTTTTCTAAAAAAAAAATGAAAAAGCCAAAAAAAAAAATCAGGAAAAGGCAGAGAAAACCCTGGGATGAGTTGAAAACCCGAAAGGGCAACTCAGGTAAAAAGCAGGTGACCCGGACCAGCGCTAGGCTGGGGTAAGAAAGTGTCTGAGTGACGTGAGCATATGTGAGCACATCTTTGACAAAAATATGAGTGGCTAGGATGAAAACCCGAAAGGGCTCCTAGGCAAAATGAGTGAAAAGAAGAGGAGTGTTTCTAGGATCTCATTTTACCGACGAGGCGACATAAGAAGGGAGATAAAGAAGGATTGTCGGGTAGGCCACTTTGGGAGTTATAAAGAGTCATAGATGGAGGCTAGGATTAGAGGTTACTCACTCTATTGGATGTCCGGGTTAAGCTTGGGGGAAGTACTCTGCTTGCCCCTTAAGCTATTGAGTATGGATGTGTTATAGATGGGATTGGCGCCAAGAGCTTTGGCATGGGTTAGGTGACTCTTAGTTGGAGGATATGCTTCCTGAGACCTTGTGTGCTACATTGGAGGAGTGGACTTTCTTTTAGTTTACTCGAGGACGAGCAAAGGTCTAAGCATGGGGGAATTTGATAAGCACTACTTTGTAGGGCTTAAGTAAGAGTCATTAGAGGGTTTATTGGTGCCATTCGGATAGATTTAGACACATTCATGTGTATGGCGTTTGGAGGCAAAGTTTGGTGTTTTTGGAGGTGTTTGAGCTATTTTGGATATCTAGGAGACACTGGGGAAGGAAGCCACCAAGGAAAGACGCCAAAGGAGTGAAGAGACGAGTTGAGGAGCGGTGCGAGAGATTGCAAGGAAGAGCTTTGAAGAGGAGATGTTACTGGAGCCTTGCCGCACCCGCGCCGAAGACCACCGCCCCTGCGGTGGAAGAAGCAGAAACCAGACAAGATTCTGGAGTCCCACCGCACCCAGCGGTAGGCACTGTCGCACCTGTGGCGAGGTCATCAGAGAAGTGGACAGAAACCACTGGAGTCCCACCGCACCCAGCGGTGGGAGCCACCGCACCCGCGGCGAGCACAACAGAAGCGAGGATCTAGATTCTAGAAGACCACCGCACCCAGCGGTGGGTACCACCGCACCCGCGGTGGCGACGCGTTGAAGGATTATTTCCGAGTTTCTTTATTCTGTTTTATTTTAATTCCGAGACTTAGTTTCCAAGTTTGTTATTTTCCTTTATTTTATTCCTGAATATTTGCATGAGTATTTAAGTCTATTTGTTAAGACTTTGAAAAGGAGAACCCTAGTTGCCACATTTCTACGTTTTTGCTCACAAACCCTAATGGAGAACTAAACCTCCATTGTTGTACTTGACAGTTTGAAGCCAGCAATTGATTGGTTGTGAGTTTTCTACTCTTGTTCGTTTTCCTATCTAGTTGGATTGATTCTCTTGTGCTTTATTGATTATTGGTTTATGTTGATTTATCTAGATTGATCACCTAGGTTTATTGATATCTTCCTAATTGCTAGGACTTGTGATTCCGGGTTCGGGTTGCATATCTAGTAGCAAGCACGATTGTTGCGTATCTAAAAGCTTATAACGTGATGTGTGTTTTGGAAATAAATAAGGTAAGTGTCGTTGTCGCACATGATTAATATACCCTTGGGCGAGTAGTGCAGCTAGGCAATAGTGCAGCTAGGAAATCTCGTCTTGACTTTGATCAGAGTAAAGTTCTCTTTCCAATCTAGATTCGCCTTGGGCGGTGAGGTTGGTCGTGAGCCAAAACATCAAGTCGTTTTTAAACGCTGGTATGATATTATTAATGTTCCCCAACATTTGTCATGTTTCCGATAAGGCTCATTTCGTTGGAGTCTTCTTTTGGGATTGATTGATGTGAGACTCGGTCTCCAGAATCTTCTTTTGATTATGTCTTTTCATAGATTTCAGTAGAAGTATGGTGGTTGACTATCGTCATCGGTTGTTATTCGAGAAACGATGAGTCTAACCTAATACGACTACTTTGAACCACTCTGCTTTGTACCCTTGCTTAGTCTTTCATTAGACTAACCAACTGTAATTGTTCTCTGCATGGTTGGATTGTGTCATCCGTTCGATTCGGCACATCAGATAAGTTGCCATCTCGTGAAGGCTAGAACGACTATAGAGGCGAACGGTGTTTTGACAAGTTTATTCAGGTTAAGATCCTTGGTGGGTGATCATTGCGATCAAGACCCTTTTGTTGGTTATTTAAAGTCTTCCGTTGTGTTAAATATGTTTTGTGTAAAGACTTCCGCTGTAATGAACCTGATTTTGTATTTTGGTTGCATTTCGGATTATGGATGTAATGCCGAAATAATGATTTTAATCGAAGGTTATGATACTTTGTATCATAATTGTTGTTTGATGATTTATATCAACTGGTAAAGCCTTGGGTGACATCGGACAGAACGTCTGAGGTCACTGGCGGTAATGCCTTCAAGGTTATAGATTTGGGGGTGTTACAGATTTGGTATCAGAGCCATTTTTTTTTACGGGTGGGTTTTAAAACATTTTCTTGGAACAATTTTTTTTTTAAATCGTTTACTCGTTTGAAACTGAGAAATGTTTTCGAAGGCTCTGAATTTTCAAAGAAATTTTTTACCGTTCTAGTCGTGCCTTCTTCTTTAGTATGATATGGAAACAAACTTCCATATTTAGAAAGACTAATTCTCTATTCGTCACTCGTAGATTCTGAGTGCTTTCGTTTCTCTTCATAAGGACTCAGAAGAAGCCGAGGTGGTTTCGCCATTTCTAGTAAGGCTTGAATTCCCAGTTCCCTCGTTATGATTTGAGGTTGTAGAACCTAGTAACTCGGTTTGAAGTTCATCTAATGAAATTTACCTAGTTTGATCTCTTCTAAGTTGATTTCATTACGTTAAGTACATTGGAAGATATTAATGTATGAAATCCTTGGAATTTGATCGGTAAATAGATGGTGAACACGAGGAACACTATCTGTGCTGGTGCCAAGCCGAGTAATGACCCCAGACCAAACTGAGGAATGTTGCGAACCCTGTGGAGGAACACGAGTCTGTTTCTCACAATAATCCAGAGGGCAATGGCCAAGCTCAGGCCGACGCTCCAGTGGTGTTTGATGCAGTAGGAATTGAGGCAATACGGGGTATTGTAATGCAATCATTTACGGAAATAATGCGACCAAATGCACCTCAGGCATAAGCTATGCCAGTCCCCCTATTGGTTCCTAGAGTTGAGGAGCCAAATGTCCATGTACACCGAGAAGATGCAGTCAGGAATAGAGGTGATTATGGCCGAGCACTAAAGGTCATTAACTCTATGAGGCCTGACAGCTATGATGGAAAAGGTGAGCCAGTCAGAGTGGCTCATTGGTTCTCACATATGAAACGGTTGTTTCGTAATGTTGAGTGCACAGAAGCAGAGAAAGCGCACATTGCTTCCCTTCAATTGAAGGAAGATGCTAGCGAATGGTGGGAGAACACCAGTCTAGCTGATCATGTTGATTTGAACTGGGGAATGTTCAAAGCTAAAATGACAGATCGTTTCTTCTCTCGAGTTATGAGGGAAGAAAAGCATAAGGAATTCCTCTATCCAAAGACGGAGGGATTAAAAGTGACTGAGCTAGCGACCAAGTTCAGTCATTTGCTACAGTACGTTGGGTAGGATGTGTCCAGCGAGGAGCAGAAGATCTAATACTTCCATGAATGGATGAGCCCAGACATTAAGCCATGGATGGTGCGTCACGGATGCTCTACCTTGGAGTAGTACGTGGATGCAGCCTATAAGTTAGAGGTGACTCTGAACGAGTCGACCAAGAAGCGTAATAGACAGAGGCAGGTGCCGAATCAGCCTCAGGCGAGTGGATTTAAACGTCCTGTGCTACCATCTGATTTTGCCAAATCTGGCCGAGTAAAGACGGATATGACTCAAGGAGGGTCAACACAGCAGTCGGGTTAGGGCAAGAGTCCGATCCAATGTCACAATTGTGGTGTAACTGGGCACAAAAGCTTTGTGTGTCAGAAGGAAAGGAAGACGTGTTTTGGTTATGGAAAGGAAGGACATTTGCAGAGGTTCTGTTGGCAGGAAAAGCAGGAAGGAGCGGAGTCACAGCAAGGGTCTGTTAATCAGAACAACCGACCTAGGTTTAAACTAGGAGAGACTCCTAGTCCTTCGATTCAGACAGCTGCATAGAACAAGGGCAAAGCCCCAGTGGCTTTTGGGAGTCAGGGTCAACGCCTTTACGAGATGTGTGAGGCCGATGGACCTAATTCTCCAATTGCTTAAAAGTACTCTATACCTTTTGTTGGTATGTTGTTGATTCGGGTGTTACCCAGTCTTTTGTTTCGGATAATTGTGTTAGTAAGTAAGGTTTAGTTTGCAACAAGGTTTATAAACCTTTCATTGTAAATCTTCCTATTAATGAATATATGGTTAAAACCAAGTGTCTGTCAGAATTTTTGATTACCATTCAGGGTAAGAAGTTCGAAGCAGATTTGATCTGTATAGCCATGGTTCCATGCGATATTATTCTCGATATGGACTGGCTGACGCGTCATGAAGCAGTAATCGGCTTTAGCTTAAGAACTGTGACGGTGTCATCTGGGGGCCAGTGTGTGTGCAAATTCAAGGGTCGGAATGACGCTGATAATGGCAGGCTTATCAATGCGATGGCTGTGTTTAAGCTACTTCGACAAGGTTGTGTCGGGTACCTTTGCTACCTGGATCCGCCCATGAAAGATGAACCATCAATTCTTGATATTTTTATGATTAGTGAGTTTTCGAATGTCTTTCCGGAAGAGATTCCTGGATTACCCTCAAAGCATGACGTGGAAATTTTTTTTTTCTATTGATTTTGAGCCTGGTACCGCGCCGATTTCCGAGGCACCGTATCGGATGGCTCCTGTTGAGATGTAAGAGTTGAAGAAGCAACTCAAGGATCTTCTTGACAAGGGTTACATAAGGCCGAGTGCATCACCTTGGGGTGCTCCGGTTCTGTTTGTCAAGAGGAAAGATGGATCGTTTCGACTTTGATCCGACTAGCAAGAGTTGAATAAAGTCACGATCAAGAATAAATATTCGTTGTTGAGGATTGATGATCGGTTGGATCAATTGCAAGGAGCAAAAGTCTTTTCCAAAAACGATCTGAGGTTTGGTTACCACCAACTCAGGACTCGTAAGGAAGATATTCCGAGGATTGCTTTCCGGATGAGATATGGTCACTACGAGTTCGTAGTCACCAATGCTCCAGTAGTTTTCATGGACCTGGTGAATCGATATTTTCGCCAGTACTTGGATAAGTTCGTGGTGGTCTTCATCGATGGTATTTTGATCTATTCCCTGAGCAAGGAGGCTCATGGTGGTCAGTCCTTAGACAAATCAGCTATATGCGAAGTTGTCTAAATATGACTTTTGGATTAAGGAAATGGCTTTCTTAGGCAGTGTGATCAGTAAGGATAGGGTTATGATTGATCCCCAGAAGATCGAAGTGGTAGCTATTTGGAAGCGGCCTCAGGATGTGAATGAGGTGCGCAGTTTTCTAGGACTTGCTGGATGTTACAGACAGTTCGTAGAAGGATTTTCTAAGATCGCCCTACCAATGTCTGACCGAGATTACTTGGGAAACTTGGGAGACTGAAGAGGATATGCTTAGACGCTTTCCCGAGTTATTTTTGGTCTAAGTTTCGGGGTCGAAACTTCTTTTAAGGGGGGGGTAATATAATATCCCTCATTTTGTAAGGGTGATTTTGAATTTTCTAATGCCCGTATTACAAGTCAGATTAAATTCAGAGAAGTTCGGACATTATGTAAGATGTTTGGTCTCTGTAATAGTTTTCTGAGTAATATAAAATACAGTTAATGTATTTCTGGGTTAAAACGTCGTTCGTGTACGAATATATTTAACCCGGGGTTAAGAACATTTAACCACTTAGTAAAAAGGACGAAACGGGCAAAAGGGGGCAAAAATGGCCTTGACCGCACCCCGCGGTCAAGTGGCCGCACCTGCGGCGAAGGCCGAATTTGGAGGCGGTAACAGAGTCGGCCACCGCACACAACGGCCAGGTCACCGCACCCCGCGGTGAGGCGTTGTCGCTTCGCAAGTTGTACTGCAACTCGACGGTAGCAGAACCTAGCCTTGGTGACTCACCTAGGCTACGCCTGATTGTCGGGACACCTCTTGGTTGTTGTCTCCTGAGTGTAAGCTGCTTGGTTGGCCTATAAAAGGAGGGAGGGAGCTGAGGAAGAGGGCCATAACTCAGCTGCAACTTCATCCCCTTCCTCTGAAATTCCTCCATTGTTGCCAAGCTTTGAGCTTTGTTAGAGAAGGTGATCGAACTCCTTTGAGCGTTTAGAAAGGTGCTCTTGAGTGTTATTCAAAGGTCTAAGGTATTGGGAGATCAAAACTCAATCGGATCGAAGTCGAACGAATCGATTTGGTGAGTGTTTTCCCCGTTGCCATCGTTGAAGTCTCGCCACTGTTAACCGACCGCATCCCGCGGCAAGGGCCCCACCGCACCTGCGGCGAGCCTTATCCGAGGTGTGTGTTCATGTGTGTTTGGCTTGGGGCGAGGCTTGACTCCTTTGGTCCTTTTCCTATTCTTTTAGATTCATATATGTAGATATTGAGTCTAACTTAGGGTCTCGTTATGGGTCGTTCCAGAGGGAATTATTGTCCAGGATCTGTCCCAGTTTCGGACTCAGAAACCGTTATCTCTAAGCTTGTTAAAGCTTCGTCTAATCTAAGGCAAGTGGCGGTTCGCTCTTGCTCATCATTCCATATTTCAATTAATTATCAATTGTTTAGTTGTTAATTAATTTGGGATGATTTACTATTTTCGTTGGGAACAGTTTTGATAACTGTTGGTGATTTTAAAAGATATTATAATAGGTTGTATATCTGCTAGAACAACGCTATTATAGATATAAATGATTAAAACATGATATTATACTAGGTTGTATATCTGCTAGAACAACGCTAGTATAGATATATGTTTTTGATGTTGGTCATGATGGTTGTGATGTGGATTATTACTGTGTTGAACTGTTTAGTTAGCACTAGTAGTTAGGAACGTTGGACTCGTTGAGGTCCAGTCGTTTCTTGATAATTATTGGTTGAGAGGGCATCGGAGACCCTGACACCAACTGGCGGATCATGATCGTCCTCTATCCGAGTATAGAGGTGGTGCACTTAGCTAGTGTCACAAACCTTGGGAAGGATTCCCTTCGATATATGTCCCTCATGACGAAACATATATCTAAAAGCTTATAACGTGATGTGTGTTTTGGAATTAAATAAGGTAAGTGCCGTTGTCGCACATGATTAATATACCCTTGGGCGAGTAGTGCAGTTAGGCAATAGTGCAGCTAGGAAATCTCGTCTTGACTTTGATCAGAGTAAAGTTCTCTTTCCAATCTGGATTCGCCTTGGGCGGTGAGGTTGGTCGTGAGCCGAAACATCAAGTCGTTTTTGAACGCTGGTATGATATTATTAATGTTCCCTAACATTTGTCATGTTTCCTAACATTTGTCATGTTTCCGATAAGGCTCATTTCGTTGGAGTCTTATTTTGGGATTGATTGCTGTGAGACTCGGTCTCTAGAATCTTCTCTTGATCATGTCTTTTCATAGATTTCAGTAGAAGTATGGTGGTTTACTATCGTCATCGGTTGTTATTCGAGAAACGATGAGTCTAACCTAATACGACTAGTTCGAACCACTCTGCTTTGTACCCTTGCTTAGTCTTTCATTAGACTAACCAACCGTAATTGTTCTCTGCATGGTTGGCTGGTGTCATCCGTTCGATTCGGCACATCAGATAAGTTGTCATCTCGTGAAGGCTAAAACGACTATAGAGGCGAACGGTGTTTTGACAAGTTTATTCGGGTTAAGATCCTTGGTGGGTGATCATTGCGATCAAGACCCTTTTTGTTGGTTATTTAAAGTCTTCCGTTGTGTTAAATATGTTTTGTGTAAAGACATCCGCTGTAATGACCCTGATTTTGTATTTTGGTTGCATTTCGGATTATGGATGTAATGCCGAAATAATGATTTTAATCGAAGGTTAGGATACTTTGTATCATAATTGTTGTTTGATGATTTATATCAACTGGTAAAGCCTTGGGTGACATCGGACAGAACGTCTGAGGTCACTGGCGGTAATGCCTTCAAGGTTATAGATTTGGGGGTGTTACATTGCGCGACAGCGAATGTTAGTTATAATTTGGGCACATCTTTTATCGTCTGAAAGGAGTTAGTAGAGACTTTAGATAGCTTATCTTTAGACAGGTTCAGACTAATTTCAGGCAGATATCTGTAAGTTTACCAAGGCATTGTTGCGGGGATCTCTGGTCCTAGGATCTTCTCCCAAATTATTTACAATCATCTCTGCAATTCGTGTTTCCTATTTTCTTAGTTATTAATTAAACAAATTTCCCCTTTTACGATTTAGATTACCGGTTTAAGTTTACAAAAGATACTACATAGTCCTTGTTGGGAACGACACTTGAAAAGCTATAACTGAACCCATATGCTTGTGGGTAGGTTTTTGTCCTATCAGTAATTCAATTTTAATTCGAATCAATTGAGACAAGAATGGTGAGATTTAAAGTTTATGGTGTTGAGGAAGATTTTGGACTATAAATAGTGGAGCAATTCTTCGAGTAAGGTACTCAATTTCACCAAAATATTTCAAGAGCTCGTTCGACCCTCTTCTTTGAAATTCGCCAAATCCGACCGCCTTTCACTGTCATTTGTCGCCGATTGTGGTGCCATCCGATTTGCCTCGACACCCCGCACCCAGCCGCACAAGTCCCGCACCCGGAGACGCACTGTCGAGCCATTCTCCGCGCATGTATTGTAGCCAGGACGGAGGTTGAAGACGATGGCAATTTTGTAATTTTGTCCATTTTTATTAATTTCAGGTATTTTATTATAATTAGGTTAATTTAATAATTAATTTGGTAACAAATATAATTAAGAAAATTAGTCCATTTTATTAGTTGGGTTAATTTTAATTAAGGTTTTAAAATTTCCTAATTTGAGGTAATGAGGTAATTCAATTATAAACTTTGCATGTATAGTTTATAAATAATTACATTTATTAATAGGGGTAAAAATAAATTATATTTGGTCAATTTATTTTAATTAGGTTGTTGATTTATGATAAAGTATATAATCACAATGTTACCCGGCAATTGATTTAGTTGAGCTTAAACCAATTTAAATAGGAATCGATACGAGTAACGTTCAATTTCCGTTTATGAATAAATTATTTGATTATAATTTATTTTGGTGTAAATTGAGTACATCTCAAAATCGCTATTGAGAACGGAAACAAACCATAAATCCAGTTCGTTGGTAGAGATCAACTTTCTCTCGTATGACGTTACGTCGTTCAACCAACAACTTAATTTGAGGCAAGTGGTGGTTCACTCTTGTATTTACTCCATAGTTTTCTTAATTGACAATTAATTATTTGTTTTAATTAAGTTTGGATAAATATTTCCATATAGTGTTTGAGAACTTATGTGTTATAATGGTGTGATAAAATATGAATTATATACTATGTTGTATATATTGCTAGAGACTACGCTTGTGAATATATTATTATTGCCTAGCACTAGTACAAAAAGGCCATCTAATACCGTTTTTTACTGAAATGGATACCGGTTATGGTTCCGGTCTAAGATGAGCCGAAATCATGCTCCGTATACCGGTTTTTAACAAACCGGTATGAAGCAGGGATACGGATACCGGTTATTTAAATAACCGGTATCCCCATATTTGTTTTTCTTTTTTAAATTATTTATTGTTCATACCGGTTATGTGAAAAAATGGTATCTGCCTTTTTGTCTATTACATATCGGTTATTAAAATAACCGGTATGATATTTATTTATTATTTTTTAAAATATTTTTTTACAATACCCATTCAGCTATATATTATACCACCGGTTTACGTCATTGTATTTCACACAAAATGCTACAACAGTGTACAACAAAATCACATCAAATAATCTATATATAAATTATATATAATAAATTGTTAACAAGTGTTAGCTCCTTGAGCTATAAATAACAAAATAACTTAAGAGTTTCATATCTCTTTAAACTATAAATAACAAAATAACCTAATAAAATAGCTTCCAACAAGATATACTAGTTATTGAAGGATTCACCAATAATCAGAAATGGTTTTAAACCTAAATTCATTACCCAAGAAGGTCGACATGCATTCTCATACTGAACCCTAGATTTCTTGCAATCGACCGGGTAAATGAGTCCCACAGAAGGAATTTCAGTGGCTCGCTTCTTGGATTCTTTCTCTAAACAAGCGTAGAATGTGTCCCTCGCCTGTTTCACCCAAAAATTTGGCAAGAAAGAATGCTTAACTGGAAATTTGAATTCAATACATGAACAAAAAATCAAAATTTAGTTTCTTACAACATAAAAAGCATAAAAAGCATGGTTGGGCACCTTGTTCTTTCTTCAGGGTGGAGCCACTGCTGGAGGAGTTTCCAGGTAGCCTTGAATGTCTCAAGGAAGGTGACACAAAACGTACTTTCCTGTATTTTATAAAATGGACAGAAAAATCAATCTTTTAACACAATCAAGAGTCTTCCTATTGTGTAAGATTGTAAAGAGACCTTTACCTAGATGATGAGGATGATGATGAAGGGGTATCACCCATAGTGGTATAAGAAGCTAAAGCAAGGAAATAATAATTATGCAAAAGGAAATAAAGCAAAGCTGCAGTGACCAGATATTGCAGAGAAACTTGACAAAAATAATGGAAATGAAAGAATCTACCACTTCTTGCGATTGCTTTGGCACGCGATCGCGTTATTGGTTCTTCTGAGCGAATGCTCATAGCTTGCTCTTCTTCTGTAGCAGTCATGGTGGACAGGGGCGCATCACTATGGGTGTTTAGCATTCGACGTAGAGAATTCAGCGAAACACGACTTCATTTCTTTATCCTTGTGAGGTTTAGAGTAGAGGGACTATCTATATTTCTATGATTGGTTGCAAAGCATGCTATGATTGCACTTGTCTTATGTTTAGACTCTCATGATCATTGTTCACTTGTCTCTTGGGTAAAAACAACCTTGACACATTTTGTGGATTTATAGACTGTGTACTTGCTTGAGGACAAGCAAGGGTTAAGCTTGGGGGAATTTGATGACATCCATTTTATACATAATTAGGGCATGCATTTAGGCTATAGATTAAGCATTTCCATGTTTATTATCTCACATTTTTAGCTAGTTGCATCATTTTCCTTAGTTTAGATGCATACACGAGTTTCTGCGTGATTTCAGGTATATTGGTGGACTTCTGGGATGCATTACGAGGCATGGACGTCATAGGAGATGTGCACGGGCGAATTCAAAGACGAACGAAGACAAAGAAAGCCATTATGCAGTTTGGCACGGTTTGTTACAAACCGTGCCATCGTGTCGTTGACCGTGCGGAGCAGAAATCGCAATGAAAGGAGCCTCTGCAAAGCGGCATGGTTTGTGACAAACCGTGCGGTTTTGTCACAAACCGTGCGGTTTTGTCACAAATCGTGCCATAGCCCCGCGGACCCGAATTGTTATTTTTTCGACCCATTTTATTTTAGGATGATATAAATACTTTTTCTAGGGTTAATTGGCAGCTCTTCTGCCTCTTTTTGCAACTCTCTTTAGCCCTAGGTGTTTTTGGAGTTCCTTTGAAGATTTATGAAGATTGGAAATTGTTTCCCTGGATTTGATCAAGTATTTTTCTTCTTTTAATCTAGTTTAAATATTTCTATTATTCAAATGATGTTTTTGATTGTTTCTCCAAGCATGTCTGGCTATTCCCATAATTCTAGGGTTGGGGTGATCCCAACAATGAATTGGTAGACTTGTGCATGATATTTATCTGAATTGAAATCCGAAACCTTGTTTGATTCAATCCTAGAGTTCTTAATGCAATTGATGAAAGTTGATTAGATTTCTATTAGGTTTGAGTCTGAAAGGAGATAACTCATATATGGTATGAGTCTAAAAGGAGATTACTTTATCAGATTATTAGGTATTGAACCTGAGTGTTATTTGTGCGACAACAACTTAATTACTCTTGTGGAATCCTAAGCTATCATAGAAACCCTATGTTTGCAAGGACTTAGCGGAGTGCGACAACGAATGTTAACCCAGTTTGATCCTCGGATTCTAAGTACCCAAATGGTCTAGATTTGATTAGCTTTGCGCGACAGCGAATGTTAGTTATAATTTGGGCACATCTTTTATCGTCTGAAAGGAGTTAGTAGAGACTTTAGATAGCTTACCTTTAGACAGGTTCAGACTAATTTCAGGCAGATATCTATAAGTTTACCAAGACATTGTTGCGGGGATCTCTGGTCCTAGGATCTTCTCCCAAATTATTTACAATCATCTCTGCAATTCGTGTTTCCTATTTTCTTAGTTATTAATTAAACGAATTTCCCCTTTTACGATTTAGATTATCGGTTTAAGTTTACAAAAGATACTACATAGTCCTTGTTGGGAACGACACTTGAAAAGCTATAACTGAACCCATACGCTTGTGGGTAGGTTTTTGTTCTATCAGTAATTCAATTTTAATTCGAATCAATTGAGACAAGAATGGTGAGATTTGAAGTTAATGGTGTTGAGGAAGATTTTGGACTATAAATAGTGGAGCTATTCTTCGAGTAAGGTACTCAATTTCACCAAAATATTTCAAGAGCTCGTTCGACCCTCTTCTTTGAAATTCGCCAAATCCGACCGCCTTTCACTGTCATTTTTCACCGATTGTGGTGCCATCTGATTTGCCTCGACACCCCACACCCAGCCGCACAAGTCCTGCACCCGGAGACGCACCGTCGAGCCATTCTCCGCGCATGTATTGTAGCCAGGACGGAGGTTGAAGACGATGGCAATTTTGTAATTTTGTCCATTTTTATTAATTTCATGTATTTTATTATAATTAGGTTAATTTAATAATTAATTTGGTAACAAATATAATTAAGAAAATTAGTCCATTTTATTAGTTGGGTTAATTTTAATTAAGGTTTTAAAATTTCCTAATTTGAGGTAATGAGGTAATTCAATTATAAACTTTGCATGTATAGTTTATAAATAATTACATTTATTAATAGGGGTAAAAATAAATTAATTTTGGTCAATTTATTTTAATTAGGTTGTTGATTTATGATAAAGGATATAATCACAATGTTACCCGGCAATTGATTTAGTTGAGCTTAAACCAATTTAAATAGGAATCGATACGAGTAACGTTCAATTTCCGTTTATGAATAAATTATTTGATTATAATTTATTTTGGTGTAAATTGAGTACATCTCAAAATCGCTATTGAGAACGAAAACAAACCATAAATCCAGTTCGCTGGTAGAGATCAACTTTCTCTCGTATGACGTTACGTCGTTCAACCGACAACTTAATTCGAGGCAAGTGGTGGTTCACTCTTGCATTTACTCCATAGTTTTCTTAATTGACAATTAATTATTTGTTTTAATTAAGTTTGGATAAATATTTCCATATAGTGTTTGAGAACTTATGTGTTATAATGGTGTGATAAAATATGAATTATATACTAGGTTGTATATATTGCTAGAGACTACGCTTGTGAATATATTATTATTGCCAAGCACTAGTACAAAAAGGCCATCTAATACCGTTTTTTACTGAAACGGATACCGGTTATGGTTCCGGTCTAAGATGAGCCGAAATCCTACTCCGTATACCGGTTTTTAACAAACCTGTATGAAGCAGAGACACGGATACCGGTTATTTAAATAACCGGTATCCCCATATTTGTTTTTCTTTTTTAAAATTATTTATTGTTGATACCGGTTATGTGAAAAAATGGTATCTGCCTTTTTGTCTGTTACATATCGGTTATTAAAATAACCGGTATGATATTTATTTATTATTTTTTAAAATATTTTTTTACAATACCCATTCAGCTATATATTATACCACCGGTTTACGTCATTGTATTTCACACAAAATGCTACAACAGTGTACAACAAAATCACATCAAATAATCTATATATAAATTATATATAATAAACTGTTAACAAGTGTTAGTTCCTTGAGCTATAAATAACAAAATAACTTAAGAGTTTCATATCTCTTTAAACTATAAATAACAAAATAACCTAATAAAATAGCTTCCAACAAGATATACTAGTTATTGAAGGATTCACCAATAATCAGAAATGGTTTGAAACCTAAATTCATTACCCAAGAAGGTCGACAGGCATTCTCATACCGAACCCTAGATTTCTTGCAATCGACCGGGTAAAGGAGTCCCACAGAAGCAATTTCAGTGGCTTGCTTCTTGGATTCTTTCTCTAAACAAGCGTAGAATGTGTCCCTCGCCTGTTTCATCCAAAAATTTGGCAAGAAAGAATGCTTAACTGAAAATTTGAATTCAATACATGAACAAAAAATCAAAATTTAGTTTCTTACAACATAAAAAGCATAAAAAGCATGGTTGGGCACCTTGTTCTTTCTTCAGGGTGGAGCCACTGCTGGAGGAGTTTCCAGGTAGCCTTGAATGTCTCAAGGAAGGTGACACAAAATGTACTTTCCTGTATTTTATAAAATGGACAGAAAAATCAATCTTTTAGCACAATCAAGAGTCTTCCTATTGTGTAAGATTGTAAAGAGACCTTTACCTAGATGATGAGGATGATGATGAAGGGGTATCACTAATAGTGGTATAAGAAGCTGAAGCAAGGAAATAATAATTATGCAAAAGGAAATAAAGCAAAGCTGTAGTGACCAGATATTGCAGAGAAACTTGACAAAAATAATGGAAATGAAAGAATCTACCACTTCTATATTGATGCCTCTCATTTTCATCTTCCAAGGTGCACCCATGGTACTTCAAATTGTCTTCTTCGGCTCCTTCGATAGCTTCCCCAGCTGCACAGAAGTTTTCAAAAGCAATGATACCATTTACAAGCTTTGTGAATCACCAATAAATAACACAAGCACAGTGGAAAAGAATATGCAAAATTTCAGGGTGAGAACCTGGAGCAAATGTTTACCCAGCAAAATGTATCATTTATGATATCTAGGAGCATCTATAATGGATGATTGTTGAGCCAGACCTTCTCGATCTGGGTACTCTTTACACGTTTTTAACCGCTAAGATACAGTAAAACAAAAAGGTAAAAATGTCAGCACGACAACATCAAAAAGTAACAATTTCAATTTCTAACATACAAGAGCATGAAAAAGGAGTGTTAGTTCTTCATATGAACTTTCAAGATTTATCAAACAAAGAGAGTTTTTCTATTTCTGAAGTTATTTTAGCACATCTTAGAGTTCCTAGAAATCATGCAATACAGTTTAAGTTCATCACTCAAACTAAGGCATAATGAGATTACATTCCGAGAATGTTGATGTTTCCCATGATGGATTGTGACAATATTCAAGAGAATGGACATGTTACACAATCAAATTGGCAAACTTAAACCAATTCATAAATGAAAGAGTCCTACTATTAAGATCCATCAATGAACAGGCACAATACCCAAATGGTCCACTGTGTTCACCAGAGCCTTAACAGTATAATCCTTTAACGTTTCAACCACTCTGCATATTTGGAAAAATACTCCTAAAACTCAGGCATTAGAAGCACAACAACCAGTAATAACCAAAATGCAACTTACATCTGTTTCTGGTCATCGTTGGTGTAAGAAAGTTCAAAATACTCTACTGCTGAATACAGCTGAGTTCTCAAATTCTTCAGATCCTAGACAGCAAGAAAAATGACACATGTAAGGACTAGTTGGAACTTGTCAGTCCAAAATACAGATTTGCATATCTAATCTTGTTGGCTCACAGTTGAATCAAATAATCAACCTAATTGAAATCCGACAAGCGATTGTAAGAAACAAAAGGTATCCTAATAATAGGACTCCAGGTTAATGGTGAGCTCTAAGCGTAAGAGCTACCAGCTTGACAGAGCAGCTAGGAGATGTTAATAACGAATTAGTAGGTCAACTACCTTGACACTATCACCAAAAAGAATGAATTCCTGCATAGACAGCTCATCATAATCGGCTGCTTACTGATGAAGGGGTAGAGAAACAGAAGCAGTCAAAGTATCCATGGAAGAAGGGTCTGAATTGGGTGACTCCTTTATTCTGCAAAATTAGAAGAGTATAATCAAGGAATGACATGACTTTACATAAACACAGAAACCATAATCTTTACCAAAACTTAGGAATCAAACATTACAGCCCTCCACGAGACCAAAAAACAAGAACTCACTTTTGCTTTCTGAACCTCTGAAGAAATTAACAAGCAGAGTAGACAATTACAACAACAGCTACTATATAATAATTATACAGAAATGCCTCAAACAAAAGCAACAGATAATAACTTTTTTCAAAAGAGGACACATGAGCTAATTAGCGTACCAAAAAGGACACTAATTTAATCACAAAATTCAGTATGACAAGCTTGAGAATAAAGAGGTGCCCAGCCATGCTTTTTATGTTGTGGTGCTATTCTCTAAACAATAAATCAAAATTTAGTTTCTTACAATTTCAATATTAAACTAAATGAATTCAATACATGGATTACAAACTTAAAAATCAAACTCGAAGTCATGAACAAAAATTAACAAATAACAAGCTAAATGATTTTGCTTCATTATGATTTCTGACACATGAACCAATTTAAAAACACCAACAAGGCACAAGCACTAAGGTAACAAATGAAGTCAGAATCACAAAAATACTCAAGTTTACCACTCTCTACCACCAGCAAACCGAACTTTAATTTGTTGAATAGAATGATGCTCGACTCGGCTGAGGAAGAAACACCAGCAACTCCACTGCTCCAGCAGTGAGCAGGACAGCAGCCGCCAGCCAGCAGATACATGAAATTTTATCCCCAAAAAATAATTGAATCTAAAAAATCTCAATCTAGAAGACTAGAACACGGAAATGCATAAACACTAGCAGGATCTGGAAGTTGAAAGAATTACCTTGATAGTCCGGATGAATAAAATAATGCAGATCGTCGTCTTGCCTCGTCTCGATCGGCTGCTCGCTCGCCTTGGTACTTGGTAGACGGTAGTGGTTCGTGCCTTCGTGGTCGTGGTCGACCTCCAGCTGTTTCTGAAACTGGCCTCTGAGCATCAACTCCTGCAATCGAATCTCAAAAACATGATCTCTCAGCTTGAGCATCCTCTCAGTGGTATGCGTGTCGCTCCTCATCCGCTCCAGCCGCTGGGTGAAACCTCGACCTCCATGTTGGCGTCGGTGGCCGGGGAAGCAAAATCCGGGCGATTCTCCTTGTTGTTAGCATAGATGATGGGCGGGAGATGACTTGTGGCGAACTCGCGTGCAGAACGGAGATCGTCGCCTGACCTTCCGCCTTCGTGAATGGAGATCGCCAGTGTCCAATCTGGAGAGGGAGAAATAGAAGGGGAGCGGCTGATAAGCCTGAAGCTCATCGGCAACGCCCACCTCCGGAACAACAGCGTGTGCCTCACGCGCTACCTCCCCGTCCCCAACTCCGGATACGGCAGGGTGCTCTACTCCCGCCCGGTGCGATTCCTCCGACCCGGAACCGAATCTCCGGCGAGCTTCTCCACGTTCTTATCCTTCTCCGTCACGAATCTCAACCCCTCCTCAATCGGCGGCGGCCTCGCCTTCCTAATCGCCCCCGACGCCCAGATGGTCGGCGCCGCCGACGCCTTTCTAGGGTTACAGAATCCGGATTCGGGGCGGGCTTTCGGGTTCGTGTCCGAGACTCTGATGGATGTGGAGTTTAAGGACATGAACGGGAACCACGTGGGGCTGGATCTGAACGGGATGGTGTCGACGCAATTGGCCGATTTGGGGGTGATCGAGGTCGATTTGAAGAGTGGCAATCTGATCAACGCCTGGATCGAGTTCGACGGCCCCAGCAGGAGCTTCCAAGTCTCCGTTTCGTACTCGAATTTAAAGCCCAAAGCGCCCCTTCTCTCCTTAGATCTTCCCCTGGAACGGTACGTCAACGATTTCATGTTTGTGGGGTTTTCCGCGTCTACGCAGGGCAGTACCGAGACCCACAACGTCGAGTGGTGGAGCTTCAGCTCCTCCTTCGACCAAAATCCCCCCTCTAGATCGCCAATTTCGCCGCCTCCGTTGACCGATTTGGTGATTCCGGCGGCTGATTCATCCCACTCGCCACTCCCCAGTGTAAAAGTTTTTTAGGGTTCGAAACGGGCCCCCACTAGTCCCAAGTCCGCCCCTGATTGCCTTAGCTTAAAAAAAATATGTTTGCCTGTTTATTACAGTGCACATGCATATCGGTTATTAATATAACCGGTATACAATATTTTTTTTCCCAGAGATACCGGTATCTGTTTCCAAGTTCCATATCAGTTTTTCACAACCGGTATTCTTCCTTCCGGTATTAGATAAGCCGTTTGTACTAGTGAAGGGTGATAGTTGGACTTTGGTGTGAATTGGTGTGGACTTGTATGCGTAGTTAGCACGAGTATTCGTATGAACGCTATATACCTTGTGAGGTTTATTTGTTTCTTTATAATAGTATTGGGAGGATTTTGCCCTAGTACTTATGGTCACAAACGTACCCTTATTCGAATATAAGTGGTGGTGCACTTAGCTAGTGCCGTTACTCGGGATTCGTCCCATGATATCTCTTGTATCTAGATGGCGTAGATTAAAAGTTTTAACATAAATGCAAGTTTTGGAATTAAATAAGATAAGTGCTTTTATTCACATAATTAATAAACTTTGGGCGAGGAGTATAACGTGGAAACCGCTCGGGCTCCTGTCTAAGTTAGTCCTCTTTCTGATCTGAATTTGCACAACACGCATGCGGTGGGGTTGGTTGAGGACCCAATTAGTCAAAAGAGTTATTTTAAAATCTTGGTGTGTAATATAATAAATGTTCCCAAACAAATACATATAATTCCTATAAAACTCAATTTCATTGGAGTCTTCTCTTGAATCATACATTTTCTTACGTTTCAGTGGAAGTATGGTAATTATATACCATTTATCGAGTATTATTCGAGAAACAATAGTAGTAACTAGATATGACTACACATAACCTTACATAAGATATCCTTGCGTAGTCTTTCATTAGACTAACCAACCTTTACTTTTCCTTGCATGATTGGCTTGTGTCATCCATCTCGTACGGCACATCAGTTCGTTTGTCTCAGGCTATCTCGAAGTAACTAATCGGAGAAGGCTTGCAGTTGAAGTTGTGTTTCGAAGCATATTTTGAAGTTGTTTTGGTATCAATTTAATCTTATTAATAAATGTAATATGCAATAATATTTAGATCACTGATCAGCGCTACTTTGTAGTACATATCTAGGAGTTGTTACCGGTGTTTTGGGTACATTTGGAGATGTTTAGAGCACAACTATGGAGAGTGGAGTTGAGGAGAAGAAGTGTGATTTTAGTGGTTAGGAGAAGCTAAATGAAGATTTATTGAAGATGGAGAGAAGACCACTTGAGAAGACGAAGGAAGAGCTGGAGAAAGAAGCCAAGTGGAGCTACAGAGGCAAAACCGCGATCGCGGGGCCAAGGCCGCGGTCGCGGACATCTACGAAGGAGAGACCAGAAGAGCGCGTCAATCCGCGATCGCGGGCGAGCAATGGATCGGATCTGGTCGCGGTTAATTCGAGAGCAAAGGAATCAGAGGAGGAATTTTCCGCGACCGCGGAAATTCATCCGCGATCGCGGAAATGTGCATCAGGCGAGCGTTGAGGAGTTTTCGAAGATTTCGTCCGAAGTTTATTTTATTTTATTTAATTATTTTTCTTTTATTTCTTTATTCCGGGTTCTTTATTTTATTTCCTTTTAAGACTTTGTTTGTTAGCTTTTTACATTAGATTTTGGGTTAGGTTATTTAACCTAGTTTCCCTAGCAGCTTTTGATTATTCAGTTTTACATCATCGTTTATTCCATTCAGTATTATTTTCCCTTTGAGTAATGAAGAACTAAGCACCCTTTGCTTAGTCCGACGATTGAAGCCTTCATTTGATATATGATTGTGAGGTTATAATTCTATTCTTATTCCTTTGGATTATATCTTTTCTCTTGAGCTTATTCATATTGATTATTATTGATTTCGCTTGTTGGACGCAACTAGTTGATATTAGTAATTGTCTATTGCTAGGATTTGGATATTTCGGGTTGAAATTCCTTGTCTTGTGTAGCAAACATGATATTCTAGGACGGGTAGGACTAGTTTATTGTGAAAGAGAATTGATTATATGTTAAATACTGCGGGTCGTGGTGTTGCATGTATCCTGGTTAATTCATATGCTTCTTGCTGCTATTGAATTAAATCTTGAAGGTTGGTAGGGATTGTTTAATAGTTAGGGTTACCAGGACGGATATGACTAGTAACTAATTCAGAATAGGGACATGAATAATCATAGGAATGAATAGAGATAATCTAGGACTAATCAATCGAATGAATGGTGGATATTTGTTTGGCTAAGTGCTTTTCCCCAATTGATTACAACCCTTTGTTTTGTTTACTTTACTTTGTTTACTCGAAATTCAATCAACCAACCAATCCCTCCCTTTGTTACTTTGACACACTAATTTGCATTAAGAAAGATAACTCCTCCCTGTGGGATTCGACATTTGCTTGCCTATTCTACTAGTTTAGGTTGTTAAGGATTTTACTTTGATTGGGCACACGACTTTAGCCCTCTATCAATCACCTAGTCATGTATTTAGTATTTATATAAAGTCTTCTGCTGTAATTTCATATTGTTTTGTAAAAGTAGTCTTCTCAATTTACGAGAGGAGTTTTAAATACAGATTGAGTATTTATTTCACAAGTCTTCCACTATTATTTCTTTTGTTATCAATGTACTTAAGCATAAATTATTCGGATTAAGCCTAGGGTGGCTTTGGACTTTAAAGTCTGAGGTTACTGGTGTATGGCATGTTCGACATAATTCGAGGGTGCTACATAGTTTAGAATATTACACACCACATTTAGGTCATATCTAGCTATTGGATGTTATTTATCAAACCTAAACCTTAAAATCTTAAACCTTATACTATAATCTCTGAGATTACTGGCATATGACATGTTCGACATAATTCGAGGGTGCTACATAGTTTAGAATATTACACACCACATTTAGGTCATATCTAGCTATTGGATGTTATTTATCAAACCTAAACCTTAAAATCTTAAACCTTATACTGTAATCTACGAGACCCTAAACCCAAACCTTAAACTCTAAAAAAGTCTGACAAAACCCCCCTCACATCCTATATGCGCAAGATAGTGGCACATATATGATTTCCTCTATAACCCTTTTTAGACACATACTGGCGTTTACATGATGTGAGGGGAATGTAGTCGGGTTTTGTAAGGTTTGGGGTTTACAATTGATCTGGTTCGACAATAAACGCTATTATGTAGCATTTACTCTTGACCTGGTTTGATTGAACCGATTCACTTTTATTCCAAAAATTCAATTTTTTTTAAAAAAAAACAGCCTTTAAGTTCAAAAGATTTCGTTTTACTATGTAGCGCTTAGAACCAATGCGATAACAAATTTTCGCGATGCAAAACCGATTCGCCTTTACAAATTAGTTACCTATTGCATTCATCGATACAACGCGTCAATAACATGTTATCTACCCAATATAATTTTAATGATTGGCATTAACGAGGATGGTAATATAATCCAGGAGCTAGTGGAGAACCACCAAATCACCAATGCACTCCCTACTCACAAGTTCAAGAGAAATGAAGTCTAGAGCTCCGTTTAAAATGACATTCTATCTCACGGGAAGATACTGTAAGTAAAGCTATACTACTATTGTGTGAGACAATTCAATGAAAGAGGGACTACTATAATCTATTCCCTTTTCACAAAATCCGTGTTCAAACATATGTTCGATCAGCATGATGTTGTGTGCTTAAAATGTAAATTTGCTGCATGCTGAACGCATCACCGGATGTTGGTTGAACTGTTTTCCCCCCTCATTCCCTTGTGCCTCCTACAGATGTTCACCAATCATTGAAGCTCAAGTGCGCGCAATCACATACATTGCTTAGTGTTTTTTTATACAATATGCAAAGATGGCTTGTACAGATAGACTTGTAACATTATCAAATAATGATTCTTGCTTACAGAAATGATTACGCAATGGTAGGCCTGAGCAAGTTCGGATTGGGCCGGCCGTCTGCCCAGCTCGTCCGTATAAACGGTGAATATGATCACTATATATCATCCACGGACTATGGGTGATATAGGCGGGTTGGGTCATCCGCATAATATTATTATTAATATTTTTTAATTATTTAAATATAATAAATGATATAATTAATTGCAAAAAATAATTAATTCCCATCAATATATTAAGATAAATATTCTAAATATAGGATTTGATGAATATTAGTAGAAAATATTTTGAAAATAATCAACATATTAAAATCATACATTTTAATAAAAGTGGTGGTTCAATTGTCGACGATGGGAGGGTGAAGTGCATGGTAATGGGTGAGAACCAATCATCTATCGTCATTCGGTAGTCAAACAACATAAAAAAACACGGCCCACTACCAAGAGCGGGAGGTGAGCGCTGCTCTGTGAAACCAGCCTCACGCGGTGCCCTCCGCTCTAAGGGCAACACTTGGAACGGGCGAGCCAGCTCAGTGCAGCCGGATTGAGCCTATCCAGAATGCCCCTTGCTCAAGTTACAAGGTGTCGCTACGCAGCTCGGCAATCCAATAACCACGCAGAACGTTTATATAGTGGTGATATATTTATGCAATAGTCGATGGGAAGCTTCCTTGATCTGGAGCAAAAATACAGTTCTTGCTTCCCATCTGATCCAAGTACTTACTTACATCATCCTAACTTACATTGCAATCTTCAAAAATAAATGTCAATGTACATGAAAACTATATATGCAAACATATCGGCTAGCAATTCACTATCCCTACACATTCTCCTCTTATTCACCTTCCATGTCAAGGGTCTTAAACAGTGGGGCAAAGAGTGTTTCATACAAGTCCATTTGAGTGAGGATCCATAATCAATCTGATGGATCCTGATCAGTCTCCATTTTGATTGATCTATGCAAGTCAGGATTCCAACAAAAACAACCATTCCCGCGTTGGAATAAACACAACAAAATTCAAAGCTGTGGATTGAGAGAATGAATATCGGAACTGTGAATAACTTTCATGGTTTGATGCGAGCTATTGCGCAAATTGCTTTCAAAACCGTGTATGAAAATTACACCATCACCTAAGTCAATCTCTATAGAATTATTCAAAATGCCTGTCGATTAAAATAAATAGTGATCATTAACAAATCTAAGATGATTAGATTTGCTTCTTGGATGAATCAATCCTCTGGTCACGCCCAGCTGAGGCCATTGTCGCTCTCATCTCGAGCATTCAAGTCCAATCCTCCACTGAAGAAGCTTGATTTGTACTTGTCAGGCTCTCCTCTTTGATGCTTGTCGTTGGGTCTATGCACAAGTGGGAAAAGGAGCCTCTCGTGCTCCTTGAGTTCATGATAAGGCCTTAGCCTCAGCTCATTATTGTTGTTGTTGTGCTCTTTGTGTGGCCCTTCACATGAGGTGAGGCAGCTGTCGATTGAGCAATCTGCTGCGGTGTGGTTCCTTGTGGGCTGCGTGAAGAGCAATCCATGATTCTGTTCCGGCTGGCCACCGGATGTGAAGTTCAAGCATTGTCTTGATACTCTGGAGACCAACTCGGAAAGCTGCAGCTTCGCGTCTTCTAATCCAACCGTCCCAACATTTTGATTCCCTAGCGTATCCTGAGCTTTCTCCAGGATTGCGTGTAGGTACTTCCCTTGCGCCTCGATTCTCAGCTGCAAGTGCCTTTGCACCTGTTTTGCATGCTGTTAGTTATGACCAACTCTTTATCTGTTGCAACTTGGTTTAAGAGTGTGTCACATACCTCTAGCTGCTCATGCAGCCTTCTCTGCACTTCAATTTGCATCTGCAGCGTCTCGCTTATTTGAACCTTCCTAAGATCCGGATTTCCGTTGTTAGTTTAGCTCTCTCTTATGGTGCAAGTGCTCAACAATAGTATAACATCAACTTACTTGTTCACTTGGTGCTCAATGCCACTATCACTTGCAAGGGGTCCATTTGTTTCTGGCGTTTTCTCCCGCGGAATAGTAGCTGCAGATATGTGTAATTGTTTATCAATAAGTTCTCCTTCTATTTGCTTAGTGTTTGTCTTCAGACAATCATACCTGTCTTGCTTATTCCGCTGTTTGCCTGGCCATGAATATTCTTGCTGAGTCTGTATTTCTGCAAATCAAAAGTGAGTGGTTAATTACAATGTTCTTGTATCTACTGACTATTGAGATTAACATTGACAAATCAGATATCCAATAAAAGTTGAAAAGGCACATAAATGAGATGTGCAAATTTACCTGCAGGTGGCTCTTCAAGTGGTATAAGGTTAGTCCTGGAATTCCCATGAGTTTCATTACTGTTTTCGGAGTAGCCTCTGCGACAAGATTAGAAAAAAAGACAGTGAGCTACTATATGCTTTTGGTGAGTATTGTGTAGTTTGCGAATGACATATACATATACATACTATCTGCTCCTCCCAGCTGATTTACTGCTTCAGTAAATCTATCATGAAGTTCAGGTGTCCATTTCAGTCTGGGCTTAGCGTCGGTTGAAAGAACAAGGCTTGAGCCAGGCCCATTCCCACCTTGCAGAAACAATTGCCTTTCTGGATGGACAGGCATCCTCGGAGACGCGTACATGCTCTTAACTTGATTGTGATGATGATGATGATACATGTGGTTGATCCCCGAACCTATAAACGACCGATTACTATGCTAGCTTTAGCCTGATAGAGAAACTACAGGCTATTGAATCAGCTCCCATTTACCTCAAGTGTTGTTTTCCTTCCAAAGGATACTGACAAGCCTTGGATGTGGATCCTTCTGATGAGTCTCTCTATCCTGGACACTATAGGAATTATCTGCTCCTTCTGATACAAAGCTCACTCTTTTCTTTGTCCCAAGTTTTTTTGATAAGAAAAAGTGTGCAATGTGATGCTTTTATAGGAGGAGAAAGTTGAGAGAGGAGGGAATCTTGGGCAAAAAATGACAACAATTGTTGCCCAATCTAATATTCAAAGCATCTCATACAGATATTGTCCTTCCTTGGTTGTGAAAACTGAGGGCCCTGATCATTGGTGTGTCACTCTTCTGAGTTTGTATGCTCTATACAACTTATATAACAAACTCTGCCCGCTTTGTAATGGGTATCAAAACGGATCCTTCTTCTTTAATCTGTATATAAGTAGCTATATTCTTTTTTTTATCTGGCAAGAGGAAGAACCATATTCCTATAGAGTATAGTGGAAGTCTCTGACTTGGACAGGAGGATCCGCTAATTTCACTACTTGCAAAGTCTTCTCCATCCCTCTCATCTTTTGTTAGCTCTTCTGTCATTGTTCTTTGCGAGATTTCAGTAATCATTTTCGTTCACAAGTCCTTTGTACTTAAAAAACAATGATAAGTCTGATTCTGTGCTATTTGTTGAGTATAAAAATGGAGGCTTATTGTTGTAATAATGCCTGAGAGTTGAACTCGATCTACTGACTGGAGCATCTTTTCAACTTTAGCATTAGATGTTTACAAAGCCAAAAAGAATGGAAGAGATGCTTCTTTACTTTGGGACATTGCTTCAAGGCACAGCTAGGGATAAGGAATAGATTCAAAGTAGGCCGTCGATCTCCTTGATCAGTAGCACTTGTTAACCCACACTGTATGAATGGGACACAAGGACTTTGTTATCAACTAATTGGCTCAAGAAACTGGCTGTATACAGGTGAACAAAGAATTCTGGGACCCAAGAAAGAAGAATAAAAAGTTAAGTTTGCAACATTGTACTTGTTCATTACTTGCTTCATTTTCTTTCGAGAGATGCAACAGGTCCTTTGTTCGACCTTGCCCGTGACTTGTTCCTTGCTTCTCTGCAGACTCCTTCTTTATCATTAAATTAAACAAGTATGAATCGATCACAATATACTAAGATGTTAATCTTGATGGGTGTTCTGTTCATATTTATTCCAAGTTGAATTGTGCCATCTCATTTGAGTGATGCCTGAGATAACATTTTTTATTGTATTAAACAAGTCCTAGGGCATTCTCAGAATAAAATCCTTGCTTCCAATCTAGCAAATTTGGAATAGATTCATCCTTAAAACATGGTTGCGTGGAACTCCACACATCTACTAATATATTCAAAGACAAAGTTTTAGGTAAATTCTTTCTCCAACTCTTTTCAGCTTCTACAAAATCCTAAATCACTTATATACATAGCAGATAAACTGTTTCCCCTGAGTTGCAAAAGTTGTTCATGACAGAACTGCATCAACTCAAGGCATACATTTCCCTGCTAGATCATATAGTCATTAGCCTGGCAATAATGGAAAGACAAGTAACAGTTGCTGCACTATGTTCAGCGTATCCTCAAGTGGGCTTTTTATGGAAGATCAGTTGATTCCAATTTGTCAGGATTTATACTGAGCTTGGTGGAATCAACTGACCTCCTTTTAGTAAAGGTTATAAAGCAGCAATTGTTAAGTGATGGTACGTAGATTAGGAATAAGCTTCACCTCATTACTCTATCTGGAAACACACAACAATGTTTTTGGTAATCCCCTGGAAGGAGGAGTCAACAAGGTCCCAACAAGGTAATCACCATTGATATCATCAAAATCCTAGCAATAAATTAACGAAAAGCCTATATGCACACGAAAAATCGCCTAAATGCACACGAATTGGTGCGCTTAGTGTAGCAGTACAACTTCTATGCGCTTAATTTAAGCACATAAGGGCATAATCGGCAATAAAATAAAAAACGACCATCAAATCTATGCGCTTAAAATAAGCGCATAACTCTATGCGCTAAATTTAAACGCACAGCTGTGATGGGCTTAAATGATTATATAACTTAAGCTGTGTGCTTAACTTAAGCGCATAATTTTTTTTTTTGCGTGAACATCATCAGTACAACTATATTATATAATCAAATTGGATATAACTATAAGGATATAACCAGTTAGGTTATATCTTATGGTTATATTCTATAGTTATATACTATGGTTATATCATATATTATATTTTATAGTTATATACTATTGTTATATCCTATAGTTATATTCTATAGTAATATTCTATAGTTATATACTATGGTTATATCCAATTTGGTTATATCATATCGTTATATCCTATAGTTGTATACTATGGTTATATCCTATATTATATTCTATAGTTATATAATATGGTTATATCGTATAGTATATATACTATGGTTATATCATATAGTTATACTGCTAATGTTATATCTAATTTGATTATATCTTATAGTTATATCATAGTATATACTATGATTATATCTTATAGTTATATCCAATTTGTTTATATTTTATAGTTATACACTATGGTTATATCATATATCTTATAGTTATATAACTATATGATATAACCAAATTGGATATACCTATAATGATATATATAACCAAATTGGATATAACTATAAGGATATATATAACCAAATTGGATATAACTATAAGATATAATCATATTATATAACTATATGATATAACCATAGTATATAACTATATGATGTAATATAGGATATAATCATATTATATAATGATATGATATAACCAAATTGGATATAACCATAGTATATAACTATAGAATATAAATATAGTATATAACTATAGAATATAATATAGGATATAAACATAGTATATAACTATAGAATATAACCATAAGATATAACCAAATTGGATATAACTATAAGATATAATCATAGTATATACTATGGTTATATCCTATATTATATTCTATAGCTATATAATATGGTTATATCATATAGTATATATACTATGGTTATATCATATAGTATATATACTATGGTTATATCATATAGTTATACTGCTAATGTTATATCCAATTTGATTATATCTTATAGTTATATCCAATTTGTTTATATTTTATAGTTATATACTATGGTTATATTATATATCTTATAGTTTTATAACTATATGATATAACCAAATTGGATATAACTATAAGGATATATATAACCAAATTAGATATAACTATAAGATATAATCATAGTATATACTGTGATATAACTATAAGATATAATCAAATTGGATATAACATTAGCAGTATAACTATATGATAGAACCATAGTATATATACTATATGATATAACCATATTATATAACTATAGAATATAATATAGGATATAACCAAATTGGATATAACCATAGTATATAACTATAGAATATAACTATAGGATATAACAATAGTATATAACTATAAAATATAATATATGATATAACCATAGTATATAACTATAGAATATAACAATAAGATATAACCTAATTGGTTATATCTTTATAGTTATATCCAATTTAATTATATCATATAGTTGTACTGTTAATGTTAACGCAAATTTTTTTTTGTGCGTCTATGTTAAGCGCACAACTTAAGTTATATAACCATTTAAGCCCATCACAGTTGTGCGCTTAAATTTAGCGCATAGAGTTATGCTCCTATTTTAAGCGCATAGATCTGATGGTCTTTTTTTATTTTATTGCCGATTATGTCCGTATGCGCTTAAATTAAGCGCATAAGAACTATACTGCTACACTAAGCGCACCAATTCGTGTGCATTTAGGCGATTTTTCGTGTGCATATAAGCAGACCCTAAATTAACCCAGAATTATAAAAGCTATTTTCTGTTTTTTTTACTGCTATGACAGCTTACACAGTTACACACTTAAAGCTCCATAAACAGTACTTTGAAAAGTTTTGAGCCTATAAAGAAGCTTTAGATAGTACTCCGTATAATATATATGTGAAACTGAAATGTCAGACTAATGGTGGTAATTGTTTGTGCTCAAGCCAATCAGATGGTGAAAAGATATGATCCCTAAGTCATTAACTTTTCGCGGTCTTGCAGGAATCATAAACTCGCTTATGGTTACTGAACTTTTTTCGTTCTTAGGGGCTATTTAACTGCTTTTGATTCAAATATATGATTCCCTCACATGCGTAAAGGAATAACACACACACAACAAAACAAAAAAAAAAGAGGGAGAGAAGAATAGAAGTGGGAATTTTTTCCCCTGTACTTATCATTTCCTTTTAAGGCTTCTTCTTGAATACAAGAACACCTAAAACAACAGTTGATTAGCAATTATTATAGGCCTTGGTACCTTACTAGTGGTACTTAGGCAGAAGAAAAGCATAAAATTCTAACTGTGTAACCTTTTTTTGTATGGAGCTGCAAAAACATGTACATGTGTAAGATGCTTTATAATGAGGATTGCTTGTTGTTGACAATCATGTGAGAGCAGAGCCATAAAACAAGTGACAAATGACCACAGAATGATATTCCTTGTTGCAAAGACAAAAACTTGGGTGGGAATGGGAATTTTGGGTTGAGAGGCTTTATAAAGACTCATGTGGGAAAAAAATTTATATATTCTCTGGGCATGGAATCAATGACTCAAACTAAGGCCGGTGGGTCATTTTGAAAACAATTCCTTGCAAGAAAAGATTACTGAAAATGAAGAAGAAATTTCTTGCTTAACTGAAGAAAATGTTGTTTGGTGTAAGAAAGTTGAGGATGCTTCTAAATTTAGCAATACTTCGCATGCTGTCTGTCCTACTTGTGATTTGCATGATAAACTGAATCTTGGCGATAGTTCCCTTGCAAGTCCCTCTCCTGACAATGATCTGCTGATGTCTATTATTGATAAACTTGACTCTCTATCTGATTGTATTCATGAAAAGACTGTTACTCAAACTGTTTTTGTGAGACCTAGGGCTGGATTAGGCTATCTTCGTAATGACTCTTCCGATACTCCTTGTCATGCTCATAGTGACTTAGATAAAGTATCCAGTGAGATTCAGGCTAGAAATGAAAGACTTGATTTAGCTCTTCAAACTTCTAACTGCAAAAATGAATACTTGCAAGAAAGAATTAAGGTTCTTGAAAATGTTTCTAAGGACAATCTTCCGTGTGCTCCTAATGATTCTAAGATACATGAGATGTATAAGGGTATTGGGCGCAATACTCCCAGGAAGAAGGTTGATCTAAGGGAGAGAAAGAAATCCAACTCAGTTCCCTTTCGTCAAAAGGGTAAGTACCTCTGGATTCCCAACAATCGTGTTTGCTGGTACTGTGAGAACCAAGGTCATAACATTGACGAATGCAACAAGAAGATCAGGGACGAAGAAAAAGCCTCTAAAAGGAGGAACTGGATGAGGAAGGATAATAGGAAAAGAACTGAAATTTCTGACTTAAATGATCCCTATTATTATTCTTCTCCTTCTCAAGGAACTGACCATTCTAATCAGCCTAGGAACTCTACTCCTAACAACCCCGGGAACGGTAAGCCGTCCTGGGTTCGTAAGAAATGATGTTTAATTTTGCAGGCTGAAGTGAGCAAAGAAGAAAAATGGTACATAGACAGTGGAGCCTCATGTCATATGACTGGAAACAGGAAGAAACTGCACTCACTTCAGAAATACAACGGAGGAAAAATTTCCTTCGGTGATAAAAGAAAAGGAACAATTTGTGGCGTTGGATGCGTGGATTTAACTGACAAAGTTCAGGTAAGTGATGTTCATCTTGTTGACAATTTAGGTTTTGATCTAATAAGTGTGTCACAGCTTTGCGATCAAGGGGAGAACCATGTCTTATTCACTCCCAAGGAATGCGTCGTGCTGAATCCTGAGACACACAAAACTCTCTTGAAAGGGAAACGATACAACAATGTCTATATCGTTGACACTAGCTTCATCCCTGAAGAAAATCTTTGTTTGTCTTCTATAGCTGATAGAACGACAATATGGCATCAAAGACTTGGCCATGCTAGCACTCAGCTTATTCATAAGCTGCACAAGAAGGAACTGGTGAGAGGACTTCCCTCTGTTCAAATTGATAAAGACAACATTTGCTCAGATTGTGTAAGAGGGAAACAGGTACGTAGTTCCTTTAAGTCAAAATCTGAGATCAGTTCCTCTCATCCTCTTGAACTTGTTCATATGGATTTATGTGGTCCCATGCGTACTCAAAGCTTTGGAGGGAACATGTATATTCTTGTACTTGTTGATGATTTTTCTCGTTTCACCTGGACTATATTCATTAAATCTAAAGATGAAGTGTTTGATAGATTCTCTGCTGTTGTTCCCACTCTTGAGAACTCCCTTGGCCACACTATTCGTGCTATTCGTTCTGATCATGGAACTGAGTTCAAAAATGCCAAGTTTCTAACCTTTTGCAGGGACAAGGGTATCTCTCATAATTTCTCAGCTCCTCGCACTCCTCAACAGAATGGAGTTGTTGAAAGGAAGAATAGGACCTTGGAAGACATATCTCGTACTATGCTCCTCTCTGTTGATCTTCCTCATCGGTTTTGGGTTGAGGCTGTCAACACCGCTTGCTACATTCTCAATCGTGCCATGCTTCGCCCTATGACTGAGAAGACCTCCTATGAGCTCGTGAAAGGCCGAGTTCCCAACGTTTCCCATCTTCGGGTCTTCGGGTGCAAATGCTTTGTGCATAATAATGGCAAAGATCCTATTGGGAAATTTGATCCCAGAAGTGATGAAGGGATATTTCTTGGCTATGTCAGCAACAGCAAGGCTTACAAAGTGTACAACCTTCGTACACAAAAGATTGAGGAAAGTGTTCACGTCGTATTCAATGAATCTGCTTTTTCTAACATGAAACAGGTACCCTCTAGCATTCCCAACGGTGATGATGATTTTGATGAAGCAGTCCCCTCATATACTCCTGAGTTCTCTCTCAACCTATCTGAAGACTCAGTTGGGAACTCACCCGATTCTGAAGAGCAATCCTCTTCTGCATCTCCGAAGCCCGCTCCACAAAATGATTCTCCATCGCCTGAGAGTCCCCAAGTCATCGGAATGCATGTTCAAGCTCCCAATTCTAGGGAACTCATCTCCTCCGATGATCCTGCTACTAGTTCCCATGCTGAAGGGAACTCAAATGACCATGCTGAAGGGAACTCGGATGATCATGTTGTAGAGAATCCTGATGTCACACATCCCGTTGTGACCGATGACTCAAGTCCTGTTCCAAACTACAAGTACAAAGGATCTCATCTCGTGGATCTAATCATAACTCCATATCACAAACCAGGTCTGTCCACTAGATCTTCTCTGAATAACTTTTGTGCTTTCAATTCCTTCTTATCTCTTGTAGAGCCCAAGAACTACAAAGAAGCACTCACTGACCCAGACTGGATTCATGCAATGCAAGAGGAATTACATCAATTTGATCGTAACAAAGTCTGGCGCTTAGTTCCCTGTCCTCCCAACATAACCATCATAAGAACTAAGTGGATCTTTCGCAACAAGCTTGATGACTCAGGTGTCGTCACAAGGAACAAAGCTCGTCTAGTAGCTCAAGGGTATAATCAACCAGAGGGAATTGACTACGATGAGACGTTTGCTCCTGTTGCAAGAATGGAGGCTATTCGCCTAATGATTGCCTTTGCTGCTCACAAAGGATTCCATCTCTTCCAAATGGATGTCAAAACTGCCTTCCTAAATGGAATTCTTCAAGAGGAAGTGTATGTCAAGCAGCCCCCTGGATTTGAGGACAGAGATCATCCTGACTTCGTCTACTTCCTCGACAAAGCTCTCTATGGGCTAAAGCAGGCTCCCCGTGCATGGTATGATCGTCTTGCTCAGTTCATGTTATCCAATGGATACAGAAGAGGTATGATTGATAAAACTCTTTTCTTACTGGAAGTTAAGGATGATATCTTGGTTGTTCAAGTATATGTCGATGATATTATCTTTGGTTCCACTAACCTCTTTCTTGTAGAAAAGTTCAAGAACTTAATGAGCAGTGAATTCGAGATGAGCATGATTGGGGAACTGACCTTCTTCCTAGGTCTTCAAGTGAATCAGCTCTCGGAGGGAACTCAGATCCATCAATAGAAGTATGTGAAGGAACTTCTTAGAAAATTCAAGATGGACATTTGCAAACCCTTTGCAACTCCCATTTCCCCAGCAACCAAGCTCACGCTGGAAGATTCTGACCCCAAGACTGATCAATCCCTATACAGGCAAATGATAGGTTCCCTTCTCTACCTTACCGCTAGTCGGCCAGATATTATGTACTTTGTGTGTCTGTGTGCTCGATTTCAGGCTGATCCTCGCACCAAGCACATGGCCGCTGTGAAAAGAATTCTTCGATATCTGAAGGGAACTGACAATCTCTGCCTATGGTATCCCAAACACTGCGACTTCGAGCTCATCTCCTACACCGATGCTGACTATGATGGCTTCCTCCAAAACAGAAAAAGCACATCTGGTATGGCTCAGTTCCTTGGCCCCTGCCTGGTCTCATGGGGCTCTAAGAAGCAAACCTCCATCTCTCTCTCCACCACTGAGTCTGAATACATTGCTGTTACTGCTTGCTGTGCTCAAATCCTCTGGCTCAAACAACAACTCGCGGACTTTGGTAAATCCTATGGCCCTCTCAAAATTCTTTGTGATAATACTAGTTCCATTAGCATATCTAAGAATCTTGTCTTTCATTCCAAGTCTAAGCATATTGACATACGGCACCACTTTTTGAGAGATAATGTGGAAAAAGGGATCATTATTATGGAACATTGTCGTACTGAGGAACAAATTGCTGATATATTCACAAAAGCCCTTAATCGAGAACCATATGAGTACTTTAGACTCCTTCTTGGAATGATTTCCATAGCTTAGCGGTTCTGAGTTCCCTTGCCTATTTCCCTGGTATTGACTAGTTATGTGACTTATTATTTTATTTGGTAACTAGTTGGGAACTGTGTTTACAGCTTTTCTTATCCATCTCTGCCTTCATGTGTTTGTTGTTATGATATTAGTTGGACATTCTTCTCGCCTTCATGCGTTGTGTGAATATCTTGATTGCATTTCTTTCAACAATATATAATCAATCTGATCTCTGAACCCACATTATAAGCCGAAAGGATGATTGATTATAAGTTGTCCCTAACCTGGCTTCCCTAGTAGTTCCCTATGAACCTTTTTCTGATTAGTCCACAACTGGAAACTTACTAGTTTAGCATCAAAATTGCCTTCCTGATATTTATATGCCTTTGGATGTGTACTTTTCATGATTTGAATACCCACTACATATATGCATCCAAAGCCTTCCCTAGCCAGGTACTTCTAAGGAACTAAGGGGGAACTGAAAAGGTCGCTACTTGTGCGCTCTCTCCACCGCTGCCTCGGATATTGTGCATCCTTCCTTTACTGTGCTCAAAGATATTAATGGCAATCCCTGCAAATTCTGTCTGATTGTCAATGTTGAGGATGTGATGTGAGTCTGATCCGTTGCCCAAAAAAAAAAAGGGGAACTGGGCTGCTGGATCATTATCCTTCATTTGCAAGCTTGCCACTCTCATCCCCCGCACTCTCTGCCTCACCCCTCAATCATCTATGCCCTGCTGACAACACTTGGTGTGTACCCAGAGTCCCTCTCTAAGACGATGTATAAGCACGATATGGATATGGCTTACATCAACCATCTCAGGGTTAATGAGGAAAAGGAGGTTAAGACTAAGAGGACTCGTGCTGCTCCTGAACAATCTGAGCATGAGTCCTCCGTTCTCTCCATTGTCACTGCTTCCATCTCTAATGAGCTTAAGGAACTCACTGCTACTGTGAAGGAACTGTATGCTGCCTTCAACTCTCTTGCGACTGCATTGATTGCCAAGTTGCCTCCCAGTTCCTCCTGAATTCCCCATGATATTTCTGGCTTAGTCTCCCTAGGAACTCCCCTGCACACTAGCTGCCATGCTTTGTTGGTTTCCATCTCTTCGTAATCTTGTTTGTTTGCTCTTTGTGTGTTTGCTAGTTGGTCTGTTCATCTTTTGTTATAATTAATGAATATCTGTTTGCTTAGTTGTGACTTGCCATTTGCTTTGAACTTGTTCCTCTCTGGGTTACCATTTGAAACTAATCTATCTTTTCGATGATGTCAAAAGGGGGAATAGTCTTTGGAATCTTGGAACCAATAGGACTGGTGTCTTTCTAAGGGGGAACTAAGTACTGTGTTCAAAAATTAAGGGGGAACTATAAAGCATTTATCCCAGTATCTCTGCTTCCTTAAATATGTCACTTATCTTGCCTATTAGTTATATGTTTATTACTGGTATTGGTTTGTCATCATCAAAAAGGGGGAAATTGTTGGAATGGAACTCTTTGGAACGTCAGTTCCCATGGAGTTCCCTTCCTTTGTTTCTCTTGTTTTGACGATGACAAACACGTGAACTTAACTGGCTATTCTAGTGCTTTATCTACAGCTGAAAATATAAGGGAACCAAGTCCAAAGTGAGCGAAGATGATGATCGAGGGAACTGGATGGGAACCGCATCTGTGTATCTACCAGCGTAACCATATAATTTGTGTGAAGATTTCCTTGCCGTTTCTGGACGCCTTCAGCAGAAGATCTTAGGCATTTTTACACATAGAGTATCTTTATATGATTGTGTAAGTTAGGATTCGGTTTAGAGAATATTTTGTATCTTATTATTGGTAAGATATAAAATATGTCATCTTGTATTTATGGAATAAAATCGTTCAAAGATTATCTCGTCCGAGATCTTTCTTTGACAATTTTATTGTATAAATACTTGATGTTGCTAGGGTTTTACTTATGCCTTTTGACGAGCTTGAGAGTGCATCTGTGAGACAAGGAAGAAGACGAAGTGTTCGAGTTGAAAGTGTAGAAGTAAGTCTATTGTGTGTTAATCTGTGATTTCTAGGGAACTAGGTTTAGTCTTAGTGAGATAGACTGAAACGAGATAGTTCGGAAGTTGTAATCGCATATTAATATACAAGTAGACTGTTTGAAATCCTCGAAAGAGGGGTGGTTTTTATCCTAGATAACTAGTTGGTTATCAAAGGTTTCCACCTTAAGTAATTGTTCTTGACAACTTGCTTACTTGTTATTCCGCTGCCCATAGGAACTGAACACATTTGTGTCTCAGTTCCCTTGATACTAACGCACAGATCCTATAGCTCCCCTTCTAGGAGGTGTTCGTGATTTTGTTTTGTGCTCATATTTCTTTTAGAGGCAATTTTGAAACGATGTGCTTAATTATTTCTTATGTTGATTCGCCTTATGTTTATGATGCTTTGTATTTGTGATTTTTCTTTAGTGTAGGATCTGTGCGTTAGTTTCAAGGGAACTGAGACACAAATGTGTTCAATTCCTATGGACAGCGGAATAACGAGTAAAAAAGTTATCAAGAACAATTACTTAAGGTGGAAATCTTTGATAACCAACTAGTTATCTAGGATAAAAACCACCCCTCTTTCGAGGATTTCAAACGGTCTACTTGTATATTAATATGCGATTACAACTTCCGAACTATCTCGTTTCAGTCTATCTCACTAAGACTAAACCTAGTTCCCTAGAAATCACAGATTAACACACAATAGACTTACTTCGACACTTTCAACTCGAACACTTCGTCTTCTTCTTTGTCTCACAGATGCACTCTCAAGCTCGTAAAAAATGCATAAATGAAACCCTAGTATCATCGAGTATTTATATAATAAAATTGTCAAGGAAAGATCTCGGACGAGATATTCTTTGAATGATTTTATTCCATAAATCCAAGATGACATATTTTATATCTTACCAATAATAAGATACAAAATATCCTCTAAACCGAATCCTAATTTACACAATCATATAAAGATATTGTATGTGTAAACACGCCTAAGAACTTCGTTTGGAGGCGTCCAGATTTGGCAAGTAAATCTTCTCAGAGAATCTGTGAGATTTCCTCAGATACGCTGATGCGATGCGGTTCCCATCCAGTTCCCTTGATCTTGATTTTCGCTCACTTTGGAATTGGTTCCTTATCTTTTCAGCTGTAGATTAAACACTAGAATAGCCAGTTAAGTTCAAGTGTTTGTCATCGTCAAAACAAGAGAAACAGAGGAAGGGAACTCCATGGGAACTGACGTTCCAAAGAGTTCCATTCCAACAATTTCCCCCTTTTTGATAATGACAAATTAATACCAGTAATAAGCACAAAACCAATAGGCAAGTTAATTGACATATTAAGGAAGCAGAGATACTGGGATAAATGCTTCATAGTTCCCCCTTAATTTTTGAACACAGTACTTAGTTCCCCCTTAGAAATACACCAGTCCTATTGGTTCCAAGATTCCAGAGTCTATTCCCCCTTTTGACATCATCGAAAATATAGATTAGTTTCAAATGGTAACCCAGAGAGGAACAAGTTCAAAGCAAATGGCAAGTCGCAACTGAGTCAACAGATATTCATTAATTATAACAAAAGATGCACAAAGCAGCTAGCAAACACACGAAGAGCAAACAAACAAGATCACAAAAAAAACCAACAAAGCAGGGCAGCTAGTGAGCAGGGGAGTTCCTAGGGAGACTAAGGCAGAGACAACATAGGGAATTCAGGAGGAACTGGGAGGCAACTTGGCATACAATGCAGCCACAAGAGAGTTGAAGGCAACAGTCAGTTCCTTCACAGCAACAGTGAGTTCCTTGAGCTCAACAGAGATGGCAGCAGTGACAATCTGGAGGTCGGAGGTCTCATGCGCAGATGGGTCAGTGGCAGCACGAGTCCTCTTAGGCTTAACCTCATTTTCCTCATTAACCCTGAGACGGTTGATGTAAGCCATATCCATTTAGTGTTGATACATGTTAGGAAACGGAACTCTGGAACTTCGGTTTCCTTGAGAGTTCCTTTCCTCAGTTTCTCTACTTTTGAAGATGATAAATATTATGATACTAATGTTTTATCTCAAAGATGTGTTTTAAGAAACCACGGGAATATACCGAAGGCAGGAAAGCCAAACAGAACAAGACAGCTGAAGGAATCCAGAGGAACCCAGGTGTGCCCAGAAATGGAGCTTGCGACATTACGATTCCCAAGAAATCTGAGGATACACAACCTCGGACAAAAGGTGTCGAAAATGACTTGTTGAAGCTTCCAAAAGTCTGCCAAGGTCCAAGAGCTAAAGAACAAGAAGCCTAGAGAACCTCTACCTCGGACAGAGACGATGAAAGCGACAGCACATGAAGACGTCGCTGTCCAACAGACGGTTCCCAAACGGCCAGCTTACTCAACCTCGGACGAAAGCGTTTTGACAACGACACCACAAGGCTCGTCTGAGGTAGTTGATCAACCAAGAGAGATTCTGAGCTGCCTAGGTTGTTTGCACATGCCAAGAACAATGTGGATCAAGGAGAACCACTAATCCTAGGGCAAGCTCAATCCGTGGGAACCAAGAGAGGATCGAGCTGCGAAGAATCCTCTATAAAAGGAAGACTAACCCAAGGGTTATCTTCAAGCATTCACAATAGAAACACACTTCATAGCAAACATCAAAGTGTGAAGCTTCAAACAAGATCATCAAAGCAAACCAAGATCAAGAGGAACCAGTCAAGGAAGAAGAGCTGAGTGCTAAGTTCCTGTGACTGTAAGTGATAGTTCCTAGGTACGAAAGTCTGTTTCTTGGATTGATTATTGATTGTGTTAAGTTATCTAGGATTGTCTAACTGTGTGTAAGGCAAAGGAACTGTGTGTTCGTTCCTAGGATAAGTTGTAACCAAAAGAGATAAGAAATCAAGAAGTAGACTTTGAAATCCTTTCGGAAGAAAGGTAGTGGTTTTTATCCTGGATTGCTAGTTGGCAATCAAAGGTTTCCACTATAAGGAACTTGTCATTTGTTTGATTGTTTATTTCCGCTGCGAAAGGAACTGAGAATTGATATTCTGAGTTCCTTAAGTTTTTATCTAACAATCGCGATCCTACAATACATCGTCTTTAGAGGGGGACTCCGGGTACACACCAAGTGTTGTCAGCAGGGCTTTGATGATTGAGGGGTAAGGCAGAGAGTGTGAGGGATGAGAGTGGAAAACTTGCATATGAAGGATAATGATCCAGCAGCTCAGTTCCTTTTTTTTAAAGGCAACGGATCAGAATCACATCACATCCTCAACGCTCACAATCGGACAGAATTTGCAGGGTTTCATCATGATTATCTCTGAACACAGTAAAGGAAGGAGACACAATATCCGAGACGGCGACAGAGAAAGCACACAAGCAATGACCTTTTCAGTTCCCCTTAGTTCCTTAGAAGTACCTGGCTAGGGAAGGCTTTAGATGCATATATGTAGTGGGTATTTAAATCATGAAAAGTACACATCCAAAAGCATATAAATAGCAGGAAGGCAATTTTGACGCTAAACTAGTAAGTTCCCAGTTGTGGACTAATCAGAAGAAGGTTCATAATGAACTACTAGGGAAGCCAGGTTAGGGACAACTTATAATCAAGCATCCTTTCGGCTTATAATGTGGGTTCAGAGATCAGATTGATTATATATTGTTGAAAGAAATGCAATCAAGATATTCACACAACGCATGAAGGCGAGAAGAATGTCCAACTAATATCATAACAATAAACACATGAAGGTAGAGATGGACAAGAAAAGCAGTAAACACAGTTCCCAACTAGTTACCAAAGAAAATAATAAGTCACATAACTAGTCAATACCAAGGAAATAGGCAAGGGAACTCAGAACCGCTAAGCTATGAAAATCATTCCAAGAAGGAGTCTAAAGTACTCATAAGGTTCTAGATTAAGGGTTTTTTGTGAATAAATCAGCAATTTGTTCCTCAGTACGACAATGTTCCATAATAATGATCCATTTTTCCACGTTATCTCTCAAAAAGTGGTGCCTTATGTCAATATGCTTAGACTTGGAATGAAATACATGATTCTTAGAGATGCTAATGGCACTAGTATTATCACAAAGAATTTTGAGAGGGCCATAAGATTTACCAAAGTCCGCGAGTTGTTGTTTGAGCCAGAGGAGTTGAGCACAGCAAGCAGCAGCAGCAGCAGCAATGTATTCGGACCAGATGTGCTTTTTCTATTCTGGAGGAATCCAGCATAGTCAGCATCCGTGTAGGAGAGGAGCTCGAAGTCACAATGTTTGGGGTACCAAAGACAGATATTGTCAGTTCCCTTCAAATAACGGAGAATTCTTTTCACAGTGGCCATGTGCTTGGAGCGAGGGTCAGCCTGAAAGCGAGCACAAAGACACACAGAGTACATAATATCTGGTCTACTAGCGGTTAGGTAGAGAAGGGAACCAATCATTTGCCTGTATAATGATTGATCAGCCTTGGGATCGGACTCTTCCAGCGTCAGCTTGGTTGCTGGGGAAATGGGAGTGGCAAAGTGTTTGCAAGTGTCCATCTTGAATTTTCGAAGTAGTTCCTTCACATACTTCTATTGATGGATCTGAGTTCCTTCAGAGAGCTGATTCACTTGAAGACCTAGGAAGAAGGTCAGTTCCCCAATCATGCTCATCTCGAATTCACTGCTCATTAGGTTCTTGAACTTTTCTACAAGAGAGAGGTTAGTGGAACCAAAGATAATATCATCGACATAGACTTGAACAACCAGGATATCATCTTTAACTTCCAATAAAAAGAGAGTTTTATCAATCAAACATCTTCTGTATCCACTGGATAACAGGAATTGAGCAAGTCGATCATACCATGCACGGGGAGCCTGCTTTAGCCCATAGAGAGCTTTGTCTAGGAAGTAGACGTAGTCAGGATGATCTTTGTCCTCAAATCCAGGGGGCTGCTTGACATACACTTCCTCTTGAAGAATTCCATTTAGGAAGGCAGTTTTGACATCCATTTGGAAGAGATGGAATCCTTTGTGAGCAGCAAAGGCAATCATTAGGCGAATAGCCTCCATTCTTGCAACAGGAGCAAACGTCTCATCGTAGTTAATTCCCTCTGGTTGATTATACCCTTGAGCTACTAGATGAGCTTTGTTCCTTGTGACGACACCTGAGTCATCAAGCTTGTTGCGAAAGATCCACTTAGTTCCTATGATGGTTATGTTGGGAGGACAGGGAACTAAGCGCCAGACTTTGTTATGATCAAATTGATGTAATTCCTCTTGCATTGCATGAATCCAGTCCGGGTCAGTGAGTGCTTCTTTGTAGTTCTTGGGTTCTACAAGAGATAAGAAGGAATTGAAAGCACAAAAGTTATTCAGAGAGGATCTAGTGGACGGACCCGGTTTGTGATATGGAGTAATGATTAGATCCACAGGATAAGATCCTTTGTACTTGTAGTTAGGAACAGGTATTGAGTCATTGGTCACAACAGGATGTGTGACATCAGAGTTCCCTACAGCATGATCATTAGAATTCCCTACAGCATGATCATTAGAGTTCCCTTCATCATGGGAACTGGGAGCAGGAGCATCGGAGGAGATGAGTTCCCTAGAGTTGGGAGCTTGAACAGGCGTTCCGATGACTTGGGGACTCTCAGTCGACGGAGTATCATTTTGTTGATCATGATGCTGAGAGGAAGGAGAGAATTGCACTGCAGAGTCAGACGAGTTCCCAACATAGTCTCTAGACAGGTTTAGAGAGAACTCAGGAGTAGACGAGTGGATGGCTTCATCGGAGTCATCATCAGCAGTTGGATTGCTAGAGGGTTCCTGTTGCATGTTAGAAAAGGAAGATTCATTGAACACAACATGAACACTTTCCTCAATCTTTTGAGTTCGAAGGTTGAACACTTTGTAGGCCTTGTTGTTGCTAGCGTAGCCAAGGAATATCCCTTCATCACTTCTGGGATCAAATTTCCCAATGGGATCTTTACCCTTGTTGTGCACAAAGCATTTGCATCCAAAGACCCGAAGATGGGAAATGTTAGAAACTCTGCCTTTCAGGAGCTCATAGGAAGTCTTTTCAGTCATCGGGCGAAGCATGGCACGATTCAGAATGTAGCAAGCGATGTTGACTGCCTCTGCCCAAAACCTATGAGAAAGACCAGCAGATAAGAGCATAGTATGAGATATGTCCTCCAAGGTCCTATTCTTCCTTTCAACAACTCCATTCTGTTGAGGAGTGCGAGGAGCTGAGAAATTATGAGAGATTCCCTTGTCCCTGCAAAAGGTTAGAAACTTGGCATTTTTGAACTCAGTTCCATGATCGGAACGTATGGCACGAAGATTGTGCCCAAGGGAGTTCTCAAGAGTAGGAACTATAGCTGAGAACCTGTCAAATACTTCATCTTTTGATTTTATGAAAATGGTCCAGGTGAAGCGAGAGAAATCATCAACAAGTACAAGAATATACATGTTCCCTCCAAAGCTTTGAGTACGCATGGGACCACATAAATCCATATGAACAAGTTCAAGAGGATGAGAGGAACTGATCTCAGATTTTGACTTAAAGGAACTACGTACCTGTTTCCCCCTTACACAGTCTGAGCAAATATTGTCTTTTTCAATTTGAACAGAGGGAAGTCCTCTCACCAGTTCCTTCTTGTGTAGCTTATGAATAAGCTGAGGGCTAGCATGGCCAAGTCTTTGATGCCATATTGTCGTTCTATCAGCTATAGAAGACAAGCAAAGATTTTCCTCAGGAATGAAGCTTGTGTCTACGATATAGACATTGTTGTAGCGTTTCCCTTTCAAAAGAGTTTTGTGTGTCTCTGGATCCAGCACGAAGCATTCTTTGGGAGTGAATAAGACATGGTTCTCCCCTTGATCGCAAAGCTGTGACACACTCATTAGATCAAAACCCAAATTGTCAACAAGATGAACATCACTTACCTGTACTTTGTCAGTTAGGTCCACGCATCCAACGCCACAAATGGCTCCTTTTCTCTTGTCACCGAAGGAAATCTTTCCTCCGTTGTATTTCTAAAGTGAGTGCAGTTTCTTCCTGTTTCCAGTCATATGGCATGAAGCTCCACTGTCTATGTACCATTTCTCTTCTTTACTCACTTCAGCCTGCACAATTAAACATCATTTCTTACGAACCCAGGTCGGCTGACCGTTCCCAGGTTTGTTAGGAGGAGAGTTCCTAGGTGGATTAACATGATCAGTTCCCTGAGAAGGAGAAGAATAATAATAGGGATTATTCAAGTCAGAAATTTCAGTTATTTTCCTATTATCTTTCCTCATATAGTTCCTCTTCTTAGAGGCTTTTTCCTCGTCCATTTCCTTCTTGTTGCATTCGTCAATGTTGTGACCTTGGTTCCCACAGTACCATCAAACCCGATTGTTGGGAATCCAGAGGTACTTACCCTTTTGACGAAAGGGAATTGAGTTGGCTTTCTTTCTTTCCCTTAGATCAACCTTCTTCCTGGGAGCATTACGCCCAATACCCTTATACATCTCATGTATTTTGGAATCGTTAGGAGCACAAGAAAGGTTATTCTTAGAGTCACTTTCAAGAACCTTGATTCTTTCTTGCAGATATTCATTTTTGCAGTTAGAGGTTTGAAGAGCTAAATCAAGTCTTTCATTTCTAGCATGGAGATCACTAGACACTTTATCAAGGTCATTATGAGCATGACAAGGGGGATCTGAAGAGTCATTAGGATGGTAGCCTAATCCAGCCCTAGGTCTCACAAACACAGTTTGATTAACAGTCTTTTCATGAATGCAAGCAGAGAGAGAGTCAAGTTTATCAACGATAGACAACAATAATTCATGATTAGGAGAGGAACTATCAAGGGAACTGTCACCGAGATTCAGTTTATCATGCAAATCACAAGTAGGACAGATAACATGTGAAGTGTTACTAGACTTAGAAGCATCATCAAATTTCTTACACCAAACAACATTCTTATCAGTTAAGCAAGAAATTTCTTCTTCATTTTTCAGTTATCTTTTCTTGCAAAGAGTTGTTTTCATCGCTAAGTTTGATAATCAGTTTAATCAAGTGCTTTTTATCATACTTAGAGAGAGTTTCAGTGAGTTCAGCCGAAGATACCTCGCGTTTAGTAAGGTCTGAGTCAGCACTTGGGTCTGCATTTGCCATGAGACAGACGTCAAGGGAACTAGTATCGAGTTCCCTTATAGATGACGTTTCAGCAATCAGACACTGTCCAACGGATAAGTCGTCTGGTTCTCCTTCAGATTCTTCATCATTGTCACCCCATGTGGATGTAGCAACCAACGCTTTTTTCTGTTGTGGTTCAACGTCCACTTTCTTGTTTGGGCAATTCTTAGCAAGATGCCCAACCTGGTTGCATTGGTAGCATCTAAATTCCTTGTGTTCCCTCTTGAAGTCTTTCCTAGGGAACTTGCCTTTCTGAAAGTTCCTTACAGTGCGAGTCAGAAGAGCAGTAATCTCATCATCATTTTCTTCATTAGAGTTTTCATCAGTCTTCAGCCTTTCCATGATTTTGGTCAGCATCAGGGCAATGCTCTGATCAATTTTCACTTTCTCATTTGCCTTAGCCTTGTCTTCTTGTCACTGGAGTTGACCAATGAATTCCTGAACAGGGTGAACTCTGATGGAAGAAGTTTATAGCATAATGCTCTGTGTCATTTCGAACTTGGAGTTGAGTCCGTTGATAATCACCATGGATTTGGACCACTCTTCAGGTTCTACACCACAAGCTGTAAGTTCATTGCATAGGATTTTAAAACGAGAGTGATAAGATGAGACATTTTCAGTTTCAAGCATTTTGAATCTGTGGTATTCTCCTTGTAGATCAAGTTTCCTGCTATTCTGAAGGTCTTCACTTCCCAGGTTGAATTCCCTCAGAGCTTTCAACATCTCCTTAGCATTGTTGATGCCAATGACTTTGTCTTGATCAGTTTTTGTCAATGCATTCAGGATGTATTGACGAGCCTTGACATTCTTTTCTTGTTGATTGAAGTGCTCTTGAGTCCATTCAGAGATAGGTAGAAGCTTGGTGGGATCCTTTGAATCAGTTGGCTTAGGATAGTTCCCATTCTCCAAGACATACCAACATTGCATGTCGTTGGTTTGCATGAAGCCAATAAGTTATTGCGTCCACCAGTTGATTTGTCCATTCTTAAGGATGTAAGGCTTGTTGATGGAGACACTGAGTTTAGGTTCGTTGTTGTGAGACATCTTGACAACCTGCTTAGTAAACACACAATCTAGAGCGCTAGCTCTAATACCAATTGTAGGATTTGTGCGTTAGTTTCAAGGGAACTGAGACACAAATGTTTTCAGTTCCTATGGGCAGCGGAATAACGAGTAAACAAGTTATCAAGAACAATTACTTAAGGTGGAAACCTTTGATAACCAACTAGTTATCTAGGATAAAAATCACCCCTCTTTCGAGGATTTCAAACGGTCTACTTGTATATTAATATGCGATTACAACTTCCGAACTATCTCGTTTCAGTCTATCTCACTAAGACTAAACCTAGTTCCCTAGAAATCACAGATTAACACACAATAGACTTACTTCGACACTTTCAACTCGAACACTTAGTCTTCTTCTTTGTCTCACAGATGCACTCTCAAGCTCGTCAAAAATGCATAAATGAAACCCTAGTACCATCGAGTATTTATACAATAAAATTGTTAAGGAAAGATCTCGGACGAGATATTCTTTGAACGATTTTATTCCATAAATCCAAGATGACATATTTTATATCTTACCAATAATAAGATACAAAATATCCTCTAAACCGAATCCTAATTTACACAATCATATAAAGATACTCTATGTGTAAACACGCCTAAGAACTTCGTTTAGAGGCGTCCAGATTTGGCAAGTAAATCTTCTCAGAGATTCTGTGAGATTTCCTCAGATACGCTGATGCGATGCGGTTCCCATCCAATTCCCTTGATCTTGATTTTCGCTCACTTTGGACTTGGTTCCCTTATCTTTTCAGCTGTAGATTAAACACTAGAATAGCCAGTTAAGTTCAAGTGTTTGTCATCGTCAAAATAAGATAAACAGAGGAAGGGAACTCCATGGGAACTGACGTTCCAAAGAGTTCCATTCCAACATTTAGACTTTGAATTGAATATCAAAGGGTTCTTCCTAATTCTAAAATCCTAGTTCCGTAATTTAGTTGTGTTTTATTCAAATTGATTATGCAAAATGATTATGGCAACTGATTAACAGGGGTGACAATCTTAAAATTTAGTAGGTTTGTTTTTGGTGAATTGCATTTTTTAAGAGTTTTTGAAGCTGTGCTGGTTGAGTTTGGTTTAATGGAGGGAAGACGAAGTATAATTCATACCAGAAAAGAGTTTTGTTGATGAATTAACATGCTCCATACTCTATCATTTTCATCAATAGTGGCACCAAGTATCTCTTGATTGACACAATTGTTGAATAAAAAGGAAAGTATTGATAAGTTAGACAAAAAAAGTGGACAATGATTAATATTGGGCTTAGATATAACCTAATTCTTATGAAAGCATATATATAACCCATCTAGTCATAGCTTTTTTATATTATCTCTCATCTTGCTCTCTACTTTTCATTCTCCCATCTACGATCAAGGTATGTTTACAAATTTTAATGTTTTTATTATCAAAACTATAAGAAATCATGTAAGAACCATCCTCTTACTTCATTATTTTAAACTCGTGATTTCTCAATGCTTAATATCATTCTTCATTGATAGATGCATCGATGTCCATTTTCATTGAGATCGTCTGGCCTTCTACAAGCAGCCCTTTTAGTAACTCATTAGGAGTTAACCAAGGGTCAACCGAAATGATTTCGAGAAACACTAGTGTGACCTATACTCTAGAGTGGGATCGAGATGCTGAAGAACACCATGATGCCATGGAGGATGTGCATAGATCTGATGTAGAAGAGCATCAAATGGGGGATGTCGATGATATTCAACTACAACGTGATGAGTCGTGTTGGAGAGTCCCAAACTATCGATGTGGGACTCTCCAACACACCCCTGCAAGTGTGACGGGCCATACACGGCAACAAGTCACACTTGGCCCAACAACCTGGCTCTGATACCATGTGAAAGATCACAATGGGCCAAGACGAGCGGGCCTAGCAACAAGCCCAAGTGGGGTTCCACCCTAAAACCAATTGGCAATAGGGAGAGTAGACCACTTGCTTATATACTAGGAGAAGAAGCCCCAAACTATCGATGTGGGACTCTCCAACAAGTCGGGTCGCATCAAGATTCAAGTTTACGGGAAGTCATAAGTATATCTTATGGTATTATTTATATATGTAAATATACTACTATATCTTATATGTATATAGTCCCAAGTATGATTTTTTTATTTCATGTTTGATTAAAATTTCGGCTACAAAGAAACTGAGAAATATAATTCATTGTCACTATGATGGTGATTGGATTACTTTCTCTAAAGTTCCTGTAGAGGAAAACGAATTATGGTTTCATCAAGTTGCGGTAATGGTTTCAACTGTATTGACTCTATCTATGAATTAATGTTATTCAGTTTCAAATTTCATTTTCTTTCATAAATTTGTAGATGAGCTTTTGGTGAGATGAGGGCAACTATAGAGCTGTAAAGGTTGTGTGGAAACTGAAATGTAGTGAGTGTCTTAGGCATTTTTTACAAAGCTCGCAAGGTTGGTGGTTGAAAGCCTGAGTGGATAATTGAAGAAAATTGGACCAAAATGTTGAGGAAATGGGAGACGAATGAGAAGTTTAAAAGAAGTTCAGAAATTAATAAGAGGAATCGGGCCCAAGAAGGGTTTGATGGTTTCGCTGCATACAATGGGGGATCCATTTTTGTGACGAAGCACATAAAAAGATTTGTATGTATGTTTTTCTGGTTATGATATTGATATGTTAGTGTAATACTTATAAAATTCAACTTTTGCAAGTAAAAAATCTTCCCAATCGCCTATGGTTCAGTGACAACCCGGGGATATGAAGAAACTTCAAGATGCAAAGGAAGAAAAAAATGAATAATATGCAAAGTCCGATCATGAGAAATTTGGTTAAAGTTATTGAAAATCTTACTAGTCAATTATCTTTCCTTATTCGTCAGCAAACTCTTGCGTCCCAACATTTACCATTCCCGTCAAGCTCAGCTAGGGATGACAATCTCACTCGCACCCAATGGATACCCGACTCACCCGAACCGGAAAGTCGGGTGAAGACCCGAAGATCCGAATAATGTTAGGTGATCAACAGATATAGGTGAAGGTCTTTGACCTATCTCTCGACCCGATACACCCGAAATATATATAAAATTGTGTATCCTTGGTATAAAATTCATGAACATTTAAACTTCACTTTGTCGGTATTGTTCTCATTTTACATTCAAATGTTGTTTATACTTAAAAAAATATCTTATAACCTATTTATTCCATATTACTTATTAACAAGAATTTTTATACTACATGTCTAAAAATACATTAAATGGATATTTTAAGTTAAATCAAATCGTTATTTTCAATCACCCATGAATGACCCAACCCACCTGATTCACCCAACGGATGACGGATGGGTGCTCCCAAAAAAAGTAACGGACAGGTGATAGAAGTGCTCCATCCATCTATCATCGGACTCATTTCCATCCCTAAGCTCAACTCAAGTGCAAAGCTTCAGCCAGTCGATGCAAGCAGCTATGCAGCCAACAAATCCTACACATATTTCAAGTCTATTGGGAGTCGCTGATCTTAACACATCGTTTTCCAATCTGTTGAACTTGAACTTAATGGGTGGCACAAGTAAGCCGATGTTCATCTCACACTCAAATCAAGCATTTGACCCTAATGCTTTAATTGGACAAGTTGGCCGCTTTCAAAGTGGGTCTAATATCTCAAGAATAGATGAGTAGTTGCTATTTATATAACGGTGATGGTGGATTGGTTGTCTACTACTTTCTTAACAACATATATTCGTTTAAATAATATGTACGTATGATAGATTAAGACACCTACTCACAAGTTGAAATATGTAATAAGCTCTCTGGCAACTTTATTAATGAAAATTACTATATTGACTAATTAGCTTATATTATATCTCACATTATATTGTAAATTATAATATTAATTGTAAAAAATATTATATTGTTATATAATCAATTGAAAAAACAATACTTTTCTTAGCCACAACGTTAGTCATGGCCATATCATTGTCTTTGTGATGGATATTACGAGAGCATTGACATGGCCTCAACCACTAGCTTCACCTCACATTTATCCTCGCAATCTGCCACGCCATTTGTCATGCCTTTTTGCCTCACCTTCGACTATGACATTTTCCATGAACTATATGTATGATCACTAGAGCATCTATGCGCCACATCCATCACCACGACCTCTGTGCCTCGACTTGTTAGCTACCGATTATCCGTGACCAATTGGACTCGACTTGTTAGAAATTGAATATCCATGGCCAGTTGGACTCGGATTCTTAGCCACTAAATGTATGTGGCCTGTTAGACTCGGCTTGTTCGTGACTGTCAACTGTGGCTAGAAGCCACGTCTAGGCCGTGTCTATTTATCAGAAACAAGACAAAATTCCACGGAGTCATCATTAGTGGCTGATTCCGTGGCAACCACATGACTATCGCCAAATCCATGGTTGCACCGTGGCCAATAGCATTGCTAACCCATGACTAGATCCATGGCAATTTGGACATTTTTTGTAGTGATTGTCTTTCTAAAAATGTTGATGCACCTATACGTACATATTCATATATGTGTTAATTGATGAATTTTAAGTACGTGCGTTATATATGAAATGACATAGACTATATATATATATATAAGGACGAACGCGAGATTTTAGTTCAGTGAAGGCTAAAATCTTGAATAACAAAATACAAACGTTCATCAAATAATCTCAAGTCAAATTATTTTGTGAACCTGCTATTATTGAACTAAATGAAAAAAGTCTAAAGCTATAATGGAAAAATTCATTATCTCACCTAACTCGAACATGAAATATAGATGTCGTGTTGAATTTATATAATGCAAATAAAAAGTCCCATTAATATGTATATCTAAATTCTACTTGTGTGTATTGTATTTCTGGGTTAAAATGTGCATGAGCTTTGAACTGTATGTGCCTTCCTTTTGAAGTGCATGCCTTTCTACCTGTATGTGCATATAATTTGTACTAGGTGTGCATGAGTTTCCACTTACATATTTTCTAGAATTAAAAATATATGTGACTTTGTGTAAATGAAAATTCATGCACATACAGGAAAAAACATATGGACTTCTTAGAATGTGCACAAATTTGTGCATGTATGTGATAGGTTTTGACTGTATGTGTGACTTTGTTTAAGTGAAAACTCATACACATACAGGCAAAAGCTTATGCACTTCTGAGAATGTTCACAAGTTTGTGCTTGTATGTGCATAGGTTTTGACTGTATGTGTGGCTTTGTGTAAGTAGAAATTCATGAACAGACAAAAATTTATTCACTTCTTGAAATGTGTACAAGTTTGTATTTCATTTGACTTTATGTGGATGAGTTACAAAATGCACAGATTTTGTCTGTATATGCATGATTTTTGTACTGTATGTGCTAGCGAATTCAAAAAACGCATGCACACGCGCCTGCCCGTATTTTCCCCAAAAATATACGTTTTTTTCAAATAAAATTATGTCGTGTCAAATTATTCTTTTTTTTGACTTTTTTTAATTAGGACATTTAGTTTTCTTGAATCAAATGACCCATATTCATTCTCGTTTGCCACTGTAGCGCCCTTTCTTCCGGGATCTTTTTATATATATTTGTCACGAAGCCAAAAGCATGTGAACAAAATATTCGGTAATATATATAAGAAAAACTACCGCCATAGTTTTTTTCTTTTAATAACAGGCAAACATTAGGGCTCATCTAATGGGATGTCTGCCCTAAATCATCCCAATGGATGATCTTTACAAGCTGAGTACCAAACGAATTAAAGGTAGAGTTCAGGTATATCAACTCATATCTATCACTAGGTAAAGGACGAGTGAGACGACTGTCAGTGGTTGGGGAAATGAGTTGTTGAAACTGTTAAAGAGCAGCATACAGAATGGGGTGCGCGGCCAAGAAATCAGCCACTCGATTAGCCTCACGGAAGTAGTGGAAGACCTGAAAAGAATCAAAAGACGAACGCAAAGAAGAAATATCCTTAATAAAAAAGTGAATTTCCCAAGGAATTTTCAAGTTTCCTTGGATAGAGTTAATAACCAATAACTTATCTCCTTCGATAATTAATTGTTTGATATTGAGGCTAGCTGCAGTTTGGATGCCAGAAAGTGCTGCCAAAGCTTCACAACAAAGTACGGAAGTAGAAGGAATTTGTTCCCGATAAAAGGAAAGAACTTTTCCGTTATGATCTCTGAAAATGTATCCGAAGTGTGAAGTGTCATCAGTTTTTCTAGAGCCATCAAAGTTTAATGTAACCCAGTTAAGAGGGGGGTTTTTCCAAGTGTGGTTGGTGTAAAGTGCACGATTCCACCTTATGGTTGTTGTTTTAGTAATGTTAATGGAGGTCGTCCAGTCTTGAAAATATCGCCAAGCTTGTTCTGAGGGGCACATGTTGAAAGAATTATTAGACTGTCTCAAGATAAGGGTGTTTCGATGATTCCAAATTGTCCACCACAAAAAGAGTAGTGGAATAGGATTTGAATTTGACTGTCTAAAATAATCAAAGTTGAAGTGGAAGTCAGATGTAAATTGAAGAGAAAATGAATTATGAAGTTTAGATTCAAAGTTAGATATCATGATTTCGTAAATGGGCGGGTGAAGAAAGGGTGATTGAGATTTTCATCATCAGTTTGGTATAGTTGGCGGGTAGAAAAAACAGTAGAAAAGTGTATGTTTAGACGTTCCGTGGTTAGGAGTGCATCCACTATTGCTTTCCCAATAAAGTTTTGAATTTTCGGGGGAATATTCAATTTCCAAATCCAGGCGTAAGATTGTGTTTGTGGATTATTAATGGCCGATTGATTCATTGTATGTGTAGAGCGTATTGTAAATTTACCATCCGAGTTAGATTTCCAGAATAATCGGTCATCCAACGGAGTTGATGGGATGTGTATATTAGAAATTTTTGCGATGATGTGTTGAGGTAATAGTGTTTGAAGATAAAGCATATTCCATTAGTTAGATTGGTTAATAAAAGAGGATACCGTTATACAGGGGTCAGTGTTGTTAAAATAAGGAAAAAGGTCACAATTGGGAACCCAGGAGTCTGACCAGAATTTTATCGTTTTAGCATTACCAAGTTCCAAGCCAAGAGCTTTCCGGAATTCATCTCGGATGTGTAAGAGTCCTGAAAATTGCCAGGATTGTTTGGGTTTCTTACAATAAGAAAATAAATCTACAAAAGTAAGATATTTTTCAATAATGATTCGGACCCATAAATTACTTGTGTCTGTCAAAATTTTCTATAATAATTTCATCTGAAAGGATTTATTCATTTCATGAGTGGTATGAAGACCCAACCCCCCAAAGGGTTTAGGTTGACAAATAGAGTTCCAACTTATGAGGGGGCGATAACTAGGGTTAGCTTTGTTCCAGAAAAAGTCTATATTAATTTTATCCATTTCATTGCAAACAGAGATAGGTAGTAAGAAGCTCTACATTAAGTAGCTAACTTTCGGACATAGATTTGATTGATTAAAAACAAAACGTCTAGCCTGAGATAAAGTGTTGGCCTTCCATTTAGATAATTGTTTTTTAAGGGTATGAATGTATTCATCAAAGATTACCTTTTTGACACATCCTCTGACAATAGGGATACATAAGTACTTTTCCATGGACTTAGTGACTTGAATGTTAAGAATAGATGCAAGAGATGTGGTTTGTGAAATGCTGACGTTGGAGGAAGTTTGTAAGGAGCTTTTTTGGAAGTTAATCGATAAACCAGAGATGTGGCTGAATGTTTGTAATAGGTCCTCAATATAATGCATATTCAGTTGGGTGGCAGTAGCAAAAATTAGGGTATCATCAGCGAAAGTAAGAAAGGGAATACAAGTTCCATTGCGTGTTAGCTGAATACCAACTTTCCGATTAGTTTTTTGAGCTTCTCTTGCTAGGGTACGAGAAAGATAATCCATTGCAATAATGAATTATAAAGGGGCAATAGGGTCACCTTGTCGTAAACCACAAAGAGGTTTGAACTTTGGTCCAGGTTCATTATTAACCAGTATAGAGAAAGAAGTAGATGTAATGCAGGTCATGAGTTTTGTAACCCATTCAACAGATAAACCAAATTTTAACAAAATAGATTGAATGAAATTCCAGTTTAGTTTATCATAAGCCTTTTCCATATCTAATTTGAGAGCCATTCAGCCTTTCCGTCCTTTCTTTTTGGCATGAAAAGAATAGAAAATTTTGTGTGCAAGCAGAATGTTGTCTTGGATAGAGCGGCCTTCAACAAAAGCGCCTTGGTATGCACTAATTATTTTAGGGAGAACCAATTTTAATCTATTCGCCATAATCTTTGTAATAATTTTATAAATCGTATTTCATAAACTAATATGTCTGTAGTGATTGATAGTGAGCGGATTATCGTTCTTGGGAATAAGAGCTATAAAAGAATGGGCACATTCTTTTAGCAATTGACCGGAGTGGAAGAAAGCTTGGACAACTAGAGTCAAAGATTTACCAACAATAGGCCATAAAGTCTGATAGAATTCAACAAGATAACCATCAGGGCCTGGTGTTTATTGCCTCTTTGTAAGCGGTGGGTGGGTGCGCATATCAAAAACTACCTTTTTAATTCCGGCATAAGTTGACAGAGCTAAAAGTTGTGTATTTTCCTAATGAGTAATAAGTGTAGGAATAATATGGATATCATTTTCCGAAATTAATTGGTTTGTAGCATGAGTAAAGCGAGATTGCAATTCAGAAGACATCATTTGTTAAATGAGATGATGGTCTTGGAAAATACAACCATCTTGGGTTTGGAAGGTTGAAATTTTTTGTCTATACATACGTATTTTTGCTAGGGATTGAATGTATTTTGTGCTTTTATCTACATTTTGAAGATGAGTAGTTTTTGCACGTTGTTTCCAGAATAGGTGTTGAAATTCCAAAATTTATTGTATTTCAATACATGACGTTTATATTGGATAGATAGAGAAGGAGAGTGATTGGATTGTAAAAGTGCACCTTGTAAATCCTGTAGTTTGGTCGCTCTTAATTTTAATTGTTCAAAGTTGTTTTTATGTTTAGATCTAGACCAAGATTTGGAGTATAGTTTGAGAAGTTTTTGTTTCATACAGAGTTTAAACATATAAGAAACAATATTTTTGTATTTACAAACTTTGTGAACAAGAGATTTATAACTTGGATCAGAAAGCTAAGCATTTTCAAACTGAAAAGGGTATTTACGAAAGGGATGCGATTGATCCAAGGAAAAAGTGATAAGACAGTGGTCTGAGGTAGTAAATGGGTGGTGTTGGACTAGGATCAATGAATAGGTATCAGTAAGAATTGGGTGGATAAGGACACGGTCCAGTCATTCATAAATTGTATTAGTAGTCGAAGCGGATTTTCTCCTGGTAAAAGGGAACCCAAAAAAATTTGTGTTAAGTAGTCCAAAGTCAGATAAGAGATTATTAAGTCTGGAGAATCTAGACTGATTTGGAATGCTACCACCGAATTTATCTGAAGGTAAAAGAATATCATTGAGGTCGCCCATTATAACAACCGAAAGATTGTAAAGGGAAATGAGGTTACCAATTTTGTTCCAGTAGTCAGTTTTAAGTTCTTCTCGACTAGGAGCATACAAGAAAAATAAAAGGGAAGTTTGATTGTTTAGTTGCAGTCGTAATAGAATAATGTTGGATTCGTTAAACAAGACAGTAGTGGATTTTTAAGTAGGGGAGTCAAAAGGAGCCAAAGACCACCTCGGGATCCTTCAGCCGTCGATATGATAATTGATTTAAATTCGATTTTATGCATAAAGGTCGGGCTTAATATGTCATTCATTTTTGTTTTGGTGAGGCATAGCATGTCAATTTGTTTGTGACGTTTCATAAATGCAATTTTTGTCCAAAAGTGTGGACGACGGATCCCCTAGAGTTCCAATACCCAATCTTCATAGTAAATAATGAAGTATTGCATCATAAAGTATTGTTTAATTTGTATTCTGCATGGTACATGTAAAGAAACTAGTAGTATTATAAACAGTGAAATCCTGAGAGGATACAATTTTATTCTGATTAAAATGTCTTGAGATGATGCCTTGATATACAAATACAACATGGGATTGGGTACTTTGATTAATGTCATGAGATAGACAAATTATGTGATAGTAGGGACTATTAAAAGGGTATCAGTGCACAAATAAAGTGCATAAGTAGTTTAACTTGTTGGTCATAAATGTGTCATTTTGATGGGTCATACAGATTTCATTGGGCCGAAGCCCATATTGATACTAAAAGTAAACCCGTAAAGACGGGTGAGGAGTACATGTAAAAATTAAGAGCCATAGCCAGTTAAAGGCTAAACCAGGCCCAAAAACAATGCAAATTGTATGGAACCATCTGCAGGAGCTATACAAGGAGACTAAAGTAGAGTATAACAGAGGATAATCAGTCAAAATACTTGGAAGAGTAGACAGCAGAATGTAAAAAACCAAATAGCCAAGGTAGTAAAGGAAATGAATATAACCATTAGTCAAGAAAGTAGAAAGGTAAATCATCTAAGAATATGCTATAGTGCATGAATGTTAAAATGAAATCTGTCATGATTAAACAGCAGCGTGATGCAAGGGAAGGAATAAAAATATGAAAATCAAGGTGAGGCAAACTAGAAGCAACATTGTTAGGCACTAAAATTAAATAAGTGTGTGGAGTGTTTAACAAGCCAGAAAGAAACGGTTAGGCTGTGGGTATTTCTATAAATAGAAGCATTAGGCTTTATGGGGAGTTATCCAGAAAGTTAAGTAGTGAATTCGGGCATTTGCCTTGGGCTCTTTGGGAGGGTGCCTCCCTTTGAGATTAGGCTCATTAAGAGATTTATTCTCCTCTTGAGATTATCCTTCATGTTTATCCTTCTTGTTTTCTGCAAATTGATAGTATTGTTTTAGCTGCATCTGTGTTGGATTGTGTGGGTGAACTAGTGTTTGTTGTGCTTACTGTGTAATCTCGATTTTAGTTCTATCAAATGGTGCTCTTGTTGAGAGATTCAACAATGGAGATAGAGAAAAATCGGGAAGAGGTTCTAGAAGTTTTTCGGAAATGGGTTTGGGAAGTATGGAGCTCGGTTTTTTCATGGATGTTAGAGGGGGGAAACAAATCACGATCTGCAGGGAATAAAATTGAAATCCAACTAGGGGTGTTGGATTCATGTTTGGAAGGGGTGATGGAAGAAATTCAGAAAGAAGAAAGTGATAAGTATGAGCAAAGAATGAGTGAAGTGGCTGGCCATAGGGTTAAGGTGAAGCGATGAACCTTCTCCGTGAGGAAGTATTTGAAGGAGATGAAGGAGGATCCACTGAATTTATCGGATGAAGTAGCAAGCCAAGAGGAAGGAGTCGACGTCAACCCTGGAAAAGAGACAACTGATGGCCGATCGGGTGTGGAGACAAGCGGAGACAAATCCAAGGGAGTCATCATTCCAGATCTCGAATCTGCCATGATGGAGGATGAACTTGTGGCCGACGAGAGTGAAATTGATATCGACGTGGGTGAGGCTCTTAAAATCGACGGCCGCTTTAACGGAGAGATGAATAGAGCGTGTCTGAGGGCTGTGGTCGTCAGTGATCTTTCGGAGAAGCGATTTGCCATGGACGATCGAAAACCGTAGAAGGAGAAAGAGGCGGTGGATTTGGGGTTGATGACAAGTCAGGTTGAAGACGGGTCAAGGAAGGCAGTTTGGATAAATTCGCTAAACACGGGACCGGGTTTAGGTGAAAATGGTGAACCGGTAATCCTCTTTACTCGATGGTCATCAAGAGGTTTTGGGCCTCCTCCTGAGTTCTTTACTTTATTTGATTGCTTGGAAGAGTTGGGCCTAATCAAAACTAGGCCAGCATCTCGGCCCACCTCCCTGGCAGAGCAATTATAGAAATATTTTTGTAGAGCATCCTTATTTCCCACGTGAGAATGGCTTGGTGCTGCAGAACACTAGTTTTGGGCCTAATACTCTCCAGCTTGGGCCCGAATGGAAAAATAAGGGAGAATCTCAGGCGGTGGATGCATGGAATATGGGCCTTCTTCTTCTTCCTTTAGAATCCTCCATTTCCAAAACTCATCAACAAAGCTTCAAGCCACCATCTACAGCAAGACCACCGCCTCAACCACCTGATTTCCCTTCGACGTTTTCGAGGTTAGAGCTCAACTACGCCGTTTCTGCTATCCTTGTCTATTTGTTTCCTACATCCCTCCGTGTCAGCGGCAAGGCGGACGCCGCTTGGGACGATCCCGGTGACATTCAATGGGTTCACCAGTGTCCATTGACTCTAGATTTTAAACACCGCCTTGAGGGCAAGGCTGTTTTTAAGGGGTTGGCAAGAGCATGAGAAGTGAGGTATCCCGAGGAATGGAGTTTTGTTCTGCAATGGCCGCCAGAGTACCCACCAATTGTTCTTGTGACCACTTCACTGGCCTTGGATACCGACGATATATACGGGAATGTATGCATAGCAGCCTCGGAGACATGGTTTCTTAAACGGAGGAATGAAGGGTTCGAATTGATAGATAACCAAAAGCCGGAAGACACAAGGGCACATCATCTTCCAACTGATAATGTGAATTTGCGTGCTGAAATCATCTCGCCTTGTGTGTCGTTCTATGATTATCATGACTGCTATTTGGTTCAGCTGAGTAGCCGCGCTGATGTTGCCAGCCACGATCCAGGCGACTTGGTGATTTTCGAGATCTTACATCTAATTCGACTGAGAAAGAAGGTGTCAACCGGGACTAGTGTTGAGGTCGAGCAAGAAACCAATTATCAAGTGTTGAAGTTAGCTAATCATCTTCCGATCGAGAAGGTGAGTATTGAAAACATCCATGTTCAGCTGAGTGGTCGTGTTGAGGCCGCAAGCAACGACCCGGGTGACAAGGCAATATCCACACTGGATCAAGTTGGTACAGTCAGCTGCTATGGAGTCTGTAGCCGCATCTTCCAGCCTAGTACCTACTCTCACTGTAGTCACCATGGACAGTTCATTGATTCGATTCAAGAGGACAACAAGACCCTTGCTGAAGGGAAGCTGACAGCGGAGCCCAACTCAACTGTTGGCATGAGAATGCCCAAGTTCATTTCTTGTCATCTAGCCTTGAGGACAAGGCTGGTTTAAGGAGGGTGGCATTGTTAGGCACTTAAATGAAATAAGTGTGTGGAGTGTTTAACAAGCCAGAAAGAAACGGTTAGGTTGTAGGTATTTCTATAAATAGAGGCATTAGGCTTTATGGGGAGTTATCCAGAAAGTTAAGTAGTGAATTCGGGCATTTGCCTTGGGCTCTTTGGGAGGGTGCCTCCCTTTGAGATTAGGCTCATTAGGAGACTTATTCTCCTTTTGAGATTATCCTTCATGTTTATCCTTCTTGTTTTTTGCAAATTAATAGTATTGTTTTAGCTGCATCTGTGTTGGATTTTGTGGGTGAACTAGTGTTTGTTGTGTGATGCGACCCAACCCTCACCCAAGCTGGGCTCCGACGAGCCCAAGGCGCCCAAGACCATGGCGTCCTCCATGGTTGAAGACTTAGTCTAGTTTTTCCATTTCTATGTTATTTCCAGTTTTAGTATGTTTCCCGTTTTAGTATTTCTATTTGAAGTCATTTCTATTTTGGGCGTGTGCCCACTATTGCATAGTGGGCTAGCCCATTAGCTTTGTCTCGGCCCAAGTCCATTAGGGTTCTTGGCTGAGCCATGTGCCTTTCAATAGGCCTCTCTTGTACTCATTCCAATCACGTCTAAATTAAACCCGAGTTAAGTCAGAGTGAGAATTCCACCTTCTTCGGGTTCGGACGTCAAACACATTCCTTTCTTCGCATCCCCTTCATTCCGTAGCTCATCGCTTCGAGGGTCTCGCCCCGCCCTCGCCCCAAAGCGATCACTAGAGACCCGTGAACCATCACCTAGGTGGTTCGTACTTATCCAGGTTACCCATCGGAGAAGGATCCGCGCCCGCTCCTGCCTAGATCGGGCACCCTTGCGCTCCGAGCCACCTCGGAACGCATCAACTGATATCAGAGCCCAGACGGCTTGTAGCGTGCCTCTCTTCTCCGGCAACTCCAGACCCACCGCCGCGCCCATAGCCGGGCCCACCCACCACAACCCCTTCCGCCACCACAAGAAATCCCCCTCGACTTCTGTCCATATTTTGCACAAATGTTTTTTCTGTTTTCTTAAAACTTTATTCCATATCCCTGTAGAGCATCTCGATATGAGTCCAGGCATATAAAATTCACCCAAAACGAACATCGTTTGCCCCCTCAAAAGGCCAAAATACGATATGTTTTCTGCTGCCCAAAGCCTAGCCGCGACCGCGGACGCAACACCCGCGACCGCGGATTCTGTGGCCGCTACCTTCCCAACCCCTTGCATTGCCTTATCCGAGACCCCCTCCAATTTCGGCCTTATCTTGCCGAACCATATCTTGTTTTTGAATTTTGAAATTCAAATTCAAAATTTATCCAAATCTTTCCTTAACCGCAAGATTCCATCTTATCCTTTTCCCCAAGCAATCCCTTAATTCTAGGGATATCATATCTTCCCCGATTCCCTTCCCCAACCAACCTTATCCTCACGGCTGCACCCAAACCCGGACCCGCTCGTCTGGGCCCAGCCGAACCCACACCCGGACCCATGCCCTAGCCTTCGCCGAACCCACTCCATGGCCTACTGGTCGGGCCACGACTACGAAGACGACAAGGAGGGTTGGTCTGACTACTATACCGGGCTTCGTTACGAGGCAGACCCGGATTGGATCCCGCCACCTCGCACCCATGCACCCCCGGCGCCGCACCCACGCTTCTACCCGTCTCAGCCGCGACGCCGAACCCACTACGACGCCCACGACAGTGGCTATGACCGGACCTGGTACCGCACTCGTGATCGGACCCGGTACAACACCCACAACTTCGACACGGGCCAAGAAGCCCCTGTCTTTGAGCTCTCGGCTGAGCAACGGGAGATCCGGTTCCTCAAACGGTAGGTGGCTCGACTCCGAGCTGAGTTGTTCGCATCACCACAGCCCACTGTTGCACCCGCTCCAGTTCCCGCTATCGTGCCCACTCCTACAAGTCTGGGACCCCCGTTCCCAGTCGCACTAGCATCCGTTCCCGCAGCCGTACCCGTTGTTGCGAGTTCGGGTCCCCCGTGCCCAGTCGCACTCGCACCCGCATCCATGCCTGCAGCCGTGCCCGTTGCTACGAGTTTGGGTCCCCCGTGCCCAGTCACGACCGCACCCGTTGGCGTGCCCGCTGCTGTGACTCAGCCGGCCTTAAGCGTGCCCGCTCCAGTGCTCACTGCACCCAAGGCCGCACCCGACGTCGTGCCCGCTCCTGGACCCAAGCCGTACTTGGTCATTGTGGAGGTTCCAAGAGCCGGACCCGAGCCCGACGTCGTGTTTTTGTTGACCACCGACTCCCCCTGGCCCCACCAAACTAGAAGCGAGGACGCTTCGAATCTAAGGGGAGGAGAATGATGCGACCCATCCCTCACACAAGCCGGGCTCCGACGAGCCCAAGGCGCCCAAGACCATGGCGTCCTCCATGGTTGAAGACTTAGTCTAGTTTTTCCATTTCTATGTTATTTCCAGTTTTAGTATGTTTCCCGTTTTAGTATTTCTATTTCAAGTCATTTCTATTTCGGACGTGTGCCCACTATTGCATAGTGGGCTAGCCCATTAGCTTTGTCTTGGCCCAAGTCCATTAGGGTTCTTGGCCAAGCCATGTGCCTTTCAATAGGCCTCTCTTGTACTCATTCCAATCACGTCTAAATTAAACCCGAGTTAAGTCAGAGTGAGAATTCCTCCTTCTTCGGGTTCGGATGTCAAACACATTCCTTTCTTCGCATCCCCTTCATTCTGTAGCTCATCGCTTCGAGGGTCTCGCCCCGCCCTCGCCCCAAAGCGAGCACTAGAGACCCGCGAACCATCACCTAGATGGTTCATACTTATCCAGGTTACCCATCGGAGAAGGATCCGCGCCCGCTCCTGCCTAAATCGGGCACCCTTGCGTTCCGAGCCGCCTCGGAACGCATCATTGTGCTTATTGTGTAATCCCGATTTTAGTTCTATCAAACATGCAGATAGGTAGTAAGATAATAGTCAATATACAAAACGATCATATCATACCAGATAGGAGGCAGCACAACAGCTGTTACAAGAAAGTCAAGGTCAAACCTAATTACAACCCTAGGGGGATACGAAAAGCAACAGTACAAGCCGAAGGGATGATAATGGAAACTAGACAAAATTACCCCTATTGTAGGACGATAATATGCAACATTACAAGTAGTCTGATAAAGGTAGCAAAAAACACATAGGATAAGAACAGCATAGATAGGGACACAACTGATGACATCTGAGTAGCCAAAGAGGACAAGTAACATGATCATTGGGCAATGTTCTTACCCTTACCCCTAGTCTTCCTTTTGCGGTTGCAGGTCCAAAAGGGTAAATTGGAGACATGAGTGGTAGTCATAACAGTGGTGACATGATGATCGTGATGGGAAGAGCCCGGGCCAAAGTTAGAACTCCCTTCCCTAGAGCGAATCTCGATACCTCCAAGTCTGAGGTTGATGGTATTGTTGGAGTGTGCAAAATGGTAGGGGGACTCAGGAGTAGTCGGTGTTTGGAAGTCATAAGGATTGGGCTGGGGAGTGCCATGGAAAAGCATGTTGTTAGGTGGGAAGGATGGTGAAGCTTGGTAGCTAAGAGGGCCACAATGGAGAGGCAAGTCAGTAAGGGCATAGAGGAGGTGTTCACGAGTAGCATGGTTAAGGGAGGGCAAAGTGAGGGAGGTCATGAATAGGGGATTAGACAGCATATAGAGCAAGTCAGAGGAAGTGATCGATTGAGAGGAGAAGGAACTGCCTTCATGAGGGTTGGTAGAGACAAAGGTGGAAGGATGGTAGAGAATACCTTTGCCTTTGTCAGAGGGGTCAGAGTTATGAAGCAGATGAGTAGGCCTGATGATGAAGTTTGGTCTGGAAGAAGGAACAAGAGTGGTAGAAGTAGAATGGTAGATATTACCAAGCAACCTGATGCATGTGAACTGAGCTTGTTCTTCCTCTTCAGAAGTTCCAATGAAGTTGACCTCTGTTGGTTGGATTTGAATGTTGTTGAACGGGCATTCATCAAAGTTGTGGTTGGGATCAGCACAACACCCGCACCCAGGCGAAAAGCCTTCATACCAAACCATCATAGTCAGGATAGAGCCATCAGTGTGTTGGATCCGCATGAAACGTTTGAAGTCGAATGCCTACATGTTGACACAAAATTGTGCAAATTTCATTTGGTTTTATATGTTGGAGACTTCATCAAGCTTGAGGAATATCCCAATGTTGTTATCCTTGAGAATATAGTCTAGTGCTTGTCCGTTGAAGAGGTAGAAGAGAAGGAGAGGGATACGTATGCAGATATATATACGAAAGACATGCTCCACAAGGGGTTGGAAGGTTGGGTAATAGGGAAGCATGACAACAAGCCTCCCCTAAACATGGTAGGGGCGGTTATGCCATACCCAATCCCTAGCTTCTCTGTATGCAAAAACAAATAGTAGCCAGCAGTTTCCCATCTCTCGAACTTAATATCTCCCCTGATCCCTTTCCAAGCTTCATTAAGACGATTAGTGATGGTGGAAATAACAATGAAACAGTTTGCCATATGGAGGAGGAGAGAAAAGTAGGTGAGGTGGGCCAGTTCATTTTGGATATTGGGAAGTTGCATGTGGTTGGGTAGAGAAGTGAAGAGTGCGGGGATCTCGTCAGCAAGAGTGACATAGGTAGAGTAAAACACCTAGTCTTCAGTGTAAGGAGGAAGATGTTCCAAGGAAGTTGGTAGTGTTTCCAGCTGAAAAGTGTGGCCATGCATGATTTCATGAAGTTGGTGTTGATTAGCAGTAGTCGTAGCCACTGTGGAAAGCATCATCAAGGACAATGAGGGGTGATCCACAGTAACTTGATCAGTAAAAGGAGCATCATAAGTGGCTTCAGAAGTTATATTTTGAGGAAAATTAACAACGGCATGAGAGTAGGATTGACGAGAATCCATAATAGAAAATGAAGCCGCAAAGATGTAAAGAGGAAGAAGAAGAGTGCAGTAGGGATGAAGATGGTGAATGAACTTAATGATAGAATAAATAGAAGGATCAGTAGTAAGGGTGACAAAGGGACATGCAGAGATATAATTGATAGTAGAAGAAAAATTGAAAAGAAAATGAACATTGTTGGAGTGAGAAAGAACCAAGGGGAAATCTGCGTCTGACACAAACCAGAGATAGGTAACGTGGTTTAATGTATTGTAGTAAGTGTGGAGAGAGAATAAGGGTTGCAGAGTATCAGTACAGTAAAGAAAAAGATTACGACATATTATAAAAGGAGAGTATTGGAGGGGCATGTGTATAATATGTGTGTAGGTGAGAAGGAAAGGAAAGAAGGAGTGCAGAGACAGAAAGAGATATGCGAATTGGGTTATGCATATATGTCATGTCAGTTATAAGTTGAGATGTAATCAGGGATGGGGAAACGCAGGGAGAGAGGTGGAAGCAAGGAGGAGGCGAAGAAAGCAGGGTGTTGTGAAATGTACAACAAACAGAAGAAGCGGGACAAGTGGCGAGAATATGGGTACCAGTCATATTAGTAATGGGTTGCAAATGATGACATGTATTAATGCTGGAACTATAAGAAAAGGGAATGTAAAATAAAGTAAACGATAACAAGCATGGAAATACAGATACAAAAACAATTTAATAGTTACTTCTCTAGAGTTCATGTAGCCTCTGCAAAACAAATGATGAAGACTTAAATCACCTCTTCTTCATTTGCCCCTTCACATAACACATGATCTCCATATTGGAAAACAAATTACACAAATCCTTTTCACTTCAATACACATCAGACTTCCTCTTCAATTTTGATTTCTTAAGACATTTCAACACGACAATTACTCCCATGCTTTTCCTTTGGTGGTCAATTTGGAATTACAGAAACAATCTCCTCTTCAGACAGGACTCTTTCACCTTGACCATGTGTCCAGCGCAAAAAGCCTTTTCCGATCTTCAAGATTGGACAATTACAAACCAAGAAGCTACCCAAGTACCTACTAAGCGTAACCGTCTACGTCCGATAAACAGATCATGGAAGAAACCAAATGCTAACTGGGTAAACTTAAAATTTGATGGATCCAAAAAACATGTCGACTCATCACATCTGGGTTACATTTTGCGTGACCATCATGGTGCAATAGTGCACTTCGACCGCGAATCTATTGCCTCTACAACTGTCCTTAAATCAGAAGCTCTCGCGGTACTTTATGGTATTCAATGGACATCACAACATCACATTCGACATTTGGTTATTGAAGGCGACAATCTTGTGGTCATTAATTCTATCAGGTCCACTTGGAAAGTTCCTTGGGAAATTCACAGCATTATCAATGATATAACTGCTTTACTTTCTTCTTTTGTCTCTTTCCAGGTACATCACTGCTTCTGTGAGGCCAATCGAGCGGCCGACTTCCTCGCTACTCACCCCATTCCTGCTCAAGCTTTGGCTGTTTATCAGCGTGTTCTCTCTCCACTGCATTCTTCCTTTAATACGGCCTGTATTCGAAAAAAAAGATATGAGTTTAAATGTTTGAACTCTACCTTTGATGAATTCGGTTCACAGTTTGTAAAGATCATCTATTCGGATGATTTAGGGCAGCCACCTAGTTAGGTAGGCCTAATGTTCGCCTTGTATCAAAAAAAAAAAAAAAACAATAGTAATATCAACCACATAGATATGATTAACGTATTGCATGCACAAGTAGCGAGGGAGATGTTGAGTATAGCAGATTCGGTTGACAAGAAGTAAATGAAGGAAATCATTATAGACAATTAAGTGTTCAACAGGGAAGTGAATGAGCAAATGAAGCGTGTGAAAAGGGGAAAATCTGGGGAACTCCAGTGTTTCATGTTGAATTTCAATTAGAGGGTCATAGTTTATTTCATAATTGAGGTTAAGGAACAAAAAGGAAACGAAACAAAGAAACGAAAGAATATACAGAGCAAAGGATAGAAGAACGAAAATGAAAGCAAAAGAAACAGAAAGAAGAGTGAGAAGCTCTATAATCCGAACCGATCAAGAAAGAGTGAAGCGTACTATATGTTGTGGTCCTTTTCCAACGTATTTGGTGTCACTGAATGGTCCGGTAAGAAGAGCGTGACTGTTCTTCACGTACTCCAACCATAGCTTGACAGTCGTACACTACCATAATCAATGAGATCCACCACAACCATGGCGCCATGGTCGTACGTCGGTCACCACCGTACCTACAATCCTACATATATGAGGGATTCATCAGAAATTCCATCTAGTTAGAAATATTATTTGCAACATACTAGGCTACTAACTACTCATTAAATTTTTGACCAAAAAAAAAAAGCTACTCAATAAATTAAAAGGGAAACCAAATAAGACCAATAATTCATAGAAATTTTCAATTAATTAATTCTCACCCACTCAAGAGTGTGTCTTTCTTTAAGCCTCACACTTAAGTACGTGAGCTATATATACTATGAGATTTTGCATACAACACCGTACCCCCCACAAATGCTTCACTATTTATTCTAAAAAACGTACCAATTCTGGAGGGAGATTCTTAATTAATGATTGTGGAAGGAATCCAGGATAGGAGATTGAAGATTTTATTAGTGGATATATTTTTAAGGGAGGCCTTATCCATATTTGATGATTGTGCATGTGTATATTTCTTGTTTTGATATTACTTTATTGTGCATTTTGAAGATGAGTTTGTTATAATAAAAAATGGGGAAATTGTTGGAAGAAGGTTCCCTCGAGGACCTTTAGGTATTTTGATGATGATAAACACCATGTATTTGATGTGTGTTCTTAAGTATTATTTCAGGGAACAACATAAAGCATGAGAGCTATTTGGAAAAGCTTTAGGAAACAATGGTTGTGATCAATGAATCAGTCATCCTAGAGAACAATGGAAATAAGTGCACCAGAGTTCTAAGAAAAGGGATTTCAGGGAACAAGGAAAACATAGCAAATGAGTTTTGCACTGTTCCTAGTGAAAAGGCGAATCACGAGATATTGCATCTAGGGTTTTGAATGTTTGCTTGTGGTACAAGAGACGTTCAAACAAGGAAAGTGAAGATTATATCTTGGAGATAATGAGTCGGAATTATCACGGAGAGATAAAATCTATCTATGTTGGAAGAAGGTTCCCTCAAGGACCTTTGGGTGTTTTGATTATGATAAACATCATGCATTTGATGTGTGTTCTTAAGTATTGTTTCATGGAACAATAGAAAGCATAGAGCTATCTTGAGAAGCTCTAGGGAACAATGGTTCTGACCAATGCATCAGTCATCCTAAGGAACAATGGAAATAAGAGCACCAAAGTTCAAAGAGAAGAGAAGGAATAGAGATTCCGGGGAACAAGGAAAACAGAGAAAAATAGCTTTGCACCAATCCCAATGAAAAGGCAAATCACGAGATATTGTATCTAGGGTTTTGAATGTTTGCTTGGGGCACAAGGAGACGTTCAAACAAGAAAATTGAAGATTATATATTAGAGATAATGGGTCGGAATTATCATGGAGAGATGAGATCTATTTATGGAAACAAGATATTGTCAAGTTGGAAGATATTATTTCTGGTATTTTAGGATATTGGTTGATGGAAAGATGTAATGGTATTTATGGGATAATATATCAGATTAGACCATAAATAAATTATATTTTTGTCATCCTTTGGAGGCCTACAAATACAAGGCATTATCAACCTAGTTTTACATTCTTCCAAGAGAAAAAGTGGAGCATCCAAGAGAGAGATGACATTAGGAGTCTTTGAAGGTTTCTAAGTATCCATTAGAGAGCAAGAACACAACTTTTGGAGTTCAAAGGTGAGTTTCAAGGTTGTTGGCTCAAAAAAATGACAAAACAAATCGTTCCTATGTCAAGGAGAGTTGTGATATTTAGGAGCTTCATAGGGGAAGTTTCTTAGGTGAAGAAGGTATATTTTGTATGGTTTTGAGTTTGTTGTGAGTTGATAATGCGTGATAAGATTTGTTAGGCTTAAAGAGTATTATTGTAGGGAAATCTAGTTTACATTGGATCTTTGCTTGACTTGTGTAGTTTGTGATTATCAATAAAAGAAGTAGACTTTGAAATCCTCCTAGGGTAACACCTAGATATAGAGATTTTTACTTGTCAACTAGTTTGTTGATCGGGTTTACCTCTCTACGTGATTGTGTTGTTATTTGTGATATTTCGTTGTGCAAAGGTATCGTTCCTATATAGGAACAATGCTTTACTTTGTTACTAACACTCGGTTTCGATCTAACAATTGATATCATAGCAAGGTTGCTCTGGATTTGTATTAGTTTTCGAGAAAAGATGAGTACTCATGATGGGAACAATCAAGGTTACTCAATGGCGCGTCCTCCTCTCTTCGAAGGAGAGAAATTCGGTTGGTGGAAGAAAAAGATGGAGATCTTCATCAAATGTGAGGACTTAAACGTTTGGGACATCGTTGTAGATGGACTAGTTGTTCCTTCCATGAAGAACAATAAAGATGAGACCATTCCCAAACCTAAGGGTGATTGGGATGATGAAGACAAGAAGGTAATCTCTAAGAACCATAAGGCTATGAAATTATTTATCCATGCAGTATGTTATAGTGAGTATAGCAGGGTCTCGTCTTGCACAAGTGCTAAGAAATGTGGGATATGTTGTGTGTGACTCATGACAGTTCCATTGAGGTTAAGAAAAAGAAGATAGATATTCTTGTTAAAAATTATGAATTGTTTAAAATGGAAAAGGATGAGTCCATAACGGATATGATTGCTCATTTCAATATTATTGTTGATGAGCTAACTTGTTTGGAAAAAGTGTACACCACAGAAGACCAAGTTCAAAAGGTGATGTGAAGTTTACCCAAGAAGTGGATTCCTAAGGTAACGACGATTGAAGAAGCCAAAGATCTGAGTTCCATACCTTTGGAGCACCTCATAGGATCTCTCACTTCTCATGAAGACAAACTGAAATCTTGTGAAGATGAAAGTCCCCAAAAGGGAACAATGGCGTTGAAAGTTTCCAGAGCATTAAAGCAAGTAAAGGCGGACAAGAAGGACAAGGTGGGCAAGGATCCATAATTGGCTTGTTGGACCGATTAGTGTTCTGTTAAGAAGGTATAGGACCTTCATAGAGAATGCAACATAAATGTAAAGAAAATGCAAAGGATATGACGATAGATGCAACACAAGTACTTAGAGTAGAAACTCTAATCAGCCAACTAGTTAATTAGAGAACAACTACTACCCCAAGCTTCTCGCTTGTAGGGATTTAGAACAAGTGTACTTATCTTATTGATTTCTTGAGTAATTACAAAAGGCGACCAAGACGTAGACTAGAAGATTCCCACTTACTAACTACTCACTCCCCCATTCGTACCTTGCTCTCAATCTCTAAGATCAAGTCACACTTGAACTCTCTTCTCCATGCGCTTCTCGCTCCCTTTGGTTCACTCTCTTTCAAGTGAAATAGCTCTTACATAAGGCGATTCCACCCCTTATATAATTGCTAGCACAAACCGTCGTTCTATATCACAGACCCGACACTACCTCCTAGGGCTGTTTATCCAGGTTCTTAGGTCTCTATTTCACCGTCACTTCCGATCTCCATACATGGTATGGTCTTCGCTCCACTTTCCTGGGCCATACTCCTTAGGCTCCAATACTTTCCCAAAGCGGCAAAGGGACAAGACTGCTTTTCTGCGTCTGCGCCAGACAATCCTTGTCCTCTTTCTTTCTTCTCTTCTCAAGATTGTTGTCGTTTGTTTTCTTATGCTTTTGCCTTGATCATAACCACCTAATGTCTCCATCAGGTGTTCTTCCCAAGCCATGTTGAGCTCCAAGGCCAGCTGTACTTGTCTCTTATTTGACCAAGATATAGCGTTGTGCCAGCTACCTATAGCTCTAGCGTCTAAGACTTCTCTCATGTGTATACTTCACATTGTCTCGATCACTCTACTGATCTCGATAACGTTCAGTACCTTCCAACGCGCCATGTACTATTTTCCCGTAACACTTAATTCACACGTTAATCCTTGGAGGTTTGTAATCATCAAAACTGAGGAGGTCATGGACTCTTAAGTTCACCAAGCTTAAGATTCCAACAAATTCCCCCTTTTTAATGGTGACAAACGCCAAAACATTTAAGTATAAAATTGAGTATGAAAGACATATCAAGAATAGTTCCCCCTAAGAAAAATAATGTATCGCGCTTTGTATATTCCTCCTATGTTAGTCATCTCAATCACATTCCCCCTTTTGGCATCATCAAAAAAAAGTTAGTACTGGGAGAAACAATAGAGAGAGTACAATACTGTAAAATACTAGATAATATTGTCATTGATTTCATATTTAAAGTGCCAAAACTGCCGTAACGGACATGCCATCACAGAATAACAAAAAAAGAAAACAAACTTTCATCTGAAGACACCTAGCATGATTGAAACTTAGTAAAAGCAACAAAAGCTGATAAGAAATAATGAGCTATGAGTGGAAAGAGGGATAAGAGAGGTAAGGAAAACAAGGGTCCATGTCTGGTAGATTAATCTTCTACATCAGCGCGTCGCAATATCTCCATCATGCCTTCCGTGACATACTGCACGTCCTTCCTCAGACCGTGGATCTCCTTGATGAGCTCCCTAAGAAGCTCATAGTTCATCCTCACCTCCTCAGCAGTTTCCTCTTTGGGTTCTTCTCTAACCCTCACAACTTTCATCTTCTCCCATTGACCGTCCACAAACTGAAATAGCATCTTGTTCAGTGTAGGCTCGTCCAGTACTCTGCTAGTTCTGACTTCCTTCTATGGTGAGTACATGTCGTGATATGTAATATCTACTTTACTACACTAGGGTACGGGAGTGCATGTTTGGGGCTTGTCTTAGCATGAGACATGTGCAGTATCATCAACCTTAGAAGGTTGATTGCTTCCCCCTTTAACATCCGGTCTAACACCAACTAGTCCAGGATGTGCAATGAGTTGTGCTTCTGCTCCTGTGGTACCACATTACTTGTGCAGTATCCCCATCTTGTTGCAATGTACCTCTCCCTTTGTTGACAGGTCCTCATCCTCAAAGATCTTCTTGATCATTTCCAATTGATCGCAGTCTTACGGCCACGACCCTTTGTGATGTTTAGCATAGCCAGCGTGCGGTACCCCAAGAATCTTACTCATATCTATGTTGGAGAAATTGTAAGTCTCCCCTTCCAGCGTATAGGACCTGCTAACCATCGTCTTTTTGTTCTCGGTGACCAGCGTTGAGTAAAACTGCCATACCAGCACGAGATCATATACCTCCTCTTCCTTGAACAAATTCTCCCATTTTTGCCTTGTCAGCAAGTCCACCACCTCATCCAAGGCAAACTCCTCCAGTTGTAGCATGTAATGTCGTTGATATCACGTTTCTCACTATTGTTCCCTTCATTTCTATTGGATTTTCCTTTGTGATATAGAGTTCACATGGCTTTGGTAAGAAGAGCAGTTTCTGGATCAACACCACCCATATTCTCATCATTGTTGCTTTCAATCATCTCAACAACTTTTCCAACCATTGAATCAATTCCTTTAGGCTTAACAGTTTCTCATCATCGTCATATTTTTTTATCTTTCCAAACACTTTATGAAGTGTAAGAGCAAGAGTTGTGGATTTTCTTTTAATATTGCCTTGGTCATCTTGTGCCTTGGAGGAAGTCCATCAATGATGATGAGAACTTTCTCTTTAGGGAGAATTTCCTTATTTGTGACCCCATGAGTTGTGAGACGAGCAATGATTCCCTCAAATCTTGACTGATATGAGGAAACAGTTTCATCGTTGATCATGGCAAAGTTGTAGAAGTCCTTCTTTGCTTGAAAGCGAGATATCTGACGAAGGTTTGTACTTCCCATGTACATTTGCTCCAAAGCGGCCCACTTCTCATTTTAAGTTGCACAAGATTGCAACTTGGAAACATCTTCATCACTGATGGCGTTATAGATGAGCATGGAAGCCTTGAGTTTTTTTCTCCATAATTTTGAAATCATTTTGACCCCAAGGTTGGGTTCCTTTGATAACAACCTCCTCAACCTTTTCATCACCAACTTCAATGACTCTCCTACATTCGTAGTCATTGCTCTTCATCCAGGACGTGAAGAGATCCTTCTAGTGTTGGTATTGTCCTTCATTGAGGAACAATGGTTTGTTATTCCCAATCCCAACTTCATGACTTGATGACATAGTTACTTGTGGATCTAAAAATAACACACAATCTAGAGCAACCTGATCTAATACCAATTGTTGAATCGTAGTGTGTTAGTCAGGGAATGGAAGCGGAAATAATATTTCAGACAAGTAACGACAACACAGTTCCTTAAAGAGGAAAACTCAATCAACCAAATAGTTGCCTTGAGAAAAACCTCTACCTCTAGGTGTTACCCTAGTACGATTTCAAATGTCTACTCGTATTATTAATCAAGTTGTACAATCTCGCAAGTCTTCTCTCCACCTAGTCTCACACAGATCCTAGACTTCTAGACTCCAAGTGTAATCAACTCAACAATAATCACAAGAACACAAGAAACCCTAAGCAAGTACTCATGAAGTTCGTACCTTGTATCTCGATCTCTATCTCCTGAACACTCTTGGTTGTGTTGTACCTTTCCCTATGGTATACAGAAGTATATATAGTCATAGGAAAGACATCTTACCAATTATCCTAATAGCTCACAAAGGAAAGGTATACACGAGTATATATAGTCATAAGAAAGACATCTTATATATAGTCATAGGAAAGGTATACACGAGTATATATAACGTAACTAATAAAATCATTAACATATCTATTCTCACAATATGAAAATTCTCTTTTTCCTTATATAAAATATCTCAAGATATGTTAAACTCTTCCTATTTCTTCAAGCCTTGCAGTCAAACAAATAGTCAAATATTCTTTCCATATTTAGCATTATTTCCAAAGTTACTAGTGCAGTCTTCTCTGTGTCATCCCATTGTTCCCTTCGTGATGTTCCCTTTGTTCTTTTTGCTTCTTAATGCGCGTATCACAATTTCATTATGCTCAGCGTCACTGTTTCATTGTTGACTCAACGCTCCTTGCACTCTTTTGCTTTGCTTCTTTTCATGGTTTTCGTTGTTCCTTAATTCTTTCATTAAGCCTGAAACTCATAGAAACAATATAAATCAAAAAACCTAATGGTGTTTATCATCATCAAAACTAGAGGGAACGTCGTCGTTCTGACACATACGTATACGCATGCGCAATGCGCATACATACGCATATGCCTTACTAATGCATATGCATACGCATACACTTTCCGCAAACATAGGTTTTTCCTATCTTTTGAAGGGAAAAAAATGGAATTTCATATGCATACATCTTTGTGTACATATACTAGGTGTGAATAACAAAAAGTTGTGGGTGTGTGTTGGAACGATGATGTTCCCTCTAGTTTTGATGATGATAAATCCCATTACACTTGATGGTTTTAATTGTGACTGTGAGTTTCAAGAACAATGTGTAAGCGAAGGAACGATGAAAACCATGTGAAGGATAAAAATAGATTATTCAAGGAACATCGAAGTCAACAATAGAACAACGCGCATGTGTGAACTGAGAAGTTAAGACGCGCATTAGAGAGAAGGACAGAACAAGGGAACAACGCCAAAGAACGATATGACGCGCGCACTGTGAACTTGTGCCGAATTTCTATTCTTGGAAAGAAATCTTCAAAGACATCTTGGGCCGTAAGGAACAAGTTTGTTACGGATTTTGTTGTTAGAAAAGATTGTGTATAGATAGTTTAGGAATATTTTATTTGATTTCCTTAGTTGATACTAGGGCAAATCGGCTGAGAATTTTGAAGGCTATATATATGGGAAGAAGTAACTATCACAGTTACGCAACCACGAGCATTTCCAAGGATAAAGAGAATTCGGAGAAGAGGAAGAAGAAGAACACTTACAAGTACGAAGCTTTGGTAAGTTGAGTACTTGATAGGGTTTTGGGTGTCTAAGGTGTTGTTTGGAACGTTACACGTAGAAGTCAAGATATTCAGGAGTAAACTAGATTGAGATAAGACTTGTTTGATTGTAACTCCAGTATTAATAACACAAGTAGACATTTGAAATCCTACTAGGGTAAAACGTAGGGGTAATGGTTTTTCTCAGTCAACTAGTTGGTTGATTGAGCTTTCCTCTCTAAGGAACATCGCTACTGTTACTTTACAATCTGTCATTTTATTCCGCTACCCAAGGAACAGTTATACCGTTCCTTGTACTAACACACTCGATTCTATAGTGTATTTAATACATCGTCATTAAATGGCACCCGAAGCAAGTATATACGTGGAGTAAAAGAATTCAATTGAAAACGGAGTACCTAAATTAGGCACACAAGAGTAGCTTAATTATTGTAATGATGGAGTTTTTAGAAATTCAGCTGACATGAATAACATCAGTGTTTAAAGTATTAGGATATATTTTTTATATCTTGTATTTTAGGATATCCTTTGTATCATATCCTATCTTCTTGGGATTTATTCCTTCCTCTCCAGGGATTATTTTGTATATATTCCCTTAATGATTAATGGAAAATTGTGAAAATCCGTTACATGATTACTCAAACATTTACATGGTATCAGCCTAACCGATCCCTCCTAACCCTAATTAAGCCTTTCGTCGCTCTCCCTCTTCAACCATCCGCCGCCGCCGATGCCATTCGTGCAATGAATCCCGTCTATATCGCCTGGAAGAGGAAAGACCGCCTTATTCTGTTGTGGATCAACTCCACCTTGTCTTCTCCGTTGCTCGCCCATGCCATTCGTGCATCCACTACTTTTGAGGCCTGGCAGATCATAGAGCACAAGTTCTATGTCAGACTCGTGATCGTCTGATGCATATGAAGCAACAAATGCATAGTTTTCTGAAGGGCTCTCTCTATTCTTGAGTATGTCGAGAAGAAACGTGCCTTTTCTGATTCTCTTGCTGAATGCTCCTACTTGGTTCTGGATGATGAGTTCGTTGAATGTGTTCTTCATGGCCTTGACTCCTCCTACTTGGATTTTCGCACTGCCTTCAACATGAGGATGGAGCCTATCTTGTCTCACTAGTTGCTCGGCCTTCTCCTTCAAGAGGAGGAGCATATCAACGAGCAGCAAGGCCCGACATCTGACTCATCCTTCTTTGCGAATGTCGTCTGCCATGGCTCCTCTGGTGTACGCTCCGGTTCGTCGAAGTTGGCTTCTCCTGCTGATGGAACTTCCCGCCCTCAATGTCAGATTTGCAAGAAGCTTGGGCATGAAGCGATCAATTGTTGACAGCGACAAAAGACTGCTGACTTTCATCCCACCAAGACTCGCCCTTCTCGTGGTTCTGGTGGTAGTTGTAATAACCCCTAAAAGTCCCAAACTGTCATTTTGTAAGAAAGACATGATGGGCAATTTCTGTAACCTCTGTAATAATATCTTGAACGAAATATTATACGTTTAATAAGATTTTGGGTCATAAGGTATTTGGGAGTGCTAAAATAATTAAATTTGGCATGTCCTCGAACGAGACCCGCGACTAGAGGCCAAGGAACGCCATCGTGGCAGTTCCGTGGGCGCGGATTCGCCCAGAGCCAAACCGCGACCGCGGCTCTGTTTCTGCGACCGCGGAAATCCTGTTCGTCTTCTTCGTCTTTCTTCCCCGTGTTTCGTCGTTTCGTTTGCCGGCGTTTCGCCGGTGGGGGAGGCTGATCGCTTAGTGTGCTCGAAGTTGAGCTCCCCTTCCCCTATAAAAGGAGGTCGTGGGCAGCCTTCATCTTCATCCAAGCATCATCAGATTCTCTCTCTCTCTCTCTCTCTCTCGCTCGTGTTTTCTTCATCACTGGAGTTTGCAGTCATCGTCGGAGCTTCGCCGGAGTTTTTGGTGGTCGCCGGAGTGCCTTGGGAAGCCTTGGAGTGGTGGTGGTCCTAGTGAGCTTTCGTCCAAGTCAAGAGGTTGTCTCCTTCATCGTCGATAAGCCTCGAAGCTGAGTTAGCGTCGCGTCGGGAGGGAGAACCGCGACCACGGTTATGCATTACCGTGACCGCGGCTCTATCCAGATTTCCGCGACCGCGGATATGAATTTCGCGACCACGGCTTTGCCCAGCAAAGCCACGATCGCGGCCATACCAGCCGCGGCCGCGGCTCAGTTCGTTTCCCTTCGCTTTGTTTTGGTTATTTGTGCCATATCTCATTAGAGTATTTGTACCTCATTTCACGTGCGTCGTCGGGATGGACCTTGGGACGACAGTGGATTTTGACGGGAATTCCAGTAGGCATTTGTGCATGTGCCCAATCTTCCCGATCCGCAAGATCAAAACTACGTTCGTCTAGACTAAGGCAAGTGGCGGTTCGCTCTTGCTTATCATTCCATATTTCATTTAGTTATCAATTACTTGATTGTTAATTAAATTGGAATGAAGTGTTGTTTTCGTTTTGGAACATATTTAATAAAACAATGTGATAAAATATGAATCTATAATAGGTTGTATATATTGCTAGAAACAATGCTATTATACATGATATTACCGTGATGGTTTTGGTGTGGATTTATGTATGAACTTACATGTGTAGTTAGAATGAGTATTCGTAGGAACACTATGTACCTTACGAGGTCTAGTCGTTTCTTTATAACTAGTATTAGGAGGATTTTGCCCTAGTACTTTCTAGTCATGAATGTACCCTTACTGAGGGTAGGTGCACACAGCTGGTGCCAACAATCGGGATTAATTCCCAAGATATTTCTCGTGTCGAGATGATGAATATTGAAAGCTTTAACGTGAATATACGTTTTGGTAACTAAATAAGATAAGTGCGGTTATGCACATAATTAATGAACCTTTGGGAGAGAAGTACAACTTGGAACTCGCCCGGACTTCGATTAGAGTAAGTCTTCTTTCCAATCTGGATTCGCATTGCGCGGTGAGGTTGGTCGTGGACCCAAATGATCAAGTCGTTTTTAAAAGCTTGTGTGAAAACTATAAACATTCCCAAACACTTGTCATACGTTTCCGTAAGACTCAACTTCTTTGGAATCTTCTCTTCATACGTTTCCAATAACACTCAATTCCTTTGGAGTCTTCTCTTGATCATTCCTTTTCTTATGTTTCTGTAGAAGTGTTGAGGTTCACTGTCGTCATCGGCTATTATTCGAGAAGCGATGGGTGTAACCTATTACGACTACTTAGAACCTTTTTATTTGTACCCTTGCATAGTCTTTCATTAGACTATTTCCAGTTATTTTCCTTTGCATGGTTGGCTGGTGTCATCCGTCTCATACGGCACATCAGGTAAACTTCCCTTTCCGTGAAGACTAGAATCCGATGTTGAGGGCAGATGATGATTTAAGTGTTTTTCCAAGGTTGAAGATCCTAGGCGTGTGATCGCTTAGATCAAAACCCCTTTTATGGCGTTTATTAATTTTCAAGACTTCCGCTGTATTAAACAATTTTGTATTTGGTTTGTTGACAGTTGTAAGACTATGACGTTGGTTCGAATGTTATTTGGGTGACTTTTATGATATTTAATAAAGTTTCCAACGTTATATTATTTGTTATTAAAATGGTAAGCCTTGGGTGACCCCGGGGGTGTATTCGGAGGTCATTGGCGGTAATACTTTCAAAGTAGAATTTGGGGGTGTTATAGATTTGGTATCAGAGCTAAAAGTTTTAAACGGGTTTAGGTTTTCAAATCGTTTTACCTAAAACAAAAAAAAATAAACCGTTCCCCGTTCGTGTTAAGAAATTTGTTGGTTAGTTCCAAAAGTCAAAATTTTTGAATAAAATTATACTTTGAGTAAAATGTGATCTTTTGAAACCTCTGGCATTCAAATCGTGCATTCTTTTCCAGTCTGATATAGTAAGTTAGCTTCTATATTTAGAAATACTAATCCTTTCTTGTCGCCTCGCAAGATATGGGTTCCTTTGTGTCTCAGCTTAAGGGTAGGAAGGGAGCCGAGATAGCTTCGCCACCTCCGGCCGAGCTCGTTTTTCCCGTTCTTCCGAGCTTTACACAAGTTGGGGAGCCGAGTAGCCCACCCAAGGAGGAGAAGACCGTCCTCGTGGAGTCGGTTGTGCTGGTATCCGACCGGGTGAAGGATCCTGAGGAGGATCCGGAAGAAGACCCGGAGGAGGATCCCGAGGAGGATCCAGAGGAGGATGAGGAGGAGGACCCTAAAGAGGATCCTAAAGAGGACCCCGAGTAAGACCTCGAGGAGTACTATTACGACTCGGATGATCTGGAGTACCTGCTTGATGATAGTGAAGACCCGGGAATGCAGTTCATTTTTCTGAGTCCGGAGATTCCACCATTTCAGGAGTATGCACCGTTGTCCCCTGTTGCATGAGAGGCACTTGGTGTGCCCGGTGATGAGAGGGTGGAGTACGAGCCTTTGGATGCGCCAGTGGGTCCGCATCCTACTCACATGCCTGGAGAGCTAGTGATGAGCCTTGCGTCTCGTCATGCGCACAATCAGAGTGAGATGGCTTCCGCCGAGGCTCGTCACCATGTGGAGATGATGACTGAGCGAGCTCGTATGCGGGCAAGGCCGTGGGAATCGATGGATGCTCCGAGGGAGGTTCCGACCCAACAGGCCAGGCCTAGGCCCCGAGTGCTAGTAGAGCGCATGGAGGAGTGGACGGAAGCATTGTACAATATGGAGGAGAGGACTTACGAGACTGAGCTCGGTCTCTCTCGTATGCTGGATGACGTCCGCGAGTTCCAGGAGTACATCAGGCAGGCCAAGCTGCTACTCAACCCTCATTACGAGGTGAATAGGGCTGATTTTCACCCAGGGTTCCTAGAGGAGTTTTGCTATCCACCTATACCCGGGGAAGGGCCGAGTGTTCCTATGCCCAAAGCGGGGCCAAGTATTCCGATGCCTAGGGATGAGCCGTGTGTTCCGGGCTCTAGTAGCTCAAGGAGGCCAACACCGGAACCCGAGGGCAGTCCACTTCCAAAGAGAAGGTGTCAAAGGTCTGACGTGTACAGGAATCTCTTCAAGGCACCTTGAGGGGAACAGTGGCATATCCTAGTGATTCTCTTTTCTAGTTGTTTTGTTTTCATTGTCTTAGAGCCTTAGTCTCCTAACAATTTTATCCTTTCGTTTAGGAAGACTATTGTAAACTTATCGAACATGGTTTCAGTTCATTTCATCAATAAAGTTTGCCAGTTTGATCTACTTCGAATCAAGTTCATATGTTGTGCATAATCAAAGTGTGATATTAATGTTGTGAAATACTTGAATAATTGATTGGCAAACAGATAGTGAACACAAGAAACACAATCCATGCTGGTGCTGGGCCGAGTAACAATCCAAGGCTGAATCTGAGGAACGCCGCTAATCAAGGGGATGAGAGCGAGTCTGTCTCTCACAATAACCCCGTAGGCAGTGGCCAAGTTCAGGCTAATCCCCAGGTGGTGTTCGACGCTGCGACCATAGAGGCCATTCGTGGGATTGTTATGCAGGTGGTCACCGATATAATTCGGCCAGTTGCACCACAGGCACAGGGTGTTCCGGTTCCTCAGGTTATCCCTGAATTTGAGGAGCCAGCGGTTCGTGTACCTCAGGTCGAGGCCGTCAGGAACAGAGGAAACTACGGTCGGGCCTTGAAGGCCATTAGTTCAATGAGGCCTGACAGCTATGACGGTACTGGAGAACCAGTCAGAGTGGCGTATTGGTTCTCGCACATGGAGCGGTTGTTCAGGAATGTCGATTGCACTGAGGCTGAGAAAGTGCACATCGCCTCCCTTCAACTTAAGGATGTGGCTAGCGAATGGTGGGAGAGCACTGGTTTAACTGATCATCCTGGGTTGAACTGGAGTATGTTCAAAACAAAGATGACCGACCGTTTCTTTTCCCGTGCTATGAGGGAGGAGAAGCATAAAGAGTTTCTTTACCCTAAAACTGATGGGTTGAAGGTGACTGAGTTTGCAGCTAAGTTTAATCACTTGTTGCAATATACGGGGCCGGAAGTGTCGAGTGAGGAGTAGAAGATCTGGCATTTCCATGAGTGGATGAACCTAGACATCAAGCCGTTGATGGTGCGCCATGGCTGCTCTACTCTGGAGCAGTATGTGGATGCCGCCTATAAATTGGAGGTGACTGTGGAAGAGTCAGCGAAGAAGCGCAATCGCCAGAGACCGGCACAGAGCCAGCCTCAGGCTAGTGGGTTGAAATGACCCGTGCCTCCATCGCATTTTGCCAAGTCCGGCCGGGCTAGAACTGAAGTGACACAGTCGGGTCCTACTCAACGCTCGGGCCAGGGCAAGAACCCGATTCAGTGCTATAACTGCGGAACGCCGGGGCATAAGAGCATTGAGTGTCCGAAGGACAAGAGGACGTGTTTTGCATGCGGAAATGAGGGGTAGTTACAGACGTTTTGTCCTCAAAGGACGCAAAAGGAGGCTGAGTCGCAGCAAGGGTCAGTTAGCCATAACAACCGACCCCGATTCAAGCCAGTGGGAGCTCTTAGCCCTTCGACGCAGACGACTGCTCAGAACAAAGGGAAAGCCCCAGCTGCTTCCGTAGGTCAAGGTCAGTGGCTATATGAGATGTGTGAGGCTGACGAACCAAGTGCTCCAATTGCTCAAGGTACTCTATACCTCCATTCTACATTTGTGTGCATATTGTTTGATTCGGGTGCCACTCATTCTTTTATTTCGAATAACTGTGTGAGTAAGTTAGGCTTATTGTGCAATGAGACTTGCGAACCATTTGTGGTGAACCTTCTGAATGGTGAACAGTTAGTAGGGACCAAGCGTCTGTCGGAATTTCCGATTACCATTCAAGGTCGGAAGTTCGAAGCGGACTTGATCTGTATAGCCATGTCTCCATATGACATTATTCTCGGGATGGACTGGCTGACGCGTCATGGGGCGGTGATCTATTTTAGCTCAAGGATAGTGACAGTTTCATCTGGGGGCCAGTTTGTGTGCAAGTTCAAGGGTCGTAATGACGCTGATAATGGAAAGCTCATCAATGCGATAACTGCGTGTAAGCTACTTCGACAAGGTTGTGTCGGATACCTGTGCTATCTGGATAAGCCCAAGAAGGATGAGACTTCAGTTCATGATGTTCCTGTCATATGCGAGTATCCGGATGTTTTTCTTGATGAGATTCCCGGTTAACCCCCGAATCGTGACGTGGAGTTCACTATTGATCTCGAGCCTGGAACCTCGCTGATTTCCAAGGCACTGTATCGGATGGCTCCAGCAGAGATGCAAGAGTTGAACAAACAACTCGAGGACCTACTGGAGAAAGGATATATAAGGCCGAGTGCATCGCCTTGGGGCGCTCCGGTCTTGTTTGTCAAAAAGAAAGATGGATCGTTCAGACTTTGTATCGACTATCGAGAGTTGAACAAGGTCACTATCAAGAATAAGTATCTGTTGCCTAGGATAGATGATCTGTTGGATCAACTGAAAGGAGCAAAAGTCTTTTCCAAGATCGATCTAGGATCTGGTTACCACCAGCTCAGGATTCGTGAGGAAGATATTCCGAGGACTACATTTCGGATGAGATATGGACACTACGAGTTCGTAGTGATGCCATTTGGGCTTACTAATGCTCTGACAGTTTTCATGTACCTGATGCATAGATGTTTCCACCAGTACCTGGATAAGTTCGTTGTGGTCTTCATCGACGATATTCTGATCTATTCTCATAGCAAAGAGGCTCATGAGGAGCATCTTCGTATCACTTTGCCAGTCCTTAGACAAAATCAGCTGTATGCAAAGTTGTCTAAATGTGACTTCTGGATCAAGGAAGTGGCTTTCTTAGGCCATGTGATTAATGAAGATGGGGTAATGGTCGACCCTCAGAAGATCGAAGCGGTAGCCAACTGGAAGCGACCTCAGAACGTGAAGGAGGTGTACAGTTTTCTAGGACTTGCAGGATATTACAAACGGTTCATGGAGGGATTTTCAAAGATCGCTCTACCTATGACCGGGTTGCTCCGCAAGGTCCATAAGAAGTTCATATGGGACGACAAGTGTGAGGAAAGTTTTTAGAAGTTGAAAAAGTGCCTAACGTCCGCACCAGTTTTGGCACTACCGGAAGGAACTGATGGTTATGTGGTCTATAGTGACGCTTCAAAACATGGGTTAGGATGTGTATTGATGCAAAAAGGGAAAGTTTTCTGCATACGCATCTCGGCAGTTGAAGACCTATAAAGCAAACTATCCGACGCATGATCTGGAGTTAGCGGCTATGGTTTTCGTGCTGAAGATTTGGAGACATTATCTCTATGGTGTTAGGTGTCAGATCTTTACCGACCACAAGAGTCTCAAGTATGTGTTCACTCAGAAAGAGTTGAATATGAGATAACGTCGCTGGTTAGAGCTACTCAAGGACTACGACATCGAGTTGTTGTATCATCCGGGCAAGGCTAACGTAGTAGCCGATGCATTGGGCCGGAAGACGCCGCACGAGACTGTAGTAGCTCTGCTCACTGCTCAGACCAAACTGCACCAAGGATTGTGCGAGATTGATGTCTTGTATGATCAGCGTCAAGGATGCCTGAGTATGTTGGAGATTCAGGCTACGCTACTTGATCAGATCAAGGAGAAGCAGATTGATGATGTGATCTTAGTGAAGTTAAGCAATGAAGTGATGGATGGGAAAGCTCCCGGATTCGTGATTCAAGATGATGGATCACTCTGGTTTCAGGACCGGATCTGTGTGCCTGACGTAGATGGCCTTCGCCAATTGGTAATGAAGGAGGCCCATTCGTCAGCTTATTATGTACATCCAGGATCCAGTAAGATGTACAAAGACCTCAGAAAGAAATTCTGGTGGCCCAACATGAAGTGGGACGTAGCAGAATTTGTGGTGAAATGCTTGACTTGTTAGAAGGTCAAGATAGAACACCGCAGACCGGGTGGTGAATTGCAACCTCGCCCAGTGCCAGAATGGAAGTGGGAGGATATTGCGATGGACTTTGTCACGGGGTTGCCCAGAGTCAGAAGGATGCCATATGGGTGATCATTGACCGGCTCACGAAGAGTGCTCATTTCGTGGGCATCAAGTCAACTTGGGAAACCCAGAAGCTATCAGAAGTTTTCCTACACGAGATTGTCCGTTTGCATGGTATGCCAAAAACCATTGTATCGGATCGTGATGGCCGATTTATGTCGAGATTCTGGAAGGAACTCCACAAGGCCATGGGAACTGAGTTGAGGTTTCGTACTACGTTTCATCCTCAGACGGATGGACAGTCTGAGAGGACCATCCATACACTGGAGGAAATTCTAAGAGCTTGTGTACTAGATCGTCCGACCAGCTGGGAGAATAGCTTAAGTTTGATTGAATTCACGTACAACAATAGCTGGCATTCTACCATCAAGATGGCTCCATTCGAGGCTTTGTACGGTCGAAAGTGTAGATCTCCGATTTGTTAGGATGAAAATGCCGACAAGATTCTGCTCAGACCGGAGTTAGTCGAAAGGACTGCCTCGGACATTACCTTGATCAGACAGAGGATGCTTATAGCCCAGAGTCGATGAAGTCCTATGCTGATCTGAAGCGCAGGAATGTCGAGTTTGTGGTTGGTGACAAAGTGTTTGTCAGGGTGTCGCCATCCAAGGGTGTGTTCAGGTTCGACAAGCGTGGGAAGCTCAACCCTTGCTACGTGGGACCGTTTGAGATCCTTGACAGAGTGGGATCTTTAGCATACCATTTAGCATTGCCGTCGTTGGCGCATCCGGTGCATAACGTGTTCCATGTGTCTCTGTTAAGGAAGTATGTGCCAGATGTGTCACATGTGCTAAGTTATGAGGACATCGAGATTCAGGCAAATGGTACCTACAAGGAGAGACATGTGCGTATTCTCGAACGCCGCGAGAAGCACTTGAGGAACAAGGTGGTACCATTAGTGCGGATGCTCTGGTCCAAGTCTGGATCTGAGGAGGTAACTTGGGAAACCTGGGAGACTGAGTCTAATATGCTTAGTCGTTTTCTCGAGCTGTTTTTGGCCTAGTTTCGGGGTCAAAACTTTTTTTTAAGGGGGAGGTATTGTAATAACTCCTAAAAGTCCCGAACTGTCATTTTGTAAGAAAGACATGATGGGAAATTTCTGTAACCTCTGTAATAATCTCTTGAACGAAATATTATACGTTTAATAAGATTTTGGGTCATAAGGTATTTGGGAGTGCTAAAATAATTAAATTTGGCATGTCCTCGAACGAGACCCGCGACCAGAAGCCAAGGAATGCGATAGCAACAGTTCCACGACCGCAGATTGAATCTGCGGACGTGGATTTGCCCAGAGCCAAACCGCGACTGCGGCTCTGTTTCCGCGACCGCGGAAATCCTGTTCGCCTTCTTTGTCTTTCTTCCCCGCGTTTCGTCGTTTCGTTTGCCGGCGTTTCGCCGGTGGGGGAGGCCGATCGCTTGGTGTGCTCGGCGTTGAGCTCCTCTTCCCCTATAAAAGGAGGTCGTGGGCAGCCTTCATCTTCAACCAAGCATCATCAGATCATCTCTCTCTCTCGTGTTTTCTTCGTCGTCGGAGTTTGCAGTCATCGTCGGAGCTTCACCGGAGTTTTTGGTGGTCGTCGGAGTGCCTTGGGAAGACTTGGAGTGGTGGTGGTCGTAGTGAGCTTTCGTCCAAGTCAAGAGGTTGTCGCCTTCGTCGTCGATAAGCCTCGAAGCCGAGTTAGCGCCGCGTCTGGAGGGAGAACCGCGACCGCGGTTATGCAATACCGCGACCGCGGCTCTGCCCAGATTTCCGCGACCGCGGGTATGAATTCCGCGATCGCGGCTTTGCCCTACAAAGCCACGATCGCGGCCATACCAGCTGCAGCCGCGGCTCAGTTCGTTTCCCTTCGCTTTGTTTTGGTTATTTATGCCATATCTAATTAGAGTATTTGTACCTCGTTTCACGTGCATCATCGGGATGGACCTTTGGACGACGGTGGATTTCGACGGGAATTCTAGTAGGCATTTGAGCATGTGCCCAGTCTTCCCGATCCGCAAGATCAAAACTACGTTCGTCTAGACTAAGGCAAATGGAGGTTCGCTCTTGCTTATCATTCCATATTTCCTTTAGTTATCAATTACTTGATTGTTAATTAAATTGGAATGAAGTGTTGTTTTCGTTTGGGAACAGATTTAATAAAACAATGTGATAAAATATGATTCTATAATAGGTTGTATATATTGCTAGAAACAACGCTATTATACATGAAATTACCGTGATGGTTTTAGTGTGGATTTATGTATGAACTTACATGTGTAGTTAGAACGAGTATTCATAGGAACGCTATGTACCTTGCGAGGTCTAGTCGTTTCTTTATAACTGGTATTAGGAGGATTTTTCCCTAGTACTTTCTGGTCATGACTGTACCCTTACTGAGGGTAGGTGCACACAGCTAGTGCCAACAATCGGGATTAATTCCCAAGATATCTCTTGTGTCGAGATGATATATATTAAACGCTTTAAGTGTTTTTCCAAGGTTGAAGATCCTAGGCGTGAGATCGCTCAGATCAAAACCCCTTTTATGGCGTTTATTAATTTTCAAGACTTCCGCTATATTAAACAATTCTGTATTTGGTTTGTTCACAGTTGTAAGACTATGACGTTGGTTCGAATGTTATTTGGGTGACTTTTATGATATTTAATAAAGTTTCCAACATTATATTGTTTGTTATTAAAATGGTAAGCCTTAGGTGACTCCGAGGGTGTATTCTGAGGTCACTGGCGGTAATACTTTCAAATGAGAATTTGGGGGTGTTACAGTAGTCGTGACCAACAACCCTCATCTTCTCCTGTCAGGCTTATCAGTCATCGGCTCCCCATTCAACGCTCACTGATCCGGCATGGTTCTTTTATTCTGGCGGAACTAATCATGTGACGTCTGATTTCAACAATATGTCTCTACAATCCAACTACACCGGCAATGAAGGTTTGTAGGTTGGCAATGGTATGTCCCTTCCTATTACGCATTTGGGTTTATTTGTTCTCCCTTCCATGCATAAACCTGTTCAATTGCACATTATTCTTTTTGTCCCTCAAATTAAAAAGAACTTGGTTAGTGTGTCTCAACTCACTACTAACAATAACAGTTATATGGTATTTTTCCATACTTACTGTTTTGTGAAGGACCTACAAGGACCGACGCTCCTCAAAGGAACTGTTGAGAACGGCCTCTACCGCCTCCTTCTACTGCCACCGCCCGCCTCGCCACCTCCATCCTCCATTTCCTGCGTCTTCCTTGGTGCCAAAACTGATCTTCAAACTTGGCATGAGCGTTTAGGTCACCCTCATGAGTCCTCCCTTAGGCGTCTAGTTTCTCGTTTTCAATTAACATTGTCTTTAAATGATCTTAAGAGTGTTTGTGAGTCATGTCAACTTAATTGGGAAGAGTCATAGACTTCATCTCCCTAGCACACATGAACCTAGTCGTTTTCCTTTTGAATTAGTTTATTTGGATGTTTGGGGTCCTGCCCCGGTTTCGTCATTTAATGGCAATCGATATTTTTTGATATTTGTGGGTAATTGCACTAAGTTTGTGTGGATTTACTATCTTTCTCAGAGGAGATCACATGTGCTTCATTATTTCAAACTCTTTCAAAAGATGGTTGAAACACAATTTAACGCTAAAATCAAACAGTTTCAATCTAACTAGGGGTGAGTATCGACATGTCTCTACCTACTTGCAAACACAAGGTATCTCTCATCGTGTCTCGTGTCCTCACACCCAATCTTGAAATGGGGCAGTTGAACATCGACATAAGACCATTATTGAAAAAGGCCTTGCATTAATGTCTAGAGCTCGTCTCCCTACATCATTCTGGGAACACAGTTATTACACTTTTGTCTATCTCCACAATGCTTCCACCCTCAGTTTGAAGTCTCATTTTGAGTCTCTCTATGGTAAGACTCTTGACTACACCTTTCTTAAGAGTTTTGGGTGTCTATGTTATCTCTTCATTATGCCTTACACATCCAACAAACATGAGTTTAGGTCCTCCCCATGCATTTTTGTCGGTTATAGCTCCTAGCATAAGGGTTATTTGTGTCTTCATGTTCCTACCAACAGGGTCTATGTCACTCGCCATGTGATCTTTGAAGAGTCCACCTATCCCTATCCGGAGCACATACATTCACCCTCTCCAGCTGCCCTATCCCGCACTCTATCTCTACCTCTATCCCTCTTTCAACTAGCCTCCTCTACTCCAGCCAGCCCTACCATCCCGCCTTCATCCACCCATATTCAGTCTCCTCCTTCTTCGATCTTGCCGCCTATCCAGCCGCACCCGCAACCCACGCCTTCATCATCTCCTCCACCTCGTACTACCCTTGACTCGTCCTTGATCCCGTCTTGTAGCTGCTCGCCTTTGCCTACCACCTCCGCCTCTTTCGGCTCGTTCTCAACACCTCCTTCAGAGCATCCTTATGTAGACCCGTCATCGACATAGTCATGTATATCTCATCTTTCTTCTCTTCAGTTACCTTCTCATGCTCCTGTTTATCCTTACTATTTTCGTACAGTTGATGATAGCCAACACACAATGGTTATTAGCTCCAAAACAAACCACCTAAAACCAAAGACCTTTAGCTCCACAAAACATCCTCTACCTTCCTCCACTAACCTATATGCTAAACCCAAAACCTACTCTCACGCCTCCAAATTACCCGAATGGCAACTTGTTATGCAAGTTGAGCATGATGCTCTTTTGCGTAATGGGACTTGGACACTTGTCCAATGTCTTTGTGATGCTAACATTGTTGGTTGTAACTGGGTTTACAGGGTCAAACATAAGGCAAATGGCACCATCGAGCGCTATAAGGTTTGACTTGTTGCTCGGGGCTTCAATCAAAAGGAAGGAGTTGACTATTTTGATACTCTCAGTCCACTCGTGAAGCCTGCCACTATCCATCTTTTCCTGGCTATTGCTCTCACTCTTCATTGGCCCTTGTATCAGGTGGACATCAACAATGCTTTTCTGAATGGTGATCTGTGTGAAAAGGTCTACATGGCTCAACCTCCGGGTTTTGTTGATCAGTCTCGGCCCTCTCATGTCTGTCTCCTACAAAAAGCTCTCTATGGCCTTAAACATGCACCTCGGGTTTGGTTTACTAAGCTGAGGCTCTTTCTCCTTAATCATGGTTTTGTCTCTCGCAAGTCTGACACGATTTTGTTTATTCGGGGTCCCTCAGGGAAGCTTGTTGTTTACATCTTGGTATATGTGGATGATCTGATTATTACTGGTTCCTGCTCTGCTTTATTTCTCAGTTTATTCTGCTCCTCAACACCACATTCTCTCTGCTTGATCTTGGTCCACTTCATTACTTTCTTGGGATCGAGTTGGTTCGACATAAGTCATCTCTCGTTCTCTCTTAGCAGAAGTACATTCGTGACCTCTTGCACCGCAGTCGGATGGAAGATGTCAAGCCTATTGCTTCCCCTGCTGAGCCCGGTTCTCGCCTGATTCAGTTTGGTGATCGTGTTTATGATCCATATCTTTATCGGAGTATTGTTGGTGCTCTTCAGTATGTGACTGTTACTCATCCTGAGATTTCCTATGCAGTCAATCGTGTTTTTCATTTCATGTAGAGTCCCACTGACACACATTGGTTTGTTGTGATGCGTATCCTCCGCTACTTGAAAGGCACAATTGATTTGAGGGTCGCTATTCGGCCTTCTACTGATCACCGCCTTGTTGCCTTTTCAGATGCGGGTTGGGCTTCTGATGGTGATGACTGTCATTCTCAGCATGGTTTTGCCATCTACTATGGTGGTAATCTTATCAGTTGGGCTTCCAAGAAGCAGCAAGTCATCGCCAAATCGAGCTCTGAGGCTAATTATCGTGCAATTGCCTTCACTGCTATGGAGTTCATATGGTTACAACAACTTCTTCTGGAGATTCAAGCTCCGTTGACAACGCCGCCTATTCTGCTATGTGACAACCTTAGTGCCACTTAAATGTCTGCTACTTTGTCCTTTCACCAGCACTCCAATTACATCAAGATTGACTATCATTTCGTCTGTGAGCAGGTGGAAGACGGCTCTCTCATTGTTTGACATGTTCGGGCTCTTGACCAAGTGGCTAACATCTTCACTAAACTAGTGGGCAATCATCGGTTGATTACTCTTCCTTCCAAGCTTCATGTTGTTTCGCCACCATGAGCTTGTTGTATTAGGATATATTTTGTATATCTTGTATTTTAGGATATTCTTTGTATCATATCCTATCTTCTAGGGATGTATTTTCTTTTGTATATATTACCTTACTGATTAATGGAAAATTGTGAAAATCCTTTACACTATTAGTCAAACAATTACACTAAGAGACATGCCCTTTGCGAATTTAAGCCTATTGGATCAGCAAGGGGATAACAATTAATTCAAATTGAGAAATTAAAGAGAAACTAAAACAAAAGTTTGTACAATGCAGGATATATACATGAAGCTTAATCAATATTTATTTTAATGTAACTCGATCAATCCTAAGCAATTATAAAACAAAGCATCAATCTAGTTGGATGTCAATACTACTCTGTAGTTGTGGAGCTGATTTAGGGTGGAGATTGAGTTGTTCTGGTTGTGGTTTTGGTCGTGTTTGAGGCTCATGAAGATATCGCAAGGCAATGTCATGGTGGTCGAGACTCCTGAAGATCCCTCATTTTGGTGGGGGTAACGTCATGGTGGTCCGTTCAACACTTTCCTGGGTTTGTTTCCAGGTTGATCCGTTTCCGGTGACACTTTCCTTCGATTGTGCAAAACTTGCCCCTCTCCCTCAACCGTTAGGCTCTTTTTTGCTTTGTTGCATTTTTCTTGCTTGTTTGTTGTCTTCTCGTTCTGGTTTTTCCAGACGTCGATTTATCGGCCTCTCGATTTACCCGACATTATTATGTCAGATAAATTGAATTCATTCCTCATACAAAAAGCATCAATTTAGTTCCTCTAATGAATTAAGGCTAAGCACGTGTTATCGAGAGATTTTAAGCTTATTCGACCAGTAATATATCGATTTGGGTTGGGGTTGGAAATTATCCGTGGGTGGCTGGCCCATCGAAAAAATCCACTAATAATATGGATGATCAGAGTTTGGATCATATGCGGAGCACTCTTCCCGTGCGGACGTGCGGAGCATGCACTTTTGGGTCTTATTTGTGCACTTTAACGTCTTATTTGTGCACTTTTAAAAAAAAAAAAAAAAATCTTTTTCAAAATTTTTGCAAAAGTGCACAAATAAGGCCCAAAAGTGCACAAATAAGGCCCTATAGTGCATGTCCGCACGTCCGCACGGGAAGAGTGCTCCGCACCGGAACCGCACTCTGGATGATCATTCGAAGTAAATCGGGTGATGAGTGGTTGGTGGGTCGGGTGAACTTGATGACGGGTGGGTTGGGTGGAGCATTTAACTTTAGGGGTCGGGTCATGAAATGCAGGGGCGGATGCAAAATTTTAGTCTAGTGGAGACTAAAATTCTAAAGTGCAAAAGTTTGTCGTCTAAATTACACAAAATCCTAATTTCAAAGTCTACCGTCTACCTCACACAAACAACCCCAATTTCAAACAACAAATCCTATATTCGAATCCAAAATGGAATTTTACTCAAAATTGATCCAAAAATTACAGAATTTAGACAAATTTCATCATTACATACTACTTTTACTGTGTAATTGCAACAAATTTGTATAAAAATGATTTCAAAATTTGCAAATTCATAAACCCTAAATTTTAAAATTTTATCACAAATAAGGATAGATAATGATATAGAGAACATATGCATTTTTTATTGAAAGATATGTGCGTAAATTTGGATAAAGTTGTGTTTTTTTAGTTTTATGCATAAGAAATCCCATATAAAATTTTTTAACAAATAAAATGAAAAATATATAAATTACTTTGAAATTTTTTGAAGACAATTTCTTTTGAAAAATGTTTGAATTTTTAAAAATTCAGTAATAATAATAATTGTTTTTATTCTCTTTTTAAATCCTAGTTGGGGCTACAGCCCCCACTAATCCCCACATGGGTCCACCCCTGATTAAATGGCTCCACTGATCCATTACCCGACCTATTTCTACCTCTAATTTGAATAAATTATACAAAGATTTTCAAAACATTAATTCACTAAACAATACGTAGTAGACCCGACACATTTCCACCCTGAAAACCCAACCCAAGCCGACCCGAAATTTTTGGGTTGAGACCTGACCAGAAAGTCAATGGATCAAGAAGGACTAGAACTCAATCTGAACCCGAGGGACTCGAACCCTATCTGAACGTGAATCCGAGCTCGACGGACCCCATTATTTCAGTTTTTATCCCATTTATACGAACTTTTTAATGTAGTTTCTTGAATGATTATATAATATTAGTTATTTTATTATTAATCATCTCTTTAAAATTAAAAATTATTATTATAATCATAAAAAGGGCATTTTTAACATGTTGGGTCGAGCCGAACCCGTTATGACCCGACCCGATCAATCCTAAAATTTTAACGACCCAAACTCGACCAGTCCGACCCAGATGAGTCTATTACGTTGTATCATATACTCAGTATAATTGAACTTGGGCTTGCTGAATTGGGTTTGGGCCTTTTTATATGGCATGGGAATTTTTTTATGGGCTGGACCTTGATTTGGCTAACGGATTTGGATATTTGACCCGGGCATAGGTTCACTAGAATTGTGCCAGACGGATTCCGATCTGGATCTAGCATCACAAATGCACAATTAACCTAATAAAAAATCGGAGATGCCTAGCAAGCTGGCATATTATCGCATACCAAACGAGCCCTTTCTAATTGGAACCTTGAAATGAACCCAGAACCCTAGCTTAATTATCAAGTCATTTTTAAACTTATCCGAGCAGGTGGAATCCGCGTGGCGGCCGCCGCTTCGAGCCACCCACTCCACCAAGTACGGTGTTGTTGCTGGAGGATCCGGCTCCGCCGCCGCCGCTTCCTTCTCTGCGATGAAGATTGCCTGCTGTCTGAGCTCTCTGCGTCTGTGATGATGGCTACGGCGGGCTATACTCACAAAGTTTTGAATTTCACTTTTCCCAAATGGTCTTGATTTTTAATTTTTACGGTTTTTTCGCCTGGTACCCCTGAGGTACGGCGAAATTCGCGAGGTGCCCCGAAGTTTGACCCATTTCGCGTGGTACCCCCGAATTTTATTTTTTTTTTCCAAATACCCTTCCGTTAAAAAAGCCTAACATAAATCGTTAATTAAAAAAAAAAAAAAAAAAAACCAAAACCAAATCTGCATCTTCTTCGTGCTCGACCCGCATCCTGGTCTTCTTCGTGCTCCTCCGGCGACCAGCCTTCACCGCTCCACGTTGCTCGCCCCCCCTCCCGCCTTCGAGCCCGCCTCCCCTCCGCCTTCGACCCGGCTCGAGTCGCCGCTGCCTCCACCGTTTTGTTGCTCGGCTCACCTCCGCCACCTCGCCTCCACCGCCTTTGAGTCCGTCTCCACCGCTCCACCCTTGTATTGTTGAATGTTGTCCTGAGATACACAATTCAAAGTCTGTAATGGTTGCTTCTCTCATTTAGAGCAGTTGTGGTATCTGCTTGATTTTCTTAGAACTTTGCTTTTTATGTGCCTAATATATTTCATACCAAAAAAGCAATTACAGTAGGTGTTTGCATTTTTTTATCCCCCCACACCTTAAAATATTATTCAATTTCAAGTTGATTAACCTGTTTACAATTTTGGTTGTGAGATAACTTTTATAGTTTCATCTTTTGCATAATCTTACTCTTTTTTTGTGCCTTTACAGTGGAGTAATGTGACAAATATTGTTTGGTGGCAATATTTTCCTCTAAGGAATATGCCTGACTATTCAACATTGTTTACCCGAATTTGTGATGTAAATATGCATAAAGACTCAGATTTTGCTGCTCAGTTGGTCGGGTTCATGGCACATCTTCTTACATATGTTCCCAGTCAGGCGTACTGGATCACTGAGCTTAGTAAGTATGACTTCAGTGGGGCAAAGGGTTATTTGATCCCTTCAGTACTTGGAATAAGATAACCTTCCTTATTGACTGTCTCAGTCTGTCTTACTGAATATCGCTTGAATAGTATAACCTTCCTTTTGAACAAGTCACAACAGACATTGCACCTTGTAGCAAAGCAAACAATGAAGAACAAGTCACAAAAGACATTGCACAAAAAATTGGGTCTATATTTCACTTTTGAACAAGTCATAACAGAAAGCATTTGCTGTGGACTCAAAAGGTTTCCAAAATTGTGTATCTCAGGATAACATTCAACAAAACATACAAAAATTGTGTATCTCAGGACAACATTCAACAATACAAGGGTGGAAACCCTAACATGGCTTACATGGGTGGAGCGGGGGAGCCGGGCTCGAAGGAGGTGGAGGCGAGGTGGCGGACGGGAGCCGAGCAACAAAACGGTGGAGGCAGCAGCGACTCGAGCCGAGTCGAAGGCGGAGGGGAGGCGAGCTCGAAGGCGGGAGGGGAGGCGAGCAACGCAGAGCGGTGGAGGCTGGTCGCCGGAGGAGCACGAAGAAGACCAGGACGCGGGTCAAGCACGAAGATGCAGATCTGGTTTTGGTTTATTTTTTTATTTTTTTATTTGTTTTTAATTAACGATTTTTGTTAGGCTTTTTAACGGAAGGGTATTTGGCGGAAAAAAAAACGAAACTCGAGGATACCACGCGAAATGAGTCAAACTTTGGGGCACCTCGCGAATTTCACCGTACCTCAGGGGTAACATGTGAAAAAACCGTATTTTTTATTTTCAGGTGGTGGTTTTGGGTAAGATCGTGAATTTTGGGTGTTGGCATCGCTTTTTGCTTCAATGCATGGGATGTTTCCACTTTTTCAATCTAACTAGTAAAAGTAAAATCATCCGGTTGGGATTTTGAGGGTTCTCTCTCCATCTTGATTGATACATATTGTGATATCACAGGGCTGTTGCTTAATCAAGGAAAATTGCGGAGAAGCTCTTATGAAAAATCAGCTTCTGAAGTGGGGTAGAGACAGTGAAAAGGGTCAATCAGAAAGCTAAAAATTGTGCTGGCTTTCTGTGATTGCTCCTTTATAATACAACATGGTACAAAATCATAATTTTTGCACTAGTTTTTGTGATAGTTGTTCATCTGCAATCTTTTTCTAACGGATTTTGTTATATTATTGTCCTCTATCTAAGCCCATTCAATGAGAGGTAAATGGGCATTTATCATCACCTCGTGAACATCATCAATATTCTCTTGGTGTAGAAATTAGAATTAGAGGGCATCAAATTCAGCTTATTTTGGATAAAAATAGGACTTTATATGTGTATTATGTTTGTAAGCCTGAGCTTGATTTATGGACCTTGATACATTGTGTAAATGTATGTAGGATTTTAAACCAATGGACTTTAACCACCTAAGACTTTAAGTTATAAAATAATTAAATAATAAATATGTATTAATATAATATACTGTACTTTTTAGTCATTTCATATCTGCTATAATTTTCTACCTCGTGTATTCTGCAGAGCCTTGAAACTCTAATTTATTACTAACCCCAATAAATTAAGGCCTTTACTATTCGGCGCATAGGCAATTTTGCCTTTCAGCGCATAGGATCGCGTGTAACGTGGGAATAGGCTTCCCACGTTACGCGCGGGAGCAGACCCTTTCAAGCTCCCCACGTAACGTGTGGAGTTGTACCACACGTTATGTAAGGCTACACTCCACACGTTACGTATCATAACCGCTGCATTAGGTAGTCATAGAAACCGCTGCATTAGGTCATAAAAAGAGGGTAAAATAATAAGTTAGAGCATGCACATGGTTTTATTACTTTATTTTTTGAAAAAGAGGGTAAAATAATTTTAAAAAAACTTAGGCCTTGTATGACAACCTCTTCATTAAGATTTTATTTTAAAAAATTATTTTTGTACCTCTTTCACTATTTTCCATAACACCCAAATTTCAAATTCAAAAACTTTTTTTCTAAAAAAAATACTACTTTTTAACCAAAAAAAGTCTTTATAAATACCTCTACCAAACAAACCTTTACATATAAACTTTGAAACTTACTTATTTGACATAACTCAAAAATGACGAAGGGATTCACATCTTTCTTCGTCTTAATGGTGCAATTGGTCATAAAACCGCTGCATTAGGTCATCAACTGCTGCATTAGGTTATAACAACCGTTGCATTAAACCATAATAACCGCTGCATTAACTACAAACTACACGTTACGTGTGGATCATAACCACACGTAACGTGTGGAACTATTTTTACATCACGTAACGTGGTGAGCCATACCACACGTTACGTGAGGACCCTATGTGCTGAAAAATAATTTTGACTATGCGCCGAAAAGTAATCAGGTAAATTAATTTGACATTGCTTCTTTTTGGTCTCAAGCCTCCTCTTCTTCTCCATCCAATATTGCCGCCCCCATGCTATCTTCTCGCCCCCGCCGTCACCACCTCTTCAAAGAGACCAACGATGGCCACTCTTGCTCCGATACGGCGCCTCCCCGCTGAAACCACAAGGCAGTTGAGAGCGGATCGAAGAGATCAGCGACAAACCGTACCACACTGAGGGTACCTACAAACACGCTACAACACTAATCCGGGGTCTGCGTCGGCCACATCAGTCTCCCGCCGGCCGGCCACCGTCACTGCATCCTCCGACGAGACAAGCCATTCTCGTTACCACTCCGGCCCACCTTCCGCCACTCCCTCTACGACCTCGTCAGCCTTCAAAACAGAGGTTGGTTGGCGCCGACGTCTTCCTCACCACCGGCGGCCTGGCGCTCGCCTATACTCCGCCCCGGTTGTCCCGACTCATCATCTCAACCTTTAACATTTTCACAGTTTTAACTTCCAAACTATATATGTACATCTGTGTTTGAAAAATATCACAATTTTTACTTCCCGTAGGCGGCGCCCTCCACCGCCGCCATCGCGACCGCCTGATCGACAACCAATTTCGCCTCTCTGCAACCCAAATTCAGAGAGAAAACTATACAAAGATCGAGCGAGTTTTGGGGGATTTTTTTGGAGAATTGCATAGAGGGGATTTGTGCCATGAATTGCCCGATTGCGAGCATGTCTCTACGCGAATTGCGTAGACTGGTGGCTCGCAAAGTCCCCCGGAGTGCTTTGTTTGTCGGACCACCGCGAGATGTAGCACCAGAAACACAGAGGAAATCACCGGAATTGCATATTACGGTGGCCAATATTGAAATTACATTTGGGCTCTTCCATGGACGAGATGGAGTAGCTCCACTTTCTAGCTCTTCATTTTTGCTCAAAAAAAAAACTGAGAGCCAGTGTTTTCTTGAATTTCAAATCTACATCTGGGAAGTAAGGTGAGAGGAACCTCCAATTACAAAATTTGCACCTGAAAAGTAAAATGGGAGGAAGAAGAAAAGAAAATGTAGAATAAGAAATTTTTAAAAGAAAAAGTAATAAGTATTACTTTAACTATTACGGTTTTCAAAGACAGATTTGAATTTACATATATGTCCTTTTAAAAAGTAAAAGGTGTAGGAAATATTCCTAAACTTAGTGTAGGTGTAGTTTTTTCCTTGATTTATCGTTATAATCTCAGGGTAATTAAATTTTATCAAGGTTTCGAACAACAAAAATAAAAAATTTATCAAGGTCAACTTTATTTTGAATATTTTCTTAAGTGCGGGGTTTAACGAGATTAATCGTTATAATACGGGCCAAGTTTATCATATACATGATGTATATTTTGATGGAACAAGTTAATTTTTAAGACGCGTTAATTTTGTAAAATTAGTATTCGTCGTCTTTTTTCATCACGATCTCCCAAGCTACATCGCCTCATGTCTCGTCAAGGTAAGCGTGAAGCATAAATCAAACTAGTTGCTCAACCTAGATGGTGATATAAGTAGCTGATTCAAGCTGTTGATACAAGTAGCTTATACAAGCTGTAGATACAAGTAGTTGATGCATATAAGTGATATAAATAGTTGATATAAACTGGTGATACAAGTAGTTGATGCAAGCAAGTAGTTGATGCATGCAGGTGATATAAGTAGTTGATATACAAACTGGTGAAGGAAACATAGCCTTGAGGATTTGCTTAGCTTAGAAGCTAGCTTCTTTTATAAATAGGCATCCAACACTTCATTTGAGAGGAGATGATCTTTGATCTGACGCCGAATTTGTCGGTTTAGGATTTAAGATCTGTGGTTGGTTATCGTGTAATCAAGTCATTGATTTGTAATCTATAGTTGAATCTCTCAAGATGCAATAAAGAAGAAGATGGTCGCGCCATTTTGATAGCCAATGTCGAATAGATTTATATTTTACTGACTCGAAATGCGGGAACCATCACTGGCACCGTCCGTGAGAAATTTTCTCACTTTAGGACGACTTGGCTATCATTGAGGGGCGCAAGGAAGAACCATGTCAAGTCCGGGTGAATTCAGTTCAAGGGAGCTCATGATGACGCGCCAAAAGTATAAGAAGAGTTGTGTTCCCCTCACCAAGACATAAAAGATAGCACATCAAGAGAGTCATCGTGTGTAATGTAAGGGGTAAAAGATTTGTATACATGTATAATGAATAAATTACCACCCGCACGGTGGCCATTTTTGTTGTTGCTAATATGCGTTCTCTTTAATACGGGTTGTTGTGCTCAAGCACATGCCAGGATCCAAATCAGTACAAGGTGAAGGGCGACGAGACTTTGTTTAGCAAGGTCCCGACAAAATGCTCAGAGTTGATATGTTTTGTGTTTCTTTTTGGAAAGAGAAAGATATAACTCTACTAGACGGTTCTAGACGAGTTTGGGATATAACTCTTCAAGTATGATCTTGAAGAGTTTGGGATAGGCAACTCACAATCCTCGGATACAACTCACCAAGAAATATGAGAAGATATTGATTGACCATGGATGTAACGCACCAAGATCAAACACCCTTCTTTGGATATGACGCACCAAAGGGCGTCTTGGATATGACACACCAAAACAAGAACTTAAGCATTCTAGGATATGACACACCAAGAAGCCATCATTCATGTGAAGCTTGGAATTCAAACAAATATGTTTTCTCTCAATTCAAGCTTCATGAAATACAAGGCTCGGTTACCCTTATATAGGTGTCATAATGCATTAAGGAAATTACATAATTAATTAACTAACCACTAACATAGGACACTAACTAGTTAAGCCACTAACTGGCTAAACCCACGGGTCAGATCCCCAAGCTCTCGCTTGGGGTTGCCACCGCGTTCTCTTCAAGACGGGTGAGATCCCCCAAGCTCTTGCTTGGGGCTACTACCGCGTTCTCCTCAAGACGGGTGAGATCTCCCAAGCTCTCGCTTGGAGCTTCCACCGTGTTCTCTTCAAGACGGGTGAGATCCCCCAAGCGGCCACCATGTTCTGTTCAAAACGGGTGAGATCCTCCAAGCTCTCGCCTGGGGCTGCCACCTCATTCTCTTCAAGACGGGTGAAATCCTCCATGCTCTGGCTTGGCGCTGGGTGAGGTCCTCTAAGCTCGATCTCGCTTGGGGTTGCCACCGCATTCTCTTCAAGACGGGTGAGATCCTTCAAGCTCAGGCTTGGGGCTGCCACCGCATTCTCTTCAAGACGAATGAGAACCTCCAAACTCTGGCTTGAGGCTGCCACCGTTCTCTCCAAGACGGGTGAGATCCTCCAAGCTCCCACTTGGGGCTTCCACCGCATTCTCTTCAAGGCGAGTGAGATCCTACAAGCTCTCACTTGGGACTGCCACCGCGTTCTGTTCAAGACGGGTGAGATCTTCCAATCTCTATCTTGGGGCTGCCACCGCGTCATTTACATTCTCGCCCGAGTCAAGAAACTCAAACTCGACGAAAAAGCTTGTATGTTCAAAGGGATAGATCGAACGCGATGATTCAAGACAAATTCCATGGTTTGTTTTAACATCGCATGAAGGTTGTCAAAACATGGGGCTGTGATGGAACGCGCTAACTTCTAGGATGCGTTAATTTTGCAAAATTAGCACTCGTCGTCTTTTTTCATCGCGTTCTCCCAAGCTACATCGCCCGACGCCTCGTCAAAGCACGCTTGAAGCTTAAACCAAGCTAGTTGTTCAACCTACATGGTGATATAAGTAGTTGATATAAGTAGTTGATTCAAGCTGGTGTTACAAGTACCTGATACAAGCTGATGCAAGCAACTAGCTGATGCATGTAGGTGATACAAGTAGTTGATGCAAGCTGGTTATACAAGTAGCTTATGCAAGCTGGTTATACAAGTAGCTGATACAAGCAAGTAGTTGATGCATGCAGGTGATACAAGTAGCTAATACAAGCTGGTGAAGGAAACTAGCATGGAGGGTTTGTTTAGCTTAGAGGCTAGCTTCTTTCATAAATAGGCCTCCAGCACTTCATTTGAGAGGATCTTCGATCCGACGATAAATTTATCCGTTTAGGATTGAAGGTTCGTGGTTGGTTCCCGTGTAATCAAGTCGTGGATTCGTAATCTATAGTCATATCTCTCAAGATGCAATATAGAAGAAGATGGTCATCATTTTCATAGCCAATGTCGAATAGGTTTATACTTTACTGACTCTAAACGCGGGATCCATCACATTTCACAAAAAAAAAATCAAGAGATTAACTTAATTCGTAAATTGTTAATGAGTTAGGTTTTTGACGGGGATAATTATCCAAAAAGTTTAATTGTATTAATTAATGATATGATTAATATTTGGAGGAGATATTGTATTGGCCTATTTTTCTTCTAAAAATGACAAGATATTTAATCTCCTAAGGTGTACTATAATTTCTCTTTCATTCATTCTAAATTTTCCTCCCTCCACCCAATTCAAAAGAATGATTAAATTGAATTGAGCGTCAGATGGGCTTTAGGGGAGACTAGTCATCCTATTGACTCATTTTCGATTGCAGATCACGCGGATTCAAGGGAAGATTTGGTGTTCTTCAAGAAAATCGATCGTCGTCAACTACAATTATCGTGGTATAAAAATCTGCTACCATAATAGGCGTCGTCTATGGGAAACGAAGGCGATGATGGTGACTATGAGGAACATGGTCGATGAGGCGGACTGCTGTGCGGAACTCGAAGCGGAGGTGGCAGAGAAGGATCACCGACTCCAGGCATTGCAAGAAGAACTCAAAGCGCTGCGTAGAGCGTTTGACCGTACCCAAGGTAAGCGTCCAACAAGCGTTGGTGATTCGAAAGGCGTAAACGGAGCGGGGCAGCAGCTGGGAAGCACGGTCGTCCTCCCTGAAGATGAGAGGGGACGAGAAGGACAAAGATCAAAACAAGCATTGCTCTTTTCATCGGGAGAAGGGGCACAAAATTGAAGAATGTAAGTCCCTTAAGCATCAACTGAAGGCTTGGGTCTCACAGGGATACCTGCGAGAATTTATTGACCATGAGGCTTATTCAGGCGAGGGTCGGGCAATGCAAAGGTCCCCGAAACCTGTTGTGCAAGAAAAGGAGCCTTAGAAACATGTGATACACGTAATTGAGGCGGCATTTAAGCAGACAAAAGCCAACATACACAACTACAGGAGCCGATGCCACGCCCTGCAAGTGATGAAAGCTGAGAAAACTTGTAGAAAGAAAGTTTGAACTTTAGAAAGTGAGCAATTGAGCTTCACAGATGCAGACTTGGAGGGCTTGTAACTGCCGCACAATGACCCTCTGGTCCTTATTGTCGACATTGACATCTATGAGGTACGTAGAGTTCTTATCGGTTCGGGTAGTTTAGCTGATATTATGTATTATGAGATGTTTAAGAAATTGGGTAAAAAGCAAGAATATCTCATCGGTCTACGCAATTGTTAAGGTAGGGCCATTTCCCATCTGGCCATTAGGGATGTTGGGAGAGATCGTTCGTGTTGGGGGCAAGCCAGTGATCATTGAGTTCTTGGTGGTCAACATACCCTTCTCTTACAACGCCATTTTGGGCAGATCTTGGCTGCACTCCATGAAAGTCGTTCATTTGACTTTGCATCAGCTCATCATCTTCCCTTACCAAGGAGTGACCATACGTGTAAGAGGAGATCAACGTACGGCGCATCAATGCTTGGGAGTAGAGGGCTCCCAGCGCATAGTGCACGACCCAAACAATGGACCCAAACGAGTTGTTCGTCTCAGAGAAGAGGATGATACCCCACGTTCGACAAGCATCGAATTCCGGGAAGCTTTACGTTTAAGTCTTGAACTTTCATATTTGAACTTAGAATTTGTTACGGGAGCCCTCTTTTTCCTCTTCATACGATTTTCTCCCACGTGTTTTTTCTAAGAAGAGGTTTTAACGAGGCCTCTCGGTTTTTCCTTTCCACTTGTTTGTCAACTTTACTGACGTTTTTCTAATGTTAGAAAACACTTGTTTTTAGCAATTGATTCTCGAAAAATGATAAGCTATAGGCCACAACACATGTTGCTGACAAATGACAAGCCATAGGCCACAACACATGTTGCTGACAAATGATAAGCCATAGGCCTCAACACTGGTTGCTGACAAATGATAAGCCATAGGACACAACACAGATTGCTAACAAATGATAAGATATAGGCCATAACACATGTTTTTGTCAAATGATAAGTCATAGGCCACATCACAGGTTGCTGACAAATGATAAGCCATAGGCCACAACACAGGTTGCTGACAAATGATAAGCCATAGGGCACAACACATATTGTTGATTAAACAAATAAGCCACATGCCATAGCACAAGTTTTTGGTTAAACGAGCCAGCACAATGATGTGAAACCCCTTGGTTGCCACGTTCTTGGATGGAAAGAACTCGCCTTGGCGTGCAAAAGATCTCTGTTTTTTTTTTCGTATTTGGCAAAGTATAACGTTTTTTCTGTAACTCCGAATCGAGTGATTCCAATGCCGGATTAAAGATCAAAGACGTTAACTATAACTCCTCCAAATTTCAGAGCATTTGGACAAGGGAATTGAAAGTTATGGCGATTCCAAAAATGTGTCACAGGTGCTGCTGCGAATTAGGGTTTCAGGTGAATGATCTCTGAATTGTGTGTTTGATGGATTCGAAAGTTTGATTGATTTGGAATGATTGATTGCTGGAAAAGAGAGTTTTGGACTGATTAATCATGAAAACAACTTAAATACTAAAGTCTAGCTCTCTTCATCTAATCCTAAGCCTACTAAAATTATAAAATAACTTAAATACTAAAGTCTAACAAAGAACTACTAAAAAATTGTAAGAGTAGTTCTTTTAGTCTCACAGATTGCCACAAATAGAAAGTTTTGAAGATGAAACAAATGATAGGCATGCAACATCCCTTGCATGTGGGTGAGTAAAACACATCTATGGTGGCTACTTGGCTTTGAATCGTCCTCGATTCGACAAGTATGGAAGAGAAGGTAGCAATGGGTGTAGAAACCATAAACTCGTTGCCTCGTTGGGCACATGGAGATGATAATCATAGGCATGTATCCTCTTCACTCCACGCCAAGGACTAGCGACTCTAGGATCAAGCTTGCGTTTCCTAGCCCTCCAACGTAGCCTCCTCGTCCCATAGCCTCCTCGTCCGACCCTTGGCAGGATGGGCCATGTGTGGCACTGATTAAGGTGTCATTTGGTTCTGGTGCTCAACATCAAGCCGCTTCTTGTCCTCAACATCCTCCTTGTGAGGCCTGGTTGAAGCGACATCCCCGGTGTGCCCGACTTCTTTAACAATGGCTACATTCACAACGGATCCCTTCGCAGCGGCTTCTTTCACATTGGCTTCCTTCGAAGCGACTTCCTTCACAACTTTGGCCGCTCTCTTGGCCTTTACCTTCGTACGATGGGCCAGATCCTCCTTGATTTGTTGGGGAGTAAGGGGAACTAGAGTGATCTTTCTCCCATTGTGCACAAATTTGAATCGATTCAAGGGCTCATCATAGACCGCATTGTAGTCGTCTTGCCAAGGCGCGCCGAGAAGAAGGTAAGCGTCATCCATCAGATCCACGTCGCAAAGCACCTCATGTTGATAATGCGCAATGTGAAACTACACCAAGCATTGTCTCGTAATCATGCGGTCTCCTTGGCTATCTGACCCCAACAAAGCGTATGGTCGGGGATGTGGCGTTGTCTTCAACTGGAGATGATCAACCAATAGTTGATTGATTCGATTGTTGTAGCTACGTCCATCTATAATGACTCCAATAGTGAAGTCATTCATCCCACAACAAGTATGAAAGAGGTTCTTTATATCTTGGTATTTACTCATTGTTGAAGAATTTGAAAAAACATAGAGGACACGGAAGAAACCCACAAACAAAGTAGAACAAACACCTAGTGCAAAACAAGTTCATGCAAAACACGAAACAAGCCTTAAAATTCAGCAAAGAGTTACGAAAGTTAAGGTTTCGTCAAACTAGGGCAAGGATTTTCCTAGGGTTAGAGGTCGCCGTTTTGAGTAAATTTTGGATATATGGTCCCCAGGCCCGTATATGGGCAAGTTCAACCGGACCGATCGAACCGGGCCCCCAAAATATAGAGGACCCATTATATACAATTGAAAGCATAGAATACATGTTTGTTTAGTTGGTCTTGTGGTTGACGTAGTGCGCAGGGCAGACAAATTCTACTAATGTTGTGTAGTTCGAATCCAACAAGCAACACCGATTTTGCTTTTTGGATCATTTTCAATGGGCCCCATATTTGCAAGCCTCTTCTTTCACATCCTTCTGTCAGTTCTGTGTCATTATTATTAGATAATTATATTTGTATACTTATTTTTAAATTTCTCTTCCTACCATCCAACAAATATTTATTTTTGTTAGAATGTTTAGATTTTTGAAAATATATCTGAATATAAACGCATATATAAATTTGTACTTGAAATAATGTAATATTGGAATGACATACATCTATCTCATGTAATTTATTTTGCATTTGAATAGTCAAACATTATATTTATCACTGAGCAAATCTTGCCGAACAAATTAATCAATCTAAAATTATGATTAAACGTCTTTGAATAATCATTATTTTAATATATATATATATAGAGAGAGGCTTGATATATTTTTTCGCACATGGCCCTTAAAATTGTTGGGACGGCCCTGATGGTCCTTGGGTACGAGGGGAAGGGGGTGGTGATCTCAGGAGGCGGAGTTGGTGGTTGGACGGTGGTGCGGCAGTGGTGACTGGAAATCGCACAAAAAGTGTGTTTTTGGGGTTTTTGGAGGGTCAAACGATGTCCGATTTTGATAAATTTTATATGCACGGACTCATATTGAGATGCTCTATAAGATTATAAAAACAATTGCATAAAATATAATTTTTATCTGGGAAAAATCTGGACATAACTCGACCTTTGTTTGTGTTTTAATGGTTTTTTTGTTTGTTTTTGGTGGTAAAGGAAACAACAAGATCAAAGTTTTTGCTGAAAATTAAGAATTGAAACATACAAAACAAGAATTTATACTTTCCTGAACCTGGGAACTTGATAACACTTGATGTGAAACCCCGGTTTCCACGTTCTTGGATGGAACGAACTCGCCTTGATGCACAAGAGATGTCTGTTTTCTATCCCATCTTCGGCGAAGTATAACTTTTGCTCCGTAACTTCGAATCGAGTGATTCTAACTCTGGATTAAAGACCAAGAAGTTAACTATAACTCCTCCAAATTTCAGAGCGTTTTGACAAGGGAATCGAATGTTATGGCGATTCCAAAAACGTGTCGCAGATGCTGTAGCAAATTAGGGTTTCGGGTGAATGATCTCCGAATTGTGTGTTTGATGAATTCGAAAGTTTGATTGATTTGGAATGATTGATTGATGGAAAATAGAGAGTTTTGGACTGAATAATCATGAAAACAACTTAGCTAAGTTGCTCTCAAAATTCAATATGCTTTTCATTAACATAGAAAGGAGTTTAAATTGACAAAAGAAGAGTAGGGAGCAAGGAAGAGAGATGACACACACCAACATGGCTGGACCTAGCTCTCTCCATCTAACTCTAAGCCTACTAAAAAAATAATAATAACTTAAATATTAAAGTCTAACAAAGAACTACTAAAAAATAGTAAGAGTATAAACTTTCAGTCTCACAGATTGCCACAAATAAAAAGTTTTGAAACTAAAACAATTGATAGGCATGCAACATCCCTTTCATGTGGGTGAGTAAAACTCATCTATGGTGGCTCTTTTGGCTCTTGAATCACCTCCTTTAAGTCCCTCCAAGTCAAGGTTGGCCATGAGTCATCATTACAGTGAAACCCCTTGAATTTTGAGAGCAACTTGGCTAAGTTGTTTTCATGATTGATCAGTCCAAAACTCTCTTTTCCAGCAATCAATCATTCCAAATCAATCAAACTTTCGAATCCATCAAACACACAATTCGGAGATCATTCACCCGAAACCCTAATTCGCGACATCACCTGCGACACGTTTTTTGGAATCGCCATAACCTTCGATTCTCTCGTCCAAATGCTCTGAACTTTTGATGTGTTATAGTTAACTTCTTGATCTTTAATCCGGCGTTAGAATCACTCGATTCGGAGTTACGGAGCAAAAGTTATACTTTGCCAAAGAACGGACAGAAAACAAAGATCTCTTGCGCGCCAAGGCGAGTTCTTTCCATCCAAGAACGTGGCAACCAAGGGGTTTCACATCAAGTGGTGCCAAAGAAGGATGGTTCATGGTGAATGTGTGTGGACTGTCGCGCCATCAACCAGATTACAGTGAAGTATTGTCACCATATCCCTCGTCTTGATGATATGCTTGAAGAATTGTGTGGTGCTACTTTGTTTTCTAAGATAGATCTTAAAAGTGGTTACCATCAAATTAGGATGAAGGAGGGAGATGTGTGGAAAACAACCTTTAAGACTAAGTATAACCTTTATGAATTGTTAGTTATGCCTTTTGGACTTACTAATGCACCTAGTAATTTCATGAGATTAATGAACCATGTCCTTACAGCTTTCTTAGGCAAATTTATTATTATCTACTTTGATGATATCCTTATTTATAGCACTTGAAAGAGCATGTTGAACACCTTAGGGCTATTTTAGAGTGTCTTAGACTTGAGAAACATTATGCTAACGTTAAGAAATGTACAGTTTGCTCTTCTTCTACCATTTTTCTAAAATTTGTTCTTTCTAAAGATGGATTGAAGGTAGTTAAGGAGAAAGTGAAGGCTATTGTGGAGTGACTGCATCCCACTACCGCTACAATGGTGCATTCCTTCCTTGGATTGGTTGGCTTCTATAGGAGGTTTGTACATGATTTTAGTGTCATTGTTGGACCCTTGCATGAGTTGACTAAGAAAAACAGCCCCTTCACTTGGAAGGACAAGCACCAAGCAGCCTTTGACACCTTGAAGGATCGCCTTCGTCACGCCCCACTTCTATAGCTTCCAGACTTTTCCAAGACCTTTGAAGTGGAGTGTGATGCCTCCGGGATTGGAATAGGAGGCGTGCTTTTGCAAGATAGGAAGCCTATAGCCTACTTTAGCGAAAAGCTTAGTGGAGCCGAGTTGAACTACCACACCTATGACATGGAGTTGTATGCTTTGATTAGGGTGTTCAAGACTTGGCAACACTATCTATGGCCTAAGGAGTTCGTTGTGCACACAGACCACGAGGCTCTTAAGTACTTGAAAGGCCATCTCAAGCTTAACCGAAGGCATAGAGACGTTTCCCTACATCGTGAAGCACAAAGAGGGAAAGAAAACGTGGTGGCTGATGTACTATCACGCAGGTATGTTCTTCTTGCTCAATGTGATGCTAAGATACTTCATTTTGCTATGATTATTGAACTTTATGTGCTGAATGATTTCTTTAGAGATATCTTTAATCAATGCTTAGCTAAGGGAGAATACAACACTTACTTTATAGATGATGGATTTTTGTATAGGGCTGGAAAATTGTGCATTCCTTCTTCATCTATTCGTAGGTTGTTAACTAGTGAAGCTCACGAGGGTAGAGGACATAGGGGAGTTGAGAAGACTTTGCATGCTCTTAAAGAACACTTCTATTGGCCTAATATGACTAATTATGTGCTGAAATTTTGCAATAGTTGTGTTACTTGTGCTAAAGCTAAGTCTAGACTTAATCCACATGGTTTGTACATGCCCCTACCTATTCCTACAACCCTTGGGAGGACATTAGCATGAAATAAATAGTGGGTTTACCTAGGACTAAAAATGGTAGAGAATCTATTTTGTGGTAGTTGACCGGTTTGCAAAGATGGCTCATTTCATTGCTTGTAATAAGACGGATGATGCATTGCATGTAGCTGACTTGTTCTTTAGGGAGGTAGTTAGATTACATGGCATTCCTTGCAGCATTATTTCTGATCGTGATGCTAAGTTCTTGAGTTATTTTTGGAAAACCTTATGGTCAAAGTTGGGGACAAAGCTACTCTTTTCTACATCTTGTCATCCCCAAACTGATGGGCAAACTGAGGTAACTAATAGGACTTTAGGAGTACTGTTGCATACTATGCTTAAGTCTAACCTCAAGCATTGGGAATATTGTTTGCCTTTTGTGGAAGTTGCTTATAGCAGGTCCAAGCATAGCGCCACCAAGATGACACCATTTGAGGTGGTATATGGATGCAATTCACACACTCCCATGGACTTGACGTCGCTGCCTTTTAAGGAGAAGGAGAGCTTTGAGGCTACGGAGATGGTTGAGTTCGTGAGGAAGCTTCATGAGCGGACACCCTTGCAGCTGGAGAGGCGTGCACATCAATACAAAACCCAAGCTGACAAGGGGCTTAAGAGGGTCATCTTTGAAGAAGGTGACATGGTGTGGCTGCATTTGAGGAATGAGAGGTTCCCTCACAAGCGGAAAAGCAAGCTAGATGCACGTGGAGATGGGCCATTTCGAGTGGTGCAACGGATAGGTGATAATGCTTATCGCTTTGACCTTCCAGGAGAGTATGTGTCCATCCTACATTCAATGTGGCAGATTTATCCCCTTATGTACCCGACCATTTTGATGAGCTTGACGAATCAGGGATGATTCGAGGCCAAGTGGGGGGGGGGGGGGAATGATGACTCACAAGGTGCCCTGACGACCAAAGATGTTGATGAGCTTATTCGAGTCCCTTTTGATGGTCCTATAACCAAATCAAGGGCTAAGAAGATCAAGGAAGGGTCGTGTGCCTTTCTTGAGCGCCTTGAAGCCCCCATGGAGGTGCCTTCTGAGCCAAGGTTGGTGACCTTGCTCATGCACCACCAAGAGAGCCACGAGTCATAGCTTGAGTTACTTATTTACTATATTTAGTAGTTTGTGAGACTATCTTTAGTAGTTTCTTGTTTTAGATTTGATAATTAGTTTATTGACGTTTTTAGAATAGTATTAGAAGATTGAATCAGCCTTAGGGTCAGCCCTAGTTGGTCCTTCTCTCTTCCTTGCACAACGCTCTTGTTTTTCTACTTTAACGTTTCTTTGATTTAATAGAAAGCAGGTTGAATTTGAGAGTTACTTGGCTAAGTTACTTTCAAGATTGTTCAGTCCAAAGCTTGTTTCTTTCCAGCAAATAATCATCCAAACAAAACCAACTTTCGTTCTCATCAAGCAAACCAATCGGATTCATAACATTCTCGGAGATTTCCCGTTTTCAGCACTGCGCTGAATTTGTTTCTGATAGTTCCAGCGTTCTACAGATCCAATTGACGTGAAATCGGGAGGAGATCTAGTTGACTTCATGATCTTTAATCTCGCATTGGAATCACTTAATTCCGACATCGGAGCAGAAAGTTATAGTTCTCCAAAGACGGGACCAAAAACAGAGATTTCTTGGGCGCCAAGGCGAGTTCTTTCTCACCAAGAACGTGGCAACAAAGTTATTTCACATCACAAGGGTCGCTGAGTTCAGTATCGAGCCACAGGATGCCGGAAATAGGAACAAGTCCCATGGCATAACGACAAGACGTCCATGATGACGAACATACATGAAACGCGCTGGAAGCATAAACAATTCGAACAATCGAACAAGAAGAGGCAAAAAGTGCCTCCGAAAATTCTCTGCACCGCACGATCAGGTGCACGGGCTGTGCAGTAGCTACGACGTGCGAGGACAAAATTGCCTCCGAAAATTCTCCGCACTGCATGGCCGTGTAGTCACGCACATGGGCAGTGCGGTAGCTACAACATGCAAGGTAAAAAAATTGCCTTCGTAAATTCTCCTCACCGCATGGCCGTGCTGTCGGGTGCACCGACTGTGCGGTAGATACGATGTTCGAGGTTTAAAATGCCTTTTAGAAAAATTATTACAAGGTTGCTTTTCCCCTATTTGTGAGCAAGTCCTTGAGATATCCATTCTAGACTAAATGAATGACCTCTTTCCTCAATGCGACACAATCTTCGATGTTGTGTCCTCCGTCGCACTAGAAATCGCACCACATGTCGGCGACCTTTTTGTTCATGGGATTGTCTGGCTTTCTGGGCCACTTCACAGTTTCACCGAGTTTAGCCATGGAGTTGAGTATTCTGGTGGTGTCGACGGCGAACGAGTGGTGGTAAGAGGAGGATAGAGCCACTATTCGTTGTAGCGGTTGTATCCATTATCTCAGATATTGTTGACTGTCGATTGTCAGGCTTTGGTCGAGGATATGGCTTGTAATGCATCTCGGTTTTGTTAACGGGCTTGCTTGGGCGAGATGGCTCTTGTGACTTTTTTGACGCGAGAATGTCTTCTTTCAGTCGGATGTATGCCATAGCTTTGGCTTGGACGTTTCGAACGTCTGACATGGGTACTTTTTCATATCGAGATATAGTTCCGCCTTCTCAAATTTTCCTCACCTGAACACCTCGATGGTTGTTGGGGCGTCGTAGCGAGGTATCGACACCTTCTCATCATTGAACCGGATGAGATATTTCCTTAACGTCTCTCTTAGGTGATTGGTGACGCGATAGAGATCACTAGACTGTTTTTGGAGTCATCGACTGCTAGAAAACTAGGTTTTGAACAAGTTAATCAATCCAACGAAAGAAGAGATACACCCGTCTGACAGATGTATGAACCACGTCAAGGCCGAGCCTTTTAGAGTAGACCCATACCATTTTCACATCACGGCTTCTTTCCAGTGTTTGGGCACCGTACTCGTCATCATCCTCTGCTTGTATAACAAGACATGTCAATTGGATCGGCCTTCCCGTCATACGACGGTATGTCGGGAACCGCATACTTTTTAGGGATCTCGACGTGAGCAATGGCGTCGATAAAGGGTGAGTCGGCGTAGCAATTGTCGTATTCCTCTTCTATGGTCTTGGGCACTCCTAGTATTGGGGCAAATCTCTCATCTAGGGTTTTGATTTTTCCATGCCACTTTCGTTCAATGACATCATCGAATGATTCCGTCAGTATTGTCTCTATTGGATTTGTCGTCTCCGGGTCGTGGATGGCTTGGTTAAATGTCACTGTTGGTGGGCGATGGGATCCGCTAGCGTAAGCTGACGACATCATGATCGAAGTTAGAAAAAGGGGTTGACACCTACGACTTTGAGATCAAGGCGTCAGACAGTGTTGTCGTTGCCATCGTATTGGAGTCGGGAATGTGGTGCTAGTGGCGATATTGACGTACTCAGGGAACGCAACACCTCATTTTCCTTTAGCATCTCCTAGAGTCGTACTTCGAATCGGGTCCTCTGAGTGGCTAGCGATTCTTCCAAAGCTTTCATCTTTTCACGAAGTTTCGCCATATCGGTGATGTGTTGATCCCCCTGGCCTGTAACACCCCCGACTTATGTCGGTAGTGCCACACGTCAGTGACCTCAGACGTTACTGTCCAAAGTCACTCTAGGCTTTAATCGGAACAATTAAGCTTAAATAAACATATTATATAACGAAAGGTAAATCAGCGGAAGACATTTTAAATGAAACTCAACCTTTTATTAACAGACTTCTCGTAAAATGAGAATGACGATTTTACAACAGAGTGAAATCACAGCGGAAGACTTTTAAATTACACAGCGGAAGACTTTTAAATTACACAGCGGAAGACTTTAAGAATAAACCTATTACATGACTAAGTTATAAGAATATATATAAAAGTAATACTTAACAACCTTTAAAATACTGTCACTTAAATCTTCAACTGCAAGCCTCTTCCTCGATTGATTACTTCAAGTCCTTGGGGACTAACCACTGATGTGCCGTATAGGACGGATGACACCAGTCAACCATGCAAGGAATAAAACCCGGTTGGTTAGTCTAATGAAAGACTATGCAAAGGTGAAAACTGAATGGTTCTAGTGATCGTAACCGTTTACTATCATTGTCCCTCGAATAACAACCGAAGGAACGATACATTACCCGGAATTTTCACGGAATGATTAAAGTTTAGACATGTACTGAAAATAAGACTCCAAAGAAATTGAGTCTTATGGGAAACGTATGACAAATGTTTGGGAACGTTAAGTTTACTCACAAGTTTAAAAACGACCTTGGTTATTTGGGTCCACGACCAACCTCACCGTGTAACGCGAATCCAGATTGGAAAGAAGACTTACTCTAACAAGAGTCCGGGCGGTTTCCACGTTGTACTCCTCGCCCGAGGGTATATTAATTAGGTGCATAACCGCACTTATCTTATTTAATTACAAAACGTATATTCACGTTAAGCTTTTAATACAATCTCGAGTGACTACGAGAATAACACAGGGTGACATTACGCCCAACCCAATGGCACTAGCACACCTCTTATCCTTAACGGGTGCATAAGAAGCAATGGTCATGACCTTTAAAAGTATTAGAGAATTATTCCGACTAATACCAAGTTATACAGAAACGACTAACCCCCACAAGGAATTAGCGTTCCTACGAATACTCGTGCTAATCTAGCATTTAAGTTTACATTTAAATCCACAACAAAATTCATTACAGTAATCACAGGTACAATAGCGTTGTTCTAACAATATATACAACCTATTATAATACCATATTTTAATCACATCATTTTATTAAATCTGTTCCCAAACGAAAACAATACTTCAAGCCATTTTAATTAACAATCAAGTAATTGATAATTAAAGGAAATATGGAATGATAAGCAAGAGTGAACCGCCACTTGCCTTAATTGAGACGAACGTAGTTGTCGGGTTCCGGGTATCTGGGAACTAGAATCTGGTTACAGATTCCTACGACGACGACGAACCACGACGGAACCCTAAGTTAGATTCGATACGAACGGATAAAATAAACGAACGAAAGAATCAAAAGGAAACGAGGGTCAAAGCCGTGACCGGGCTCCTCCAAGCCACGATCGCGCTTGCTAAAGCAAGTCACGGTCGCGGTTTGGATTTCCGCGGTCGCGGATTTTTGGGCAGAGCCGCGGTCGCGGTGTTCATAGCTGCGGTCGTAGATCTCCCCCTGTCGCGACCCTAAATCGGTTCGAGGCTCACCGATTACGACAAAGATGATGACCTCCCTGGCTTCGAACGAGGCTCACCACCACTCCAAGGTTCCAAAGCACCACTGACGACCACGAAGAACTCCAGCGAAAACTCCGACGAACACGAATTCCGACGAGGGCACGAACGAGAGAAAGAGAGCGAGATCGGGAGCTGTGGATGAAGATTTCCATGGCATCCACCTCCCTTTTATAGAGCAAAGGAAGCCCAACGCCGAGAAGACGGAGAGATTGGCCTCCCATCGGCGTAATGGCGGCATCCGAACCGGCGACACGCGCGAGCTTCTGGGAGAAGACGACGAACAGGTTTCCGCGGTCGCGGAAACACTTCCGTGGTCGCGGAAATGCCGCGATCGCGTCTGTGACCTCTGGTCGCGGTCTCCCTCGCGGACTCAAGCTAGAATTAAATGCCAGTACCCATAAAAATACTCTAAGGCCCGATAATACCTCAAACGTATATAATAACGTCTAAAAGATTATTACACAGATTATAGGAGTTACAGAAATTCCAAAAATGCCAAACGCGTCTCGCTTACAGAACGAGGGTTGGGAAAATAACCCAAATAGCCTTACTGAATTGAGGGTTATTACATTACTACCCCCTTAAAAGAAGTTTCGACCCCGAAACTTGGCCGATAACAACTCAGAGAAGCGACCTTATTATAAGTTACCCAACCTTATAAGTTTAACCATGCTTAACCCATTTAACACTTGTAAATTGGCTCAAGCATTTCTAAGTTAAAATTTATAAGTTGGTTCCAATTACAGTTAACGTAAGGTTAACCATAATTTAGACCTTTCATAACTTAAGGGAATTTTATAACTTGCTTTCACCAATCATACATTTTACCATATTACCCATATGGTAACATGGGTGTTATTACATTACTACCCCCTTAAAAATAGTTTCGACCCCGAAACTAACGTTATTAAGGTAGAGAGACCGGTTTCACCATTACTCTCACTACCTGAACTTAATATCCTTAATCAATTCATCCTTGTACTTGCTCTTAGGAAAATGATATGTTTCCTCTACCATACCACTATCTCGTATATCTTATCGCCATGTGCTATACTTGTAATAACTCGTGACTACATCCACAAGTCATCATTACCTTAGAATAGTAGTCTCCAAAATCATCGCCATAGACTTGCTATACCTTACGCATGAGAACACACATTTCTCTTTTAACTTTTCTCTTTATAAACCACTCTCAAGGTACATACCTTATCTTCCTTAAGTTGATATCCTTTAGATAAATTTGGTCTTCGTAACCTATATCACCCAAGTCGAACTATTTATTCGATCATGATTCCACTTGCTACATACATAGAACTCACTTATACCTCAACTTAGTACCTCCACTTGTCATATAGGCCATACTCATTACATGCACAGCTCACCTATTTCCTTGGTTACCTTAATTAAATTTGGCCCATGTGCTACAACTTAACTCGAAATCTTTACGCATATGATCCCTAAATTTTCCCACAATTAATCACACCGCATCCTACGTCGGTTTATCTCAACATGATTTAATAATCCATTTTACAAGATTATAACCTCGTTTTACCCAAACGTGTCATACGATCACCTTAATCGACGTAGATCACTTTTTCCTCCAGTCCAGTTGACAACATCCACATACTTACTTTTTGCCACACTATTGATCTTTAAAAACCATAACAAACTTTTACCGGTTGAGTTTGTTATTCACCCCTAAATCTTTAAACAACCAGTTGTCCTCATACGATTTATTATCCCAAATTAAGCACCCTTTTGCTTTACTGATATTCACTATTTATCCAAGACTTAATCACCTCAACACTTCTCGTATCATCATCTCATTATCTCGTTTCCTTAACGAAAATACCTCGTAATGAAACCTCAAATAGGTCTTCCCAAAATAATACTTATGATTTCGCACACTTAACTTTCCCAAAAGCTTTTAATACTGGTCCCATAAATGGACACACTCATTTATAAACCTCATCAACATAACTCTTGGGTTCTAAAGTTTTACTCCAGATCGTATTAGGGTACGATCATCTTAGAGAAAACGACTTCTTATGAAATATCTCTCTTATAATGTTATTTACTTAAATGTATAATTTATACTACTCACACTTAAGTACTTTGAGTTTTATATTAGCTTACTACCCCATCTAATGCTCAGAGTATGTACATGAGGAATAACCTCAAACTCCATACAACATTACTACACACACACCAAATCCTTATAGCAAGGAATCCTTACAACATTAATCTCTCGAGGCAATGCTCAACCTGACATTAACTCAGGAAAATAGAGGAGTTCTTATGAATAGTTTGGCCTCGAAAATGACACTAATAGGGTAGGGAACAACCACGCATGTCCCAACCCAACACTGTCCTTTATGAGTCCAAACAGTCTTTATCAACACATTACATGTACTATCTTTGGCACTCAAGGATTCTCGTCTGATCTAACAACTTGCAATAGTAACGAATTTAGTAATTTCCGGAACACGGAGACACTTCTTTATTATTCAAAACATTACATTAAAACAATTGACAGAAAGTCGAACAGACAGATTACTAAGCTATGGAGACTATCGACACAAGTCGTCGCTCCTTATTCTTAAAAAGGCTTAACAGAAATACAACTACTCGTTGAGTCTCCCTCACATTGGAGTGACGAATCACAAAGAGTTGTAGCCTCTGACCCGAAGACTCCATAGGCGCCTTGCCTTTATTACGAGCAATAGATTGCTCCGGGGCGGACATCCCTGGTTTTGGGTTTTGCCCATTGCCAACATTTGAGGCCTGGTATGACTGCATTGGTCCTTGGCCCCTCTGCCTACAGTATGTTTTCATGTGGCCTTCTTTCCCACAGTTATAACATACCCGCTTCTCCTTTTTGGCAGTTAAGACTTTTATGCCCAACTTCACCACAGTTGTGGCATTGAATCACTCCGCTACTCCAACATGAGCCTCTGGTGGAGTCAGACTGAGTCGTCTCGGTCTTAGTGCGACCAGACTTCTCAAACTTGGTGGGCGATGCCGGTCGCTTGAATGTACCAACCTGGCGATCCTGTTCCCCACCCCTTCCTTTAATCTGTTTCTCCCGCTTTCGGGTGGATTCTTCCAGTGTGGCCTCTATTTTGTAGGCCGCATCCACATATTGCTCTAGCATAGAGCGACCGTGGCGCACCATCAGAGGTTTGATTTCTGGAATTCATCCATCCATGGAAGTACCAAATCTTTTGCTCTTCACTCGATACTTTTGGTCCAGCATATTGCAACAGATGATTAAACTTAGCTGCAAGCTCAGTCACCTTCAACCCCTCGGTCGTAGGGTAAGGGAATTCCTTATGCTTCTCCTCCCTCATAGCACGGGAAAAGAAATGGTCAGTCATCTTTGTTTTGAACATACCCCAGTTCAACCCGGGATGGTTAGCTAAACCAGTGCGCTAAACCAGTGCTCTTCCACCATTCGCTAGCCACATCCTTAAGTTGAAGGGAGGCGATGTGCACTTTCTCAGCCTCAGTGCAATCCATGTTCCTGAACAACCGTTCCTTGTGCGAGAACCAATATGCCACTCTGACTGGTTCTCCGGTACCGTCATAACTGTCAGGCCTCATTGCGCTCACGGCCTTTAAGGCTCGACCGTAATTCCCTATGTTCCTGACGGCGTCGACCTTAGGTACCAGATCCACTAGCTCCTCAAATTCAGGAATAACCTGAGGAACCGGCACACCTTGTGTCTGTGGTGCAATTGGCCACATTATATCAGTGACCTCTTGCATGACGATCCCATGAATGGCCTCTATGGCCATAGCGTCGAATACCACCCGAGGATTAGCCTGAACTTGGCCATTGCCTTCGGGGTTATTGTGAGAGACAGACTCGCTCTTGTCCCCATGATTAGCGATACCGTAATAACTGTCAGGCCTCATTGAGCTCACGGCCTTCAAGGCTCGACCGTAATTCCCTCTGTTCCTGACGGCATCGACCTGAGGTACTAGATCCACTGGCTCCTCAAATTCAGGAATAACTTGAGGAACCGGCACACCTTGTGCCTGTGGTGCAATTGGCCGTATTATATCAGTGACCGCTTGCATGACGATCCCACGAATGGCCTCTATGGCCGTAGCGTCGAATACCACCCGTGGATTAGCCTGAACTTGGCCATTGCCTTCGAAGTTATTGTGAGAGACAGACTCGTTCTTGTCCCTTTGATTAGCGGCGTTCCTCAGATTCAGCCTTGGGTTGTCACTCGGCCCAACTCCGGCACGGATTGTGTTTCTTATGTTCACCATCTGTTGATGAAGCATGACGTCATATTAGAATTTTTCCGACTTGGATATGACACTTAGTCAATTACGTTATGATACGATCTATAAGGGTCCAAACTAATAACTTTATATCAGTCTGACTGACCCTCCACCATTTACCGCATAAACGATCTTCTTCCCTTTACTTGAGAATGGATACACTAGGAGAAATGTCAACTTTTAAATGACATTAATCCTAAGGAGAGACACTATCCCTAAGAATGGATCTAAGGAATAAGTAACAACTCGAAGCTTGCAGAAGTTTGAAAACCACTTATTATTAAACCTTATATTTTCGAACTTTATACTTTATACTTTTAAACCTTATATATTTAACTTAATAAAATAATTATTCATAAAGTTAGTTTTTCAAACTAATGACACTATTATAACAAAAACCCTTACTAAGACCAAAAATCACACTCTTAAAGTTATAATCATAAACTTAAATTTGATTGCTTACATACACCATTTATAAACCAACTATAAATAACTTTTGAAGTTCAAATGGCTAAACCATTAAATTCCAAGAAATAATAAAACTTTTAAATTTAACATTTAAACTCTCGAAATTCCTTTTTAATAGAAGATAGGTTGAAAGTAGTTTCGAAATTAATTTTCGAAAATTCTCAAACCTAACAATAGGCCATGAATTTTAAAACCATTGCTCTAATACCATAATTGTAACACCCCCGACTTATGTCGATAGTGCCACACGCCGTTGACTTCAGACGTTACTGTTCAAAGTCACCCTAGGCTTTAATCGAAACAATTAAGCTTAAATAAACATATTATATAACGAAAGGTAAATCAGCGGAAGACATTTTAAATGAAACTAAACCTTTTATTAACAGACTTCTCGTAAAATGAGAATGACGATTTTACAACAGAGTGAAATCACAGCGGAAGATTTTTAAATTACACAGCGGAAGACTTCAAAGAAATTGAGTCTTATGGGAAACGTATGACAAATGTTTGGGAACGTTAAGTTTACTCACAAGTTTAAAAACGACCTTGGTTATTTGGGTTCACGACCAACCTCACCGCGTAACGTGAATCCAGATTGGAAAGAAGACTTACTCTAACAAGAGTCCGAGCGATTTCCACGTTGTACTCCTCGCCCAAGGGTATATTAATTAGGTGCATAACCGTACTTATCTTATTTAATTACAAAACGTATATTCACGTTAAGCTTTTAATACAATCTCGAGTGACTACGAGAATAACACAGGGTGACATTACGCCCAACCCAATGGCACTAGCAAGGTGCTTAAACACCTCTTATCCTTAATGGGTGGATAAGAAGCAATGGTCATGACCTTTAAAAGTATTAGAGAATTATTCCGACTAATACCAAGTTATAAAGAAACGACTAACCCCCACAAGGAATTAGCGTTCCTACGAATACTCGTGCTAATCTAGCATTTAAGTTTACATTTAAATCCATAACAAAATTCATTACAGTAATCACATGTATAATAGAGTTGTTCTAGCAATATATACAACATATTATAATATCATATTTTAATCACATCATTTTATTAAATCTGTTCCCAAACGAAAACAACACTTCACCCCAATTTAATTAACAATCAAGTAATTGATAATTACAGGAAATATGGAATGATAAGCAAGAGCGAACCGCCACTTGCCTTAATTGAGACGAACGTAGTTGTCGGGTTCCGGGTATCTGGGAACTGGAATCTGGTTACGGATTCCTACGATGACGACGAACCACGACGGAACCCTAAGTTAGATTCGATACGAATGGATAAAATATATGAACGAAAGAATCAAAAGGAAACGAGGGTCAAAGTCATGACCATGCTCCTCCAAGCCATGATCGCGCTTGCTAAAGCAAGCCGCGGTCGCGGTTTGGATTTCCGCGGTCGCGGATTTCTGGGCAGAGCCACGGTCGCAGTATTCATAGCCGCGTTCGGGGATCTCCCCCTGTCGTGACCCTAAATCGGTTCGAGGCTCACCAATTACGACGAAGACGACGACCTCCCTGGCTTCGAACGAGGCTCACCACCACTCCAAGCTTCCAAAGCACCACTGACGACCACGAAGAACTCCGACGATCACGAATTCTGGCAAGGGCACGAACGAGAGAAAGAGAGCGAGATCGGGAGTTGTGGATGAAGATTTCCATGGCCTTCAGCTACCTTTTATAAAGCAAAGGAAGCCCAACGCCGAGAAGACGGAGCGATTGGCCTCCCCCCGGCGTAATGGCAGCATCCGAACCGGCGACACGCGCGAGCTTCTAGAAGAAGACGACGAACAGGTTTCCGCGGTCGCAGAAACACTTCCGCGGTTGCGGAAATGCCGCGATCGCGTTTGTGACCTCTGGTCGCGGTCTCCCTCGCGGACTCAAGCTAGAATTAAATGTCAGTACCCATAAAAATACTCTAAGGCCTGATAATACCTCAAACGTATATAATAACGTCTAAAACATTATTACAGAAATTCCGAAAATGCCAAACGCGTCTCGCTTACAGAACGAGGGTTGAGAAAATTATCCAAATACCCTTACTAAATTGAGGGTTATTACATTACTACCCCCTTAAAAGAAGTTTCGACCCCGAAACTTGGCCGATAACAGCTCAGAGAAGCGACCTTATTATAAGTTACCCAACCTTATAAGTTTAACCATGCCTAACCCATTTAACACTTGTAAATTGGTTCAAGCATTTATAAGTTAAAATTTATAAGTTGGTTCCAATTACAGTTAACGTAAGGTTAATCATAATTTAGACCTTTCATAACTTAAGGGAATTTTATAACTTGCTTTCACTAATCATACATTTTACCATATTACCCCTATGGTAACATGAGGGTTATTACATGGACACTAGGACCGGCTTGGTTAGTCGGGTCTTAAGGAAGGTTTGTCGTGGTTGTGATGGTGACATCATTAGATGTGACGACGTCGATGGTGATTGGTCTGTCGTTGGACAAGATGATGTGGTTTGTAGTGTTTGTGGTTTGGAAAATAGATATAATCTTTTTGACCCCAGCCCCACGGTGGGCACCATCTTTTTTAGGCATATTTTGTATCGTGACGCTATCCACTTTGATTGTGAAGTATGGGGTCAAGGATTATACATTGGATAAAAAGAACGAGTCGTTTGAGAGAAAATAGGGATCGTGTTTAGAGTAAACGTGTATGAGAGTATAATTGTAACGGCTTGAATAGATCTTGTCGTACAAGGTCTTGGCACCCTCCTTATATAGGGGTCCAAAGGTAGTCCTACAAAGAATAAGATCTTACCATAAAAATAAGATAATATCTTAGCTTAGAGATTAAGATTTTATAAACAAACATGGTAGAAAATATTTCCTTATATCGAACAAGTAGACTGTATTTGTAACATGTTGAATCTTCTATCCTATGGATATTGCTAGCTTTCACCGTCTTACGAATTAAGGCGCGTTATATATAAGGAAACAATATCTACTTAGTCGTGTCGCTTGACGCTCAACCTTTACAACTCCCTATGACAGTTTTCTCTATATTGCCTTCCTGTAACACTATTAATGATGATCCGCGTCTTCACATCTCAACGCATCGGTGCTTTTTGTGTGGACACGATCATTACACTCTAACACTAACTTATTTTTCATTTTACCTGATCGGTATGATATGTCAAAAGATTTGGTTATATCGACTTTTTGTAAAAAAGGAGTAAATAAAACATATATTAAATAAATAAATAATTAAGAAACATGATATCGAATACTTCCCAAATAAACTAATATCCATATCAAAATTCATGTTTTTTTAAATTAATATTTATTTGCCAATATAATATCCAAATAAATATTCCTTTTGTTATTTCAATTTTTTTCCAGATTTAAAACTCAATCTAATCATACATAGCTCATCTAAATGATATATTATATACACTAGGATAATTTAAATGTTACTTTAATTAATAGTTTTCAACTATCTTAAAACATTTAAGTAGATATTTATTGTTTATGGAACAACATTATTTCAAAATTAATTCAAATAGTTTTAAGGGACTACGTATTATCATATCTTTTAACTAATTTGTCAAACCTTTATATTTGGAGATTTATAAGGTTCTTCATTTATATAATTGGTTTGAAGCCTTGATGTCTAATCTACTAGATAATACTAAATTAAAACCTAGCTAAGACCATTTGTCGTTTTGACATTGCGCTAGGTCAATTATTTTTCAAATGACTATTCCAAATCGTGCCACATCACTAAAGTTTTTTCTATTATTATTCAAAATATTTTAGTTATGATCTTTTATTTCCTTTTCAATAGATTATTCACATTTGATCCTTATTTCCATATTTTATATAATATATTAGGTATTTTTTCGAATATTATCTTTTATTTTTTTTGATTTAATAAGTCATATTTTATTCAAATTTTCTTTTAATTCATTTATTTCTAGGTATAGGACCTAGGGGTGGGCACAAAATACCGAAACCGAAAAACCGAACTTTTTTAGTGTTAATCGACCGAATATTAATCAAAATTATGATATAATTAACAGACCGAAAATTTATGGTATGGTTACAGTTAGTTGTTTTCTATATTTGGTTAACCAAATAACCGAATATATGAATAATATATATTTACGAATGGAATAATCTAATTTATTCGACATGGTTATAGTAGAGGTGTTTAGACATGGTAGTTCCATTTGTGATATTCATACTAAAAACTGACTTTGTGGGTTCAATTAGATAAATCAATGTTGCTATAATTGAAATAAATGTTTGATTAAACAAATAAAGTTGTTAGGACTAGACTATTTAGATTTGAATTTTTTATTCTGCCGTATTTGAATCTTTAGAACGGACTTTAGATTTCCTAATTATATTTTGTTTTCCTTAAACCTAACTTAAAAAAAATATCAAATATATATTTACAACTGATTGCTACCATTACCATTTACCATTTACCATATCAAAACAAATCTTATTTTTCACTTACATTTTTTATTTTGAAATAATAGTATATTTTTATATTATTCAATTTACGTATATGTATTTAAATATTTAATAAGTTAATTTTAATGGAAGATATGTATAATTATATTTAGCAATAACTTTTATACTAGAGATATTAATTTAATTTTTTTATTTTGTTTATTTAGATTAAGGTTAAATTATTTTTATATTTTTTTTGGATTGTTTTGATCGCATCCTTATCATAATTGATTGTATATATTTTGATACAGTTTTGTAAAACGTTAACAAAAAATAGTTATACTTTCATAAAATATTTAATTTTTTAACAAGTTGATGTGAGTTACATTGATTTTAACTCATTTCTAAGTTGATAATCAATTTTTTATGTTTTATTTAAGAACTATATATTTCCAAAATTTCAAAAGGCATGTGCTTTAATTTTAAGAAATATTTCAAATATTTATTAATGTAATAATAATACAAAAGATTTTTAAAAACCCGAAGATATCATATTTGTGTTTTAATTTTATTTACTTACGACAGAACTATTTATAAACTTCACTTCGTTTTTAAGTTAGCTATTTGTGGGTTTTTTTTAAGTTTATATTTTTAAAATTAACTAATTTTATACTCAAAATCTCACCAAATCTCCATGAGTAAACAGATAAAAAACTAACTTATTTTTATAACAATATCCTTTAACAATCTATTTGCATAAGTTACTTTTTTCGTAAAACAACTTATTAAGAATTTATTCAAAAGATTATTGAATATATATGACTTCAGTAATTTATTGTCCAAAAGATTTGTAAATCTGACATTTTATTATATAGCTTAAGGGAATAAAGATAGATGATAAGGATTCATATTTAAAAATTAAAATTATAAATTATGTTAAATATATATGTAAAAGAATTTCAATTAAAAATTATATAGAATTTGTCTCAAGTTGGATTGTTATCAAAACAACCATATCTTTATATCAAAATCGTTTAATTATTTATTTAACCAGCTCAGATTTGTTAGTTATGAGAATCTAAATTAATAATGAGTTCATAATCATTAAACTACAAAAATAATTATACATCTCTCCGTGTGCTGTTGTAGGTGGGTAACGACACTCTATTCATATTATATAATTATTTAATAAAGTATATTAAAATATATAATATAAATGAAATAGTGGTGTCCGTTGAGCTCGAATTCACGTTGTGGTCGGGTCCGAGTCGAGTTCGGGCCTTTCTGATTCAGGTCCTTCTTGATCCAGTAACTTTCGGATTGGGTCTCAATCTAAAAAATTCTGATTGGGGCGGATTTTTAGGTCGGTCAATTTCAGACATGTCTAATATTTATTATAAATTCAATAAAAAATAATTATCCAATTCCGTGCTTGGCACGGGCACTGAACTAGTTTCTATTAAAATCATATGAAATTTACATATTGTCTAGATTATGTAAATAATTTAATACAAAAAATATTAGTCATAATATCAGTCATAATATTAGTGAAGTAAAGAAGACATAATTCACTTGTATTACAACAAAATTCTATCACAACAAAATTATATCGCAGGAAAAATGGCATGTAGAAGTGCGGTCATGTTCCGATGGAGGTGTACATAAATCTGTGGGCACTTTTAATAAAAAGATAAATCCGTCACCAAAAAATTAAAAGGTAAATTTATAAATTTATATGGAGAGAGAAAAACACAATGGTGATCGTTATATTTTTATTTACGGTCAAAGTATCTCTAACTCTATCTATAATTGAATTTTCCAACTTCACTGAAGATAATATTATACAATAGATAATTAAATATATAAAAGAAAAGCTATAGATTTAATGAAATGGTGTAAGAATTTCGGGAAAAAAAATCATTAAAACACAGTAAATCTCAAATTAGGTATGTATTTTGAATAAATAATAAAGGAAATATGTTTGGAAAAATATGTATAGCTTTCATCTATGGGAAAAAGTTGAAAACAAAAAATGTTACATCAGATCGACAAATCTATAAGAGGTACTATAAATCTATAAAAATGTGTAATCAGGCAAAAAAAAAAGTATTTTTTGAGAGGAAAGTCTTTAAAACTAATTTACCAAAGTGAATTAGAGCGAAAAAAGCAACATGAGTCCATGAGTACGAATACTATCGTATGAAGACATATATGATTATGCAAGTAATAACTGAAAAATAAGAAATCATATCAACAAAAAAATAAATTATGAACAAAACAAATTACAACTTTTCAAAATTTAGCAAATAAAATAAGATGTTAGAGATGCGAGTTTCGGAAAATATACGGAAGAATAACATAATTAAAATGTAGACATAAATGAACAATACATATAAGAAGGTAATTATATAGTACACCAATAATATTTTAAGTTTGGATTTACAAAATATGATCTAAAAATTGTGAAACCTCCTAATAAAGATATCACTTATAAATTTTAATATTAAAATTTTAATAGACGATTAAAATCGTATATGTGATTAAAGTGGAATAGACTATATTCGAAGAAGTTTGCTTATATAATTTATCACTTTGTTTGAGTGGTAAATTAAATCATAATGAAAGTACATATATTTAAAATTAATCAATGATGTATGAATTAAATGTACCAAATCAAACTAACCTAACATCAAATCAATATTTTGTTTGTTAAAATAAATGTGGTCACCTCATAAATAGTAGATAAATTGTAACTAACATAATGGTTCTTAAGATATTGGTTTAAAATATATAGTTTTATAATTAGCTAAATTCTTAGTACAATAATAATAAAAAACAGAAAAGTATAAAATGACATCTTAACATTGTAGATTAAGAAGCTTTTTAGTGATTTGGAAAATAGTTGGATTTAAATTATTAATATAATAAAAAAATGAAATTCCTTAACCATATGGGCCTAAAAGAACTCTCATGACTCCAAAAAAGGGAGATTTAAAATATAAGTAGATATTAGAAAGCTACAAAAACGTAAAGGCTTATTCTTAGGATCTTTTGGCTTGAAAGTTTGTTAAATTAGGTTGAAGTTATTGATGTAAAAATAATTAACTTTTATAGTTTATGGTTAATTGAAGATTTGTTAGTTGTATTTTAAATTTTAACATAAATTAAAAAAATGGGTTTATAAAATTAAGGAAAGTCAATAATAATTTACACGATTTCTATTTCACGCACCGGCAAAATTGCTATTTCACGCACCGGTTCGTCCGTGACGTACCAAATGAAGCCGCCCGTGACGAACGAAATCACTTCGTCCGTGACGGACCATAGTAAACCGTCCGTGACGCACCAACCACATCCGTGCGTCACGGATGAACATGCTGATTTGTGACACGATTTTGGAATCGCCATAACTTTTGATTTTCTAGTCCAAACGCGCTAAAATGTGGAGGAGTTATAGTTGACATCTTGATCTTTAATCTGACGTTGGAATCACTCAATTCGGAGTTACGTAGAAAACGTTATACTTCTCCAAAGACAAGACAAAGAAATAGAGATCTCTTAAGCACCAATGCGAGTACAATATCATTTAAGCCGGCTTACAATATCATTGCAATCATGGATTACAATAGCATTACAATGTGCGAGTACAATAGCATTTAAGTTTGCTTGCGACCTCGTCTCTTTCTTGTGCAAGAAGGTCTGAATGCCATCAGCTAAGATGGCATTCAGACCTCGTCTCTTTCGTTCGTCACGGGCGGCTTCATTTGGTACGTCATGTACGAAATAGTGCATGAAATAGAAATTTTACCCGTGCGTGAAATAGCAAGGGCCATAATTTATTATGTTGTTATAGGTTCGAGGCTCACCGATTACGACGAAGACGACGACCTCCCTGGCTTCGAACGAGGCTCACCATCACTCCATGCTTCCAAAGCACCACTGACGACCACGAAGAACTCCGGCAAAAACTCCGACGAACACGAATTCCGACGAGGGCACGAACAAGAGAAAGAGAGCGAGATCGGGAGCTGTGGATGAAGATTTCCATGGCATCCACCTCCCTTTTATAGAGCAAAGGAAGCCCAACGCCGAGAAGACGGAGCGATTGGCCTCCCCCCGGTGTAATGGCGGCATCCGAACCGATGACACGCGCGAGCTTCTGGGAGAAGACGACGAACAGGTTTCCGCGGTCGCAGAAACACTCCGTGGTCGCGGAAATGCCGCGATCGCGTCTATGACCTCTGGTCGCGGTCTCCCTCACGGACTCAAGCTAGAATTAAATGCCAGTACCCATAAAAATACTCTAAGGCCCGATAATACCTCAAACGTATATAATAACGTCTAAAAGATTATTACACAGATTATAGGAGTTACAGAAATTCCGAAAACGCCAAACGCGTCTCGCTTACAGAACGAGGGTTGGGAAAATTATCCAAATACCCTTACTGAATTGAGGATTATTACATTACTACCCCCTTAAAAGAAGTTTTGACCCCGAAACTTGGCCGATAACAGCTCAGAAAAGCGACCTTATTATAAGTTACCCAACCTTATAAGTTTAACCATGCCTAACCCATTTAACACTTTTAAATTGGCTCAAGCATTTCTAAGTTAAAATTTATAAGTTGGTTCCAATTACAGTTAACGTAAGGTTAACCATAATTTAGGCCTTTCATAACTTAAGGGAATTTTATAACTTGCTTTCACCAATCATACATTTTACCATATTACCCCTATGGTAACATGGGGGTTATTACATTACTACCCCCTTAAAAATAGTTTCGACCCCGAAACTAACGTTATTAAGGTAGAGGGACCGGTTTCACCATTACTCTAACTACCTGAACATAATATCCTTAATCAATTCATCTTTGTACTTGCTCTTAGGAAAACGATATGTTTCCTCTACAATACCACTATCTCGCATATCTTATCGCCATGTGCTATACTTGTAATAACTCGTGACTATATCCACAAGTTATCATTACCTTAGAATAGTAGTCTCCAAAATCATCGCCATAGACTTGCTATACCTTACGCATGAGAACACACATTTCTCTTTTAACTTTTCTCTTTATAAACCACTCTCAAGGTACATACCTTATCTTCCTTAAGTTGATATCCTTTAGACAAATTTGGTCTTCGTAACCTATATCACCCAAGTCGAACTATTTATTCGATCATGATTCCACTTGCTACATACATAGAACTCACTTATACCTCAACTTAGTACCTCAACATGTCATATAGGCCTTACTCCTTACATGCACAGCTCACCTATTTCCTTGGTTACCTTAATTAAATTCGGCCATTGTGCTACATCTTAACTCGAAATCTTTACGCATATGATCCCTAAATTTTCCCACAATTAATCACACCGCATCCTACGTCGGTTTATCTCAACATGATTTAATAATCCATTTTACAAGATTATAACCTCGTTTTACCCAAACGTGTCATATGATCACCATAATCGACGTAGATCACTTTTTCCTCCAGTCCAGTTGACAACATCCACATACTTACTTTTTTCCACACTATTGATCTTTAAAAACCATAACAAACTTTTACCAGTTGAGTTTGTTATTCACCCCTAAATCTTTAAACAACCAGTTGTCCTCACACGACTTATTATCCCAAATTAAGTACTCTTTTGCTTTACTGATATTCACTATTTATCCAAGACTTAATCACCTCAACACTTCTCATATCATCATCTCATTATCTCGTTTCCTTAAAGAAAATACCTCATAATGAAACCTCAAATAGGTCTTCCCAAAATAATACTTATGATTTCGCACACTTAACTTTCCCAAAAGCTTTTAATACTGGTCCCATAAATGGACACACTCATTTATAAACCTCATCAACATAACTCTTGGGTTCTAAAGTTTTACTCCAGATCGTATTAGGGTACGATCATCTTAGAGAAAATGACTTCTTATGAAATATCTCTCTTATAATGTTATTTACTTAAATGTATAATTTATACTACTCACACTTAAGTACTTTGAGTTTTATATTAGCTTACTACCCCATCTAATGCTCAGAGTATGTACATGAGGAATAACCTCAAACTCCATAGAACATTACTACACACACACCAAATCCTTATAGCAAGGAATCCTTACAACATTAATCTCTCGAGGCAATGCTCAACCTGACATTAACTCAGAAAAATAGAGGAGTTCTTATGAATAGTTCGGCCTCGAAACTGACACTAACAGGGTAGGGAACAACCACGCATGTCCCAACCCAACACTATCCTTTATGAGTCCAACCAGTCTTTATCAACACATGACATGTACTATCTTTGGCACTCAAGGATTCCCGTCTGATCGAACAACTTGCAATAGTAACGAATTTAGTAATTTCCGGAACACGGAGACACTTCTTTATTATTCAAAACATTACATTAAAACAATTGACAGAAAGTCGAACAGACAGATTACTAAGCTATGGAGACTATCGACACAAGTCGTCGCTCCTTATTCTTAAAAAGGCTTAACAGAAATACAACTACTCGTTGAGTCTCCCTCACATTGGAGTGACGAATCACAAAGAGTTGTAGCCTCTGACCCGAAGACTCCATAGGCGCCTTGCCTTTATTACGAGCAATAGATTGCTCCGGGGCGGACATCCCTGGTTTTGGGTTTTGCCCATTGCCAACATTTGAGGCCTGGTATGACTGCGTTGGTCCTTGGCCCCTCTGCCTACAGTATGTTTTCATGTGGCCTTCTTTCCCACAGTTATAACATACCCGCTTCTCCTTTTGGCAGTTAAGACTTTTATGACCAACTTCACCACAGTTGTGGCATTGAATCACTACGCTACTCCAACATGAGCCTCTGGTGGAGTCAGACTGAGTCGTCTCGGTCTTAGCGCGACCAGACTTCTCAAACTTGGTGGGCGATGCCGGTCGCTTGAATGTACCAACCTGGCGATCCTGTTGCCCACCCCTTCCTTTAATCTGCTTCTCCCGCTTTCGGGCGGATTCTTCCAGTGTGGCCTCTATTTTGTAGGCCGCATCCACATATTGCTCTAGCATAGAGCAACCGTGGCGCACCATCAGAGGTTTGATTTCTGGATTCATCCATCCATGGAAGTACCAAATCTTTTGTTCTTCACTCGACACTTCTGGTCTAGCATATTGCAACAGATGATTGAACTTAGCTGCAAGCTCAGTCACCTTCAACCCCTCGGTCATAGGGTAAAGGAATTCCTTATGCTTCTCCTCCCTCATAGCACGGGAAAAGAAATGGTTAGTCATCTTTGTTTTGAACATACCCTAGTTCAACACGGGATGGTTAGCTAAACCAGTGCGCTAAACCAGTGCTCTTCCACCATTTGCTAGCCACATCCTTAAGTTGAAGGGAGGCGATGTGCACTTTCTCAGCCTCAGTGCAATCCACGTTCCTGAACAACCGTTCCATGTGCGAGAACCAATATGCCACTCTGACTGGTTCTCCGGTACCGTCATAACTGTCAGGCCTCATTGCGCTCACGGCCTTCAAGGTTCGACCGTAATTCCCTATGTTCCTGATGGCGTCGACCTGAAGTACCAGATCCACTGGCTCCTCAAATTCAGGAATAACCTGAGGAATCGGCACACCTTGTGCCTGTGGTGCAATTGGCCGCATTATATCAGTGACCGCTTGCATGATGATCCCACGAATGGCCTCTATGGCCGTAGCGTCGAATACCACCCGGGGATTAGCCTGAACTTGGCCATTGCCTTCGGGGTTATTGTGAGAGACAGACTCGCTCTTGTCCCCTTGATTAGTGATACCGTCATAACTGTCAGGCCTCATTGAGCTCACAGCCTTCAAGGCTCGATCGTAATTCCCTCTGTTCCTGACGGCGTCGACCTGAGGTACCAGATCCACTGGCTCCTCAAATTCAGGAATAACTTGAGGAACCGGCACACCTTGTGCCTGTGGTGCAATGGGCCGCATTATATCAGTGACCGCTTGCATGACGATCCCACGAATGGCCTCTATGGCCGTAGCGTCGAATATCACCCGGGGATTAGCCTGAACTTGGCCATTGCCTTCGGGGTTATTGTGAGAGACAGACTCGCTCTTGTCCCCTTGATTAGCGGCGTTCCTCAGATTCAGCCTTGGGTTGTTACTCGGCCCAACTCCGGCACGGATTGTGTTTCTTATGTTCACCATCTGTTGATGAAGCATGACGTCAGATTAGAATTTTTCCGACTTGGATATGACACTTAGTCAATTACGTTATGATACGATTTATAAGGGTCCAAACTAATAACTTTATATCAGTCTGACTGACCCTCCACCATTAACCGCAGAAACGATCTTCTTCCCTTTACTTGAGAATGGATACACTAGGAGAAATGTCAACTTTTAAATGACATCAATCCTAAGGAGAGACACTATCCCTAAGAATGGATCTAAGGAATAAGTAACAACTCGAAGCTTGCAGAAGTTTGAAAACCACTTATTATTAAACCTTATATTTTTGAACTTTATACTTTATACTTTTAAACCTTATATATTTAACTTAATAAAATAATTATTCATAAAGTTAGTTTTTCAAACTAATGACACTATTATAACAAAAACCCTTACTAAGACCAAAAATCACACTCTTAAAGTAATAATCATAAACTTAAATTTGATTGCTTATATACACCATTTATAAACCAACTATAAATAACTTTTGAAATTCAAATGGCTAAACCATTAAATTCCAAGAAATAATAAAACTTTTAAATTTAATATTTAAACTCTCAAAATTCCTTTTTAATAGAAGATAGGTTGAAAGTAGTTTCGAAATTAATTTTCGAAAATTCTCAAACCTAACAATAGGCCATGAATTTTAAAACCATTGCTCTGATACCATAATTGTAACACCCCCGACTTGTGTCGGTAGTGCCACACGCGAGTGACTTCAGACGTTACTGTCCAAAGTCACCCTAGGCTTTAATCGGAACAATTAAGCTTAAATAAACATATTATATAACGAAAGGTAAATCAGCGGAAGACATTTTAAATGAAACTCAACCTTTTATTAACAGACTTCTCGTAAAATGAGAATGACGATTTTACAACAGAGTGAAATCACAGCGGAAGACTTTTAAATTACACAGCAGAAGACTTTTAAATTACACAGCGGAAGACTTTAAGAATAAACCTATTACATGACTAAGTTATAAGAATATATATAAAAGTAATACTTAACAACCTTTAAAATACTGTCACTTAAATCTTCAACTACAAGCCTCTTCCTCGATTGATTACTTCAAGTCCTCGGGGACTAACCACTGATGTGCCGTATAGGACGGATGACACTAGCCAACCATACAAGGAATAAAACCCGATTGGTTAGTCTAATGAAAGACTATGCAAAGGTGAAAACAGAATGGTTCTAGTGATCGTAACCGTTTACTATCATTGTCCCTCGAATAACAATCGAAGGAACGATACATAACCCGGAACTTTCACGGGATGATTAAAGTTTAGACATGCATTGAAAAGAAGACTTCAAAGAAATTGAGTCTTATGGGAAACGTATGACAAATGTTTGGGAACGTTAAGTTTACTCACAAGTTTAAAAACGACCTTGGTTATTTGGGTCCACGACCAACCTCACCGCGTAATGTGAATCCAGATTGGAAAGAAGACTTACTCTAACAAGAGTCCGAGCGGTTTCCACGTTGTACTCCTCGCCCGAGGGTATATTAATTAGGTGCATAACCGTACTTATCTTATTTAATTACAAAACGTATATTCACGTTAAGCTTTTAATACAATCTCGAGTGACTACGAGAATAACATAGGGTGACATTACGCCCAACCCAATGGCACTAGCAAGGTGCTTAAACACCTCTTATCCTTAACGGGTGGATAAGAATCAATGGTCATGACCTTTAAAAGTATTAGAGAATTATTCTGACTAATACCAAGTTATAAAGAAACGACTAACCCCCACAAGGAATTAGCGTTCCTACGAATACTCGTGCTAATCTAGCATTTAAGTTTACATTTAAATCCATAACAAAATTCATTACAGTAATCACAGGTATAATAGAGTTGTTCTAGCAATATATACAGCATATTATAATATCATATTTTAATCACATCATTTTATTAAATCTGTTCCCAAACGAAAACAACACTTCACCCCATTTTAATTAACAATCAAGTAATTGATAATTAAAGGAAATATGGAATGATAAGAAAGTGTGAACCGCCACTTGCCTTAATTGAGACGAACGTAGTTGTCGGGTTCCGGGTATCTGGGAACTGGAATCTGGTTACGGATTCCTACGACGACGACGAACCACGACGGAACCCTAAGTTAGATTCGATACGAACGGATAAAATATATGAACGAAAGAATCAAAAGGAAACGACGGTCAAAGTCATGACCGGGCTCCTCCAAGCCATGATCGCGCTTGCTAAAGCAAGCCGCGGTCGCGGTTTGGATTTCCGCGGTCGCGGATTTTTGGGCAGAGCCGCGGTCGCGGTATTCATAGCCGCGGTCACGGGTCTCCCCCTGTCGTGACCCTAAATCGGTTCGAGGCTCACCAATTACGACGAAGACGACGACCTCCCTGGCTTCGAACGAGGCTCACCACCACTCCAAGCTTCCAAAGCACCACTGACGACCACGAAGAACTCCGACGAAAACTCCGACGAGCACGAATTCTGGCGAGGGCACGAACGAGAGAAAAAGAGCGAGATCGGGAGTTGTGGATGAAGATTTTCATGGCCTTCACCTCCCTTTTATAAAGCAAAGGAAGCCCAAGGCCGAGAAGACGGAGCGATTGGCCTCCCCCCGGCGTAATGGCGGCATCCGAACCGGCGACACGCGCGAGCTTTTGGAAGAAGACGACGAACAGGTTTCCGCAGTCGCGGAAACACTTCCGCGGTCGCGGAAATGCCGCGATCGCGTCTGTGACCTCTGGTCGCGGTCTCCCTCGCGGACTCAAGCTAGAATTAAATGCCAGTACCCATAAAAATACTCTAAGGCCCGATAATACCTCAAACGTATATAATAACGTCTAAAAGATTATTATAGAAATTCCGAAAACGCCAAACGCGTCTCGCTTATAGAACGAGGGTTGGGAAAATTATCCAAATACCCTTACTAAATTGAGGGTTATTACATTACTACCCCCTTAAAAGAAGTTTCGACCCCGAAACTTGGTCGATAACAGCTCAGAGAAGCGACCTTATTATAAGTTACCCAACCTTATAAGTTTAAACATGCCTAACCCATTTAACACTTGTAAATTGGTTCAAGCATTTCTAAGTTAAAATTTATAAGTTGGTTTCAATTACAGTTAACGTAAGGTTAATCACAATTTAGACCTTTCATAACTTAAGGGAATTTTATAACTTGCTTTCACCAATCATATATTTTACCATATTACCCCTATGGTAACATGAGGGTTATTACATGGCCACTAGGACCGGCTTGGTTTGTCGGGTCTTAAGGAAGGTTTGTCGTGGTTGTGATGGTGACGTCATTAGACGTGATGACGTCGATGGTGATTGGTCTGTCGTTGGACAAGATGATGTGGTTTGTAGTGTTTGTGGTTTGGAAAAGAGATATAATCTTTTTGACCCCAGCCCCACGGTGGGCACCAACTTTTTTAGGCATATTTCGTATCGTGACGCTATCCACTTTGATTGTGAAGTATGGGGTCAAGGATTATACATTGGATAAAAAGAACGAGTCGTTTGAGAGAAAATAGGGATCGTGTTTAGAGTAAACGTGTATGAGAGTATAATTGTAACGGCTTGAATAGATCTTGTCGTACAAGGTCTTGGCACCCTCCTTATATAGGGGTCCAAAGGTAGTCCTATAAAGAATAAGATCTTACCATAAAAATAAGATAATATCTTAGCTTTGAGATTAAGATTTTATAAACAAACATGGTAGAAAATATTTTCTTATATCGAACAAGTAGACTATATTTGTAACATGTTGAATCTTCTATCCTATGGATATTGCTAGCTTTCACCGTCTTACGAATTAAGGCGCGTTATATATAAGGAAATAATATCTACTTAGTCCTGTCGCTTGACGCTCAACCTTTACAACTCCCTATGACAGTTTTCTCTATATTGCCTTCCTGTAACACTATTAATGATGATCCGCGTCTTCACATCTCAACGCATCGGTGCTTTTTGTGTGGACACGATCATTACACTCTAACACTAACTTATTTTTCATTTTACCTGATCGGTATGATAAGTCAAAAGATTTGGTTATATCGACTTTTTGTAAAAAATGAGTAAATAAAACATATATTAAATAAATAATTAAGAAACAAGATATCGAATACTTCCCAAATAAACTAATATCCATATCAAAATTCATGTTTTTTAAAATTAATATTTATTTGCCAATATAATATCCAAATAAATATTCCTTTTGTTATTTCAATTTTTTTTCCAGATTTAAAACTCAATCTAATCATACATAGCTCATCTAAATGATATATTATATACACTAGGATAATTTAAATGTTACTTTAATTAATAGTTTTCAACTATCTTAAAACATTTAAGTAGATATTTATTGTTTGTGGAACAACATTATTTTAAAATTAATTCAAATAGTTTTAAGGGACTACGTATTATCATATCTTTTAACTAATTTGTCAAACCTTTATATTTGGAGATTTATAAGGTTCTTCATTTATATAATTGGTTTGAAGCCTTGATGTCTAATCTACTAGATAATACTAAATTAAAACCTAGCTAAAACCATTTGTCGTTTTGACATTGCGCTAGGTCAATTATTTTTCACATGACTATTCCAAATCGTGCCACATCACTAAAGTTTTTTCTATTATTATTCAAAATATTTTAGTTATGATCTTTTATTTCCTTTTTAATAGATTATTCACATTTGATCCTTATTTCCATATTTATATAATATATTAGGTATTTTTTCGAATATTATCTTTTATTTATTTTTATTTAATAAGTCATATTTTATTCAAATTTTCTTTTAATTCATTTATTTCTAGGTATAGGACCTAGGGGTGGGCACAAAATACCGAAACCGAACTTTTTTAGTGTTAATCGACCGAATATTAATCAAAATTATGATATAATTAACAGACCAAAAATTTATGGTATGGTTACAGTTAGTTGTTTTCTATATTTGGTTAACCAAATATATAAATAATATATATTTACTAATGGAATAATCTAATTTATTCGACATGGTTATAATAGAGGTGTTTAGACATGGTAGTTCCATTTGTGATATTCATACTAAAAACTGACTTTGTGGGTTCAATTAGATAAATCAATGTTGCTATAATTGAAATAAATGTTTGATTAAACAAATAAAGTTGTTAGGACTAGACTATTTAGATTTGAATTTTTTATTCTGCCGTATTTCAATCTTTAGAACGGATTTTAGATTTCCTAATTATATTTTGTTTTCCTTAAACCTAACTTAAAAAAAATATCAAATAAATATTTACAACTGATTGCTACCATTACCATTTACCATTTACCATATCATAACAAATCTTATTTTTCACTTACATTTTTTATTTTGAAATAATAGTATATTTTTATATTATTCAATTTACGTATATGTATTTAATTATTTAATAAGTCATTTTTAATGGAAGATATTTATAATTATATTTAGCAATAACTTTTATACTAGAGATATTAATTTAATTTTTTTATTTTGTTTATTTAGATTAAGGTTAAATTATTTTTATATTTTTTTTGGATTGTTTTGATCGCATCCTTATCATAATTGATTGTATATATTTTGATACAGTTTTGTAAAACGTTAACAAAAAATACTTATACTTTCATAAAACATTTAATTTTTTAACAAGTTGATGTGAGTTACATTGCTTTTAACTCATTTCTAAGTTGACAATCAATTTTTTATGTTTTATTTAAGAACTATATATTTCCAAAATTTCAAAAGGCATGTGCTTTAATTTTAAGAAATATTTCAAATATTTATTAATGTAATAATAATACAAAAGATTTCAAAAAAACCCGAAGATATCATATTTGTGTTTCAATTTTATTTACTTACGACATAACTATTTATAAACTTCACTTCGTTTTTAAGTTAGCTATTTGTGTTTTTTTTTAAGTTTATATTTTTAAAATTAACTAATTTTATACTCAAAATCTCACCAAATCTCCATGAGTAAACAGATAAAAAACTAACTTATTTTTATAACAATATCCTTTAACAATCTATTTGCATAAGTTACTTTTTTTGTAAAACAACTTATTAAGAATTTATTCAAAAGATTATTGAATATATATGACTTCGGTAATTTATTGTCCAAAAGATTTGTAAATCTGACGTTTTTTTATATAGCTTAAGGGAGTAAAGATAGATGATAAGGATTCATATTTAAAAATTAAAATTATAAATTCTGTTAAATATATATGTAAAAGAATTTCAATTAAAAATTATATAGAATTTGTCTCAAGTTGGATTGTTATCAAAACAACCGTATCTTTATATCAAAATCGTTTAATTATTTGTTTAACCAGCTCAGACTTGTTAGTTATGAGAATCTAAATTAATAATGAGTTCATAATCATTAAACTACAAAGTATATTAAAATATATAATATAAATGAAATAGTGGTGTCCGTTGAGCTCGAATTCACGTTGTGGTCGGGTCCGAGTTAAGTTCGGGCCTTTCTGATTCAGGTCCTTCTTGATCCAGTAAATTTCGGATCGGGTCTCAATCTAAAAAATTCTGATTGGGTCGGATTTTTAGGTCGGTCAATTTCATACATGTCTAATATTTATTATAAATTCAATAAAAAATAATTATCCAATTCCGTACTTGACACAGGCACTGAACTAGTTTCTATTAAAATCATATGAAATTTACATATTGTCTAGATTATGTAAATAATTTAATACAAAAAATATTAGTCATAATATCAGTCATAATATTAGTGAAGTAAAGAAGACATAATTCACTTGTATTACAACAAAATTCTATCACAACAAAATTATATCGCAGGAAAAATGGCATGTAGAAGTGCGGTCATGTTCCGGTGGAGGTGTACATAAATCTGTGGGCACTTTTAATAAAAAGATAAATCCGTCACCAAAAAATTAAAAGGTAAATTTATAAATTTATATGGAGAGAGAAAAACACAATGGTGATCGTTATATTTTTATTTACGGTCAAAGTATCTCTAACTCTATCTATAATTGAATTTTCCAACTTCACTGAAGATAATATTATACAATAGATAATTAAATATGTAAAAGAAAAGCTATAGATTTAATAAAATGGTGTAAGAATTTCGGAAAAAAAAATCATTAAAACACAGTAAATCTCAAATTAGGTATGTATTTTGAATAAATAATAAAGGAAATATGTTTGGAAAAATATGTATAGCTTTCATCTATGGGAAAAAGTTGAAAATAAAAAATGTTACATCAGATCGACAGATCTATAAGAGGTACTATAAATCTAGATCTCGTTTTACTGACGTCTTTATAAATACTTTTTTATTTATAAAAAGTTTTCAAACCTAAATGATATAAAAATGTGTAATCAGGCAAAAAAAAAAGTACTTTTTGAGAGGAAAGTCTTTAAAACTAATTTACCAAAGTGAATTAGAGCAATTTTATCAGGGTCCAATGGAAGGGTCTTATAGAATTTTTTGAATATAATAAGCCAATTGGGCTATAAGACCCAACAAAAGTCCCGTATTTGAGCTGCTGCTTGGGACCGTCCCATACATATAATACATAGGGGCTGTTTGGTGAGAATTTTTTTTTGCCTCCGTTAAGAGCCAAAACAACGCCGTTTCAAGCGGGAAGCAAACGGAGCCTCAGCAAAGGCTGGGGGGATAGTGCCACGCGTCGGCGTCGCCATTTCATTGGCGCGCGTTAGCGCGCTCGATGGGCGCCACGTGGCACGTTATGGACGGCCAAGATTTGTTTCTGGCCGTCCTTTATTTATTTTTTAAAATTGATTTATTTAAAAAATGGTGTGTTAAAAAAACAAAAAAAGACACCATAATTCTAATTACATTTTTCTCTATCCACAGACATCCATTTTGAATATATTTGGTAGAATTTAATATATATTTTTTTGTATTATAGGTTTAAGGAAGTGAAAATAAATCATTTTATTATTATTATTGGGGGTTTAAATAAAATAAATAGCAATTTAATTTATTTAATATGAAAATTACATTGTAAATAAATTTTAGAAATTTTATGCATCACTTTTGTTGATTTGCCTATCAATGTATGTTTGTATGTCTTAATTTTAAATAAATAATATAATTAAATAATTAAAATAAGATAGCATTAATAAATTTAATGTATGATTTTTTTTAAAAAAAATTAAATTAATATTTAATAAATGGTATAAATAATATAATAAATGGTATATTGGTAATTTAATATAAACAAAAGGATATAATTGTAATTTAAACTAAATCTAAAATACCCATCTAAAAGACCCCAATAAAAGCCCCTAATACACCATGGGTCTTATAGCAAATAATTCTCTCAAAAAATCCCTATAAGACCCATCTTATGGGACTCCAATAAAAATGCCCTTAGAGCGAAGAAAGCACCATGAGTCCATGAGTATGAATACTATCGTATGAAGACATATATGATTATGCAAAAAATAAGAAATCCTATCAACAAAAAAATAAATTATGAACAAAACAAATTACAACTTTTCAAAATTTAGCAAATAAAATAAGAAGTTAGAGATGCGAGTTTCGGAAAATATACGGAAGAATAACATAATTAAAATGTAGACATAAATGAACAATACATATAAGAAGGTAATTATATAGTACACCAATAATATTTTAAGTTTGGATTTACAAAATATGATCTAAAAATTGTGAAACCTCCTAATAAAGATATCACTTATAAATTTTAATATTAAAATTTTGTAGACGATTAAAATCGTATATGTGATTAAAGTGGAATAGACTATATTCGAAGAAGTTTGCTTATATAATTTATCACTTTGTTTGAGTGGTAAATTAAATCATAATGAAAGTACATATATTTAAAATTAATCAATGATGTATGAATTAAATGTACCAAATCAAACTAACCTAACGTCAAATCAATATTTTGTTTGTTAAAATAAATGTGGTCACCTCATAAATAGTAGATAAATTGTAACTAACATAATGGTTCTTAAGATATTGGTTTAAAATATATAGTTTTATAATTAGCTAAATTCTTAGTACAATAATAATAATAAACAGAAAAGTATAAAATGACATCTTAACATTGTAGATTAAGAAGCTTTTTAGTGATTGGAAAAGAGTTGGATTTAAATTATTAATATAATAAAAAAAATGAAATTCCTTAACCATATGGGCCTAAAAGAACTCTCATGACTCCAAAAAAGGGAGATTTAAAATATAAGTAGATATTAGAAAGCTACAAAAACGTAAAGGCTTATTCTTAGGATCTTTTGGCTTGAAAGTTTGTTAAATTAGGTTGAAGTTATTGATGTAAAAATAATTAACTTTTATAGTTTATGGTTAATTGAAGATTTGTTAGTTGTATTTTAAATTTTAACATAAATTAAAAAAATGGGTTTATAAAATTAAGGAAAGTCAATAATAATTTACATGATTTCTATTTCACGCACCGGCAAAATTGCTATTTCACGCACCGGTTCGTCCGTGACGTACCAAATGAAGCCGCCCGTGATGAACGAAATCACTCCGTCCGTGACGGACCATAGTAAACCGTCCGTGACGCACCAACCCCATCCGTGCGTCACAGATGAACATGTTGATCTGTGACACGATTTTGGAATCGCCATAACTTTTGATTTCCTAGTCCAAACGCGCTAAAATGTGGAGGAGTTATAGTTGACATCTTGATCTTTAATCTGACGTTAGAATCACTCAATTCGGAGTTACGTAGAAAACGTTATACTTCTCCAAAGACAAGACAAAGAAATAGAGATCTCTTAAGCACCAATGCGAGTACAATATCATTTAAGCCGGCTTATAATATCATTGCAATCATGGATTACAATAGCATTACAATGTGCGAGTACAATAGCATTTAAGTTTGCTTGCGACCTCGTCTCTTTCTTGTGCAAGAAGGTCTGAATGCCATCAGCTGAGATGGCCTCAAAGGAGTGATAGGAGCTTTAGGGTTTCGTGAAGGTATACTAGTGGGCATTGTTGGCCTACCTCGTTGCTTCTTGGGAGGTGTCCCTTCTGTATCTTTGTATGTGTACTCTGATGAAGAAGGATGCCTTTTAGTGGTATCTTTGTTTAGAACTCCCATTGGTCGTCCTTTATGCCTCACAATAGCCGGCTTTTGCAGACTAGTCCCCTCGGGGCGAGCTATGTCGTAAAGTCGCGAGACACATTTTTCTTGATCATCTGCTGACAGATTGAGGAAATGATCCATATAAAATTGATCCATCAAAGATCTCGCAACTCTGCGCTTCACCTCAACCTCACCTTCGTCTTGCACTTCTGACAAACTCAATCGTCTCCAAAACGGACTTAAATGCTATTGTACTATTGTACTCGCACATTGTAATGCTATTGTACTCGCACCTTCTTCTATAAGAAAGAGACGAGGCCGCAAGCCAACTTAATTGCTATTGTACTCGCACATTGTAATGCTATTGTGATCCATGATTGCAATGCTATTGTAATCCGACTTAAATGCTATTGTACTCGCCTTGGCGCTTAAGAGATCTCTATTTCTTTGTCCCATCTTTGGAGAAGTATAACTTTTTCTACGTAACTCCGAATTGAGTGATTCCAACGTCATATTAAAGATCAAGATGTCAACTATAACTCCTCCAAGTTTCAGCGCGTTTGGACTAGGGAATCAAAAGTTATGGTGATTCCAAAATCGTGTCACGGATCAGCATGTTCATCTGTGACGGACGAAACATGTTCATCCGTGATGGACGAAACATGTTCATCCGTCACAGATGAAAATGCTTTGTCCGTCACAGATGAACATGTTTCGTCCGTCACAGATGAACCAATGCGTTAAATTAAATTTCTTTTATTGATGTTAACATCAATAAAGTAATTGTTTATAAACTTATTCTGATTATGTCCAGTTTTTAAATTATATGACTTAATAGATTTTTCATTGTAATTCAAAATAAAGACCTAGATAAACCGGTTTTTTAAAAGAAAAACAATTATTAGAGTATGTTAATAGTACATAAATACTATATGTCCACGTGTCATGTACATGTTTAGATAAATATAAACTATATATTTAACGGTATATCAATTGATAATATAAGATGTTATTGACTAACAAAAAATATTATAATAATTATATTGTTTTAGCATGCTACAAAATTAGAGAAGGCTTATGTAGCTCAAGTAAATCATATGTTATTAAAGTAAGAATTAGACGGTTAAACAAATTAAGTTTCTTTTATAAATATGCATGAGAATGATTTATTCCATAAAGGTAACAAAACTTTAAGCAATATATTCATGAAACAATATAAAATATAGTTTATTTTATACATTTTATGTATATATATTGTAAAAAATACTATGTGACAGTTTAATTAGTGGCTTAATAAATCTAAAAGTATAGTGCAAGTAATATACACACCGACATTAAAATGAACTATGTTTGGCCAAATTAGAGTCTTGATAATGCTTATAATTTCAATAAGATTGGCCATACATAAAGATAATAGAAAGCTTCTTCCATCTCGATTGTCAAATGTTTCCCATTTGTTTTCAAGCAATCGTGTCCCTTCTTTCTAATGGTTTGAGATATCTCTACTCGCCTTGGCGCTTAAGAGATTTCTATTTCTTTGTCCCGTCTTTGGAGAAGTATAACTTTTTCTACGTAACTCCGAATTGAGTGATTCCAACGTCAGATTAAAGATCAAGATGTCAACTATAACTCCTCCAAATTTCAGCGCATTTGGACCAGAGAATCAAAAGTTATGGCGATTCCAAAACCGTGTCGCGGATTAGCATGTTCATCCGTGACGCACGGATGGGGTTGGTGCGTCACGGACGGTTTACTGTGGTCCGTCACGGACAGAGTGCTTTCGTTCTTCACGGGCGGCTTCATTTGGTACGTCACGTACGAAATAGTGCGTGAAATAGAAATTTTACCCGTGCGTGAAATAGCAAGGGCCATAATTTATTATGTTGTTATAGGTTGTTAAGATACTTTTTTTGTAATTAATTTTAAACTTGCTAAATTATTGATGGGCCATAAAAATAGGCCTTCAAATTCTCCAATGAACTAATTACTAAACTAAATACTTTGAAAAAATACTGTTCATTTATGTTCACACGTAAATTTAAGTTTGCAAACAATAAGCTTTAGTATATATATATAGGCCATAAATTATGTATGTTTAATAATATAATGTAGTGGGCTTGATTTTAAAAACACATGTACTATGAGTTGGAAATTGTATATATTGTATGATTTTGGCCCATAAATTTATATAGGTCAAATTATATATGCAAACTCATGAAAATAATATTACTAATTACATAAATGAATATAAGATGTATTTTATATATATAAGTTTAGTAGAAATCTATCTTATATTATTTTGACATATATTATAAGCTTATTGTATGTGTAATTTGTAGAAATCAAATTTTATAAAAAAGTTATATATAGTTTTTATATATTTGAAGTTAGTTGTGATTAGATATTGTGATTTAAATTGAAATATAATGTTAATGCAAAAAAAGTGGATTAATAAGAAAATAACACGTAGGATTTATGCGGCCAGAAGCATTGTGGTGACTCTAAATTCAATAGCTTTAATATATATATATATTTAGGCTCTAGTAATACAGCCTATTAGGGTAAAACGAGTGGACAAAATAAAGCCATTAGATGAGGGTAATTGATGTGAATCAAGGCACCAAGAGGAGTCCTTTCTTCACGGATTTGCTCCATCGTGGCTAAGAAAGCTCGGTCGTCTTCTCTTGGGCAGCAAAGGAGTCTCCAATGGTGTTCTTGAGGAGATCTTGAAGTGTCTTGATGGCGGAAGCAAGGTGAAGTCTTTGAAGCTCCCTTGGAAGGAGAATAGCCAAGGGATCCTCAAAGGAGGTTCCTTGGAGGTTCCCTTGGCAAGCGTTTGTTTTGTTTGCAAGAACAAGACTGTTGTTTGGTGTTTGAATGATTTCGTGTGAAAGAAGGAGAAGAGAAATAAGAGATTTGGAGTTGGAGGATATAGTTGAAGTCTTGGGGAGGTATTCCTCAAACTCAAGATGGATAATCCACTCTATTAATCTTCAACTAAGGTAACAAGGAAGCAAGTAAGATATATAAATACTAGAGTGCTAGGGTTTCGGCCACATGGCCTTGCTAAGCTAATGGGCCTCTTGGGCTAGAAGTCCATAAACATATGGCTTCACACACCCAAAGAGGTAATACTAGAAATAAAAGACATCATACTAAAAATAGAAGGATAAGAGTTGAAGCTCGGATAGGCAAGACATCGGGCGTGCCAAGGAGGGTGTCGATGTCTTGAGTTCCATGGCATGTCATGGCGTCGAGGACTTCAATGTCTTGACGTCGAGGAGGTGAGTGGCGCCCGACCAAGTGATGGCATTGGTGAGTGCTCAGGCACTAAGGTTGCGAGGTTCCGACCAACGCATCTTCGAGCCATCATCGTTGATGGAAGTCAAGGGAGGTTGGCATCAATCATCGGGAGCCATCAGTAATATCAACGGACTAGATTTATCCAATGGGGTGCAAATTTTGTACGATGGTTTGCAGACACCAAATTTATCTCCCAAGCGGATTTTTAGGAATACATTTTACCCACTTCCCATATTCACAATCGATTGAAACTGCCCTATTTATGATTCCATCGTCTTCTCTCAATCCTCTCTTGCGAAGCTCTATTCAACTGCCATTGAAGCGACCTTTAAGGTATTCATCCTCTTCATCTCTCATTCCTTCTGGCGAGCCATCGTCGATTCCACACCAGCGTTTCCAGCCGGAATTCCGTACGAAAACAAGTAAGTTCCTTCGGATTTGATTATTTTTTTCAATATGTCGATTCACTTAAGACTTTTGGCGTTTTTTATTTCATGATGTTTCATTTAGGGTTTTTTTTCGTGGTGTTCAAATTTGTTGAAATCTGCCATTAAAACCGATCTTCTTATACCTAAAAATCTATTTGATGCTAGATTTAGGGTTTCTTGAGTTATTTGATTTAAGGGATTTGGGTTATCCAAATTCCGTGACTATACTCTATCATTGTACGTTGTTGTATTATTCATGAATGTATTAATTGATATTCATTTGTAGGTATTGAATTTGTAGGAAGTACGTTTTAAGCTTTTTGTAATTGATATTCAAATTTGTTTATCTCATGTTCATGATAATGCTATTGATATTCATAATGGAGAAGTCTCATTGTTTGTTGGTGTTGTTTGAGCTTTTGGTAATTGATATTCAATTTTTTTTGTGATATTCATGTTGATCGTATTGATATTCATGTTGGAGAAAATTTGATGATTTAATGGTGTTGTTTGAACTTTTTGCAATTGATATTCAAATTTTTTGATGTGATATTCATACAAATGCTTTTGATATTCATGTTGGATGTACGTTTCATGCTTTGAGTAGTTGATATTCAAATTTTATGATGTGATATTCACTCTGATGTTGTTGATATTCATGTTGGATCAGTTTTGGTGTTTGTTGGTGTTGTTTGTACTGTTTCAATTGATATTCAAATTATTTGATGTGATATTCATAAAAATGCTTTTGATATTCATGTTGGATGTACATTTCATGCTATGAGTAGTTGATATTCGAATTTTATGATGTGATATTCACTATGATGTTGTTGATATTCATGTTGGATCAGTTTTAGTGTTTTGTCGGTGTTGTCTGCACTGGTTGCAATTGATATTCAAATTGTTTGATGAGATATTCATACAAATGCTTTTCAAATTCATGTTCGATCAGTTTTGTGTTTATGCTTAGGGTTTAGTGTGCATGGATTAAGGTTTATGGTGTAGAGGTTTAAGGTTTAGGGTTTATTAGTTTAAGGTTTAGGGTTTATTGGTTTAGGGTTTATATATGTTTAAGGTTTAGGATTTATTGGTTTAGGGATTATGGTTAAATGTTTAGGATTTATTGACTTAGGGTTTAGGGTTAAAGGTTTAGAGTTTATGGTTTAGAGTTTACGCTTTATTAGTTTAGGGTTTAGGGTTAAAGATTTAGGGTTTATTGGTTTAGGGTTTAGGATTTAGGTTTAGGGTTTATTGGTTTAGATTTTAGGGTTTATTGGCTTAGGGTTTAGTGTTTACTGGTATTGTTTGTACTGTTTGCAATTGATATTCATTATAATCGTATTGATATTCATGTTGGAGTAGTTTGATGTTTTGGTGGTGTTATTTCAACTTTTGATAATTGATATTCAAATTTGATTATGTGATATTCATTATAATACTTTTGATATTCAAGTTGGATGCATGTTTAATGCTCTGAGTAGTTGATATTCAAATTATATGAAGTGATATTCATTATAATGTTGTTGATATTCATGTTGGATCAGTTTTGGTGTTTTGTTGGTGTTGTTTTTATTGTTTGTAATTGATATTCAAATTGATTGATGTGATATTCGTATAAATGGTTTTGGAGAAGTTTGATGTTTTGGTGGTGTTATTTGAACTTTTGGTAATTGATATTCAAATTTTATTATGTGATATTCATTATAATGCTTTTGATATCCATGTTGGATGCATGTTTGATGATTTGAGTAGTTGATATTCAAATTATATGATGTGTTATTCATTATAATGTTGTTGATATTCATGTTGGATCATTTTTGGTGTTTTATTGGTGGTGTTTTTATTGTTTGCAATTGATATTCAAATTGATTGATGTGATATTCGTACAAATGCTTTTGATATTCATGTTCGATCAGTTTTAAGGTTTAGGGTTGAATGTTTATGATTTAGGGTTTAGGGTTTAGGAATTAGGATTTAAGGTTTATTGGTTTAAGATTTAAGGTATAGGATTTATTGGTTTAGGGTTTATTAGTTTTAGGGTTTATTGATTTAGTGTTTAGGGATTAGGGTTTGGGTTTAGGGTTGATTGGTTTAGTGTTAGGGTTGATTGGTTTAGTGTTAGGGTTTATTAGTTTAAGGCTTTTTTGATATATAATGATGTTCAAGTATACATAGAACATGTAGAGTTCTTTTTCTCTTTCATATCCTTAAATATCAATATTCACGTTTTTGTTCTTGATATTCATGTGTACTTTGATGATATTCAGGAATCTAGACGCAAAGTTCAACGGTTTTGCCAACAAGAAGCCCGAAATTCTAAACATGAAGTGGCGTGAGGATAAAAATAAGATTGATTGTGGGGTATTCGCATGCCATATGGAGGCACACCTAGGTCAAGGTGTAAAGTATTGTAAAACTGCATTCAAGCATAATTTCTCAAAGTACATGATTGGATATTCTTTGAAGTTTTATCAATGTTTTCAAATGATCCTACCAGTGTAAAACACAAAAATCGTAACTCTATGCACGACGTATGCATGAATATCAAATATAACTCAATGAATGTCGTACACAAATTCATGAATACTATCAATTTAGTTAAAGTGAATGTATGAAACACGAATTTTATTATCAAACATAATCGTATGTTTGAAAAATCACTTATAAATTCATGAAAATACAAACACAAATCCAATCATAGTAATACAAACATACAAACTTTGATAGGCAAATCATGAATTTATGGATCACGTATATGAATACCTAGTATTAGGATACGAATATCATGTCATATATAACACATGCCCAATGCTTATTAATGCAAAATGCGTGAATATTGCTACTTAAAAAATGAATATCTAGAATAAGAATACAAATATCTCAACTACATGTCTTCTTTGCAATTCCTATGGTCATGTCTTGCATACTTGTTGCACCTCTTGCATTTCATCGATCATGGCCTTCTTCATTTTGAATATGTCTTAACAATTCCTGAATATCATCAATAAAATGCGAAGGACCATGAAGGAATGTGATATCCAATAACACTAGTTACTTAAAACGGATTTAAAAATGAATATCAATTTCTATTAAGTGCATATCTATTCACAGTATGTGAATATCAACATGAATACGACAGAACATGAACGAGACTAATAAATATTCAAAAAACCTTGAACGATATTCACAAATTTAGTGTCGGTATGCACAATGTTCACTTTCAACTAAGTAGATGCGTAATAAACATAGCGAATACGAATACATAATTCTTGAATATCATTTATAAAAAAACGTGCATATTGTACATATCTTGATATTCAAAAACCAAAGAACGATGTTTAAAATTTGACATATTGATATACACGAACTTCCATTGAATATGCGTATGAACTAAAATCACAGTGGCTTGCATATGGCTTTAATTACAGTATCCGGATATCATAACATATGGTATGCATATCGAATCAAAGCAGACGAACATAAATCCATACAACATCGAAACCCTAAATCCATTAAATCATAATCGGTGTGCAATGAAATCGGCATGGATTAAATAATAATCACGTTCGATATTCACCATTCACCAAAATCACATCAAAATCAATTTGAATATCGTTCAAAACACACGAACAACAACCCATACATCCACGAAACCCTAAACTATAGTTTATATTCTATGAAACTAACATGCGTATTCAAAATATCATAATCAGTATTAGAAAACCGCAAATCAATCAACTAACCTTCTTCCATATTCAAGACCAACGGTGGAGGATTATCGATTTCGCGTCTGGTAACGAAGAAAGGCGATGGAGTTGAAGCATATGAAGAAGACGAAGACGTATATGGAGTTGGGGAAGAACGGTGTTATTCAACCGTATGAAGACGATGGAATGACGATGCTTGTTGGATTCGATTGATTTTTTTTGCAAATCGGAGCTCTTGCAATGGTGGATTGTGGGAGACGAGCTAGATCTGGTGGAGGATTGAAGTTGTGAATGGACGATCTATGCACTCTCTCCAAATCTCCTCTAACTGCCTAATTTGAAGCGTCTCGTACCGACGCTCCACGTTTATTCACTTGTTTTACTATAACGTTCGTTTTACCTGAGCATTCCTCTATATTTAGAGATATATATATATATAGGAGAAAGTTATATGCACACGTTATTTTGTCTAAATGCACACGAAATGGTGCGCTTAATGTAAGTATACGCCTTCTGTGCGCTTACATTAAGCGCATAGGGTCAAAAATGGCATTTTCAGAAAATACACGGAATAAGCCTGTGCGCCTATTTGACGAAGCGCCTCTTCTTCCCTCTTCCCTCTATTCTCTCGAACCCTAATTCTTGAACCCGGCGGCGGCGCGATTCTCCCTCCCTCCCTCCCTCCCTCCCTCTTTTCTTCTCAATTAATCCCAAATCCGACGATGTCATCTTCTTCCCCTCCACTTGACGGCCCAACCCATGACCTCTCCGGCGACAGTGGCGAGCTCGTGGTGCATCCGGCGACGTCTCCGGCGATTCCTGCGACAGTGGCGAGGTCTGGCGGTGGTGGTGATGCGGAGGAGGCCGGCGACAGTGGTGAGAGGCGCGCGGTGGTCGGTGGTGGTGATGCGCGACCAGGGGTGGTCGGTGGCGGTGGTGGCCCGGTTGGTGGCGGTGGTGGCCCTCTCGGTCTCGGCGGTGTATGGGTGGCGATGGAGGACGAGGACGATGACGAGGACTCCACAATCAGACGACGAGTGAGGGGTAGTGGCAGACGACCGACAGCCCGATCGACACCCTTGCTAGATGTGTCGGTAGACGTTACCGTCACTCCCACACCGATACGCGTCCATCAGGTATAATTTTAATTTAATTAGATTTCATTAAATTTTAATTTCATTAGATTATTGATTTTAGGAAGAAAAAAAATAGATTTGTTAGAATTTAAAATATATAATTTGAATTACAAAATACAGTATTTTAGGAAATTTAGAATTGAAAATACATGATTTTAGAATTGAAATTATATATTTGTTAGATTTTAGATGTGAATTTAGATTAATAATGTTGTTAGAATTTATAATCGAAATGAAATTGGTAAAATTATGCAATTTATTTGAGATTGAATAATGTTGTGCAAATGAAAATTTTATTATTGTCGTATGTAAAAGTTTATTGACGATACGATTTGAATTTAGATTATTAGGAATTAGATTTGATTAGAATTTGAAAATATGAAATGTAGTTGGTACGAGACGCTTTAGGAGGTTCCGAGGGGATGACACATCCGGCTCCTGGTAGCGGACCGACGTGTCGTTCCTCGGAAACATATATCAGACACCGTCCGTCGGCGTACTACTATGGTATGAGCCGATTTACTAGCTAGGTGACGCACTGTAACACCCCCAAAACTTAACCCTTTTGGAAAGGTATTACCGTCAGTGACCCCAATGTTCCTTACCGAGATCACCCAAGGCTTTACCAAATAAATAAAATTTATGAAATGCAATTGATACACAAAGATTAAGCATTAAATTCCAAACATAACATTGTCGAGGAAATAAGAGTTACAGGATTACAACCCAATCCCGAATAGGTCAAAACATAGTTTAAACCCAACACAGCGGAAGACTAAGAAAGTAAGTTACAATCGGAGTTATTGTCCAAAGGATCATAACCTGATTAAAGAAATAATTAAAATATTCAAAAACCACCGCCGACTTCATAGTCCTTCTAATCTTCTGAGCTACTTCTTAACTGATGTGCCGAATCAAACGGATGACACCAGCCAACCATGCAAGGGAAAAAATATTGGTTGGTTAGTCTAAATGAATAGACTAGCAAGGGAACAAAGCAGAATGGTTCGAAGCAGTTGTATTAGGTTAGACTCTTCGTCCCTCGAATAATAATCGAGTACGCTTGTCAACCACCATACTCCTACTGGAATACACAAGAGGTATGCACAAGAGAAGATTTTGGAAGACTTAATCTTCACAGAAATCGACCCGAAAGAAGACTCCAAAGGAAATGAGTCTTTAAGGAAACAATGACAAATCTGGAAAGTTACAGAATCATTCAACCATGATTTAAAACTGACTGAGATGCTTCGGTTCACGACCAACCTCATCGCCTACAGCGAATCCAGATTGGAAAGAGAACGTACTACATTCAAGTCAAGACGAGTTTTCCTAGCTGCACTGGACTTAGCTGCACTACTCGCCCAAGGTGTATTAATTATGTGCGTCAAGGTAGCACTTATCTGATTTATGTTCCAAAAACACACATCACGTTATAGACTTTTACATGTGTATCCCACCAATGGGACGACACATCTTAGTATACGTTTCGTCGAGAGTGACGTATACCGAAAGGTTTGTGACACCAGCTAAGTGTCTTGTCTCTACACACATGTGTAAGAGACCGATCAAGATCTTAGAATAGTACTAGATGGGGACGAGCCATCCCGATACCAGATTATAAAGAAATGACTGGACAGAGTCCGAGTAACGTTCCTATCTAACAGTGCTAACTAAACAGTTACAGCACCACAACATTTACAGGATAAATCCACATAAAGGCCCGAAAGGCGATCACAGATAATAGCGTTGTTCTAGCAGATATACAACCTATTATATGATTTTCAAAACAGTTTATCAAAACCGTTTCCAGACAAACAGAATATTCATTCCAAATTAATTACTCAGATAAACTACTGATAATTAATGTAAATATGGAACGAAAGAGCAAGAGCGAACCGCCACTTGCCTTACTCCGCAGAATAGTCTAAAGACGACACTGGATTCCGGGCTCGACACGGTACAGCTCTGACAGCACAACGACCTTCGAGTCGACCCATAAAAGGAACCCTAAGTTAGATCCGACATAAATAGTACGAATCTAAACACGGCGAAAGAACACGAAAGGAAAGACGCCACGACGACAACCGACCAAGCCAAAGCCACGAAGGCGTTCTGGGCACTGGCGGCGGTCGCCGTTCTTGGCGGCGGTCGCCGTGAAGAACACGGCCGACTGAAACGAGAGAAAAATCACCCAAAAACACGAGCGGTTTGGCCTCCTTCGACTTGCTTTGGCTTCTAACCTCCAAGGCTAACCAAAAGCTTCACAAAGGCACTCTGGAAACACACCAAAACAACACCGGCGAGACCTCCGGCGAGCACAAGAAAACCGGCGAAAACAAAACTCCGGCGAGAGGCGAATTTGGCAGAGGTTTGGTGCTGGGATGGCTCAAAACCTCACCCCCAACACCTCCTTTTATAGCCAAAGTGTCTGAAGCGATCAACCAAACCCTGAGACGCGGCCGAAAGCAAGATCGGCGCCCTTGATTTCCGCCGGCGACCAACGGGCAATGCCCACTGGACAATCACGGCGGTCGCCGTTTTTGCCTGCGGCGGGCACGCGGCGGTCGCCGTAAATGCGGCGGTCGCCGTTGCCAGGTCTGTCACGGCCAGCTAGAAGCTGACAAGCTGACTCCTCGGGCCCAACCACGGCGGTCGCCGTTTCTGAACGGCGGTCGCCGTTTCTGAACGGCGGTCGCCGTTTTCCCCTTTTCCCGCCCATTCGGCTTTGAACGAGCATGACGATAAACCGGGATAAAAATTATCGTACGCGAACGACAATTTAAAATTCAAGGCACCTTGTCTGTATATTATTTCACTGAGAAAAATATTACATATATAGAGCACATTACAGAATGTCTCAAGCTACCTGAATTAAATCCGACGTACACAACGGGTACTCGGGAAAATTCCATAATTCCCAAAATAACCTTACAAAAATACGGGGTATCACATCTCCTCCCCCTTACAAGAAGTTTCGACCCCGAAACTTAGGTCGAGAATAACTCGGGAAAACGCCTGAGCATATCTGACTCGGTTTCCCACGTCTCCCAAGTAACTTCTTCGGTCCCTGACTTGGACCACAGCACTCGTACCAAAGGTACGATCTTGTTGCGCAAATGCTTCTCCCGACGCTCCAAAATGCGCACGGGCAACTCTTCGTAAGTACCATTAGCTTGAATCTCGATGTCCTCATAACTAAGCACATGAGACTCATCTGGCACATACTTTCTGAGTAAAGACACGTGGAACACGTTATGCACCGGGTGAGCCGATGGTGGCAACGCCAAACGGTATGCTAGAGATCCCACTCTATCCAAAATCTCGAAAGGTCCCACGTAGCGAGGGTTAAGCTTCCCACGCTTACCAAATCTGAAAACTCCTTTGGAAGGCGACACCTTGACAAAAACCTTGTCACCGACCTCGAACTCGACAGTCCTGCGCTTCCGATCTGCGTAGGACTTTTGTCGACTCTGAGCGGTCAACATCCTTTGTCTGATCAAAGCAATGTCTGAAGCCGTCCTTTCGACCAACTCTGGTCCAAGCAGAATTTTGTCGGCATTATCGTCCCAACAAATCGGAGATCTGCATCTGCGACCATACAAAGCTTCAAACGGAGCCATCTTGATTGTAGCATGCCAGCTATTGTTGTATGTGAACTCAATCAGACTTAAGCTGTCCTCCCAGCTAGTCGGACGATCGAGCACACAAGCTCTAAGCATATCCTCCAGAGTCTGGATGGTCCTTTCGGACTGGCCATCTGTCTGAGGATGAAACGCTGTACTGAACCTTAACTCGGTTCCCATAGCCTTATGAAGTTCCTTCCAGAATCTTGACATGAAACGGCCATCTCGGTCCGATACAATGGTCTTAGGGATGCCATGTAAGCGGACAATCTCCTTCTGGTAAACTTCGGCTAACTTCTGGGTTTCCCATGTGGTCTTGATGGCTATGAAATGAGCACTCTTCGTAAGCCTATCCACAATTACCCAAATAGCATCTCTCTGACTTCGAGTCTTGGGTAGCCCAGTGACGAAGTCCATGGAAATGTCCTCCCATTTCCATTATGGAACGGGGAGAGGTAGCATCTCACCACCTGGTCTGCGGTGTTCGATCTTGACTTTTTGGCAAGTTAAGCACTTTGCCACAAAGTCTGCTACGTCCCACTTCATGTTTGGCCACCAAAACTTCTTCCTGAGATCCTTGTACATCTTGCTAGAGCCAGGATGCACAGAATAAGCAGATGAATGAGCTTCTCTCATCACCAACTGATGAAGACCTTCTGTGTCAGGCACACAGATCCGATCCTGAAACCAAAATGATCCATCATCCTGAACCACAAAACTGGGAGCTTTCCCATCCATCACTTCACTACTTAACTTTACCAAGATGATGTCATCGACTTGCTTTTCTTTGATTTGATCCAGCAGTGTAGCCTGAATCTCCATCATACTCAGGTACCCTCTACGCTGGTCATACAAGACTTCAATGTCGTATGACTCCTGGTTTAGCTTGGTCTGAGCAGTAAGCAACGCAACCACAGTCTCGTGCGTTGTCTTCCGGCTTAGCGCATCAGCTACTACATTAGCCTTGCCCGGATGATACAACAACTCCATGTCGTAGTCCTTGAGCAACTCTAGCCAGCGGCGTTGTCTCATATTTAACTCCTTCTGAGTAAATATATACTTGAGACTTTTGTGGTCAGTGAAGACTTGGCATCTTATACCATAGAGGTAATGCCGCCAAATCTTCAGCGCAAAGACGACCGCTGCTAACTCAAGATCATGGGTCAGATAGTTTTCTTCGTAAGTCTTGAGTTGTCTAGATGCGTAAGCAATGACTCTGCCCCTTTGCATCAAAACACAACCAAGACCACACTTAGAAGCATCACTATAGACCACATAATCGTCATTCCCCTCTGGGAGTGCTAACACGGGTGTCGAGGTCAACCGTCGCTTCAACTCCTGGAAACTGACCTCGCACTTGTCATTCCAGACAAACTTCTTGTGGACTTTGCGGAGTAGATTGGTCATCGGTAGAGCGATCTTTGAAAATCCTTCTACAAACCTTCTATAATACCCGACAAGTCCAAGAAAACTGCGCACCTCCTTCACGTTCTGGGGCTGTGTCCACTTAGCCACCGCTACAATCTTTTGGGGATCAACCATAACCCTATTTTTATTGATCACGTGGCCTAAGAAAGCCACTTCCTTCATCCAGAATTCGCATTTAGACAATTTAGCATAAAGCTGATGTTGTCTAAGGATCGACAAGGAAATCCGTAGATGTTCCTCGTGGACTTCTTCATTCGGAGAGTAGATCAAAATGTCGTCGATGAAGACCACCACGAACTTATCCAAGTACTGGTGAAAACATCGGTTCATCAAATCCATAAAGACAGCTGGAGCATTTGTAAGCCCAAAAGGCATTACTACGAACTCGTAATGACCATATCTGGTCCTAAACGTAGTTCTAGGAATGTCCTGCTCACGAATCCTGAGTTGATGATATCCAGATCTTAAGTCGATCTTGGAGAACACCTTTGCCCCCTGCAATTGGTCCAACAAGTCATCAATCCTAGGCAAATGATACTTGTTCTTGATTGTCACCTTGTTCAACTCTCGATAGTCGATACAAAGTCGGAACGATCCGTCCTTCTTTTTGACGAATAAAACCGGAGCACCCCACGGCGATGCACTCGGCCTGACATAACCTTTGTCAAGAAGATCTTCAAGTTGATTCATCAATTCTTGCATCTCAACTGGAGCCATCCGATATGGGGATTTGGAAATCGGCTCCGTACCAGGCTCGAGATCAATTGAAAACTCTACGTCACGATTTGGGGGTAATCCTGGAATTTCTTCCGGAAAGACATCCGAAAATTCCCTAACTACAGGAATATCAAGAACCTCAGGTCCATCCTTCTCAGGCGAATCCAAGTAGCAAAGGTACCCGACACATCCTTGTCGTAGTAGCTTAAACGCAGCCATCGCATTGATCAGCTTGCCGTTATCAGCGTCATTTCGACCTTTGAACTTGCACACGAATTGGCCCCCGGATGACACCGTCACCGTTCTTGAACTGAAGTCGATCACCGCCTTGTGACGCGTCAGCCAATCCATACCGAGAATAATGTCGTATCGAGCCATGGCTATGCAGATTAAATCTGCCTCGAATTCCTTACCCTGAATGGTAATCGGAAAGTCGGACAAATGCTTGGTTCCCACCAAACGTTCTCCATTAGGAAGATTAACGACGAAAGGGTCGCACAAATCATTGCACACTAAGTCTAACTTGCTAACACAGCTATCCAAAATAAAGGAATGCGTAGCACCAGAATCAAACAGAATGCACACTGAAGTAGAGTGAAGGTATAGAGTACCTTGAGCAATCGGAGCGTTGGGTCCATCTGCCTCACGCATCTCGTACAAGCGTTGGCCCTGACTTCCAGAAGCAGCTGGGGCCTTTCCCCGGTTCTGAGCAGTCGTCTGCACTGAAGGGCTAGGAGTCTCGGCAGGCTTAAACCTAGGTCGGTTGCTCTGATGAACTGACCCTTGCTGCGACTCTACTCCCTTCTGCTTTCCCTGCTTGCAGAACTTTTGCAGATGACCATCACGTCCACACCCAAAGCATGGCCTCCTCTCCTTCCGACACTCAGTGTTCTTTTGCCCAGCAGTACCGCAGTTATAACACTGAACGGAACTCCTGGTATGCCCTGACTGCTGAGTCGATCCTCCTTGCGTCATCTCCGTCTTAGCTCGGTCGGACTTGGCGAAGTTAGACGGTGGCGCAGGGCGCTTAAAACCACCTCCCTGGTTCTGATGTTGCATCGACTTTTGTCGGTTGCGCCTCTTGGTCGACTCCTCGAGAGTCACCTCCAGCTTATAGGCACAATCCACATACTGCTCCAAGGTAGAGCATGTGTGGTGCACCATTAATGGCTTGATATCCGGGTTCATCCACTCGTGGAAGTACCAGATCTTTTGAGCCTCGCTGGTGATCTCGGCAGTGACGTACTGTAGAAGATGGTTGAACTTAGATGCCAACTCGGTCACTCTCAGACCATCAGTCTGAGGGTACAAGAACTCTTTATGCTTTTCCTCTCTCATAGCACGAGAGAAAAATCGATCAACCATCTTGGTCTTGAACATCGACCAAGTCAACACTGGGCTCTCAGCCAAACCAGTGCTCTCCCACCACTCGCTAGCCTCCTCCTTCAGCTGAAGAGACGCGATATGGACCTTCTCGGCCTCCGTACACTCCACGTTCCTGAACAGCCTCTCCATATGGGAGAACCAATGAGTCACTGCCACTGGCTCCCCTTTCCCGTTATAGCAGTCGGGTCTCATGGAAGTAATGGTCTTAAGAGCGCGACCATAGCTGTCCCTCGCCCTAACGGCATTCTCCTGAGTCACAGGGTTTCTGGGTTCCACAACATCAGGAACCGCTGCATGAATAGGCACTTCTTGTGCTTGAGGCGCACTTGGTCTCAAGACATCAGTAATAGCCTGCATCACGATCCCACGGATCGCCTCAACAGCTGCAGCGTCAAACAACATCGGCGCCTGGGTCTGATCCTGACCTTCACGCCTCTGCTGGACGCGAGACTCAGACTCGTGTTCATCCTGAACACCTCTTCTTGCTGGTCTGGGGTTTTGGCTGGTCCCAGCACCGGCTCGAGTCGAGTTTCTCGTGCTTCTTGGGTTCACCATCTGTTTACCGATCCAATTCCAAGCATTCAATACATTAATATTATGCAACATACTTATGCAATATATCAATGTAAATAAATCACTCAGAATAGATCAACTTGGCATTTTATAGATGAACCTTCGAATTCTTACACAAGTTACACATAAGTTTATCATTCGAGCGTTAGGACAACATTGCTCGAAGATATAAGTGTTTCTCAAAGTACTTGCCGCAATACTGAAATTTTACACAAAGTACAACTTGGAATACTAAGAAACGAACTACTACGATAGGCAACGCCACTCCTCCTCAAGGCGTTCCAAAACGTCTCCCATACGACTGGCTACCCGTGGATGGTCTCTTCGGGCTAGGCTCACCATCGAGCTCTGGCGATGGGTTTCGCACCCTGCTTGACCCTGAAGCACATAGTCCTAGCTCAGCCATAGAAAAGTATGGGTCGTCCATGACTGGTCCTTCTATTCCAGCCCTCCTCTTAGTACTGGCGATCAGCTCCTCCCTCTGACGTTGCTGTTCTGCGGAGATTTCCTCGCTCTGGCGGAGAATCTCCTGCAGCTCGGATTCCGACCTCCATCTCCTTGGAGTAGGGATAGGCTGAGATTCCCTGTCACTTCTCCCAATACCGTACTCGGTATACAGTGCCTCTCAATCAGCTTCTGACATGGGTGCGTACTCTGGCACTGGTGACAATCCTATACCGGGCTCCTGAATCTGCCCTCTAAGGTCCAACTCTGGATCCTCTTCTGGATCATCCTCTATGGGATCCTCTTCCTCGGGATCATCCTCGATGGGATCCTCTTCCTCGGGATCATCCTCGTTGGGATCCTCATCCTCGGAATCATCCTCGATCATCTCCTCGTCCTCGACAGGATCTTGCTCAAGCATCTCCTCTTCCTCCTCCTCGTACTCGATCTCCTCGGGAATTGGTCCCAGCAGAAAGTCGTCTTGGTAAACCCCTTGTTCATACCTTGACAACTCGTCTTCCTGCTCCCATTCCTGTACTCCATCCACCCTTGGTGGTGGCACAGGTGCAGGTCTAGGGACCATAGCATTCCTGGCTACAAGGACAACCGACTCGGGGAGAACGTGCTTGACGTCTTCGGGTGGGCTACTCGGGCCTCCAACCTCGAAACATCGCTGAGGTAACGGAAAGTCTAGCCTCGGCTGATCCGCCTTGGCGTCTTCCGACCCCCTACCAATAGAAAAGCAGACACCCATCCTATCGAACAATAAGAAAGGAATTAGTCTTTCTAGACATAGAAGCAAGCTTACTATATCAGACTATAAAGAAGACATGACTATGAACGGTGTTTTTAAATTCTTTTCAGAATGAAAATTCAGAGCCCTTTTTAAAGCATTTTGAAAATGAATAACTGGTTTATAAAAATTCCAAACCTGTTTTAAAAACTTTTGGCTCTGATACCACAACTGTAACACCCCCAAAACTTAACCATTTTGGAAAGGTATTACCGCCAGTGACCCCAGTGTTCCTTACCGAGATCACCCAAGGCTTTACCAAATAAATAAAATTTATGAAATGCAATTGATACACAAAGATTAAGCATTAAATTCCAAACATAACATTGTCGAGGAAATAAGAGTTACAGGATTAAAACCCAATCCAGAATAGGTCAAAACATAGTTTAAACCCAACACAGCGGAAGACTAAGAAAGTAAGTTACAATCGGAGTTATTGTCCAAAGGATCATAACCTGATTAAAGAAATAATTAAAATATTCAAAAACCACCGCCGACTTCATAGTCCTTCTAATCTTCTGAGCTACTTCTTAACTGATGTGCCGAATCAAACGGATGACACCAGCCAACCATGCAAGGGAAAAAATATTGGTTGGTTAGTCTAAATGAATAGACTAGCAAGGGAACAAAGCAGAATGGTTCGAAGCAGTTGTATTAGGTTAGACTCTTCGTCCCTCGAATAATAATCGAGTACGCTTGTCAACCACCATACTCCTACTGGAATACACAAGAGGTATGCACAAGAGAAGATTTTGGAAGACTTAATCTTCATAGAAATCGACCCAAAAGAAGACTCCAAAGGAAATGAGTCTTTAAGGAAACAATGACAAATCTGGAAAGTTACAGAATCATTCAACCATGATTTAAAACTGACTGATATGCTTCGGTTCACGACCAACCTCATCGCCTACAACGAATCCAGATTGGAAAGAGAACGTACTACATTCAAGTCAAGACGAGTTTTCCTAGCTGCACTGGACTTAGCTGCACTACTCGCCCAAGGTGTATTAATTATGTGCGTCAAGGTAGCACTTATCTGATTTATGTTCCAAAAACACACATCACGTTATAGACTTTTACATGTGTACCCCACCAATGGGACGACACATCTTAGTATACGTTTCGTCGAGAGTGACATATACCGAAAGGTTTGTGACACCAGCTAAGTGTCCTGTCTCTACACACATGTGTAAGAGACCGATCATGATCTTAGAATAGTACCAGATGGGGACGAGCCATCCCGATACCAGATTATAAAGAAACGACTGGACAGAGTCCGAGTAACGTTCCTATCTAATAGTGCTAACTAAACAGTTACAACACCACAACATTTGCAGGATAAATCCACAGAAAGGCCCGAAAGGCGATCACAGATAATAGCGTTGTTCTAGCAGATATACAACCTATTATATGATTTTCAAAACAGTTTATCAAAACCGTTTCCAGACAAACAGAATATTCATTCCAAATTAATTACTCAGATAAACTACTGATAATTAATGTAAATATGGAACGAAAGAGCAAGAGCGAACCGCCACTTGCCTTACTCCGCAGAATAGTCTAAAGACGACACTGGATTCCGGGCTCGACACGGTACAGCTCTGACAGCACAACGACCTTCGAGTCGACCCATAAAAGGAACCCTAAGTTAGATCCGACATAAACAGTATGAATCTAAACACGGCGAAAGAACACGAAAGGAAAGACGCCACGACGACAACCGACCAAGCCAAAGCCACAAAGGCGTTCTGGGCACTGGCGGCGGTCGCCGTTCTTGGCGGCGGTCGCCGTTCTTGGCGGCGGTCGCCGTGAAGAACACGGCCGACTGAAACGAGAGAAAACTCACCCAAAAACACGAGCGGTTTGGCCTCCTTCGACTTGCTTTGGCTTCTAACCTCCAAGGCTAACCAAAAGCTTCACAAAGGCACTCTGGAAACACACCAAAACAACACCGGCGAGACCTCCGGCAAGCACAAGAAAACCGGCGAAAACAAAACTCCGGCGAGAGGCGAATTTGGCAGAGGTTTGGTGCTGGGATGGCTCAAAACCTCACCCCCAACACCTCCTTTTATAGCCAAAGTGTCTGAAGCGATCAACCAAACCCTGAGACGCGGCCGAAAGCAAGATCGGCGCCCTTGATTTCCGTCGGCGACCAATGGGCAATGCCCACTGGACAATCACGGCGGTCGCCGTTTTTGCCTGCGGCGGGCACGCGGCGGTCGCCGTAAACGCGGCGGTCGCCGTTGCCAGGTCTGTCACGGCCAGCTAGAAGCTGACAAGCTGACTCCTCGGGCCCAACCACGGCGGTCGCCGTTTCTGAACGGCGGTCGCCGTTTTCCCCTTTTCCCGCCCATTCGGCTTTGAACGAGCATGACGATAAACCGGGATAAAAATTATCGTACGCGAACGACAATTTAAAATTCAAGGCACCTTGTCTGTATATTATTTCACTGAGAAAAATATTACAGATATAGAGCACATTACAGAATGTCTCAAGCTACCTGAATTAAATCCGACGTACACAACGGGTACTCGGGAAACTTCCATAATTCCCAAAATAACCTTACAAAAATACGGGGTATCACACGCACCCGCGGTTTCTCAGCCTCCTGTTCAGACCGAGGATGATACCATGGAGGATGCACCAGTTGATGAGGAGGCGCATCAGACCCAGGAGATGTCAGATGACGACGAGGGTTTTGAGGGAGAGTTCAGGGTTTCTTTTGAGCCGATTTTGTCGACGGATGAGGCCGACCCTCCAGTCTCACCCCCTCTTTTTGCCCCCTCTCATGTGCCTATTCACGGTCCATCCCCGGTCGAGGCCGATCATTTTGTCCCCTCCCCAGTTGGTACCCCTCCACCCGCTCCTAGCTATGCACCTCCTCATCTCGGGGCGCCCGTTTTAGGCCAGGCTGCGTGGATGCCAGGAGGGCCACGAGTCTCTATCCTCCTTCAGGGTTACACGACTCACATTGCCAGGGCGATTTGGGACGTGACCCCTCCTGGCCCTCCTGTCCATATTGCTGCCCCCATCCTTTCGAGAAACCGACGCAGGAGAGGTCGAGGAGGTCGAGGAGAGATCGATCCAGATGCTGCTCCGGAGGAGACTGCACCGGGGCGTCAGCGCCGCCAGGGGCCTCAGGATTTGGTATGTATTTAGTGTATACTCCCGTTTTAATTGAAATTATCATTTTTATAGATAACTTATATTAATTATTGAACTTTCAGGACCGCAAGGTCTTGAAGGTCCACTTTCACGTCGATTGGACCTCTCCGCTCGAGGAGTATATCAGACTCATGCCAGACACATGGTTTCAGCTGGTAGAGCATAGCGGTCTCACCCATCTACGCACTCTAGGCACTGGGCAGTGGATCCTGTGTTGGTGTCTGCTTTTGCCGAGAGATGGCACCCTGAGACATCCTCGTTCCATTTTCCATGGGGCGAGATGACCATTACATTGCATGACGTTTATGAGATTCTCAGGGTGCCGATTGCCGGGAGGAGCTGCACGGGTCTCCTTGGTATAGATCTGATTTAGAGGGTCGCGCAGTTCTTTGGGCATGCCGACACCACACAGGTGCAGAGATGGTACAGCGACGGCGGCATTCCATTGGACTGGCTTCAGAAGGAGCTCAAGCGGAGGATGAGGGCGCCGTAGGAGGACCAGAGTGCCATAGCTACACTATATCTGTTCCTCCTGCTCGGCAGTACAGTGATGATGGACAAGTCTACGAAGGCGATCAAGCACAAGTGGTTGGCGTTGATGTTCGACCACCGATCGGTACGCATGAGGAGCTGGTATATTGGTCTTGCTGTACAGGAACTTAGGCCAGGCTTCCAGACGAGATGCACAGGGCATTGCCAGTTCTGGAATACTGTTGAGGGTAAGTAATGTCATTTTATTCTTATCGTTTTTATTGTAATGTTATAAATTCGTTTTTATTCTTATCGTTTGATCCTGATTTACAGTCATGGATATGGGCGTATTTTCCCCATTTCCGTGGACATTATGTCATGGACCCTGCTGCCATTGGCGCTGATGCTGCTGCTTTCAGAGAGGGCCAGGAGGTTCCACAGGGCAAGAACCCTGGTCATTTGGTATGTATGCGCCAGATTTTAGACAGTATTAGATATGAGGAGGTAATCTGTTTCTTTAAATTACTAGTTTATTTTATAATATATATTAACTCAAAATACTAATTTCATATAAATTACATGTTACAGGTTCAATGGTTTCCTTTCGCTCGGGTATCATTCGACCGGCCGGAGTACGCTCTTTCCATGTTCAGAGGTATCATCCAGATCTGTGATGTACATGAGCCGTATTTGCCGGACCGCGTCCTGCGACAGTTCAGGCACGTGCAAGGGATCCCAATGTTACCTCCACAGCCCATAACAGTCACCCGTGCGTTCAACCTTCGTCATTATGACGTCATATTCCATGCTGATCTATTGGGGGCGTGGGATGAGGATCCGAGGCCCCTGATCCAGATAGACGATCCACCAGCCACGCAGTATTGGGATGTGACGGATGACTACCTCGATTGGCTAGATGAGTATTCTCATGTGGTGATGGATCCCAGATCCACTAGACAGGATCGTCCCGCCGGTCCTGTCCATCCCACACCTACGGTAGACACTCTTGCGGTATGTTTAATTTGCTATAACGCCAAAATAAATTATGTATTATTATTAAATATTATATATACATTCTAATGGGTAATGTCATTATGAATGCAGCGGAACCAGTTGGTTGCAGGTGAGCTCCGTGCATATTTACGTAGGCCGATGGATAGGGGCGTTATTACCTTCGAGGAGGTTCGGGTGTTCATGGGGCATCTATTGTATATGTTGACTCATGACACTCCTCTGATGGCCGCCTCTCCACCTCGTGCGTCTCAGTCACAGCTTTTTATGGATTCTACACACGAGGCTGGGGAGGGTAGTGGAAGTCAGCCGGGTGGCGATTAGGGTTCTTATGTATGATCACATACTGTTATGTATAATATTATATTATGTACATTTTATGTTATTTGTCATACTTTTCCTGGATGACTTATCGTAATTTATTTCGGTTTTCCACAAATCAAGAGTTTCGGGTTATAGTAGTATATTATTTCGTATAACTTCATAAGACTGGTTGCAATTAACTTCATAAGAGTGTTGGCATTGGGCCAAAAATTAGGCCCAATACATGTGCGCCTACACTAAGCGCATACCTATGCGCTTAATGTAGGCGCATAGGTATTGGGCCTAATTTTGGGCCCAATGCCTGTGTAACGGTCAACTACAACAGGTTCAATGGTTTTGTATTCTGGCATAAAGTGAAAATCAATGATGTATTAGTGTTTGAACTAATACATCATTGATGGGCCCAAACTAGGCCCAATAACACTTCTAAATGGTGAAATGGGCCAAAAATACCAAAAATCGAATTCATATCGTACTTCATTCTATAACGTAACTATAGAGTTCAATATAAAACTTCATAAGACTTCGTCATATCACATTATAACTTCATAAGACTCCGTCATTTTACATTAGTATATGATAAGAGTGATCACTTCTTAAGAAACAATATCAATTCATTAGTAAAAACCAAACAATCGAATTCATATCGTACTTCATTCTATAGCATAACTATAGAGTTCAATATAAAACTTCATAAGACTTCGTCATATCACATTATAACTTCATAAGACTCCGTCATTTTACATTAGTATATGATAAGAGTGATCACTTCTTAAGAAACAATATCAATTCATTAGTAAAAACCAAACAATCGAATTCATATCGTACTTCATTCTCTTCACAAGACTCCGTCATATCACATTAGTAACTATAGTGTCAAGTAAAGTATAAATTCCTAAATTCGTCATATAGATGTTGTGTGCTTATTATAAGCGCACACCTGTACGCTTACATTAAGCGTACAATGTAAGCGTACAGGTGTACGCTTATAATAAGCGTACACGACTTGGGCATGTATTTGGGCCCAAGATGCCAAAGCAACAACGAAATGTGACCGTGGTGCGCTTATTGTAAGCGCACCACGGTCATTTTTCTTCAACTTTTTCGAACTCAAGCGGCGCTTGAAGATACTAGGCGATGTCATTTATTTTGTCTTACGATTTCTAAGTTTATGAAAAACTTGTAATCGTTGGATTTGTAATGTAATATATTATGGTTATAATAGTTTGTGACTCCATAAGTTTGATGTCTTTTTCATTACATAAGCCTGACTATGAAACCCACCAAAGCAAAAATCTAGAGGAATTAACCAAAGAGACCCGCTCACATATAAAGTTATATTACATTACAAACTGCCTTAGAGTTTTACATGAAGTACTGATAATGTGGATCAACTAAGCCAAATAATCTGGATTCTGACCGACTGCCTTGCGGCATTCCCTAAACTCTTGCAATTTCGAATCATACACTTGTTCCCACCACAGGATTCTTGGATCGCAATGACTTCGCCACGCATACGTAATGAGTGGTAATGGAGAGTCGGAATTGAGCGTCACCTATACGAATACAAACAAAAAAGATGAAATTATTATACCCTATATTGCAAATGAAACATCAAAGTACGAGTACAAAAACAAAACATTACCGGTATCCAGTGGTTGTGATCCCCTACGTGTGATATCCCCGACATTTGTAAGGGAGGTGAGAAACATGGTCTAGACGGCCTAATTGGTAAGCACAATAAAGGGTACTGAGATATGACGATCACAGCAACATTATACGCCGTGGCAAACACTAAACCCATGAATGGCATGTCAAGCCAATAATCCGGGCCGCAAGGGCTCTTCACATAGTTAATTTGAAGCATTAGATCGTCCCATGACCCTGGTCGTGTAGCCTCTAGTATCGGCTTCCACATTTGTCGGTTGGCACGCAACTCCTTTGCCATCGCGCTGCGAATCAAGGGATATTGACCCTGACTCATCCCCATAAGCACAGCCAAAGACCGATAACCACAATGTCCGTCTGAATGTACATCCATAGCACCATTAATGTACCCAAACCAGAAGTAATCTATATTGCGAACCCCAAAGTCCACCCCATGATGAATCATTTGTTCTTCAGGCCACTCATCCAATTGTGATTCCTCTGGTTGCGGTTGGGTCTGCATGTCCTCAGCGTCGAGCACCACGACACTTGCTTGCTTTTTGGGACGACATGGCCCTTTCACCTTCTCCTTTGCCTTCTCGGACTTCAGTAGCTCTTCTCTTACGTGCTCATGCAGGCTCTTTTCCCTAGTCGGCGACCCCTTTGCCTTGTTCTTCGCACCACTTGGCCTTCCCTTTCTAGAGATGTCCGTCGGCTCCATAAACATACTCTGTTCCGGATGCTCCAAGGCAATGTACAAATCACTCACTTGCCATAACGTGGCTTGGCTCAAAGTTCGGCTTTCCACTCTCGACCACATCTCACGCAATCTCAACTCTGGAACGGACATCGGAACACTGTCGTCAGCAAGCGCAAATGTTGTTGGATCCTCTTCCCAATGCAAGTCCTTCCAGAAGTCGTGAATGTCGTATGGAGTGAGAGCTGTCCTCGTAATGATGGCGTTTGCAATAACGTGTACGCACGGCAATCCAAGGCAGTCTCTCACCCAATGATCATCACATACTTCTGAATAGTCCTCCTTGACTAACTTATCATACATAGCCAACAACAAATCAAAATACTTATCTGACACTCTATAGAAGAGTCTTGAAAAGACCATTTAGGCAAGCGCCGGAAACCCTGGATCGTTGAACTCCATTGGTCTTGTAGACAGTGACTTGTTCATGGTCGCCCTAATCGTGTCGATTTGAAGAATGATTGCATGGTGGATCCTCACGATCACTCTGTTAAAGCCGCCTCTGCTAGACCCCACAATATCTTTCAAGACACGATGCATCCCCTCAACCCTATCAAAACAAAAAACACGATGCTAGACCCCACAAAAAACATTTAGCACGACCTTGGAACTCATAAGTACAAACAATCAACTACAAATTGTTCAAAGGATACCTGTTTGAAGTCCTCGTGAAGAAGTGAAGGGTGTAATCCGTCCAAGCTCTTACTATGCTTTCCTTGTAAGGAGTCAACCATTCCCTCTCGACGTATCCAACAAGGCCGCTCTTCCATGACGTCCTCAATGCTCTGAGCCTCTCCTCGTAGCTTTCCTCGGTGGTCGAGCAAAAAAGACTCCAACACTGATTTGTAAACGTATCGACTCTGGCACTGCCTTTTATAACCTTGTCGGCATGTGCCTTGATGTTGTTTCTAATATGGACCCAACACAAGAGATGTCTTACCGGGACGTCTTTGAAAACTATCTTAATAGCTTTGATGAGAGCCTTTTCACAATTGGTCATTATAGCCTTTGGCATTACTCCCAACTCCTCAAACAAGTTCCGAAGGGCCCTCAATATCCACTGGTAATGGAAAACTTTTTCCGCTCGGGTGAATGCGTACGCAATGTTGAACGTCTTGTGAGTGCACGTAAAACCAACAATCTCCACCAATGGAAATTCATATCTATTCATAGACATAAGAAATTAAAATACCAATATTTAGTGAATATAACTAATCAAATTGTAGCACATAGCAAAATATCTAACTACTATTAAAATGTATTACATACTTATTTGTCTTATATGTGGCATCAATGATCACAACGTGTGGGAACTTCTTCAGCAACCGTAGCGACTCCGGGTGAGCAAAAAACAGAATCTCTACCTCGTCCCCTTTCTTCACATTCCTAAGAGGATAGAAAAGATACCCGTTGTCTTTCAAAAATTGAAGGGACCATTGAGTAACCGTCAATTCACCACGATCCTCGAAATGGAGCTTCTGCAAAAAGTTGGCAACCTGCTTCATTGATGTTACATTTCCCGAAAAGTTTTTCCTCAACTCAAATACAATATGTTTCGGAGTCTTTCGACAATCGCCAAATTTCCTACCAATGACCTCCTCTTCCTGGGTCATTCGACCCATGAATGCATTCCCGTGAAAGCTAGTCTGAAGCTTGTGGTTGTGGGTGCCATGTATAACATCCAATACCCATCTTGATGTAAGAAACCTGTGCTCGCTTTTCAAACGACACCCATACAACTCGAACTTACAACCGCACTTCTTCGATCTGCATTTTCGAATCCTTGAAACCGACAACTCCGGATTTTCTACATTAACTTTCGGCTTCCCAGATCTAGGCTCACCATATCTATCGCATGTCAAACTAACTACATACGAACTTGAGGTACGTTTCACCAAAACTATCATCACCTCTTTTGCTCTAGCTCTCGCCAATTGAATCATTTCATCCATACTCTCCCAAATTAGGCCTCTACAGAAATGTCCCGTATAATCTTCACCCTATAATTATTTTTCATTTATGAATTATTATACTGCTTATAATTAGAACAAACTAATAATTACACTGTCTATAATTAGAACAAACTAATAAATACAACAAATTTGCAAAGACATTAATTCATAGAAAATTTACCTACTAAAATAGAACCTATAAGTTATGAATTAAACACTAACCTTGAACAAATCACAATCATCTCCTCCGTCTTCGGAGTTCGAGTCGCTCCATTCTTCGTCCACTTCTTCGTCTTCTCGAGCTTGTATCCAATCTCGCACCTCATCTTCAATTTGCAAATCCATTTAAATGTTGTGATGGTGTGGAAGAATATGGTGTGGAAGATGATGGTGTGGAAGAAGATTGATTATTATGGCAATTTATAGACTACAAATTCGGCCGTTGAAAAAATCAGGTCGTTGGTGCGCTTAGTGTAAGCGTACCAACGGCCGGATCGTACAAACCTTGTGCGCTTAGTATAAGCGCACAAGATAGTACAAGGTTTGGCATGTGCGCTTATTATAAGCGCACAGGGTTTGCTCTTATCCCTCTCCATATTTTTTTAATACCACTATTGACCCTGTGCGCTTAATGTAAGCGCACAAAAAATGTACGCTTACATTAAGCGTATCATTTCGTGTGCATTTAGATACTCAAACGTGTGCATATAGGGTATGCCTATATATATGATGTTCAAATCTCTCCTTCTTGTATTATAATGGTTTAAGTGTTTTCGAGTAGATAAAAAAGCAGTAAATGAACAACATGAAATTAATTGTTTTTAATAATAAATTAATAATTATATAAATTAGTGAGTGTTAAAAGTCATCTTAATTTACACCTTATTTCCTTATTCATAAAATTTTTGAACCCTAGAGGTTAGAGCTGTTAACACAAATAAATTAGATGTTTTGAAAGACATTTGTTACAAGAAAATATGAAAAACATGTCAATAAAATAAGATTACGTTTGTCTTACGATATACTATAAACGAGACTATGTAAAAAAAATTAAAATTATGTATAATGTTAAGATTATTTTTTGGTAGAAATATAATGTTAAGAAATTTAGACATTGTGGTATTTGTGACACAAATGTGTTGCCATCTTTGAAAATGTCCCAAGAAAACAAAATGGAGAGGGACAAGTACGGGTTATAGGACAAGTATACTACTCCCTCTGTCTCATATTATAAGCCCTATTTTAATCGGGTTTAAATATCGAGACGTATTTTGTATCGTTAATATCTCTAATTACATAACCCTAAAAATTATAATTTTTTAATATTATCAAAGTATTCGTTGAGACGAATCAAACAAGGTCTCACATGCCTATGTTTTTTTATATATATTGAAAAAAATCTTAAAGATTTTCTTCAACCGTAAACAGTGACAAAAAGTAAAATGAGACTTATAAAATGAGACGGAGACAAAAAGTAAAATAAGACTTATAAAATGGGACGGAGAGTAGTATGTTAGTAGTGATGAAGCGGTGGGAAGAGAAGAGACTGCTCTGCTTCTTCTCGATCTCTATAAAACCCACTTAAAAGTTGTTACATACTTATCTCTCTCTTCCTTTTCCCTCCTTCATTTACAGAGAGATCTATCAACGGAGAAAGGATTTCGAATTCGATCTCGATCTCGATTTGGTTGATGTTTTGAATGCTGCTTTGTCCAATGGCGCCCTCCAAGGATCCAGTTACTCTCTACTCTGCCTTGCCTTTTATCTTTCTGGCCTTCGTCGGAGTAACCGCCATTGTTAGAGATTCCGGCGAACACGCCCCGTCCATTGCCAGGTCAGCTAGCTTCGATCACTCTCCATCATTTCCATTGACATTAATTTACTGTTTGAAGTTGATTTCCGCCCCTGTTCGTCTGTGTATATTTCCAAGCTTTTGTCGATTGTAGCCACATTTTGTTTTTTCAAAAGGAAATTCGAGCGACAAAGATCTGTTTATCAGCAGATTGAAAAATTGTTTTGTTAATGAGTAGGAGGAGTAAATTCACCATTGTCGTACAGAAAGAGTAAATTTTGGTTTCTCCGTTTTTGTTTTCATGAAATTACAGGAAACTGGCGGCGAGGATGACGAGCTCCGATAACTCGTCCATGGCGGAAAGGTGAAATTTGGTACATTACATTGCGTACAAATCCCCCAAATTTAACCTCTATCGGCATTTTTCTCGATTTGATCTCTGTTTCGTGATGGTCGATCGTGGCCGTCCAATAATCGCTACGCAGTCGTCTAAAAAAACAAATCTCAACCGTCCACTGCCGACAATAGCCGTTGAATCGCTGAATTAATTTAAGCACTTATTATTGTCCTGTAAATAGCTTTCATAAAATTCCGCGGTTTGATTGCAGATCCAAATGAAGCCAAAACCTTCAATTTTTCCCCGTATGATTTGATTATTTAGACCATTTATTTGTACATTTCCCGCCGACGATCACCTCTTTCATTCCCTGAGACGTACGCGGTTAACTTATACGGAGCAACTGTGTTGCGGAAGGGAAATGACTACAATGTCCCTCCATTATTGATTTTTTATTACTGTAGTGGAGTGGGACCTACATGGATTATTCTTCTGATCGTGCCCAGATGGCCAGATTAATGACAAAAGAGTACCTGCTTGCTTGTCACCCAAAAAAAAAAACTAGTTGTGGTGGAAATTAACATGCATGTCTATGACCACACCCACACCCACACCCCATACTGATTACCTCTGTACTATTTATTATACTATACTCTTACAACATCTGGTTGTTTGCATTCAATTTTATTCATCTTGATTTTGTTGGATATTGAAAATAGAATTTCCTGGTTTAATTATTGATTATAGGTGGGAGGAGGAGGATTTGTTTAATGTGCACGCTGCTGCCGATCCTGAGGAGGTTGTGTCAATGGTTCACATGTAAGTAGCTAGTAGTACTCCTGCTCCATCTTTATCGATCTCCCGCATTAAATTCTTGTCAAATTAAAGAAAATAATAGCTGTGTTATAACATTCGACCCCATGCCCACAAGGCCACGCACAATTATGGATCTATATATGAGTAACTTCAAGTACAGTCTGTTAAAGTTGAGATGCTCGAACATGCATATATATATTGTACGTATAGGTTAATTGCCTATTGCTGTTTCGCATATTAATTCAATTATTGATTAATGGTTTTTTTTAGTGTGTCCATGAATACACTCTAAAAACTTTTTTTTTGGCAATTATTTAGTTAGTCACTAGTTTAATCTTGTTTGTTAAGGGTTTATCAATTCTCTATTAGGAAATATTTTAAAGATAAATTTTCTATTTAAGCTTATTAGTATATGCCCATGGACACACACTAAAAAAATAGTTGATTAATTGCTTATCACCGTACGTACGTAAGTAAGAGCAAACATTTCTGGCGGTGCATTTACACTATAATTCTCACGTCTCACATATTTATATATCTTTGTAATTATATACTCCGTATATTGGAAATATAAGTGAATTATATTATTATTATTATATTATGTATGAAACGAGAGTTTATATGCAAACGCCAGAATATAAACATAAAGTATGAAAGAAATTAATATATCTGAAAATGATATACACATATTATAAATAAATATACATATTTTTAATAAATAATATCTAACAATACAAAATAAATATACACATATTACAAAATACATAAATATACTATTTTAATAAAATAATTACTTTTTTATATAATACAACAATATTTTTTTCTCAATGTATATATTTATTAATTTTATACGATGTACTATGTATCCATATTAACACGTCACGTTCGTACAAATGAATATATTGATGCATAATCAAACTCTATTTTATGTACAAATGAATATTGTGTATTAATTATAGAAACTTGCAACTTGCAAATATTAATTGTGTTGGAAATGCAACCGGTGCCATGAGATCGAATTGATAACTCGCACATACTTTTTCTTTCCTCGCCCTACCCCGCAAAAGGAGGAGGACTTTGCAACTTTTACTCGGAATAATTTCCTTTATAACTTCCGAACTACCCCGTGAGAATATATATACTTTCCTACATTATAACTAAATAAGAGTCTAATTATATATACGGTTTTTCTAATCTATGCTCTAAGGATATATGTTAAAATTTTTTATTAAAAAATATAAATCCTAAAGAAGGAAAGGTGAATCCATTTAAAAAAATTAAAATATTCAAAAAAATTAACACATATTAAAAAATTTCTACATATAGAATCTTAACATATGTACTAAGAACATAAGTTAGAAAAATAGTTATATATATATATATATATATATAACTATACTTGTAAATTGGTTTCATTTAGGTTGAAACTTTATTGTGCTTGTGTGCATGTCATACTCATGTTTGCACGAACTCCGAGTTTATCTTTCTAGCCATTAAACTTTAGTATAGTATTACAGCAGGTTCTTATCAATTTTTTGGTTTATTCGGACTTAACCCGTCATAAAAGTGTATGGTATGAAGTAGTTTATTTAATTTGACCGTCTTAAGACATATTGTCAAATGTCAACTAATATAAAAAACTGTTATAGTTCACCTTACCATGTGTGTATTACGACTCGTGTGTACAACCCCGTATTTATTAATCCACCGGACTTTAATATATTTTTATGCATTGTTTTCCCTCTCTAGATTAGATCATGTTGTTGAAACGGGTACTACGTACATGTACATAAATGGCATATTTTTGGCGTAGTACTAACACTACAATGTTTTTTACCAAAAGAACAAAACTAACACTAGAATGATGCTGATTTTTGGCATCTCGTATTACTTAAAATAATGTAGTGAATTGAAACTTCCTGTTTAGTGAATTAGCTGATGCTGATTTTATAATAGTCTCCCAAAAGCTCCAAATTACTATACGTAGGATGCTAGAATATAGTTTTTTACATATGAAGTAAAACTCCGTGCATTTATGAAACCATATCATATCACGTGGCTCCACAACCTTTAGGTGAAACTTGACTTTTATTATTACTCCAAAACTGAGCAAAACAAGTAAATGTACGCTCAGTTGAGGGCCAAGAACTGTCTTCATACCGAGACAACTTGTCTTCCACAAATTTGAACAGGGGCAAACACTTTGACCAATAATGAGATGTATGAATAAAAGAACAATTAATTTTGGGTCTACAATAGTCAAATCCAACATTGTGTTATTATTCTGCCCTTGGGCAATATATTAGTTGTAATTGTGGGGTTTGGAATGTTTTAGGTTTATCGTGAGCCCATAACGGAAAAGAGTACACTTCATTAGTTTAGAAAATAAAAGTTTACACTGCCAAAAATATTAAAAATGTTGTTATGCAGGATCATACGGAACAGTACGGAGCAGAGGAAGCTGGGGTACTTGACGTGCGTAACCGGCAACCCGATCGACGACTGCTGGCGGTGCGACCCCCATTGGCACAACAACCGCAAGCGCCTGGCGGACTGCGGGATCGGCTTCGGTCGGGACGCGGTGGGAGGCCGCAACGGGCGCTTCTACGTGGTGAACAACCCGAGCGACCACGACCCGGCAAACCCGGCTCCGGGGACCCTCCGCCACGGCGTCATCCAGGAGGAGCCTCTTTGGGTCATCTTTGAGCGCGACATGGCGATCCATCTGAGGGAGGAGCTCCTCGTCAACAGCTTCAAGACCATCGACGGACGAGGGGCGAGCGTGCATATTGCCAGTGGAGGGTGCATTACCTTGCAGTTTGTCACTAACGTTATCATCCATGGAGTTCACATTCATGATTGCAAGCCCACTGGGAATCATCTGGTTAGGAGCTCGCCTTCGCAGGATGGCTGGATTACCAAGACGGATGGCGATGGGATTTCCATCTTCAGCTCCAGTCAGATCTGGATCGATCATAACTCGCTCGCGCGCTGCGCCGATGGGCTTATTGATGCTATCATGGGTTCGACTGCCATCACTATTACTAACAACCACTTTGCCCACCATAATGAGGTTCATTTTCCTTTAATCTAATTTGACTAATTAATTAATTACGTACGTAATTACTTCTAATTTGGTACGTACAACATATATATATATATATATATATATATATATATATATATATAGGTAATGTTGTTGGGCCATAGTGATTCTTATGTGAAAGACAAGCACATGCAAGTGACTATTGCTTTCAACCATTTCGGAGAAGGTCTCATCCAGAGAATGCCAAGGTATCACATTACAATTGGGTAACTAAAAGCGTCTGTACATGGGTCGACCTAGCTCGATCATCAGAATATCAAAAAAGTTTAAGCTAATGTGTAGAGCTTTCGTCGTATCTTATCTTGTATATATATATATATATATATATATATATAGTCATCGATCTTAAGTTGTTGTACGTACGTGTTGATATATATGATGCATGCAATTAATATGTTGTACGTGATACGATGTATCGATGATAGGTGTAGGCATGGGTACTTCCATGTGGTGAACAATGACTACACTCACTGGGAAATGTACGGCATTGGAGGGAGTGCGAGTCCCACCATTAACAGCCAGGGCAACAGATACCTCGCCCCATCAAACACGAATGCAAAAGAGGTGACAAAGAGGGTAGACACGGATGAAGAGGCGTGGAAGGGGTGGAACTGGAGGTCAGAGGGGGACTTGATGCTAAACGGCGCCTTCTTCACCCCATCTGGACAAGCTGCGTCGTCTGACTACGCCAAGGCCTCAAGCCTGGGGGCCAAGGCCTCCTCCATGGTAGCAGACATGACTCTTCATGCTGGCCCTCTCTCCTGCCGCAACGCCCACCCTTGTTATAATTAGCCTTAATTATTATATATGCTGCATGCAATTCCTCCTACTATATTATTGTTTTGATCCATCTAATTATATACACAACACAGGGTCGTTCATTCAATTCTTTAGGTCTTTTTTCACGTACAGTTTCTAGTGGCTATATGACAAGCGCGCGCTAGTCGATCTTTTTCCCACTTTTTGTCCTATAACGCCAAAGTGATGTATCATCATATCAATGTCCAACCAAAATTTAACTTTAAGGAATCCAGGAAATGTGTGTACGTGATCCTCTTACGCACGCATGTTAACGTTGTTTGTTTAGTACGCAAGTATTGCAACCACCTTTAGCCAGCTCAAACTAGTTATCTTGTGACGTCTAATTAGAAATTGGGCCTGTCCAAGTTTCAGCCTACTCATTTTAAGGTTATTATTATTTCTGGTTCAAATACGATAGTTTAGTTGGTATTATTTAGAGTTATTTCTCCTAATTTATTCTTTGCTAATTGGTCGGGTATTTAATTAATTTGTACCCTATAACATGAACAATGCTCTATTCTATTTAGGGGGATATTTTAAACATTCCTTCAATTTTATGGAAATACATAATCACAACCTGTATTAATACTCAAAATTGCATCTACCAATCACAATTATTTGAACATCTCTCTTCTATTATATATTATGTGTAAATAAAGATAAGAGATTTTTTTGGGTAGTATAAAAAAGCTCCAAACTTACGATTTGGAGAGCAGAGAGCTTGTAGAATGACCGATTTGCTTATTTTCTATCAATGGTTTTTTGTTACAAAAAAGTACGTGGATCTCAAAATGTGATACATCACAAGTTATGGTCTTTAACTGCTATTTTCATCCTTACCGTTGCAGACATATTAAGAAATAAATATATTTGTTATGAGAAACTAGGATTTGAATAATGATTAATAACTACAAAACTTACAACTTAAAAGAAATGAAAACATGAGATATGGATCAGTCTTTCTTGGCCTTGTCCTTGGCGACCATGTTGTCTTCGAACCTCTTGGTGGCCCTCCCCCAGGCGTCGGTCAGAATCCCGTCCATGGGCTCCTTCATCTTCTCCTTGACCGCCTCCGTCACAGCCGAGATCTTATCCGTCACCTCCCTCGTCGCCTTGGTAACCGTGTTCGAAGTCGCCTCTGCCGTCTCCCTCACGAATTGGCACGTCTCCTTCACCTGATTCGCCCCTTCCTTGAGCGACTCCGCCGCCTCCAGTGCCTTCTCGCACACCTCCTCTTCTTGCTTCTCCTTCTTCTATCATATATACGTTAGCCAATTTATTAATACATGCATGCATTCTTCAAAAGAAAAGCGCGCGAAACATTTTCTTGAGTAATTATTACTTGCAAAGGTCTTGTTGCCACCGCTACGAACACCCTATGGCTGCCATGGGTGGCGGTTACACCAGCGGGGATCGACCTTGCGATCATCAACGTTCTTCTTGTGAGATTCAACCTCGACGCCATTTCCTCTGGTGAATTTTTGTTGATTTTTTGTGTTTGATTGTTTTGGGTCAATATTTATGGGATGGGTTGATTGAATATGCCTCAAAAGGAAGGAACGTAACACGTATCGATGTCTCCCGGTGAATTGGAGCTTTTCTCTCCCCAGTGTTTAATCTGCTACAAAAGAATTAGTGATATAAAAAAAGGACCGTCCTTATAATTTTAATGTTAGAGCCCTTGTACAAACAATGATATTGAATTTATTTCTCATAATATGTTTATTTAACGAAAGTCGTTAACTATGATTTTAATCATTTCTTTTTTCTAGTAGCAAGTTCGTTCACCCATTATCATATATTTGACATAGTTAATTAACTTTTGACCAGTTAGCAGAACTTCTTATTCGATTTTACAGTTCATCATTTATCATTTTGATATTGAATTAACAGGCATTGTAATTGATTTTTTTCACATTTAAATAAAATATAATTAAAAATCAATTATACAAGTACACAAATTTATCTAAATACAAGTATTGTTAAGTGTTTGATTTAGCTCCTGAATATAGGAAAACAAACAAAAAAATTTAAAACAGTTAAAAATTTAAACGATGTAAAACAATATTGAAATTTTAACACTAGTCAAAAGAAAATAGAAAATTGAACATAAAAAGATTATAAATAAACATTAGAAAGAAAATAAAATAAGATTAAGATAGTTTAAGAAAAACTTGTACAAAAGCGGAACATGCATGGGCCAGATACCAGTTGGAAAAATATGAAATGAAAGGCCTCTTGATAACCTTGAGGATTAATTTAGTGTATGTTTTACCTTTGTACCCTTATTGTAATCTATATATATTCTCAATAATAATCTTCCCTAATCACAGAGTTTAACAGCCTAATATGGTATCAGCCAGGTTACCCTAATCCTACTTACATTTTCTTCTCCCCCTTCGATCAATCTTCCGATCCTTCTCTGCTGCCATGGCTGACCAAAAACTCCCCTACAACACCCTTATTCATATGCTGAACATCAAATTGTCAACCTCTAACTTTATGCTATGGAAGACGCAAGTTACTCACATCCTGCGCGCTCAAAAGTTGTTCGGCTACTTGGATGGATCCAAGTCATGCTCGCCTGCTCCCGTTCCGCCGCCTGTTCTGGCCAATGCTGATGTCGCTGCCAAGGCGACTTTTGATGCCTCCCTTCTTGCTTACGATGATTGGGTTGCTGAGGATCAGCTCCTTTGTGGACTGCTCTTCTCGTCTCTCACCGAGGAGGCCATGTCGGAGGTCATCGGTTGTTCGCTTTCGCAGCATATCTGGGATACCCTCTCTACTGTGTATCAAAACCGAAGTCGCTCTAGCATCCTGCAGCTTCGTGATCAAGTCCTTAATCTCCGCCGTTCAGGTACGGTTCATGAATTGCATCTTAAATTCAAGGCTATCTTTGATCGTTTGGCGTCCATGGGTGCGGCGGCCATAAATGATGATCAGGTTCTATGGTTTTTGAGGGCTCTTGGTCTTGAGTACAAAGAATTCAGCCCACCACTCTTGAACTTGTCTCCGTCTCCGTCTCCGACGTATGTGAATGTTGTTGCTCAGGTTGAAAATTACGAGACTTTTCTGACTTCTTTGTCTGGTCATGGTTCGTCTGTGTCTTCTTCACTGCCTTCTGCTGTCAGTCCCATTGCTTTTACTGCCTCTGATCGGCCCAGTTCTGATGACATCACTCGTTCATGGTAGTCCTTGGATCGTGGGGGTGGTCGGTCTGCTCGTGGCGGTCGTCCTGGTGGTCGACGGGGCGGTCGTGTCCAAGGTCGGGGTCGTCGTAATGCCCCCCAGTGCTAGTGGTGTGGCAAGCTTGGTCATATTGCTTCCTCTTGTTTTCGGCTTGTCTCGCCTTCCCGACAGCCCGTTTCTGCTCATCTGGCTGACTCGTTCCAGTCCTCGCTGCAATTGGAGCCTTCCTCTCGCTCTTCTGACTGGTATATTGACTCCAGTGCCACCAATCATATGACTTCGTCATCGTCTACTCTAGAGAACGTCGCTCCCTATACTGGTACTTCTCGTGTCTCTGTTGGTAATGGTGCATCTATTTCTATCTCTCATCTTGGTGATACTCAGATTTCTCCATGTTTACGGTTGTCGGATGTTTTAGTTGTGCCTCATATTACCAAAAACTTGCTTTCGATTAGCAAGTTAACTCGAGATCTTGGTGTTCTTATTACTTTTGATGACCGCTCTTTTGTTATTCAGAACAAGGTTTCCCAAGCGGTCGTGGGCCGAGGTCATAGTGAGAACGGCTTATATGTTCTGGATCGCGGGGATGCTGTTTTTGTTGCTTCTCTTCAAAATAAATGTCGAGCTTCTTTTGAACTTTGGCATGCTCGACTGGGACATGTGTCTCATAGTATTATTTCCACTTTAAGCAAAACTGGCTTGTTGTTTGTTTCTTCGTTGTTGCCTAAACCTCATACCTGCGCCCCCTGTGTTATGGCCAAAGGTCAAAGGTTGTCCTTTGTTGAGAACTCTAGACGTGCTTTGCATGTTCTTGATTTAGTACACTGTGACTTGTGGGGTCCTTCCCCTGTTTTGTCTGGAAATGGATTTGCTTTTTATGCTATTTTTGTTGATGATTTCTCGCGCTTCACTTGGTTGTATCCTCTTCGTCGCAAATCTGACTTTGTTGACATCTATTTTCAATTTGAGGTGTTTGTTGAGAATCAATTCTCTGCTCGCATCAAAGTGTTTCAGAGTGATGGAGGAACTGAATTCCTCAATAATCGCATTCGCACTCATTTTGCTTCCAGGGGCATTCATCATCAGATCTCTTGTCCTTATACGCCTGAACAGAATGGGCGTGTTGAGCGCAAGCATCGTCATGTCACTGAAATGGGTCTTACTATATTGTTTCACTCTCATCTACCTCTGTCTCATTGGGATGATGCTTTTGCGGCTGCTGTTTATACCATCAATCGGCTTCCTACACCAGTGCTTTAGGGAGAGACCCCTTTTGGTCTTCTGTTTGGTCGTTCTCCAAATTACTCTAGCTTCCATCCCTTTGGTTGTAGAGTTTATCCGTTCGTCCGACCGTATACTGAGCATAAGCTCTCTCCTCGCAGTATTCCTTGTGTGTTTGTTGGTTACAGCTCTCAGTACAAGGGTTTTCGGTGTTCGGACACTGCAACGGGTCACATCTATGTCACTCCTCATGCTCGATTTGACGAGACTTATTTCCCGTTTGCCTCTACTGGAAGTTCTGGGGCTGCTTTCTCCTCTTTGGATGTTTCTGCTTTTGTTGATCCAGATATGTCTGTTACTCCTTCTGTGGTGGTTTCTCCATCTACGCCCCCTTGTTGTTTGTGCTCTTCTGACATGCCTGCGCATGCTTCTGTGCCTCCAGTTTAGTCTCTATCTCTTACACCGCCTGTGTCACCTAGCTAGTCTCAGTTGTTGTCTGATTCTTCTTCGGATGACTCGCTTGGTCCTCCGCCAGTGCAACCTCACTCTATGACCACTCAATCTCGTACAGGTTCTCTTCGACCTCGCGATTTCTCTGACTATGAGGTCTTTGGCTTTCTAGCTGCCTTGCTTTCTCAGACTGAACCCCATGATTATCGCTCTGCTCTTCGTGATCCGCAGTGGGTGACGGCCATGGATGAGGAGATGGCTGCACTTCGTCGTCAGCACATTTGGGCTCTCGTTCCCCATCCTTCTGATGCCAATATTGTTGGTTCCAAGTGGGTTTTTCGATTGAAGTATCGTCCTGATGGCAGTATTGATCGACACAAGGCTCGTCTTATTGCTTAGGGGTTTTCTCAGATCCCTGGTTTTGACTTTGATCATACCTTTAGCCCTGTTGTCAAGGCTTCTACTGTTCGGACTGTTCTTGCTGTTGCTACTATGCGGAAATGGCCTCTTCATCAGCTTGATGTCAAGAACACTTTTCTCAATGGTGTTCTTGATGCTCCTGTCTGTATGGCACAACTAGTTGGTTACAAGGATCCTCTTCATCCTGATTATGTCTGTCGTCTGCGGAATGCTATTTATGGGCTTAAGCAAGCTCCGTGCGCCTGGTTTCAGCGGTTTAGCTCCTATCTCTCTTGCCTTGGTTTTATTTGCAGCAACACTGACACCTCTCTGTTTGTCTACTCTCGTGGGTCGACTCTCCTTTACCTGTTGGTGTATGTTGATGACATCATCCTCATAGGAAATGACTCTGCTGTCATTCGTAAGTTTATTGCTCGTACTGACAAGGAGTTTTCGATCAAGGATTTGGGCTCTCTTCACTATTTTCTTGGTCTGGAGGTGTTCTCGACTCCTTCTGGTCTTTTCTTGGGTCAAGCCAAGTATGCTCGTGACATTCTTCGTAGGGCTGGCATGACTGATGCTGCTACAGTCTCTACGCCTTTTCTTTCGCTCTCTCAGCTTCACAGTAGCACCATTGAGCCTTTTGCGAATCCCACTTTATATCGCTCTCTGGTTGGCGCATTTCAGTATCTTACTATTACTCGGCCTGATCTCGCTTTTGCTGTGAATTCTGTCAGCCAGTTTCTTCAGGATCCTCGTGTCGATCACTTTACCGCTGTTACTCGTATTCTTCGCTATGTTCGGGGTACCATTCACTATGGTCTTTCTTTCAGCTATGCATGCTCGTCTGAGGTGTCTGGTTACTCTGATGCTGATTGGGCTCATTGTCTGGAGACTTGTCGTTCCACTTATGGTTATGCCGTGTTTCTTGGTAATAATCTTGTTTTGTGGAGTGCTAAGAAACAACCCACTGTTTCTCGTTCCAGCACTGAGTCTGAGTATCGTGCCTTGGCCAACTCCGCTGCTGAGGTTGTTTGGTTGTTTCATCTGCTTCGAGATCTGCGCATTCCTCTCTCCAGCTCGCCACTTTTGCTTTGTGACAATAGCAGTGCTATCTTTCTGGCTCAGAACCCTGTTGCTCACAAGCGAGCCAATCATATTGATATTGACTATCATTTTGTTCGGGAGTTAGTTACCTCTAGCAAGCTTCTTGTTCGTCATGTTCCTTCGTCTCTTCAGATAGCGGGCGTGTTTATTAAGGGACTCTCTCGCCCATTATTTGAGTTCTTCAGGTCCAAGCTTTGCATTTCGGTCAATCCGACGCTTCTCTTGAGGGGGGTGATAGACTAAGGTTACTTGAGGATTAATTTAGTGTTTTACATTTGTACCCTTATTGTAATCTATATATATTCTCAATAATAATCTTCCCTAATCAGGAAGTTTAACAGCCTAACACCTTTGAGGATTATCGAACCCAGGTAAAGGAGCATACTACAAATGCTTCTAACCATTTGGGCAAGAAAGTCAATTTTACTAATTTGTCTACTTTTAGTATATATATGGGGTCCTGAAATACTGAGGGCTCTGTTTCAGCGGTCTGGTTGAACCGCCCTGTTTACGGTTTTGTATACAAATGATAAACATTTTGGTAATATGTTTGGGTTGATTCGTGACATGTAAGGGTTAATTGTGAAGGGATTTAGATGCAATTAGCAAAATTGCAGAAAATATTTTTCTAACATCTAAGTTAGGATCTCATGTGTTGAATTCCTTAGGTTTTGATGGTAACAAACATTCAACTAATCTGGTATCTAAGTGTTTCAGGAACAAACAAAGTTGTCCCAGGAAACCATTAGCAGCGCATGATTGTAGATGGAACAAAAAGTCTTCCATACGCTTTGTTACCTCTCAAGGAACATCAAGTGCCGTAACTAATATCAAGCTGCGAAAATCATGACGAAATCAAGCATGAAGATTATCCTTGAAGATCATGCGGTTGGAAGAAAGAAATCGGGTTGTTCACGCCGATTAGAAGATTTGGAGAGAGAATGATTTTATCTTATTCCAATTAAATTATCTTAGGAAATCTTTTCTTAGATAATATATTCGGTTGGGATTTTATCTTATTGATTAAAATTGATATCTTCTTGTTGTTGAAAATAGTGAGTTAGATATTTTTGTTAGTGAGATTTTTGGATTGTATAAATAGAAGTGAGGGATTCACTTCTTGAGTATGAACTTCGAGCATTTCATTGAGAGAAAAGAAAAGTGAAGCTTCTGTGAGTCTTAGAGGAGTGAGTTCGTGTTCATCGTTATAGAAGAGATTCAAATCTAGGTGGGAAGTCTAGGGTTTGAAGTCCAGGCTACAAGTGTAACCGATCAAGAAATCAATAAGACAAGTAGACTCTTCAAAATCCTCTCAAGCGAGAAGTTTGAAGGTAGTGGTTTTTTCCTGGTTAGTTATTTGACTGATTGGGGTTTCCACTATACATCGTGAGTTCTTAATACTTTCTTTCTTGCTATATTATTCTGCTGCACCTTTTGTGGGAACAAAGCATTTGTTCCCAAAGATGTAACACTAACGATACAATAATTGGTATCAGAGCCTGGTCTCTAGATTGTTTTTCGTTAAGACTTTGCATGAAAGATGTTGTCAAGCAATGCTATTGATGATTCGTTCTAGAATCCTCTAGTTCTGAAAGCTGGAGAATACGACTGGTAGGTTGAGCAAATCGAGTCCCATTTTTGTTCCCTTGATGGTCAAATATGGAAAATCATTGAAGTTGGCCCTATTGCTATCCCAAATGAGAAGGATGCTATAAATCCAAAACCAAGGGCTGACTATACTGATGAAGATTGGAAAAAGCTAGAAAAAAATAGCAGAGCCAAGAAAATTCTTCACATGGCTTTGCTCCCTACTGATCTCAAGAAGGTCATTGGTTACAAAATTGGCAAAGAGATCTGGGATGCCTTGAGACGTCTCCATCAAGGAAATGAAGATGTCAAAAAGAATCGTATTCTTGCCTTGATGAAGGAGTATGATCAAATCTCCCAAGAAAAAGGTGAACACATTCAAGACTTCTATTCTCGGTTTCAGGGAGTAGTTGGTCAACTTGAGTTCCTTGGTGAAGAGCTACCTGACTGGAAGCTTACTCATCACTTCATGCAAGGTCTCAATCCTCAGTGGGATGCAATTGCTCTTGATCTCTACTCCCAGACCGATGTCAAGACTCTCACTATGGAAGAGGTTGTTGCCAAGCTTGAAAGCAACGCCTCTGTTCATAACTATAAGATAAACAAGAGAGGAGCAGAGAAGGCTCAAAGCATTGCTCTAAAGGTTGAACATGCCTTTGACTTGTCTCAAGTCGAAGATGAAGACGGAGATGAAGATGTTGCTCTTATCACCAGAGCAATGAAGAGAATATGGTCTCGAAACAAAGGCACCCCTCGTTCCTCCGAAGGGAACAAAGACCTAAACGATGTCGTTTGCTATCATTGTCAAAACAAGGGACACTTTGCCAAAAAATGCTTCAAGAAAAAGGCAGGTCTTCCTCCAGTTCGTGAAGGAAAGCAAGCAATGGTCGCAACATGGGGTGATTCTGACTCAGATGATGAATAATTCTCTCATTCAAGAGATGTTTGCTTGATGGCTATAGAGGATCCAAATGACTGTAAGACTGAAGGTAGTCTACATGACTCTGAGGTAAATGAATCTGAACTCGTTCTAAGTTTGAAAAACAAGTCTAAAGAACAACTAATCCTCTTCATTAATAAACTTGTTCATGAGAATTGTATTTTTAGTGAGCAGATTGAAGAAAAGGATGATTCAATCTCAAGTTTGATTGATGAGAACAAAGGTTGGGCAGAAAAAGTGACCAATCTTGAGAAAGTTTCATAATCTTCTTCTAGTCCTTGCGATGAATGTCCTAAACTCACTGAAAAGATTACTCTTCTTGAATCTTCTGTTACCTCACTGGAATCAGAATCATAAATGCTGAAACTAAGTAATGCCAAGTTGTCTAGTGATTTATCCAAACTCAGTGAGGAACCTAAGGAAAAGGTAAAAGGCATTGCATTTGTTGCAACAAAGGATGAAAAGAAGAAAGGGAAGAAACATGTGCATCGCTTTGGCATTGGATACCAACCTAAGCTTCATGTTAATGGCACCCAGGTTTTGTCCCACGGAGTCACAGGAAAACAGTCTTTGCGAGAAACTGGTGAAAGTTCCTCCAGAAGGAACAATCGGAAAGACCGTGCAAATTCGACTAATAGGAACAAACCTTGGTATCATGGACAAAAAGCTCATTCCATTTGGCTAAAGCAAGCACAAAACGGTAAACCCAATCATATTGATTTTCATTCTAGGGTTGTTAATAAACCAATCTGGCCTGGACAGAGCAAGTATGTGGATTTGAAGTGCCATAGAGTTTGTTGGTACTGTGGTCACTCTGGTCACTACAAACAAGATTGCCTCCTGAAACAACACAATGAGGAGATTGCTCATACTGCTAGGGAGAAAATGAATGAAAAACATGCTAAGATCAAATATGTTGCTCCCACACCCAGAAAGCCTAAGCTTGTCTGGGTTCGTAAGAACTAATCTTTTCAATACAGGATGAAGTGAGGAAAGGTTCCTGGTATCTCGATAGTGCATGCTCAAGTCATATTACAGGGAACAAAAGCTGGTTTACCTCACTTCAATAGGCCTCCGGAGGTTCAATAACCTTTGGAAATAAGAGTAAGGGAGAAGTTTGTGGTCTCAGTAAGGTAAGGCTTTCTAGTCACATAACGGTGGATAACATGACTCTAGTGAACAATCTCAAATTTGATCTTTTTAGTGTTGCTCAACTGTGCCAAAACAAGAAAAATAGGATAATCTTTACTACTGATGATTGTTATATTGAGTGTATTAGTACATGGAAAATTCTGCTCAAAGGGATCTGTGATAATAGTGTATACAAGGTTGATCCTGCGTTTATCCCTGAGAAGGAACTCTGTTTATCATCCATTGCTGTGATGACAGACTTATGGCACAAGCGTTTTGGACATGCTAGTCTCCAACTTCTTTCCAAACTTCATAGACAAGAACTGGTCAACGGTCTTCCTAAGATCGAAGCAATGAGTAATGAAGTTTGTGATGCTTGTACCAAAGTTAAGCAGGTAAGGTCCTCATTCAAAATCCAAGAAATAGGTAAGAACAACTCGTCCTCTAGAACTAATCCATATGGATATTTGTGGGCCTATGCGCACAAGGAGCCGTGGTGGGAATCTATATGTGTTTGTTATTGTTGATGATTTTTCCAGGTACACATGGACCCTCTTTCTATCCTCGAAGGATAAAGTGTTCGCTGAGTTTGAATCTTAGCTTAAGTCTGTTGAGAAGAGCCTAGGACTGTCCTTGGGCTCCATTCACACTGATCATGGGACAAAATTTGAGAACTCTCAGTTTCTATCCCTTTATAGGTATAATGGAATAAGTCATAACTTCTCAGCGCCCAGGACACCGCATCAAAATAGTGTTGTGGAAAGGAAGAACAAGACTCTGGAGGACATGATGCGCACACTGCTTATCGGTAGTGGTCTTCCAATGAGCTTGTAGGCTGAAGCTTTGAATGCTGCATGTTATGTGCTGAACAGGGAAACCATTCACTCGCTGCTGAACAAGACTCCCTATGAACTCTTAACGGGAAGAAAGCGAATGTGTCTCATCTGCGGACTTTTGGTTACAAGTTCTTCGTCCACAACAATGGGAAGGATTCACTTGGGAAGTTTGATCCAAGAAGTGATGAAGGAACCTTTGTAGGATATTCTCTCCACAACAAGGCCTACAAAGTATTCAACAAGTAGACTAGGAAGGTAGAGGAAAGCATTCATGTGGTTTTCGATTAAACTGTCATGGCTGGTAACAATGTGCAGGTACAAACGACTAGTGTTCCCTCAAACACCGATCTCTCAGAAGATGACATTTTTCAGCTTATGGAAAACAATGGTATGGATGCTGCTCCAAATGGTGGTGTGGATGGGGTCCCTCCTAATCAAGACAGTCATGATGACCCATCAATACCAAGGACACAAGACTCTGCCAACAACGCTGAGTCAGATGAAGGTGCTCAGTCATCTGATTCTTCTTTGGTCCCTTAGGAGGAACAAAGCACAAGTCTCGATGCTATAGGGACTACTGATGAAAGACTCGTGGCTGAGGAAACTGTTGATAAAAGTCTCGTCGCTGAAGGAACGGCTGGTGAAAGTTCTGGTACTAGTAACGCTGAATTCGATGATTTTGATCTCACAACTCTGCCGTTGAGAAACTACCAACAAAAGAACTCCCATCTAGTGCATTAGATCCTAACGGACTATAGGAAGGGGATCCCACATAGCACTCGCTCTTCTTTGCAAAATTTATGTGCCTTTAATGCTTTTCTCTCCCTACAAGAACCCAAAACTGTGGGAGAAGCATTGCAGGACCCAGACTGGATAAACGCCATGCAAGAAGAGCTTCATCAATTCAAAAAGAACAAGGTGTAGCGTCTCGTTCCTCGTCCGAGAAACATAACGGTGATATGAACCAAGTGGGTGTTCAAACACAAGTTGGAAGATCAAGGACAGGTCACTAGGAACAAAGCTAGGCTGGTAGTGAAAGGATACAACCACCAGAGAGGGATCGATTATGATGAAACCTTCGCTCATGTTGCTCGCTTGGAAGCCATTTGTCTACTCATTGCATACTCAACTTTTTATGGCTTTAAACTGATATGCCCCAACAAGGATCCGTTCTGGTTCAAGGGTAGATCGACGTCCAGGAATCCGGTTGAAGACACCACGTGAAGAGCAATCGAAAGAAGAAGGGAAAATAGGCCTAGACGTGTGACTTTGAGGAGTTTTGAGAGAGATTTAGATAGGGGAGTTGAGAGGGATATGCAACCACAATTCCTTGGATAAACTCACCAAGAACACAGAAGAAAACGTAGAAGAGATCTAGGATATGCTCACCAAGATTCTAACCACAAGCGCTTAGATAATCTCACCAAGGCAAGACGTCAAAAACTCAAGAGTTCTAGGGCTTTTCTCTAGAAAAACTTGAACAATATATAAGCTTAAAACGTGACTGAAAACAAAGGCAAAACAACAATTTATAGTTAAGTTGAAAGACACTAAAATTAGTAAGTCTGGTCTTCAGCAGAAGCAAGAGAAAAACGACTCAGATTGGCCTGAATTTGGGATATGTGGGCCTTGATGACACCAGGAGGAGGCCCACCAGAAATGGGCCCAAACGCACGAGGCATCTGGGAGAACGCCTGGAGTGCTTGTCATGATATCACTAGCGTCGGCGCTGCCTTGTCCTTGGAAGTCTTGGCTGGGCGCGTCTCAACTTTGGCCGGCCATCCTAAAGTCCTTGGCTCTCTTTGGGTCCATTCAGGTTGGAGAAGAAGTTGGAGGCCAGATGGAAGAGGTGTGCCCGTGGAGTTGAGCGACACACATGCTTGTGTCGGCGCTTCCACTTGTTGAAGCAAAGTCACTGTGCTTTTGGACACGGGCCTTGGCACTCCCTGAGCATAAAGGCCTATTTGAAGGTCTTGGAGTAGCTTCCAAGCTTGGGAACGAGTTACAGCCCCTAATGGTGGATCAACGCCGACGACGTCTTGAGTGTCGCGTGCTAGCGCTCGGGCATCTACCCTAGTGAAAGGCTTGCATGACATGGACCACACTTTGTCAGGCTTCTTTGGTTCTTGTTTCTCATCACCACCTTGAGGAAGATGCTCCTCAAAGGACACATGGTTTGGAGGATCAGCGCCAAGCGACTTGTCATGCCCTAGTGGAGCCGCTGTTGGCACTTGATGTGAAGGCTGATTCACATCATCCTCCCCCCCTTGGGAAAGATATGACCACGAATCTTCATAGTCCTTCTCATCTTCATCACTGTCCACAACAAAAGGAGAAAGATAAGCAACATTAAACACATCATGCACACCATAATCACTAGGAAGTTCAATTTGATAGGCATGGTTGTTGATCCTTTTGAGCACTTGAAAAGGCCTATCTCCCCGTGGCTTTAGCTTGGAGTTTCTTTGATGGGGAAACCTCTATTTTCTCAAATGGATCCACACCAAGTCTCCTGGCTCAAAAATAACTTATCGCCGCCCTTTGTTGGCTTGCTTGACATATTGCACGGTGCGCACTTCTAGCTTGTGGCGGGTGGTCTGGTGCAACCTCTTGATGAACTCAGCATGGTCCTTTCCTCGGCTATCCATAGGGTCCTTTAAGGCATAGGGAACCATATCAAGTGGAGTGATAGGGTTCTTCCTATAAACAACTTCAAAAGGAGTCCGTTGGGTTGCCGAATGGATGGTGTGGTTGTAAGTGAACTCCACAAAAGCTAAGCACTCCTCCCACCTGCGCAAGTTAGTACTCAACAAGGCACGAAGTAGTGCCCCCAAAGTTCTATTAACAACCTCAGTTTGACCATCTGTTTAGGGATGACTAGAAGTAGAGAACAACAGTTTACTTCCTAGCCTAGACCACAATGTTTTCCAAAAATAGCTAAGGAACTTGGCATCCCTATCCGACACAATAGTCTTAGGAATTCCATGAAGTCTCACAATTTCATTAAAGAAGAAGTCAGCCACATGTGATGCATTATCGGTTTTATAACATGCAATGAAATGTGCCATTTTAGAAAATCGATCAACCACCACAAAAATTGAGTCTTTGCCCCTCTTAGTCCTAGGCAGTCCTAAATCAAAATCCATGGAAATGTCTTCCCATAGAGCACTAGGAATGGGCAGTGGAGTGTACAAGCCGTGAAGGTTTAGCTTAGACTTAGCTCGAACACATGTGGCACAAGAAGAACAAAAATTTTCCACGTCTCTAGTCATTCGTGGCCAAAAGAAGTGCTCCTTGAGCATGCCTAAGGTCTTAGCAACCCCAAAGTGGCCCATTAGTCCCCCACCATGTGCTTCATGTATGAACAATCTGCATAGGGAACCACTAGGCACACAAATCTTATCACCTTTGAACAAGTATCCATCATGCAAGTAGTATAGATCATGACTCCCTTTGCTAATACATGCATGGAAAACTTCACTAAAATCATCATCACTAGGGTATAAAGATTTCATGCAAGCAAACCCTAGGACTTTAGCATCTAAAGAAGTGAGAAGAGTGTAGCTCTAGGACAACGCATCATCCACGACATTGTCCTTACCTTTCTTGTGTTTGATGACGTAGGGAAAAGCTTCTATGAACTCAACCCATTTGGTATGCCTCTGGTTCAACTTGCTTTGGCCCCTAAGATACTTGAGGGCTTCATGGTCGGAGTGTATGACAAATTCTTTGGGAATGAGATAGTGCTGCCACGTCTTCAACACACGAACAAGGGCAAATAACTCTTTGTCATAACTGGGGTAATTCAGCTCCGCCCCACTTAGCTTTTCGCTCAAATATGCAATAGGCTTGCCTCCTTGCATGGGCACACCTCCAAGCCCAATACCAGATGCGTCACACTCGATCTCAAAAGTTCGTGTGAAATCTTGTAGCACTAGTAATGGCGCATTGGTGAGCTTGGACTTGAGTGTTTGAAAGGCATTTTCTTACGCTTCTTCCTATTGAAAGGCCACGTTCTTCTTGGTGAGTTCCGTTAGGGGCGTAGCTATGGAGCTAAAATCCTTCACAAACCTTCTATAAAAACCAGCCAACCCTAGGAAACTCCTCACCTGAGTCATGGTCGTGGGAGTAGGCCATCCTCTAATGGCCTTAACCTTGTCTTCATCAACACTGAAACTTGTCTTGCTTACAACAAACCCAAGAAATATGACATGATCCGAGCAAAAATGACATTTCTTAAAGTTTGCATAAAGATTTTCTTCCCTAAGAACTTCTAGGACTTGTCTAATGTGATGAACATGCTCTTTTAAGTTGGAACTATAAATCAAGATGTCATCAAAATAAACAACCACAAATTTTCCTAGAAAAGGCCTAAGAACATGATTCATTAGTCTCATGAAAGTACTAGGTGCATTAGTTAGGCCAAAGGGCATTACCATCCACCCGTATAAGCCATACTTTGTTTTGAATACAGTCTTCCATTCATCTCCCTCCTTTATTCGGATTTGGTGATAACCACTCTTGAGGTCGATTTTGGAGAAAAATTGTGAACCATGTAGTTCATCCCGCATGTCATCCAAACGTGGTATGGGGTGCCTATACTTGATGGTGATGTTGTTGATGGCCATACAATCTACAGACATCCGCCAAGTGCCATCCTTTTTTGGCACCAAGATCACGGGGACTGCACACGGTGAGATACTCCCCTACACGTAACCTTTATCAAGCAATTCTTGGACTTGCCTCTGCAGCTCCTTTGTCTCCTCGGGGTTGGTTCTATAGACGACTCTATTGGGAAGAGTTGCACCGGGCACAAAGTCGATTTGGTGCGCAATTCCTCTAATTGGGGGCAGCCCACTTGGAACCTCTTCTTGGAACAAGTCCTTGAATTCCTGCAAAAGAGACACAATTGGAGAAGGTAGGTCACTCAATTCATTGGAAGTAAACAAATTAGAACAAGGAATCATAAGAAAACAAACTTGACTTCCCTGGACTGCATAGTTGACCTCTTTCGCCTTGGCTAACAACATGTGACCACTAGCTCCCGAGTTGGTCCCAATGGCTAGCTTTTTGTTTGTCCCCATCTCCTGCTTGCGTTGGCTCCTTCTTTGCTCACTAGCGACATAATCAGCCATTATCTCTTGAGGAGCCATGGGGTGAAGGGTTATCTTCTTACCAGCCATATGAAATGAGTACTCATTGGTGACCCCTTGGTGAATCACTCCACAGTCGTATTGCCATGGTCTTCCAAGCAACAAGTGACATGCGGTCATGGGGAGCACGTCACAAACAACTTCATCTTTATAAGCACCAATAGCAAACTGAATGGTCGCTTGTTCTTGAACCTTGAGGGGTGTGGATGAGTTGAGCCAATTTAGGGTGTATTGCCATGGTCTTCCAAGCAACAAATGCATGTGTAGGCATCACCACAAATGTCGCCCAATCCGAATAGGCTCCTAAGCTAAAGCTCACATGAACCTTCTTATCCGCGTTGATCTTATGACCCTCATTCACCCAACCTATCACAAGAGGTGGATTTTGTGGTTGACTCACAAGACCTAACCTTGAACCACAGATTCATTGATCACTTCCACTATCAACCAAAGCCAAGAAAGGTTGGTCATGGCTAGAAATGGTGCATAGGTGGTCGAAGCTTTTCTCTCGTTGGCCATAGTCAACCGTAGAGGTGAGTTCTACAAAAGGCACCTCCAAAAACTCTACTTCTTCAAAAATAGGAGGCATCTCCAAAAGTTCCCCTCCATCATATATTGGCTCCATGTTTGCATAGGAATTATACCTTGGGTCAAGTGGCTCTTCTTTCACCTTAGAGATCACAAAGCATTCTCCAATGGTAGCGGTTGCAAGCTCTTTCTCTTCTTCATCTTCTTTTGCCTCTTTGTTCTCAATAACTTCTTGAGTCACCAAACTCTCTCTCATGGCCATAGGGTGTAACAACAACGCATCATCTTCCGGGTACTCATAAAAAAATGGCAATAGGTCCTATCGGACGACCACGTCCTTGGTTACATCCTCAGTGAAAGGGTAACTCATGGTGTCTTGTTGCTCAAAAGGCACATGCCTTGGATGCAAGATGGGGGCTAGCTGGTGGTTGATAAGGTCGCCTTATTATCCTCTCAAGCATAGGAGGATTAGCCGGGGCAGTTGGCCGAGTAGGTTGATCGGCACTATTTTGTAGTGCATTTCTAGGAGTTGTTATCAGGTTTGAGGTGCTATTTGGATGGATTTAGTGCACAACTATGGATTATGGAGTTAGAGAGGAGAAGTGTGGATTTGGTGGTCTGGAGAAGCAAATTGAAGATATCCAGAGGAAGAGGAGTTGACCACTGAGGAGACGAAGAAGAACCAAGGAGAGAGTCCACACGAGAGTAGAAGAACAATGTGCTGAATTAAATTGATTCGTTCTCTTTAGTCAGACGTCCAAATGGAGTGATTGCAATTCGAGGAGTTAGCTCTTGAAGTCTACTACAAGTCTTCAAAATATGAGAGCAATCCGAATTGGGAATCAAAAGTTATGGCGTTTTTACTGAGGTGTCGCATGAGTTGAACCGAAGAAATCTCAACAAGTGTTCTGGCGGCGACCGCCGGCAGGCTTACGGCGACCGTAGCCGCGTCGGATGCGGAACCGAACCACTTTTCCTTATTTTGTTATTTTGGATTATTATTAGTGTTTTTATTATTTCATTTTTGATTTACTTTTAAAGACTTTTTATTATTTTCTAGTATTTAGGGTTAGAAGGGAGCTTGGCCTCCCTTATCATCGTTTTTCATCTTTTCTCTATTCTACGTACCTTGCTATGAAGAACTAAGCCTCCCTTGCTTAGTCAGACGATTGAAGCTTTCGTTATGATTAAGTTGTGAGATTTTCGTTCCTTATCTATTGCATGGATTTTATCTATTCTCTTGCTTGAAATGTTTATGATTAATATTGATAATCTCTAGCCTGCGCAACTAGGGTTTGTCTCTATTGATTGATTGCTAGATTTAGATTGTTACTGGTTGAGCATATCTTCATCGTATTATCAACTGCATCGTACTAGTAACTGGTTGTGCTAGTCTTATGTAGAAGAGAACTGATTTACGTTCTAGTATAAAAGCTGGTTGTTTTATGCTAGATTGTATCATAATTATATTCATATCCTTAATGCTGCTGTTAAACTGAATCTTGATGGTTTCATGGTTGTTTAACTAGTTAGTGCTATAAGTATCTGGTTGTGCTTGTAGTTACTTTAGAAAACGAATAGGAATTTCCATTGCATGAGATATTGAATGATTATTTATGATCAACTTATCATACGAATAGTGGATGTTTGTTTGGCTGAGCTATTTCCCTAATTACTGAATTCATCATCTTTCGTTTGTTTGCTTTTGCATGCGTAGAGATTATAAAACACACAAAACCCCCCTCTGGTTACTTAAAGATTGACATAGAAATTATACATAAAGATAGAATCTGTCTCCTTGTGGACTCGACCCTTACTTACTTAGGACTACGTATTAGGTTTGTTTGGATTACTTGCATAGCAGTAATTAGCACGACAAATTGTTGTTATCAAATTGGTTGAGCACTATGTCGAAAATGTACCACTACTGCGAAGGTGGTGGGCGAAAGTGCGGGCCATGAAACAAGCAGGTAATCTGGTTGGCATTAGGCCATGGTAAAAATAGATTCAGAGTGAAGTGAGGTGGTGAGTCCAATTTGAAAAATGAAAAGAGAGTGTTAGGTGAAAACCTGAAAAGGCGCCTAAGCAAAATGAGTGAAAAAAATTGAGTGTTTTAGGACTATCAATTTACCGGCGCAGGAGACATAAGAAGTGGAGTATAGGAGTGTTTTGGGTAGGTCACTTTGGAGGTATAAGAAGATAGATGAGAGATAGGATTAGATTTTTATTCACTCTATGGTATTTGGGATAAGTATGGGGGAAGTACTCTGCTTTCCTTTTAGCTTGGATGTGTGTGGTGTTGTGAGTTATTATATGTTGTGCTGTGCTTATTGTATGGGTGCCTGGAGTTTATTGTTAGGTGTGATTCTTGGAGGGGTTGAGTTTTCTATGCTTCCTGAAACCTTGAGGATTGAATGGAGGAATAGGTTTACTTTAGCTTACTCGAGGACGAGCAAGGTTTAAGCATGAGGGATTTGATCGGCACTATTTTGTAGTGCATTTCTAGGGGTTATTACCAGGTTTGAGGTGCTATTTGGATGGATTTAGTGCACAACTGTGGATTATGGAGTTAGAGAGGAGAAGTGTGGATTTGGTGGTCTGGAGAAGCAAATTGAAGATATCCAGAGGAAGAGGAGTTGACCACTGAGGAGACGAAGAAGAACCAAGGAGAGAGTCCACACGAGAGTAGAAGAACAATGTTCTGAATTCAATTGATTCTTTCTCTTTACTCCGACGTCCAAATGGAGTGATTCCAATTCGAGAAGTTAGCTCTTGAAGTCTACTGCAAGTCTTCAAAATATGAGCGCAATCCGAGTTGGGAATAAAAAGTTATGGCGTTTTTACGGAAGTATCGCATGAGTTGAACCGAAGAAATCTCAACAAGTGTTCTGGCGGCGACCGCCGCCAGGCTTGCGGCGACCGCCGCCTTGTCGGATGCGGAACCGAACCACTTTTCCTTATTTTGTTATTTTGGATTATTATTAGTGTTTTTATTATTTCGTTTTTGATTTACTTTTGAAGACTTTTTATTATTTTCTAGTATTTAGGGTTAGAAGGGAGTTTGGCCTCCCTTATCATCGTTTTTCATCTTTTCTCTATTCTACGTACTTTGTTATGAAGAACTAAGCCTCCCTTGCTTAGTCAGACAATTAAAGCTTTCGTCTTGATAAAGTTGTGAGATTTTCGTTCCTTATCTATCGCATGGATTTTATCTATTCTCTTGCTTGAATTGCTTATGATTAATATTGACAGTTTCTAGCCTGCGCAACTAGGTATTGTCTCTATTGATTTATTGCTAGATTTAGATTGTTACTGGTTGAGCATATCTTTATCGGAGTAGCAACTGCATCGTACTAGTAACTGGTTGTGCTAGTCTTATGTAGAAGAGTACTGATTTACGTTCTAGTATAAAAGCTGGTTCTTTTATGCTAGATTGTATCCTATCTATATTCCTATCCTTAATGCTGCTGTTAAACTGAATCTTGATGGTTTCATGGTTGTTTAACTAGTTAGTGCTATAAGTATCTGGTTGTGCTTGTAGTTACTTTAGAAAAGGAATAGGAATTTCCATTGCATGAGATATTGAATGATTATCTATGATCAACTTATCATACGAATAGTGGATGTTTGTTTGGCTGAGCTATTTCCCCAATTACTGAATTCATAATCTTTCATTTGTTTGCCTTTGCATGCTTAGATGTTCTAAAACACACAAAACCCCCCTCTGGCTACTTAAAGATTGACATAGAAATTATACATAAAGATAAAATTTGTCTCCCTGTGGACTCGACCCTTACTTACTTAGGACTACGGTTTAAGGTTTGTTTGGATAACTTGCATAGCAGTAATTAGTACGACAAATTGTTGTTATCAAAATTGGCGCCGCTGCTGTTATCAAATTGGCGCCAATTTGATAACAACAATTCGTCGTGCTAATTACTGCTATGCAAGTAATCCAAACAAACCTTAAACCGTAGTCTTAAGTAAGTAAAGGTCGAGTCCACAGGGAGACAAATTCTATCTTTATGTATAATTTCTATGTCAATCTTTAAGTAACCAGATGGGGGTTTTGTGTGTTTTATAATCTCTAATCATGCAAAGGCAAACAAACTAAAGATGATGAATTATGTAATTGGAGAAATAGCTCAGCCAAACAAACATCCACTATTCGTATGACAAGTTGATCATAGATAATCATTCAATATCTCATGCAATGGAAATTCTTATTCCTTTTCTAAAGTAACTACAAGCATAACCAGATACTTATAGCACTAACTAGTTAAACAACCATGAAATCATCAAGATTCAGTTTAACAACAACATTAAGGATGGGAATATAATTAGGATACAATCTAGCATAAAATAACCATCTTTTATACTAGAACGTAAATCAATTCTCTTCTACATAAGACTAGCACAACCAGTTACTAGTACGATGCAGTTGCTACTCCGATAAAGATATACTCAACCAGTAACAATCTAAATCTTGCAATAAATCAATAGAGACAATACCTAGGTTTGTTTGGATTACTTGCATAGCAGTAATTAGCACGACAAATTGCTGTTATCAAATTGGCGTCGTTGCCGGGGAGGCAATAATCTATTTTGTGTGCGATTTGTGTGTCAACTTTTGTGTGGACCTATCTTACGGTCCAAACCCGTGCTATTGATTTTCCCTTCTTTTTTTTTGTGATTTTGATACAGAGATGGAGAGATCTCCCCAATTCCAACAGGAGCCGCGATATGACCCATACTCCTACGCATATACTCTAGGGTGGGGATATCACCCCAATTCGAGTTATGGGAACCAACAATACCCTCCCTATGGTCATGACTACCAGGAGTTTTACCCAGGACCATAGTCGTTCTATCAGCAGGGTACCCCACAGCAGTACTACCCAGCCTACGAGCATAGCCCACCAATGCCCAATCCAAATTACTATATCTCCCAGTCTACTGTGGATTTATTCCGAAACTTGGAGAATCAGATGGGGCACAATCCAAGTCCATCCATGTCATTGGAGGACATGTTTCGATCTTTCAATCAGAGAACGATCCAACATGAACAACAAACGAAGTCCAATATCCAGAACTTTGAGAGGCAGACGGAGCAAATGGTGCAAGCAGTGAGCAGGATGGAGGCCATGACGTCGGCAGAACCACTATCTCACCCAGTGGTGCACCAGGAAGAGAATGTCTTCTCGTTGACCCTACAAAGTACTGAGCAACTGCATGTCGCCCCCTTAGCTGAAAGGGAAGAACAAATTTGTGAGACGGGTGTAGAATACAGCGAGATATCTGAGGAAGAGAACCCGAACATTCGTAACTGCAGTGCAGTAACTTTGAGAAGTGGGAAAAGGCTCGAAGAGGACAATGCTAAGGTTAACAAGGAAGAAGATCCGGATTTGGAGCAAAATGTCGGCGGCGACCGCTGCCAAGCTTACGGCGACCGCTGCCCAGAGGACGGCGACCACCGTCCAGAGAACGGGGACCGCCGTCCAGAGAACGGCGACCACCGTCCAGAGAACGGCGACCGCCATGACGGTGATCCAATTTCCGAAAATTCTGACGATGTCAGCGGTGACCGCCGCCAGGCTTACGGCGACCGCCGCCTACCTGTTCCGGAAATAGAAGCTAAGGAGTCGACAACTCCGAGACCGCTGGAGGTATACCTCGACCTCGGTTCACCCACTGAGGAGATGGGTATTCCAGACGATATTTTGGACCGCGTTGTGCTTTCTGAAGAAGATTATTTTTTGGGACTGGAGGAATTCAGCGACCAAGAGGAGGAAATCTGCGATCGCGGACACGATCCTGCGACGCTCGTTCCTCTCGAAAATGCCCCGGCAGCCCTCGACCCTCTCGAGGCTGCCTATGATGAGTATGTGCGTCTAAACTCCTCCCCGCTCATTGCGCTGCAACCCGTTGCACCCTTCCCTGAGGCATTACAAGATACTCAAAGGTTGAAGAACAACAATGAAATCTATGAGGCCTTCCATAACTGTGCAGAAACCGTTCCTTTGGTCACATTGACAAACAGTATCCCTCGCTGCACAGAATTTTTAAGGGCGCTGGGCAATATTAAAAAGAAACCAAAGGGGAAGCACAAGAAGGAGGCCTTGTTTCAAGTGGTGGATTTTTACATGCTGAATACGGGACATGATAAACATGCAGCCCCTGAGATGTTGGGTAGGCCATTTCTGAAAATGACAAGTGCAATCATAGATGTAAAAAGTGGTCCAACCATCAGCAAGGGCACAAGCATGGGGGAAAGGCTCAACATGGAGCACACAAAGCAGCATCCCCCTGATATAGACCTCAGGAGTTCAAGTGATAGGAGCAACCCGGGTTGAAAAGATTGAGCACTATGTCGAGCCAAGGACGGTAAACAAGGCGCTTCTCGGGAGGCAAGCCGATGTTAGGTGGTTTAATTCTATTCCCTTAGTTAATTTCAATTGATTTTATTTTAGTTTTTGCAATTCTGTGTCGAACTAACCTACAGGAAGCGTGGAAAAAAAAAGTGAAGAAGGAGAGGCGGCGACCACCGCCAACCTTATGGCGACCGCCGCCAAAGCCTCACCAGCCAATTTGGCTACGGCAAATGGCAGCAACCGTCTTTTAATTACGGCGACCGCCGCCAACCTTACGGCGACCGCCGCCAACCCCCCCTTCGACACTTTGGCTACGGTAAATGGCAGCGACCGCCGTTTAATTACGGCGATCGCCTCCATTCTCAGGTTCGATTTCTTCCCTTAAAAAAAAATCAAAAAAAAGGTTTCGACCAAGGCTAGCTGTCCAGAGTTCCCCACGGAGATGGTGCACATCATGTTGTCATGGAGGAGACATTAGACCTACACTTTTAATTGACAACGATGATGGCCCTACAATTGGCAGCTGAGGGGGAGGAACACTAGGGCCCACACCACGATTACATCTGGGCCCCATTTTTGTGTTCGTTGAAGGCCATGCAACCCCGCCATACTTGTTATACCACTATTCACCAGAGTGGTTCCTTTTGGTCGCAATGTAGGAGCTGATGGAGTTGAAGGCCGTGCAACCCTGATTTCCTTAATGACCACCACACCTTACAGTGGTTCCCTATGGTTGCACGGTAGAGTTGAGATGAAGACACCCGCCCAACACTAGAGACCTGGGCATATATTGTGAAGACCGCCAGCGACACCTTCAGTGTCCAAGCAGCTTGGCGACGTTTGTGAGTTCATTCTTTGTCTTCCCTGTGCGTTATTCTTTTTTTATTTCATTACATTGAGGACAATGCAATTTTTAAGCATGGGGGAGGATTCTGTACTTGCTGCGTCGTTGAGGAAAAGAAAAAAATGAAAAAGAGCCAAAATTTTGAAAAAATGCAAAAATTGAAATCCTGGGATAGGTCGAAAACCTGAAAAGGCGGCCTAGGTAATAAGCAGGTGGCTTGGACCTACATTAGGCTGGGGTAATAATTGGTCAAGAGTGATGTGAGTATATTGTGAGCCCATCTATTGAAAAATAAAATGAGTGGCTTGGTGAAAACCCAAAAGGGCGCATTGGCAAAATGAGTGAAAAGAAGAAGAGTGATTTATAGGAATCATCATTTTTGCTGGCGTGGCGACATAAGAAGAGGTGATATAAGGAGGATTCGGGTAGGTCACTCTGGAGGTATAAGAAGATAGATGGGAGATAAGATTAGATTTTTATTCACTCTATGGTGTTTGGGATAAGCATGGGGGAAGTACTCTGCTTTCCTTTTAGCTTGAATGTGTGTGGTGTTGTGAGTTATTATATGTTGTGCTGTGCTTATTGTATGGGTGCCTGGAGTTTATTGTTAGGTGTGATTCTTGGAGGGGTTGAGTTTTCTATGCTTCCTGAAACCTCGGGGATTGATTGGAGGAGTAGGTTTACTTTAGCTTACTCGAGGACGAGCAAGGTTTAAGCATGGGGGATTTGATCGGCACTATTTTGTAGTGCATTTCTAGGAGTTGTTACCAGGTTTGAGGTGCTATTTGGATGGATTTAGTGCACAACTGTGGATTATGGAGTTAGAGAGGAGAAGTGTGGATTTGGTGGTCTGGAGAAGCAAATTGAAGATATCCAGAGGAATAGGAGTTGACCACTGAGGAGACGAAGAAGAACCAAGGAGAGAGTCACCACGAGAGTAGAAGAACAATGTGCTGAGTTCAATTGATTCGTTCACTTTACTCAGACGTCCAAATGGAGTGATTCCAATTCTAGGAGTTAGATCTTGAAGTCTACTGCAAGTCTTCAAAACATTAGCGCAATCCGAGTTGGGAATCAAAAGTTATGGCGTTTTTACGGAGGTGTCGCAGGAGTTGAACCGAAGAAATCTCAACAAGTGTTCTGGCGGCGACCGCCGCCAGGCTTACGGCGACCGCCGTCGCGTCGGATGCGGAACCGAACCACTTTTCCTTATTTTGTTATTTTGGATTATTATTAGTGTTTTTATTATTTCATTTTTGATTTACTTTTGAAGACTTTTTATTATTTTCTAGTATTTAAGGTTAGAAGGGAGCTTGGCCTCCCTTATCATCGTTTTTCATCTTTTCTCTATTCTACGTACTTTGTTATGAAGAACTAAGCCTTCCTTGCTTAGTCATACGATTGAAGCCTTCGTTTTGATTAAGTTGTGAGATTTTCATTCCTTATCTATTGCATGGATTTTATCTATTCACTTGCTTGAATTGTTTATGATTAATATTGATAATCTCTAGCATGCGCAACTAGGGTTTGTCTCTATTGATTGATTGCTAGATCTAGATTGTTACTGGTTGAGCATATCTTCATCGTATTAGCAACTGCATCGTACTAGTAACTGGTTGTGCTAGTCTTATGTAGAAGAGAACTGATTTACGTTCTAGTATAAAAGCTGGTTGTTTTATGCTAGATTGTATCCTATCTATATTCCTATCCTTAATGTTGCTGTTAAACTGAATCTTGATGGTTTCATGGTTGTTTAACTAGTTAGTGCTATAAGTATCTGGTTGTGCTTGTAGTTACTTTAGAAAAGGAATAGGAACACTAGTGGAAAAAATCCTTATAGAGGCGGGCCTTTGGACACTTATTGAGGCGAACACCGTTCGCTTCAATTAAGGGGGCTGCAACAAGTAGGGACACTTTTTGAGGCGGACATTTTACGCCTCTAAAATGACCTTATTGAGGCGGGCCTCCGAAGCCCGCCTCAACAAGTCCCTCACTTTGGCGCCAAAATGAGGGACTTGTTGAGGCGGGCTTCGGAGGCCCGCCTCAATAAGTAAACACTTGTTGAGGCGGGCTGCTATAGGCCCGCCTCAACAAGTCGCGCTGACTCAGCCGAGTTCTCGGCCGAGTCAGCGCCAGTGGACTGCACATCTAGGCCCAAAATATAAGTGGTCCTTGTTCATCTGTTCAAGGACAAAGATGACTGTATGACAGCAAAAACAACTACATATAATACTAATCCTATAGACTTGCATCAAACTTAGCTTACATTTTGAAGCATTGAAGTAACATCGTCCAAGGGAACACATCTAGCATTATATATTGCTAAAAACATACAAGTAACATCATCCAAGATTTAGAATTTCTCACAGCTAAATTTTCAAAATTCAACCCAATAATTAGGAATTCACTATCTAAAGCTCCACAACCAAACCCCAATTCCAACAACAGATTGCAAAGGAAACAAATAGGCAGAGATTTAAATTCAAAGAACGATGCATTTACCTCACCGCATCACAATAAATGACCTTGAAGCCCGGTATATCCCACTTCTAAGTGAATACCTGATTTCCAGCATGATCCATCCCGTCGATCGAAGTTCTTCTCCCTAATTAATTGTAGGACAGTGAGAATAGTCATGAGCTCCGCACACAGAGCGGTAACTAATCCAATATGAGATTTGAAGGAGAGCAGAAAATCACCCGTAGGAGTCCTCAAAATTCCACCACAACCTGCATCTCCTGGATTACCCTTACATGCACCTTCGACATTGAATTTCACCCATCCCGTCGGCTGTGGCTCCCAGCAGGACCGCTAGTCATTAGTGGACGTAGAAGCTGAGGACAACCTGTTTCTCCTGATGTTAGTGACAACGACAAAGTTCAACGCAGTTGTGCACACCAAATTGTGCAAACGAAGAGCATCATCAGTAGCTACTACAAAAACAATATGATTCCGTTGTTCCCATACTAACACCTAAGAGGGAAGTTCTTCCATCAATTGCGAGAGATTTACTGCCTCCCCTGTTGAATTGATGAGTAAATACAATCTGAGTTCATGTGAGAACATGGGTGGAGAAGAATGGGACAAATGTTGAGTGTAGTTTTGATGAGATCAAAGCAGTTTAGTGCAGATTTGGGTGAAAACGTGGGTGGAATCAGCAGTAATTGAACAGAAAAAGTAACCGCATTTGGAAGAAGTGGTTCCACAGGGAACGTGAAGGTAGATAGTGGAGCATTGGGAACACATGGCATCAAACTGGAGTGCCAAATGTCAATAATGTAGAAGGCCAAGTGGTGCAATATTTTATACAGACTTGCCTACAACTTTAATTATATAGGGTAGATATGAACTCACAATTCAACAACAAATATATCTTAAATCAACACAATAGTAATTCTAAGCTTAAAATGATTCGAAAGTTTCACCTAATGTACTTCCAAAAGAAACAAAAATTTGAACCTTAGCTAAAAAGAACTGAAATCAGACGCAAAAGATGATGCAAGAGAAATTTTTACCTTGTAAGTTTGTCGAAAAGATGATACATGACAAATTATGCTCTTCTACCCATCCCTAAACAATTGCATAAGAATAGAAGATCTGCATGTAATACAAATTGATAATTTCTGTTAAGTATTCAACAATAAAAACATTCAAAAACATATACACAATAACAAATGACCTAATCCAATTAATTGACACATCTCTTTTACCTTCAATTTCAAGTTCTCACTAAAAGGGAAGGATTGAAATACAGAGATATACTCACTTGATATGGATTCTTCTAAAGCGTCTAGAGACAACATTCTATGCACCTCAATCTACCCAACGATAGTGATATAGAAACATAAGAAACCAATTGCATAACCATGATCTCATCATCTGTTTGGATTCCCTTAATAATGTACTAAAATGCATTATCTTGCAATAAATTGATGATTAATGCAATTTAATACGAGATAATGTATTTTAATGCATTCTCTAAGGGAAATCCAAACAGACCCAAACTGAGAAGAAACTCAGATTTTTTTTCCCTGGTTTCTTACTTCTTTAACCTTCTTGTCTTGCACGAAAACATAATCAATCTCGGCGTGGTCTATGATGTAATTTATAGCACCAGGGCATGTACCCACAACAACAGAATCAGTAAATTTGACATGTAAAAAAGTTTTTACAGATTAATCACAAAGGAGTTATACCTAGTGTCATAAAGAGGCACACAAATCAAACTATGAGCTGCACAAACCTCCATTGCAACAATCCATTGAGGGCAATTGGGGCCATAAATTACAATCCTAGCACCCTGTAAAGTTAAAAAATTGACATAGTGAATGTAACTAAAATCTGATTGATTTATAAGGTAAGTTGTAACAAAATCTTCATAGACTTGTTTGTATGGTTTCCACACATATGAACCAAACTATAATGCACAAATTGAGGCAACTGTTATTTTGTACCAGCAAGATTTGTAATAGCATTTGAAATAGCAAGGGCAGTGCAAACACCCTTCCCTCCTCCAGACATGTCCTCTCCAAGCAACAGCTTTGCAAATCTTTCCTTCATCAACTCTACCTCTACAAATGGATACAACCAATGCAAGAAAACAAAAATCCACAGACAGTTAACAATGGATAAGCGATCATTTTCAAGAAAATTCCATACCCCTAATTCTCAAATCGTACATGATTTCACCCTACATAGACGCACACATCTCTCAAATCGTGTGCCCCCCCAAATAAAAATTTCATAACCCTAATTCTCAAATCGTACATGATTTCACACCCGATTACCTCCATGACGTTCATCAACCTCTCATCAGATTCACCCTACACCAACCGCGTCGTCAGCGTCCAAATCCACCCTCCCATCGGCCACCCTTCAAAATGAAGCTAAAAACTTGGAGGATGTAGAGATAAAAAGCAAGGAAATGGAGAAAGTGAAGAAGAAAATAGAAGAGACGTGGGAGAAAACTTAACTGAAAGGAAATTAGGGCTTCTTGTCTCCGTTAACTCTTTTGGCTTTCGTCTTCTTCGTAGCGGTGATTCGAAGTAACAGAAGGGGGAAATCAAGCGGAAAGCTGGGGTAGACGGAAGTCGTGAGCGAAGGCGGCGACAGTTCGCCGATCTCGGAGGCGGAAAGGATGACGTCGATGAGCTCGGGAAGACGGATATTGGCGAAGACGGAGGAGATCGATGAAGTCGGGAAGACAGAGGAGATCGATGAAGTAGGGAAGACGGAGGAGATCGATGAAGTCGGAGCTCGGGACGAACAAATTGAAGACGAAGAGGAGGATACGAAGAGGAAAATGAAGGCGCGCACAACTTTTTTTTTTAATTAGGGTTGAGCTTATAGAGGCGGGCCTAACACGCCCGCCTCTATAAGTATTACGACTCGGCCGAGTCGGCAGAGAGGCCGAGTAATGGTCTAATAGAGGCGGGTCTTACATGCCCGCCTCTATTGGACATACTTGTTGAGGCGGGCTTTAAGAGGCCCGCCTCAACAAGCTTTAATTGAGGCGGACTACTTGGCCCGCCTCAATTAATTAGCATTAGAGGCGGGCCTTACCCTGGCCCGCCTCTAATACTTTAGCGGGAAATGTTTTTTCGGATACTTGTTGAGGCGTATATTAATTTGCTCGCCTCAAAAGATGTTTTTGAGGCGTATAAATTAATTATCCGCCTCAAAAACCAAAAAAAGTGATTGCCTAAGTCGTTTTTGAGGCATTTTAAACTATGTACGCCTCTAAAAGGGAGCCTCAAAAAGTATTTTTTCCACTAGTGGGATTTCCATTGCATGAGATATTGAATGATTATCTATGATCAACTTATCATACGAATAGTGGATGTTTGTTTGGCTGAGCTATTTCCCTAATTACTGAATTCATAATCTTTCGTTTGTTTGCCTTTGCATGCTTAGATCTTCTAAAACACACAAAACCCCCCTCTGGCTACTTAAAGATTGACATAGAAATTATACATAAAGATAGAATTTGTCTCCCTGTGGACTCGACCCTTACTTACACTAGTGGAAAAAACACTTTTTGAGGCTCCCTTTTAGAGGCGTACATAGTTCAAAACGCCTCAATAACGACTTAGGCAATCACTTTTTTTTTTGTTTTTGAGGCGGATAATTAATTTATACGCCTCAAAAACATCTTTTGAGGCGGGCAAATTAATATACGCCTCAACAAGTATCCGAAAAAACATTTCCCGCTAAAGTATTAGAGGCGGGCCAGGGTAAGGCCCGCCTCTAATTCTAACTAATTGAGGCGGGCCAAGTAGCCCGCCTCAATTAAAGCTTGTTGAGGCGGGCCTATTAAAGCCCGCCTCAACAAATATGTCCAATAGAGGCGGTCATGTGAGGCCCGCCTCTATTAGACCATTATTCGGCCTAATCTCCCCTCCCAATATAAAAGGAAAAAAACCCTAATGTCCCCTCCCAATCTCCCATTCTCCCTAGTCTCAGCAGCCGCAGCTCCTATCTCCTCCCGGTCGCAAGTTCTCCCATTTCTCCCGTTCTCCCGTTCTCCCATTCCCTTCTCTGCACTGTCGGCGTCGCCCTTCCATCTCCTCCCGGTCTCCTCTACCGACTCCCATCTCCTCCACTCGCCGACTCCCTCCCTCCCGGTATTTGCAAGCTCGCAGGAGTCGTCGCCGGCCATCACCCCATCTTCGTCTCCTCCATCTTCGTCGTTGTCGTCCGTCTTCCATTCGCCGCCGATTTCTCTTTCGGATTTGTCCTACCGCCGATCTCTCCTCCGGAGTTCTGCATTGTCGTAAGTGTGCTTTATCCCTGAATCACCAAAAAAATTGTGCTTTTGGAGTTCGTTGCTGTCTTGATGAGCTTGGATTCTGGCATTCCTGTTTGCATTTTGCAATTTTTATAGTTCTTTAAGCGTGAATCCCTATAATGACTGTCTTCTATACGATCTTGATGAAATTCATCTTCTAGGGCAGTGTTGAGTTCAGTTGGGAGAATTGAAATCTGAGATGAATGGATTCCAGTTTTTAAATTATAAGGAAGAACTTTCCAAGAACCTCATTATTAAAGCAAGAACAGTTAGATTTTCTTATTAATAAGAACAATCGACGAATTGTTATGTATTGATGATTGTTTGAGCAGAGAAGCTTTTAAAAGTAGTATTTTGTTGTGTGACTGTGTCCGGTGTCCCTGTTGTAGTGTTGTAGTATAAAATCAGTATTGTCCATGTTGTCCCTATTTGCATTTGATGGAATATAAATACATTTATGTTAGTGTTATATGTGTATTGATTTAGTTATACGTGTATATGTGTAGTTATATGTGTATGAATTTGGTTTTTGATTATATGTGATACATAGTCATAACTGTTATGCTATTTATACAAAATCTTTGTTTTTCCCATTGGTAGTGTTCTGCTAATGGTGACAATTTCACCAAATGTTATCTGATAAATGTATTTTTTCTTCCAAATCTAACAAACAGAGATAAAAACAAGTCAAAAAATAGAACATTGAAAACTTATCATAGAATGGTAAAACCTTGTCTCCTCTAATAATCTCTTGTTCACTAATATCCTATTTTGATTCTTTATGTAGTCCTTTTGCAGGAAAAAAGACTGCTTGACTTACCCAAGCTGCTAGATATATGTGCAGTTTATGGACGTGAGAATGGAAATTTAGCAAGAATCTTGGTGAGCATGTGTATATAATTTGTAACTTTTATTGTCAGGAGATGTTGTTATTGCAGTTAGTTTTGTGTTAGCTGTTATCGTTTTCTCACGATAAAGAATTACTTTTATTGTCAGGAGATATTGTCAGGAGATGTTGTTTTATTGATACTTGTATATTTTGCCTATGGTTTTATAATTGATTTTTATGCTATTATAAACTAAGAAGTAGGTTTTTCATGCTAGGTAAGTGAGCCTGAGGCATGGGGGTACAAATCTGACAAGAAGAAAGTTCTAGTGTATTTCTTTGGCACCAAGGAAATGTGAGTATTTTGAGTCATATATGTCCTCTTCTTTTGATATTTTCACTTTTGAGCTATGTTGTGTCTTAAATTGTTCTAGTTGTTTGCTATGCTGCTATATTATGTTGTTTAATAAGGGTTAGTGTGTTGTTTTGAGCTAATGAAGCTGTATATCACAATCCACAGGTAAATGTTGGAGGAGTTACCTGAGTACTATGGTAATGTTCTATTACATTTCACTTGGACATCAATGTGTTTGATCACTCAAGTGTAAAGATGGCTGAGTAGTTGTGATTCTAATTGCAGGTTGCTAGTGCTCTTTCAGATCCCTACCCTTTCATTTGCAACTGCTTTAAAATGGTTTAGCCGGTCTACTTCACGGATTAGCCAATCAGGTATTCTGTCTTCTGCTTCAACTTTATCTTCTCTTCCTTGTTCATATATAAGCATTGCAAGTTAAATCTATTACACTAAACAGATTTTGAATTACATAGACTATTCTCTACCATGATGAATTTAGTATCATAGTGTATGCTAGTTACTGGATTCTTATCTACGATGATATCTGATCTTGGTGACAGGAAGTTCTGCTATGGATCAAATTTGTTGTGGCTGAATGTGGGGAGAACATTACCACTGAATCACTGATCAATTGGAAGAATTAATGATGAATTTAGTATCACAGACTATTCTCTACCATGATGAATTTAGTATCACAGATTTGTTTTATCTACTTGTCGACATTGTTTATTTAGTAGTTAGAACTTAGAACTATTATCGAAGAAATGTAGATATGGTAGCACCATCCTTGTATGCGTTTGTTTTTATCATATACTTTATCCATTTTGTTAATTAAACATGTGTTCATATTCAACTACTGAATATCCAGCTTTTGTGTAATGAGTCACAAGAGGAACTGATGCTGTACTATTGATTGTTCAGATGAATGTTTCTTATTCTGTATATCTACTTGTCGACATTGTTTATCCATTTGAGCTGATTTTTTTATAAAATAAAGAAATGGGACCCCGGTATTATAAAAAACCGGGGTCCCGATTTAAAAAAAAAAAAAAGACTTGTTGAGGCGGGCCTATAGAGGCCCGCCTCAACAAGTGTTTACTTATTGAGGCGGGCCTCCGAAGCCCGCCTCAACAAGTCCCTCATTTTGGCGCTAAAGTGAGGGACTTGTTGAGGCGGGCTTCGGAGGCCCGCCTCAATAAGGTCCTTTTAGAGGCGTAAAATGTCCGCCTCAAAAAGTGTCCCTACTTGTTACAACCCCCTTAGTTGAAGCGAACGGTGTTCGCCTCAATAAGTGTCCAAAGGCCCGCCTCTATAAGGGTTTTTTCCACTAGTGTTACTTAGGACTACGGTTTAAGGTTTGTTTGGATAACTTACATAGCAGTAATTAGCACGACAAATTGTTGTTATCAAAATTGGCGCCGTTGCTGTTATCAAATTGGCGCCAATTTGATAACAACAATTTGTCGTGCTAATTACTGTTATGCAAGTAATCCAAACAAACCTTAAACCGTAGTCCTAAGTAAGTAAAGGTCGAGTCCACAGGGAGACAGATTCTATCTTTATGTATAATTTCTATGTCAATCTTTAAGTAACCAGAGGGGGGTTTTGTGTGTTTTATAATCTCTACGCATGCAAAAGCAAACAAACGAAAGATGATGAATTAAGTAATTGGGGAAATAGCTCAGCCAAACAAACATCCACTATTCGTATGACAAGTTGATCATAGATAATCATTCAATATCTCATGCAATGGAAATTCCTATTCCTTTTCTAAAGTAACTACAAGCACAACCAGATACTTATAGCACTAACTAGTTAAACAACCATGAAACCATCAAGATTCAGTTTAACAGCAGCATTAAGGATAATAATATAATTATGATACAATCTAGCATAAAACAACCAGCTTTTATACTAGAACGTAAATCAGTTCTCTTCTACATAAGACTAGCACAACCAGTTACTAGTACGATGCAGTTGCTACTCCGATAAAGATATGCTCAACCGATAACAATCCAAATCTAGCAATCAATCAATAGAGACAATACCTAGTTGCGCAGGCTAGAAACTGTCAATATTAATCATAAGCAATTCAAGCAAGAGAATAGATAAAATCCATGCGATAGATAAGGAACGAAAATCTCACAACTTAATCAAAACGAAAGCTTCAGTCGTTTGACTAAGAAAGGGAGGCTTAGTTCTTCATAGCAAGGTACGTAGAATAGAGAAAAGATGAAAAACGATGATAAGGGAGGCCAAGCTCCCTTCTAACCCTAAATACTAGAAAATAATAAAAAGTCTTTAAAAGTAAATCAAAAACGAAATAATAAAAACACTAATAATAATCCAAAATAACAAAATAAGGAAAAGTGGTTTGGTTCGGCATCCGACGCGGCGGCGGTCGCCGTAAGCCTGGAGGCGGTCGCCGCCAGAACACTTGTTGAGATTTCTTCGGTTTAGCTCCTGCGACACCTCCGTAAAAATGCCATAACTTTTGATTCCCAACTCGGATTGCGCTCATATTTTGAAGACTTGCAGTAGACTTCAAGAGCTAACTCCTAGAATTGGAATCACTCCATTTGGACGTCTGAGTAAAGAGAACGAATCAATTGAATTCAGCACATTGTTCTTCTACTCTCGTGTGGACTCTCTCCTTGGTTCTTCTTCGTCTCCTCAGTGGTAAACTCCTCTTCCTCTGGATATCTTCAATTTGCTTTTCCAGACCACCAAATCCACACTTCTCCTCTCTAACTCCATAATCCACAGTTGTGCACTAAATCCATCCAAATAGCACCTCAAACCTGGTAACAACTCCTAAAAATGCACTACAAAATAGTGCCGATCATAGGTGCTTGGTTGATGGCCTCAGGAGAGAGAGGATTCTCCCTGTCGCCTAGGAGAGAGTTAGGACCTCTTGAAATCCTCAACAAGTTGGTGCTTTCTCAAGCTTAGTGTGAGGGCTCGTCCTCTCTAAAACTCTCTTAAAACTCCCTTGGCCTAGGGGAATTAGGTTGACTTGTAGTGTAACTCCTCCTAGGACTGCCAAGCCTTTGCTTAAGCTTCTCATCCATAGCTTGTAAGAGATCTAGCCTAGTTCTTTCAAACAAGGCTTGGAAATCTCTAAGCGTAGGAGGCTTGTCCTCACTTTCGACACCCATGAGATTCTTTCCTTTGTCTCCCTGTATAGACATATCAAACACAAGGAAAACAACAAACAAATTTGTCCAAAAATGAATTCACAAAGTAATGGAGAAATACCTCCAAGTGGCTTCCTTGTTTTGTCCTTCACACGACCTTCTTCTTCCACTCTAAGGCTGGCCTCTTAGTGACTTGTTTCCAAGCCGCTTCCAAGACCTCTTAGCCGCACACACACTTGATCGCGGCCCCCCACTAGGAAGTCCTACACAAGTGTTTGAAACAACAAGAAGAAAATTGCAAGACTTTACCGAGAACTAGGGTTAGGGCTCAGAGTTGTGTTTGGGCAAATTGGTTGCACTCGTTCAATCAAAACTTATGCACATTATGCAAGTCAAGATATAAATAAGACACACAATAAAGCTACTAAGTACTTAGTCCCTTACAAAATCTCTTTTTGAACGCAACAAAAAAATTTCTTTGATTGCTCTTTTCTTTCTAGTTTGAGCAATGTTTCTAAGGCCGTCCTTTTTGTAACTTAGGTCGGGTCTTTCTGGTTCAATCCTTTCTTTCTGGAGCTCTTTTTTTTCAATCTCACGTGAAATTTTTTTCCCTTACAACTTTGACGAAAATTTTAAGGCAATTGAAACACAACTTACTAACTTAGACACATAACAACTTCGTTAACCACTTCTAACTTGGGACTAAGCACCTTTCCCATAACTTATGCTCCTTATATTATAGATTGGTTCACATAAAATTCACAAGTAACAATGAAAAAGTGCAGCCAAAAGAAGTCCAGACAAATATGGTAAGTGGCGGTTACAACTTTTGGGGTTTTAATACCAAGTTAAAGCATGCATTCAATGGGGTCAACAAGAGTTGATGCTAGCAAGTTAATGTGATGTTTAAGAGCATGCAACGGTCTTCTTCTACCCTTAGAAATTTTCAGGCTATGTGGAGTACTCAAGTAACAAACAATTCTCACAACACAAGATGGTAATTGCAAGTAAGGCTAGAAAAGTGTACTCGGCAAAGGTATAGCAAAATTTTCTTGAAATTTCAAGAACAAGTTTTGGATTGAAATTCACCTTGAGGGTAGCTCTGATACCAAACGATGTGTCCCTTGTGAAGATCTCAAGCTTCAAGGAATGTTCGACACCAAAACCCCAAGCCAACTCCTTCTCGGCGTCGGCGTTGGTCTCGCTAGAACAATCAAGTTTTGGTATGGGCGTTTGAGGGTGATTGAGGAAATTTTGTATAAGGGATAATCAACTGGATTTATTGGATAAACACACCAAAAATGTCCAGAAGAAACGTAGGTTTGATTGGGGATAAACACACCTAAATCTCACTATGCTTTGTTCGGATAAACACAAGAAACAATGACGTCAAAACTGAAAAGGCTTTTTGCTCTGGGAAGCTCAAGATATATTCAAGTTTAAACGTGCAAAGGAATGAAACTATAAGCCAACTTATAAACACAAAGAAAACCCTAAATTGTCATAAACACATTTAATGGCAATCATAAAGTGGGACTCTTAATGGGATGGTCAAATATCAATACCATTTGCCTTTAATTTTGGAGATCAATGGAAGCATCCAATGTACCACGTCACCACCAAATTTGAGGGCAAATGCACGAGCCAATTGGGAGATGGCCTTGCATCAGCGCCTTTACAATGCCAGCGTCGGGGACTCCTTGACATCCAATGTTAAATCCGGGCAAACCTTCAAACACCCCGCCACTCCTAGGGTCCATTGGCTTGTGGGGATGGTAGAAGTTTGGCCTCATTTGGAGCTCCGTGGGCTAGTGAACGTCGCTGCTCCCCCTTCTTGGTCAACGCATAGCGTCGGGGTGCCTTCTTGGATGAGGGCCATCACCGAGTCATTTAGCACTTGGATCGGTGCTCCATATCTAATATGGCCTCTTTTGATGCCTTCTTGGAGTAGCTTGGCTTGGGCCCTCGTGATAACCCCTTTTGCCTGTGAAGCATCGAGGTGGCCTTGATTGATCCTAGCTAGCGCACGGGCGCCCGATCTTGTGAGCGGCGTTGTAGGAGCTGGGTAGTATTGCACCGACACTCTTGTGCTCCTTTTGAAATGCACCTACAATGCCTCATCCTCCTCCAAGATGGCCTGCTTTGGTGACGAGTTGCCTGGAGTGCCTCATTGCCCTAGTGTTAGCGTCGACGGCGTCAACGGTGGCTTCTCCGCGACACTTGCCTCCTTGGTTCCTAGGCATGGCTTGTCTTTGGCATCTTGAACTTGATGTGGCACGGGCAGAGTCACATCAGGCAGGGCTTTGCGTGTCTTCAGGGAGGTATGTGCTCGTCAAACATGGGAAGATTTGTATCATATGAGAGAGCAATCGGTTGGAAGGTAATGAACGATGCGAACGATGCTCAGTACATCTACTTCATGTTCATACATTGATCGTTCGTATGATAATCCTCGAAGGTATTTGAAGGTTTGGAAGCACCCGCCTTCTTGCACAATTTATGTTTATTTCCAGACAACTCTTGCTTATGAGATTAAGATGCACAATTACTCTTCATGACTTAAATTATTTTGTGCTATCAAAGTTGTTTATTTGATAACAGGTTGTACAAGGAAACAACTAAAGAGAAAATGATTTTTTTTAAAATTGCGCATATTTACTTCGGTTGTTTTGAGACCGCGGTGTAGAATTCAAATTTTTTTTAAAAAAAATTATTATACGGACTGCGGTTGTATAGAAAAACCGCGGTCTCTTTCTTTTAAAAAATAAATCGGACTGCGATTAAAGTACATAACCGTGGTCCGTGTTGTGCACCATGGTTTTAAAAATACGCGGTCTGAAGGCCTTATCGCGCCGAGAACAATCACGTTTGCAATTCCATGGCCCGGTTCATAGAAAAACCGCGTTGCGACCCCCTATTTTGTACTAGTGTCAAAATTAATTAAGTACGTCGAAGAAGGGAGAGATGGGAGAGATTTGAGGAGATTGTCGTATAAGTATAAACTTGATCTCCACATTTAGAAAATTATTGAAAACCAACCAATTCCAATCAATAACTAACTATAGAAGTTGATAATATTTTTCGTTGAAACTATAGTACATATGGCAAAAAGTACGACATTGGGTTGCAAATCACGGTACATGACATCATCGATCGATCTAGCTAGGGATAAAAAAACTTCAATTCTCCTATATGCAGAGTAATTGAAAGAAGATGACAAACAAAACTCATCGCAATCATCTTCACAAAAAAAGCACTCACAATTTAAAGATGACATCAATAATCTTCCTGTACTACGTGATCACATCTCTTCTTTGTTGTTCCTCTACGGCGTCCCTCTTGGGCAGCTCCTTCCACCTCCTGATCAGCAACGACATGGGCCCGGGCCGGGTCCTGAAGGCCCAATGCAGGTCCAACAACAACGAGTCGAGCGAGCAGGAGCTACAGACCGGGGCAGCCATGTCGATGGAGCTAGAGGACAAGCTATTCAACCGCACGGAGGTGGGCTGCGACTTCTCCGACTCTGGGCCGGGATCGGGATCCGGAAAGCGGGTGTCGGGTCATTTGAAGGTGTTCGTGGAGGGGGAAACGGGCTACGCGTGCGGGGACGTGTGCAAGTACAGCGCCAGGGAAGACGGGCTGTGGTTGTACGACTTTAGGGACGCTGAATGGGAGTTCAAGGGCGGATGGCTTCTTCATTAGCCTTTGTAAATTGTAATTATGGTATAGGATTACAAATATCACGTCAATCGTTCCATTTATTTCTTGCAAAATGTCTAGCATGGACTTTTTGGGAATATGAGATATAGTTGACGTTTTCATAATTTTATTAATTTCTTATTGAATTGTACGTACACTGATTCTACTGGTATGTGGTTTCGAACCTCTAATTTAATACTTAACTCCATATGAAAAAGATTGACATTTTATGAAAAAGATTGACATTTTAGAGTTTAATACACTTATTAAGAAAAATTTATAATTATTTAATAACTTATCTCAATTATAACCAATAAACATAGAAAATTTGTATAAAAAAAGCCAAAAAATACAATTTTCGATGTCAAACTTCGTAACTCATCAATGAATTATTATCTAAACACCTAAAATGATAATATTTTCTGTACAAAAAATTTGAGTTAAAATGACAATTTTTTTTTATACTGAGAGAGTAATTCGCATAGGGAGTAATTCGCATAACCCAGGACATTAAAGTTATGTAACATAACTGACAAATCACAATATCATACCTATATAGAATGATATATCATCAAATAAAATTTCGACGACAAGTCATTCGGTGGTACACCATGTTCCATACATCATGCTTGTTGACGCAGCGAATATTCCTTAAGCGTAAATGTATCTTTTGTATTACCTTTTTCCCTCTAATTTCCGGAGTAAAAATACATGCATGATTTTTCGTTGACTTGAATATACACATTATTCGCACGTATCATCATTTTACATTGACCCCATGCATATATATATATACACTACTTTAAGTATCTTGCAATAACTTCTCAATTCCACCCCAAAATAGTAAGATAAAATTGATATTCAGCATTCCAATTAACCAAAATCTTTTGTATATTGAGGACAAAGCCCTGCAACTCGTAACATGAACTAGCTACATAAGATGCGTAGATTAGTTGGATATTCCAACATGATCTTTCTTACAAGGGATTGATCTAGCAAAATGCATGGTTGTGGACACAAACTATTAATTTTTTGCATATTTCTTACATAAATTAAATGCGTGCTATAGAAAATATACAATAGTACCTCTTATGACCATCATTTCCTTATGTACCCACATAAATATATATTTATATATTCGATCTTTAGTTGAAGAAAAAGGGGTAAAAATCATTTATCACAAAAAGATAAGGTTTATATATAGATACATGTCCATTTGACGATTTGATCAATACATTGCCTCATCTCTTCTCTTCCTGAGGAGCCTCACTCGAATCCCACTAATCAACACCACCACCACCACCATGAGAAACCCCATGATACTCATACCCTACACTCTCAGCCTACTAGCCTTACTCTGCATGCTGGTCATGCTGGCCACCTACCATCCGGGCCACTTGTTCGGTAGGGCCCATTACGACGTGAGGATCGTAAACGGATTCAGCAACAACTCGTCGCTCCCGCTGGTGATATGGTGCGGGAGCGAGGAGGCCGATATGGGGGGACGGGCCCTGCAAGAGGGGGACGACTACAGCTGGATGCTCGAGACGTCCGGCTGGCCTCTGCTGACGTGGATTTGGCGGGAGGAGGAAGGAGGAGTCGAATCCGGGATAAGGAACAACGTGCATTGTACCATGAAATGGGATTGGAAGAGGAAGAAGTTCGATGCATTCTTGGCTTCTAGGGATACCCAGCGGTGCATGCCACTCCGGATGTGCCTTTGGTTGGTCAAGGAAGATGGGTTTTACTTCAGCAATGATGGCTTCTACTATCACAAGGAGTTTACTTGGGTATAAATGATTGGTACTTATATATGATTTGTAAGTTTTTTGTTCATTTGGGTTCTCTACACTCTAAACTCCATCTACTATATATAAACTTTGTCCTTTTGGAAAACAAATTCTTAAAAAGTACCTTGTACAAATTGTACTTTCGATATAATATACTAATACAAAAGATCGAGTATAAATCGATCCAACTTATGATCACGGATAGTTGAATTTCTATAGTTATTTGTATTAAGTTATTAAAGAGCTTAGATCTTCTATAATGATAGCTAGTGCCGAGAGTTTCTACAACAAAATAAAAAGAAAAGACATAAAATGACACATATTTTGAACAATAAATAAGTATAGAAAGATTGAGAAAATAATTTTGGAAATCTATGTGTATACAATTCATATTTTTTTTTAATATTATACATACAATTAAAATGACAAGTATTTTGGATCAGATGAATCATATATAAAAGTAATGAAATTGCTAAAGTGACAAGTTGGAACTCAACGAGTATGTTTTTTTATTAGTAAATATATCTTAATTCGTAATATAAGGTTACATGCTTGACACCCAAATAAAATAAACAAAAAAATAATTTTTTTTGTTGCAACCAAAGATTAATTAAGGTTACGTTTTGTGTTGAGAATTATGTAACCTGTGTAATTAATAAGTTTTGGGCGTTGTGGGGGTTGAGTTATTTCGAGCTGGAATTTGAGCTGATGTGCCGAATCTCTTATTGAAACCACTAGACCTTATTGGGCCAGTTTGGACGACACTTGTGCATGCCTATTTCCTTGCTCTAGAGCTTGTATGATCCAGCTTCGCTTGGCCAATCTCTGGACGACGTCGTTGTGGCTTATTTGTGTTTTCATATTTAAGCCAGCGAAAACCCTAGAGATGCCTTAGAACTTCTCCTGCATGGCTGCTTCGTTGAGAGCTTTCTGGTTTTCCAATGTGCTCTCTAGCGACTGGTAGAGCTCCCTCTAATCCAAAATGCAAGATTATGAGAGAGATATGAGCAAAGCTTGTCCTTTCCTTCTTCTTTTTTATTGTTTCTCTTTATACTTGTTCTGTATTCACCATTTCCTTCCGATTTCCAGTCTACGTTTGGGTGTTCTAGTTGAGGCCCCAAAAACACTAGTTTGTATCTTAAAATCGATTTGAAATATTAAAGTATTCACTGGTTTTGTGATTCATTTGTTCTTCCGCTTTTGCGAATTGGTATCAGAGCGATATGTTCCCTTCTCGAGGCTACGATTTTGTGGTTGAGTCCTTTGGGATGATTAAACCCATATCTAAAGCATTTTGAGTTGTTTTCTTCATTTCGTTGATTTTTTTGTTCTTTGTTAGTTGTGATCCATCTTTTGAAGCATTGTTGCTCTCGAAAGGTAGATCTAAAGTCAAACAAAGAGATTGCTCAAGGTACGATCAAGTCACTCGTTGCATGCTTGCTTTCGAGTCTCAGATCTAAATTTTGTGCATCTCAGTTGGCTTTGGGGTTTTTTGCAAACAATTTGGAGTTAAGAAACTCTTGAAACCCTAGCTTTTGAAACCCTAACAAGATCCTGGATTCAGATATGGATCCTGATTTTGACAATACTAAAAAACCTAGATCACGTCATTCGCATCTTCAAAACCATATTCTCTCTTCATTGTTTTGTTCATTCCTTTGGAACAAACTCAAAGATATGAGAGGCTTAGCAGCGCGACGACCTCGCAAGAGGCGATCCGGTTGCTCGAAAGTTGTCATAATTTAAGTTTCAATTTGTGAAAGAGAGAGAACTTGAGGTTCTGTTTGTTTGCGAACTCTCTGTTTCAAATTCTAAATTTCAAAAAACCTAGATTTTTCTCTTGTTTTTACTTAGACTCTTCTCTGTTGTCGGGTAAAAAAGAGAATCCAAAATCTCATTTGGGTCTTCTCTCCTACACTCGCCTCTCTATAGAACTTTGTTCTTTGAAACTCATTCGAAGACACAATGCTACTCTCTGCTTATTTTGTTTAAGCTTGTGCTCATTTCTACTTGAGTATTTGAGTGACTCCTTGGTTTACAACATTCTTCTCTTAGTTCTCTTGATACTATTATCTAAGCTACTTCTCTCTAGGCTATTCTTTACTCTCTGGTTTATTTCTCTGATCCTCTTTTATTCTAACTATGTCAATGTCAAACTCTTATGCTCTCATCAAAGCCTATGATGGCTCTTTTGACTTTGTAATGTGGCAAGTCAAGATGAGGTCCATCCTTATTAAGGAGAAATGTTGGTGTGCTATCACTGATGACTACCCCACTAACACTAATGAAGCTACTAATATAGAAATGGATCTCCAAGCTCATAGTTAGATTATGATATGCCTATGTGATGAGGTGGCTCTCTTTCTGGTAAAGTCTAGTCTCTTCCTTCTCGAAATAGTCTTCTCTATCGCATCTTTATTTTCAAAATGGATGTTTTTTGTGTATTTGAATGACAATCTGGATAGATTCATTCGCATGACTCATGAATTAGAGATATGTGATGATAAAATTGTTTATACTCATCAAGATGTGATATTGCTTAGCTTGTTGCGTGCCCAATTTGATAATTTTAAAGATGTTATTTAGTTTGGTACCGAGGACTTGACTAAGAAAAGGATTGCAGAGTCTATTATATAGAAAAATGAGATAATGAAAGTATTCAAAGGGAAAATGATAAAAATGATGTTAAGTATGAGGTCTTGTTCTCTAAAGGCAAAAACAAGTTTCAGAAGAAGGATAAGAAGAAAGAGAAGTCTCTGGACAACTATAATTATTCTCAGTCTTCTGGTTCAGGTGGCTCTAAAATGGACAAAAAAATTGCTAAGTGTCATTACTGTGGTAAATTAGGACATTTTATTTCTGAGTGTTTCAAAATAAAAAATAGATGAAGCCAGTGGCAAATCTCAGAATGGCTCTACTGTTATCTTAGAGTATAACACCTATTATCTGATGAACTTCTCATGTGTGCTTCTTTGGATGATTATGATTCCTGGATACTTGATTGTGGTTGTACTATGCATGTGACTCCCTATACGTATCACTTTGATTACTTGCATGAATATAATGAAGGAGAAGTGAGGTTGGGTGACCACTCTTCTCTTAAGATTAAGGGAATTAGGAATGTTCCATGATGGGAAAGTTAGAGTACTCCAATAGGTCAGGTGGGTACGTGAACTAAGGAGAAACTTGTTGTCTGAAAGCATGTTTGTTGATCTTGATTGCCATATTCGTGTTCACAATGGAATTAGAAACATATCTAGGAATGATAAATTTCTAATCAAAAGTGCGAAAAGAAATGGCCTTTATCATGTTGTTGGAAAACCCATTCTTGATGCTTCTTCTGAAGTGAATGCTTGCATAAGTTTGAATGATATTAAGATTTGGCATGCTAGACTAGGTCACAATGGTAACAAAGGCATGCATTTTCTGTTTGAACAAGGCTATATTACTCAAAAACATGTTGATTTGAGCATGTGTGAAAACTGCATATTTGGCAAGCATGTTAGATCCAATTTGAAGAAATCAAATCATGTTGCTCAAAAGCCCTTGGAGTATGTACATGCAAACTTGCCCAAGTGGATACAATAGGATGCATAAATTATTTTTTATCCCTTATTGACCACTATTCCAAGAAGGTCTGGGTGTACCACCTTAGGCGAAGAGTGACACATTTGATAGCTTTAAGTACTGGAAGACTAAAGTAGAAGGTGAAACTGACTATAATTAAAATGAAATGCCTTAGAACTAACAATGGACTTGAATTTTGTAATCATGAATTTGATGCATTATATCACAAACATGGTATTAAGAGGTACCTAACAATGGCCGGGTGAAGCAGTCACAATTGCCTCATACCTGATAAACAGATCACTGTGCTCTGTCGTTGGTTTCTACACTCCAAAAGAATTGTGGAGTGGATCCATGCCAAACTTTGCACACTTGAGACCTTTGTTGTACTGCTCATGCACAACAATCTACTAGGAAACTGAACCATAGGGCTCTCAAGTGTGTGATATTGGGTTAACCCTAAAGGGATCAAAGGGTATAAATTGCTTGTCAATGAACTTGGTGGGTACAAGGTGATGACAAGTAGAGATGTTACATTCAGTGAAACTAAGTTTTATTTTAAAAATCTATTAACTATTTCTTTTGAGAGTGAAATAGACAAAAATGAACAAGTACAAGCTCAATTTAATATTCCTAGTGCTCCTATTGAGCCTGCTGAGGATAAATTGGACATTGGACACTCTATTGAACCAAACTCTTTTGGTTATATTATTCTGGCAACATCTCTATTGTGTTTCCTCCTTAGCATGAAGATGCTTAGTCAAGTACTAAAGAGCACTCGACTGTGCAACCTCACCAATCAGGTGTGTAGGTAGGTCATAACTCTTCCGTAATTGTGGAATTAGCTGGTGATAATCTATACATTGATGAAATACTTGATTTGTCTAATTATAAATTGACTAGAGATAGGGCTCCTCGTGTGAGGATTCTAATCAGGGATACTTTGACAATGAAATGCAATTTACTTTTGTGATTGTTGAGGTTCTGAATGCCTATACCCTTGATCTCTTTGAACATGTTGTAAAATGTGATCATGCTAAAAAATGATTATCTGCCATTAATAGCATCCATGGAAGGACAAGTCAAAGTCGTGCAAGGAAGAGGCTCAAGCAAAGAGGAAGTCTTGAGAAAGTTCTATGTTTTTAGTTATTGTCAAATTCTAGACAATCTTTGGCAAAATGGTCATAATCGTGGATAGAAAATTGATTTAGAGATGATTCAAGATGAGTTGGAAAGAGGATTCAAATATATACAACTCCATTGTTTACGTCGAATCGAAACTCCAACAAGAATATGATAAAAGTCCAATTTTACTGAAGACAATGCAATTTCCAGCGGAATTATTTACTGATAAGATTTGATTCTGTTTTTCTTGTCATGTTATCGTTTAATTCATCTTTATTTTATAGTTATAATATTAATAGTATTAGATAAGAAGAATTAGGGCCCAAGCTTCTTTAGTTCCCTTATTTTTTCTTTAGCAAGTTTGTTATCTTTTCTAGTTTCCTTATCTTTAGCATTAAATAGATTATTTCTTTTGCAAGAGATTAGGCACAAAATTACGTTATTAAAACTTTTATTTTCATTAATAAAAATTAGACTGGGACTCTTGTAAAACTTGGCTAAGTTATACTTGAGTTTTTTCCCATCCAAAACACCTCTTTTGCTTCTAGCGATCCGTTCTTGTTTAATTTGTTTGATCAAGCATTCCTTCTCCACAAATCACGAAATTTTGAGGGATTATTCTTGAGTTCCTTAAAGTGTATATTCCAGAATCTCATAAAATTTGGAAGTCGTTTGCTGCTTGCCTTAAAGATGGGACCAAAACAGCGCGTGACGATCCTATCATGGGATTTTCACACATCAATTCGTATCAGATTTACGGGTTGAAAGGCAAGAATTCTATGTTGCAGAATCTACACCATGTCTTATGAGTATTGGGACGATTATGAAAACTTCTACAAGCTGCCGAAACAAGCTTCTCGACGCTTGTACAATACAAACTACTATGCTTAACCCAAACGACCATATAGGCGGTCTTCTTATGAAGATTGGTGTCCATAATCTTCGATCTACCCCACTGATGACTTTGACAATGGGATCGACTACGAAGACTTAGGGGGCATTCGACGAATTCCGGGACTTTGACGCTTTTTGCTGCCTGGCTCATCCAAGGTTCACTCCTATGAGACACCACAACAACAATCTTCAAGAGTGCACTACTACGAAGACCCAAGGCGATCAACTCCTTCCATTCGACTCTCTATGCGGTCTTCCACCAAGCTTGTCGCTACCCTTTCCAAAGAGGCCCATATCCAAGCTTTAGACCATGAATTGCGAGAAGAAATGGAGGATATCAAGGTTGTGATTGCAAAGCTCAAAGCTTGGACTCTTGTTGATTTCCATATCACAACCGATCCCCCAACTCCAAGTGCCCCGACACCGATGGTTGCTTGTTCATCTTCGATGCCCGCTGATTTGGTGGATGTGGAAAACCTTTCCACACCCTTAGATCAGTCCATTCTGGCACCCGAAGCAACTTGTTCAAAATAGATCATCGCCGCCCCAGTCGTCACTATTGTCGCCCCGCTTTGCAGCCCGTCATCGTCTCCACCAACACTCGCACCGACGCCTCCAACGACACCAATTATTTATGGAATTTTTCAGGTACTTTCTACTACGTTAGTCCCTGCACCACCACCCAAAACTCAGGATTTTCAAGCCTAAAGGAGCCAACTTTGAATTTGTCCAAGAACGAGGAGCAACATGCTGCTATGGTGCTTTCTCAAGTCAATGATCTTCTCCTCAACATTTTTTACTTCATCCACATCGAATCAAGGCCAAGTGTAAGAGAATGATAGCATCCATGGAAGCACAAGTCAAAGGTCTCCAAGGAAGAGGCTCAAGCAAAGGGAAAATCTTGAGAAAGTTTGAAGTTATTAGTTCTCGTCAAATTCTAGACAGTCTTCGGTAAAAAGGTCATAAATGTGGCTAGAAAATTGATCTTGAGATGATTCAAGATGTGTTGGAAAGAGGATTCAAATATCTACAACTCCATAGTTTATGTTGAATCGAAACTCCAACAACAAGATGTTAAAATCCAGTTATACTGAAGACAGTGCAATTTCCAACGGAAATATTTACTTCCATAATTAGTTAGATTTAGATAAAGTCATGTAATCTTTTATTTCATCTTTATGTTATAGTTTTAATATTAATAGGATTAGATAAGAAGAGTTAAGGCCCAAGCTTGTTTGGTTCCCTCATTTCTTCTTTAGCAAGTTTGTTATCTTTTCTAGTTTCCTTATCTTTAGCATTATGTAGATTATTTCTTTTGCAAGACATTAGGTACGAAATTATGTTATTTAAACTCTTATTTTCATTAATAAATATTAGATTGGGACTCTTGTATAACTTGATTAAGTTACACTTGAGTTTTTCCCCATCCAAAACACCTCTTTTGCTTCTAGCGATCCGTTCTTGTTTAATTCGTTTAATCTAGAATTCCTTCTTCAAAAATCACGACATATTGAGGAATTTTTATTGAGTTCCTTAAAGTGTAGATTCCAGAATTTCATAAAATTTGGACGTAGTTTGTCGCTTGCCTTAAAGACGGGACCGAAATAGCGCGATGATCCTATCGTGGGGTTTTCACACATCAGCCATAAATGAGGGAATTGAATCCATGCATGCTAATAAAACTTGTACATTAGTTCACAAGCCACCTAATGCTAGAACTATTGCATGTAAATGGATTTACAAATTGAAGGATGAAGCCAAGGCCACTAACCCACCTATATACAAGGCTTGGTTAGTGGCTAAATGCTTCACCCAAAGGGAAGCGGTCCCCTGTGGTCAAATACAAGACTATGAGGTTATTAATTGCTATGGCTGCTTTGTATTACTATGAAATGGACCAAATGGATGTTAAAACCGCTTTCCTTCATGGAGAACTGAATGAAACTATCTATATGTGCCAACCTATAGGGTTTGTTGATAAGCTTAAACCTGATCATGCTTGCTTGCTTAGTAAATCCATTTATGGCCTTAAACAGTCCCCAAGACAATGGAATAAAATTTGACACTTGCATTAAAAATCTTGGGTTCAAAAGAAGTAGTTATGATCCTTGCTTTTATCTGAAGTTTGTTAAGATTGATTGACCCTTGTATGCTCTCTTGTATGTTGATGACATTATCTTGATATGCAAATCAAAAGCTAAAATCAATGAGGTTATGGCTTCCCTGAAAAAGCAACTCTAACATGAATGATTTGGGGCATGCTCAAAGAATTTTAGGCATTAAGATAATCAGAGATCGGTCTAATCATTACATTTGGCTTTCTCAAGGTGACTATGTGTTGAAAGTGCTTGAAAGGTTCAAGGTTTCAAATTTCAAACCCTCTCTTATACCCTTAGGAGGGCATCTTGACCTGATCAAGCCCAAGATGCCCATGTCTAAGGAGGAAAAGGAACATATGAATGTTTCTTATGACGCTATTGTAGGTTTTGTGGTGTATGCTATGATTTGCTCTTGACTTGATCTTGCCTTTGCTGTTAGTGTATTGAGTCATAAAATGTCTGAACCCTCTGAGGAACACTGGTAAGCATACTTCCTCTGATGAACTCTATGGCTTTGTTGACTTTGGCTATGCCAGCAATAAAGACAACAAAAGTCTACTACCTCTTTTATGTATAGTTGGTGTGGAAACTGCATTTCTTGGAAAGCTTAGCAACATTCAATTGTTGTTTTGTCCTCAACTGAGCTAGAGTACATTGTTACTACTGAGGCATCTAAGGAAGCAATTTTGCTCCAAGGTATATTAAGAGAGTAGAAGACAAGAGCTATACAACTATATTGCATATGGATAGACAGATTGCACCCTACTTGTGTAAAGATCTTGTATATCATGAGAGGACCAAGCACATTAATGTCCGTTATCATTTTATCAGAGATAAAATTTATAATAATGAATTTTTGGTGATTAAGATCGACGGTAAGTTAAGACCTGTAGATTTTGGGGGGAAAATTGTCACTATTGACAAGTTTATTTTTTGCAGGGAACACTTGCATGTGATCGATACCACCATGCGCTAAGGAGGGTACTACCAGAAGGGGCCGATGATAGAAAATATGTAAATCCATTACCATATTAGACTAGTTTACAATCGTCTAAAATTAGAAATTAGGAAGGAAATTGTTGTGAATTATCTAACTTGTGTAATTTATAAGTTTTGGGCTTTGTTAGCGGTTGTGCTATTTCGAGCTAGAATGTGAGCTGATCGGCCGAATCTCTTATGTGCAACCACTAGACCTTATTGGGCCAATTTGGACGACACTTGTGGAGGCCCATTCCCTTTCTCTGGCACTTGCTTGATCCAGCTTCACTTGGCCGATCTTTGGACGACGTCGTTGTGGCTTATTTGTGTCTCCATATATAAAACCAACGAAAACCCTAGAGATGCCTTATAGCTTCTCCTATATCTCTGCTTCATTGAGAGCTTTCCACTTTTTCCTATGTGCTCTCTGGCGACTGGTAGAGCTCCTTTCAATCCAAAACGCTAGATTCTAAGATGGATCATGATGTGACTATGTCCCATCATGGAAGCCTTGGCACCCCAGTCGCCGCAGTGGCCGCCCCTCCTACGCCATCCTCGGCGCCTTGCAAGTCACCCCAGGCCACCACAGCATCCCAACAGTTCCGTCAGACACCCCGGCCTCCAAAGACTTACTCAATCATGAAGAGTTGAACCAGTCCAAGTGTGCCGCAGAAGTTGTGCCAGAGGTTGAAGATGGCCACACCTCTTTGCCCACTCCTGGCACCCCCACGGCTCCATCGGCCACCCCTCATGTTGGCCCGCACACCCAAGGTCCACAACACTCCCCAGGCTCTAGGAAGGGCCCTCACCCATGGTTGTCCGGTGAAAATCCTAAGGAGCCTCACCAATGCCGCTCACCTTCCTCCATACGCGGTGCTTCTAGGGTTTTACCCTTGGACGATGAGCTGCCACCCGGGGCTATCACACGCGCGCGAGCCAGAGAACTTCAAGCCAAACTCAAGAGGGGACTACTAAGCCTTGAAGCGCCGAGCCATGATCAAATTGACTCGATGACTTTGCTCGTGATGTGCCGGGCCGTATAGAAGACAAACCACCTAGCACATCTCAAGCTTCCTCAAGCTATTCAGGGCTGCGTCTTCTAAATTTGTTTTCCAGCTTATTATATGTATTTTTAAATACTTTTAAGTGCCCTTTTAATGTTGAATAAGCTTGGGAGGGGAAGGGTTGAGGAGTTAGTTTTGTTGGCCATGTGAAGGGTTGGCCGTGTAGCTCCTTTGAGGCCTTTATAAGGCTGCGTCCTCCTCCTTGTAAAATCATCTTCCCATTGAATAAAACATCTCAAGCAAAGCTCTGTTTTCCCTTGAAAACTCCAACAAGCATTCAGTTTGTGTGTAGCATCGAATAACCTCTCGATCATCTCCTTTGGGTGTGTTGCATCCCTTAGCTTTAGATCACCTTGTTCTTCATTTAGTGGTGCATCATATCCACTCAAGAAAGTTCACTTATCCCTATCTCCATACCAGCAAATCGATCTCCCTTAAACCAGTCCATCTTCTGCACCAAACACTTCGAAAAACCACTCCCAAGACTCCTTCGCAGCAAGCCCTTGGAACTCTCTTGCTTGGCTGCATCTCTTGGCATTTCCTTGCACCGAGGCTGAAGAGAATCGTCAAACCTATAATGTGGTATCAGAGCCACGCAAGGTAAACGCTTGAAACTTGATTTTAAAGTCGATCTTAGTTCAAGTTGCAAGTCTTCATGCTCTTTCGTGTCTTGCTGCATCAAATTGTTGAAAGTGCAGCTGTGTTGATCGTGTTTTTGGTTGCTGGAAACACTTATATATTTTAGTTCCTTCCAAAGGTTGAAGACAACTCTTGAAATCCCCCAAAACCGCCCCTTTTAATTGTGTCACCCGTCAAACCTCTTGGCTTCACCTTCCCCTTTTTATTAGCCTTAGTTATTCGCTTGCTTTTTCTTATTTTTCCTGCTGCAATTAATTTGTGTGACTTGTGGAATTTCTTGTGATTAAACTGAACCAATCAAGCAGCAAGGATACGGGAAAGGCCTTGCTTCTCTCGTTCTACTTCTTTTCTTTTTGTTTTGTTATTGCCTTCGATTGCATCTATTAAAAAAAAAAGACGTTTGCTCTTGTTGTTGTTTCAAGTTGTAGCCAAAGTTTCTTGCTGAAATAAACTTGAGAAAAAAGGGCCAAGGGAAAAAAAACGAGTAAACAAATTGTAATCTTAACAAGCTTGAGAAAGAGTGGAGAAGCCAGAAATAAACGAGCCAAGTAAGCTTGAGAGGTCAAGTGCTTAGTAGCTTCCTTAACACTTGTGTTGGATCAAAGGGATTTCACAAGTTCATTCAAGTTTTTGTGGCTTGTTTTTGCTTGATAGAGTCTACCCTAAGCTACCCTAAAACTTAAAGATTGCAACCTGATTTTTGTGAAACTTTACAATCAAAATTTTGGCACTTGCTGGTTCGAGGTTCCATTGGTTGATTGCTTTTCCTTTAAGTTCTTGTGTGCTTGGAATTTGAATTGGGGAAGTACCATGGATCCATCCGATAAGAAAAAGGGAGTCGCCATCAACGAACCTACACCCACCCCACCAAACACTATGGAGACACTCCTAAAAGCTTTCAAAACAAGCAAGGAAGAGCAACAAGAACATGTGCGGCAACAAATCAAAGAAGTGAGGGCGGAGACCGCAACCTTCATGCAAAGTATGGAGGCCAAAATTGAGAATTCCCTCAGTTGGATGAGACCAAGTGGCCAGCGAGAAAAAGGCGGTTCCATACACTCACCACGCCAAGATGGAGACCAGCTCGGAGCCATGCCGAATGTCTTTTCTAGGATGGCCCTCAATGAGGAAGCTATCACATCCCAAGCTCTTCATATTGCCACCACTCGCCAAGAGTAAGGTTTTGGGGAGGATCACTTGTCTAATGTCAATTCATACCCCCCAATTCGGACTAACTATGCAGAAATTGGCACAAGAAATGCCCCTCCACGGCCCATCTCTAGGCCGGTTCCCTTTCCAAGGAGGAATGTGCCCAAGAATCTCCCTCCTAGAGACCATCCTAGGGAGAGAGGAGGCCAGTTCCAAAGGGGTCTATGCCAGGACCCGCGAGGGTACTTTGAAGACCACTATGAGAGACCCCAAGGGAGGGAGCAATACCATGGTGTAAAGGTACAAGTTCTTACATTTTCAGGTTCTTCGGATGTTGAAGCATACTTGGATTGGGAGCCCAAGGCCGGGTCGGTTTTTTACTTCTACAACTATGGAGATACTCAACGTGTTGCCTTTGCTACCATCAACTTCACGGACTTTGCATACCAATGGTGGCAAGAAGAGAAGGAGGAACGTGTGTAGGGGGGATATTCGGCCATTGAAACTTGGGGAGAGATCAAGGCTGCCATGAGAGCTCGTTTTGTGCCGGATGACTACTTGGCCCGCATCCATGTCAAGCTTGAACGCATCAAGCAAGGTTCAAGGAGCCCGGATGAGTTTTATAAAGAACTTAGAACTCTTTTGTTTAGATCCGGCATCAAATTTCCTGAGGAGTATGTAATTTCTAAATTTGTTGGTGGCTTGAATTTTGATTTGGCTAACATTATAGAGAACCAACAGTTTGTTAGGGGCACACCAATTGACGATGTCCTCCATTATATCAACCATGTGTATGACAACTTGCTGAAGAAGAGGACTAGCTCAAGCTCACGTCCATAGCCCACATCAAGCTCAAGTTTCACTAATGCTCAACCTATGTGTCAAGATCCAATAGTAGAGCCTTACAAGAGCCAACCAAAGAAGGAGATGCCACCGCCACTACCCAGGAAGGAAGGGGAGTCCCGCACTAGGGATTTGAAGTGCTTTAAGTGTCTAGGCCGTGGACACTTTGCCAAGGACTGCCCAACTAAGAAACAAGTGTTGCTTAACACTCATGGAGATTATGAGTCCGAAGATGAACTCTTGGAAGAGGCCGTGAAGGAAGAAGGACAAGAAGAGGAGGAGCTCCAACTAGAGGTTGTTGTGGGAGATTGCTTTGTTGTCAAACGCACCCTAGTTGCCAATGAAGCCCCAAACATCCCTAATCAATGTGAGACCATCTTCCACACGAGGTGCTTCATCCAAGGTAAGGTTTGTAGTATGATTATATATGGTGGCTTGTATTGCAACATAATTGATCAAGAGGTAGTCACTCGCTTTAATCTCTCCACTACACCTCATCTTCAACCTTATACATTTTGTTGGGTTTAACTCTTCTACTCCTCTCAAAGTTAAGAAACATGCTAAAGTTAAATTTTCCATTGGAGGCTATGAGGATGAAGTCCTATGTGATGTGTTGCCCATGACAGCTTGCCACATCTTGCTTGGGTGGCCGTGGAAATTTGATAGGGGTGTTGTATACCATGGGGTAAGAAATGAATACTCCTTCCATTTGAAGGGCAAGCGGATCACCCTCCATCTTTTAGCACCCCATGAGATAATGGTTGATCACATAGAGAGGGAGCAAAGGAGGCTTGCTAAGGAGAAGGAAGGCACGGCCAAGGGTAAGAAGCTAGCCATAGGGAGCAAAGGGGGCGCATCCAACCACATGCTTCTAACCAAGCCAATGGAAGTGGTTCACGCCATCCAGGGAAGTAAAGTTTGCTATCTTCATATATTCAAAGAAACCTTGTTTTGTTCCCCCAAGAGCTAGATGATCTCCCTTCTCCTATTGCTCGTCTTTTGCAGGGTTTTCAAGATTTGTTCCAAGAAGAGATCCCTAGTGGGTTGCCACCGATTAGAGGGATAGAACATCAAATTGACTTCATTCTCGGGGCAACACTTCCAAATCGAGCTGCCTATAGAGCCAATCCAAAAGAGACAAAGGAGCTCCAAAGGCAAGTGCAAGAGTTGCTTGATAAAGGCTATGTGAGGGAGAGCCTTAGCCCATGCGCCGTTCCAGTTATCTTGGTTCGAAAGAAGGATATGACATGGAGGATGTGTGTTGATTGTCGGGCCATCAACAACATTACCATCAAATACCGACATCCAATTCCTAGGCTTGACGATATGCTTGATGAGTTGCATGGGGCAAGAATCTTCTCCAAGATATACCTAAAAAGTGGCTACCACCAAATAAGGATGAAGGAGGGCGACGAGTGGAAAACCGCTTCAAAACCAAGTATGGCTTGTATGAGTGGATGGTCATGCCATTTGGGCTCACCAATGCCCCAAGCACATTCATGAGGTTAATGAATCATGTCCTACGGCCTTTTCTTGGTACATTTGTGGTAGTTTATTTTTGATGACATCTTAGTATATAGTCATAACCTGCATGAGCATGTCAATCATCTTAGACAAGTCTTAGAAGTGCTTAGGAGTGAAAAGTTGTATGTTAACTTCAAAAAGTGTCACTTTTGCTCCGATCACGTGGTGTTTCTAGGCTTTATTGTGTGCAGGGAAGGCTTGAAAGTTGATGAGGAAAAGGTGAAGGCAATCTAATAGTGGCCAACTCCCACCACCATGACTCAAGTGCATAATTTTCTTGGCTCGGTTCTACCGCAGGTTTGTGAAGAATTTTAGCACTTTGGCCATACCTCTCACCGAGCTCACCAAGAAGAGTGTGGTCTTCAAATGGGAGGTTGCCCAAGAAGAAGCTTTTCAGGCTCTTACAGAGAAGCTCACGCATGCACCACTCCTAGCCTTGCCCAACTTTGACAAGACCTTCAAGATCAAGTGTGATGCATCTGGCATTGGTCTTGGGGTATGCTTATGCAAGAAGGCAAGTCGATTACATACTTTAGTGAGAAGCTAGGAGGAGCTGAGCTGAATTATCCTACATACGACAAGGAGTTGTTGGCCCTAGTCTGAGTACTCAAGGTATGTCAACACTACCTACTGCCAAGAGAATTTGTCATCCATTCGGACCATGAAGCATTGAAGTTCTTGAAGGGACAAAGCAAACTGAATAAGAGGCATGCCAAATGGGTTGAATTCATCGACGCTTTTCCCTATGTCATCAAGCATAATAAGGGGAAAGACAATGTGGTTTCCGATGCTCTTTCAGGGCAGTACTCTCTTCTCTCCCTTTTGGATGCTAAATTGCTTGGATTCTCCTTCATGAAAGAACTTTATGCTAGTGATGCAGATTTTTGTGATATCTTTCATGCATGCATGTCTATGAGGAGTAAGGACCAATTCTATTTGCATGAGGGGTTTCTATTCAAAGGGTCTAAGTTATGTGTCCATATGGGCTTGTCTATGAGGTTGTTGGTTCAGGAAGCCCATGGTGGGGAACTCATGGGACACTTTGGGGTGCTTAAAACCTTGCATACTCTTAAGGAGCATTTTTATTGGCCACGCATGCTTAGGTCAGTTGAGAAATTGTGTGCATCATGTACCACTTGCTTGCGTGCTAAGTCTAAAGTCTAGCCCTATGGCCTATATACTCCCTTACCTATTCCCCAATCCCCTTGGGAGGACTTTTTCATGGATTTTGTCTTAGGGTTACCTCGGTCTAAGAGAGGGAGGGATTCCATCTTTTTTGTGGTAGATGTATTCTGAAAAATGGCTCACTTCATTGCTTGCCACAAAACTGATGATGCTATACATGTTGCTAACCTTTTCTTTGATCAAGTTGTGAGGCTACATGGTGTCCCTAGGTCCATATTCTCTGACAGGGATGTAAAATTCTTGAGCTACTTTTGGAAGACTCTATGGGCCAAGCGTGGGATGAAACTTCTCTTCTCCACCACTTGTCATCCTCAAACAGATGGAAAAACTGAGGTAGTAAACCGAACTCTTGGTGCATTGCTTAGATCTTTGTTGCACACTAATTTGCGATGGTGGGAAGAATGCCTCTCCTTTATAGAATTTGCATACAAAAGGTCGGTCCACTCAGTCACCAAATGCACCCCCTTTGAGGTAGTGTACGGTCGTAATCATACCACTCCATTGGACCTCATGCCTTATGTCACCAAGGACCGAGAGAGCAAAGAAAGAGCTGACAATGCTGCAAGGATTCAAAAGTTGCACGAGGACACAAGGCTGCAAATAGAGAGAAGAACCATGCAATACATGAAGCAAGCCAACAAGGGCCGCAATGAGGTGATCTTTGAGCCAGGAGACCTTGTATGGGTGCATCTAAGGAAGGAGCGCTTCCCCACCCTTCGCAATTCAAAGCTCAAACCTAGAGGGGATGGCCCGTTTCAAGTGCTCGAGAGGATAAATGACAATGCCTACAAATTGGAGTTGCCTCCTACCTATGGCATTCATGATGTCTTCAACGTTGCGATTTGGCTCCCTTTGTGGTGGATGACGAAGAAGGTTGTGAAGACCTTGATTCGAGGGCGAATCCCTTTCAAGAGAGGGAGGATGATGTGACTATGTCCCATCATGGAATCCTTGGTGATGTGACCCCGGTCACAACATTACTCGGCACTACGAGTTCCATTGGAGTTACTTTGGTATTGTGACGCTCACATGCCAATTTTGAGACATTTTGAGACACTTTCTATTTTTAGTAGTTTTTTCGGTATTTCGCAGTTTCCCTTCTTAGCAGTTTCCATTCTTAGAATGTTTCTAAGTTTGGAAAGTTATCGTATTTACTATTTTTAGACGTTTCCCTTTTTAGTAAGTTTCTATTTTTGGATGTCGGGCCTCTCTTGTGCCAAGAGGGCCGATCCATTTATGTTTTAGGCCCATTAGGGCAAGAACCTTGTTTTGGCTGCTATATAAGCTAGCCTAACCCTAATTAATAAACAAGTTGAATTGAGAGTTAAAGCCTAGCGTTTCCGTTGAGCCAAGTTCCCGCCCTATAGGTCTAGCTCCTTCAACTAAGCCTTCACCGAACCTCCCTAACCGACTCCCTAACCCACGCTCGAGCCACCACCGAACCTACATCCCTTGAATACGAACCCCACCTCCAAACGTGGCCCTCGGCCCTAGCCGAGATCCCACAGATCGAACCACGACTCGAATCGCTCACGCCGCAACAACAATTTTCCCGTGCCCGCGGAAAGCCTTTCCGCGCACGCGGAAATTCCCCAGACAGCATCCGAAGTTCAGCTTTCGTTCGGTTCTTCAGCGGGCAAAAGTTGTTTTTTCCGCCTTCTACCTAGATCCGCTCTAACTTGTATTTTGGGAGACCGGAACACATCAACTTGTATCACATTTCAGGGGTACAAGGTTGGTCTTTTCTTTCTCGCTTTGTTCTCACGTTAAAATTTCAGTCTTTCCCTTGCTTTCGCTTTCGTTTGTGTGGCTTGTCGCCATTGTTTTTGCTTCATTTGTTTCGTTTTGTTGTTGTTGTTGGTTGCCCCCAACAATCCCCTACCCTAGGTTGAATTTGTGGCTTCCTAAGTCCTTGTTCAAGACCGAGCGAATTTAAGAAAAAAGAAGAAGAGATTCTTGTGAGAAACCCTAACCCTAGTTGTGGACTTTGCTTGCCCTAAATCATATTAATCTTGCATATTTGGTTTGCTATAGTTCGTGATTATTGTTAGAATTTTCTCTATTGTTATCTACTAGTTTTCATCAAAAATTACTTCTTTCTAGTCTCTGCATCAATTGCTCATCGTCTACACTAAAAACTTGTGTCAATCAAAACAAACAAAAAAGAAAGAGGCATTCGGTTAAAAAAATAAATAAATCAGCCACCGAATTTGCAAAATCACAAGCCTCAGGCGATCTCGGCAAAGCCAATTCACTATTGACACAAATCCATTAAGCTTATCTCCCCGTATTCTTTCTCTGTGGATTCAAGGGTTTGCATGCTGGAATACTTCTTGCATAGTCACTATCTTTTGGATTCTGAATTGTGAGGTTTGTGTGGTTTTTGTGTTGGTTTAGTCCACGCTGAGTCAGCCTAGCCACTCCTCCCTCATGGCTTTACCCAGATTAGTGACCTACGTGGAACTTTGTGGGTTTGAATTGATCTAGTTTGTCCTTTGTTTTCGTTACCTTTTATTTGTGTTTCTGCTCTTTTTGCATTTTTCATGGTGTCTATAGGGACAGATACAGATGACACACTCGCCCCTCGCCAGGCCGCTGACGATGCTCAAGCCCGGACGATGGAGGCGATCCTTGCGAAGCTCGACGAATAGCAGAAGAACGCTGCCTTCGATAGAGCAGCAAATGCGGTCGTCGCCGCGACCGTCAAAAAGCTAGCTGCGACCGCGGACAAGCAAACTGTGCCCGCGGTTCTCCCAGTTCATGCCGACACCGCACCGGTTGATCCCTTGTTGGCTCCCGCGCTCACTACAGACACCACGCGATGCCTCGACAAGGGAAAGGGCGCGATGCCCTCTAGTTCGCAGCTCCAACCGGGTCTTCGTCGCTTGGACTCCATCATTGAGTCCCAACAGGAGGACCATGGCTTCAACAGATACAAATCCCTATGCTCGCCAGCGGATGACTTCGTCTACGACTCCGCCGAGCACGAGTCCCCCGCCACAGACTTGGGTCTCCACCCCTACGTCGACACCACTGACCGACGTCAGTGTTTTGCGACCATGCAGCGAGAAGAGGCACGCCAAGATGCCTTCTTTGAGAGCCGACGAGATGCAGCTCGTGGCAACACCAGCGGACGAGCACCACAGACGGCGTCGACCCGTCCTACCACCATCCGTGACCCCGGGACTATTCCCCGTACTTCGCCTTCCAGGTATGTATCTCCTATTCCTTTTACTGAGTATGATGAGGAGGGTTTTGAGGTTGCAGGTGTTCCCAACCCGGGAAACTTTCATCCAACTTTGGGTGACCCAGTAGAGAGCCAGCTCTACCCGATGGATTACATTCCACCGCGGATTCCGACAGCCCCGAGGCGACCCGTGCGTGAGAGACTACAGCCCCGCGTCGACGATCATGACCGCCGTCGCCCGTGCCCCATCCAGGATGACTTTGATCATTATGATGACGAGCTGGACGAGACATACCCTGAACAGATCCCTGCAGCTCGAGGTTTCCCTGACCGTAGACGCACCCCCAACCCCTATGCCAGTCATCGCGAGATCAAGGTAACTATCGAGCATTTCCATGGTGATTATGATCCTGTTGTGTTTTTAGATTGGTTGCAGGCTACAGAGCACGCCCTACGACACTGTCAGTATGAGGAGTTCGAGAAGGTCGATGTCGCCACTCTGTAGTTTCGTGGCGCAACCCGTTCTTGGTGGCATCATTTCTGTACTGACAGGGAACGAAGAGGTCTGGAACAAATTAATCAATGGCACCAACTGGCGTTCATTATGAGCCGCAAATATGTTCCAGATGACTTCCAGAACCACATGAGGATGGAGATAGTGCTCGCTCGCCAGGGCAACCAGACCCCACTCGAGTTCTTCACCAAGCTCGAGGACCTGTATTACAAGGCGGGCATGAGCATCGGTTCTGCTACTATACGGACCAGAATTTTGAGTGGGTTGAATCCCAACATACGCGACCAGCTAGAGATCCTACCTATTCGGGACCTGAACCAACTCACTCATACGGCGATGATGATCCACCAACAGAGTCTACGCCGCCGACAGACTACCTGGTCCCAGACTCAGTCTCGCAGGTATGACACTACACCTATGGTGTTCTAGTTGAGGCCCCCTAAACACTTGTTTGTATCTTGAAATCGATTTGGAAATCTATAGTGTTTATTGATTTTGTGATTGATTTGTTCTTCCGCTTTTACATTTTGTGATGGTAGTATCTCATGAGTGCTTATTGGAGTTTGTTTAGATTACGTTATGGTGCATATATGCATGGTGACAATTGTGGTAACATTTAAATTATAAACTATATAGAACATGAAAATATATAATATTCATATCTCCTTACATGTATAATCAATTCTCATGGAGATGAAATAAATAATACAATTTCCACCCGCGATGAGTTTTATTTGATATAGGGTAAACACTAGGACACTCTCAAACAGAAAGGTAGTACTAAATCATTGCATTGGATGATCGTTACAAAATTTGTGCATAAATTATCATACAAGAGTTCAGTCTTATGAACTCATATCTAGTAGCATGCAGATTCTGTCTTACATATCTTGTAGTTGATAAGAGACACTGAAATCTCTAAAAGGCCGATGGTGAAATATCATGGGTAGCTAGGAAATTAACTACATGGTTGGCTTCTCTAAAGTAGTGATGAACCTAAGTAGCAACAAAGGAAGATAGTAACATAGTAATAGTAATGTCTACTATAATGGAGTGTATTTCCCGAGGGATTTTCCAAGTGTCTCTAATTGCATTAATAACAACTAAATTATCACCTTCTAATCTTCTATAATTAAATGTTTAATGTGTAGCTTAGCAACTTGGGGAATGCCACAAAGTGTTGCATAAGCTTCTTTACGTAAAATAGATGTGTTTGGAAGGCTTCCACATTAAAGAAAAAGAATAGTTCAATTACTGTCACGTAATAAGTATTCAAAGTGAGATGTCTTATCATGTTTCCTAGATCCATCAAAGTTTTATTTAGCCCAATCAACTAGAGTTTTTTTCCAAGTTTTGTTGGTAGTACAAAATCTATTACGTTTCATAGGTGGTGGATGAGTTATAGGAGTCGTTGTGATCCAGTTTTGGTATTGAAAGTAAGCGTGATCCGAAGGGCATGTCATTTGTGCGGTATCATGTCGTCTAAAAGTTATAGTATTACGATAATTCCAAATTTTCCACCATAAGAAGAACATTGGTATAGGTGAGAAATTTCATGTTCTAATGAAATAAAGATTAAATACAAAATCTATAGTGAGTTGTAGGGAAATGAAAGAATTTAATATTCTTTCATCTTCTTCTTTATTGTGTCTCTTTATACTTGTTCTATATTTTCCATTTCCTTCCAAAATCTTGTCCAAGTTTGGTTTTCTAGTTGAGGCCTCCCTAAACACTTGTTTGTATCTTGAAATCGATTTGGAAATCTAAAGTGTTTATTGATTTTTCGATTGATTTGTTCTTCCGCTTTTACATTTTGTGACGGTAGTGTCTCATGAGTGCTTATTGGGAGTTTGTTTAGATTACGTTATGGTGCATATATGCATAGTGACAATTATGGTAACATTTAAATTATAAACTATATAGAACATGAAAATATTTAATATTCATCTCTCCTTACATGTATAATCAATTCTCATGGAGATGAAATAAATAATACAATTTCCACCCGCGATGAGTTTTTTTTTTTATATAGGGTAAACACTATGACACTCTCAAACAGAAAAGTAGTCCTAAATCATTGCATTGCATGATCTTTACAACATTTGTGAAGAAATTATCATACAAGATTTCAGTCTTATGAACTCATATATAGTAGCATGCAGATTCTGTCTTACAGATCTTGTAGTTGATAAGAGACACTGAAATCTCTAAATGGCCGATGGTGAAATATCATGGGTAGCTAGGAAATCAACCGCATGGTTGGCTTCTCTAAAGTAGTGATGAACCTGAGTAGCAACAAATGAAGAGAGTAATGTAGTAATGTCTACTATAATGGAGTGTATTTCCCAAGGGATTTTCCAAGTGTCTCTAATTGCATTAATGACAACTAAATTATCACCTTCTAATCTTCTATAATAAAATGTTTAATGTGTAGTTTAGCTGCTTGGGGAATGCCACAAAGTGTTGTATAAGCTTCTTTACGTAAAATAGATGTGTTTGGAAGGCTTCCACATTGAAGAGAAAGAATAATTCCATTACTGTCACGTAATAAACATGCATAGTACGATGTCTTATCATGTTTCCTTGATCCATCAAAGTGTAATTTATCCCAATCAACTGGAGTTTTTTCCAAGTTTTGTTGGTAGTACAAAATCAGTTACATTTCATAGGTGGTGGATGAGTTATAGGAGTCATTGTGATCCAGTTTTGGTATTGAAAGTAAGCGTGATCTGAAGGGCATGTCATTTGTTCGGTATCATGTCGTCTAAAAGTTATAGTATTACGATAATTCTAAATTGTCCACAATAAGAAGAACATTAGTATAGGTGAGGAATTTGATGTTCTAATGAAATCAAGATTAAATACAAAATTTGTTGTGAATTGTTGGGAAAAGGAAGAATTTAATCTTCTTTCTAAATTAGAGATCATGTGTTGTGTAAAGGGGCCCATATAAAAGAAGTGATTAAGATGTTCATTGTCCGAGTTGCAGAGACTACACAAAGATGGAACTGTTGAGAAATACCGATTAATCTTATTGAAGTAAGAAGAGCGTCAGACATAGCTCTCCAAAGGAAATTATGAATTTTCGGTGGGATTTTTTAATTCCTAATCCATGAAAAGGAGTCAGAGTGGGAAGTAAGAGGAGGTGATTCAGTAATGGATCTTGTTGATTGAACTGTAAACTTTCCATCTGAGGACAGTTTCTAGATAAGATGATCCTCTACAGGTGTTGTGAGTAATGGATTTCCAAGATTTTAAAGATAATAAAAGGTGGTAAAAGATTCTAAAGTTGTCGTAAATCCCATTCATTGTTAGGGGTAGTGAAATAAGAAACCGTTAAATTAGGGTCAATGGTATTATCAAAATATGGGAGAAGGTCACAATCTGGTATCCATGAGTGAGTCCAAAATTTTGTCGTTTTACCATTTCCAATTTCCCAACCCAACCCTTTTTAAAATATACTCCCTCCGTCCCATAACGTTTGTCCTATTTTGACTGGGCACATTTGTCGAGGCGGGTTTTGTATCGTTAATATCTCTAATTACATATTAATAAAAATTATAATTTTTTAATATTATCAAAGTACTCGTTGAGACGAATTAAACAAGACCCCACATGACTATGTTTTTTCTTATATATTGGAAGGAATCTTAAAAATTCTCTTCAACTATGAATAGTATACAAAAACGAAATAGGATGAACATTGTGGGACGAAGGGAGTATCACAAAGATGCAGGAGTCTAGAGAATTGCCATGACTGTTTAGGTTTCTTTTTATAAGAAAATAAATCGGAGGAACCAATATACTTTTCAATAATAAGGTGAACCCAGAGGCTATCTGGTTCAACTAAAAGTTTCCAAAGTAATTTCATTTGTAGTGATTTATTCATATTAGTGGCTTTGTGGAGCACGAGGCCTCCTGAGGATTTAGGTTGGCATGTACTGTCCCAACTAATAACAGATCGATACTTATGATTGGGTTTATTCCAGAAAAAAATCCTTATTAATTTTATCAATGTCATTACGAGTAGTACAAGACAATAGGAAACTTTGCATTAAATAATTTACTTTAGATATCAAATTTGATTGGATAACAATCAAACGTCCATCTTGACAGAGTGAGTTGGCTTTCCATTTTGGTAGTTGCTTCTTAAAGCTAATAATGGATTAATAAAAAATTCCTTCTTAACACGACATCTAACAATTTGGATGCCATGGTATTTTTCTATTGCTTTTAGCACTTGTATATTTAAGATAGACGCAAGATAGCTAGTCTGTTGTGAAGGTATATTAGAAGATGTTTGAAAAGAAATTTTGTGGAAATTAATCGCTAGACTTGATATACGAGTAAAATTATCAAGGATGCCTTTAATGTATGTCATGTTAGTATGGGAAGCATTTGCAAGGATAAGAGTATCATTTGCAAATGTGAGAAATGGAATATAAGTTCCATTTCGAGTAAGTTGTATTTCAACTTTACGGTTCAGTTGTTGAGATTCATACATAAGGGTCCGTGAAAAATATTCCATAGCTATAATAAAGATAAAAGGATCTATAAGGTTGCCTTGACGAAACCCACATAAAGGAGCAAAAACAGGACCGGGCTCATTGTTAACAAGAACTGAGAATGAAGTGGAAGTGATACAAGTCATTAATAGTTGTACCCAGTCATTAGAAAAACCAAATTTTAGTAAAATAAGTTTAATAAAATTGCAATTTAATTTGTCATATGCATTTTCCATATCTATTTTCAAGGCCATCTAACCCTTTTTCCCCTTCTTTTTGGTATGAAAAAAGTAAGAGATTTCATGAGCTACTAAGATATTATCTTGAATTAGTCGTCCATCAACAAAAGCTCCTTGATAAGGACTAATTAGTCGTGGTAGCAAGGTTTTAAGTCTATTTGCCATGATTTTTGTGATTATTTTATAAGTCGTATTACGTAAGTTAATAGGATGGTAGCGGTTAATCATAATAGGATTCTCATTTTTCAGAATAAGTGCAATAAAGGAATGGGAACATTCCATTAGTATTTTTCCAGAGTGGAAGAAGGCTTGAATAGCGTTGGTTAAGGATTTACAGACGAATGGCTAGTATGTTTGGTAGAATTTTGTAGGTAGCCATCAAGACCCGGTGTTTTATTTATTGGTAAATCAAAGATAACGTTTTTAATTTCAAGAGGAGAGGGATGAGACATGAGATGTATGTTATCTTGATGTGTAATAATTTAAGGAATAATATATAGGTCGTAAATTGAGGTGATATTGGTTGTAGTAGGTGTAAAACGAGGCTTCAATTCCTAAGAGACAGTGTTCTATATGAGATTGTGGTCATAAAAAATTGCATCATCATTAATTGGAAGGATATAATTTTATTTTATTTTGTCCTTATTTTTTCCATAGATTGAAAATATTTAGTATTTTTGTCTTTACTTGTCAAATGAATGGATTTAGCTCGTTGTTTCCAAAAAAGATGTTGAAATTCAAGAAGTTTATTATATTTTAAAAGGTGTCTTGTGTACTTGACGGATAAATCATGTGTAGGATTGGATTGCAATAGTGATGTTTGTAACTCCAGAAGCTTAGATTCAGCCGTTTTAAGTTCTTCAAAATCGTTTTGAGTTTTTGTTAAAGACCAAGATTTTGAATATGATTTTAGTAATTTTTGTTCCATATAAAGTTTTAACATGAAGGGTCCTTTATGATTGTATTTCCATACTTTTTGGACAAGGGATCTATAGCTAGGGTTAACAGTCCAAGCATTTTCACATCTAAAAAGGTATTTACGAAAAGGCTTATATTGACCTAGAGAGAGTAATAAGACAATGATCAGAAGTAGTAAAATGTGATGTTTAACATTAATAATGGAAGATTGTGTTTCTGTAAAGATTGGGTGAATGATAACTCGAATCAATCGTTCATATATCGTGTCATTTATAGATGCCGATTTACGCCAAGTAAACGGAAATCCATAAAAGTTTGTGTCAATAAGACCAAAATCTTCCATAAAATTATTCATTCTATAAAATCTCGATTGAGAAAGCGGTGCTTATCCTAATTTATCAGAAGGAATGAGAATATCATTAAGACTATAAGTGGCAACCATTTCTCCAATTTTCTGCCAGTAATCAAATTTAAGCTCATCTCGGCTTGGAGCATATATAAGAAGACAAGAAAGTTTAACCTTCTATGTTGTAATTGTAAAAGTATAATATTCAAGTCATTATGTAGCACACTAATAGATGTTAAAATTCGGGAATCATTTAGTAGAAGCCAAAGTTCTCCTTGTTTACCTTGTGTTGGGGATGTAACAACTGATCTAAATCAAAGTTTATTGAAAAAAGTGGAGTTTGGTATATCATTATTTTTTGTTTTTGCCAGACATAACATGTCTAATTGGTTACAACGTTTCATGAATGGAATTTCTGTCCAGAAATGAGGTCTACGAACCCCTCTTGAATTCCAATATCCGATCTTCATGTAATACAATCATTTTGAAAATAATAAATGGTTTCATTTCGATATGGAGTCATTGTTGATGATGTAAAAATCATGTAACTTATGATATGATAAACAAGAATCAAATAATAATGGGCATTGTTCAGCACCTTACATGTACACTTTAAAGGGTCAATTTCAAAATATGTGTTTATGTCCCCAAAATCTGAAATGACACATGTGTTATGAATTATGAGCTTACGTTCACAAAATATAATGTGAATTGAAGAAAAAACTTCATATATATCTGTATGGCACACATTAGGATCACCGACGAAGATTATAGTAGTGCCATTGATCAATGTCATAATGATGGATTTGGCCAAAGCCCGGATAAAAAGCACTTCCCAAACGTAAAGCGTACAGAAAAAGAAAAGAAACAAAAAAACAACAAGAGAACAAGAGAACGCTGAAAAGAAGCAGGTGTAACGAGAGCTTAATCTAGAGGCCCAAATAAACGAAAAAGAGATGAAAGCCATAAGTTGAGCCATGAAGGCAACAAAACCAAATCCAAAGGGGCCCCATGAAAAGAGACATAGCTATGAAAAATAAAAAAAAACAACAGAAGCAAATAGCAAAGCAGAATCTGAGCAAAACAAACTTGCTTAACTCAATACAGAGCATATGTAAATTCATTAAAACGATTGTGTCAGTAGAGGTGATCACTTCATAGCAGTGATCATAGAAGTTCTACAGTATCAATATTAGTAAACAAGAGCTGTTAATTATGTCAGAAAACAGAGGCATGAAATGGATCATGAGTAGAAGACAAGGCGACGGATAAGGTTCATAGATCAAAACCCAGAAATAATAGAAAGCCATAAAATAGAAATATATCAGGTAATTGTTTACATGCTTAAATAACAAAGTATATTGGTTCATATTAAGAGTTGAAAATATAGTTATAGAGAGATAATGGGAAGTAGACCAGGAGAAGTCGAGATCATACAAGAAGCGTAGAGATGGATTATTGACAGTGAAGTAATTAATTTCACACATCATCATATATAGCACTGCAATAGATATTTTACATGCAGTTCTTACAAACTTAACAATCTTACAGAAGAGCCATACGATACAAAAAGCCAAATATACGAGGTACAAAAGGGAACATAACCATGGGAGAGTACAAGTCAGTCGACTGTAAAGCTGAGAATTTAAACTAAACATGCTGTACAGGGTTTCACATGTGAAGCAAAAAAATACCTCATTCATCAGATAAGATAACCTTAAGTGGCTATATTTTAGACGTTGATTAAACTAAGAATTTAAACTAAACATGGCGCACTAGTGTTCACATTTGAAGTTAAAAAACATCTTGTTAAAACAAAGAAGTAAAAAAAATCCCTATCATAAAATGATTGAATATTAATTGACAACGTTCTTCCCCTTACTTCTCGTCTTTCTTTTTATGTTGTCCACCACGATTACTTAAGCGGCTTGAAATCAGACATTAATTTTCATACTAGGCATATAATTGAAGACTCGAGATCAAATACACTTCCCCTTTACGGTGAAATATGCGAAGCCTTTTCATCAGTTGATCTACTATATCCAATGGCTATGACATAACTTTTTCACACCTAAAATTTTAACTAATACGGGGGTGTTTTGGTAATTTGTCCCTATTCAACGTTTCTTCCTTGTGCAACTTTGAAGCTCCGCCTCCAATGGTAGCTTTGACACCACTTTGAGCTCCTATATGGGTCTCTTGTCGTCATTGCTTCAAAGAAGCTTTTCGAACTCTAGCTACGTACGCCATTCAAATCCACATTAATGTCTTCAAATTTCGTTTTCATGGTGACCTTTTCATCATTCTAAAGCTTATCTCTCCCTCTATTGAGAAATTAGTTAGGCTCTTAGAGTCTTCAACCAAGTATACCAATAATTTTGTGGCGAGATTCATCCCTTAAATGAGAAGCTTGGGTTTGATAATGGTGGGTGAGTTGAGAGATGCCCCTAAGGTGTTCGATGAAATGTGTAAGAGATGTTGTGAGATGGACATGACTGAGAGAGTTATTTGTTCCCTTTTCAGTCTGAATCAATCAAATCCATACCCATCATTGTGTTCATCACCGTCAAATTAGTAGGATTTAACTCCTAAAACACCCAAATCTATACCCAAACCATCCCGATTTGAATTTCGATAAACTATCGATTTTCGACATTTGTTTTTCCGACTAGACTATTGGTGGTATTTTTCTCACCGGATTTGCAAAATTGACTACCATCACCTACCTCAGTTGATAACCCTCGACGTCACGAGTCAAACTATACCCGTAACGAGCCATTTCTCTTGCGTTTGAGCCGCGACCGAGTCATCTACCCAACTATTGTTGCTTAGTTTGCAAGCACAACTGCCACAGTCAAGCCACTTCTGGCCTCCAGCGCGCCACCGTTGACCTCCTTTGACCACCTCCAAAGAACCCCTCGATCCCATGAGTCCAACCGCACAGACGCCAAGTTGTTCGCTTTTCGATCGAGTCGTCACTGAGTCATTGAATTCAGATCATCGTTTGGTCACTGCCTAGATTTTCCAGATTTCAGCTTAGTCAAACGACTTTTAGATCTTTTGTTTGCCGTCGTCTCGTCACCTCTTGCCATCAATCCTCTGGTTGGTGCTTCAATGACATCTTGTGAGTCAAGCCACATTGCAGCCGCAACCAGACGAGCCCATTTGAGCCATGTTTGAGTAGCCCGAAGACCCCTTCCCGATAAACTTTATGGTTCAGATTTGGTTATGAAGATTTTTTTAATGAACCCCGACACTATTATATTTGAACCTCAGATGACTATATATGAACATTGATAGACTACATATGAACCCTTAGTTTGTTTATACAGTGTATTTTGGAAAAGAATAAGAATAAGTATGAACCTTAAATGACTATATATGAACATTGACATGTAATTAACATTAGAGGGTGTGAGAATTGGGAGTGAGATATTGATAAAAATAGATATGAACATTAGATGATTATATATGAACATTAGCATATATTATATAAACCCTTAGTGTTTTTATGAATCAAGGAAAAATTAATCACAAATATGAACAACTCAAACTAATATATATGAATATTATGTGACTATATATGAACATTTACACACAATAAATGAGCTTATGTTACAAAGAGAATGGAAAACAAGAACAAACATTTCAAGAAAGTAAATATGAATCTTTCTAAAATATATATGAACTTGAACATAATACACATGAACCTCATTTTATACGATGCTCAATTTATGATTCACATACATATGAGCCTATGTTGAGGAAATATGTATAAAATAAAAAAGTGAGGTTCATTTTAAAAATTTTAAAATATGAAATGATTGCGAAGTGAAAAAAGAAATGAGGTCTACTGTATGCAAAAAAGGTGAGATAGGATAAGGACATTGATATTGTCCTTTATTAATTAAAGAGGAGGGGGAATTCTGACATAAAAGAAAAGTAGGGATAATTTTGGAATAGTATAAGTGTTTGAATTTTATTGCAAAATGCCATTGTAAATAGGGTAAGTGACACGCACACCTGTTTCTTTTATTTTCTTTCGATTTTAATCTTAGCCGTTTAGCTCGTTCATCTAACGATCGTGGTAGCTTCGTAAATTGTACTATAAGAATAAAAAGCACCCGAACCCCCCTCTATAATTGAATTCGCATAATTATCGAGGGACTTGATTATGACCTTTAAATCATACATATGTGGGAATTTTGTGATGTAAAAGTAACCACTAATGAGGACAAAACAGGCATATAAAAGTTTGGAATAATTGCAAATATTACTTTTTTTTCTTTTATTGTGGAGCTTGCAAATGTGGACACTTTTTTTTGCCAGAAGGTAAAATGTCATATAAGGTTGGGAAAAAGGCCCAACGTCCTGTTTACAGCCACCAATACTAACAAAAACCACAAAACAAAACATACAAGAAAAAACAAAACAAGAGCAAAGAAAACAGCCTATACAGAAGCCACTAAACAAACAACACAAAACAGAGAACAAAAACAGAAAATAGAAATGAAAATACAAAGAACCAGCAACAACTGAACAAAGACAACCAGCAAACCTGCAACCAACAATCTCCACTAGATCAAGCATAAAACCTGCACTTGAATCTACTGAACCACCATCAGACAACACATCACGAACACAGAAAACAACACAACCTGCACATATAGCCAAACCAGCACCAGAAAGCCTCAAATGCCAAGTCTTCTCCTCATTGCTCTACCTCTTCTGCTCCCAATCTTCATCTTGTGAAGGATTCTAATTTTGCACTCTTCAATGATCTTAGCAGCACACTGAGTAGCATTCACTTCTTTACCTTGAAAGATTACTTCATTCCTCATTCTCCATACATGGTAAATTATACCTGTCACAGCAAGAAGTTTGCATCTATAGATGTTATTAGACCTTCTTCTGCATTGGGCAAACCAATCCCACCAGCCCATCAAGGAATTCTTTCTAACATTGATGCCTTGCCAAAGAAGAACTCTATCCACAATCTCCTTGACAACTGGACATCTAAACCACAGATGCATTCCATCTTCTGCTTCAGATTTACATAGAGCACATTCATTAGTGGATATCAGACCCCAACTATGTAATTTACAAGCTGTTGGTAGACGATCCAGGGAAGCCAACCAACATATAAAGCTCCACTTTTTTGATTGCACACCTCGCCAGATAACAGTGCACCAATCTTTCTCTCCAGACCCATTCCTGAGCAAAGAATAAATAACACTATTGTCCAGCTTCCCTGTCTGCCTTGTTAAGAACTGAGCATCCAAGGTATTTCCATAGTTGCTAGCCAATACTTTATCCCTAATCCGTAAGAGATGCTTCCAAAGAGGTGAGCAGCAAGTAGAAGCTTCTACTGACCAAACAGATTCACCTTTAGTAAGATTCTTATCAGCCCATACAGTCCACAGATTCCTCTTCCCCTTATGAATGTCAAACACAAGATGGAACATCAAAGTATCATTCCAAGACAAAAGCTCCTTAAAACTGAGACATCCTTCAGAAAAAGGTCTACAAACATTATCCCAAGCTACCAAGATTCTTTTACTCTCCACAGTCCCAGACCATAAGAATGATCTACACATTGCTTCAATTTTCCTAATGACCTTCGTAGGAATGAATAAAACCTTCATCCAAAAAGATAGAATACCTTCCATAATAGCTCTTATAACCTGAGCTCTACCTGCATATGAGATTTTCCTTACATTCCTATTATAGACCACACTTCTTACCTTGTTCATCAGAGGGGTCATCTCATTGATATTCAGTTTTCGAGAATGCAATGGTGTGCCAAGGTATCTTACAGGGAAGGTCCCTTGACAGAAACCAAGCATTGCAGAAAACTCTTCCTTCCTCTCTATACTCAGACCACCATAAAAAACTTTAGTTTTGGAAGCATTGGCAACCAGTCCAGACTCCTTTCCAAACTCCTCTAGGCAATGCTTTATCAACATAAGAGACTGAGAAGAAGGCTTGTAGAAAATCAAGAGGTCATCAGCAAATGCTATGTTTGACAATTGCAATTGTTTACATTTAGGATGAAATCTGAACCGTCTGTTAGCACTCACCTTCTTCATTTTCCTTGCAAAAAGTTCCATAACAATGACAAATAAGAAGGGAGAGAGAGGGTCACCTTGTCTCAATCCTCTCTTGCCTTCAAAGAATCCCTTAGCTTCCCCATTAATAATTATAGAGAAACAAGGGGTTCTAACACACTCCATAATCCAAGTAATGATTTGCCGAGGAAAATTCAGAAAAAACAAACATTCCTCCAAATAATCCCATGAAACACAATCATATGCCTTTTGCAAGTCTATTTGGATCATGCATCTTGGAGAAATGTTCCTAGAATCATACCCCCTTACCAGCTCCTGTGCTACAATCATATTGTGAGTTATAGATCTCCCAGGGACGAAGGCTCCTTGATTGATGGAAACAATATCATCCAGAAAAGGTCTGATCTTACAAACAAGGATCTTTGAGATGATTTTCAACATAATTTTCAACATAGTATTGCAATAGGAAATGGGTTTATACTCTTTCACAGAGAAAGGAAGATCCACCTTGGGTATAAGGCAAACAAAGGTAGCATTTGTTTGCCTTAAAAGCCTTCCTCTTCTGAAAAATTCAGTAATTGCTGCTACAATATCTCTTTGTATAACATCCCAGCTCTTTTTAAAAAACCAACCACCAAAACCATCTGGGCCTGGAGATTTCGAATTCCCCAGACCAAACACCACTGATCTAATCAATTGAGCAGAGGGAATCTCACACAGGCTACTATGACTTGTGTTATCAATCTTAGCCCCATTGTAACCCTCAAAACTAATAGAGTAGTGAGCACCTTTAGTACCAAAGAGACCTCCGAAAAAGCCCAGAATTTCCTGTTCAATATCAACATTATTCTCCAAGATTCTCCCATTGCAGTCCTTCAAAGTGAAGATAGAACATCTAGCCCTCCGAGCTCTAATGCCATTATAAAAAATGGAGGATGTTTCCTCTCCAAGTTTGATCCAATCAATCTTAGCTTTTTGAGCTATAAAGCTTTGGAGTTGCACCAACCTCAAATTCAGATCATTTTTAGCATCAAAAACTTCCTTCTGTTTTATGGGGCAAGCAAACTTCAACCTATCATTACACTCATCCACCATAATTTCTAACTTCCTGAATCTTCCTCTTTGCCACTTTTTCAGTTCTGCTTTCACTCTCTTCAGCTTCTCTGCAACAACAAACTGAGCAGACCCTCTGATAGACCTCATCCAAGTACTACTGATGAGCATATCATAGTCCTCTTCCTCTGTCCAAAAATTCCTAAATTTGAAAGGGATCTTCTTAACACCAGCAGAAGGGTTGATCACAACCACACATGGGGAATGGTCAGATATATTAGGATCAGAGAAATGAACCTTTGAGTCAGGGAAAGCAATATCCCAAGCATTATTGATCAACATCCTATCCAGTTTACAAGCAATCCTATCCCTGCCATCTTGTTGATTACTCCAAGTAAATTTTGCCCCTGAATAAGGGTGATCAAACACCTGAATTTTATCCATAAAATCTCCCAACTCACTGCTAGTTCTCACAGTATGTTTAAAAGAAATCTTCTCAGCAACACTCAATATGCAATTAAAATCTCCCATGAGTGTCCAAGGACCTGTAATAGATCTAGCAATAGATTCTATCTCCTTCCAAAGATCAACTCTATCATTGAAAGCATTCAAAGCATAAAGAAAGGAAGCAAAGAAAGAAATCTGACCATCCCTGCTAGAAACCAGACAGTGCACCAACTGTCTAGATGTACTCAATACTACCACATCTACCACAACAGTGTTCCAAGTAACCCAAGTAACCCAAATCCTACCTCTTACCACAGGAGAACTATTAGTTTTGAATGACCACTGAGGCAGAAGACGACTTGCAACATCAATCTCTTTCATCAAAGGTATCTTAGTCTCCAGGAAACCAGCTACACACAGCCTATGCTTAAAAACAAAATCTCTTATTCTAGGAGATGAACAACACCCCCTAGTGTTCCAAACTCCTATGCTAATCTCAATCATTAGGAACAATCATGGAGCTGCTACCACTCCTATTCCCATTAGAACAACTTTGACCATTAACTATAGTGCCCTGCAAAACAGAACTATAGGATAAGGTTTTCCCTCTTGAGATACCTTTGTTACCTTGCTTAGAAGCCAACTTAGGTTCGTTAACACCCTTCTTATTCTGTTGAATAGCTCCACCAACATTACCACCTTCCACAATTATTTCACCATGACAGACTGTACTTTCATTTTCTACTATGTCATGGATTTCTATTCCTTTGGTCAAAGGTTGTTTAGGATTCTCTTTAGTAGGATTTCCTTTCTTAATCCAGATCTTCTTTCCTTGTTGATCAGCGCCTTTAATACTCTCCTTAAGAGCCTCTGACTTAAGATTCTGATGCCAACATCTCTTGTCGTTATGACCAAAAATCTTGCACTTAGAACAGCACCAAGGAAGCCACTCATACCAGATTCTGTATCTAAAAACCTCTCCATCAGGTCCCTGTAGGACTACAGCCTCTCTCTGAATATCTTGGACACTAACCTTAACGAGGAGTCTAGCATAGGACATCCCTCTTCCATGCGCAGTAAATTCATCCATTCCAACAGGTAGGCCAATGATGCTTCCGATCACACTAAGCATATGGTGTGAGAAAAATATAGGATTAAGATTCCTAATTTGCACCCACGCTGGGACAGACTCAAAACTGGACCAGGCAGCAGCCATACCTGGCGACCAAATTTGCAGAGCTAAGGGCTTAGTATCTGCAATTATCCACGGGCCATTCACAAGAACCCAGTCCAGATGATCTTTGCAGCCAAAACGGAAAATCCAGATTCCATTTCTCCTCTGTTGAATGTCCGGTTGAGCTTTCCCCCAATTCTGATCAACAAACATCCTCATTTCTTCCAATGAAGTTTTATATCCCAAAACACCTCCTAAAAGAGCAAATTTCCATTTATCAACTTCGGATTTCACTTCATCCTCTGAGAAACTGTATACTTCCTTATCCTCTATCACAATCGGCTCTAGTTTATGCAATTGCGAACGTTTTCGCTCCCCGCCTTTTTTCAAAACCTTATCGGAGTCCTTGGAGTGGAGATCTAGAACCGATTCAAGGTCAACCACATCATCCGGACTATCCTCCTTCTCAATGCACACAGAATTGCCATGTTCCAGAACCTCATCACAATCAGAATCGTCACAGTCTATCTCTTGATCCTTCATTGCCGCATATTTACCCTCACAAATCTTATTCTGATGCTTAGAATTGGATTTCGCAGACAAATTCGCATCGGAATCGTTAGACAAAACAGAATTATCACGCAATTTAGGAAAAACTGACCTCGCCGGCATCAGCGGTGTCGAAGAGCTCCGGTTGCCACTATTACCACCCCCGCGCCCAATCTTCTTCATGAAACGAGTCATCACGCCCTTCGGAGAGTTCGTCGCCATCAATCGCTTCCAGAAACCACCGATCTTCTAGCTTCCTTCAGCAGCACGAAATCGCCCAACGATCGCCTTCGAGAGCGGGAAAACTTTTCTTGAGCACTAATGTGGACACTTTTTTGTCACTAGAATCACTATAAAATCCACATGACTTTTGCTTCCACTTTAGAAGCGGGAAAGTGTTAGCTGATTTTTTTTTATATTCCGTAGAAGATTAATTTTTTTAATTAATATTTTTCTAAATTATTTAAAATATATATTTTATATTTAAAAATTATTAAATAAAAAAATAATATATCTAATTAATGATAATATGTATGAAATTAAAATAAGTACGATAATATAAATAAATATCTATTAGTAATCAAATAATAAAGATCAATGTAATTTTGTACATACGTAATATATCGAATCAGGTGTTATACCTAAAAATAAATAAAGTAAAAGGAATTTGATTAAAATACAATTAATTAAATGAAAAAATTCAAAGAGAATATTTAAAAGATACCTAATATACTCTATCTAATATGAAAATCATGATCAAATTTTAATAATCTATATATTGAAATAAAAATCATTATCATATCTAAAATATTTTATATAATAATAATAATAATAAAAAAGATAATTTAGTGATGTGACACGATATAGAGTAGATATGTGACAAAAAATGACGTAGCGCAATGTCAAAACGACAAGTGGCCATAACTAGGTTTTACTTTCTTATTATATTGTAGATCAAAAATCAAAGCTTCAAACCAATCATATAATATGGGTAACCTTGTAAATTTAGAAATATAAAGGTGTGACAATCTATATCTACTTAAAAGTTGGCTTTTTTGCCCTCATTAATGCTCCACTTCAATTTTCTACAATATACAAAAACTGAAGCAGCTTCATGCTTAAATGGGCCCAAAGGATTTTTTTAGAGGTAAGTATAGTGCAGCATGCAACGAGGGTCCAGTTGTATTTTGGTGGGCCAGTTGCATTGTAAAGGAGAACATATTGGGCCAAAAATCCCAATTTCTAAATCACTGAAATCCCGTATTATTATCTGTTGCGTTGAATTGATGTATTGAATAGCTACATTCTCTTCATATTCTAACGGTTTATGTTCATCTTCCCTTCATATACTTAAAAGTTGGCTTTCTTACCCTCATTAATGCTTCACTTCAATTTTCTACAATACTAGAGGTCATGCCCGTGCTACGCACGGGCTTATTTTTTCTTATTATTATAATATATTTTAATATGAAAAAATTATTTTCTTATAAAATGAGTTTATCCAATTTTACTATTATCTCAATTATTAATGTATGTTCATTAATATATAAAATGTACAATGTACTTTCACTCAAAAAAATGTGTATATAGACACACGTTTCTTGTTAATATATTTTTCACGTATTATTTACATTCGATCAAGATAATGCATGTTTATTGCTAAATTTGTAAATTATCAATGCTAGTCTCACATCTAGCTAATTTGAATTAGTATAGGTAAATAAATATAGTAGCATTAATAACACAATTTTTTTTCTAAAGTATTGAGAAATAAACAACTAACTTTTACATAAGAGAATATAGTGTTTCGCTATAGTTGAAAAAATCGATAAGGTTTTACAATTGGACAAAATATATGAAAACAAATAAATACATGTATTGGTAAATATACAATTAAATTTTAAATAAAAGAGTATGACATGTTAGATCTCACATTGCATGTTAGATCATGGTAAGTTGTTTAAGATGATATTTAGAATGATAAAAATTCTTATCCTCAATTTAGAATAGACTCGATCTAATACCTTTGATTTGATAAACGATATGACATATATATAAAAATTCAAATTATATACATAAAACTTTGACATCAATAATAATAATATTTTCCAACAATTTTCCTTGATATTTTTTTCTTTGATACTCCCACATTAACACATTATCTCAACCTTTTAATCATCCAATGAAAAGACACACTTTTTCACATTTAGGCTCTTTTATTAGTCATTCATCCCTTTTCGGCCTTATTATCTGTTGATTATCTGTTGAGTACTTGAGTTGTGGCATGTGACCAACGAATCGCTCAAGTTCTCTTGATAACATAGTTAATATATAATAACGTTGATTATAGTAAGTTTAATTAGGTTGTATATTATAACAAATTTGAAACACTTTTTTCTGATCGACCAAAAAAAAAGATCACTTCTTTCCTTGTTACTACTTCATGAATTCTTATCCACAATCATATTTTTATGATACTTTAATTTAGTATCTTAAAAATATAATTTATTACTTCCTAGTATTTTTATGATCAAATTGAGTCATTTTTCTAAAACGTAATATGAAAACTATGAAGATACATGTAAGAATATTCTCTCCATGCAATGTTTTAAAAATCAATATTTTTATAGTTTCTTGAATATTTTAAATCTATCCATCTTTATCATCTAATGGAGTTCAATATAATTAAAATGCTAATGAATTTGTAATTAATTAGGGAAAAAGGTCTAAATATAACATGTGTGAGAGGTTTAGCATGTTAAAAAATAGTAACTCCCTGATTTATTTTTTAATTTCTACCATTATAAGTTTCTCGTACTAATTTCCCAAATATTTCCCCGTATTATTTGACTATATTTATTAAAATTTATTTTTGAGAATAATAATATTTGACTATAAATTTACTATTAATTTTTAAGTTTTATATAATTAGAATGATTGATATATATATATATATATGTCTCTATAGATGTTATACACTTTCAGTGGGCCCCTACTATGCATCAATATGTTTTTATAGTTTATAAAACTTTATGAACAACCATTTTTTAGTTTTTGCTTTATTTTGGAATTTCATATTATCATTATCTTTTATTTTTATTTTATCATAAGTAACAACTCCACGTGACAATTCTTCACGTTATACAAAATTTTATGAGCTATCATTTTTTTTTAAAATTTGTGATTGTTCTCTTTTTTTTTTATGATAAGTAAATTATCCAAAATACAAATACATCACATTTCGTTTGATTATTTTGACCCCATTAATTCAATATTTTCTATAGTATATTTAATTTAATTATTCCTTCATTAATATGTTTTTTTATTGATTCAGACTCTATTTTATATTATGGCACGTGCTACCCACAAGTCTTTTTAATATTTATTACCATTTTATTTACTTTAGTCAATAGTTTATAAATTATATATATTTTTAATAAATAATTTCAAGACCTTTTATATATAACAATTGTATTTTTTATGCATAAATTAATGATATCTATAAATGTAAAATACGTTTATATATTTTAGTGTTTGAAACAAAGTATTTTATAATCTATAAAAACCTTGTAGAGATTCATATGTAAAAATATACACATAAATCAATGTACAACTTTTAGTAAATCTAAATCTTTAATATGTATATAGATATAGGTGAAGTTAATATAATCGGGAAAAAATATTGACATATTACTTGTTATAGGTGAGAACTCAAACAACATAGAAGATTATATAGGTATATTCTTAATACATACATAGTTTATTTAAAAATCAGCATTTTGAATCAAAATGAAACCAAAATTCTTTGTTCTCTTTATAATTATATTCTGTTGAATGAAACTCATTATGGATACTTGGTTTCATCTAAGTGAATTGTGTATAAAGGTCAATTATATATAAAATCATAAAATAGCCCTTACAATTATAGTTAAATATTTATGATTTGAATGATTATTTAATTTAAAATATAAATTTGTATAAGAAATGAAAATACACGTGTTATGCACACTGTTCATTTTATAATTATTAATTAATACAAAATAATAAAATAGTAATGAACTAAATTGTAAAGTCATTTTACTATTTTACATTGTTTTGCATATCGATTCAGTTTTTATAAATAACCAAATTGTTGTTGTTATTTAACACATTATCATTTATCAATGTTATTTTAGTTTAATTTGTAATTCTTACAATAAATATAATTAATAAAATTTATCCAAACCAATAAAAAGGACAATTTAAAAATAACTGTATCAGGGTGTTCGAGAAACCACCTGTTTACCTATATTACATAACTTTTCATCTTCGTAATTCACCGTTTATTTTTTAATAGCTTATAAGTTACACAAATAATTAATAGATAAAATAGTTAGCAATCAAAACCCTACAAATCTGTAAAATTTATTATATAAATCAGTTATTTGTAACAAAAAATATTTTGGTTATCATATTGAAATAATATATTTAGATTAATTAATAAGAATTAAGGAGCTACAAAAATTAAAAGAATATAGATAATATGAAAATATATGCGAATTTAATCTAAAAAGAGTAATCTAGTTCACACGATTTACATACCTCTTCAATCTTGGATGCACCAACTTAATTATTTATTTCAAGGAGACTAAATATCTTCATTGAAGAGAGATAAACAAAATCAATAACTATGATCATCTCGAACTTACTCTGAAAAAATACATTAAACATAAAAGAAAAATTAAATTATCATTTCTATAAATTAACAATATATATTTTTCCTTCACCTATTCTTTTGAGATGTGTTGTTTGATTGTCCTCCACTCCTTGTTGGCAATTGCTATATAGTGTTAGAATGACGGTATGAATATGAAAAGGTTGGAATTAAGCACTTAATTATACTGACAATTATGATGTTGTACGTGTACTCTTATCTGCTTTTGGCGTCCCGTATAAATTATAAAGCTAGATATTCAATTACATTTAAAATGAAAATTAGGATATTGGAGGGTCGAAATGTTAATCACCACGTAAATTTGAAAGAAAACAGGTAACAACAATTTTCAACGGTTCTAGTAATCAATTGCTTGCGTTTTTTGGTCTTTTTAGTTTTGTTCAAACCATCGTATTTTAATACAGAGTACCTTTTAACTTTACATACTTTTCATAGAAATATATACGTTTGCATATAAAATAGATCATGAAATTGGCCATTAATTGGACAACAACTCTATTTTATATGTAGATAGATAGATAAATAGATATAAAGATTTGAATAACTTATTAATATAAACAAATAAATAATGAAAGATAAAATAGTCCTCCACTCCCGGTTGCTATATAGTGTTATATAGTGTTAGAATGACGGTATGAATATGAAAAGGTTGGAATTAAGCACTTAATTATATTGACAATTATGATGTTGTACGTGTACTCTTATCTACTTTTGTCGTCCCATATAAATTATAACGCTAGAGATTCCATTATATTTACAATGACAATTAGGATATTGGAGGGTCGATTCATTGTTAATCACCACGTAAATTTGAAAGAAAACATGTAACAACAATTTTCAACGGTTCTAGTAATCAATTGCTTGCGTTTTTTGATCTTTTTAGTTTTGTTCAATTCATATTTTACTACATAGTACCTTTTAACTTTACATACTTGTCATAGAAATATATACGTTTGCATATAAAATATATTGATAATGAATTTGTCCATTAATTGGACAACAACTCTATTTTATATGTAGATAGATAGATAAATATATATAAAGATTTGAGTAACTAATTAATATAAACAAATAAACAATGAAAGATAAAATAGTAAAACATAGTTTTTAAGAAAATGAATTGAACCCTAGACCTCTTGTATCATGAGAGTGTCTTTAACCATTGAGCTATATTAGAAGATTTAGTTTGCAATGAAAGATCAACAAAAAAATAAGATATGATTTTTCGTGTTTATTGTGCATTAATTGCATCCTTAGTCTACTTTATATATTTATAGATACAAAAACTAAAGCAGCTTCATGCTTAAATGGGCCCAAAGGGTTTTTAGAGGTAAGTATAGTGCAACATGCAACGAGGGTCCAATTGTATTTTGGTGGGCCAGTTGCATTGTAAAGGAGAACATATTGGGCCAAATATCCCAATTTCTAAATAACTGAAATCCCGTATTATTATCTGTTGCGTTGAATTGATGTATTGAATTGCTACGTTCTCTTCATATTCTAACGGTTGATGTTCATCTTCCCTACATAATTGTGCAAATGTTGGTTCCTTCTAATTTAATCTGATGACTAATAAAACAACCCTATTTCTATTTCTCATCCAAAATCCTCCATTTCCTGTGCTCTTCCTTCCATCGCCTCCATCTCCACCTCCACCACCATCGAATCCGACCATCGAATCCGCTCCCTCTCTCCCTCTGCATCTCCGACACCTCGCCTCTCTCCGCCATCTCCACTGCTGTCCAAAGCTTTTCCCGTCCGTCCACACACCGTAAACATCGTCCAACCCTAACCCAAACCTCTATGCCGCTGCTGACCGAGCCACATGCTGCTATTCGCACCACCTCGAGCCTACCAGGTGAGCCCAACCGAGCCGGATCAAATTTGACTTTGGTATGCTTCTCTGACTTATCTCTATGTCATTCCCTGAGTAGAAATTTTCAGTTGATTCTATGTTTGATTGGTGTATCTAACTTTCAAATGAGAGTTGTGCATTCTCGAATTTGAAGCAACGTGCTTGATCGTGGATTTGATTGAGTTTGGGTTTGTGGGAGGTGAAATAAGAAATATCGAGATGGGGTCTAGGAGGGGAGAAGGAAGATGTCGTGGCTCGGAGACCGGGGATAAGGAGACGGGTGTAGGCTCTGGGAATTGAGAGCAAGGATGAGGAGTATGGACGGGCTAAGATGAGGAGACTGTCTCTCCCTCTTCTGTTCTCTAATCCCACCCTCCAATTCAAGGTCTACAATTTATAACTCTCCATTTTAAAGAGCTTTTTGCCATTCTGATCGCAATTCTTGCAGGCAGTTTCTGTTGCTCTACCGGTAGCACTTAGCAGTGGTGTTGCTTCTGTGTGTGTATAAGAGAATGTTTAAGCATGTTTCTCACTTTCTCATGGTATTTAACTAATATTCTGTTATATGAATATTAAGTATAATATGAGTGTAATTAAAACTGCAATTGTGATTGATATGGAGATGAATCACATTTGACAAACTAATTTGGTGTTTATTCAGTGATCGAACAGTGAGTGCAATTGTGATTGATATGGATATGAATCACATGTGACAAACTAATTTGGTGTTTAGGCAGAGATCGAACAGTGAGAAATATATCTTGATTGTATAATATGAATATGCAACTTATATTATGGCACGTGCTCACGAAAAGCATTTTTTCTGTGAAATTTGTTCGTGTCCCAGACACTCAACCATCAGTTTATGCGGAGTCTTCTCTATTCAAATGATAGTACTCTCTGATAAATTGTAAATCTGAAGAGGCCAACTATTTTTACTCTTTTTTTCCTGACTTGCAGGTACCCTGTATTCTTGGTGTCAGTTTGACTGATAACGATCTGCTAGAAATTGATAAACAAGTATGCTATATATCTCCCTGCTAGAGTTTGTTCAAGGGTTTTGGTCTCAAAGCGACCAATATACATTAAGCAGGTACGTTTTGTGCTATTGTGCAATTTAGATGATGGTTCATCACTAAATTTTAATGCGTTATCTTGAATAATTTATCTTTAGGGGCACTAAATTCTTATTAGTGGTTGACTTGTAGAATATTGCATGCAAGGTCAGACTACTTGAGAGATACATTTCAGATACAGGAAGGAGAGTTTTTTTTTACCTTTGATGCATTGGTAGATCTCGGTTACTCTTATTGTCATTGTTTTTTCTTCTTCAATGTGGTTGTATCTTAAATTACTATGATGACCAGAGGCAAGCTGCACAATGTGTTGGACGAGTTATCGGTTTAAAAGCAGACTATGGAATGATGAACTTCACCGACAAGAGGTATGCCTTTTCATGGGTAATTAGAATAATGACATGGGATTTTAAGATGACAGCTTTGCTTTTATGTTTTAGCCTCACTTCAGATTAAAGATGATGGAAATTATGTACCATTATATAAATTGGTGTTTGCTCTGAGTAAGTGAGTATGAACTCCAATTTTAACTCTTAAACCCTATATGATCGAATTTATTTGATTTAATTTTCCCTCTAAATTCATTTGGTCTAGGAGGCGAACAAGTTGAATAACGATGATATAGTAAACTGATTGATATTTGAAAATGATAAACATTACTGTGAAACACTCTATTCAATTTATGTGTTGATTGTTGATATATGTCTAGACACCTAATATATGGTGTCCTTTACATGTAGGAGTTATACATCCTTCAGGTAGTTGCAGTACTTTATTATATAGTTATTATAACTAAAACCTCACATAGGGTAGGGTATATCTTGATATTTTATCGGTATATATATCATACATAGCTAAATGCTCCTACATCCGACCATTGCAGGAAACTACCGATTTGAATTTTAGAGAGACCTTGCAGGATAATGAACTATCTCGGAGTTGACACCACGGGTGTCATTGATTTTGTATCTTCTCCTTGACGGTGTTGTTGTTTACACGCTTAAAGTACTTCTGAGCATGGCTAGCCACCTGACTTGGGGTCTTGGTTTTGACAAAACTCACTTGATATCCTCCTCCACTTTCCTTTTCCATACTCTGCGAGCCCATTGAGAAACAAATTGTCCAAACTCTAAACCAAGACAAGAGTTAGAGACCTTGGTGTAAAAACTGAAGATCGATCTACATATAAATTAATTCAATGTTTACTTTTGTATGAAGTATTTGTTGCTTGAATTGATATTATCTTTTTGATAGATTTATAGAAATGTTTATATTATTATTTTATATAAATGTTAAGTCATTTAGGTGGAATGAAAATTGTGTACATGGATTTACAATATTTTTGTCTGCATCTAAAAAAAATCACATCCTAATTTCTTAGTTTCAATAATTTGATCATGTTACTTTTCTACACTGTAGTGAATTTCTTTATTAAAATAAAAAAGAGAGATAAAAAAAACTTATCCTGAATTCTAAACAAGCATTTAACAGCGAAACATTTAATGAAATTGGGTTCAATACTTGAAAAAAAATGATTAAATAAATGAAGAGGTTCAAAAGATTGGAAAAAAGAAGTGTGAAACTTATGAGAAGTTATATTATGGTTATTTTTGTGGATATCTGTTACTTTTTTTACTCCTGGATTTAGCAAATTTTCTAGAATTATATATATAGACTACTTATTGGTACCCTTTGTCTTGACGTTTGTCATTAAATTCTCTCATATATAGTTAATATTCCTAGCAACTTGCACTTTTCTTTTGAAGTGTCAATTGGAAGTAACATTGAAAAGAAATAGAAAAAGAAAACTTGGTTTGGCATTTGCAAATATATAGACAAAAGAACACAAGTTACATATTTCTGCATTGTCTTAATTGGCTTTCACTAAATTGTTTGCTTCTATAATAGGTTTCTTTAGAAATAGAGTCACCACAATATGTTGTATCACCATTCAAGAACCTCTATTTTACCGGTGAAACAGCAAAGCAAAAATTTAATGTCATAGACTGTTGAGGACCGGTCTCAACATAAGAATCGAGCTTCGGAGTTAGCTCTCCTGCGTGTTCAATTACCTCTTGCTGGTAATTTTAAATTAGGACATCAGAATGGACATCTGTTGTTGAAAAGTGTTGAATCTGTTATGTTCAGCATGAAATTTTAGCATTACAACTTATAAACAAATGTGCATATCAGTCAATAGTATTCCAATCCATTCAACAATAAAATCTAAAAGAAAAAAAAAACATTTCATTTCAATAAATATTGTGTACAATAAAAACAACAACACTTAATACTTTTACCAATACTGAATCAAATACATGACTCCTTTAAAAATACTTCACAACGATATTATACAAATCCGACTAGTAGTATTTAAAAGATATGATAATACATAGTCTCTTAACACTATTTAAATTAATTTGGAAATAATGTTGTTCCACGAACAATAAATATGTACTTAAATGTTTTGAGATATTTGGATAATTAAAAGCAACATTTAATTATCCAAGTATATAATGTATCATTTAGATGAGATATTTATAATTAGATTAAATTTTAAATATAGGAAAAAAATCAAAATAAAAAATGAATTTTGATTTAGATATTGTGCCAATAAAATGTTAAATTTAAAAGCCCGTGAGTTTTGATATGATTTACATATGACAATTGTAATGAGGGTGTTGCATGAGGTGTAGTTAGGTTCTAGTTTTGTATATATATATATATCGTATATTTATAAATATAAGAGATGAATTCAACCTTGAGAGCATGATAGGGAGAATAACTAAAACTCTAGAACACTAAAATTAATTATTATATCTAAATGTATAAAGAGCCAAAACAAAAAAACACCCAAGAGACAAATACCTACTTAGGATTGAAATGGGGTTGTTGTAAACTCTCTTAGTCCATGGTTATTTTAGAATATAATAAGGAAAAATCTAACAGTATAATGAAATGATAATACCGAATAAAAAACTATCTAAAAATATAAAAAATAATATTGTTGATTATGTATAATATTCTCCCAATCTTTTCTTTCCTAATAAGTTATTCAACCATGTTACATAATGTTTTGTGAATACAGCTCTACCGAGTATTGAATTCTGGTGCGGAGTGTTCTGCTTCAAAATCAATTCTCATTGTAAGCATATTATCATAAGAAATTCAGAGTATGAGAAACTACAACAGAGGCTCGTTGATAGTGGTCTGCATTTACATATTGAGTTCTCTTCAATTATTCGTGTATACGCATTCTTATCAAGAATAATTTTGTTATGACAATTTTTTTTCTTAGTTAAATTCAATATTCTTTATGAAACTACTATTTGAGTCGGTCTATAGATTTTAACTTGAGAATGGTTTGAAGGAAATACTTTATAATTTTCAGAAAAAATAGTTCTTCAATCATAAATTTTGAAATTTATAAGAATGATGTGCTACTTGCTCTATTGTTAAATGTGTGTTTCACCGTTATTGTGTTGTATTTGATATACGAGAATCATATTTAACTGTCCATTTTGATCAATAAAAATTTGATCTTTTTAATCATCCAAGGGAATGTGCAGTATATAGTTCAACAGATTTGGCTTCTTTGCATAATAAGATATTGTGTGCCTTATAAAAGCTAACCCTGATTCAACTTTTGCAGATACAGATCTAGAACCCACGGAATCTCCATAGAAAACAAACTCAAATGGAGTTCTACCGATTATATTTCGTTATAAAAGACACATGTTGTCCAATCATTTTCTTTTAATTTGTAATATTTTGTAATTTATATGTAGTATTCGTAATTGATTTGTAACCTTCCTAATTGATTTGTATTTAAATAAGGAAAGATTAGTAATGAGTTTAGGATATAATTCTTTAATATATTATTAACTTTATTTTAAAAAATGAAAAATGAGAAAATGACATATGGCAAACTAAATGTGCGGATGCCATGTGATATTTGTTTATTTTGATTTAGTATGTATATATAGTAGATTGTATGACTGTGAAATTAAGTAAGATTTAATCAACTCAATTAAGTAGTTTATTTATAGTCATGATAAAAAATTATCTATATAATATACTAAAGTCATTATTATCTCTCCTATGTGCAAACCTATAAACTATCACACGTAGGCAATTTTTTATGTTTTTTTTATCACTTTAGCTTTCAACTTCTTAGAAATTTGCATTACCTTCTTCATATAACATTTTCCTTATTTACCAAACATAATCTATTATATATAAAATTAAGGATTTATTTAATAGGATATGATTAATTTTCCTTATTTACCAAACATATCTTACCATATGTAAAATTAAGGATTTATTTATTTGATCATGATAAAAATATAGGTTAATAATATAATTTGTTAATACGATAAATTAAATAATTTGGATTTAGGATATGCAAATTATATAACCTAAATATTATGAATATGTATTTTATCATATTGGTGAAATAATCCTAATATGATAGTTTAAAATTATTTTTTTGAATTATTTAGGGATCGATACAACTTTTTTAATTGTAATAATGTTTAGGTTTAGGGTTGTATAAAACATAGTTAAATCTTAGGTTAGTTTTTTTGGTTTTATGTTGTTTTTTTCTTTAAATTTACAATTTTGTACAATTTTATTTTTATCCTAACAATAATTTTGAAATTCTATTTTTGTTATGAGGAAATAATTAAAATGATCTTAGTAATGATGAGAACACCAGCCTAGCGCATCCTTACGGATGAGAACACGATGTTCTGAAAAGTTTGCAATTCTATAAATAGATTTATCTCACATTTTGTCTTTCTATTATGTTTTTATTTATTTCTCTAAATTTGATGTAAATATACAATACTCATATCAATTTCGTTATGATAAGTAGGAAAAAAATTGACCCATTACATGTTCACCCTTAAAATATATATTGTTTAGTATTTGACCTAATTTTTTCTTTTTTTCACATTTATTCGTCAATATTATCTTTATTAGAGGAAACAACAACTTTTCAGTTATTTTATTTTATTTGATAAGAAACACATTTTGTTAGAATAATTATGTTAATATTTTATATAGCAATACTATTTACCTATATATCGAATATATCCTTCTTATATGTGGAAAATAAACTTAATATTTTTCAAACAGTCTAATTCTTACATTAATAACATATATTATTTTTATTTTTAAGCAGTCTAATCATTTGCATAATTTTTTAACATCCTAATTCCACCTAATTCTTACAATATTGTATTCACGTTAGTAATAATATTTTGTATAGTAAAATTTGAAATTCATGCCTTTTTAACATCCTAAATAAACCTAATTCTTACAATATTGGATATAATCTTTCTTGATGCGTCAATATGAAGCAAACAAATTTGATGGCACCCAAAAGTCATGAAAATCATGTTTTAATGCAAGATGCCCATAGCCTTGCGTGCCTCGAGAGCAACACAAATTGTTGATTTAATATCACAAATGTCTTCATTTTTCAAGTATTTGTGCTCTGTAGCTCTTGATATACATGAGCTAGATGAACTTCAAGGCAAACTCATCTTGACTCTATGTGAGATGGAAAAGGCATTTCTTCCAAAATTCTTCATAATCATGGTTCAACTACTAATTCACTTAGTAGAAGAGGCAAAGCTTGGTGGACCGGCTCCCTATATATGGATGTATCCAATTGAGAGGTTAATCTCTAAGCTAGCTATGACCATTTTATCATTTGTAGTTTTTATTAAATTATGATTACTTAAACAATAGAAATTTTGAAAAGGTATATGGCCGATCTGAAGTCATATGTAACCAATAAAGCTCATCCATAAGGGTTTATTGCTGAAGGATATATTTTAGAAGATATAAACGCTTTTTGTTCAAGATACTTGAAAGCAATTGACACAATCTTCAACAAGTCTAAGAGGATTGATGACAGTTTACAAGCCATAAATAATTATCTGTTTGACTCAAGCGATCATGTAATTGGGATGACGAAGCTTGTTCAACTTGATGAAAGAAGTCTAATGCAAGGACTTTGCTATGTTTTACTACATTTCGATGAGATGAATAATTTAAAAGCGTAAGTGATAGTTCATGTCCTCACAATCATTATTAATAATTCATATAACTGTACATATAATTAAAATTTTCCCAACCCTTAAAATGAATTCTTTCATCACAAACGACAAAATCAAGGAGTTCAAGCCATTAAGAATGAGTGGATTATTAATGAATTTTCTAAGTGCCTATAAAATCAGGTTATTTGATTCGACAACTCACTGATAATTATATGCTTTCTAATTAGCATTTAATTCACTTGTTAAAATTATTTTATAGGTGCACAATATATATACCAACACTGAAAAAGGAAGGTTGAGAAAGGCTTTAGCTCGTGGTTTGAATAAATATGCAAAAAGGTTCAAAGCCTTTATGATGAATGTGTATAAATTTCACACTGTTGATCAGGAAGAATTTCCAAAGACAAAAAATTCTGGAGTGATGGTGGAAGTAGATGGAGAAACATATTATGTGAAGGTCATGGATATATATGAGTTGGATTATTATGTAGAAAATAAAGTTGTGGTCTTTCGTTGTTTATGGGATGATATAGAAAGAGGTTTGAGGACATATGGGAATGAAGGAGCTTGTGTTAACTTCTCAAAGTTGAGGCATACAGGCAGATTATTGCGAGATGACCCATTCATATTTTCTTCTCAAGCTAAGTAAGTTATGTATGTTGAAGATGAGCTAAAAAAGGGAGGGTTTCATGTCACTAGGGCCAAGCCTAGTGATTTGTTTTATTGATGCTCAAATTGCTTTTACTTGAAGCCAAAAGTTAAGCCTAAGTATTTTCCTTATAATCATAATCTGGTAAATTTATGGCTTGTGTCACTTCTTATATATGTCTTTGTTATTTATTTATTTATATAAATATATTATTGTTCTGTAAATTGTTTTTACTTGAAACACAACAAGTAATTATGCCTTTGTACTCTTCTCTTAAGCTTTATATCATATTTTTCATCTTCTAATTTGATGTTAATGCATATAAGTTGTCACATACTAATTTTTTGATATACTATTTTATAGGAGGCTTAAATGAGATGAGCTATGGAAGCAGAAGGACAAAAACAAATAGTGATCAAGCAATGAAGTCAGACATATCTTCACATGGTACTGAATCTCAGCCAAGAACTCATCCTCCTCCTCTTCCTTCTCTACAATGAGAAGAAAGACAACCTACCAAAACAAAACATCTAGGACTAGCAAAGAACTCTGCACCTCCTTCTACAATATCCAAGCCCGTAGCAAAAAACCCTATTAGACCCAAACATTAACCTACTGAAAGAGTATCCATCACTACTTTACAAAACAAGGTATCATCCACTAAACCACATATAGAATAGAGATCCCAACCTACCAAGTTGCAACATTAATTCACATTTCCACCACGTCTTGATCCATCATTTGTTAGGCTGTCCGAAAAATCTAGACCTCCTATTTCAGTGAATGCAAACTCGGAGGAGATATCTCAGCCCATAAAAGTTCCACGAACATTCACCCAACCATCACAACCTAAACCATCACAAGCAGGAGCTGAAGCACAAGACATGGATGATCATATACCAGAAGATGTGGTTGAATCTAATAAATTTGATACTGAACCATTGCAACAAGAGATTGAGCAAGGTAATGTGAGAAAATCAAAGCAATCTAGAGCTCGAAGCATGAAGTCAAGAAGTGTGGTACCTAATTGGATTGATCCCTTAAACATTGATGACAATGAAGATGTTTTGACCATTGGTAATTTTACATAAAGTTGTTTTTCTGTATGTTCACATTTATTTATTTCATGAATATTGATATGTATGAAATAATTATTTATATGTACAAATGTTGCAAAGAACCCAAAAAATTGAGTGGGTCAATACTACCTCGATATATTGATAATCTTGAAAATGGAGTCAAATGCATAGTCCATTTCAATGAGTTCAACCAACCAACCCGAAAAGTTGGGTTTGTTCTCGTAAAATATCTTGGTATGTTGGGAAAGATTGAGAGATTTTGTCCCATTGGAGCAGAAACTTGGCATCGTGTTAATGAACATTATAAAGTTGACATACTTAAAAGTGTCCAAGTAAGTATTTGTCAACTTATATTCTTTTATAAATTTGTAGTACTATTGTTGGACTTTTTGATTGTATTAGATTTGCAGTTTTCTTTGCTTTCATTTTTTATCACATTATTCTTTTCAATCATAATACTACGTAGCAAGTATTGTTTAAAATGCATTTTGGTGCAACAATGAAAATTTGTCATTTCAAATGGACATATATTTGATAAAGCAAACCTCATGCGTGTTGCCATGTAATGGATGCATTACAAATATACCTTAAAAGTGTCAAAATTTGATCAAGACAAGAGGACAAAAGAACAAATCATCAATGATGTACCCCTTGGACACTAAAAAGACCGCTGAATGCGTTTAGTTGAGTATTGGTATTCGCAGAAAAGTCAAGTAAAAGGTTTTATGAACTTATTCTAAAATACTTATATGGAATACTTACTTAATAGAACTTTTTAAAAGTTGTAGAATTTGTCAAGTGTTGGTAAAGAGGCACGAGATCCCAAAGTCATGTTCATACTACAGGTTGTATAAGCTATGCTAATAAGCGAGCTGATTTTGTAAGATTCCTTCCATATATTTTATTTAAATTATGTATATATATATATATCAGTTTGTTGTAAATTGAAATTCTTGCATTTTCCCCTTGTATGATGTGTTATGTCATGTATATGCAGTGTGTAGATCTCAATTCCTATATTGTTAATGTTGTACAATTTTATCTCTTTCAGGTTGGGTATATAGGAAAACAACCCAGCCATCTAGAATTATTTTATATGACTCATACAAAAGTTGCAGGAAGCTTTAATGATAATACACTATCTTCACAATTTTTGGTATAATTTGCAAGCCAACTCCATTTAGTTATATTATTATAATTTCCTATTTTTATACTACTTTGTATGTGATCATATACTATATATTTCTCATCTGAACACAAGATGAAGCGAACTCCAAAGTTGATGAACTAGTTTGCGACTCTTCATATTCGAAGTCTCGTGCAGAAATTGAAAATGATGTGTTTGATAAACTAATGTACGAGGATGATCATCCGAAGTGACTAGTTGGCATTGGCATTGGAGTCAAACAAAGTCAAGTGTTTGGAGTACATGGTATCTTGAGAAAAGGAGGATATGAGTCCACAACTACAACAACCAACAACTCAACCGAATTGGAAAACATGAGAGCAAAAATGTCAAATATGGAAAAGGAAAATCAAGAGCTTCGTTGGATGATCCAAGTAATCAAGTTTTGCTACAAGCATTTGATGCAATCCGTAGTGGAAAGGTTTCCGATGAGTTCTGTAATGTTGTTCAGTTGGCGTTATACAAGCCTAATTCTCAAGTATGTCCAGATTATGTGAACTTTGTTCTTAGGTCTTTAATTTGAAAATTCATAGTTCCCTATAATCTGAAAATTTTATAAACATGTGTTAGTGTAAACTACTACTTGACATTTGTTGAAAACTCAAGATGTTCTACTAGTTTGGATATGTGCTAAGGGTTTGGAGTTTATATTTCATGTACTTATTGTAGGTCGCTTCAACTACAAATGGTAACAATACAGATAATGGATTGAATTATCGTTCCTCTTCAAGTTCACAGAGTTAGAAGTATCATGAATCTGGATGTTTTGATTCTTTGCGTGGAAAAACTAGTAGATACATATTTGGACATAAATACTTATTAAAATTGTTTTTCCTTTGAGAATGTTTATATTTTGGATCTTTTTTTGTTGCACAGTTGGCCATGTACAGATACTAATTAACTATATATATTTTGTTTTCAAGAACTCAATATTTATATAATATTTAGATGTTTTGCAATAGATTAATCCATATGAGTCACATTGTGTATTGTTTTTCTTTAATTAATTCATCTTTATATAAATAAATAATGAATTTTAGGTGTCAAACAGTCCTTGACGCCAATTTATCTCGACACTTTTAGGTGTCAATGCACACATACAATTTTACCGCCATCTCAAAACTCCGAACAATATAAACTGTCGAGAATATTCTCGAGGGATTTTTAAGACACACTCGGCGTTTTTTAGTGTCTAGAATTAATATCAATATGCCATTTTCGACGCTTTTATGCGTCAATACACGACTAATCTGCGAGAATTTTTTCCAACAAAAGCATCGGGAAACTATATCGACAATAAAAAGCGTCGAGGTTGATGAAGCTTTACATACTTCTCAACGCTTTTAATCGTCAATAAATGAGTAAGCCACGAGAATTTTCCCATCTCAAAGCGTCCGGAAACCCCAACGACGCAAAAAGAGTCGTAAGTTGCGATGTAAAGGCGTCGAAAAACAAAGCGACAAAAGAAGGCATCCAGAATTGCTAAGCTTTAAGTATTTTTCGACGCTTTTCAAAGTCAATAAACGAGTAAGACGCGGAAATGTTTCCCAACAAAAGCATCGGAAACCATATACAACGCATAAAAGCGTCAAGTTTGGTGACTCAAAGAGCGTCGACCAAACTTGACATTAAAATTCTTGACGCTTTCCAAAAGCATCTAGGGTATAAAAGGAGACACTTATAAGCGACGAAATATGCATAAAACAGTGTCGATAAAGGTCGTGTTTTCTAGTAGTGCAAGTCCTGGCCAACTACACTAGATTGAACTTACTTAATAGTTTGAACTCTACTATATAAATATATATATATATATCTTTGAGCCATAAGTGAAGACTACAACCCCCTAGGCCCCATCATGGCTCTGCCAGGATAGGGCTAGGGGGTTGACGACGACGATCCTTCAGATTCTGCAACTCCGACGAACATTGATCCTTCAGATCCCCTTTCCAGTACCCTGTGAATATAGAAAAAGGCCAAAGGCGGGGTTTGTCCCTAGTTTCACTTCCGACGTTCAAGTCAGTAATTTGATGTGTAGAGAATTGAATGAAGGCAAGAAGATCGTAAAAGATCAAGAGAGAATGAATGAGAATTATGTTTTTTAAGAGGCTTAAATACCTCACCATTAAGAGTAATTAATATCCCTCACCTTAATGGGATTTCCTTATTGAAGGCCCAAAAGATCATAGTTGTCATATCTTATTTATTGAATAATTTACTCAAATAAAATAATTAATTATGGAAATTAATTATCCGCTTCATTTTACCCCTCGAACCCTCTAGGCTCGACCTAGGGTAGAGGGTCCGAAAAATCGAACGGTAACAAACCTTAAGGAGTCGTAAATGATGGTTCCCTGCCGAAGGCCCACGAAAAAATAGGGGTCCAAATTTACTCGGTCAATAGGCTGAAGCGGTGCACGGACTATGCACGGAATGTGCATGGTCCGTTCACTTCGGTGCGTGGACCGTGCACCTTTACTGAGAGCTTTCTCAACTGCCAGGTACAATTGCACGGGCCGTGCGATTTGACGCACGATCCACGAATTTTGCGTTGCTTCCGGAGCCTTCATGGATCTGACTTAATATGATATTTATGACTTGAGCGTCGGAGGTGAGACAGGGGACAAGCCACGCCTTTGACCTTTTTCTACATTCACAAGGTACCGGAAAGGGGATCAGAAGGATCAACGTTCGTCAGAGTTGTGAGTTCTCATCATCGTCATCGACAATATATTATGGTAAAGATTTATGCTAGTAGAAAGGCCTTGGGGCCACCATGACACCTCCTTGTCATTTCGCCGCATGGCCCCTTCGGCCACCATTGACACCACGTTGTCGATGCGCCTTCAAGCCACCTTGACACCTCATCATCACTTTGCCATATGGCCCCTTCGACCCCACGTTGTCATCGCGCCTTCGGGCCACCATGTGCTTAATTCTCTAACACCCCCAAAACTTAACCCTTTTGGAAAGGTATTACCGCCAGTGACCCCAGTGTTCCTTACCGAGATCACCCAAGGCTTTACCGTTCAAATACAATCATGAAATACAATGATACAAAATGATAACCTTATTCATATAAAACACGAGTCCCGGGATTACATCCTAATCCCGAATAGGACAAACACAGAGTTTAAATAAATTATAACGGAAATCTTAAACAAGGTACAACGGAAGTCTTATAAAATATATAACAGAGTAAGTTACATCGGAAGTCTTTTAAATGAATTACAAACAAGGATCTTGACCGCAATGGTCATCTCCCAAGAATCTCAACCGGATTAAAAGAAATTATTAAAAACGTCGGAAAACCACCGTCGACTCCATAGTCCTTCTAGTCTTCTCATCTACACTCTATCTGATGTGCCGAATCGAACGGATGACACCAGCCCACATGCGGAGAACAAAGTTCGTGGGTTAGTCTACTTAAATAGACTAGCAAGGGTAAAAAGCAGAGTGGTTCGAGTGATCGTAACTGTTTACTATCATTGTCCCTCGAATAATAACCGAAGGGACGATACATAACCCGACACTTTCACGGAATAACAACAAGAGGTATGCACAAGAGAAGATTCTGGAAGACTGAATCTTCACAGAAATCAACTCAAAAAGAGACTCCAAGAGATTGAGTCTTTAAGGAAATATGACAAATCTGGAATGTTTAAAGAATCATACAACAATGATTTTAAAAGTTGACTGAGATGCTTCAGTTCACGACCAACCTCATCGCATACAGCGAATCCAGATCGGAAAGAGAACGTACTATGATCAAAGTCGAGACGAGCTTTCCTAGCTGCACTATTTACTTAGCTGTACTACTCGCCATGGGTTTATTAATCATGTGCACTCGGGCACATATCTTATTTAATTACAAAACACACATTACTGAAACACGTTAATGTTATTAAGAGCGACAACAAGGCTTAAATCACAGGGTGACAATTATGTCAACCCAAATTAAAACATACACAACACACACGCGGGACTTAACATTATTATGCCGAGTAACAACGACGTTATTATTACACCGGGTGACCTTACGTTCACCCTGATTGCACTATTATAGTGCTTACACTTATTAATTATGTGCTTAACTGCACTTATCTTATTAAATTACAATACACACACACACTGTTGAGGCTTTTAATATTATTTCGAGAACACGAAAGTTATTATTACACCGGGTGACCTTACGTTCACCCTGATTGCACTGCCACAATGCTTACACTTTAATTTATAGGGTGACAGTTACGTCCACCCCAATTGCACTAGCTAAGTGCTTAATACACAGGACTGCTATTAAGCTCATCCACTGGCGCTAGCAAGGCGCTTAAACACTTCAGATCCTTACATATGGATAAGAAGCATAGGTCATGACCCTTAAATTATTCGGAAATAATCCCGAGGAATATTATGATTTAAAGAAACGACAAATCCTTACTTGGATTAGCGTTCCCACGAATATTAAATTATAAAGAAACGACTAATCCTTACTTGGATTAGCGTTCCTATGCACATTAAGTTATAAAGAAACGACTAATCCTTACTTGGATTAACGTTCCTACGAATATTAAATTATAAAGAAATGACTAATCCTTACTTGGATTAGCGTTCCTACACACATTCGTGTTAACTAAACAGTCTAACACAACAATTATTCACATTAAAGCCATCCAGGCAATTAACTTAAACATAGAGATAATAGAAACAGCTAATCCTTACTTGGATTAGTTTTCCTATTAACCCACATGCTATTCTAGCATTAAGATTAATTTCACAACAATACCATCACGGTAATTATCACATATGATAGCGTTGTTCTAACAGATATACAACCTATGATAATGTCATTATTACAGCTTCCAAAACAGTTTATAAAACCATTTCCAGATAAACACAGTAATCATTCCAAATTAATTACTCAGATAAACAGCTGATAATTAATGTAAATATGGAACGATGAGCAAGAGTGAACCGCCACTTGCCTTAGTCCGCAGATCTGGAACAAAGCAGAGACAACGGGATTCCGGGCTCGACACAGGTATAGCTCCGACAGCACAACGACCTTCGAGTTGACCCATAAGGAAACCCTAAGTTAGATCCGACATAAACTAGTACGAATCTATGGAAAGACGAAAGAACCCGAAAGAAATGACGCCACGACGACAACCAACCAAGCCAAAGCCACGAAGGCATTCTGGGCACTGGCGGCAGTCGCCGTTCTTGGCGGCGGTCGCCGTTCTCATCACGGCGGGCGCCGTAAAGAACACGGCGGTCGCCGTGAAGAACTCCGACGACAGACGAGAGAAAAACTCACCCAAATGATGCGCGTTTCGTCCCCTCTTTGCCTTGCCTGGGTTCCAACCTCCAAAGGCAACCAAAAGGCTTCACAAGGGCTGTTGGAAACACCACTAAACGATACCGTCGAAAGCTTCAGAATTTCCGGCGAGGGCACCAAACTCCGGCGAGACAATTTTGAGGGATTGAAGCGTCTGATTTTGTGTGAAAACCGATCCCAAACCTTCTCTATTTATAGCCAAATGCCAGGGAGCATAATGATGGCTAGGAAGGCGACGTGGAGGGCTACAACGGCGATCATCAGACGACTCCGGCGACCATCGGGCAAAAACCTCCAGACAATAATGACGGCAGACGCCGTAATAAATGCGGCGGGCGCCGTCATCAATGCGGCGAGCGCCGTTACCAACGCGGCGGGCGCCGCTATAGACTTGGCGTCCCCAGCTAGGAGGAGACTCGTCGGCTCCTCGAGCCTTGCGACGGTGGGCGCCGTCATACCCACGGCGGTCGCCGTTCTTGAGTCCCGCGACGGCGGTCGCCGTGACTGTACGGCGGTCGCCGTGACCAGCTTTTCCCACCCGTTCAGCTTTGAACGATCATGACATTAACCCCGGATACAAATTATCGTACGCGAACGAGTAATTAACATCCAAAGCACGTCGTCTGTATTTTATTTCACTGAGAAAAATATTATAGATACAGAGCGCATTACAGAATGCCTCTAACTTTCTGAATTAAATCCGACGTACTAAACGGGTGTTCGGGAAAATTCCAAAAATTCCCAAAATAATCCTTACAGAATTACGGGGTATCACATCACCTCCCCCTTAAAAGAAGTTTCGACCCCGAAACTTGCATTAAGCCAATGAGGATACTACCTCAACACCAATCTTACCACCTGGATCCAACATCCTTAATCACTTCATCCTTGAAATGGATCACATGAGATATTATTCTTAATTCCTTAGGATATCATTCTGAAAATGATTCATCCGCCTTAATGCTCATGGCACAAACTTACGCATGAGAGATAACTCCTGATCTCTCCGAACAAAACTCTACAAGTTCATTCCCTTTCCTTAAGAAATCTCGGAAGAACTCAGCGTATGAGATAACGCTTACCACAGTACTCCTTAGGTGTATATAGACAATTCTCCTTACTGAATCTTTAATACATCGGGATCATCAACATATCCTTAACTGCAACCTTTCCTCTCAACATGACCGCTTCACCACTTAATCTTCCTCAAAGAGCTGCATCCGATATTATAGATGACATACTCTATGTATGAAGAAGAATCTTAGGAGTGGATTTAGATTTAAACAACAGAGTCGACCCTGGGATTAACCACATAGGGAACGGACATCTAAGTTGTCCACAAAACGTCACCACCATAAGTCCGACAGTCCTTATCCTTACTTGGCATAAGCTGTTCTCGACACTTATGAGGTTTTGTATGAACAACTAATTCGTACGGATAACGCATTCAGAAATTTTCCAAAACAAGGAAACACTTCATTAACATTAAACATTACATTAACTGACAAAAGTGGAACAACCGGATCACGATATTACGGAGACTACCGACACACGTCGTTACTCCTTAATCTTAAAGGAAGACTTAACACAAATACAACTTAATGGATCAGGGTTCTTCTCCGTTGGCTTGACTCATTATGAAGAGTCGTTGCCCTTGGCCTGAAGACCCCATAGGCGCTTTGCCTTTATTACGAGCCATAGACTGCTCAGGAGTGGATACCACTGTCCTTGGGTTCTGTCCACCTTCAACATTTGACGCTTGATAAGACTGCATTGGTCCCTGACCCTTCAGTCTGTAGTATGTTTTTATGTGGCCTTCTCTTCCACAATTATGACATACTCTCTTGTCCTTTTGGCAATAAAAACTTTTATGCCCAACTTCACCACAGTTATGGCACTGAATTATTCCGCTGCTCCAACCTGAGCCTCTGGCAGAGTCAGACTGAGTTGTCTCGGTCTTAGCACGACCAGACCTTTCAAACTTGGTAGGCGATGCCGATCGTTTGAATGAACCAACCTGGCGATCCTGTTGCCCACCCTTTCCCTTAACTTGTTTCTCCCGCTTATGGGCAGACTCCTCCAATGTGACCTCTGTCTTGTAGGCTGCATCAACATATTGTTCTAACGTAGAACAACCATGCCGCAACATTAGAGGCTTGATCTCTGGATTCATCCACCCATGGAAGTACCAGATCTTTTGCTCTTCGGTTGACACCTCAGGTCCAGCGTACTGCATCAAGTGATTAAACTTAGCTGTGAGCTCAGTCACCTTTAACCCATCAGTCTGCGGGTACAGAAATTCCTTATGCTTCTCCTCCCTCATAGCTCGGGAAAAGAAACGATCGGTCATCTTGGTTTTGAACATGCTCCAATTCAGCTCGGGATGTTCAGCCAGACCGGTGCTCTCCCACCATTCGCTAGCCACATCCTTGAGTTGAAGAGAGGCGATGTGCACTTTCCTAGCCTCAGTGCAATTAATGTTCCGGAGCAAACGCTCCATATGCGAGAACCAATATGTCACCCTGACTGGTTCTCCAGTACCGTCATAGATGTCATGCCTCATTGAACTCACGGCTTTTAACGCTTGCCCGTAAGTTCCTCTGTTTCTGACAACATTGATCTGAGGTACTTGCTCCACTAACTCCTCAACTTCAGGAGTAGCTTGAGGAACTGGACCACCTTGTGCTTGTGGTGCAACTGGTCGCATAACATCTGTGATTGCCTGTATGACAATTCCTCGAATTGCCTCCACTGCTGCAACATCAAACAATATCGGAGCGTTGGCATGATCTTGGCCATTGCCTCCCTGATTATTGTTAAAGATAGACTCACGCTCTCCTGTTGGGTCTGCAACATTCCTTGCATTTGGTCTAGGGTCATTACTCGGCCCAACACCAGCACGGATAACGTTCCTTGTGTTCACCATCTGTTTACCGATCAAATTCCAAGGATTTTATCACATTAGTATCTTCTGATATACTTATTGTAATAAAATCAACTTAGAATAGATCAACTTGGTAATTTCTATTGATGAACTCAAACCGAGTTACTAGGTTCTACAACCTTAACTCAAAACGAGAGAACTGGGAATTCAAGCCTTATTGGGTATAGCGAAACCACCTTGGCTTCTCCCGGTTCCTCTGAAGAGAATAAAATGCACCCATATCATACGGGGCAACGGGGAAGGAATTAGTCTTTCTAGATATAGAAGCAAACTTACTATATCAGACCATATAGAAGACAGGACTATAAACGGTGTTTTCAAACTCTTTTTACTTTCAAAAAATTCAGAGCCCTTCTTAAAGCATTTTCAAAAATGGATAAATGATTTATAAAAATCCAAACCCGTTTTAAAACAACCTTTGGCTCTGATACCACAACTGTAACACCCCCAAAACTTAACCCTTTTGGAAAGGTATTACCGCCAGTGACCCCAGTGTTCCTTACCAAGATCACCCAAGGCTTTACCGTTTAAATACAATCATGAAATACAATGATACAAAATGATAACCTTATTCATATAAAACACGAGTCCCGAGATTACATCCTAATCCCGAATAGGACAAACACAGAGTTTAAATAAATTATAACGGAAATCTTAAACAAGGTACAGCGGAAGTCTTATAAAATATATAACAGAGTAAATAAGTTACAGCGGAAGTCTTTTAAATGAATTACAAACAAGGATCTTGACCGCAATGGTCATCTCCCAAGAATCTCAACCTGATTAAAAGAAATTATTAAAAACGTCAGAAAACCACCGTCGACTCCATAGTCCTTCTAGTCTTCTCATCTACACTCTATCTGATGTGCCGAATCGAACGGATGACACCAGCCCACATGCGGAGAACAAAGTTCGTGGGTTAGTCTACTTAAATAGACTAGCAAGGGTAAAAAGCAGAGTGGTTCGAGTGATCGTAACCGTTTACTATCATTGTCCCTCGAATAATAACCGAAGGGACGATACATAACCCGGCACTTTCACGGAATAACAACAAGAGGTATGCACAAGAGAAGATTCTGGAAGACTGAATCTTCACAGAAATCAACTCGAAAAGAGACTCCAAGAGACGAGCTTTCCTAGCTGCACTATTTACTTAGCTGCACTACTCGTCATGGGTTTATTAATCATGTGCACTCGGGCACATATCTTATTTAATTACAAAACACACATTACTGAAACACGTTAATGTTATTAAGAGCAACAACAAGGCTTAAATCACAGGGTGACAATTATGTCAACCCAAATTAAAACACACATAACACACACGCGGGACTTAACATTATTATGCCGAGTAACAATGGCGTTATTATTACACCGGGTGACCTTACGTTCACCCTGATTGCACTATTACAGTGCTTACACTTATTAATTATGTGCTTAACTGCACTTATCTTATTAAATTACAACACACACACACACACACTGTTGAGGCTTTTAATATTATTATGAGAACACGGAAGTTATTATTACACCGGGTGACCTTACGTTCACCCTGATTGCACTGCCACAGTGCTTACACTTTAATTTACAGGGTGACAGTTACGTCCACCCTAATTGCACTAGCTAAGTGCTTAATACACAGGACTGCTATTAAGCTCATCCACTGGCGCTAGCAAGGTGCTTAAACACTTCAGATCCTTACATATGGATAAGAAGCATAGGTCATGACCCTTAAATTATTCGGAAATAATCCCGAGGAATATTATGATTTAAAGAAATGACAAATCCTTACTTGGATTAGCGTTTCCACGAATATTAAATTATAAAGAAACGACTAATCCTTACTTGGATTAGCGTTCCTACGCACATTAAGTTATAAAGAAACGACTAATCCTTACTTGGATTAACGTTCCTACGAATATTAAATTATAAAGAAACGACCAATCCTTACTTGGATTAGCGTTCCTACGCACATTCGTGTTAACTAAACAGTAACACAGCAATTATTCACATTAAAGCCATCCAGGCAATTAACTTAAACATAGAGATAATAGAAACAACTAATCCTTACTTGGATTAGTTTTTCTATTAACTCACATGCTATTCTAGCATTAAGATTAATTTCACAACAATACCATCACGGTAATTATCACATATGATAGCGTTGTTCTAACAGATATACAACCTATGATAATGTCATTATTACAGTTTCCAAAACAGTTTATAAAACCATTTCCAGATAAACACAGTAATCATTCCAAATTAATTACTCAGATAAACAACTGATAATTAATGTAAATATGGAACGATGAGCAAGAGCGAACCGCCACTTGCCTTAGTCCGCAGATCTGGAACAAAGCAGAGACAACGGGATTCCGGGCTCGACACAGGTATAGCTCCGACAGCACAACGACCTTCGAGTCGACCCATAAGGAAACCTTAAGTTAGATCCGACATAAACTAGTACGAATCTATGGAAAGACGAAAGAACCCGAAAGAAACGACGCCACGACGACAACCAACCAAGCCAAATCCACAAAGGCATTCTGGGCACTGGCGGCGGTCGCCGTTCTTGGCGGCGGTCGCCATTCTCATCACGGCGGGCGCAGTAAAGAACACGGCCGTCGCTGTGAAGAACTCCGACGACAGACGAGAGAAAAACTCACCCAAATGATGCGTGTTTCGTCCCCTCTTTGCCTTGCCTGGGTTCCAACCTCCAAAGGCAACCAAAAGGCTTCACAAGGGCTGCTGGAAACACCACTAAACGATACCGGCGAAAGCTTCAGAATTTCCGGCGAGGGCACCAAACTCCTGCGAGACAATTTTGAGGGATTGAAGTGTCTGATTTTGTGTGGAAACCGATCCCAAACCTTCTCTATTTATAGACAAATGCCAGAGAGCATAATGATGGCTAGGAAGGCGACGTGGAGGGCTACAACGGCGATCGTCAGACGACTCCGGCGACCATCGGGCAAAAACCTCCAGACAACAATGACGGCGGGCGCCGTAATAAATGCGGCGGGCGCCGTCATCAATGCGGCGGGCGCCGTTACCAACGCGGCGGGCGCCGCCATAGACCTGGCGTCCCCAGCTAGGAGGAGACTCATCGGCTCCTCGAGCCTTGCGACGGCGGGCGCCGTCATACCCACGGCGGTCGCCGTTCTTGAGTCCCGCGACGGCGGTCGCCGTGACTGTACGGCGGTCGTCGTGACCAGCTTTTCCCGCCCGTTCAGCTTTGAACGATCATGACATTAACCCGGGATAAAAATTATCGTACGCGAACGAGTAATTAACATCCAAAGCACGTCGTCTGTATTTTATTTCACTGAGAAAAATATTACAGATACAGAGCGCATTACAGAATGGCTCTAACTTTCTGAATTAAATCCGACGTACTAAACGGGTGTTCGGGAAAATTCCAAAAATTCCCAAAATAATCCTTACAGAATTACGGGGTATCACAAATTCTTATATGTTGTTTTACCATTGGGTTACCTCGACACCTTCAATTCGTAGCCCTCATAGGTCGCTAGGGCAAGAGTTGTCAAAGCACCAAGCACGACGCTCGCTAACGACTTCAGGAACAATTACAAAATGCTTCAGGACGGGCTCTCAAGTCAAAAATATCATATTAAGCCAGATCCATGAATGCTTCAGAAGCAGTGCACAACGCACGGGCCGTGCGTCCAACCGCACGCTCGTGCGATTATACTGACACCTGAGAAAGCTCTCAATAAAGGTGCACGGTCCTGCACCGAAGTGCATGGACCGTGCACAATCCGTTCAATGAACCGTGCGTAGTCCGTGTATCGCTTCACCTTGTTGGCCGAGCAAATTTGGTCCCTCATTTTTCCGTGGGCCTTCGGAAGGAAACCATCATTTACGATTCCTTAATGTCTGTGTCCGTTCGATTTTTCGGAGCCTCCACCGCCAGTCGAGCCTAGAGTGCCCGATGGGCAAATTGAAAGGGATAATTAATTTTCATAATCAATTATCTTGTTTAAGTAAATATATATTAAATAAGATATTGGAGCTATGATCTTTTTAGCCTTTAATAAGGAAAGCTCATTAAGGTGAGGGATATTAATTATTTTTAATGGTGAGTAGACCTGGCAAAATATGACCCGACTCGATAACCCGACTCATTTTGACCGAATTTTTCTGGGTCATAACCTGTAAAGTGGAACCCGAAACCCGTTTTCAAACAAATCCGATGACCCAAAAAATTTTCGAGTAAAAAACGGGTCGGGTCAACCCGACGGGTCCAAAAAAAAGGCGGGAAAATGAAAGAAAAAAAATACCGCTCACTAAAAAAAACACTCACCTAGAGAAATTTTAGGGTTTATTCTTTCAGAACTTCAACCCTGTGCTGCGCGCTGTTGTGCCTCTCCTCGCCTCAAGCCATGCGCGGTTGCGCCTCTCCTGGCCTCATACCGCTCACTCGCTCATCATCGCCGATCCACCACACCACTATCATATTCGCACCTCCAGCGGTCGTGATAATTCCCTTCACCGATTGTCCGTTCGTAGTCGGTGTCTGGTTCGAACACCATGTTCGTCTCTTCATCTCTGATACGACTCCGCTTGTCAAGGGTTTTCCCGTTTCTGCTAATCCTCACCACTTCAAGGTTCGTTTTTTTATTTCTTTCCCGGTTTTCTTGATTTGGAGATTAAGATTTCAAGTTTACTTGTCTTACATTGATTTTTTTTTTAATCCTCACCGCTTCAAGCGCTAGATTATTTCATCATTGATTCTTCTTTGCATGTTAGATTGTGCAATGTTTTGTGCATTTTTAAATTATGTAGATGATTTAAGCAAGTTATTTAGGGGTCCCAATTTTCTGCCTATTCTCTTGAATTAGTTATTGTTTCATCCATGATTCCTTGTTGGTACAGTAGCCGGAGAGTTATTGTTTAATTGGCACGATTTATTGTTTAATTTGTGCAGATAATTGTTCATCCAAAATTTAAATCAAAAGCTAATTAACAACGGTTTATGCAGGAATTGGCACGATTATTGTTTAATTTGTGCAAATTATTGTTTAATTTGTGCAAATTATTGTTTAATTTGTGCATACAACATACATAAAGCTAGATTTATGCAGATTATTGTTAATTTAGACTATAATATATAGTGTTAAAATTAAGAGTTAAGGCATTATGATAACATTATTTTTATCGGGATTAAAATTGAACGATAGATAGCCATGCGGAAAAAAACTTAATATAAATATTTCATAAATTAACACAAATTAAATTAACAAAAAAAGCAGGAAAAAATTGCGTAACTCTGTAATACCTCGACAACTTAGCAGCCCAGCCCGTCACAGGGCTGCAGTCCATACACCCCAACCCCTCACTGGCCCATATTAAATGGCGCACAACAGGTTGTTTGTGAGTCTCGAACTCGAGACCTCACACTTTAACAAGCTGCCAAAGCATCACTTGTCACCAATTGTGTTGCAGCGCAATTGGTGACAAGTGATGCTTTGGCAGCTTGTTAAAGCGTGAGGTCTCGAGTTCGAGACTCACGAACAACATGTTGTGCGCCATTTAATATGGGCCAGTGAGGGGTTGGGGTGTATGGGCTGTAGCCCTGTGATGGGCCGGACTGCTAAGCTGTCGAGGTATTACATTAAAGTACACTTTGAATGAGAGGGGCTCCGACCTTATTGGGCCAGCCATTTCTCTATCCATGGGCCGCAGCCCATGTACCCCAACCAAATCCCCATGGCTGGAAGGTTGTTCGTGACTCTCGAACACGAGACCTCACGCTTTAACAAGCGGCCTTACGCCCACTTGTTACCAATTGCGCTGCAGCACAATTGGTGACAAGTGATGCTTTGGCAGCTTGTTAAAGCGTGAGGTCTCGAGTTCGAGACTCACGAACAACCTGTTGTGCGCCATTTAATATGGGCCAGTGAGGGGTTGGGGTGTATGGGCTGCATCCCTGTGATGGGCCGGGCTGCTAAACTGTCGAGTTATTACAAACTCGACCCATTGAGTTGACCTGAACCGGCAATAAACCTGTAATAACCCGACCTGGTTTGACCTGGTAAATTTTAGACCCGAAATGACCCGACCCGAAATGTACCAGAACCCGTGAGTACTTAGACCCGAACCTGCCCGCTCGACCCGATTGCCAGGTCTAATGGTGAGGTATTTAAACCCCTTAAGAAACCTAATTCTCATTCATTCTCTTTTGATCTTTTACAATCTTCCTGCCTCCATTCAATTCTCTACATATCAGATTACTGACTTGAGCGTTGGAGGTGAAATGGAAGACAAGCTCCGTCTTTGACCTTTTTCTATATCCGCATGGTATAGAAAAAGGGATCTGAAAGATGGACGTTCGTCAGAATTGCAAATTCTCATCGTCGTCATCAAAAATATATTGTGATATATTTTATGCTACCACATATATATTCAACAGACTATGAATTGGAGCCACGTATCGATCAAAATCATGGCTGCGTATACTTCGATCAACTTGTTCAAAAAGTACATTGTTCCCAATTCTCTATTAGATAGGCATTTATTTTTATATATATACTTATATTAAGTATAGAGAGGCCCTGCAAAGCAGCAAAACTGCAATGATGATCACACATGCATGTTGTATAGTTGAATATTTAGATATATCGGTGACTTTCTGAACAGCAGACGTACTGTCCATCAACATGCAGCAGACGAACGTACCGTCTTTTCCAACTAATATAAGAATTTGTAAGATGCTATCTATCTAGCTAGCTATATATGTATACATATTGCATAGTGTTTACCCAATATTTTACTTCAAAAGTTATAGCCTTATATATATGCATTATATTTTGATGGTATGTTGGGTGGTCTGTTAGGAAGTTCAGAAGCATGTTTGGTGTCATACACACACCAAATCCATCACCACTTCTTCCCACTACCGAAGCAACTACAGTATCATTTATTATGAATTTCTGATTCGACAGACCATACACTACACATACTAGCTAAAATCCTTTGTGAATTTCAAACAGCCCCAGTACTGACATTTTAGAGGCTCCGGGCAAAAGTAAATTATAAGCTCTAATATCTTATTTACTTAACGCATATGCTAAAAAATATAACACATCCTACTTGAAATCTCATATAATTAATTTTAAAAACAATATAAAATTGTATATTACACAAGAAAATATTGAATATTTGCGATAAAAAAAGTAGAGATATAACAAAAGTGCATAAAAACAAATAAAAAAGAGAGCTATAACATCAATGTATATAGCTCTACAACAATATTACATATAGTAGCAATATTGAAAAATCTAGAATGTGTGCTAATTAAGTTCAATGGAATAGGAAAAAAAATCTAGATTATGTGCTCTTCACATATACAACTTACAAAATGCAAGATTTGGAATATGAAAAAAATCTGAAATATGCACTGACTAAGTTCAATGAAATAAGTGCTAATTAATTACATATTTTGCTTTTATTTCATTTTTTGCCCAAGAGAAAAAATTGGTATTGAATTAGTGGACCTAGTGGGCCTTTTTAAATGAAATTGGTATTTTTAGGCCCATTGTTGTAAAGTCAAAAAAGAAATAAAGAATGGGCACAAGGGGAATTGAACCTCTGTTCATTTAATTAAAAATTGGGGTACAAATCAATAGACTAATTTACTTTTCTAATATATGCACACTACTAGTAGTGTATATATATATATAAATTATATTGGGCCTCTAAAAATTTTGGGCCCTAGGCCAGCGCCCCTTTTGTCCATGCTTCTGGACCGGCCCTGATTTTAATAGTGTAGCAACAACCTCTGATATACGATCTTATTCCAGTAAATTCGACTAATTGAGCCTGGACTTAACAAGCCCGATCGGATCCTCCTAAGCTCATATAGAGTTCATTTAATCCGAAACTTGATTAAATTAAGAGGGCCACAAAATACCAAGGTGATTCGCTTAGATTTTAAATTACAAAATTTTGCAGACTCAAGGTAACCAAGAATTATTTTCTAGAATACAAATTATCCTAGATCTCATTATATGAGAAGACTGGCTTTACCATCTAACCTAGCTCTACTTATATACAAGATGCTAAAGATGACAAACATGCCTCAACGACCTAAAAAACTTTCTAGTTGAGCAAGCTAAGTCCTAGCAGCCATACGTACATATACACTAGTAGAGAATCATCTTGACATAGCGGTTTTTTTATTATACAGATAGCGGTTTTTAAACCGCTATCTAAGCGTCCGTGTTAATAATAATTTATGGCGCTATTTGAAAAGCGCTATAAAAAAATACACGCATAGCGCTTTTTATAAAAAAACGCTATGCTTTTGTTTTTTCAATACTTGAAACTCTTAGCGCTTTTCTTAAAAAAACGCTATGATAGTAGATTCAACTCTTAGCGCTTTTTAAAGAAAAGCGCTATGAGTGTTGGATTCCATTCTTAGCGCTTTTCTTTAAAAAGCGCTATATTTGTTTGTCTTTTTATTAAAAAAAATCATTTTCCACATGCTACACCGGCCAGCTGCTTGAACATTTACAGCAATACAATTCAATCAAATAAGATCAAACCCATACAATTAGTAAATATCCATAATACTCCGCATAATTCATAAGAAGCATGGTACTCCATAAAATCAATACCGTATCCACAAAACCAATACATATTCATACTTAAACACCATATCCACAAATAGCCTAATCTCCCTAACAAAATGAAGCACCATATCCAACAAATCAGTACCTATTTCATAATTACCAACATATACAAGGCTATCAAACTATTAAGCGACCATTTGCAAATGAGGTTGAAGATACCCAATCCACGCATCCTTTACCTCATCAATTTCTTCTTGTGTGACGACTCGGCTAAAACCGGCACCAACAGGTTTCTTTCTAAAAACTTGTACACGTTATTTAGAATAAAAGTTGCATTGAGTTATAAAATTTGACATTGAAAAAATGATGAATAACAACAACTATAAATTTAATGCTAAAAATCAACATGTGAACATTATAGGGTACTAAATCAAGAGAAAGTAAAATACTAAGAAAACTAACTTGATTCATATCAATAGTTTGAATTCCTTCTCCTCGATTAATAACAATGGCATGATTTTGATTTTCAGGCTTCCCTTCACCAAGTTTTGGGTCACTACTCACTAGGTAACTTGATGGAATATATTTCCTAAATAACAACAACTAATGAATTATGTATAAGAATATCATAATTGAAAATGACATGTGAACTAGGATAGGATACAGAGTAGAAGTGAAGAGGAGAAGAGAAGTAACAAAATAGATGCAATAAATTAGATTTTTAGATGAGAATTGAATCCTACAGAGAAAAACATGTACAATACCTGATTCTTTCCATGTATATCAACTTTATTAAGCTTGGAGTAATATTTTTGTTGTTACTTTACCATCAGCTCCACCGCTCTCCTCCATATGAATAAAAGCAACTCGAAGAGCCTCATTTCTGAAATAAGATCAAATACGAGAAAATGACACAATAAAGTTGATGACCAAGATATGATATCAACTACGTCCTCTAAGAATTAAGTTTGTTCGAATACAATGAATAATTCATACAAGTAAACAAATAGTCAAATACATGGGAAGGTATAAGACATGGATAACTCCCAAAACCCCAGTTTCTTAAGGCTTCCAGCCACTTAAGACAATGACAGTCGCTGAATGCAACTAGTGGCGAAATATGAATAAAGGACTAGAAAGAGAAGGGGAAGGACCAGACGAAGATAAGAACTATTTGTTTACTTGCATTTATATTGAAAACAGATAATAAAAAGGGCAATTCAAGTAATGGTTCACAAAGAATTACTATTACCCTACGTTCACCGATGCCTGGACAACGAGCAAGGTCTTGCATAGATGCATCCATTATACTAACAAGAGACTGCTTTCATATAATCTTTTGTAATCAACTTTTTTGCTTCTCACAAATAAGTAAATTAATACAAGGGAAACTGAGCATATACCCCAAATGTTGAGCCAAGAATGACTACATCAATTTTATTAACACGTCGGATGGTCGTGAGAGCATGATTTAGCTACAAAAAAGAAAGAAATTTTATCAACAATCTACAACACAAGGTTGACCAAAACCTTGTAACTCAATCCAACAGCTGGTTACTATAAACAACAAGAAGTCTTGTGTTGGGCTATTAAAGAGTTTAATAAGAAAAAGAAGAAAGAGAACGTCATAGAAGTGTTGTGTTGTGTTGTGTTGTATAGTAGATGTTCATTATCTGATATACTAGCACAGTAGCAGTGCTTATCACAAGCTTACAAATATCACAAGCTTGAGCAAGCAAATAAATGGAAGAGGGATGGGGTAAAATCAATACATATGCTGCAGAAGAACATGTACAAGCATAATACCTATGTAAAAAAAGAGCAATATCAGCATCTTCTTGTGTTTTCTTCTGCTTTTGCTGTCCATAAATTTAACAGGATACAACATAGGTGAACTTTAGATCTTCTTGTGCCCGTGCCTCGGGAGACATATCAAAACCTTGATTTGCACCAGACATTACCCTCTGACCATAGAAGACCATACGACCATATTAATAAACTTTGCAGATTTTTTTTAAGATTTAAGATTTTATATTTACAGAAACCTATCTATTAATCTTCTTCTTTCCTAGTAGCTCTGAAGCATAAGAGCTCTTCTATAATACATCATACCACGCACTGTATTTTCAGCCATGAGAAAGTTTAGCATGAATCTGAAGCTCTAAAGATATTTGTTCAAGATGATCAACTACACTTGATAAACCATATAATCATCCAGAATTCAAAAGATTATAATCGAAATTATACGAATACAAACCAAAACCCTAGGTTTAGGCTAGTCACAATCCTATGTTTAGGCAAAACCATAAGTTTAAAGCAACAACAAAATTCAACAACCTATAGTGAAGAAGCCGAGAACAAATCAAAAACAATCTGAAAACAAACCAAAGAACAAACCGAAGAAGCCAACGGAGATGAATTGTGAAGAAGCCGGAGACGCCACTAGGAGATAAGCAGGTGCTTCGTCAATAAACCGAAGAAGCAAGAGAGGCCACCAGAAGATTGCGGCCGCCGGAGAAGCCACCGGTAGATCGCCGCTGCAGGAGACATCGATCAAGACGGCAAGGGACGTTGTCGGCATAGAGAAAAATGGAAAGAAAAGTCGGGCACATAGAGGAAAAGTGGCTAGGGCGAGAGAAAAGAGGGAAATTTCAATGAAAACTTTTTTATAGCGCTTTTTACTAAAAGCGCTAAGAGTGTTTAAGAACTCTTAGCGCTTTTTTACTAAAAAGCGCTAAGAAAATGCTTAGCATTTTAAAATAAAATTCATACATTTTTTATAGCGCTTTTAACTAAAAAAACGCTAAGAGTGTTTCAGAACTCTTAGCATTTTAAAATAAAATTCATACATTTGTTATAGCGCTTTTTACTAAAAAAGCGCTAAGAGTGTTTCAGAACTCTTAGCGCTTTTTAGTAAAAAAGCGCTAAGAAAATGCTTAGCATTTTAAAATAAAATTCATACATTTTTTATAGCGCTTTTTACTAAAAAAGCGCTAAGAGTGTTTTAGAACTCTTAGCGCTTTTTAGTAAAACAACGCTAAGAAATTGATATCTCTTAATTAAAGAAAAAGGATTAAAATGTCTAAGCGTTTTTGTTTGTTATTGCGCTTTTTTATAGCGCCTTAACTTTAGTGTTATCTAAGCTAAATTCTGTACTACTGATATAGTCCATATCCCGCCTCAAGCGGGACTTGTGATGCAAAAACAAGATCCAACTTGGAAGATAAGAAGCCATGTTGATGAGCCTCTAAATGTAGAGATCTAGATGCTTTTAACAGAATTTCATAAAATAATTTTCTAATATCTAACTTAGGATGCCATGCATAAATCAATATGAAACTTATAAGAAAAGAGTAACATAGCTTTTGATGCAAATCTCCTTATTAAGATCAATTTGTAGATAAGAGTCTCAAGTGTGACTCCTCTACTTGATCCACACGAGCACTATACTAGATCGTCTTGCTTACGTTTGCTAGGCCAAAACCTTGGTTTTAAAAAGCACGCCCGAGGGCGCGAGGCGCAAAGAGGTGTTGGTCATGGCGCCTTAATAAGTGTGAGGGCAGCGCACAATGCAAGGCGCGCACCTCTCTACGCCTAGGCGCTCCTGAACGCCTCAAGCGCTTGTTGTTTTGAAGGCGCCTGACTGAGTTAGATTAATAAAAAAGACAAAAAATGGGTATTTAGATTAAAAGAAGGGGCCAATCGGTACAAAAAAAGCAAAACTCTCAACTCTCTCGATCTCTCTCAAGATATTACAACATAAGTGGAGAATGACCATCTAAGGTTTCCTCATCCAAGGTATACCTCTTCCAATTCTCTTCCTCTCTCTCGATTTCTCTCTTTTAATTTCTTCTCCCTTTTCCTTTTTATCTCTCTCACTCTCTCGTCCTCTTCCAATCCTCTCTCAAAATTCTCGATCTCTGTCTTTGTAGAAATTTTGCACTTTTGCAGAACCCTCAAGTCCTCAACTCTCTCGGTGTCTCTCAACTCTCAACCAACAATCATGCGTGTTTTTTTTCTAGTTTTCCTTTCCTCTAATCCATTTTATTTCAATATTTCTCACTTTTGTATTTTGTGTGTTGAATGCTTGAATTTTAAATGTAGACTTTTTGTCTTTTTGTGATGAATCTTAACAGTGGTTTGAGCTTGTGAATTGTGATTGTTCGATTGCTTGTTTGAGATGGATAATTGGGGAATCGGCCACTGAATCAAACCTTTTGGATTCCGATAGAAATTATGGAAGAGTTGATCATAATGATAAGAATACTTGGTATTTTAACTTTTACAATAAAAAACTTACCGGAGGGGTATATCGGTTAAGGAAACACTTAGTTGGAGGTTTTAGAAATGCTTGTAAACGCCTTAAGTGTCCCGAGCATGTTAGGGAGGAAATAATGACCTTTATGACAAAAAAGGCAGAAGCAAAGATAGTTGATCATATTATGCCATATATGTCTCAATATGATGTTGATGATTGTGATGAGGAAGTAGAGGATTGTGAGATTTCGGGTAGCTCGAGTCAGAAAATTGTCAAATCCATTCCTAAAAGACAAAAGGTCCAATGGACATGTTTGTCACTAAGAAGAAATCAGAAGGGGCAAAAGTTGGTGGAAAAATGCTGAGATTTTTAAGGTTTGTGATAAGGCTTTAAGGGATAAAGCTTTTACCGAGATTGCAAGGTTCTTTTATGATGCCGAAATTGCATTCATTGTGGCTACTATCCTAGCTTTAGATCCTTGATTGAAGCAATTGGTCAATATGGTCCAGAAATGAAACCACGAAGCATGCATGAGATTAGAGTTCCACTTATAAAAAAAGAAGTAGAGAAAACCCATAAACAAATGGAGGATCATAAGAAAGAGTGGGAACAAAAAGGATGTTCTATTTTATCCGATGGGTGGCGCGATTCGGTTGTCCAAAAGGATATTGTGAACTTTCTAGTTAACTCTCCAAAGGGTTCCATGTTCATAAAATCCATGGTGGAGGAAGTTGATGACCAAAATATAGTTCAAGTGGTGATGGACAATGCATCTAAATATGTTAAGGCGGGTAAGAAAAATAATTTATCTCCTTAGCTTTTTAATTGAATTTCATATCTAGTATCTACATATTTTTTTGAATCTAATGTTTTTTTTAAATATATATTTAGGAAAACTACATGAGGCCAAACGACCAAGTCTTTATTGGACTCCATGTGCATTACATTGTGTTGATCTCATGTTAGAAGATATTGGTAAGCTTCAAAAAATCAAGAGTCCACTAATAAAGTGAATGTTAATGAATGGATATATATATATAGCCACATTACTCTTGTGAACATGATCAAAAGGTTCAAAAATCAAAGGAACTTGCAGAGGCTGACGGTGACTAGATTTGCAACATCCTTCATCCCTCTTGCACAATTCCATAAGCAAACGAATAATTTGAGAAAGATGGTGACTTGTCAAGAATGGATGAGTCCAAGTGACCAAAGGATGCGGGTAGAAAGAAAGTGGCTTCCTTTATATTACAAGATGGTTTTTGGAGGAATGTTCTTTATGCTCTCAAATTAGGAGGGCCTCTTTTTAAGGTTCTAAGGATTGTTGATGGAGAGAGGAAGCCACCTATGGAATACATTTATGAATCTATGGATAAAGCTAAAGAGGCTATTGCTATGAGCCTTGCAATGAAAGAAGAGAACTACCAACAAGCCTTTGAGTCATTGACAAAAGGTGGGATTGTCAACTTCATCGACCTTTGCATGCGGCCGACTATTTGTTGAATCTAGGATCCAATATGATAACCTGGCCTCGGGTTGTGAAGAAGTGATGAAGGGCTTATCAAATGCATTTCAAGGTTGAATTTGGATCTGGAAGTTCAAGACAAGATCACTTTGGAGTTGGAGACATATCAGAATGCATCCAGTCTCTTTGGCTTATCTATGGCGATTAGGCAAAGGAAGACAAAATATCTAGGTAATAGAAATAAAATGTTCATTCAACTCTTTCATAACTTTGCTAACTTTGTTGTCATTGTGTTTAATTAAAATTTACATTATTTATTTTCAATAGCGGAGTGGTGATTTTTATGGAGCATCAACTCTTAACTTGCAAAAATTTGCTATAAGGGTTCTTAGCCTTACTTGTAGTGCTACATGATGTGAGAGAAATTGGGTAGTTTTTCAACATGTAAGTAGCTCTTATATTTTTTTACTTACAGAACATATTATTAGTTGCTTGAATGACATAACTAATAAACTTTTACTTATAACAAATTCATTCTAAGAAGAGAAACCAATTGGCTCAGAGTCGATTGAATGACATGGTCTTTGTGAAATACAATTGGGCTTTGAAACGTCGATATAATAGTAAAGACACCACTGATCCCATTCTCTTGGAAGAGGTTGGTGATAGTAATGAGTGACTAATGGGGAGAAAGGATAATAACTCTTCTGATGATGAAGATGGTGATTTTGTGTTTGATGATGGTAATGATTTGATATGGGATGTGGTTGCTAAAGCCTCTGGAGCTAATGATCCTAGCTATTTCACTAGAGCATCTAGGAATGCAAGGGATGTCAACAGATCCTTGTCAAGACTTTCTAGAGTTGATCAAGGCAAGGGAAATTCTAGTAGCTTCGCCCGTAGATTCGTGGTGTTAGAAAATGATGAGGATGAGATAGAAGAGGATATTGGTAGAGACCAAGACTATGTAGGAGAGGAGGAGGATGAGTATAATGATGATGTGGAGTACTAGTGTTTTAGTGGACTATTCAACAAGCTTGGAAAACTTTATTTACCTTTTCCGTACCTTTTATTTTGGTTATGACATGTTTTAGCGGTATTCTAGACTTTCTACTTTTGAACTATGCTTCTTTATTTCATTTTATGCATTTATAATACATTATTATGCTATTTTGAGTACAATATATCATTTAGAATTAATTAACGAGTTTTTTGGAAGAAAGTGTGTCTCGTCTACGAAAGGCGTGCCTTTTTTCTTGCGCCTTGCGCCTATGCTCCATGGACCCTTTGTGCCTCGGTGTGCCTTGTGCCTTTTAAAACCAAGAATGGAACAAAAGTTCACAACTTGGTCTCTTGCACAAGGGGTTCAGCCGGCCCTAGCTTCTTTGGGTGTGGGTGTGTATTTTCTCAACACATGAGATAATGGATAATTCTCCTTGAATCAAGAAAGATATATATATATATAACAATTATATTATCTTATCTTTCATAGAGATATATTTCTTATATCATCAAGTAAATAGATAACACTTTATTATTACTTGATGATCAATCCACATGCCCCTAATAGCTCCATATGATCGGCCCCCATAGTCCCTTCTATGCACCTCGGGTTACTTTGATCTAACCCAATTACTTTATTGTGTGTGACCTTGTAGGACCCGATTATAATTAGCAATGAGCACAATCTTATTTAGCCCATAAATCATAGTTGGCTTCTAGCAAATCACTATGACTATATAAAATATCCAGATTATAAATCTCTATTATAAATCATATTTTATGATTAGTAATTGACATTTTAATCAAATGACAAATTCCTTCAATCTCCCACTTGTCCTTGAACAAGTATGCAATGTTAAATTCTTTTGTCACTTAACGTCTAATTTGATGATATGATGACATCTTATGTAATCCGTATCAATATTCAAATTGTTTCATGTACTTTGAGCTCGAACTATCAAGACAAAGGAATAACTTTTAATCTATTTGAGCATGACCATGCAATTTCAGTTCTTACTCTTCAAGTGGCCTGGATACCATTCCTATTTACATAGGAGGGCTTCCAATATCGTATGACTATAGCTCCCATACAATTTTCAGCAATCCCAATCATTGCCTTTATAACCGCCTTTTACGAAAAGACGTTTGACAATGTCAAAGACATACCAATCACTAAGTAAGAGAAATATCATACTTATGTCTGATAAATCTACTAATCATAGTTTAACTTAAAATTCTAATACTCATTTGAAGAATCTTAAGGTAGGTCTTCCCAATATGTATCCTCTATACATATCCATGTGATTGATTAGACATCTTTATGTCTTTATAGCCCATGAAACTCGACGCTATCAATCAACATACAAAATAACCTTTATTAAGTCATTTATGTCCAACTTAATGACTTAGACTATGAACAACTCATAATCCATAATTTCAGCTCACTTGATAGGGTTTTATTCATCAGAACACTTATGATTATCATATTTTAAAATTATAAATTACTTGGACATTTTTTTTAATTCTAAACCACAATTAAATAATAATGAAACTATATTTCAAATAACAAGCATAACTGAAAGCTCAACATTCATGGAAATAATCTTCATAATGTAAAATAATACAATCTCAAAGTCATTCTCTAATGTGCTTGATTCCCTTAGCCCTAGTATGATTGTCATGCTTGGGCTTAGGTAAAGGTTTAGGCAACATATCTGCAATGTTGTCATCCTTATGAACTTTGCACAACTTCACATCTCCTCTATCGACATAATCTCGAATGACGTGGAACTTCATGAGGAGGTGTCTCGATTTAGAATTCGAATTTGGTTCCTTATATTGAGCAATCGCACCATTGTTGTCATAATAGATGTCAATTGCCTTAGCACAACTAGGAACAACACATAGTTCAGTGATGAACCTCCTAATCTAGACAACTTCCATCGTTGCATCTACTGCAACAATGTACTCAACTTCTATTGTAGAATCATCTACTGTGCCTTGCGTTGAGCTTCTCTAGCCCACTGCTCCTTCATTAAGAATGAACATGTATCCCAATTGGGATTGGAAGTCGTCTCTATCTGTCTGGAAGCTTGCATCAGTATATCCTTCAATGATCAATTTATCATCCCCTCCATACACCAAGAAATCATCCTTTGTCCTTCTCAAGAACTTTAGGATGTTCTTTGTTGCATTCCAATGTACTTCTCCTGTATTCAATTGGTATCTACTACACATGCTCAAAACAAATACAACATTTGGTCGATATAGATCATGGCATACATGATTGATCCTATTGCTAATGCATAAGTAATTTTACTCATCTTCTCACTACTACAATATTGAACAAATGAAACGGTCAAGTGCAGCGGTTTATGATTAGGAAGCGGTTTAGGGTAGCGGTTTGGCTATTGAAGCCATTGTTTGCAGCGGTTGAGAATATTGTAGCGGTTGGTAATAGCGGTTGTGTCAAAAGAAGCGGTTTTTGCAGCGGTGGTTTTAAGTCAATCTATTGCAGCGCTTGATAGTACCTAATGCAACGGCTGTAAATTAAGAAAAAAAACTTATTGAAGCGGTTTTATGTGGCGGACTTCCAAATTTTCAATATATCCCCGCCTTCACTTTTTCTTCCCCGCTTCAGAAAAAATAAAACAGTAGGTCAAAATTCAAATTCTCCAAATCGGTTCTTCTGGGAAGCTAGGTCAAAATTCAGAGAGTTCGCTCCAGTTCGCACAATTTGGTGATTCATCTCTCAAATTCGAAGAAGAGGGATATGTGGAATGGGTTAGGGTTCCTAGTTCATGTGGTGCCGCTTTGATCGAATTCTTGGTGTTGATCGAAGTTCACTTGAATCTGATGGTTACAAGGTGTGTCTTTTTCTGTATATCAACTTCGTTTTTCTTTTGGATAACAATTTGGTTGATGCTATGGTTCGGTTGTATCATTTGCTGATGCTCAACTTTGTTTTTTTTCCATCTAATTCTCAATTGCCCTAATTTTTTTTTGGTGTTTATGCAATGGCTTGGGCTACTACGAGGTGGTCACGGCTATTTCCACTGCAACTTCAGGTACAGAGGCCAGTTGGGACGGATTTAGTTTTTTTTAGACTGAACCATTCATGCTCAATCACCCTAATTCTCTATCTGTTTTTTTTATCAATTTTGTATGTCTAAAAGACTTCACACATTCAGGCTCAATTTGATATATGGAATAGTTTCATCTCTAATTGTATCCCTAAGACACAATGCAACTAGAGGTGTTTTTTTTGCTAAATTTAAAATTTTAAATGCTGAGGTTTAAACTCAAAAAGGAAGCTCAGATCCTTCCCTCTGTGGTGGTGTTCAGGTACTATATACTTGCTTTAGATGTGTTCATTGCTAAAGTTCCCAGTTGTTATTTTTAAAAATCTTCCAAAAGGCTTTATATTCTATAAGCAAAGGTTTTAGATTTTGTATCGCTAATATCCTTACTGGTTATGTCTGCTTTCATGTGGTTTTGTGCTTGTTGCCTTGGGAATATCCAATAGTATTTCTTTCCCTTAAGGACAAAAGCTGCAGTTTTAGTCGGGCTATCTGCTCTCTTTCTATGTATTCTAATAGTCTTGTAATCCTTTTCTTTTATTGAACCTGTATGTAAATTCTGTGGTCAATGGCTTATACAGTAACTTTTACATAAAATAACTGACTTGAAATTCTTTGAATTGGTAACAGTATTCATTAGTTTTGGTCTCATCACATGATTTAGTAAATCTAGCTTTTATAGTGATTTCCTTGCTTCAGAAGTTGAAAGTGTACTGTGTAAACTTTTTTAAAAGGTATATTTGGCCGTTTAAAACCCAAAATACTTATAGAGCTGTTTTTTGCTGAATTTAAAATTGTAAAAGCTGCTCAAATTGGTGAAATTGAAACTATTAGATAAATCAGTCTTAATGAATGATATACTATCCTTAGTAGTTTTAGCAAACATCTAACTTGGTGAATTAGTTATTCACAAACCCATAAGATTCTGGTTGTATGATACATTCAAGATCAACTTGTTTAGCCCTCCACTAATTAATGCTCTACTATCTTCATTGTTATTTGTATTTTGTAGTGTATCTCACACGGTGCCCTACATAATATGTTGATTTAGTCTCTCCTCTTTAGATTTGTGTGTATGCCATTTTTCTTAGTTCTAGAGATCTCTAGCTCAGCAGGTATGACAAGACACTACTTATTGCTAAGTTGTATGTCATGCTGCATAGGTAAGAATATTTTCTAGAATATTTCATATTGAACCTATCAAGGACCTTATCAATATAATTTCCTTGACTTAGTCCAATTAGTCTCTTAGATCTATCTTTATGGATCTTGATACCTAATATGTACTCTGGCTCTCCTAGGTCTTTCATTAATTTTTTTTTCTTAAGTTAGTCCTTAATGGACTCTAGCATGAGAATGTCATTTCCAATGAGTAGTATGTCATCCACATACACGACTAGGAAAACCACTTTGCTCATAAAACTTCCTTAAACACAGGCTTCTTCTTCACATGTGATGAAATAAAATTGTTTGATTGCCTCATCAAATCGAAGATTCAAAATTCTTAATGATTACATAAGTCCATAAATATACTTCTTAAGCTTGCATACTTTCCTAGGATTTTCCGGACCCTCAAAACTTCATGTTGTGTCATGTACACATCCTCCTTAAAAAACCCATTTAAGAAGGCGGATTTGACATCCATTAGCCAAATCTCATAGTCGTAATGAGCTGTAATTGCTAGGATTATCCTAATGGATCTAAGCATAACAACTAGTGAAAAGGTTTCATCATAGTCAATAACATGAATCTGTCTAAAGCCTTTCGCAACCAATCTTGCATTGAAAATTGATACATTTCCATCGTTGTCTATTTTGAGTTTGAAAACCCATTTGCATCATATGGGTGTTACCCCATCCGGTAAATCAATCAAGTCCCATACTTGATTTTCATACATGAAATCTATTTCAGACTTCATGGTTACACGCCATTTTTCAGAGTCTGGACTCGTCACAACTTGCTTATAGTAGGCTCCTCGCATTCTAAAAGCAAGATGTCGCAACTCGCATTCATTATGCAATCAACATATTTCTTTGGTTGCGTACTAGGACTATCAAATCCATGTGTGGATTGAACAACATGAGGATCATCCACAACAATTTGCGGATTCTAATTAGAATCATATTCTAGAGGGATGATAGGAGTGAGGTCTTGAGACTCCACTACTTACGATGTATCGGTGGCCTCGCCTTGCGGGATTGCATCGCCAAACATCATTGTATCTAACATGGTGTAATCCATGTCATTTTGTTGCTCAATTTGTTGCTCTTCTCAAACTTATTCGAGATGTACATTTTTCCCACTTGACTTTTGGAAATAAAATACTTTTCAGGCAACAAATACTTTGTGCTAACTGGGATTGTAGAAATACTATCCTTTTGTTTCTTTAGGATGCCCTACAAAGAAACACTTATTTGATTTGGGTGCAAGCTTGTCTGAGAGTGAACGTTTTACATAAGCTTTAATTCACATCCTCAAATCATTATAAAAGACAAACTTGGAACTCTTCTGGTCCATATTACGTATCTTGTCTTATCTACAACTTTGGATGAAATCTTGTTCAGCAAAACTCATCATAGAACGGGCTATGCCTAACAAGGTTCTATTCCTTCTCTCAAATACACCATTCAATTGTGGTGTTCTTGGTTGAGTTAGTTGTGAAAGGATCCCACAAATCATTAAATGATGATTAAATTCTTGACTCAAATATATTCACCACCACGATCAAATCGTAATAGTTTAATTTTCTTGCCAGGTTGATTTTTCTACTTCATTATGAAATTGTTTGATTTTTTCCAAGGATTCTGACTTATGCTTCATTAAGTATATGTAACCATATCTACTTTAAGTCATCAGTGAAAGTTATGAAGTAACTATAACCACCCCTAGCTGTTGTGCTCATTGGTCCATACACATCCTTATGTATTAGGCCCAAAGGTTTTCTAGTCCTCTAACTAGTTATATTGAAAGGTGATCTTGTCATTTTTCCCATTAGGCAAGATTCACATGTATTAAATGATTCAGAATCAAAAGAGATTAGAAGCCCATCTTTATGGAGCTTCTTCATGCGGTTCATACAAATGTGACCCAAACGATAGTGCCATATGTAGGTAGTGTTTAAATCATTAGGTTTTTGCTTTTTGGTAGTTATGTTATAGACATTTGATTCTAAATCCATCACATAGAGTCATTACTCATTGGAGCGTTGCCATAAAACACATCTTTTTTGTAAATAGAAAAACACCTATTCTTGATAGCGAATTCATAACCTTCAGTATCCAAAACAAAAGTCGAAATGATATTATTTTTGTCATAGAAAGAATGAAATAACAACTATTCAATTATAAAACTAAACCTGAAGGTAAAGGTAGATTGTAATCTCTTACTGCTAGTGCAACAACCTTTGCTCCATTTGTAGCGCGTAGGTCTACCTCTTCGTTAGCCAAGCTTCTTGTTCTTCTTAGTCCCTGCACATTCGTAATAATGTGAGAACCACAACCAATATCTAATACCCAAGGAAAAACTTTTACAGTAAGGATTTCTATAACATACATACTTGAAGAGGAACTCACAATTCCATTCTTCTTGTGTTCCACGTATTTGGGCAGTTCCTCTTTGATGGGTCCTTGCCTCCTGTGACAAGTCAAATTGCCAAAGGTGATGACTTTGGATCTAGTCTTGGTTGGGAAGTCATGAAGTGAATCGTCTCGGTGGTGAAGATGAAGGGAACGCGTTGAAGAACGCGATGATGGTCACGGTGGTGGGGCGGTGGTGAACGCGGTGGAAGCGATTTGATGGAAGAATGGTAACGGTAGCGGAAGCGATTGAATGGATGGATAGATGACTTGATGGAACAAGTCGTTGGTGTCGTAGCGTCGACTGCGGATGAAGGAGATGCGAAGATAGATTTGGCTTGAGAAGATCAAGTGTTGGCCCTAGTGTCGGCGGAGGAGGGAATGGGGATGAGAGGGATATGGGTGACGTCCGATCAAGGGAAGGAGGAATTAACACTCGACTTAAAACCTTGAACTTTAACTTGAACGTGAATAAAAACAATAACAAAGCTGTGTTTAAATAGGAGAGGTGAGACATCGGATGGGCCGAGTCGAACCTCGTGGGCTAGCCCATGCAAGCATGCAAAAGGCACAAACCCTAAAAGATATAATGACTGAAAGAAAACTATCTAAAACTCTATAAATAAGGAAACTATCTAAAATGCTATATTTAAGAAAACTATCCAAAATACTCTGGAAATACCAAATATAGATAATGTCTGTAAAAGAACGCGTGAAGCTTCTAACGCGGCGAAGGCTGTGAAGAAATCATCGCGAGAGACGACGAAGTGTCAAAGTCTTCAAAAGAACGCGTTGTTTCACTTCCGATGGTGGCGAGGACGACGAGTCTTGGATTGTCGTCTGGGCTTCCTTGGCTGGCGACGACGCGTGCGATAAGTGATGCGACGATGGCGGCGGCGATGGCATTGGACCTAGACCTTGTCACTGGGCCCTCTAAGCGTAGGCTCATGGCTTCTTCCTCGTCTTGGGCCGTCATGGGAGGCAGGGTCACATCACCCTCCCCCACTTGGCTGTGAAGCGTCCCCGCTTTACCATCATCAAACTCTGGCTCAACATATGGAGTCAAGTCTGCCACGTTGAAGGACGCGTGGACTCCAAAATCTGGTGGAAGCTCGAGTTGATAAGCATTGTCCCCTATGGATTTGATCACGCGAAAAGGGCCATCTCCACGTGGTGCCAGTTTGTGTTTTCACCGCGAGGGGAACCTCTCTTTTCGTAGATGCACCCAGACAAGGTCTCTGGGGGCAAAGACGACGCGGAGGCGGCCTGAATTCTTCTGCAAGGCATACTGCGCGGCCCTCCTCTCCAATTGATCTCTGGTACGTCGATGTAGCTCTTGGACTTGCTCAGCGCGATTGGAGGAGGAGACATGCACTGGGTCTCATAGAGGTCGCGGCGACAAATCAAGTGGTGTCAAGGGGTTCATGCCATACACCACTTCAAAAGGTGTCAACTTGGTTGCCGTGTGCCTGCATCTATTGTAACAAAACTCGACAAGTGATAGTAAGTCCTCCCAACGCTTAGGGTTGACTTTGAGCATCGTGCGAAGGAGGGCTCCTAGAGTTCTATTCGTGACCTCCGTTTGGCCATCGGTTTGGGGGTGGTAGCTAGTGGAAAATAGGAGTTTGGTTCCTAGCTTACCCCAATAGGTTCTCCAAAAATGACCAACAAACTTAGAATCTCTATCACTCACTATGGTACACGGGACTCCATGAAGACGCACCACATGCTCAAAGAATAGATTGGCAATCTCACTAGCACTATGGGTTGTCTTACAAGCTATAAAATGTTCCATCTTAGAAAATCTATCTACGACCATAAAAATGGAGTCTTTACCTCGTTTAGAGAGGGGCAAACCCGTGATGAAATCCGTAGACAAATCTTCCCAAGGGGCACTCGCAATGGGCAAAGGCGTGTAGAGGCCATGAGGACTATACCTAGCTTTGGCTCTCTGGCAAGTCACACAACTTCTACAAAACCTAGTCACTTGCGGGGTCATCTTAGGCCAAAATAAATGTTCTCTAAGCACGTCTAAAGTTTTCCTAATCCCAAAATGTCCACGACTTGCGTGTGCTTCCTCAATCAATAGGAGCCTAATGGAGGATCTAGAAATGCAAAGACGACTAGCCTTGTATAAATAACCCTCAGAAAGGAAAAAAGGTCTCAAACTCACGCGATCTCAGGCAATGCTTAAGAATAGGGGCAAAGGAAGGGTCACTAGCATATAATTCCTTAATCAAAGCAAAACCCAGAATTTTAGTTTGCACCTGAGTCAAGAGAACATACCTGCGAGAAAGCGCATCGGCGACAATGTTGTCCGTTCCCTTTTTGTGGACCACGAGATAAGGAAAAGTCTCTAGAAACTCCACCCAGCGAGCATGTCGTCGATTGAGGTAAGCTTGGCTCTTCAAGTAGCTCAATGCGGCGTGGTCGCTGTGGATGACAAACTCACATGGCCAAAGATAATGTTGCCATGTCTTCAGCACGCGTACTAAGACATAAAGCTCTTTGTCGTAGGTGGGGTAATTGAGCGTGGCCCCTGTGAGCTTCTCACTGAAGCAGGCAATTGGCCTCTTCTCTTGGTGTAACACACCACCAATGCCTATGTCAAAGGCATCACACTCCACTTCGAAGTGTTTGGTGAAATCTGGGACTTGGAGCAAAGGTGCTTAGCACAAGGCTTTCTTCAAGGCTGAGAAAGCGCGTTCATGGGAATCAAGCCACAAGACTGTGCTTCCATTCTTGGTGAGCTCATGTAGTGGCGCGGCAATGGAGGAAAAGTCGCGTACAAAACGCCTATAAAAGCCCGCGAGGCATAAAAAGCTTCGCACTTGTGTCAGTGTCGTAGGCGTTGGCCAGTCTTTGATGGCCGCAATCTTCTTGTTGTCAATGCACAAACCATCACTACTCACAATATAGCCCATAAAGTTGGTGGACTCGGAGCAAAAGGAGCACTTGGCCAGATTGGCGAACATGCTCTCGTGGAGAAGGCACTCGAGCACTTGGCGAAGGTGATCGACATGGTCTTCTAGGATCCGTGAATACACAAGGATGTCATCGAAATAAACGACAACAAACTTGCCAAAGAAAGATCTCAACACGTGGTTCATCACGCGCATGAAGGTGCTGGGCGCGTTCGTGAGCCCAAAGGGCATGACAAGCCACTCGTAGAGCCCATATTTAGTCTTGAACGCGGTCTTCCACTCATCACCTTCTTTCATTCTGATTTGGTGATAACCACTCTTCAAATCAATCTTGGAGAAGAGTGTCGCGCCATGAAGTTCATCAAGCATATCATCAAGGCGTGGGATAGGGTGCCTATACTTGACTGTGATCTGGTTTATCGCACGGCAGTCAACACACATTCTCCATGTGCCATCCTTTTTGGGCACAAGGATCACAGGTACAGCACAAGAGGAAAAATATTCCCTTACGTACCCGCGATCCAACAATTCTTGGACTTGGCGCTGTAACTCCTTGGTCTCTTCTAGACCAGCTCTATACGCAGCGCGGTTGGGCAAAGAAGCACCTGGCACAAGGTAAATTTGGTGCTCAATGCCTCTTAGGGGAGGTAATCCTTGTGTAAACTCCTCTGGGAAGACGTCGGTGAACGCGGCATGTAACTTCGCGATCGCTGGTGGCAAGGGCGCGTTCGTCGACGAGTCAGGGATGCATGGTGTGGGCACAAGCAGAAAGCATGGAGTCTTCCCAGTCATACACGCAGTGAGATCTATGGGCCTGGCTAAAAGAACGTGTTGCTCACAGGTGCCTTGCAAAGGACGCGTTGGTGGCAACGGAGCGGCCAACTGTATTGAGGGGAAGACACTGCTCGAATTCTGTGGGGCACTTGGTGTCCCAGCTGTGGCGTTGTGTTTCTTCTTGCTAGTGCCTGGAGAAGACGAAGTGTGGCCAGATTTTGAGGAGTGTTGCCTCTGTATTGCCTCTGGACACTCGTTTCACCTAGTTGATGCGGCCTCGATGGCTTTCTGGCAATCACGTTCTACCTGGTCCTGCAAGATCTCATGGGGAGACATTGGATGCAAAGTGACGCGCTTCCCGTGGTAATTGAACACATAAGTGTTTAAATAGCCATCATGGATCACGCGCCTGTCGAATTTCCATGGGTGCCCAAGCAAAATATGGGTGACATCCATTGCAATGACATCACAAAGAATAGAATCACAGTATTGCCCTATGGAAAAAGAAATTAAACATTGGCGAGATACTGTGTTACCTGGACTTGAAGAAATCCATTGGAGGGCATAAGGTTGTGGATGAGGCATCGTAGGCAATTTGAAGTGCTTGACGACCTTCTCATTCACAATATTGGCACAAGATCCTCCATCAATAATAACACTCAAGGAAGCTGTTTGGACTAGAGCCCTTGTGTGGAACAAGTTCTCTCATTGATCGCGTAAGCTGGCTTCCTTGACGGTAAGGAGACGACGCGTCACCAAGCTCAATGGTGTGCCTGCGTGCAGAGAAGCGGGTTCATAGTCATACGCGTCTTCGTCCTCTTCTTCGTTGCCTTCAGTGATCACGTCAAGTGTGGCCTCCTCGTCTTCACAAGACTCATAGCCAGCGGCGGTTGTGGAGAATAACACCTTGTGAGCATTGGGGCAATCCTTCTTATAGTGGCCTCTTCCACCACATTTGTAACATTCAATATCACGCGCGCGATCGTTGCTCACTGGATCGTGTCTTTGCGTGTTCTGGAGCGGCGCGGTGGTCGGCATCGCGGGCTTCGCCTTGGAGTCTTGGCTAGACGCGGCTGTGATAGAGGCACTAGGGCGAACATTAGTATAAGGTAATCCACTAGTGTTAGAAGAATACCTTTGTTGGCCAGTGGAATATGTGTAAGACTTGCGGCGAGAGAGTTGTGCATGTATTTGCATCGCCGTATGTGTGAGTGTGTTCAAATCCTTGATTGTCAAGATCTCTAGTTGATCACGTATGTTGGTGTTCAAGCCACTCAAAAATTTTGTCCTCAAACTAGATGGTGCAACAGAGATGTTGGCCTTGTAATACATGTCTTCAAGCATGGAAAAGAACTCGAGTGGAGTCAACGACCCTTGGCGAGCCATGGCAATCTCCAATCTCATTTGATTCCTGTAGTCTGGAGGCACGTATTTCTTGGTCATCACATAGACGAGTTGATGCCATTCTGTGACTCGTGTCCTATGGCGACGAACGCAGTCATCTTCAAATCTATGCCACCATACGCGGGCGGCTCCTCGGAAGTTAAGCGTCGCGGCATCGACATGATCCTCGGGTGGAACTCGATTATATCGAAGGGTGTACTCCGTAGCCTGCACCCATTCAAGAAAAACAGAGGGGTTGTATTCACCATGAAAATGCTCGATTTTTACCTTGACGTGATGTCACGGGTATCGAGGCTGCTCAGGTGCTTGGTTGAACGCGTTGTTTGGCACGGTGTCATAGAGAGGGTTCTCAAAGGCACACAATCCATGTGGTCTATCGCGTCCAACCTGGTGTCTATCGCGTTGTTCGCGAACTTCACAGACAAACTCATCCTTGGGCGCATAGGCGTCATCGCGCTGACGTCTTCGCGGCTGGGCATCGTAGTTGTCGCGGCGATGATCTCTCTGCAAAACATTATGGCGCTCACCGCCAATGTTTCGAACGCGTTCGCCTTGGGGTCAGAGACGCGGTGAAGGGATCCAATCCGATGGGTAATCCTGCAATTCAAGTGGATCTCCAAGAAGGGGGTGAAAAAAATTTGGGTTGACCATACCTGAGTCCTCGATCTCTTTGTCATCATACTCGTCGAAGTCGTCTTGGACATTGGGTGTGATCGATGCGTAGCCATCAGATCCGTAACGCGGTGTTCGAACACTCTAGTGTCAAAGATGATTGCGTACATCATGGCTGCGTTGTTGGGTAGGGGGTGTCCTCAATTGATCATCGCATCGCGTATGCCCAGTGTCGCGGCGGCTTGGTCTTCTTGGCGTCGCGTCGGCTTGACGATGTCGGCCATCGCGTGGTATGGAGTCTGGCACACGGCGTTGGGTTCTCTGAGAGGCATACCTATCATCAAAGTTGTAAGGTTCAGAGTACTCACCTCGAGAGTCGGTGGCGTCGCGGTCGGAGCCGGTGTCGTGGCCACCGGGGGTGGCTCTAGGCACGTAGCGATCCGTCCTGGGAACAAGCCTTGGCGGCTCTCAATGACACTCTGCATTCTGTTGAGTTGTGGTTGATGTTGAGAAGTGGACGGAATAATTCCCTTGCCTTTGTCCACGCGTGTCTTGGATGGGACCGTGTCGATAGCTCTAGTGGGAGGTGGCGTGTCCAGAGCACTCAGTGGTGTTGGAGTTGGCACAATGGGTGCCTCTTGTTGGTTGGCTCTGAGAGTCGCGTTCTCTTATCGAAGAGCTTGGATCAAGATTTGATCTTCGGACAACACCATGATGGGATCGCGTGGTTGGTCTTGAGGGAGACCCAACTGTGGAGGTTGTGGGTTGGTGGTGTTATCTTTGCAGTCGTCTCCATTGTGTCCAATCTGCATGGTGCCTATAACAAGACGACCAAACATGGGAGTAAAAACGAACCAAAAGACAACAAAGAGCAACAACCAAGCAAATCACTAGTCAAGTCACAAAGGTCACGTAGGTAGGGCTTGTTTGGCTTGCCGTGAGGGCAGCTTTTCTTGAACAAGATATGGTGTATCAAGCAAGTTGCAATCAAACAAACAAGATGTAATACCCCTCATTTTAGTAAAGAGTATTTTGGTAAGTTTTCCAAACACTCGTATTGTAGTCGAATTATTTTCAGAGAAGTTCAGACTTTCTGTTAAATACTTGATCTCTGTAATAATTCCTTGAGTGGAATAAAATACATTCGACGTATTTTGGGGCTTAGAATATTTGTTCAGATACGAATATGTTTAAACCGGGGTTAAAACCCATACCCATAATTCTTCCCGGACAAAAGTGGGCAAAAGGCACAGAATTTGCCTTGACCGCACCCGCGGTAAGAATTGGTCGCCACCGCACCCCACGGTGAGACCCACCGCACCCCACGGTGAGACCCACCGCACCCGCGCTGTCATGAATTCTTTTCTGCTCTGCCGAACTTCGCCTGAGCTGCTTGCCGATCTTGTCGGAGCTGAAGCGGTGAGGCGGTGGGGGAGGTGCCAGCTGAGCTCCTTGCTTGGCCTATAAAAGGAGGAGGCTTGGAGGAGGAAGACATCTCAAATTTCTCTCTCTCCAATCTCTCTCTCTCGTTCCATTGTCGCCGGAGTTACAAGCTTTCGCCGGAGTTCTTCAAGGTCGTCGCCGGAGCTACCATAGGAGGAAGAGGTGCCCTCAAGGTGGTGTTTGGTGGCCCAAGGAGTTTGGAAGTCAAAGCCAATCCAAATCGAGCCCAACGCGTCGTCCCCGGTAAGATCTCGTCTTCGTCCCCAACGACTGTACTTGTGACCGCACCCGCGGCAGGGCCACCGCACCCGCGGTGTGCCTGGGCGATTGTGGGTGTGGCCTTGGGTTTTGTGATTTCGATCGGGACTTCGTTCCTTCGATTTCGTTCGCCTTTCTTTAGATTCGTACTATTTATTGTCGAATCTAACTTTGGGTTTCGTTATGAGTCGTTCCGTAGGAAATTATAATCCGAGTTCTTCCTCGTTTCGGACCCGGAAACCCGTTGTCTTTGAGCTTCGTTGAGCTCGTCTAGTCTAATGCAAGTGGCGGTTCGCTCTTGCTTATCATTCCATATTTATATTGATTATCAATTGTTTAATTGTTAATTAATTTGGGATGAATATTGTTTTCATCTGGGAACAGTTTTGATAACTGTATGTGATTTAAAAAGAGATATTATAATAGGTTGAATATATTGCTAGAACCAACGCTATTATATATATATATATATATATGATTGAAATACATATATTATAATAGGTTGTATATATTGCTAGAAACAACGCTATTATATCTGTTATTGGCCTCGATGGCTTTGATGTGAATTATTGCTCTTATGTTCTAACTGTTTAGTTAGAACGAGTATTCGTAGGAACACTATGTACCTTGCGAGGTTTATTGGTTTCTTGATAATGGTACTAGGAGGATTTTCCCTAGTATCTTCGGTCATGACCTTACCCTTACTCAGGGTATGTGCGCACAGCTGGTGCCGCCATTTGGGATGTATTCCATGGGATGTATTCCCTTTGATATCTCTTGTGAGGAGATCCGATATCTCTTGTGAAGAGATCTTAAAAGCTTATAACGTAAAATATACGTTTTGGAATTAAATAAGATAAGTGCTTTAGTGCACATAATTAATATACCCTCAGGCGAGTAGTGCAGCTAAGAGAGTAGTGCAGCTAGGAAACTCGTCTAGACTTTGGTCAGAGTAAAGTTCTCTTTCCAATCTGAATTCGCATTGTGCGGTGAGGTTGGTCGTGAACCGAAACACCAAGTCAATTTTAAAATGCTTGTGTGAAATTGATGTTCCCAAGCACTTGTCATACTTTCCGATAAGACTCAACCTTTTGGAGTCTTCTCTTCATATGTTTCCATAAGACTCATTCTTTTAGAGTCCTTTCTCTTGATCATGCCTTTTCGTATATTTCAGTAGGAGTATGGTGGTTGACTATCGTCATCGACTTTTATTCGAGAAGCGATGAGTCTAACCTAATACGACTACTTAGAACCTTTTTGTTTTACCCTTGCATAGTCTTTCATTAGACTAACCAACCGATTATATTCCCTTGCATGGTTGGCTGGTGTCATCCGTCTCATACGACACATCAGATAAACTGCAGTTCCGATGAAGGCTAGAAACGACAATGATGGCAGTTGGAATTTTGAAGAGTTTTACCAGGTTGAGATTCCTTGGCGGGTGATCGTTTAGATCAAGACCCTTGTGTCCTTTATGTATTAAGACTTCCGCTGTAATATATTTGATTATGTATTTTGAATCATGGATGTAATTCCGAAACATTTGCTTTAATCAAAAGTTATGATATTTTGTATTATAACTGTTGTTTTATGATTTATATAAACTGGTTAAGCCTGGGATGGCTTCGGATGTGAAATCCAAGGTCACTGGCGGTAATACCTTTCAAGGATATATATTTGGGGGTGTTACACAAGAGCAAATTGAAACCCTAAAACAAACGTAAACAAAGTAACCTAATTAGCAAGAAAGTACCTTCTAGGAAGCTTGACCTAGACGGTGGAGAGATATAGAAGATGATCTTAGACCGATATGGGTTAGGGTTTCCTTATTTTGGCTTTCCCTAACTTAGGAAACTTTTTTTTTTCTTTTTTTGAATATCTTTTCGATATCTTTTTTTTTTAATATCTGAGATCTTATCATTTGATCTTTTCGTACTTGCAAAAAGAAACAAGATAAAAAGGTCTAAGTAACAAGAATATCACAAGTGTGATCTTAGAGATAGGAGAGATAAGATAAGATTTGATGATATCTTATTAGGAAATTGGTTAACAACCTAAAAAGCAAGATCTAGCAAACAAGGAAACGCTATCCACGCATGAAATAGGGAAACATAATATTCTAGCATGCAAGATAACAAAATACCTAACACACCAAAACTTGGGGAACAAGAAAAAAAAATTCGGCCAAGGTGGGACCTTGTAGAAACCGAAAGGTGAGCACAAATTTGTTTTTTATGGTTTTTCTCGCAAGATGATGCGAAAGTAAACGATGGGGGAAAAAATAAACCGTGAACAATATGTAAGCTTGAGTTCGTGACTTATAAGACTGTTGGGCTCTGATGCCAGTTGATGGGTCCTTGCCTCCTGTGACAAGTCGAATTGCCAAAGGTGATGACTTTGGATCTAGTCTTGGTTGGGAAGTCACGCAGTGAATCGTCTCGGTGGTGAAGATGAAGGGAACACGTTGAAGAACGCGATGATGGTCACGGTGGTGGTGCGGTGGTGAACGCGGTGGAAGCGATTTGATGGAAGAATGGTAATGGTGGCGGAAGCGATTGAATGGAGGGATAGATGACTTGATGGAACAAGTCGTTGGTGTCATAGCATCGACTGCGGATGAAGGAGATGCGAAGATAGATTTGGCTTGAGAAGATCAAGCGTTGGCCGTAGCGTCGGCGGAGGAGGGAATGGGGATGAGAGGGATATGGGTGACGTCCGATCAAGGGAAGAAGGAATTAACACTCGACTTAAAACCTTGAACTTTAACTTGAACGTGAATAAAAACAATAATAAAGTTGTGTTTAAATAGGAGAGGTGAGACATCGGATGGGCTGAGTCGAACCTCATGGGCTAGCCCATGCAAGCATGCAAAAGGCACAAACCCTAAAAGATATAATGACTGAAAGGAAACTATCTAAAACGCTATAAATAAGGAAACTATCTAAAACGCTATATTTAAGGAAACTATCCAAAATACGCTGGAAATACCAAATATAGATAGTGTCTGTAAAAGAACGCGTGAAGCTTCTAACGCGGTGAAGGCTGTGAAGAAATCATCGCGAGAGACGAAGAAGTGTCAAAGTCTTCGAAAGAACGCGTTGTTTCACTTCCGATGGTGGCGAGGACGACGAGTCTTGGATTGTCGCCTGGGCTTCCTTGGCTGGCGACGACGCGTGCGATAAGTGATGCGACGGCGGCGGCGATGGCCTTGGACCTAGACCTTGTCACTGGGCCCTCTGAGCGTAGGCTCATGGCTTCTTCCTCGTCTTAGGCCGTCATGGGAGGCAGGGTCACATCACTCTTCCAATTCACTTTTGAATTGTAATAGAAACATTTGTGTTTAGCAACTACTTTAGCCTTTTCAGAAGCCTTTGGCTTAGGATGAGCAACATCCTTGCTCTTTCCTTGCATAAGCTTCTTCTTTCTAGCGGCCCCTTTCTTGAACCCTTCTACCCTGTTGACCATGAGAACCTCCGTCTTTGGTTCAACGGTGATGTTTTGCTCGGCAGTCTTGAGCATCCCATGAAGTTCTTCAAGACTTTTTCCAACTCCACTCATATCGAAGTTCAATCTGAATTGAGTGAAACCATCATGTAGAGAGTATAGTATAATGTCAGTAGCCAACTCTTGCTATATGGGAATCCAAGTCTTTCCATGTTCTCAAAGTGCCCAATCATTTTGAACACATGAGCACTGACTGGCTTCCCTTTCTAGAGTTTGCACTCAAGAATTGCCTTGTGGCTCTCACACCTTTCCATCCTTCGCTGTTCCTAAAATATGACTTTCAGTGTGCGAATGATGATATTAGCATCCATCCTTTCAAACCTCTTTTGAAGGTTCGAATCCATGGAAGTTAGCATGGGGCAAGTTACAATCACTGACTTTTCTCTAATTTCCTTTTCAACTGCCTTTTCAACTTCAGTAGGACTCTCAGTCAGAACTGGGATAGGGGTGTCAAGGACATTATCTCGTCCTTCATATCTAAGGATTGAATATTGTTCAACTTTTCCTTCTCAAGGATTGAATGTAGGTTGATGATTGTGGGGTTATCGTTTCTAGACTTGATATCTTCAATAGAAATAACATGCAAAATATAAATTATGCTTGTCATACAAAAGCTTTAAAAAAATTCAAACATGCTTTAAACATAAATAAGTTTATGTATATTTTATTCAAATAAAATTTGTCCTTTGTGAATAAAATGATTCCAAGATGATATCTCAAATAAGACTTAAGCGTACTTTGGCACTTTCCTAAGTCCTATGTGATCTAGGTAAGTAACGTTTACTAGTAATAACATTGTTAACTCTCAGTTGATAGGCTACGTCATATGTCTGACCTATCCCTATGCCTCAATACCCAAACTTTATCTTTTGGCGTTTTGTTGAGTATAACCAAACCAATGTTGTAAACCCCTTATATAAACTTACCCGTAGTATCCCATGGTAAAAGAAAGACATCTTGCTTTGGCAAAAACTATCTTTCAAATTTCAAGGGTCTCATAGGTTATAATTTGGAAATGCAAAACTCAATTCCTTTTAAAGGGCCTAAGTTTACTATATTGTTCTATCTACTAGTGAACTAAATAGAATAAATAATCGACATGCGTAAACGTAAAAAGCATTTTGAAGCAACACAAAATGCATAAAATAAATGTGATCATAGTATGGCCCCTAAAAACATATATGATCTCATTTTCATAGATTCTTGTCAGTCTCTTGGATTTTCATCCTTGATACTCCTTTGGATCTCCCTCCTGGATGCTTTATAGACGAGGGATCTTCTTTCTTGCTTTACATAATGTAGTTGTAATCTAATTGCTTGTAATTAAATTACAAAATTACATATAGGTACGCAGATCGTGTACAAGAAAACAATAATGATACGCATATCGTATTTTTTATCCTATTTTGGACCATACCAGTCACCGCATGCAATCATAATGTCATAATATTAATTCATACACGCAGTTATAATATCAAATATTAAAATTTCACACAAAGACTATTAATGAAATTAACAGAATTTAAAACTAAATTAATTAAGTCAATTAAAATTTATATACGGAATTAATACCAAAATTAATCATTAATATGCATAATTGGATATTATATACTCAAAAGATAAGAGATCTATTTTCATATCTATTTTAGGCAAAAGGATCTTAGGAAAACAAACCCGAGGACCCAACCTACCACCCTAGCCACGCCCCAGCCATCGATGCCGCGCCACCCTAGCCCCGCCCTAGCCCTCCCAAGCCACCCCACAAACCGCTGTGGACCACGTACTAGAGCCACCCAACCATGGTTTTTATTCCTCTCTCACTCCAAATTTTGTAACAATTACAAATTTTGTGGAATTGAGAAAATAGGGTGTAATTTTCATAAAATTAGGGTTCTTGCAAAATTAATGTATGAAACAATTTCATAGAAAATTAATCAAACTTGAGCAAATACAAAGCATGAGATTCTAAATTTCTAGGGCTTGATTCAATTATCATCAACATGAAAAATCAAGTGTTTTTTATGTGTGACTATATTTTATACAAGAAATTATATCTCTTGCATAAATTAACCTTATGAATCGTTTTTAGGGTTGAAATTAAGCAAAAAACAGAATTTTAAGCAATTCAAATTTCGGCTATGGTGCGTTTTTTCGAGTATATTTTAAAATATGATTCAAAATTTCATGCATCCAATCAATAAAATCACAATTTTAATCATGTAATTTAATCCATATATTAATTCTCCACCTTAATTGAGCCAAAATAATCAAGAACATGCATCAAATTTACAACTTTAATCACTATTGATGGGGCTAGAAATGCGCAATGCAAATATCGTTGATTAGCCTAGTCAAAGTAAATGTCCTAATAGACCTACTAAACAGATGTATAGTAAGCAAGTAAGGGTCGAACCCACAGGGAAGATCTGATGCAGTATGCAATTGTGATTGACAAGTAACAATAAAGGGGGGTTTTAGTAATCAAGCAGAGCAAAGCAAACAAGTTTAGTTGATGAGAAAATATGATTGGGAAAGTAGTCCTACTAGAACGAGATCCATAATACAGAGATATAATTTGATCACAGAAATCTATTCAATCCAAGTTCTTTTATTATTCTTATAGTTGTTCCCACCCTGATCTTAAGTACTACCAATTCTCACAGTTGTTGATAGACTTATCACTACATCAATGGAAAAGTACCTCCGATTCTCACAGTTGTCGGTGTACTTTACCACTAACACATCAATAGCAATGCACACAAGGATATAAGATACATGCAAATAGAAGGTGCTTCCTTACTACTTAACATGCAAATGATTCTCACTCACGATTGCGCGCTCGTATTCCACTATACGCAACAATCATATATGCTACTAGATATGCACTCGTATTCCACTATATGCAAATCCTAGCAATTGATAAAAAGTATTCAACCTAGTTGATCAGGCTATGAAGAATAACAATAAATCAGTATTCAATATTACCAAGAGAATCAAACCAACACTTATAAGAATAAGAACAAGGAATAGAAATCTCACAAACACATCAGTTGTATTGCTTCAAACGTCTAGTAGAACAAAGGGGAAGTTAGTTCTCCATTCAGGTGAGAATGAAAAACTAATGAAAAGTAAAACTGCGTACGAAGTAAAGTGAAAAGTAGTCTCTGCCTCTTAACCTAGAAAGAGGACTTAAATAGGTTTTGGAAAATAAAGTTAACGTAATGCCAAATAACAAAGGAAACAAAATAATAAAATAACAAAGTCCGAAATTAAATAAAGGAAATAAATGTCTTCTGGATGCGCGGCATTTAACACGGCCACCGCGGGGCGGTGAGATCCACCGCGGGGCGTCAGGCTCCCACCGCGGGGCGGTGGCTTCCTCTTGGCGCGACCCTCAATCTTCTATGAGAACCACCGCCGGGTCGCGGTGGCTCTGGCGCGGGGCGGTGAAACTCGCCCGCCTTCTTCAGCTCTTCTTCTCTTCTGCTCTTCCTTACTACCAAGTATTGGTAGTCTTCTCCAAGTAAACTCTAGCAGATCCTCATCTTCATCATCTCCATCTAAGTTGTAAATCCTGGATATCTTCACTTCTCTCCACAACTTCTGGATTACAGACTTAGCCTCAAAACTAATCATAAACTCCTCCAAATCATGCTAATAATTGCTAGTAAAGGTGTATGAAATAACACCTATCAAATTCCCCCATGCTTAGACCTTTACTCGTCCCGAGTAAGCTAAAGAAAAACCTACTCTCTCAATCAACACCAAGGTCTCAGGAAGTATAAGAAAATATGACACCATCAACTACAACATATCAACAATAAGCTCCAGACAACCAAAACAAGTGATACAAAGATAATTCTAATCCTAACTCCAATCTAGCTCCTTATCGCTCCAGAGTGGCCTACCCGAGTCCTCCTTATGACTCCTCTTCTTATGACGCCTCACCAAGAATAATGAGAAATCCTAGAATCACTCTTCTTCTTTTACGCTCATCTTGCCTAGGCGACCTCTCGGGTTTTCACCTAGCCACTCATTTCATTTTGCTAGATATCTCACATATACTCGCATCACTCCAATCTATTTTTGCACCAGTCTATACCAGTCGGACTACCTGCTTTTTACCTGAACCGCCCTTTCGGGTTTTCAGCTCATCCCAGGATTTTGATTGCCTTTTTTCACATATTTTTGGCTTTTTTTTTAAATAAAATACTCGAACGGAAATTATAGAACACAAAACAAAACAACGCTATATACATAATACACTAGCTAGATAGATAGCAAGTCTAAATCCCTCCCCCATACTTAAACCGAACATTGACCTCAATGTAGAAAAGAGAACAAGCAAATGAAATAGGGGAAGGAGAAATAAACTCACTGTTGGCCTGATGGCGGAGGTGGTGGGAACCTCCCAAAGTAGTCCCTCATATGAGCGTCCACAGCGTCCAGACGCTCATCTACATCAGCACGAAACTGGGTCTGCCAAGTCTACAGACCGGTCTCTACTCGGGTGTTCCAGTGAGTCTGCTGCACTAAGAATGCATCAAATCTTGCATACAACTCCTGCCAAGGTATGGCAGGACCGTACGAAGATGAAGGCGCATCAAACTGGGTAGGCATAGGATCATCCCCACCCACAGAATCAGCAGCAGCAGCCTCAAAACCAGCATTAGGGCCCTCTCCAAACGGACCCGAAGGAGCAGTAGCAGGGGTAGCGTCGGCCATAACTCTGCTATCACTGGGAATCCACCAATCTGCAAATGAAGGAGAATAAGTGAAAACCTGGGGAAGAATCAGAATGTGACCATCGTATGAAGATCAAACTAAATCACCATCCCTGCCCAGTGGCTTCAGCATCGAGCACACCTTCATGTGCGCCATATCATACACCGCGTGAGCAACATGTCGAGGAATCCGATCGGTAGCTATAATGTCAGCACAAAGAAGGGTGATCAAACCACCCCCACAAATATCACGTGGCTCACCATCACGAATCCTCTTCAGGGAACCCAGAAAGAGGGTAGCCCAACACGGCGTGTACGAAACAATCTCCAAGATGCTCATAAACCACTGGAAGTCCTTCAGAGGAACCTTATCATCATCAGCATGGCCAAAGAAATCTCTCATCATCACCTTGTGGATCAACCTAAGACAAGGGTTCACCAGCTTCGAGTTCACCTCCTGACCCTTCCTGAACGTCCTGCCCGTAGCAGCCTTCCAGAACTGTAACATATCAGACTCAATAATTCCACCAGACCATCCATCCGTTGGTACCTTTGTAATGCCCAGGGCATCACGAATCTCAGCAGCAGACAAAGCATAATCACGCCCATTGTAGGTGAACGTGACCTTCATCAACCTCTTGTTGTCTGAACCATCAGAATACCTCTTGAAAGAGGCGATGAACTGGTAACAATGCTCGGGATACTCATGGGCAGCCTTGTTCAGGAAAGTCCCCAAACCACACTCTGCTAAACACAGGGACACACACTCCAACATACCAAACTCATCTAATGTCGGCTTGTCAAAGAATTTAGTAACCAACACCTTCCTCTCCTTCACAACATTGTAGACCTCATTCTCATCCCTCGTAGACACTTGCTTCCTACCTCTAGGTGCCATAAGTAATGAATTGAAGTGCTCAAAACAAGGGGCAACCAAAAGGACTTACAAACAAGCAAACACACAAAGCCTGGAAGTCTCGATGCGGGGCGGTGGAGTAGTCGCCGGGTCGCGGTGAGAACAACTGGGAATTCTGGCCGGGTCGCAGTGGGGGTCGACGCGGGGCGGTGACAACAGCGACGCGAGGTAGAACAACGCGAGGCGGGGCGACAGCGATGCGGCTGGGTTGTGTTTGGCTTGTTTGTGAAGCTAGACTCCAAATTGGGCAAGGAAAATCAAGGTTTAGGCAATTTGGGGCTAGATTCGGACCAAGGATGAGGGAAATAGGGGAAAATGGGGGATTTGGCTTTGGGAGCTTGAGAGGTGTGTTGGGAATGGAGGGTTTTGTTGAGAGTGGGGCTAGGTTAGGGAAAGTGAAAAGGGAAAGAAAGGGATGATGGGGCCGGATATGTACCATGGCCCAAAGAAAAATCTTGGCCCAAAGAGGGGCCAATCCGTCAAAACCTTATTTACCACTCAAGAAATAAAAATTTTACTCACCCGTTTAAGGTTTTTTTGGAGCCCTTTATTCTTGCTCTTTTTTTTTTAGGGGAGAGGATATACCAGACATCCACCGCGGGGCGGTGAGGATCGCCGTGGGGTGGTGAGGATCGCCGCGGGGCGGTGGAGAAACTATCTCCTCTCCATTTACTTTCGTACCTGAAATGTTAGTGACAGGCGAACGAAACAAAGCAAAAGAAATTACGAAATTAAACTAAGAGAAAGAAAAATCAAGGAAAAACTACCTCGGGTTGCCTCCTGGACATCGCCTTGGTTAACGTTGTTGGCTCGACGTACTGCAGATCAATCACCACCTAGAATAGGATCCCCTCGGAATCCTCTCAACCGTCTTTTCCTGCTGGAACCTTCCATGGAAAGGCTTGAACCTTAGACCATGTTCCCTCTTGGCCAATGACTCCATGATTACTTCCTTTGGAGCATCTCTCCCATACTTAGAGCGATGTGGGGGCCGATATGGCTCAACCTGAATATGTTGCACGTTACTAGATAAAGGCTTATAGCCTTGTATGGTTAGTGCAGGGGGGCAAGTGCCCAAAATAGAGGGAATGTAATCTCCTATGTCATCCAACAAGACATCATCAACATGCAATTCATGCAACTCAATAGGTCCATCAATAGTAGAACACTCAACTACGGTCTCTACTGCACCAGTTTTAATATTTTCATGCACATGATCATCAATATCACTAATGCAGCAAGGGGAAGGCAATTCAATGGAGTTGGCTTTATGAATATAATGTTCAAAAATTATTCCATCGAATTCCATAGTTAAAGTTCCACTATCTACATCAATCTTTGTCATGGATGTTTTCATAAAAGGTCGACCTAACATAACAGGAGCAACCTGCTCATCATAGTCCATATCCATAACAAAGAAATCAGCAGGGAAAATTAAAGGACCTATCCTCACAAGAACATCCTCCACAATACCCTTAGGGGGCACATAAGAACCATCATCAAGTTGTATCACAATGTTAGAATCATGCAAGGGTCCTATTCCTAAATCCTCAATCAAAGAATAAGGCAACACATTAATAGAGGCACCCAAGTCTAACAAGGCTTTCTCAAATCGATGCTCACCTATAGTAATAGGAATAGTAAATGTACCTGGATCCTTGCACTTCTCAGGCAGATGCCTCTAAAACACCGCCGATGCATGTTCACCCACTGGAACCTTCTTCTGGACCTTCAGCTTCTGTGTCCTCTTCACGGTGCACAGCTCCTTCAAGAACTTGGCATATCGAGGGACAGCCTTGATAAGCTTGATCAGGGGAATGTTCACCTCACAGTCCCGAAATGTCTTGAATAGATCGATGTCTTCAGCTACTCTCTTGGCCTTCAGCGCCTCAGGGAAAGGTGCTGGTGGCTTCTCAGAACCCAAAGGAGGAAACACGGGGCGAACATAGTCATCAACACATAACTCATCAGCGGAGCTGGATTGTTGGGGGCCGGGTCGTGGTAAGCCCACCGCGGGGCGGTGGTCATCCCCGCGGGGCGGTGAGGTCTCGGCGGGATTACTGAGATCAGCGGCCGGGTCGCGGCCAGAGTCGCCGCGGGGCGGTGAGAACAGTGTTTCCTTCCTGGCCTCAACCTCAACTTTTCACCGAGTCGCGGTGGGGTCCACCGCGGGGCGGTCAGCAGTTTTCTCCTTTACAGCTTCGTTCTCCTCTTCAGTACTAGGAGCAACGACCAACTTCTTACCACTTCTAAGGGTGATGGCACTCACATTCTCCCTTGGATTCACTGTAGTTTGAGATGGCAGGGAGTTTGATGTCCTCTGGTCTATCTTGGTCACAACATCAGCCAGTTGGCCAATCTGCCTCTCCATATTCTTTATGCTTGACTCAGTAGCCTGAACATGAGTGGCGAAATGCTGAGTCAGAGTCTTCAGCATCTCTTCAGTAGAAGCATCGGAGGTTTGGCCTTGAGGCCTCTGTTGGTACGGGACTCTCTGCTCGTACTGCTGTTGTATCGGCTGTTGACCTCCTTGAGGGTCACTCCATCGGAAACCTGGGTGGTCCCGCCCTCTCTGATTGTATTTGGGTTGTCCACCATACTACGGTCTAGGGGGTCCATAACCTCCTACATCATTTACTTCAGCAGTACCTTTCTCCTGCAGCTGAGGACAAGTATCGGTAGGGTGGAACTGATCAGAGCAAAGTCCACATGCTTTGACTTGTTGAGGAGTGTTTTGATTTGCCATTCTCTTCACCATCTCCTTCAACTCAGCTAGCTCATTCAGCATTGGGCTAGGTCCTGCAGGGGTCACAGCATTGACCACCTTTCTCTGGTAAGTCTTTCCAAAGCTCCTGGTACTCTCACTCATCTCCTGGAACTTCTCCATGGCTGCGTCCGGTGTCAGATTCAGATCGCTTCCACCGCATGCAGCGTCAACCATCCTCCTCTCTTGATCTAGCAGACCATTGTGTAAGTAGAGAACAAGGTCATGCTTGGCGTATCCGTGGCATGGGCAGCTGGAGCAAAGCCTCTTGTACCTCTCGAGATAATCATACAGCGTCTCATCACCAGCTTGCTCAATGTTAGCAATTGCCTTTTTCAAAGCATTCACCTTCTTCGTTGGGAAGTACTTGTCAAGAAATGCCTTGTGCAGTTTATTTCAGGTATCTATGGTTCCTGGCGGCAAGTGATAATACCAATCGCTAGCAGAGTCTAGCAAGGAGAAACCAAAAGCTCTCATCTTGATTTGGTCATCCGTCACATTCCTAGGCTTCAGAGTCATACAAACATTGTGGAACTTGCCCAGGTGAGAGATCGGGTCCTCTCCACTCAAGCCATGGAATTTCGGGAGATAAGCAACAACTCCAGATTTCAGCTCAAAGTTCACCCCTTCGCCAAGCGCAGGGATGATGACAGCCAAGGGTTGTGCTCCAATATTCGGTTCAGTCAGCTCTCTCAGAGTTCCGGCCATTGCAACAACAGGGATATCAACTGGCTCAGTCGACTCAACAATCTCAACTGTCTCAACGATCTCAACCTCTACTTCTTCTTCTCTTTGATCGCGTAGGTTCGAACGGAATGTTCTGTCGACTTCTGGGTCAAAAGCAGCTAGAGGGGAGTCAGTAATATGGGTGTTGACCATAAGATAGGTCTCCACCAAAAATCAATCACAAAAGCACACAACAAAAATAGAAAACTTCCCCGGCAACGACGCCAAATTTGACGGGGCTAAAAATGCGCAATGCAAATATCGTTGATGAGCCTAGTCAAAGTAAATGTCCTAACAGACCTACTAAACAGATGTATAGTAAGCAAGTAAGGGTCGAACCCACAGGGAAGATCTGGTGCAGTATGCAATTGTGATTAACAAGTAACAATAAAGGGGGGTTTTACTAATCAAGCAGAGCAAAGCAAACAAGTTTAGTTGATGAGAAAATATGATTGGGAAAGTAGTCCTACTAGAACGAGATCCACAATACAGAGATATAATTTGATCACAGAAATCTATTCAATCCAAGTTCTTTTATTATTCTTATAGTTGTTCCCATCCTGATCTTAAGTACTACCAATTCTCACAGTTGTTGATAGACTTATCACTACATCAATGGAAAAGTACCTCCGATTCTCACAGTTGTCGGTGTACTTTACCACTAACACAACAATAGCAATGCACACAAGGATATAGGATACATGCAAATAGAAGGTGCTTCCTTACTACTTAACATGCAAATGATTCTCACTCACGATTGCGCGCTCATATTCCACTATACGCAACAATCGTGTATGCTACTAGATATGCACTCGTATTCCACTATATGCAAATCCTAGCAATTGATAAGAAGTATTCAACCTAGTTGATCAGGCTATGAAGAATAACAATAAATCAGTATTCAATATTACCAAGAGAATCAAACCAACACTTATAAGAATAAGAATAAGGAATAGAAATCTCACAAACACATCAGTTGTATTGCTTCAAACGTCTAGTAGAACAAAGGGGGAGTTAGTTCTCCATTCAGATGAGAAGGAAAAACTAATGAAAAGTAAAACTGCGTACGAAGTAAAGTGAAAAGTAGTCTCTGCCTCTTAACCTAGAAAGATGACTTAAATAGGTTTTGGAAAATAAAGTTAACCTAATGCCAAATAACAAAGGAAACAAAATAATAAAATAACAAAGTCCAAAATTAAATAAAGGAAATAAATGTCTTCTGGACGCGCGACATTTAACACGGCCATCGCGGGGCGGTGAGATCCACCGCGGGGCGTCAGGCTCCCACCGTGGGGTGGTGGCTTCCTCTTGGCGCAACCCTTAATCTTCTCTGAGAACCACTGCCGGGTCGCGGTGGCTCTGGAACGGGGCGGTGAAACTCGCCCGCCTTCTTCAGCTCTTCTTCTCTTCTGCTCTTCCTTACTACCAAGTATTGGTAGTCTTCTCCAAGTAAACTCTAGCAGATCCTCATCTTCATCATCTCCATCTAAGCTGTAAATCCTGGATATCTTCACTTCTCTCCACAACTTTTGGATTACAGACTTAGCCTCAAAACTAATCATAAACTCCTCCAAATCATGCTAATAATTGCTAGTAAAGGTGTATGAAATAACACCTATCAACTATTATTATCAATTTATGCAAGAGACTCTGATACCACTATAGGGATTTAGATGGCTTTAACGAAATTTCATAAAGCACTTTTCCAACATCTAAATTAGGATCTCATGCATAAATCGATATGAAACATATAAGAAAAGAGTAACATACCTTTTGATGCAAATCTTCTTGTTAAGATCACTTTGGAGATTAGAGCCTTAAGTATGACTCCTCTACTTGATTCACACGAGCACGGTACTAGATCGTCTTGCTTACGTTTGCTAGAATGGAAGGAAAGTTCATAACTTGGTCTCTTGCACAAGGGGTTCGTCCGACCCTAGCTTCTTTAGGTGTGGGTGTGTATTTTCTCAACACATGAGATAATGGATAATTCCCCTTGTATCTAGAATTCGATATATATATAACAATTATATTATCTTATATTTCATAAAAATAACTTTCCTTATATCATCAAGTAAATAGATAATACTTTATTATTACTTGATGAGCGACCCACATGCCCCTAATAGATCCATATGACCGGCCCCCATAGTCCCTTCTATGGGTCTCGGGTTAGTTTTATCTAGCCCAATTATTCTATTGTGTGTGACCTTATAGGACCAGGTTATAATTAAAAATGAGCCCAATCTTGTGTAGCCCATAAATCATAGTCCAATCTTGTGTAGCCCATAAAAATGAGCCCAATCTTGTGTAGCTGCATATGACCGGCCCCCATAGTCCATTCTATGGGCAAAGCACTATGACTACCTAAAATATCCGGATTATAAATCTCTATTATTAATCCTATTCTATTATTAGTAATTGCCATCTTGATCGAATGACATATTTCTTAACTAAATCCCTAAAGCTTTGGTGAACAAGTAAACTAATTGAAGACCAAAACTGTTTGAAAGCAATTTAATAATTTGTCATGAAATTAATCTCAAATGGATCTAGACTTGATATAATCCAACACTAAAATTACTAAAAGCAAGATTGAGTTACTAACTTCGATCCATATTCGATAAATCTTTGCAGCGGAATCAATTCTTCAATATAAATTTCTCCTCCTTGCCTTATCCTTAATTTGCTTCACGATGGATGAAAGCACTCCTTTAAACCTTTTATGGAAGAATATCAACACTTTGATCTCTCCTTTGTTCTTACGTGATTGAAGAACAGGAAACAAAATGATTAACTAACTTGAAGTTGGTTACTTCCATATATATATATATATGTTGCTCGAAAGAGTAAGTACCCTAGATATATATGTTGCTCCAAAGAGTAACTACCCCTTACATATATCAATCCATCACAGTGTCGACTTTTATATTAAAATCCACTTGCACAATATGAACTTAATCCTTATAATCAAACCGAAAGACACATAGGCCACTTGAATGTTTATTTCATAAATAATCCAACATTCTCCCACATTAGCTTTCTGTTGACTTGATGGTTCAATAACACTTTTTTTAAATCCATTTAACCTTAATAACTTTACTCGGATTAGAACTGATTGGATCATGGCGGTCACACGTCATTGAGCAACATGATATCTTCCATGTATCACAAACCAACCAAATTCAATGTTACTTTCAATTTAAGAAATACCATAAGTCTCAAAGAACGCCTTGGATTGTAATCCCTTAGTCAGCATATCTGCTACCATCATATCTCCTACCATCATATCCATTATAATATGCTCAAAAGACACTCTATGCTTATGCATTTCTTCTTTAATTGACAAGAACTTTAACTTAATGTGTTTAGCATCCTTAGAGTACTTTTCATTCTTCAAGAAGAAGATAGTTGTGGAATTATCAAATAAATTCTCAGCGGCCTGGCTATGCAATTAACAATCCCAATCCCCGAGATAAAGTTCTGCATCCACCAAGCATGCCACAAATTCAACGTCCATGGTAGAAGTAGTAGTGCTAGACTCTTTCCACTCTTCCATGGTACTGCCCCTTCAGCTAATAGGAACATATAGCCAAAAATTGATTTTCTGCTATCAACGCATCCAGCATAATCTGAATATCCAATGACTTCTAGATGATCGGATCTCCTATATGTAAGCATGGTCTCCTTGGTGCATTGCAAGTACCTGATAACATTCTTAGCAACTTTCTAGTGGTCCATTACGTGATTACTTTGATATCGACCTAACATTCATATAGTAAAGTTGATATCTGGTTGAGTAAAAGTCTGAACGTAGTTCAAACTCCCAACCACTGATGCATATGGGATTCTTTCCATTTCATTTTGTTCCAATTCATTTCTAGGACATTGCATTTTACTGAACTTGTCCCTGTTTTGTATTAGAACAATTCATGCATAGCATTTTTCCATTCTATCTCTCTAAGATCTTATTAATATAACCTTGCTGAGACAATCCTAACAATCTTTGTGATCTAATTCGATACATTTCTATTCCAATCACACAAGATGCCTCTACCATATCTTTCATTTCAAAGTTCTTAGAGAGATACTTTTATATATCATGTAACATGCCCATTTCATTTGCAGCAAGCAAAATTTCGTCAACATTCAAGACTAAAATCATAAATTTGCTCCCACTAACCTTTATGTAGATACATCGATCAATGGTAATCACTACAAAACCATATGACGTGATATTATCATTAAACTTTAAATGCCATCGTTTGTAAGCTTGTTTTAGTCCATGTGTTGACTTCCTTGGCTTACATACCTTGTGTTTATTTCATATGGCCAAGAACCCATTAGGTTGGTCCATATACACTTCCTCCTCCAATTCACCATTTAGAAAGGCGATTTTCACATCCATTTGGTCAGGCTCAAGGTCATAAAGCCACCAAAGCCAAAATAATTCTTAAAGAATCCTTCTTTGAAACTGGAGTGAAGGTCTCTTTATAGTCAATGTCATCATTCTGGGTGAAACCTTTAGTAACAAGTCTGGTTGTATATCTTTTAATGTTGCTCTTCGAGTCACATTTAGTCTTATAGAACCATTTAGACCCAACTGTCTTAGAACCCTTAGGCAACTACACTAAGTCATAGACTTTGTTATCACCCATTGATTTGATTTCTTCTTTCATGGTAATTAACCACTTATCAGAACTGTTAATTTCCATGGTTTTTCTGAATGAGACCGGGTCTTCATTAGGTTTAAGTCACATTCATTTTCAATGGCATAATAGTCATCTGGAATGATGGATCTTCTTTTCCTTACAGATCTCATTAACTGTTCATGTGGTTCATAATCATGTTCTTGAATTGTGATCGGTTCATCTACCATACTTTCATCTTGTGGATTTGGACATTATCATGTTGTTCTATTGTGTCATTTGGATATGACGCAATAGTTGGTACAACAAGTTTAGATTAAATAACATGAGAAGGAACTTCAGCCTGAATCTCTTGAAAGTCCATCTTTCATGGTTTACCACTCTAACTAGTTTGACCATTTTCAATGAACCTAGCATTACTCGTCTCAATTATTCTTGTACTATGGTTAGGACAATAAAATATATACCCTTTTGACTTTTCAGGATATATCAAGTTTCTTTCATGTGGATTATATAACCGTACTTCTGTCGGGCAACCCCAAACACGAAGATGCGTTAAACTACATTTTCTTCTTGTCCATAATTTTCATAAGGTGTCTTAGGAACTACCTTACTAGGAACCCGATTAAGCAAATATGTTGCAGCCTTTAATGCATATATCCATAATGAATGGGGTAAAGAGCAATTGCTTAACATGCTCCTAAGCATACCCATTAGTTTACGATTCCCCCTCTTAGCTACACTATTTTTTTAGGTGTATCGGGCATTGTATATTGTACATATATGCTTCTAATTTCAAGGAACTTTGCAAATGAACCTGGATATTGTCAACTTACATTAAATTTTCCATAAAACTTACCACCTATATTAGATCTCACTAACTTTACTTTTCTATCCAACTGCATTTCAACCTCATTAATTAACACCTCTAGAACGTTCACATATTGAGTATTTTCATGTAGTAGATATATATATTCAGGGAGAGCTTCACGTGAGAAGCTAGCTTAGGGTGAAAAATGAGGAGGAGTGTGGAGCATTGGATGAGCCGGATCGGACGATGGAGAGGCGACACGCTGGAGGCTGTTGACGGCGTTTTCATTAATGGCAATATTGTAATATTGTTGCACCATTTCATTAATGGAATTCTTGTAATTGTTTGAAGGATGGGGTTGTTTTTTTTGATAACGCGCCTTCCGTTCAGAGATCTTGTTCTTGTTATCTTCGCTCTCTCAATGGATTTCGCGATTCGCTCCTTTTGATTGTAATTCGGTGCTTCGATGTTTGATTTTGAAGAATCTCGCTCAATCGATTTGCTGTTATTGTGTAAGTTTTCGCTTATCTGATGCATTGTTTCTACTATTTCGTACTTCGTATACTGTTCTGATATTCTTCTCTTCGTTCTCGATTTAGGTGTTTGAAGGTCTTTGTTTTGTCGTAGATTTTGGTCTGTGAAGACTCATACCGCTGCGAAATTGCAATGGAAATTGGTTTGGCTATAGTTCTTTCATTTCTCGTTAGTTTTTATATGCTTTTGTTGATTATGTTAGTGTTCGGAGGTTGGATCTGTGTTCGTTGATGCGTTTGAAGTTGTTTGCTTTTGTGCTTTGCTTAGTCGTGTCTTATTGGTGTACAATGAGCATACGTATTTGAACTATTTCTGTTTTTCTTTTGAATTTGACGCGTTGCATATGTTTCTTTTGAAGTTGTTTGAATCCTAATACGATTGAACAATATCTAGTTATAGTTGAACTATATATTAATATTGTTGCACAATTTACGTCACTAGACAATTAATTCTTGTTTTTGAACAATTCGTCTATACAGTTGAACAATTTTAACAGATAAGTTGTTAAGTGACATGTCGTTAAGGTGATTGAAGTTTTACTATATTTTTATTACGCGTAATTTGTTTTTAGGTGGTAACGGTGTTTCAAGTGATAATGCTTCAAGCTCTATGGGATATAATGATGTTGATGTTGATGATGCCGTTGTACAGTACTCTCCTAATAACAGTACTGTATATTGGATCCCAAACTGTTCTGCTGAATCAAAGCCTTTTGTTGGCCAACAGTTTGGGTCTCTAGATGATGCGGTTTGTTTTTACAAAAGTTATGCTGACTCATGTGGCTTTGAGGTTCGTCACAGCACCATCCACAAGTCACGGGATGGTGTTGTAGTTTTAAAGTACATGTTATGCAGTAGGGCTGGGTACAAAGTTGGTAAGAACAACACCGGTAAGCGTAGGCGTGTTACTAATCGTGTTGGTTGTACTGCGAAAATAATATTGAAGTTTATTGGTAATGGTCGGTATGTTGTTAAAACGTTTGTTGATCGTCACACACATACATTTGTGAAGAAGATTTATAGGCACTTTATGAGATCGAACCGGGTTGTGAATGTTGCGCATCAAAAATTTGTGATGAGCTGTGCCAAGGCAAATATGGGTTCTGTTAAGAGTTACCGACTTTACAAACAGTTGGTCGGAGGCTATCCAAATATTGGTGCTCTGTCGTCAGACTTCAAAAACGTGAAGAGGGACTTGTTGGCTTTTATTGGAGGTGCTGATGCCCAGATGGTTATTGACAAATTCTTCCAGAAAAAGAGATATGTTCAGCATTCTACTTTGACTATGATGTTGATAGCGCAGATCAGTTGACATGTTTGTTTTGGGCCGACCCAGTGTCTATTAAGAATTATTCTATATTTGGAGACGTCGTTTCATTCGACTCAACGTATAGAATAAACAGGTAATTTTTTTTGTAAAATAACGTCCTTGTATAGTTGAAAGTTATGTGATCTTGATTGACATAGCATGTTTCTTTAACTTTTGAACAAACCATGAATGTTTTTGAACAATGTGTGACAAGTTTTGAACAAATGTTTTATGTGTTTACTTTCTTCTTGCAATTTAACTTATTACAGGTATAACATGGTGTCTGCACCGTTTACTGGGTTGGATAGTCACCAAAAGTGTGTGACTTTCGGTGCTGCATTGTTATTGAAAGAAGATATTCCTTCTTACACTTGGTTGTTTGATACATTTTTGAAAGCTATGGGTGGCAAAGAACCGAGAATTTTGGTAACTGATCAAGACCCGGCAATGAAAGTTGCGATTCAAACGGTGTTTAATCAGACTCGCCATAGGTTCTGTATGTGGCATATCATGAGCAAAGCATCTGAGAAGATTGGCCCTTCAATGAAGAAGTCAGGTGATTTTTTAACAAAGTTGAATGGTCTAGTATGGAGCCATACGATTGAACCTGAAGTGTTTGAGGAGAGGTGGAGTGCATTAATGTTGGAATTCAATATGCAAGACCACAGTTGGTTTAGACAAATCTTTGAAATTCGCAGCAATTGGATCCCGGCCTTTTTCCGCGATGTGCTTCTATCTTGGTACTCTCGCACCACATCAATGTCTGAGTCACAAAACCACTTTTTTGGAAATTATAACAACCGTGCTTTTAGCCTCGTGGAGCTTGTAATGCTTTTCGATGGCGCTATGGATTCACAAAGGTAGTATAACATATCATTTTATCTTTTTTAGCGGTTCTATTTGTTTGAACAAACCGTCAAGATTTTTGAACATTATACTAGCGTTGTTGAACAAACAATGCCCTTTATTGAACAATATTTTATTGTTGTTTAACTCATTTAATGTTTACACTGTAGGCATGAACAATGGAGATTGAATAGTGAATCAGAGTCTAAGAAACCGGATCTCAAGACTCCTTTACCTTTGGAGAAGCATGCAGCCGATGTATTTACATTGAAGTTATTCTATGAAGTTCAAGAGGAGATATATGCTGCATGTTTTTCATGTCGATTTATAAGTAAAGATGCCGAATGTGATGGTGAAGTATACACTATTGGAGATCCTAATGGTATGAATTTCAAGGTTAGATTTTCTGTACCAGATGAGGTTTCTACATGTACTTGTAAGTTGTTTGAAAGGATCGGGATTCCATGTCGTCATATGGTTCTGGTGTTTAAAGATAGATGTCTTGAACAGTTCCCAAGCAATGTTGTTCTAAACCGGTGGACAAAAAATGCAATCCTCAAATCTTCAATTGGTGTTAGTGGTATTATATTTGATCAGTGTGCTGGTATGGTGGAAATCAAGTTTGTCGTTAATGATATTTGGTCGGAGGTCCATTTCTGTATTGATTTGATTGGTGATGATTGTGCTAAGCTGAAAGAACTTCCATGTCTGATAAAGGAGAACAGATCTTGTTTGAGTAAGTGCTTGAGAAGAGATGTATCTGCTGCAGAAAGTAACGCTTCATCCAGCAAGTGTAAATCGAGCAAAGAAAAAGCTTTTGAGTCTTTTGTGGGTACAAGTGTGCCTACCAATATATCTGTCTTGCCTCCATAACAAGCAAAGAATAAGGGCAGTGGTCGTCGTATCAAGCCGAGTAGAGAGGTTGCTATATCAAAATCAAAAAAGGCGACGAGGAAGTGTGGTGTATGCAAGAAATATGTTGATCATAATAGCCGGACGTGTCCAGAGAAGTAATTTTAAGAGTTGAAACAAAAAAACCTATAATTGTTGAACAGTTTACCGTTATTCTTGAACATTCTGTTATTTTTGTTGAACAGTTTTGTCTTTACCCTTGACCATTCTGTTATCATAGTTGAACAATATATTTTTCCGTGACACATTGTGATTACATACATATTAATATTGCTTGCTAGTTCGAGCATTATGTCCGGTCGGACGTGTCCAGAGAAGTAATTTTAGTAGTCGAAACAAAGAAACTAAATAGTTTGAACAGTTTACTATTATTCTTGAACATTCTGTTATTATTATTGAACAGTTTTGTCTTCATGCTTGATCATTCTGTTATTATAGTTGAACAATATGTTTTCCTGTTGACACATTGTGATTACACACATTAATATTGTTTGCTAGTTCGAGCATTATGTTTGGTTGGACGTGTGGAGGAGTTACATGATTGAACAAAATATTGTCAAATTTGAACAAATGCATATTGAAGTTTAACTAATTTCAACGTTGAACAATATTTGATTATTTTTGAACAATAGTATTAATCGTTTGAACAATTATGCTTTAATGTAAATTGTTGATCGATGGTTACAGAAGATGAACATGTCCAGCAAAGTACCCAAAAGTTATACCTGTTCAATAGACTAAATTGTTTAACAAACTTGTTCATCCATGACATAGGACCTAGTAAAACAAACTACCAGTGGTACACAATTAGACTTACTAAACATAGGACCTAGTAAAACAAACTACCAGTGGTACACAATTAGACTGTCACTAAACATCAAGGAACTGGGGTTTTCAATGCTTCTCCCATTACAGTTGCTCGGATCCCATTCAGTTCTAATCCAAGGATGGCTTCTAGGTATTTTGTTCGCAACGGTAACATGTTCTTCCTGCTTTCTTTCTTGAATCCACATTCCCACCCGCTGGAACCTTCACCGTTGTAAGCCTCCATATGGCGCATCAGATAGACACCGCAATCAAGCTTGTTCTTGCTATCACGCCATTTCATTTTCAAAAGTTCTAATGGCATTTCATCAATTGACTTTGCTACAGCTTCACTTCCCTTCAACCTCAAGTAGTCTGCATATACTTTCCTCTGCAATCCATTTTATCAAGTATAAAAAATGAACAAACCAGTTGAGGAGTTTGAACATAAGATCAATGAAATTGAACTATTAGATACACATATTTGAACAACAACATTATTTAGTTGAACAATATTAAATTTGAAGAACAAAGCAATCAACTTGGACATTATACTTTTATTTTTTGAACAATATAAACTTTGAAGAACAAAGCAATCAACTTGGACATTATACTTTTATTAGTTGAACAATATGCGTTGCTTACCATTCTTTCTGGCACCTCTCCATACTTGTCATCTACTTCATCCCCTATCGAGGAATTATCAATGATTTCAAGGTGCATTCTCTTTAGATTGAAACATAAGGCGTAGTAGTGACCGCTTGCACATATTGGGAAGAATACTTATATTACAAACAACCTTGTCAACAACCTTGTCAACTGGGAACAAAGTATTCTACATGTACTGAAATGAGGTTAGAATGGAGGAGATACCAATGTTGCACGGTCAAGTGTTGTGTGCAACGCCATGTCCTGAACAGAATCGAGCATTTCTGTAAATCTCTTCAATTTTATTTTATAGCCTTTTGTGTCTGGGGTCACCACAGAGAAAGCCTTGCATAGATAAAAGTGTCAGTATTTTTCAGTGAATAGTTTTCAAATCTAGAAGTTCGCTAATGTACTTACAGTTGTTGCCGGAGTTGCGAAAAATCTTGATGTGGATTTGCTGGACCTGTACTTCTCTCTCTCGTTCAGGATCACCGCCCAAGCATTTATCACATTTATTGAGACCAGTGATTCACATATGATACTCCTCATGTCAGATAAGTCTGCTATAATACTCTCATGTTGAAACATTATCTCCCTACGTTTATTAAAATGTTTTAGTAATTTTTTTGTATAATATAAAACATTGAAACAGTAGAGTAAAATAAGTTACCCTATATCTTTAGTAGTTACTGTGATGTATCTGACAATCTTTTTCTCTTCATCTGTGTGTTTCTGAGTGGGGTTGATGATGCTCGGAAGGTGAGAATGCATTGTCGCACCAACTTTGGCTTCTTCAGCCGTCTTCTTGGACTCTTGAGCTTCTTCATCAGCCTTCTTTGCCTTCTGAGCTTCTTCGTTCGCCTTCTTGTCCTTCTCAGCCTATTCAGCCATCTTCCTTTCTTTTTCTGCTTCTGCAGCCTCCTTGGCTTTCTGAGCTTCCTCGTTTGCCTTCTTGGCCTTTTGAGCTTATTCAGCCAACTTCTTGGCCTTTTGTGCTTGTTCAGCCTCCTTTTTCGCTTTTTCTGCTTCTGCAGCCTCCTTTGCCTTTTGTGCTTCTTCAGCCTCCTTGGCCTTTTCAGCTTCTTCAGTTGCCTTTTTGCATCGGTGTGCTTCTGCTGCTGCCTTATTGGCTTCCTGTACCGCATCTTCTACCGCCTTCTTTGTTTTTTCAACTTCCTCAGCTATCTTCTTTGCCTTCTCTTGTTCTTCATCTTCTTTCTTTGCCTTTTCTGCAGTTGCCTTTTTCACCTTCTCAGCTTCCTTCTTCTTGTTCTCCTCCTTTCCTGCTGCCTTCTTTGCTTTTTGTGCTTCTTGAGCTGCCTTCTTTGCTTCCTCTATTGCCTTCTTGTTATTTTCAGCTTCTGCAATTGCTTTCCTTGCATTTTCAGCTTCTTCAGCTGCTTTCTCGGCTTCTTCAATTGCCTTTTGGGCTTTTTGTGCATTCCTGGTCTTTCCTACATAAATCCTCAGCTTTGGTACAGTTTTTCTCACTTCGTCAATGTGTTGTTGATGTTCTGGTTGACTATCAACTACCTTCACAGACTATCAAAATGATATAAGTTTGAACAAAAAAACTTTGAAACTGAACAAATATAATATTTACTTGAACAACTATTTGAAAGTATTGTATTATTCACCTGCCCTTCCTTCGCTCTCACAGTATTGCCTTCTTCATTGCATGCCTCAGTAACTGTTATCGTATCCACCTGTCAATTTTACATTTAAAAAATTGAATAACAACTACTTGAAGGTTATGAAAAACACTATAATTTCATATATGTGTTGTAGTTTACCTCCATGTTTGTTGTTTTATGTTGTGGTTCCTCACGAACCTCTCCTTCTGTCTCCATCTTGGTAATGCCTCCTTCATTTCCCTCAATGCTTGTTGTCTGGTGTTGTGGTCCCTCAGTAACCCCTCCTGCTTCTTCATCATCCACTCTCATAAGACCTTCTTGCTCTTCTTCTCCCTCTTGGAGAAATGTCATCGGATCACATTCTACATCCTCAACAGTAGTGTTTTATTGAACTTCTTGAGCCACACTTTCTCTGTTAGTCTGTATTTTTAAGAATAATTTTAGTAATTGATATATTTTAGTTTGTCTTTTTAAAAGGAAACTGTTGAATGACATTCAAAAGGCTTCATGTTCACTTACCTGCTCTTGTCTCCACTGATCTCCAACACTTCTAGTGGGTGACTGATAGGTACGATCTATCTCACCAACAATCATGTCAAGGTCGATACTTGGGAGAAGGTCAAAGCTTGGTATGTCTTGGTTATGTACTTTATCTGCTACTGATGGTCTGTTGAATCTGAATTTCCTTTGCACCCTAGCTTGTGCGTTGATGGCCAGTTCAACCTTGTTCATGCACTCAATTAGTTCTGGATGATTCCAGAACTGATCATCAGAGTTTGACCAGATATTGTCGAAATGTGTGGCCAGGTGCTCATTGTTTGAATTGTTGTCATCTTCACCTTTGCCGACAATCAGGTCAATCGCTGTATTGTGCACGCTTTTCATTGGTTCATCAGCTAGGTATGTCTTTGGTGTTGAAAAGGTCATGTCTGCCAACTCATTTAAAATAGTAGCTTCCTCCCTTGCCTTATTTGCCAGCTTCTGTATCATGTTTGTTACATTTTTTTTGCAAATATTAATAGTTTGAACTATGTGCTAAACAGATGAACAACTTCAATATGTTTTTGAACAAACATCACATATATTTGAACATTTTCAGTAAAATTGAAAGTATGGACTATCTCATATAAACATGGATGAATGACAAATCACTTACCTCGAAAAAGTCAGCTTTCGATAGACGCTTTGTTCCAATCCCTTGCGCCCGCTGACTGCTTCTTGAACCCTCAGCAAAAACTAGCTCTGATGTTGACGGAATTGTTTGTCTGACATCCACATACCCCAGCCCAAACCCTCCATTGTTCATCTCGTATAGCTCTCTTTTTGTAATCTCTTTCCTAATCTAATTCACAAATGTTGGGAAGGCTCGTGGTACAGTACGTCTCCCATTTACTACTCGGTCAACATAGAACAACTGTAATGAAAAAGAAGTGTTAAAGTTGAACAAATCAGATATAAAGTTGAACAAACATATAATTAGGATATGTTGCAGCAGTAAAGGTTCATTTGAAGAACCCCTGCTTGAAGTTGAACACATGTTTATTGAAGTTGAACAAATTGCCATTGAATTTGAACAAAGCTTCAAAAAACCCAGTAAAATAGTGTATAGTTAGATTTGAACAATAAATATTTAAAATTGAACAATTACTTACAGTAAGGAAGGGGAGCGATCCCTTGAACATTCCTTTAGGGTTTTTCTTCCAACTGTTTGTGGTTTTGACGAGGCTGTCCAGCAGGTAACCACAGAAATTCATGTCCTTGATTTTGTCAACATCTTCCAAGCTTCTCAACAGTGACAGATTCGCTGTGCCATTCGAGTTTCCCTCAACCAACAATGTGACAAACAGCACAATAAACGTCCGTTTGAAAAATGGACCTCCTTTCCTGCACTTTTTCAGCATGTTGTAGACATGGCGTGGTAAGATGCGGTGTTCATCTTTCGTGAATCGTTTCACCCAATTGTCATGGACTTCATCAGCCTTTGTTCTCTTCTTGTTTGACTTTCTCCTTATTTCTATTTTCCCACTTCCTTTAGGCAATCCCATTGCAATCAGTACATCATCTTCTTCGATGTGCACTAGGGTTCCATCATCCATCTTCAGGCTGCACTTGTTAGCATCAAAACTCTCGACAAGCCAATAACCTAAAAATCTCGGTATTCCACTGAGGTTGAAGTTGAGAAGAGATCCCAAACCCATGTCCACCATATCCTTCTTTTGTTCACTGCTCAATTTCTAAACAGCTTTGACAAACTTATTTGGGTTTGTTCGGTATTGAATGCATGAAAACCCTTTTTTGCCCCTTGTGTTGTTGTGTTTCACTTCATCCTCACTTGTAGTTTGTGGATGTTTGGATATTACCTTGACATGTTTTCTTTTAACTGGAAGATGTTCATGATCATCCCCCGAGTCCTCTTGTTCATCGTCCCCTATATATTGACTCTCTTCTGTATCATCAGAGCTTGATTCAGACTCATCGTTAGTTGTGTTATTTTCAACCAGATATTCAGATTCTTCTTGTTCTGTCTCGTCTGATTCAGACTCCTGTGGTTGTGCTTGTTGTTGTTGACTTAATTTTTGTTTCTTACTGTCTTCAGGGTCATCTTCTTTCGCAACTTGTTTTCTCTTCTTCTTTTCAACATATGCCGCAAGTGTGTCTGTGTCTGCATATAATATAAAACAAAATAATTAGTTTTTATGTTACACACTATTTTGAAGTTTTAACAAATTAAACAGAGTAGACATATGCTTTCTGAACAAATATGGTTTCTGAATAAATAAACATTATATTTTATCAAAAGAAATATAATGTTTGAACAAACTAACATCAAATTTGAACAAATAAATATATTATTTGAACAAGAAATTTGAACAAACAAATGTAACATATTAATGACACAACAGTTCAAACTCCAAAAATAATTCATATCTTACATTGTGTTTGTTCAAATATATTTCTTATCTTCTTATGCAGCGCCAGAGGCGCTGCATAAGAAGACAGGAAAATATAAAAAGATGAAATAGGATCAAAGTATTTCCTTAATTCGTAACCATGTTTGGTTGAGGTTGTGTGAGTCCTCTTCTGTTGAATGCCCTTGTTATTCTTTTGTTTGCTTCTAATCTCTATTTGAGAGGTATAATCCTCTCCCACTATCATGGTTGCATCTCTAAACTCTATAATCTTTTGTAGGTCATTCACGATTGAAAGACGTTTTTCATGTTGATCTAGATTTGGAAGAAATCATTTTAATATTTTGTCCCATAACAAGTAATCTTCAAGTATACATAAAAAAACTAAACAACCAACACATGTCATTGACAATTTGTACTATCTACTGACAAGAACAGAATCACAATATTCTTGAACAAATAGAACATGAATTTGAACATTTTCTTGAAAACTGAAAGTTGGTAACTATTTGATAAAAGTATGAACTATAACACATTATCCTTGAACAACTATCACATATATTTGAACATTTTCTAGAAAATTAAAAGTTGGTGTTATGTGATAAGAACGGGAACATTATCAAATTCTTCTTGAACAAATAGCACATATTTTTGAACAAAATATTGTTTGCCCTATCTGATGAAAACTCGATTTTTACCTTTCAGCACTCTTCTTGCTACTGTCTTTGACCGGACCATTTTCGGTTCCTGATGTGGAAAGATAACATGAAGCAACAGTTAGTACTAAATACAACATATGTTAACTGCTGTTTTTAGTTTTTGCAACGAAAATCAAAGTTTTAAGCGTCGATCGTAGTTGAAAGTCGGTTAGGTTAAGATAAACATGCAGATTTTAACAACGAAAATACGCAGATTTTTAGGTTAAAACTCGTTACCTTTGGTATGGATTAGAATCTGCTTCAAATAGAAGAACCTTTTGTCTTCGTTTTGAGTAAAAACGAAGAGAAAGAGAGAGCATGAGTTGCAGAGAGAGGGAGCGACCGAGTTGCAGAGAGAGAGAGAGAGAGAGAGAGAGAGAGAGAGAGAGAGAGAGAGAGAGAGAGAGAGAGAGAGAGAGAGAGAGAGAGAGAGAGAGCGAGTTGCAGAGCGATGGAGGGAGGAGAGAGAGAGAGAGAGTGAGAGCGCGCGAGCGGGCGAGGCAGAGAGAGTACGAACGAAGCGTACTGGAGACGGTTCGATTTTTTATTTTTTTGTTGAATTTAAAAGCTTGACGGTGTTACTAACGGCGTTAAATGTATTATTTCATCCCTATCAGACGTGCGCCTCCCTAGCCATTGATTGCTTTGATCCAACGTTCCCCAACGCTCCTCATTTTTCACCGGAGCCTGACTCTATATATTCATATATATATATATCCATAATGTGAGTAATCATCAACAAAGGTGATGAAGTTATTTTCACCGCTCCAAGAGAGAATGTCAAAAGGACCACATATGTCAGTGTGAAGTAACTCAAGAAGTTGAGTGCTTCTCAAGGTTGGTTTCCTTACTATGTGGTGAGCCTGCTTTCCCTTGATGTAGTCTACACACACAGTTAAGTCACTAAAATCCAATTGAGGAGTAATTTCATTCATTACCGACCTACTTAACTTTCTTTAAAAATGTGACCCAATCTTTGATCCCGTAAGAAAGCAGAACTTTCATATGATGCACTATGTTTATTGCCTTGACTTTCAATATGAAACAAAGATTCAAAAAACTTAAAATCAAGATTGAACCTATAAAGTGAATCAATCAAAGTACCATAACCATACAAGTAATCATTTATGTACAATGAAAATCCATCATGTCAAAATTTAACACAAAACCCTAAATTGCACAAACTACAAATAGAAACAACATTTCTAGCACCATCAGGAACAAAAACACATCCTCTAAGATCTATATGATATTCAGTGTCCGAGTTCAAGCTATAAATCCTAATGCCTTAGTAAGGCCCGATGCCTTAATAGCACCATCCTGAGGAAACACGAGGAGTTCCCATGAGGTCACCACCCATCTTGGTACTACTCCCGCCCTAGCACGCTTAACTTCAAAGTTCTTTGTCCTCACTTGAACCTTGAAAAGGAAGAGATGTTGTTGACAAGGGTAGCACTTCAATCCTTATAAATCAATCTCAAGTTCAGGGTGTTGCAAACTCCCCAATTTAAACCCTTGACATCTTCGTTAAGCCACAAAGACCGCCCTCTGGGTCGAACGACCGCTCTCTAGGCCAAGTCCAATCTTAACCTAGATTTGGATCTGATACGATTTTTACAGCCCGAGGCCTTAGAAGCGTCATCCCATGGAAACACGAGGAATTACCAAGAGCACACCTATCCTGGAACTACTCCCGCCCTAGCACGCTTAACTTTAGAGTTCTTTGTCATCACTTGAACCCTGAAAAGGAATAGATCTTATTAACATGGCTTCCCTATACTGTTGACATCATCATGACCTACGAGATGTACAACATGATCCTTCATCTTCCTTAATCTCCCCTTCTGTTGAACCAACATAGCCTTTAATTCCTCAAAGTTCCATAAATCTTTAATGGTGTTGTAGTTCACCTGGAACTCACAAAACTCAAGAGGTAGAGAGTTAACAATGAATTGGACCAAGAATGTTTCATTTACATCTATCCCCATGGTCTTTAACTTTGCTGCCAAATTAGACATGTATGTCAAATGATCATGGATAGATTGAGACCGATCAAACTTTTTCATAGTCATCTAACTCAATAGGCTGCCTACAATTAGGGAGTTTGCAACACACTGAACTTGAGAATATATGGCTTAATACTTTGCATGAATTTAAGGCATGAAATCCTTTGCATTCTCTTTCTTTAGAATATATGGATTAATACTTTCAGCTATAGTCATCCTCATGAGGTTCAAACTCAGTCAGTTAGATCGCTCGCAAGCCTCATAAAGAGATTTTTCAACATCAGAGTTAGTATCCGTAATGGTTGAGGGCTGCTCATTCACTATTGCAAGGTCCAAAGCCATTATACCCAGTGTAAACCGAATTTGTTTGGACTAATCATTATAGTTTAGCCCATTGAATATCACAATAGAGTTAGCAGATGCAAATAAATTTGATGAAGTTACTAACATCTACACATGCTTACCCATTAGTGCTTTGAGAACTTAATACATATTCATAAACCATCATATACACTTTAAAGCATGCATTAATGTAACCTTTGGGCAATACTTAAGCACAAGCACTATCATTGATGTTGAAATTTAATGCTTTAATGATTAATCATAATGTACATAAGTCGAATAAGCATGTTATCTTTGGATAAATACACACTATTCAACCTAAGTATTAATAACCAATTCCATTTATATTATTAGCGATATTCAATTATCCACCTTTGGGTGATCTCCTAGAATACATTAATAAAATCAATTGATCAATCTAAATTCTCATGTTATTCATTCAAAGTATATCTTTAATCATGATCAATTGAAACATATACTCTTAACTCAAATGCTTAAATACTTTATAGCAAGGCCACTTTGGTGACTAACAAGTTATATACATTCTAAATATTAGATTTTTTATTCCAACGCATAGCCAGTGGCAGAGCTATATGAGGCCCAGAGGGGTAGCCCCCTCTGTCCCCATAAAAAAAAATAACAAAAACTTTTTTTATAAAAAAAATTAAAATTTTAAAGCTTTTTTACCCTTATTTAATATAAAAATGTAATATCAGCTAGTCCCAATAGAATTTCCCCCCTTTATCTCATTTGAAAATGAAATTTCAGCCAGTCCTAACAGATTTAAGTCATAAAATTAAAATTACTTAAGCTTTTTTTCCTCATATCATGTGAAAATTACCTTAAGGTTCATAAAAAAGTTAAAATTAATTTTTTGCGAATAAGGATTTAAGCTACTTTGGATTTAAGGCACACGGAAATTTTACCGTGCAGGATTTTAGCCACCTCTAGGGTAAAATCCTGGCTCCGCCCCTACGCATAGCCATATACTTTTATTCTATGCTTAATGTTTGGTTCTGGACAAACTCATTTCATTGTCCCGTACTCCACTATACAGTTTACAAGACCTTTGTACACTTAATAATTTCATGCAACATGAACCCTTTCTATTTCAAATAATACTCTCTAATTCAATTGAAAATTAAATGGTGAACTAGCATCCATTATCACCATACAACAAATATTTTAAAAAGACAACTGGGATATTTAAAGCTTACAAAGAAATATGCCCTCACACATTATCAATTAAACTTTTAAAATAAGTATACCAATTCATAACATCAATGATCGCCCTATTTGGAGACTCTTACCTGCTGGAACGTTTAATGTCAAACCAACTAGTACTCTTACATAACCCCATATTATTCATTCTATATCTGATTCCCCATCTTGGATTTGGAAACTACTAGCCCATAGTTGAACGTTTAATTCGACACTTTGTTAGGGTAACAATGAAACCTTTGCAATTTTTCTACAGAAGATATATCTCATCTATTTTTTTTGTGCCCCTTCACTACGCAAATGGTACGTGAGATTGAAGAAAAACAATAACTACTTTTCTCTTCCAAAACACTTATGACGTCTGTTGTGACCTTTACTTCTGCAAAACTTCTAACACAAACCCTAAGCTTTTATACTTTTTATGGTGGATGATTTGGAAATATCGTAATTCCACAATATTTTGCAATTAGATGACACAATAAAACCCCATATCTCAAGTACCATGAATGGAAAGTGGCATATTTGACTACTCCTCAAAAACCACCTATTAAAAATAAATGTTTCCTTCAGAAAAATCAAACTTGGCAAAAACCATCACCATATTTGATAAAACTCAATTCTAATGGTTCCTTGAGAAATGATCAATCCTCTCATATTGGATATATTCTTCGAAACAATCAAGGTGAAATTTTACACCTTGATAGAAAACAAATCCCTAATTTACCAATTTTAAAGACTAAAGCCTACGTGGCTTTAGAATGTGTTTGTAGAGTCGTTGCTTTGCGCATCAATAATCATATTATTGAAGGTGATAACTTAGCAATTATTAATTCAGTTCTTCCTAAATAGTTTCATTTTGGTTTCTTTCTTCTATTGCTTTAGGGAATCAAACAGAGCAGATGACTATCTAGCGACACATGATATAAGCCCCACTACTATCCACAATTTCATCTGAAGAACTACAACACCAGGCGTTTCATCTTCACATTTGTATACTACTAGACATGCTTACAAATGAATTCGACATCTGAGGTTGCCTGTAAAATCTTTGTAAAAATCATCCATTGTGATGATTTAGCCATGCTCTTCACCTAAAAAGATAGCCTAAAGTTTGCCTTGTAACAAAAATAAGAATGTACTGAAAAAAGAAACTTCAATCACTTTCATGTACTATCAACATTTCAAAGCCCAAAAAAATATAAAACAAAATGTTTATGTTCTTTCACATAAACAAATTAAAACTAATTAGTGGGTAAAATAGATATTCTAGAATGACCATTAGGATATATTCTATCATAATATAATACATGAAAGATAAAATGAATTCAATTTAACAGCATAGATGACATTCATTCTAAAGGATTTCACGCGCTTCTAAGAACATTGATTTCGTTCGCATGCAAATTTCAGAGTACGTATATACTATGCACATGGAATCAAAGTGGCAATATAATTCTGTTTGCATGTTCATCTGATATAATGGTTAATAAGATAAGTCTAAGCATGTTCTAATACCAATTGAAAGCAATTTAATGATTTTTTTCCATGAAATTAATCCTAAATGGATCTAGACTTGATATAATCCAATCCAACAATTACTAAAACCAAGATTGAATTACTAACCTTGATCCATATTCGATAAAACATAGAAGCCGAATCAATTCTTCAATATAATTTTCTCCTCCTTGACTTATCCCTAATTTGCTACACGATGGGTGGAAGCACTCCTATTAATCTTTTTATGGAAGGACATCAACGCTTTGATCTCTCCTTTTGTTCTTACGTGGTGGAAGAAGAGGAAACAAAATGATTAACTAACTTCAAGTTGGTTACTTTCATATATATAGATTTAGGATCAAGTAAAATAGACTCTTAGAGTAAAACGGGAGTACAAATAGGAGCCTTTAGATTAAAATCGAATCAATGATCCATATTGAATGTAAGAGGGTGCACATTAAGAAAAATAGAATGCACACACCTAATCCACTCAAATTAACATAATTATAGGGATTTGATTTACCAAATCTGGACTTTCCAAAATCACATCCAGATTCAAAGATCCGCTCTCCAGATATCTCAAACCTCTATCATCTTCCTCTCACGTCCCACTACACGGCCTCTCTCCAGATCTCCTCCAAAGGGATCTGCCTCTCGCAGCGGTGGATTCCTTTCCGAAAATCTCAGCAATCTCTCAGTTAAAACGCCATATCTTTTGATTCACAACTCAGAAAATTGTCAAATTTTGAGAGGCGAAATTAGACTTCCAGATCTAACTCTGGGAGTTGGAATCATCCAATTCCGAGTCCAGACGAAAGATAACGATCCAGTTGAAGTCACGGTGGGTTCCTACCCGAAAATCTCAGCGACCTCTCAGTTAAAACGTCATATATTTTGATTCACAACTCAGAAAATTCTCAAATTTTGAGGTACGAAATTAGACTTCCAGATCTAACTCTGGGAGTTGGAATCATCCAATTCCGATTCCAGACGAAAGAGACCAAGCCAGTTGAAGTCACGTTGGATTTCTGGAAATTTGCTGTCAATTCTTACAGAAGTTGAAGAGCAATTCTTTGCACCAGCGTCAACATCATCCACGCCAGGTACTTGAACCTCTTCATAACTTTTTCATTCTAAGTCAACAAATCGCCGTTTCCTTTTAACGTACAAAATTAGAGTTTTGATGAGAATTTTGCATATTTGGCATCGATTTTAGGGCTTTTGGATTTTTTTCTAGATTTGAACCTTGAATTTGTCCAAATTTTCATTGTTGAGGTATGAAACTGGATTTAGTGCAATTTGCTGTTTTTATGAATATTGACTACTTACTTGTATGACTATGCATACAACATACGTGAATATTATCACATATAAAATGAATATCGCTATTATAGTATTCAAATTGCTTGTTGATGGTGTTGTTTGTACTATTTGCAATTGATATTCAAATTGTATGATGTGATATTCACTATAATGTTGTTCATATTCATGAGGTTTCATGCGTTGAATAGTCGATATTCAAATTTTATGATATGATATTCAATATAATGTTGTTGATATTCATTATAATAATGTTGATATTCAGGTTGATCGTGTGACTGTGCGACCCAAAATCGACGCGACAATGTCATTGTTGAACCTTACCGCCATGAATCGAAGCTTCGAAGATATTGGGTGGTGATATTCGTGTAGTTAGGTGATGCTATTCATATACTTGGTGACTATATTAATGTAATTGGGTGGTGGGCGATATTCACAAAATGGGTAGTGATATTCACAAATTGAGTGGTGATATTCATGTAAGTGAATTTGATATTCACGTGATTAATTGAGATATTCATGTAACTTAGTGTGATATTCATATTATCAAGTGGTGAAATTCATGATTTAAGTGATGATATTCACATTTTTAAGATATTAAATATTCACTTATTAAATAGAAATCGATATTCAAACAAACATGAACGATATTCATTAACAAATGATTGATATTCGTGAACACACTAACGATATTCACGAACGTTTTAAAGTGTTCTTCCCATTTAAATTTTAAATATTCGAATGGGAGCAAAATCGATTTAGAAAGAGAATATTATCTTAATTTCTCTCTCTTGTAACAACCAATTTTTTTTTTTTTTATTAATAATATCTATATTTGGTTAGATTTGGTGGTTAGGGCTCTACCATATCTCTCCTATAACCCATTAATCCAACCATCCATCAACATCAATCCGACGCTCCAGATTAGTACTTCCGTTTTACCACAATTCCCGTTTTACCGGAGCGTGCACTCCAAAAAGTAACTACCTCTTATATACATATAATTTAGTGAAAAGAGTTTGATTAATTATTAGGTAGGAGTAGAGGGATTTTAAGAACTATAATAAAACTCTCGGATTCTAATATCATAAACGGAAACCAATCCATTATGGTGTCAACTTATATATATTAAAATCCACTCATATAATGTGAACTTAATCGTTATATTTAAATTGAAAGACACATAGGCCACATGAATGTTTATTTCATAAATATTCTAACAGTGTTTTGAGAAAATTCCCTTGAACCATGTCAAGAGAGAAACTGCTAGATTTGAACAAGTTAGATTTGGCAGGGTAGGAGAGAGGGTAGGAGAGAGATGTTAAATGTACCTGTAAGGTAACTTAGCACGTAAAGAGCAACATTGTAATGAGGTTGGGAAGGGCAAGTAAGAAATTGACCATGTTGTTGGACAGTGTATGCAATGTAGTGCGAGTTAATGTAAGGTAAAAAAACATGCCAAATAGTCATCGATAAAATTCTGGTTAAGGCAAAATGTCTCCTTCATCAGTAGAGAGTTTGGCATTTCCCTTTTGCATAAAAAAATCAACACTCTTGCAATCAAGCATACCAATGTCTATCAAGATTTCCATGACATACTTTTGTTGGTTACAAACAATTCATGAAGAAGAGCGAGCAATATCCATCCCTAAGAAATATATAGCTTGCCAAAGGTGTTTGATAGTTATGGCTTTATCCAAGGCTTGCTCTACTCTGGTAATTTTGGATACGGAATCAACTAATGCAATAATGATCTTTCCAAGAGAATGATGAATAAAAAAGAAATAATCATGCTTGGATTGGATGAATCACAACTGTAGCAAGTGCTTGGTAACCGAACTTACCATTGACAATTGGCTTGCTTCAAACCATAAAAAGACCAAGTGAGAAAAAATACTTGACATGTAGCAACCGTTAAATGACTAGGAGAAGATAACATGAATATTCTTCATCCATAAAACCATGAAGAAAAGCATTGTTTATCTCAAATTGATGGAGATTCCAACCCCTGACAAAAACTAAGGCAAGAACAATTCCAACAATGTTGAACTTTGCAACTGATGAGTCACGGTACTTGACCACCAAGACGCCGGCGCATCATTGCCATGACACTCAAGCATCGACAATGCTTCGATTCCAAGGCATCTATGTGCACATCTATATCCAAGCCTTATGGCTTTTATCCCCTTTCCCCTTTTGTTAATTATGCATGTATTTGTCTTTCTATGTTGGGCATGTGGACCCATTTGCATATGGGCTCCTAGCCCACCAAAACTCTTGTCTATTTAAGTCATTCTTGGCTTCCTTTGTTGGGTAGTTGAAGAATATAGAATTGGAACATTACCTTGGATAGAGGAATCCTCCCCTAAGGCATCCGATTATTTCTATCAACTCAAGCTTCCCAAATCTCTTCTCTCCCTCAATCTCACACGTTCTCACATTCAAATCATCAACAAATCTAGGTCCACACTTCATCTCGGTCAAGGAACCCCCAAGGGAGGGATTCCTTGGCACTTGCCGACGCCACCCTCCGTCCAAGCTCCGGCCGTCCACTTCTCCATCCGGCGTCTCCTCCCCTTGGCTGCCCTCTTGAGCTCTCAAGGACCCTTGGAGGCCGAACCATCACAAGAAGAAGGAAGTCTCCACTTGGCTTGGTCTAGATCTAGCTTCTTCGGAAGAAAAGTCTCACCTTTGAAGGCTTGATTCTCATCAATTGGTATCAAGAGCCAAGGACTAAGCTAAGTCATCTTCCTCCTCTCTCAAATTCGTTTTTCTTGCTGATCCATAGCTTGCATGTTTTCTTTTATTGCTCCCATGTTGTCCATGTGTTTTACTCATTGTGTTCCTTGCTAGTTTGAATTTTTTTTTCTTGTTTCTTCATGTCTTGTGTTTAGTTGCATGATCAGTTTTTCTTCTTGTTTCCATGTTTTTTTTATCAAGTTTCCATGCTAGTTTAGTGCTTATTTTAGTTGCCCCTTGTTTCCCTACCAAAAACGCACCCAAAAAGCCAAAACAAATCCCACTTCCGCCGCCCACCACCACCTTCGGTGACCGGACCACCACCCTTGCCGCCGTAGCACCACCCACCACCTCCCCTACTGCCGCCCTACCCCTTCCCCCAGCCAGCCCTTGTGTGTTACTTGCCCAATTTTTGAATTTCCCACCATTGCTTGTACCTTGTCCTTTGGGAAGGACCACCTCCACCTTCTCCTTGTCCTTTTTGTCCCCTTAGCTATTTTAGGTAAAAAGACAAATTGTACCTTTGGATGATGGGGTTAGTGGGTGGAAAGCAAGGACACCTCCCTAATGGATTACCAAAAGTTGGGGCTGAAATTGTGTGTGGCAAAGGTATCTTCCTTTGTCCTCCTTCCAAAGCCTTGTCCCACCACTACATTGGTGACTTGGCACGTCCAAACAAAAGAAAAAAAATATCAGAAATACCCTTGTTGCCTCGACCTCCCAAAAACAAACAAAAGTGTTGTGGTTCCACCTTCTTTTCCAAGACACCAAAGGAGAATTTCGAATTTGCCTTGCCTTAATTTCGAAAGAGCCAAACAAATTTCAAGAGGTGAAAAAAAAAGGCAAGAGACCCGAATACAAAAAAAAAGAAAAAAAAAAAGAAGAGAAAAGCAAAGGCAAGGTCAAGACTCTCCTATTTGTTCGGTTGGGCCACAACCCTTGGTGGGCTCTCCCACCCTCACTTGGCAACTTGGGCCACTAAGCCCTTCCCCTCATGTTTATCTAGCCTTTGTCATAACTACTTCACCCCTTTTAGGGTCCATAGGGTGGCCGAATTGCCTCCCATTGGGCTTGCCATCCTAAGTTGCACATTGGCCCTTTTATCTACTTAGCCTAAGGACTACAAGTTGGCTTGGTTTGAAGGTGCCTTGGTTCCACTCCCAATTCTCAAGATACATGCCGTGGCCTACCTTGATTCTCCTTGTTTGAGCCATTGATTTGTGTGTGGTTGTTGTTTTAGGCATCATTTCTTGTGCTCCCTCCTTAAGTGTCATTACTTGATTGCCTAGGTTTCGCTTGCTCAATCATAATTAGTATGCATTGCTTTGATTTCTTGGGACTTTTTCCTTGGGTTGTCTCTCGCTTGTGCTAGGTGAGTTGTCATGGACGAGCCCTATTGGTATTATCCTCCTCAGCCACAACCGGGCCGACGCCCACAAAGCAAAGATCATTACGAATACGGAGCCTATGAAGAGTCTTTTGCCGGGAAGGCTTGGGAGGATGTGCGCCATCAAAGACATGCTCGCGCCCAAGGCCAGACCCGGCACCCACTCGACCGCCTTGATCCGGACTGGCTGCCGCCCCCACGCGCTCAACATCGCGCCGAAGGCCATGATATGGGGTGGCTACCGCCCACACTTTTCCCCGGGTCGATTGCCGCGCGGCTTGCCCAGGAGAGCCACGCCAAGGAGGCTAACATCCACCGTGAGGAAGCCACCGCGGAGGCCTTGCGCGCCGCCCTAGCCGCCCTCCACCGCGAGAAGGAGATTGCCAAGGCTACCGACGCCCGATTGGTCGCACTAGAGCAACGCTTGGACGAGATTGTCGAGGCCGAGCGCAGCCACGAGAAGGAGGCCCCCACCGACGCCCGGCTGGCCGCCTTTGAGAAACGCGGGGAGAGCCTCTCTGCCGCCTTCCCGTCGCCCGCGACGGCTATGGCACCGCCACCTCCGGCACCTGCACCTCCGTCGGCACCGGAGCCCGCGCCTCCGTCGGCCACGATGCCCGAGCCGCCGCCGGCCTCGGTGCCCGGGCCCCTGCCTAACCCGGTGCATGAGTCTTCGCCGCCCCCGCACTAGTGGAAAAAATCCTTATAGAGGCGGGCCTTTGGACACTTATTGAGGCGAACACCGTTCACTTCAACTAAGGGGGCTGCAACAAGTAGGGACACTTTTTGAGGCGGGCATTTTACGCCTCTAAAAGGACATTATTGAGGCGGGCCTCCTAAGCCCGCCTCAACAAGTCCCTCACTTTGGCGCCAAAATGAGGGACTTGTTGAGGCGGGCTTAGGAGGCCCGCCTCAATAAGTAAACACTTGTTGAGGCGGGCCTCTATAGGCCCGCCTCAACAAGTCATGCGTATATACTTATTGAGGCAGGCGTATACAAGCCCGCCTCAACAAGTAGACGCTGACTCGGCCCAGAACTCGCCCGAGTTCTCGGCCGAGTCAGTCAGGTTCCTGATTTTATTCATAGAATAATATACAATAAACAACAGATTTCATTTGACCAAAAAAAAAACAACAGATTTCATCAGAGTACAGTCAGGTTCTCAACAACAGTTTACATGACAAGTAAAAACAAGTTCAATCCGATAATAAATACTTCGATGTAAAATACTGTGCCTATTGCTCACGAACAACATCCATTTCTTCATAAGTATACGATGTCTTCCTCTTAGGATATAGCTGCATAAAAAACACATAAATTATTGACAAAAAACACAAATACTATCAATATATATTTAGTTAAGTTACATACCTTATCTAGTCGGTCATGAAACTGATATCTAGTCGGTCATGAAACACAAATACTTCCCACCTTGATACTTGTACACTTGAAATGCCCTAGAAAATCAACATAATACACTCATGAAACTGATATTGTTAATATTCCAAAAAAAACTAATTCGTAAGCAAAATAACTTACCTCATCTTATTCATTTATGATTTGTAACCCATATTCCTTCCCTATGATCTGTACGGATATGATTAGTATTATTTGTATCTTCCTCCTCCGGTAATGGTTGAACAACAGTTGATAACAAGGGTGTGTCATCATACTCGTCATACTCATCTTCATCCACAACATCATCAATACCCAGAATATGTCTTTTGCCTTGGGCAACTGCACGCCATCTAGGATCAACATTGTCTACCACATAAAAAATCTGCTTAGCTTGTTATGCTAGGATGAATGGCTCGTCACTATCACTTAATCGGTCAAAGTTTACCAATGTCAAACCCGGATAAATTTCATCTTGCTTCACCCCGTTAGGGTTGTTGACCCACTTGCACCGAAAAACAGGGATTGTAAAATTGTTATAATCAAGCTCCCATATTTCTTCGATAACACCATAATACGATTGTGTCGCATCAACCGGTCTTTTGTCCTTAGCGCTCGCATAGACCCTAGATGATGCAACTACCTTCACTCCACTATTCTGCACCACACTCTTTTCATCTTGTCTTCTAGTGTAGAATGTGAACCCATTGATATCATACCCTTCGTAAGACCGAACACATAGTCGAGGACCTCGAGATAACCACTTGACCGTATCAGAAACGTCATGTTCTTTCCTTAGTTCCTCAGCTACTTCATTCTTAAACCAATCAACAAATGTGCGATTATGTTCCCGTATCAAAGATCTTTCATTCAATTTAGCATTATTGTGTTGCAATTCAAGGCAATGCTTTTCTATGTAAGGATTGACCTCTGTAAGATGCTGCAACACACAAAGATGTGCCTTAATCTTCCTTTCAGATGGAGGAGATATCACATTTTTACCAATTACTCCCTCTCCTTCAAGCCTCCCTACATGACTAGATTTTGGAAGACCTATTGGATGAAGCCTTGACAAAAACTCAGCTGCGTATTGAGATATCTCTTCATGAAGGACTCCACGAATGATACTACCCTCTGGATTCGCCCGATTCTTTGCTTTGTCCTTTAAACTGCCAAAAAATCTCTCAAAAGGATACATCCATCTTAAGAACACCGGACCACATAACTTGATTTCTCGAACCAAATGAACAATTAAATGCACCATTATGTCAAAGAAAGACGGCGGAAAGTACATTTCAAATCGACACAAAGTTTCAACAATATCATATTGGAGAGCATCCAATATTTCCGGATCAATAACCTTAGCACATATAGAACTGAAAAACACGCAAAGTTTTGTTATAACATGTCTCACGTGTTTCGGCAATATCCCACGAAGTGCGATCGGCAAGAAAACATTAATCAATACATGACAATCATGAGACTTCATACCAATCAACCGAAGGTCCGAAAGAGAAACTAGACGTTTTACATTTGACGAATATCCCGATGGAACCTTAATGCCATGTAAGCACTCACAAAACACCTTTTTCTCCTTTCTTGACATTGTGTAACACGTCGGAGGCAGAAAAGTATTTTTACCATCCGGTTTTACCACGGGCCACAAATCTGGTCGAATATTCTTCTCTTTCATATCAAAACGAACTTTCTGATTGTCTTTCGTATTTTCGGGTATATTTAGCAAAGTCCCAATTATAGCAGCACAAACATTTTTTTCAATGTGCATCACATCGAGACAATGCCTAACCGACAAATCTTTCCAATAAGGAAGATCCCATAGTATAGACACTTTCTTCCATAAAACACCCTTTTTAGAGACGGACTTGAAGCCCTTGCCGTATTTGGTGTCAACATTTTTAATCCGTTCATAAACCTGTGATCCTGTCAAAGGTGTACGAGCTACTCCTTCCTCGGTGTACCCATTGAACTCCTTCTTCTTTTTACGGTAATGGTGATATCGACTAAGGAACTTCCGGTACCCTAGATACACATTTTTCCTGTAATTTTTCAAGTAGGCAGGTTTCATGTCTTCTTCACATATAGGGCATGCTTGTTCTCCTTTGGTTTTGTACCCAGACAAGTTTCCATATGCCGGGAAATCATTTATGGTACAAAAAACCATAGCTCACAAGGTAAAGTTTGAGTTAGTGTATGCATCGAACATTGGAACACCTTCATTCCACAGTAATTTCAAATCATCAACAAGTGGAGCCAGATACACATCTATGTCATTCCCAGGTTGCTTAGGCCCGGAGATGAGGAGTGATAACATGATATACTTGCGCTTCATACACAACCATGGAGGAAGATTATAAATTGCTAGAAGAACCGGCCATGTTCTATGTTGACTGCTTAGAGTGCCATACGGATTCACACCATCTGTACGTAAAGCAAGTCTCAGATTCCTAACCTCCTCACCAAATTCAGAATATTTCTTATCAATATTTCTCCATTGAGGAGAATCAGCAGGATGTCTAAGGTGTCCATCTTTCTTCCTCCCTTCCGCATGCCACCTCATACTTTTTGCTTCCTTCTTTATCGAAAACAAACGCTGAAACCTAGGTATTATCGGAAGATACCACATAACCTTAGCTGATGGGCCCCTCTTAGCCGAATTTACCCCTTTACGCTTATAACGAGATGCACCGCACTTTGGACACTCATCCAAATTTTCATGTTCGTTTCTGTAAAGCATACAATCATTTGGGCAAGCATCTATCTTGATAGCCTCTAAGCCTAAGGGACACATCAATTTCCTGGCATAATAAGTAGAGATAGGCATCTCATTGCCTTCTGGTAAAAATTCACCTAACCATTCCAATAAGGTGTTGAAACTTCCATCAGTCCAACCAGAAGCACATTTCAAGTTGTAAAGTATTGACACACCCTCTAACTTGCTAAATTTTGTACACCCGGGATACAAGGGAGTCTCTGCAGCCTTTGATACCTGTTCGAACATCTGAGGTCGTTCGTTCAAGTGATCTCTCACCCCATCCATCATCCCATTCATTTCATCATCTTCTTGGTCATCATCATCATCCATCTCATTATTCTCAGCAATATCATCATCACTATCATCAGTGTCTACCCGAACATCAAACTCATTGACACTAGAACTTGGACGATCAGGTATTTTCTCACCATGCCAAAACCAAACATGGTAATCTTCTTTGAAACCACGACGAAATAAATGATCCTCAATCTCATCAATATCAGCAAACCGCCTTATATTCTTACAATCACGGCATGGACAATAGATTTTTTCGACTTTCGTACTCCGTTGGTGTGCTAAAGCATATCTAATGAACTCCTCAACCCCACTCAAGTATTGTGTCGTAGTATGGTCACCGTACATCCAAGGACGACTCATTTCTAGTAATAAATGCAAAATAACATACAAGGAATTAAGATTAAATACTCATTTCTAGTAACTATCCCGCCAAGGGCCTAAATAGATAATAATACGCAACCAAGCAAGAAAAAATACAAACTCAACTATCCCGCCAAGGGCCTAAATTATGAATTCTATCCCGCCAAGGGCCTAAGGAATTAGGGTAGAAGTATTACCTTGACCCAATATCGATCCTTCAAGTCAATGCCCTTATCAGCCTGCAGAATGTCATTTCACCAATTAAATAAAGAATGTGATTCTTTTCACTTTTGCTTTATTTATATAGCTTTTCTAAGACTAGTAAGAAGCTTCACTCATCCAAACTGCTATGTATTTGTAGGAGCTAAAAAATATTAATCCATGTCACCCTAACTGGATATTATTGTAGCCTTATTCATTTACTTTTATTGCCTACCCGACTATCATAAATATCCAAAACCACAAGAGCATGTCCAAATACAATTAGTCTTCCCAAAACTCTACCATCATTGAAACTACTTCACATGCAAAATTAGCAAGATCGCCAAAACAGTCATACTCGTTTGCATCAGTTCAAAGCAAAAGAAGCATGCATCCATCATTTCAAATACTGAAGTAAGAACCTAAAACTGAAAAACTAAAGCATTGAGAAGCGAACGGACAAGGAAAGGGGATGTGAACGTCGAGGGCGCAAAGGATGTTGATACCTGACTTGGATTCGAGTGCGTTGAAGTATTAGAGGGAGCTCGGCGAAGGGAGGGAGCTCGGTGAAGGGAGATGAAGTCGGAGCTCGGGAAGACGGAGCTCGGCGAAGACGGAGGAGATCGATGAAGTCGGGAAGAAGGAGATCGATGAAGTAGGGAAGACGGAGGAGATCGATGAAGTCGGAGATCATCGTCGGAGCTCGGGACGAGAAGAGGAGGATATGAAGAGGAAAATGAAGGAAAGCAGCAGCTGTTTTTTTTTAATTAGGGTTGAGCTTATAGAGACGGGCCTAACATGCCCGCCTCTATAAGTATTACGACTAATGGTATAATAGAGGCGGGCCTTACATGCCTGCCTCTACTAGACATACTTGTTGAGGCGGTCTACTTGGCCCGCCTCAATTAGTTAGAATTAGAGGCGGGCCTTACCCTGGCCCGCCTCTAATACTTTAGCGATAAATGTTTTTTCGGATACTTGTTGAGGCGTATATTAATTTTCCCGCCTCAAAAAATATTTTTGAGGCATATAAATTAATTATCCGCCTCAAAAACCAAAAAAAGTGATTGCCTAAGTCGTTATTGAGGCGTTTTGTACTATGTACGCCTCTAAAAGGGAGCCTCAAAAAGTGTTTGTTCCACTAGTGCCGGTGCCCATGCCCCCATCGGCCACGGTGCCCAAACTTCCACCGGCTCAGGTGCCCGTGCCTCCGCCGACCCCGGTGCTGAAGCCCCCACCGGCCCCGGCCCCGGAACCCGCGCCCCCGTTGGCGCCTCCGCTAGCCTGGGTGCCCGTGCCTCCGCCGGCCCCGGAGCCCGCGCCTCTGCCGGCCCCGGTGCCGAAGCCCCCACCGGCCCCGGACCCCGCGCCCCCGTCGGCCCTGGTACCCGAGTCTCTGTCGGCTGCGGTGGCCGGACCTCCACCGGCCCCGACCCTTGCCGTCGACACCGGACCCGTGCATGTGGCTCGCCCTTGAGCCCTCTCATGTAGGTGTACACAAGGAGCCGCCCGACGGTGGTTCTTGTATGGTTGTGTCTCATTTTGTTCGTGGCGGTCTCCCTCACTCCACCTTCACCTTTAAGAAGGGGAGACGCGCCACCACATTCCCTCCATCTCCCGGACTTCCCACAACGTCGAAGCGAGGACGCTTCGAAGCTAAGAAGGGGAGAGTGATGAGTCACGATACTTGACCACCAAGACGCCGACGCATTATTGCCACGACACTCAAGCATCGACAATACTTCGATTCCAAGGCATCTATGTGCACGTCTATATCCAAGCCTTATGGCTTTTTTTCCCTTTTCCGTTTTGTTAATTATGCATGTATTTGTCTTTCTATGTTGGGTGTGTGGACCCATTTGCATATGGGATCCTAGCCCACCAAAATCCTTGTCTATTTAAGCCATTCTTGGCTTTTTTTGTTGGGTAGTTGAAGAATATAGAATTGGAACATTACCTTGGGTAGAGGAATCCTCCCCTAAGGCATCCAATTATTTCTATCAACTCAAGCTTCCCAAATATCTGTTCTCCCTCAATCTCACACGTTCTCACATTCAAATCATCAACAAATCTAGGTCCACACTTCATCTCGGTCAAGGAACCCCCAAGGGAGGGATTCCTTGGCACTTGCCGGCGCCACCATCCGTCCAAGCTTCGGCCGTCCACTTCTCCATCCGGCGTCTCCTCCCCTTGGCTGCCCTATTGAGCTCTCAAGGACCCTTGGAGGCCGAACCATCACAAGAAGAAGGAAGTCTCCACTTGGCTCGGTCTAGATCTAGCTTCTTGGAAAGAAAAGTCTCACCTTTGGAGGCTTGATTCTCATCAGCAAATGTAGGAAAAGTGTGTTTATAGCTTACCATTGACTTTATTGTACCCTTTATGTTGGATCGTGAGTGTTTCGTCTGAGGGAACAAATGGTTTGTTCCCACAGAAGATGCAGCGGGATATTAAAACAAGAAAGAATAAATTTAGAACTCACGATTTAGAGTGGAAACCCTAATTAGTCAAATAACAAATCAAGGAAAAATCACTATCTTCACGCTTCTCGCTTGAGAGGATTTTGAAAAGTCTACTTGTCTTATTTAAGGATGGCCATCCGGTCCGGACCGGACTGGACCGGACACATACGGTCCAGTCCGGACCGGCGGACTGTATACATTTTCATGTATGGACTGTGGACCGGATTGGTCCAGACCGGGAAGACCGGAATTCATAGTTTTCGGTATTTAAATTGTTTGATTACGGTCCGGACTGAACCGAACCAGACCGGACCATAAAAACTATGGACCGGACCGTAAAAATTACGCCCAAAAGTGTTTTAAACCTTTTTTTAATTTTTACGGTCCAGACCGGACCGGAACGTAAGACCGGAAATGTAAAATTCCCGGACCAAGACCGGACCATAAATTTACGGTCCGGTCCGGTCTACTTTTGCCCATCCTTAGTCTTATTGATATCTTGATCGGTGATCAGCGCTACTTTGTAGGGTTTACTAGGAGTTGTTACCGGTGTTTTGGGTACCATTTGGAGACGTTTAGTGAGTATTGCAGAGATTTGGAGTTGAGAAGTAGAAGTGTAGATATGGTGGTTTGGAGAAGCTTAAACGAAGACATCAAGAAGATGGGAAGAGAAGACCACAAGTGAAGACCGAAGGAAGGGTTGAAGCAAGAAGCAACATTGAGCAGGAGAGAAGATTCCGCGATCGCAGGCGAGCAGGAGGCCTGGTCGCGGATAAATCGAGAGCAAAGGAATCAGAGTTGCAATTTTCCGTGACCGCGGAAATTCATCCGCGATCGCGGAACTGTGTGTCAGCGCGTCCGTGTTTCGTTCTTACGAAGATTTATGTTTTATTTATTTTTCTTTTATTTTATTTCCTTTATTCCGATTACTTTATTTTAATTTCCTTTTAGACTATACTTGTTATTTTTTTAGCATTAGGTTTGGTTTTAGGTTATTTAACCTAATTCCCTAGCAGCCACTTTGGCTATCTCATTCTACGTTCAGTTTTTCCCTTTGAGTTTTATTGTTTCAAGACTATGAAGAAATAAGCATCCTTTGCTTAGTCCGACAATTGATGCCTTTGTTTGATATAAGATTGTGAGGTTATAACTCTATTTCCTATTCCTTTGAATTATATCTTTTCTCTTGAGCATATTCCTATTGATTCTTATTGATTTGACTGGATTGATCACCTAGTTGATATTAGTAATTGTCTATTGCTAGGGTTTGGATATTTTGAGTTGAAATCCCTTATCTTGTATAGCAACCATGATATTCTAGGACTAATTGGACTAGTTTATTATGAGAGAGAATTGATTATGTGTTAAATGCTGCGAAAAATCGGTGTTGCATGTATCCTGGTTAATTCCTATGCTCCATGCTACTATTGTTCTAAATCTTGATAGTTTCTCGTGCGTTCGATAGTAAGGGTTTCCAGGCCGAGTTGGACTGGTAACTATTTCAGAATAGTGACAGGAATAATCATAGGAAGGAATATAGATAACCTAGGACCAATCAATCGAATGAATGGTGAATATTTGTTTGGCTAAGTGTTTTTCCCTAATTGATTACAAACCTTTGCTTTTGTTTCCCTTGTTTATTTGTTTTACAACCAATCAATCGAAACCCCCCTTTGTTACTATTGCATGCAAACTTACATATAGAAAGACAACTCCCTGTGGGATTCGATTCTTGCTTGCCTATTCTACTAGTTTAGGTTATTAAGGATTTTACTTTGATTGGGCACATGACTTCAGCCTCGATCAATCATTTACACTTGTAGCTCGGACATCAAACCCTAGACTTCCTACCTAGTTTTGAATCACTCCTTCAACGATGAACATGAGCTCACTCTTCTAAGACGTACAAACTGCTTCACTTTTTTTCTCTCAATGAAATACTCGGAGTTCGTACCCAAGAAATGAATCGCTCACTTCTATTTATACAATCCAAAAATCCCACTAACAAATAAAATATCACTCACTTATTTCCAATAACAAGAAGATATTATTTGACTCAATAAGATAATATCTCAACCGAATATATTATCTAAGGAAAGATCTCCTAAAATAATATAGTCAAGATAAGATAAAATCTTCTCTCTCCAAATCTTCTAGTTGGCGTGATCAACCCAACTTTCCTTTTCCTACCTCATGATGTTCAAGTATTATCTTCATTATCTTCATACTTGACTTCCTCTGCATTATTGTGTTGAATCGTTCCCTGTGACATCTTTGTTTGATCATGAAACACTTAGTCACCACATTAGTTAAATGTTTGTTATCATCAAATCCAAGGAATTCAACAAATTTCCCCTTTTTGATGGTGACAAACATCCTTGATAAGATAACACATACTTGAGATAAAACAGTAGGATGAAGAAAGTTTTCCCCTTTAAGACAATATGGTTCCCCCAAAGAGACAGTAAAGATGAAAACATGAGAAGTTCCCCCTCAGCTAGACTACCCATCATATTCCACCTTTTGGCATCATAAAAATAACATAAGAAATGTGGAGAAGGAAAGTTAACACATCTTGATAAGCAACCAATCCCTTTTTCATTAATATAAAATAGACAAGCAAAGTCTATGGCACAGACAACTACAAAGTAAGCAAACATTATCAATATGCCAATCAAGGCAAACACAAGGAACAAAAACAAAGAAAAAACAAAGCAACTAAGGAGTAGATGAGCTGGGAACAAAAGCGGGATTGGTTAGTGTTAGGAAACGGAACTCTGGAACTTCAGTTCCCCTGAGAGTTCCTTTCCTCAGTTTCTCTACTTTTGAAGATGACAAATATTATGATACTAATGTTTTATCTCAAAGATGTGCTTTAAGGAACCACATGAGTATACCAAAGGCAAGAAAGCCAAACAGGACAAGAGAACCAAAGGAACAAGACAAAGGAAGGAACCCAGAGGAACCCAAGTGTGCCCAGAAACGTAGCATACGAGGTTGCGATTCCCGAGAAATCTGGGAACACCAACCTCGGACAAAAGGAAGTCGAAAACGACTTGTGCGAAGCTTCCAAAAGCCTGCCAATGTCCAGAGCAAAACAACAAGACACCTAGAACGCCAAACCTCAGACAGAGAAAGGTGAAAGCGACAGGACATGGAACCTGTCGCTGTCCAAAAGTCAGTTCCCAAGCGCCCAGAGTGTCGAACCTCGGACAAAGGAAGCTGGAGAATGACTTGGCTGAAGAGGTTGACTAACCTAGAAGGATTAAGAGCTGCCTAGGTTGTTTGTATATGTCAAAGACAACGTGGATCAAGGACAACCGCACATCCTAGGGTAAGCTCGATCTGTGGGAACCAAGAGAAGATTAAGCTGCGAAGAATCCTCTATAAAAGGAAGACTAACTCAAGGGTAATCTTCATGCACTGAAATACGACTCACACACATTAGCAAATATCCAGTGTGAACCTTCAAACAAGATCATCAAAGCAAACCGAGATCAAGAGGAACCAGTCAAGGAATAGAAGAGCTGAGTGCTAAGTTTCTGTGACTATAAGTGATAGTTCCTAGGTGCGAAGGTCTGTTTCTTGGATTGATTATTGATTGTGTTAAGTTATCTAGGATTGCCTAACTGTGTGTAAGGCAAATAAACTGTGTGTTTGTTCCTAGGATAAGCTGTAACCAAAAGAGATAAGAAATCAAGAAGTAGACCTTGAAATCCTTTCGAAAGAAAGGTAGTGGTTTTTATCCTGGATTGCTAGTTGGCAATCAAAGGTTTCCACTATAAGGAACTTGTCATTTGTTTGATTGTTTATTTCCGCTGTGAAGGGAACTTAGAATCGATATTCTGAGTTCCTTAAGTTATTATCTAACAATCACGATCCTACAATTGGTATCAGAGCAGGAAAAGCTCTAGATCTTTGTTAAGTTTGCAGATCATGTCTCAACCAAGAAAGTTTGAGCAAGGAATCTCCACCAACAAGCCACATCTCCGAAAGAAAGGAGAAGAAACATGGTGGGAAAAGTGCATGAAAAGCCACATCAAGACCAACGACTACCAATGCTGGAGGATAGTCGAAAATGGAGATGGCCATGTCGATCTCACCATGACGGAAGAAGACTGGAAACCATAACACTATGTCATCATGGAGAAGAATGCCAAGGCCAGGCAGTTCATCCTCAATGGATTGGACAGAGAGGACATGGACAAGGTCATAGGCATCAAGACGGCCAAGGAGATGTGGAAAGCTCTCAAGGAGATGCATGAAGGAAGTGAGGAACTAAAGCAAAGCAGAAAGTTTGCTTTGGAAGGAGAATACCACACCTTCAAAATGATGGAAACTGAGACCATCTCAGAGTACTACTCCCGCTTCAACAGATTGATTGGAAAGTTGACAGCGGCGGGAGTCGATCTGGATGAAGTTTCCAAGTCTCTAGTGGTCATCAATGGACTCAACTCCAAGTTCACCCTTCTCAAGGGAATCATGAAGAACACTCCAGGCATCCAATCCCTTCCCTTGACCCAAGTCATAGGGAAACTGGAGGTTGAAGAAGGAGAGCACACCAAGGCCAATGCCGACAAGAAACTGGAGAAAGGAATCGCCCTTAAGATCTCCAAAGCCTTCTCCAGGCTCGAGATGGAGCAAGAGAACTCAGACCTGGAAGAAGAAGAGGACGAGCTAACAGCCCTCTTCTCAAAGAATATCAAAAAATTCTTTGTGAAGGGAAGGTTCCAAAAGGGCAGTTCCTCCCACAATGGACCTAGAAGGGATCTCAAAGAAGTCTCTTGTTACGAGTGCAAAGAAAAAGGACACTATGCTAAGAACTGTCCCAACAAGGAAGACTCCAAGGAAGAAGAAAGACCTCAGAAAAAGAAGGCTCTCGTAGCCTCATGGGGAGAAGACTCAGATGAGGAACTGGATCTAAGTGGCTTCTCTGGAGGAAGATGTCTCATGAAAAAAGGAGACTCAAGTGACTCAGAAGACCTTGAGGCAACTTCTGACGATCTCTTAAAATCCCTAGCTGATTGTGATAAGAAACAACTTCTTAAGATCATAAAGAAACTAGGAAAGGAAACCAGTTCCCTTCAACAGAAACTTGATGATTGTGAAGATGAAATTGCTTGCTTGACTGTTGAGAATTCTGTTTGGAGTAAGAAACTTGATGAAACTGAGAAAAACCTAGCTGAAACTCACTCCAAACTCATTGATATTAGGAATGTGCATGCTAGTCACCTTAAAACTTGCAAATCTTGTGATGAAACTAGCATAGATTCTGTCAAAGTTCCCTTGCATGCTAACTTACCTGGAAATGACATGCTTCAATCCATAATTGATAGATTGGACATTCTCACTGATTCTATTAATGAAAAAATGATAAATCAAACTGTTTTTGTGAGACAACGTCATGGAATAGGATATGTCAACAACAAAGGGAACAATGATGCTGAAAATGAAAAGCCTAGGCGAGAACTTGTTGAGATGAATGAGAACCTCAGTACTGCTCTTGCCACTTCTCGTGATAGGAATCAATTCCTATCAGAGAAGATCATGGTTCTTGAGAACAAGGCTGAGGTTGCCAAACGTCTAAATGAAAGTTCTCAAAGTCCTAAGAAGGAACCTAAGGGAAAAGAAAAGATGGTTCCTGAAAACCAATGGTTCACCAATTCCTTTGCTCACAAAAGATATATTGACATGGCCCATAGCAAGGTTAGAAACAATGTTGATTTTAACAAAAGGAAAACTGAAAAACCTTTTAGGCCAGGAAAAGGAAAATATGGACATGTTGGTTACAATCGTTTGTGTACCTACTGTGGTAAGAATGGTCATTACAACACTGATTGTGCTAAGAAAAGGAACTTTGAAAAGGAGAAAAGTACTCATTACCATGAAAGGAACCAGTTCCCTGGTTATTCACAGACTCGCAATGCTAATCCCCCCAGTAAAGCCAAGCTTCGCTGAGTTCAGAAATCTTAGTTCCCTTATGTGCAGAAAGAAGAGAGGCAACCGCAACTATGGTACATCGATAGTGGTTGCTCATGCCATATGACTAGAAGAAGAAATCAAATGACCTCTCTTCAACCTCTCCAAGGAGGGAACATATCCTTTGGAGACAAAAGCAAAGGGAAAATCTGTGGAATAGGAACTGTGAAACTCAACGATCACATTCAGGTAAACAAAGTTCACCTTGTTGATAATATTGGTTTTGACCTAATAAGTGTGTCACAACTGTGTGATCAAGGAGACAATGAAGTTAGATTCAGATCAAACGAATGTTTAGTCCTTGACTCCTCGGGACAAATCATCCTAAAAGGAAAAAGATTTAACAATGTCTACATAATTGATCCATCCTTTGTTCCCAAGGAGAAACTTTGTCTCTCAACTGTGAATGACCAAGCTGATTTGTGGCATCAACGCCTCGGTCATGCTAGCACCAAGCTGATTCAAAAGATACACTCAAAGGAGCTAGTTAGAGGGCTGCCAAAGCTAAGTGGCACATCTAAGGAATTGTGCTCTGACTGTGTAAAAGGGAAACATGCTCGTAGTTCCCTCAAGTCCAAAAACATGGTAAGCACCTCAAGGCCTCTTGAACTCATCCACATGGATCTGTGTGGACCCATGAGAGTTCAGAGCCTAGGAGGGAACAGGTATATCTTTGTTCTTGTCGATAACTTCTCTCGCTTTACCTGAACCATCTTTATTAAATCTAAGAGTGAAGTTATTGACCGCTTTAAAGATCTGGTCCCTTGTTAGAAAAATCTCTTGATTGTTCACTCAATGCTATTCGGTCTGACCATGGTACCGAATTCGAAAATGGAGAATTTCTAAATTTTGCAGTGAGCATGGAATTGATCACAACTTCTCTGCACCATACACTCCTCAACAAAATGGAGTAGTGGAAAGGAAGAACAGAACTTTGGAAGACATGGCTCGGACTATGCTGATCTCAAGTGGACTCTCTCAATCATTTTGGGCCGAGGTGATCAACACAGCTTGCTACATCATCAATCGAGCCATGCTTCGCCCAATCACAGAAAAGACACCCTATGAGCTCCTAAGAGGAAGAGTTCCCAACATCTCACATCTGAGGGTGTTCGGATGCAAGTGCTTTGTGCACAACAATGGGAAGGACAATCTTGGCAAATTCGACCCAAGAAGTGATGAAGGAATCTTCATTGGATACGCCTTGGGTAGCAAGGCGTACAAAGTCTTCAACAAAAGGACTAAAAAGGTAGAAGAAAGTGTTCATGTTATTTTTAATGAAAAATCACTTGGAAAGATTGTGCAGAACACCACCAATTCCTTTGAAGACCCGTTTCCCAAGTCATATCAAGAAGATCTAGATGAAGATGTCACTCCACCCAGTTCCCGTCCTGCTGCTCGGAACCCTCCAATGGCTCCTCCACCAGTTCCCATGAATAATGAACAACAATCCATCTCTGGGAACCATGAACATGACGACAACATTTGTGGAGACTTCAATGATTCATCCTCTCACATGATTTTCAATGGAGAATGTGATCCCAACCAGGAAGCTGAATGCTCAACTCAAAATGTCTCCACATCAAATGCTCTAGCTCCTAATAGAGAAAGAAGAATCATCAAGCCTCCAGTCAGGTTCGAACATCTCACCTTCTTTGCCTTCAATGCCTTCCTGTCTATTGTGGAACCAAAGAACATAGGTGAGGCACTGAAGGATGCAGACTGGATCCAAGCTATGCAAGAAGAGCTTCATCAGTTTGAAAGAAACAAAGTATGGCATCTAGTTCCCCGCCCCACGGATAAACACATCATAGGAACTAGATGGGTCTTTAGAAACAAGCTAGATGATACAGGAGCTGTGATAAGGAACAAATCAAGACTCGTTGCTCAAGGATACAATCAACAAGAAGGCATCGACTATGATGAAACCTATGCTCCAGTGGCAAGGATCGAAGCAATAAGGTTGTTGATTGCTTTCGCATCTCACAAAGGGTTCAAGTTGTTCCAAATGGATGTAAAGACGGCCTTCCTCAACGGAATTCTTCAAGAAGAAGTCTATGTCAAGCAACCACCTGGTTTTGAAGACGACGATCATCCAGATCATGTCTACTTTCTAGACAAGGCACTGTATGGCCTCAAGCAAGCTCCCAGAGCTTGGTATGATCGACTTGCCCAGTTCCTACTCTCAAATGGCTACAAGCGTGAAGTTATTGACAAAACTCTCTTCATCATAGAAGAAAAATGTAACATCTTAGTGGTTCAAATTTATGTAGATGATATTATTTTTGGTTCCACTGACCTGTCCCTTGTAGACAAGTTCAAAGACTTGATGAGCAGTGAATTCGAAATGAGCTTAATTGGAGAACTCACCTTCTTCCTCGGATTACAAATCACTCAAAAGGAAGATGGTATTCAAATTCACCAACAGAAGTATGTTAGAGAACTACTAAAGAATTTTAAAATGGATTCAAGCAAGCCTCTCTCCACTCCCATCTCCACCATTGCTCATTTGGACAAGGACCACTCAAGTCCTCTAGTGGAAGAGAAACTCTATAGAGGTATGATAGGCTCACTCATGTACCTAACTGCTAGTCGCCCATACATTGTTTTTGCTGTTGGCTTGTGTGCCAGGTTCCAATCTTGTCCAAGAGAGACCCACTTGGCTGCTGTGAAGAGAATACTTCGATATCTCAAGGGAACTGATTCACTCTGTATTTGGTACCCCAAAGAATGTCCCTTTGAGCTGATGGGTTTCACTGATGCTGATTATGCTGGATACCTGGTGGATAGGAAGAGCACCTCTGGAATGGCACAGTTCCTAGGCCCTTGCCTTGTGTCATGGGGTTCAAAGAAACAAGTCTCAGTCTCCCTCTCCACCACAGAATCCGAGTACATCGCAGCTGCCTCCTGCTATTCCCAACTTCTCTGGCTAAAGCAACAACTCGCGGATTTTGGTATGTCTTATGGTCCTCTCACTATTCTTTGTGATAACACCAGTTCTATAAACATTTTAAAGAATCCTGTGCATCACACTAGGACCAAGCATATAGATATAAGACATCATTTTCTTAGAGATCATGTTGAGAAAGGAAATATCATTATGAAATTTTGTAGAACTGAAGATCAGGTTGCAGATATATTCACCAAAGCCTTGAATAGAGTTCCCTTCGAGAACCTTAGATTGGAACTGGGAATGATTCTTATAACCTAGTAATGACCTTAGTTTAAAGGCTCCCTTCCAGTTCCCCCGATTGACTAGTTTAAGATTTTTCACTTGTTGAGTCTTGATATCTATGTGTTATATTTTTTGCTACAAACCCTCTTTTCCATAATGGTTTCTTAAAAAAGGCTTAGATAAATTTTTCTGGTTCGTCTTCTTTTGGTCTTCATTATTCTTTCAACTCTGTCTTTGTTCAAGTTTCTTTGTTGGCCCAAAAGTCACAATCTGATCATTTTCTAACCCAACAATACAAGCCGAAATGATGATTGTGTACTATGACCCTCCTTGCCTCATTGCTCAATTTAATTCCCTATGATCCATCTCTTAAACCCTCTTTGAGAATTGTTGTGCAATGCGATAAATGGCCTCCCTGATTCCTTGTATGGGAACGTACTTTTCGGTTCCATGTTTTAAACCCACATCAAAGTTCCCATATACCCCTCTAGCATACTGAATATATCGCCAGAAAGGAACCAGGATAAAATGCTCTTCCAACGGCTAATTCGGCACTCCCCAAGACGCTATTTAAGGCAAACCTGCAGAAATCAGTCACGTCTCAGTACAGTGCCTCCTTCTCTGAATGAATAATATTTCAAATGGCTTGTGACCGTTCGGAAAAGCTGCAACCCACATTAATGCTCAAGATTCTCCCTGATCTTCTCAGCGGCCAGATTTCTCTCATCGTCCCCTCAATCCTCATCCGCCTTTAAAAAGTGTCCTGTTGATCCAAGCTTCCCCACAACTTGCCATTCGCATCTCTCTGATCCTCTATTTCTCTCTTCTCTAAGAGAAAGATCCTCAAACCGCTCATTATCGGCAAGGAGTTCTGGACCCAAGCCCTAGAAGAAGAAGATGAGGAACTGTTCAGTGATGTCCTAAGCGAGTTTCTCTCTCTGCTGCAGTATCAAGGTTGGGATGAACTTTTGGTTGAGCCTTTCTCCGCCTCTGATGAAGTTGTCCGTCTGTTCTACCAGTCTCTCACCTTTGTACCCGCCAAGGATAACTCTCTCTGCAACGACGCCATATTCCAGTGGAAGGGAACCATGTACCCTTTGTCCTCCAACCTCATAGCGTCTGCTCTTGGGATCGAGTCCAGATCTAGCTTTGACATTCTGTATCAAAAAAAGGCATGGTCCAAAGGAAAAGGTTACAAGTCCAAGGGATAAGTGGTGAAGAAACTCTATGATGGCGACTACCCCTCAACCTTGGAAACAAAGGACCTCTCCATCGGCAACAAGCTTCTGCACTTCTGGATCATCTGAAACCTAGTTCCCAGGCAGGAGCACCGAGCCTCAGTTCTCATCACATATGCCATTCTAATGGAAAATGTACTATCTGGAGTACAAGTTGATCTCCCCCGCATTGTGTTAGCTCATATGCAGTTTTGCAAGTCCCACACATCCCATGCCCTACCCTTTCCCTATCTTATCAAAAATCTCCTCTCCCTGCTACACCAGTACCCTGATGATTTGCCCGAGACTGTCTATAGCAAGGTTCTCACCATAGCCACTGTTCGAAAATTGAAGACAAAGGATCACCAGGCCACCCCTCTGAAGTTCAAGTTAACTCGCCTAAGGAAAATGCCAGTTACCAGGGCCCTTCAAGTTCCCTACCACCGCTCAACCCCACTCAAGACTCCTCTGCGATCCTTTCTTCTCTGGGTCGTATTGAAAAGGCTATCACGAATGGCTCGACTGTCATCACGGTCGCTCTTCGTGATCAAGTAAATAAGCTGGGGAAAATGAGCTCTGCTGTCTTAAGTTTGGTGGAAGTTCTTCAGAAAACTTGGGAAGATGCAACCGGTACTAACAAGGCTGTTGAATAGGAGGCCGCTGCATTGCCATAGGAACGCTTCTTCTAGTTCCTAGTGCTGTAACCTCACAGTGTGCTAGTAGTTCCCCTAGGATCCTACTACCCTCTTCTATCCCTTGTTGTTTTCTTTAAAGGTTGCTTATGATGTTGTCTTTGTAGGTTGTTGGTGTGTTGTTTTTATGTTGTTTTGTGATTTGTCTCACCCCGCCTTGAACAATGTTAAGTTTTTGTTAAGTTAATGACTACTTTTGGCTTCGTTTCTATGATTACTTTGTCTTTGCCTTAAGTTTCCATTATGTTTCTGTTATGGGTTTGCTGCAATTGTGTATTTACTTGAATATCCCGTTCTTAACTTGTCACTGATCTTTTCGATGATGTCAAAAGGGGGAAGAAGGATAGGAACCTTGAACTTTGGAAACTACTGGACTATTAGGAACTCTGAACCCGTTCTACTTCTAAGGGGGAACTTGAATAACTTAGTTCATCTGCTTAGGGGGAATCTGCAACCATTGAATGTTCTCTCATTATTTTAAAACGTTGTAAATCCCTTAAATTCAACTGGTCTCATGAAATTCAAAGTCCTATTATGTTGCCAGGTTCCTTGTATTTGTCATCATCAAAAAGGGGGAAATTGTTAGGAAACGGAACTCTGGAACTTCAGTTCCCCTGAGAGTTCTTTTCCTCAGTTTCTCTACTTTTGAAGATGACAAATATTATACTAATGTTTTATCTCAAAGATGTGCTTTAAGGAACCACATGAATATACCGAAGGCAAGAAAGCCAAACAGGACAAGAGAACCAAAGGAACAAGACAAAGGAAGGAACCCAGAGGAACCCAGGTGTGCCCAGAAACATCGCATGCGAGGTTGCGATTCCCGAGAAATCTGGGAACACCAACCTCGGACAAAAGGAAGTAGAAAACGACTTGTGCGAAGCTTCCAAAAGCCTGCCAATGTCCAGAGCAAAACAACAAGACACCTAGAACGCCGAACCTCGGACAGAGAAAGATGAAATCGATAGGACATGGAACCTGTCGTTGTCCAGAAGTCAGTTCCCAAGCGCCCAGAGTGTCGAACCTCGGACCAAAGAAGCTGGAGAATGACTTGGCTGAAGAGGTTGACTAACCTAGAAGGATTCTGAGCTGCCTAGGTTTTTTGTATATGTCAAAGACAAAGTGGATCAAGGACAACCGCACATCCTAGGACAAGCTCGATCTGTGGGAACCAAGAGAAGATCAAGCTGCGAAGAATCCTCTATAAAAGGAAGACTAACTCAAGGGTTATCTTCATGCACTGAAATACGACTCACACACATTAGCAAATATCCAGTGTGAACCTTCAAACAAGATCATCAAAGCAAACCGAGATCAAGAGGAACCAGTCAAGGAATAGAAGAGCTGAGTGCTAAGTTCCTGTGACTGTAAGTGATAGTTCCTAGGTGCGAAGGTCTGTTTCTTGGATTGATTATTGATTGTGTTAAGTTATCTAGGATTGCCTAGCTAACTGTGTGTAAGGCAAAGAAACTGTGTGTTTGTTCCTAGGATAAGCTGTAACCAAAAGAGATAAGAAATCAAGAAGTAGACCTTGAAATCCTTTCGAAAGAAAGGTAGTGGTTTTTATCCTGGATTGCTAGTTGGCAATCAAAGGTTTCCACTATAAGGAACTTGTTATTTGTTTGATTGTTTATTTCCGCTACGAAGGGAACTTAGAATCGATATTCTGAGTTGCTTAAGTTATTATCTAACAATCATGATCCTACAGTTAGCCAGAGGAAGACACCTTTGTTGTTCCGCCCAAAGAGAAGTTACACAGGACAACCTCCTCACAGCCGTTAACATGTCAGAATCCATATTGGGCGCATTCTTTTGTTCCCCCTTAGAGTCTGCACCATCAGACTCATCCTCATCCATATCAGCTTCCATCTCAAGTCCAACCTTGACTCATCCAACACCGTCTTGCAACACGAACTGCATCTTGTGCAAGATACTAGCATCCATCCCACAGAAAGAGAAAGATTCATCAGTCACCTCTTTGTATACCTTGTGGTATTCAAGATTTTTTTTTGGGCAACCTTGCTGAATTCACCATATAAATAGGATAAGAGAAACCTTGAGAAACCTTTTCAAATCTTTTCAGTTACCAAGGATAACATTCCCAATCCTCTTCTTTCCTTCTCTTTCCAAAGATCACAACCAAGAAGATATCTTCCAAAAATAAAATTGTGGAAGATTGTGTCCAAATTCATCGAAGCCCACAATATCTCGAGCAAATCAACATCACACAACCATCAAATCAACCCTAAATTCCCACTTCAATTCCCACGCAGTTGCAGGCCATCATTGCACCTCATACCTATCAAATCCCAACCACAGAGGCGACGATCCGACTTCTCGGCTTTCCGAAAAAGTAGAAGGGTGTGATGCAGGGGTAATGTTACCAGAGAGGGTACAAAGAACATCACACAAAAATATACGAGAATCTTTAATAATAATTAATCATGAAAGAGAGGCTCCCAGTTGTGGATGATTAGAGGGCTCATAGGGAGCATCAAGCATGATGGCTGGGGTAAGCTATAGAGTCAACAATCATTTGGGCTTATAATGAGGGATCAATGCATCAAGTTTACTCTTTTGGGCAGAAAGAAAGTTGTTCCAAGTGTTATTATGAAAGCATAGATGATCATGTAAGAAATTTGCAAATCAGAGAAGTACATGCAAGAATCTAAGCATGTTATCCATACAATGATCAAGGGAGAGACTGCAAATCAAGACACGACACTTAGACTAAAAGAAATTCAACAAGCATTTTTTGCCAATCATCGAGGGAACAAAATAAGTAGACATTTAGTTAAGAGAGATCATACCAAGTTCCATGCGAAACTATTCAAAGGGTTCCCGATTGAGTGCCTTGGTGAAATGTCAGCGATTTGATCCTTGGTTCCACAGAAGTCCATGGAAATCAACCCTTTCTCCACACAATCACGTAAGAACTGATGTCTTATCTCAATATGCTTGGTACGAGAGTGTTGTACAGGATTCTTGGAGATATTTATACCACTAGTATTGTCACATAGAATGGGAACAGAGTCAAGAAGAATACCATAGTCACTGAGTTGTTTCTTGAGCCATAGGAGTTGAGTGCAACAAGCTGCGACGGCTATGTATTCGGCTTCTGCGGTTGACAAAACAACTAAATTTTGCTTTTTCGACCACCAAGAAACCAAGCACGGTCCAAGGAACTGAGCCATTCCTGATGTAGACTTTTTATCCACTTTGCTCCTTTCAAAGTCAGCATCTGTATATCCAACTAGATTGAAGTTGCATCCCCTGGGATACCATAGACAAAGATCATCTGTCCCCTTCAAGTATCTCAGAATCCTTTTCACTGCCTTGAGGTGTGTCTATTTGGGATCAGCCTGAAATCGAGCACATAGACACACACTATGCATTATATCAGGTCTACTAAGTAGTGAGATAAAGAAGAGAACCTATGATTTCTCGATAGAGCGTTTGGTCAACTCCTTTTTCATGTTTATCCTTTCCCATGGGGTTGTTGGGAGATATGAGAGTGGTGAAGGGCTTTGCATCGGTCATTCCAAACTTCTTGATACATTCCCTTAGATACTTCTGTTGATGAACCCGTGTTCCATCTTCTACATGAGAGACTTGAAGACCTAGGAAGAACTTCAGTTCCCCAACCATGCTTATCTCAAATTCACTGGCCATAAGACTTGATAATTTTTGAACCAGTTTGTCATCTGTAGACCCAAAGATGATGTCATGCACATAGACTTGCACAACCAAAGTGTGCTTTCCCTCCTTCAGCAGGAAAAAAGTCTTGTCAACCTTCCCGCGAACGTATTCGTGTGACAAGAGGAACTGAGATAGCCTCTCATACCAGGCCTTGAGAGCCTGCTTAAGACCATACAACGCCTTGTCAAGAATACATACATGATCAAGTTGAGAGGCATCTTCAAATCTTGTGGTTTGCTCCACATAGACTTCCTCCTTGAGATCTCCATTCAAGAAGGCAGTCTTCATATCCATTTGCTGCAATTTGAAGCCATGCAAAGCTGAGTATGCAATGAGTAGTCGGATAGCTTCCAAACGAGCAACGAGAGCAAAGGTTTTTTCATAATCGATCCCTTCCTGTTGGTTATATCCTTTCACCACCAGCCTTGATTTGTTCCTTGTGACTTGTCCCTGAACACCCACTTGGTTCCTATCACAGTTCTGTTCCCTAGACGAGGGACGAGCCTCCAAACCTTGTTCCTTTTGAATTGATGGAGTTTTTCTTGCATAGCACTTATCCAATCTGGATCCTTCAACGCTTCTCCTACAGTTTTGGGTTCTTGCAAAGAGAGAAAAGCATTGAAGGCACAAATTTTTTGCAAAGTAGAGCGAGTGCAAGTCCCCTTTCGAAAGTCTGTAAGGATTTGATCCATTGGATGAGCCTTCTTTTGCTGGCAGTTCCTCACTTGTAGAGTGGTGAGATCAAAATCATTGGAATTAGCGCTACCAGCACCGGTACTATCATCAACTGTCCCTTCAGCATCAGGACTTGGGCTTTGTTCCTCCTGAGGGACCTGAGCAGAATCAGACAACTGAACACCTTCATCTGACTCAACGTTACTAGTAGAGTCGTGAGCCCTTGGAGTTGATAAATCATCGTGACTGTCACTACCAAGAGAGGCACCGTTCATATCAACATTGGGCGCGACATCCATGACACTGCTTTCCACAAGATGAAAGCTTTCGTCCTCAGGGAGACCAATATTTGAGGGAATACCAGTCATTTTTTCCTGCACATTGTTACCAGCCATAACAGATTCATAAAAAAATCACATGAATGCTTTCATCTACCTTCCTTGTCCTCTTAATGAAAACTTTGTAGGCCTTGTTGTGGAGATAATATCCTACAAAGGTGTCTTCATCACTTCTCGGATAAAACTTTCCAAGAGAATCTTTCCCATTGTTGTGGACGAAGCACTTGCAACCAAAAGTCCGCAGATGAGAGATATTAGGCTTTCTTCCCCATAAGAGTTCATAAGGAGTCTTGTTCAGCAGCGAGTGAATGGTTGCCTTGTTCAGCACTTAACAAGAGGCATTCAAAGCTTCAGCCCAAAAACTATTTGGAAGACCACTAGCAATAATCAAGGTATGCGTCATGTCTTCCAGAGTCTTGTTCTTCCTTTCCACAACACCATTTTGCTGCAGAGTTCTGGATGGTGAGAAGTTATGACTTATGCCATTGTTCCGACACAAGGATAGAAACTGAGAATTCTCAAATTCTGTCCCATGATCAGTATGAAAGGAGCCAAGAGACTGTCCTAGACTCTTCTCAACAAATTTGAGCCAAGATTCAAACTCAACGAACACTCTGTCCTTCGAGGATAGAAAGAGGGTCCATGTATGCCCGGAGAAATAATCAACAATAACAAAGACATATAGATTCCCACCACGGGTCTTTGTGTGCATAGGCCCACAAAGATCCATGTGGATTAGTTCCAAAGGGTGAGTTGTGCTTACCTCTTTCTTGAATTTGAACGAAGATATCACCTGTTTACCTTTGGTGCAAGCATCACAAACTTCATTACTTGTTGCTTCGATCTTAGGAAGATCGCTGACCAGTTCTTGCCTATGAAGTTTGGAAAGAAGTTGAAGACTTGCATTTCCAAACCGCTTGTGCCACATGTCTGTTGTCACAACAACAGACGACAGACACAAGTCCTTCTCAGGGATAAAAGCAGGATCAACTTTGTCGACATTGTTTTCGCAAATCCCTTTGAGCAAAATTTTCCTTGTACTAATACACTTAACATGACAATCATCAGTAGTAAAGACTATCCTATTTTTCTTGTTTTGGCACAGTTGAGCGACACTGAAAAGATCGAACTTGAGATTGTTCACAAGAGTCACATTATCCACAGTTATGTGACTACAAAGTCTTACCTTACCAAGACCACAAACCTCTCCCTTACTCTTATTTCCAAAGGTTATGGAGCCTCCGGAGGCCTGTTGAAGTGAGGTGAACGAGCTTTTTGACGGGGCTAAAGATGCACAAGCAAATGTCGTTGATTAGCCTTATCAAAATAAATTATCCTAACAAACCTACTAAACAAAGTATAGCAGACAAGTAAGGGTCGAATCCCATAGAGAAGGTATGATGTAATATGCAATCGTGAATGACAAGTAACAAGCAACTGGGGGTTTTGTAGTTAAGAGAATGAAGCAAATAAGCATGCAGATTGAGTAAAATCGAGAGAATAATATGAGGGAAAGTAGTCCTGTTAGAGCGAAATCCACAGTACAAAGATAGAGTTTGATCCCTGAAATCTATTCAATCCAAGTTCAATTATTTATCCTTATAGTCGTTCCCACCTTAATCGTAAGTACTATTGATTCTCACAGTTGTCAATAGACTTATCACTATGCCAATGATAAAGTACAACTGATTCTCACAGTTGTCAGCGTACTTTAGCACCAACACAGCAATAGCGATGCACACAAGGATTTAGGATACATGCAAGTAGAAAGACGTACAAGTACTCACTCCCCTACTTAACATGCAATTGATTTTCACACACAAGTGTACGCTCGGAACCACTATACGCACAAACGTGTTTGCCACTAGATATGCACTCGGAACCCCTATATGCAATCCTAGCAATTGATAACAAGCATTCAACCTAGGTGATCAGGCTAAGAAGAACAACTAGAAATCGTAGACGTGGTAAGCAAGAGAATCAATCCAACAATTAAAAGGATAAGAACAAGGAATAGAAATCTCACAAACACATCAAAGTACTGCTTCAATCGTCTAACAGAACAAAGGAAAGTTAGTTCTCCATCAAAGGGGATGAAAAACTATAATATGAAATAACGATCAAAAGTAGTTCGATAACAAGATGTGTCTAAGTGTTCGCAGCCTGGCTTGGAGGCTGTGGAACATTAGGTTAAATAGAGTTAACCTAAAGCCCAAGATCACAAAACCAATCCAAAAGGAAACAAATAAAATAACAAAGTCTGAAATAGAAATAAAAGGAAATAAATATAATCTGGCGCGAGGCAATAAACACGTCCACCGCGGGGCGGTAAAGATTCACCGCGGGGCTTCTGCTCTCCACCGCTGGGCGGTGGCCTCCTCTTCCACGGGGCTTCATCATCACTGGGAGTCATCACTGCGGGGCATCACTGCTAACGCGGGGCGGTGAACTCCAGACTTCAACTCTCATCTTCTTCTCTTCTCCAACTGCTCTCCAAATACTACCAAGTGTTGGTAGCCTTCTCCATAGATGTTCCAGCAGCTCCATCTCCATCTCTAAGCTCTAACTAAGCTGCCAATCCTTGGATTTCTTCACTTCTCTCCATAATATCTGGATCGCGGACTTAGCACTAAAACAACTCCAAAACTCCTCCAAATCATGCTAATAGATGCTAGAAAAGGTGTATGAAATAACACCTATCACTTTTGTTCCCTGTCATATGACTTGAGCATGCACTATCGAAGTACCAGGAACCTTTCCTCACTTCAGCCTGCATTGAAAAGATTAGTTCTTATGAACTCAGACAAGCTTAGGCTTTCTAGGTTTGGGAGCAACATATTTGATCTTAGCAGGTTTTTCGTTTTACTTTTTCTCTAGCAATACGGGCAATCTCTTCATTGTGTCTTTTCAAATGACACTCTTGTTTGTAGTGACCCGAATGACCACATTACCAATAAACCCTATGACGCTTTAAAAGCACATACTTGCTATGTCCATGCCAAATTGGTTTGATAGCAACCCTGGAATGAAATCATTATGGGCTTACCGTTATGTGCTTGCTTTAGCCAAATGGAGTGAGCTTTCTGTCCATGATACCAAAGTTTGTTCCCATCAGTCGAATTTGCAGATTCTTTTCGATTGTTCCCACGAGAGGAATTTTCACCGTTTTCTCGTAAAGACTGTTCTCCTTGGACTACAGCGCTTTGGACCTGGGTGTCATCAACAAGAAGCTTAGCTTGGTATCCAATGCCAAAGCGAGGCACAAGCTTCTTCCCTTCCTTCTTTTCATTCTTGGCTACAACAAACTCAATGCCTTTAGCTTTTCCTTTCTACTCCTCATTGACTTCGGACAAGTCACTAGACAACTTGGCGTTGCTTAGTTTTAACATTAAGGATTCCGATTCCAATGAGGTAACAGAAGCTTCCAGGGAAGTAATCTTCTTAGTGAGCTTAGGATATTCATCACAAGAGTTAGAGGAAGAAGATGAAACTTTCTCAAGATTGGTCACTTTTTTTGCCCAACCTTTATTCTCATCGATCAAACTTGAAATCGTATCATCCTTTTCTCCAATCTGTTCACTAAAAAGACTATTCTCATGAACAAGTTTCTTAATGATAAATATTAGTTGTTCATTAGACTTACTTTTCAAACTTGAAATGAGTTCAGATTCATTTACCTCAGAGTCATTTAGACTACCTTCAGCCATGAGGCAGAGCATAAGGACTTCCTATGGTCATCAAGCAAACATCCCTTGAATGAGAAGATTCTTCATCATCTGAGTCAGAGTCTTCCCAAGTTGCCACCATTGCTTATTTTTCTTCACAAACCGGAGGAAGACTTGCCTTTTTCTTGAAGCATTTTTTGGCAAAGTGTCCCTTGTTTTGGCAATGGTAACACACGACATCCTTCAGATCTTTGTTCCCTTCAGAAGAACGAGGGGTGTCTTTGCTTCGAGACCATATTCTCTTCATCGCTCTGGTGATGAGAGCAACATCTTTATCTCCATCCTCATCTTCATCTTCAACTTGAGACGAGTCAAAGGCTCGTTCAACTTTTAGAGCAATGCTTTGAGCCTTCTCAGCTCCCCTTCGGCTCATCTTGGAGTTATGGACGGAGGCGTTGCTTTCTAGTTTGTAACAACTTCTTCCATAATGAGAGCATTGACATCAGTATGGGCGTACAAGGCAAGAGCAATTGTGTCCCACTGAGGATTGAGACCTTGCATGAAGTGATGAGTGTGTTTCCAATCAGGAAGCTTCTCACCAAGGAACTTCAGTTGGCCAACTACTCCTTGGAACCGGGAGTAGAAGTCTTAAATGTGTTCACTTTTTCCTTGGGATATGTAATCATACTCCTTCATCAGGGCAAGGATACAATTCTTTTTGACATCCTCGTTTCCTTCATGGAGACGCTTCAAAGCATCCCAAATCTCCTTAGCTGTTTTGTAGCCGATGATCTTCTTAAGATCAGCAGAGAGCAAAGCCATATGAAGGATCTTCTTGGCTCTGTTGTTCTTCTCCAACTTTTTCCAATCAACATCATCGTAGTCAGCCTTTGCTTTTGGTTTTGTTGCATCCTTATCATCCATAATTGGAAGGGGACCGACTTCAATGATTTTCCATATCTGTCCATCAAGGGAACATATGTGAGACTCGATTTGCTCAACCCACCAATTATATTCCCCATCATTCAGAGTTGGTGGTTTCCAGAATGAGTCACCGATAGCATTGCTTGACAACATCTTTCCTGCAAACTCTTAACGAAAACAATCTAGAGACCGGGCTCAGATACCAATTGTTGGATCGTTAGTGTTTTATCTGAGGGAACAAATTCTTTATTTCCACAGAAGATGCAGTGGTATTAAAGCAAGAAAGAATATATTTAGAACTCACGATTTAGAGTGGAAACCCCAATTAGTCAAATAACTAATCAGGGAAAAATCATTATCTTCACGCTTCTCGCTTGAGAGGATTTTGAAGAGTCTACTTGTCTTATTGATATCTTGATCGGTTACACTTGTAGCTCGGACATAAAACACTAGACTTCCCACCTAGTTTTGAATCACTCCTACAACGATGAACACGAGCTCACTCTTCTAAGACGTACAAACTGCTTCACTTTTTTCTCTCTCAATGAAATACTCGGAGTTCGTACCCAATAAATGAATCACTCACTTCTATTTATACAATCTCAAAATCCCACTAACAAATAAATCTCACTCACTTATTTCCAATAACAAGAAGATATTATTTGACTCAATAAGATAATATCTCAACCGAATATATTATCTAAGGAAAGATCTCCTAAAATAATATAGTCGAGATAAGATAAAATCTTCTCTCTCCAAATCTTCTACTTGGCGTGATCAACCCAACTTTCCTTTTCCAACCGCATGATCTTTAAGGATTATCTTCATTATCTTCATACTTGACTTCCTTATGATATTCATAGCTTGTTGTTTATGACGGCATTGTTGTTCCTTTGGAGGTAACAAAGCGTTTAGAAAACTCTTTGTTCCCTCTGCATTATTGCGTTGTCAATCGTTCCATGTGACATCTTTGTTTGATCCTGAAACACTTAGTCACCACATTAGCTGAATGTTTGTTACCATCAAAACCAAGGAATTCAACACTTTATCAACTAAGCGAGTAGTAATGCTTTTATATTGTTTGGAAGCTACCCATTTAGATGTTCCTTAGCTTGGTCATAAGAGTGGGGTTCAAAAATAGAAAAGATATTGAAGAGGGAAGTGACGTAGGAAATAAACATAAAGATGAGAAAAATCCTAAAAGGCCAAGAAAGATTTAGAAATGGAAGAAGGTTGTGATGGAGGAATGCTGGGAAATATGCCTAGTTGACCTGCAAAGGCCATTGTCCTAAGGTAGAGAAGGTACAAGAGGTGAAAAGGAGGAGTAATAAGAGGATATTCAGAAGAAACTAAATAAGGAGAAATATCCTCTAAAGGAGAAAGAAAATTATGTGGAGGGGCAAGAGAAGAAGGTAATGTATAAAAGGTAGGAAAACAAGGAGGATATTCTTTAGAAATATCTAAAACAAGGCTAAACAAGGGTAAGGAAGGGGTATGTAGAGAATTAATAGAAGTTGAAACTTGTTTGATTCCGAAAATGTGTTCATAAAAAATGACATGTGTACTCAGAAACACTGAATGAGAATCAAGATCATAGAATCTTAATGCATGTTGGGCAGGAGGGTGACCAAGAAGCTTACAGAACACATGAACATTCATAAAAGAAAACACATGAGAGAACAAGAATTACCTTGTCTGATAGATTAGAAAGTGCTTCCAAAAGGGTGTCAAGGAAATCACTTAGAAATGATAAGACTTGTTCCATGATAGAGAACAAAATCATAATGAGATTTATAGGTATAAAAAAGGAAGTTCAAATACAGAATACTCTCATTTATAGCTAAAACTTGATAGTAAACCTAATAGTAATTTGCCAAAATCATGGATAACTTTAAAGTTAAGATCAAAGACACATTTTGAGTATCCAACTGTACATCATTCATTTCCTTCACATAATACTTGATTTCACTAACATCTTAGCATACTTGATTACACTGTCAAATCATTGATATCTAATAGTTAACATTTACACCAAAGTGGAAAAAGCCATATTAGTTCAAATGATTGGACGCCTAGCTAGATGTGACAGAAATCATACTCCCTCCGTCCCATTGAGTTCTTCCCAATTTTTTTTTGTACACTATTCATAGTTGAAGAGAATCTTTGAGATTTCTTCCAATATATAAGAAAAAACATAGTCATGTGGGGTCTTGTTTGATTCGTCTTAACGAGTACTTTGATAATATCAAAAAATTATAATTTTTATTAATATATAATTAAAGATATTAACGATACAAAACTCGCATCGGCGAGTGTGCCCGGTCAAATCAGGATGTTCTATCTGGGACGGAGGGAGTATTTCACAGTACAAAGGATCTCATTGTATACATCGATGTCATTATTTGACAAACCGATGTGAAATACGAAAAGGATAAAACTTTAATTAACATCCAACAAGCCAACTCTGAACTAGAATAATAAGCACCTTATAGGTATGACATCATATAAGGTGTTTAATTATAGGGTCAATTACCGAAAACCACCCGTTGAAAGGGTCATATTGCCCAAAATCACCCCTTTAATTCGATATTACCGAAAACCACCCAGGTATCATCTTCCGTTAACGAAACGCCACCCCATCCCAGGATCCGTCAAAAAAGCGTCAACGCACGGCGATTGGCGAGTGGACGCGCGGTTAAATCCTTTTTTCTTTAAATTTTTTCCCCTTATTTGATTACTTTGGTAAATATATTTTGGGGTAAAAATTACACCCGCTGCTTGTTGGGCCCAACATTCTCCAAGAGGATCAAACAAGTAAGCTGGGCCGAGAACCAAGCAGAGTCAGAAGCCAAGAGAAACCAGAAGGAGGCGTCGGACATCTCTCAGACGCGTAGGATCCGACCTATTCCGAAGATCTCGCCCATGGCATTAAATGCTTGATCGGTGGCAACGGCTATGGCATTAAACGCAAACATAAAGCTGGCAATCAAGGGCATATCTCTAAGATCTCGCTCGAATTTAATAAGAGGTATTGTGAGACGAGAGTAACGGTCGAAAGGGAGCAATTGCCATATATAGATCACGACAAGGCAAGGAAGAACAAACACGTCTACATCCTACATTCGCTCGCTTTCTCCGAAAAGAACTTGAGAGTACACCCACTCTGGCTCGGTCTCCCCGAAATCTTGCTCAATCGCTGCCGGTCGTGTCACAAAAACACTTGCCGAGCAAGACCTGACCATTTGTCCTACAAGGATAAGTTGTACTCCGATCTGATTCAATCATCAATAGATCAATAAAATTACCTTGCTATTTCGTATCTATTCTTTATTTGTTGATTGTCTGTTTGGTTTGGATTGATTTCTATTACCCGATCGACTCGTTACCCCGTCTAAGGCGATTTAGGTTGTCTGATCTTTTCGCCCCAAAATAATTTGGCGCCCACCGTGGGGCAACTTGCCGATCACCATCTCAAAACCTTCCAAACATGACTATCAACCCACCTATCGGTACCGAGGAGCCACGCCTCCAAGACGACACCCAAGCTCAAGGAAACACGACCGAAAATCCTACCCCAACCCAATTCCAAGAGCTTGCCCAAAAAATGACTGCCCTACAAGAGGAACTTGCCCAACAACGCCAAAAGACCGAAGCCTTGGCTACCTTATCCACCCAATCCGAGGCCGAGATTGCACAACTAACCCGTGAAAATGAGTCTCTTAAGTCGTAGGTACAATCAATGGCTTCTCGATCCAGGCGGATGCCCGTCTATAGCAACATCCAGACGCGTCTTGACATGGATGGCGTCGAACTGACCCCTCCGAGCGTACGACGTCCCAGACATACTGAGGGTACATCTCGAACTCCTTTGGTTACTCCATTTCCGACTAACAATGTTACTTTCTCTGCACCGATCGGGTCGGCAAAGGACCCGAATCGATGAACCACAGGTTACCAATCCTCCCGACATCCTAGCTCTGGTCCAGCAGGCGCTAAGCCAACATATGAAGACGCTTGACGATCGTATCGCTAGTATTCCCGGAGTTCCACAGCCGATCGAGAAGGAGGCGTCGGGCGGATTCGAAGAATCTCCGTTCGTCGGAGAGATCGCCAGGGTCAAAATCCCCAAAAAGTTCCATCTCCCAAGCATGGCGACATTCGACGGCACCAACGACCCAGATGATCACATTTCTCTCTATAAACAAATATTAATGACTGCGTCCGTTCCAAGGGAGAGCCGCAAGGCTGTCATGTGCAAAAGCTTTGGCACGACTCTCGCGGGTTCCGCACTGACCTGGTTTATGCGTTTGCCTCAGGGAGTGATCGCATCGTTCGCGGACCTGGTCAATTCCTTCAAGATCCAATTCGCTAGCAGTCGGAGGCTCAAAAGACAATTGAGTGACCTCTATCGAGTCACCCGAAGGTATAATGAACCCCTCCGAAGCTATCTTAACAGGTACAATAAGGAAAAAGTCGTGATTCCCCATTGCGACGTCACCACTTCCATCGAAGCCTTCCGCCAAGGTTTGATCAAAGACAACAACCTCTACAACGAGATCACCAAGTACCCGTGCAAAAGCTTTGAAGATGTCCAAGCCAAAACCATGACCGAGGTACGTCTGGAAGAAGATCGTGAGTCTAGAAAGGCATCCCATGGGCCCGACCAATCCGATCGCAAATCCTCCTCCGACAACCGTCGGGACAAACGCCATCACCCCTATCCTCGTAATCGGAATGAACAAAATCAGGTAAACTCTTTCCAAGACAGGTCTCAAGACTAGAGAGATGGTCCGACGTTGCCTCCCAGGGTTCAATCTTACAACTTTAATGTTTCTGTGTCGGAGCTCGTCAAGAGTTTCGACAAATATGGAAAAGAGGTAAGATGGCCCCGAAAGAGCGACCGACCAGACGTCAAAAAGGAAATGAGCCGATGGTGCGAATTCCACGGTCACTCGATGGATGAGTGCATCGCCTTGCGTAAAGAGGTCGCTAGGTTGCTCGCACAGGGGCTCCTGCATGACATAATCTCGGAACGAGACAAACCTCCATCTACTGTCCATACAAAAATCATAAATACTATTTCAGGTGGTTCGGACGTATGTGGAAACACATACTCCGCGGCCAAACGACATGCAAAGGAGAGCAAAGGCAGTGAGCCCGAAGCGCCAGAGTTCAGGCCAAACAAAGTCTCCGACCTCCCAACGGTCACGTTCGACGAGTCCGATGCCGATGGGTCGGAAAGCCATCACGACGGTCTGGTAATCTCTTTATCTATCGGGAACTGTTTGATACGTAGAGTACTAATCGATACATGAAGTTCGACCAATCTCTTGACCTTTGACGCCCTCAAAGGGATGGGTCTGGGTGAAGACGACCTGATCAAGAAATCGACTCCACTAGTCGGATTCAGTGGCGAAGTTAAACACACTATCGGCGAAATCGTTTTCACAACGTACGCCGGAGAAGTCAACCAACAGGTGACATTTCTAGTCCTAGATTGCCCGTCTCCCTATAATTGCATTCTTGGCAGGCCATGGATACACGCTATGAAGGCGGTACCCTCGACGTACCACCAAATCATCAAGTTTGCTACCAAGTGGGGAGTCCAAGAAATCAAGGGAGACCAGAGGGCGGCCAAGGAATGCTACGTCGCCTCCATGAAAAGCGCCGTCGAGCATAGGGTCGCATAGCAATCATAGAGCGGCGAAGGACCTAATCGATACATCGAACCAGAAATGGAAAAACTCGACGAGATCGTACTAGATCCTTCAAAGCCAAACCAAACGGTAAGGGTCGGGTCGGACCTGGACGACTCGACCAGACAACAAATTCTTGATTTTCTCAAATCCAATACTGATTGTTTTGCGTGGTCACATGAAGACATGGTCGGTATATCTCCAAACATTATTATTCATAAGTTGAACGCAGATCCATCTCACCCCCCTGTAAAGCAAAAGCGCAGGAAATTCGCCCCAGAGCGAAACAAGATCGTCGACGACGAAGTCAAGAGCTTGTTGGAAACAAGAAAAATAAGGGAAGTCAACTACCCCAAGTGGCTGGCCAACGTGGTCGTAATCCAAAAGAAGAATGGCAAATGGAGAGTCTGCATCGACTTCACCGACCTTAACAAAGCCTGCCCTAAAGACTCATTCCCACTTCCTCACATCGACGCCATGGTTGACGCAACGACAGGACACGAAATGTTAACCCTCATGGACGCGTTCATCGGCTACAATCAAATCCTCATGGAACCCCAGGACCAAGAGAAAACGGCATTCATCACAAGCCAAGGTATCTATTGTTACAAAGTAATGCCATCCAGACAAAAAAATACAGGGGCTACTTATCAACGATTGGTCAATAAGATGTTTAAAGACCAAATCGGGGACACAATGGAAGTCTACATAGACGACATGTTGGTCAAATCAAAAAGGAAGGAAGATCATATCGACCACTTTCGCGACAGCTTCGAGGTACTAAAAAGATATAACATGAAATTAAATCCTATGAAATGCTCTTTCGGGGTGTCGTCAGGAAAGTTCTTGGGGTACATGGTGATGCAAAGAGGAATAGAAGCCAGCCCAAAACAAGTCAAGGCCCTCATCAAACTCCGATCCCCCCGATGCATCAAGGACGTGCAAAAATTGACTGGTCGGATAGCAGCTCTGAATAGATTCATCTCGAAGTCATCCGACAAGTGCAAACCCTTTCACGACGCTCTCAAGAAGAACAAATCCTTTCAATGGACGGAAGACCACGGAGCTGCATTTCAAGACCTAAAGAAATTCCTTGCCAGTCCCATGATGCTAACCAAACCCAAGGACGATGAGCCACTATTGCTATATCTAGCAGTGTCGGAGTCCGCCGTGAGCGCCGTACTGGTCAGAGAAGAGGACGGCAAACAATCGCCGATATACTATGTCAGTCGAACGTTACTGCCAGTAGAAACAAGGTACTCGTCGCTAGAAAAACTTGTACTATCACTGGTAATGGCATCGAACAAACTCAAACCATATTTCGACTCTCATACTATAATCGTCCGCACTAATCATCCCATGAGAGCAATCATGAGGAAACCTGAGTTCACAGGACGAATGGCCAAGTGGGCCATACACCTCAGCGGCTATGACATCGAGTACGAGCCTAGAACAGCGATCAAGTCGCAAGCCCTGGCTGACTTTGTGGCAGACTTCAGCCCGACCCTAGAGCAAGAAGCCACCAAGGAAGCAACACAGTTACTCGCGATGGAGGAAACAAGTAAATGGGAGCTCCACACAGATGGTGCTTCGAACGCCAGAGGATCGGGGCTAGGAGTCGTGCTGAAATCGCCACAAGGGGACAAGATAGCCCAGGCCGTGAGATGCGAATGGGACGCGACCAACAATGAAGCTGAATACGAAGCACTTATATTTGGGCTCACCCTGGCCCGTGACCTAGGATTCTAGGAAATCGAAGTCATTTGCGACTCCCCCTTAGTCGTAAATCAAATACAAGGGTCGTATAGTGCAAAGGATGTCAGGATGATAGCTTACCTGGGAGTGGCCAAGAAGTTGATCGACCAATTCCAAACGTTCGAAATCAGACAGGTACCCAGAGATCTTAACTCTCAAGCTAACGCACTAGCCAATCTGGGGTCCGTCCTAGATCCAAAGGAATTTCCGAACATCCCATTGGCACACGTCATGACACCAGCTATCCCGAAAACACCCAAGGAGTCGATCACACCATTGGAGGAACTTATCACGATGGAGATAGGCGACCGACCAGAAGAAGACATAGTCAGCGCTCATGACGACTGGACACTACCTTACATCAAATGGCTAAGAGAAGGCGTCCTGCCTAACGACAAAACAGAGGCAAAAAGACTAAAGGTGCAAGCACTTTCTTTCCACATTATAAATAACATCTTGTACAAAAGATCTATCACAGGGATACTCTTATGATTCCTCAAGACTCCAGAAGTCGGACGTATCCTACAATCGTTACATGAAGGAGAATGTGGGAACCACACGGGCGGACGAAGTCTCTCGGGAAAAGCCTTGCGAAACGGATATTACTGGCCCACAATGAATAGAGACGCGATGGAGTACACCAAGAAGTGCGATGCCTGTCAATGACACGCACCCGTTCCTCACCAACCCTCGGAACTTCTCCATCCGACTCTGGCGACGTGGCCCTTCATGAGATAGGGGATGGATATCGTCAGAAAACTCCCACCTGCATCGGGTCAATGGGTCTTCTTCCTTTCCATGACAGACTACTTCTCTAAATTGATCGAAGCTGAAGCCTACTGAGAGGTAAAAGATCAACACGTCATTTCATTTATAAAACGCAATATCTTGTGCAGATTTGGCGTCCCATCAGAAATCGTATGCGACAATGGCTCCTAGTTCATCAGTCATAAGACTAGAGCCTTTTGCGACCAATGGAACATCAAATTGGTCACCTCCACCCCTCGGTATCCACAATCCAACGGACAAGCCGATTCTAGCAACAAAATCATCATCAATAACCTCAAAACACGCCTCACAGGGGCTAAAGGCAAATGGGCAGACGAACTCCCATTCATTCTCTGGTCCGACAGGACCACTCCGAAGAGCACGACCGGACAGTCACCATTCTCACTCGTCTATGGAAGCGAAGCAGTCATCCCCGCCGAACTATTGGTTCCAACAACTCGTTACAGCCTTCAGACGAACGAACAGAACGACGTCGAACTAGCACACAACTTGGACACAGCAGATGAGGCTAGAGAAAGAGCCAGAATTAGAATGGTCAAGTTCCAACAACAGGTCGCAAGAAGTTACAACAAGAACGTTCAAGCCAAAGTCTTTAAAGTTGGAGATTGGGTCCTCAGAAAGACATTCCAGAACACCAAGAACTCGACCGACGGAAAGCTCGCACCTCAGTGGGAAGGACCCTATCTAATCAAAGAAGTAGTCGGACAAGGAGCATACCAACTATAAGACAAAGACAGACGACCAATCCCGAGAAGTTGGAATGCGACACACCTAAAGTTATACCACTTCTAAACTAGTAAGGTAAGGCACTAACGCCCTTTCACCTATCATGCATTACTTGTTGTCACAAGCATAACTCTATTTTTTGAAACTGGGCATTTACATCGAGTAAGGACATTCTCCTTGCAAACCTAAGTACAGGACGACATCAACATACACACTGGATCCAGTCACAAAGAAAAGCTCTTACACTACATTTACACGATCGATCGGAACACGGGGAGATGAACAACACAGGCACATCGGCACACCGCCTGCCTTACACAATACATAAGGTTAAAACACCTTATTACATTTACGCAATAGAAACATATTGCTTCTTCCTCCTCGGCTTAAAGTCATGACTAAACATAAAACACATACATTTACAGGCCTCCTTCTTCACATACATACGGCAAGCCCTACTCGACGGAGCACACGGGAAAACCCGACATACAAAACAAAGGCGTCAATCACAAACTTCTCTAGAAAGTCTGACGAAACGTACGAACACACAAATGTACGATCCTTTGTAAAATCAGATTGCATCAAATAAAAGTCTAAACATTTTTTACAAACATACGACCCGCGATGGCGGACGGGTCGCCAAAACACATTGTTTGCCTACACACATGTAGGACTTCAATTCATCCGCTAAAAACATTCTATGACCCGCGATGGTGGATGGGTTGCCAAAACAGAGAATATCCTACCCACACACAGGTGGGGCCATAAGTCAGATTATGAAAAAACCAATCAAGGATCGGGGTCTGTAACATTACCTTTAGCAGGGGCCGGGTCAGGAGAAGGCTGGGGCTCAATCGGCTCGGTGTCGCCAGAGTGGGCCTCGTCCTCACCGGCGCTTTCATCCAGAGATTCCTCTCCGACACCGGCCAAGTGGAAAAGCTCTGAGCCCGGATTCCCCTTCGGAAACAGGGTCTCCATGGTCTCCTTCTCCTCCTTCAAATCCCAGGTCCCCTGCTTGCCCTCTTCAAACTCCTCCATCATCTCGACACACGACTTCAACGCGTAAAAAGCGCCTACGTCGCCTGCGATCCGACCAACCTCGATCCTTGCTTGCTTCACCTTCTCTTCAACACTCGATTGGCTCTCGCTAAGTTCCTTCCGACATGCGTCCAAGTCATCTTGGCAACTCTTCAACTCCCTGACAAAGCGGCGTTCAGCCTCCTTACAACGGCTCTCAGCCCCCTCCAACTTGGTCTTCAAAGATGCAAGGTCAGACTCTGACCTAGCAGCCCTATCCTCGGCCTTAGCAACCATTACTTTGACACCAGAATACGCCCCCAGGAGGTATTGAAAAGTCTGGAAGAAAACAAAGCCAATCAAAGTTTCATCCGAATGTGAGGAAGAAAAACAAAAGTTGAGATATGACAAGACGACTTACCTTCCACGCGGAGCACCCCACTTCGCCAATACAATCCAAGGGAGAGACGGCATCGACTTTGCACTTCAGAGTCGGGTCCTGAGCATGAAAGAGATCAACAATCGATTGACCGACCGCGTCGATCTTCTCGACTCCATGAGCAGCCGTCCCCTTCTTCTTGGGAGTCTCCACCACCTTTGATGAGTGTCAACCACCCATCAACAAGGATTCAAGACCTTGACCACCAAGATGCCAACACATCAATGCCATCACACTCAAGCATCGACCATGCTTCGATTCCAAGGCATTTATGCGCGCGTCTATATCCAAGCCTCTAAGGCGCTTATCCCCTTTCTATTTTGGTTATTTAGTTTCATAATTCTAGCCTTGCCTTAGTGAGTGTGAAGATCCATTTGTATATGGGCTTTAACTCACTAAGGCCCATTAGAGTTTCCTTTTATTATTGGGCGTGTGGACCCATTTGCATATGGGCTCCTAGTCCACCAAAACCCTAGAACTATATAAGCCACTCCTTGGCTTCCTTGTCATTTAGTTGAAGACTAAAGAGAGTGGCATTGCCTTGGGTTAGAGGAATCCTCCCCTAGGCAGCCACTAAACTTCAACCCAACTCTCTTCTTCTCAATCTCTCACGAATCACCATTCGAACCACAAGTGCATCTCGGTCCTTGTTCTTCACGGCCAAGGAACCCCCAAGGAGGGATTCCTTGGGCTTGCCGGCGCCGCCACCTCCTTGGTTCCTCATGGCCACACCTCAGTCCGGTGCCCTCCCTCTCTCTCTTGGCTGCCATTGAAGGACTCCTAAGCTTAGGAAGGAGAAGAAGGCTCCCCTTGGTCTTGATCTAGCTTCTAGAGGAACAAAGCCTCACCTTTGGAGGGTTGTTTCTCATCAATTGGTATCAAGAGCCAAGTGCCCAAGCTAAGTCCTCTTCTCCCTTTAAACATTTCGTTTTTATGGTTCTTTTCCATAGCTAGCATGTTCTCCTTTGTTGTTTCCATGGTTCCATGTGTTTTGCTCTTTGTCTTCCTTGCTAGATAGAATTGTTTTTCTTGTTTCTTCTTGTTTTGTGTTGAGATTGCATGCTCAGTTTTTCTCTTGTTTCCATGTCTTTTTTTCATGTTTCCATGCTATTTTTATGCTTAGATTAGTTGTCCCTAGCTCCCCTCCCAAAAACAGCCCAAAAACCCAAACAAACAACTTTCCGGCGACCGGAACACCACCTCCGGCGACCGGACCACCGCGCCTGCCACCTTACTGCCACCACCACCACCCCTACAGCCTCCACATTGCTTCCATGCCCGAAACCCTTCCCTTGTGTGTTTGCTTGCTCCATTTTTGAATTGTTGTCCTTGTGTGTACCATGTCCTTGATGTACTTTGTCCTTTTGGGGGAGAGGCCTTTCCCACCTTCTCTTGGTCCTTTTGTTCCCTTAGTCTATCTTGGGTAAAAGCCAAATTGTACCTATAAGATGATGGGTTAGTGGATGATGGGCAAAAAGCTTCTTAGTGGGTGCCACATGGGCCGAATTTGCTAGTGGTTGGGCACCTTTCTCTCACCTTCCTCCTAGCCTTGTCACACCCCTCAATTGGTGACTTGGCACGTCTAATCATCAAAAAAACTGAATACCCTTGTTGTCACTCTCTACAAAAAAAGTGTTGTGGTCCATTCCTTGAATTCAAACACCATCACCTTAGGCTTGCTTCCCTTTGCACTAGAAAAAGCCAAGCTTATTACAAGAGGTCCCAACAAAAGGCAAAGGACCCAATCAAAAAAAATAAAAAAAAATAGAAAAAGAAAGGAACGAAAATGAAGAAAAGCAAAGGGTGGGTCACACTTCTCACCTCACATTAGGCCACAACCCTTGGCGGGCTCTCTCACCCTCACTTGGCAACTTGGGCCACTAAGCCCTTCTCTACGTATTCCTCTCGCCTTTTCCATTGTCAATTCGTGCCTTTGGGGCCCATAGGGTGGTCATTTTGCCTTCACCTTGACCTTGTCTTCCTATGTTGCACTTTGGCCGTTTATCCACATAGCCTATGGAATACAAGTTGGCTTGGTTTGAAGGTGCATTGGTCACACTCCCAATTGGCAAGTTACATATCATGCTTTTCCCTTGTCACCCCTTGCTTGAGCCATTGACTTTGTTTTTTCCTATGTCTTAGTCTCTTTTCCTTTGTTTGTCCTTTATAAGTTACTTTCCTTGTGCATTGTGAATTGTTTACTTGGTTTGCTTGTGGCCCTCTTGTAGGTGAGTCTACAAATGGAGGACCCCATGGATGTCGACGACCGCCTCTTTGGGTATCCTTACCGCCGCTCCATCCATAGGCCCGCGGTCGGCTATGAGTTCAGCCGCCACCATTAATATGTCTTTCTATTTGCATGTATCTTATATCCTTGTGTGTATTGCTATTGCTTTATTGGTGGTAAAGTATACCGACAACTATGAGAATCAGAGGTATTTTACCATTGGCATAGTAATAAGTCTATCGACAACTGTGAGAATCGATAGTACTTAAGATCAGGGTGGGAACAACCATAAGAATAGTAAAAGAACTTGGATTGAATATATTTCAGTGATCAACTTATATCTCTGTATTGTGGATCTCGTTCTAGTGTAACTACTTTCCCCATTCATATTCTCAAGCCAACTTAACCTTGTTACTCTGTGAACAACCAAAACCCCCATTTCTTGTTACTTTGCATGCTGATTAACATTTAGAAAGATCACTTCCTCCCTGTGGGATCGACCCTTGCTTGCCTCTACTACTTGTTTAGGTTTGTTAGGATTATTTTGTTTAGGTGTCACGACAACGCCTATCACCCACCGTGGGTCCATCTAGCCAATCAACGATCCAATCATCAATCTGATACTCATCCCATCTTGGCTGACGCTGGAAATCCCATGATCCTCGTCAAAAATCAAGCCCAAGGCAACGTCCAAATCATGAACCAGGCAGAGGACGTCAGCGGCCAACCAGTCACAGACTCGCAAATGCAAGAGATCACAAGAACCATGAGTGTCCTTCAGGAGGAACTGGCCCAACAGCGCGCCAGGACCGAAACGCTAAGTGCTCAATCTGAATATGAAATCGCTCGACTAACCTAGTGAAAATGAGGTTTTAAGGTCGCAGGTACACTTGGCCGTATCAGTCCCCGGAGGCTCAAGACGCATAGTCAACACGGAAGGACTGTCTACACGACTCAATCTGAATGGAGCGGACGCGACACTTGTAGTGGCGACCAACGCCTCACAACCTATTGGTATGTTCCAAACCCCTCCGGTCACTTTCGTTACGACTAACATACCAAATTCTGTAGCCGAGCCCCTGAAGCTCGAGCGACCCATCCGCAGGTAACAACTCCGGCCGATGTCCAGGCCCTCATACAGCAAGCTATCAACGAGCATATGAAGACTCTGGATGATCGCATTGCATGGATCTCGGGAGTCCCCCAACCAATCGAGAAAGAAGCAATCGACGGATACAAAGACTCGCCTTTCGAAGAGGCGATTGCATGCGTCGAGATTCCTAAAAAGTTCCATGTCCCCAACATGCCCAACTACGATGGGACCGGAGACCCCGACGACCACATCTCAATTTACAAGCAAAAATTAATGACAATTTCGATCCCAAGAGGGAACCGCGAGGCAGTCATATGCAAAAGCTTTGGCACGACCCTCGCGGGACCTGCACTGACATGGCTTATGCATTTACCACAGGGCTCCATCGCTTCCTTCGTCGACTTGATCAATTCGTTCAAAGTTCAATTCGCTAGCAGTCGACGATTAGAAAAGCGATCAAGCGATCTGTATAGGATCATGCAAAGGTATGGCAAACCTCTAAGAGATTATCTTAACAGGTACAACAAATAGAAGGTCGCGATCCCACGTTATGACGTCCCAACGTCGATCGAAGCATTCCGTCGGGGTTTGATCAGAGGTAGTAAACTCTACCGCGAACTGACCAAATATCCGTGTCGGTGCTTTGAAGATGTACAAGCCAAAACCATGGCACAAGTCAGACTCGAAGAAGATGAAGAGCCTTCCAAATCAAACAAGAGCCCCGATCGAGTCGATCAAAGAACATCTTCGGATCATCGATGCGACCGACGGCACCAACCTTATCCCAAGGGGCGAAGCGACCCCAATCAGGTAAACAATTCTTATGACAAGAACCAGGATTGGAAGAACAACCCCGCTCTTCCTCTAAAGCTCCACTCTTACAACTTGAACATCTCCGTGTCGGAACTCGTAAAGAGTTTCGACAGGTATGGAAAAGAAGTAAGGTGGCCTTGGAAGAGCGACAAGCCAGACGTAAAGAAGGACATGAACCGGTGGTGCGAGTTCCACGGAGACCACGGACACTCGACAGATGAATGTATAGCCCTTCATAAGGAAGTCACAAGGCTCCTCGCACAGGGGCTATTACGCGACGTCATATTCGACAAAGCCAAAATGACCCTCGATCGAAAGGACCAGGTGACATCTAACAAGCCATCTTCTCCAGTTCCCACTAAAATTATTAACACCATTTCAGGAGGGTCGGACGTGTGTGGAAACACATACTCGACCGCCAAAAGATACACCCGAGAAAGCAAAGGCGATAGGCCGATTCGGGCGGAGGTGAGGCAATCGCAAATCACCAACGCCTCCGCCATCACTTTCGACCACTCAGAAGCCCAAGAGTTAGGCGACTACCACGACTTGGTAATCTCTCTTTCAATTAGTAATTGCATTACTCATCGCGTTTTAATCGACACAGGTAGCTCCACCAACTTGTTGACACTCGACGCCTTAAAGGGTATGGGTTTAAGCGAGGATGACCTAACCAGAAACTCTACCCCGCTGGTCGGATTCAGCAGGGAAGTTAAATATACCCGAGGTGAAATCGTGTTGGCAACATACGCTGGTGGAGTCAACCAACAGGTAAAGTTTTTAATAATCGACTGCCCATCCCCATACAATGCAATCCTCGGTAGACCCTGGATTCACGCCATGAAAGTTGTACCTTCCACTTACCACCAGACCATAAAATTCCCAACTAAGTGGGGGTATAGGAAATAAGAGGTGACCAACGGGCTGCTAATGAATGCTATGTCACTTCAATGAAAGGGCAGTCGACAAGTCCTCCGCATAGCAATCACAGTGTGGTGAGGGAACCACGTGATACATCAAACCAGAGATGGAACAACTCGATGAGATCGCACTGGATCCTTCAAAGCCAACACAAACGGTAAGGGTCGGATAAGATCTGAACGATTTGACCAGATCAGATTTAATTTTCTTTTTTATGATCCAATTCTGATTGTATTGCCTGGTCACACAAAGACATGGTGGGGATCTCCCCAGATGTTATTACTCACAAATTAAATGTAGATCCCACATATCCTCCGGTCAAGCAAAAAAGGAGAAAGTTCGCACCTGAACGCAACAAAATCGTGGACGACGAGGTCAATAACTTGCTCGAGACAGGTAAAATAAGGGAAGTCAGGTACCCCGACAGGCTAGCAAATGTCGTTATGGTTCAAAAGAAGAATGGGAAATGGAGAGTATGCATCGACTTCACATACCTGAACAAGGCTTGTCCAAAAGACTCCTTCCCATTACCACAAATCGACGCCATGGTTGACGCAACCGCCGGACACGAAATGTTAACATTCATGGACGCATTGAGTGGGTACAACCAAATTCTCATGGACCCCGACGACCAAGAAAAAACAGCCTTCATAACAAGCCAAGGAACGTACTGCTACAAAGTCATGCCTTTTGGTTTGAAAAATGCAAGGGCTACATATCAGAGGCTGGTGAACAGAATGTTCAAAGACCAAATCGGGGACACCGTGGAGGTTTACATCGATGACATGCTCGTCAAGTCCAAAGCGGCAAGGGACCACATTGAACACCTGAAAGAAGAATTCGAGATATTGAAAAGATATAACATGAAACCAAACCTGACTAAATGCTCTTTCGGAGTGTCTTCAGGAAAATTCTTGGGATACATGGTGATGCAAAGGGGGATCGAGGCTAGTCTGGACCAGATCAAGGCTATCGTCAACTTGAGGTCCCCCCGATGTGTCAAAGACGTCCAGAAATTGACAGGCTGGATAACATCATTGAACAGATTCATATCAAAGTCTTCGGATAAATGCAAATTCTTTTACGAAGCCCTAAAAAAGAACAAGTCGTTCGATTGGACAGCAATACATGAGCAATGACAGGGCTAAAGTCGTATGTCTAATCAAAGAAATCCTAAAGTACCTACTAAACAGAGTATAGCAAGCAAGTCAGGGTCGATCCCACAGAGAGTCAGGTTATCTATTCTTGTAATTCACGTCACCAACTAGGAACTAGGGGGGAGGGGTTGTAGAGATCTCGAAACAAAGTAACAAGTAAGCAAGTAAACAAGTTTGCAAGTAAAGGTTGTGAATATGAAGAGGAAAAGCGCCACACTTAACAAAGATCCACACAACAAGAGAATGGTCGATCACGGAATTCTATCAATCTCAAGTTCTTAACTTTCCTATAGTTGTTCTTATCCTGATCTTAGATAACTATTAGTTCTACCAATGCCCTAATAGTACTTATTACTAAATCAAATCCGAAAACCTTCAAGACTCAATAAAGCAATAGCAATCAAACAAGGATTCAACAAGATACATGCAATAGAAACAACCCGTTACTATAAGCATGCAATTAACTCTCTCTCACGATGAACACTCACAACCCGCTTATGTAAATCGTGCTTGCCACTAGATATGCAACCCGAACCCGGAATCACAAGTCCTAGCAATCAGGAAGATATCAATAGACCTAGGTAGCTACTCTAGATAAATCAACATAAACCAATAGACAATCAAGCACAAGAAAATTAATCCAACTAGATAGGAAATCGAACAAGAGTAAAAAACACACAACCAATCAATTGCTGGCTTCAAACTGTCAAGTGCAACAATGGAGGTTTAGTTCTCCATTAGGGTTTGTGAGAGGAAAAATATGAAAAGTGGCAACTAGGGTAAAAAGTAGATGATGCTCTAAAAGAGTCTTAAACCTAACTTAAATACTAAAGTAATAATTCTGAAATAAAGATAATAAAATAACAAACTAGGAAACTAAGTCTCGGAAATAAAATAGAACGAAATAAAAACTCGGAAATAAATCTCGTCAGCGCGTTGCCACCGCTGGGTGCGGTGGCCTTCAGGCCGCGGGGTGCGGCAATCTTCATTGGCCTTCAGCATCTGCGACACTTCAGGCAAAACGCCATAACTTTTGATTCCCAACTCGGATTGTGCTCATATTTTGAGGACTTGTAGTAGACTTCAAGATCTATCTCCTCGTGTTGGAATCACTCCATTTGGACATCTGAGTAGAGAGAACGAACCAATTGAATTCAGCACACTGTTCTTCTACTCTTCTCTTCACTTCCTTTGCGTCTTTTACTGGTGGCTTCTTCCTCAGTGTCTCCTATGATCTCCAAAACAGCTCAAACACCTCCAAAAACACCAAACTTCGCCCCCAAACGCCATGCACATGAATGTGTCTAAATCTACCCGAATGAAACCAATAAACCCTCTAATGACTCTTACTTAAGCCCTACAAAGTAGTGCTTATCAAACTCCCCCATGCTTAGACCTTTGCTCGTTCTCGAGTAAACTAATAAAGAGTCTACTCTTCCAATGCAGCACCCAAGGTCTCAGGAAGCATATCCTCCAACTAAGAGTCACCTAACCCATGCCAAGCTCCTGGCACCAAACTCATCAATAACTCAACAAGCTTAAGGGGCAAGCAGAGTACTTCCCCCAAGCTTAACTCGGACATCCAATAGTGTGAGTAACCTCTAATCCTAGCCTCCATCTATGACTCATTATGTCTCCCAGAGTGACCTACCCGACAATCCTTCTTTGACTCCTCTTCTTATGATGCCTCGCCAAGAATAATGAGAAATCCTAAAATCACTCTTCTTCTTTTTCGCTCATTTTGCCAAGGCGCCCTTTCGGGTTTTCACCAAGCCACTCATATTTTTTCATAGATATGCTCACATAAGCTCACATCACTCTTGACCAATTATTACCCGAACCTAATGCTGGTCCAAGCCACCTGCTTATTACCTAGGCCGCCCTTTCGGGTTTTTGACCTATCCCAGGATTTCTATTTAAGCCTTTTTTCAAATTTTTGGCTCTTTTCATTTTTTTTTTCTTCTCAACGACATAGCAAGTATAAAATCCTCCCCCATGCTTAAACATTGCATTGTCCTCAATGTAATGAAAGACAAAAGAATAGAAGCATAGGGAAGAGCAAAAAAAAAAAAACTCACAGACGCCGCTGAGTTGGCTTGGACACGTACGTTGTTGTTGGCGGTATATTCATGAAAGTTCATGTCTCTGGTGTTGAGCGGGAGTCTTCTTATACCGTGCAACCATAGGGAACCACTTTGGTGGGTAGTGGTAAAACAATGATATCGGGGTTGCACGGCCTTCTAGGAACACAAAAAATGGGCCCATATGTCATCGTGGTGTGGGCCCTGGTGTTCCTCCTCTCCAGCTGTCGATTGTAGGGCCATCATTGTTGTCAACCAATGTGTGGGGCTAATGTCTCCTCCTTGACAACATGATGCGCACCTTCTCCATGGAAAACTCCGGACAGCTGGCCTACGATAGAACTCTTTTTTGTTGTTTTTCCGATTAATTTTTTTTTTACTCCCCGTTTAAGGTTTTTTCGGGGCCCTTTATTTTATTTTGTTTATTTTTTTTAGAGTAAGCAGAAAGTAAAGGGTGCCCACCGCGGGGTGCGGTGAGCTCTCCAGAACCTCATTTTGCTCATTTTCTTATGTACCTGCGTGTTAGTGCACAGGCGAAACGAAACATAAGCAAAAACAAACTACCTAGCTATGCGATGAAATCTCAAAGATAAAAGAAAGAAGGAAAAACGATACCTCGGGTTGCCTCCCGAGCAGCGCCTTAGTTAATGTCGTTGGCTCAACATACTACTCGAACAACCTTAATCCACATCATCGGGTTCCTTAGGTACCCTCTCATTCAGCACCTCCTTCCTGAACCAATCATGGAAAGGTTTGAACCTTAGACCATTCCTCTTTTTCAACGGCTCCTCCACCTTGGCCTTCGTAGTCGTCTTCCCCCCATACTTAGATCGATCAGGGGGTGTTTAACTTCAACTTCACGGGCCTGCACCATAGAGGGAACGAGCTTCTCGCTCGGAGTTAGCACAGTGGGGCCAATGCCTAAAAGAGAAGTAGGAGACTCACCCTTCTCATCCAATAAAGCCGTGACTTCCTGCAGATTAGAAGATACAGTAATATCGATAGGCAAGTCAACTATGGGATCCTCTAGTATAGGTTGCAATTCATCCAAAGGGTTAGGACTCATTACATCAACAAAGTTCAAAGAGGTGTTAATGACGGGTTTCATATCATATATATGTTATATTCAACTCCATCCCCATCAAATTCCATAGTTAATTTCCCACTTCTAACATCAATTGTGGTATTTGCAGTTTTCATGAAAGGTCTACCTAACAGCATATGTGCACATGTACCACCATCCATATCAAGAACATAAAAATCAGTGGGAAAAATCAGCGTATCTACCATAACAAGGACATCCTCAACAACCCCTTTCGGGTAGACATTGGTTCCATCAGCTAATTGAATAACTAGTCTAGTGTCCTATAGTGGTGGCAGACCAAGGGACTCATAGAACGACAATGGTAATACATTAATAGCACCAAGATCTAGCATAGCCTTATCAATCTTTGTCTCACCAATGATGCAAGGGATAGAGAACATACCTGGATCACTGCACTTCTTGGGCAAACGCTTTTGAAATACAGCAGATACTTGCTCACTCACGTGGACCTGCTTCTTTTTCTTCTGATTCTGGTTCCTTTTGATCGTGCAGAGCTCCTTCAAGAACCGAGCATACTTGGGAATGCTTTGAACAAGTTTGAGCAAAGGGATGTTAACCTCACACTTGCTGAAAGTTTCGAAGAGGTCTTTGTCGTTGACTACCCTTCTCTCTTTGAGCGCCTCTGGGAATGGGGAAGGTGGATTTTCGAAACCGAGAGGAGGAAAGTATGGACGAACGTAGGTGTCCACATAAGGCTCATCAACTGCTCCAGAAGGTTGCCGCGGGGTGCGGCAAATCAGCAGAAAAGTCTCGAGAATCAGCGTTTGCCGTGGGGGGCAGTGAGAACGATGCCGCGGGGTGCGGAAAACTCGACAGAACATCCTCCTTCTCTGGTTCATTCTTACCGCAGGGTGCGGCCAGAATCTGCCGCGGGGGGTGGTCCTCTTCCAGAAGCTCTCTTGTTTCTGAGTCGTCTCCATCAGCGCTAGGAGCGATCGGCAATTGCTTTCCACTTCTAAGGGTCACAGCACTAACATTTTCCCGTGGGTTAACTACCGTTTGAGATGGTAGATTTCCTGACATCTTTGCATCGATCCTCGTGATGGCTTCAGCCATTTGGCTCACCTGCGTTTCCAAATTCTTTATCCTTGACGTTGTGGCTTGAACATGAGTAGTGAAATGTTTCATCAAGGCTTGGAGCATATCTACAGTTGAAGGAGACGCATCAGGTTGTGGATCTTGCGACCTTTGTATAAATTGAGGTATTGGCTGTTGTTGTTGTTGAAACTGAGGATGTTGTTGTTGATCCCTCCATCTAAAATTTGGGTGGTCTCTCCATCCCGGATTATAAGTGTTGGAGTAGGGATCATGCCGAGGTCTTGGATCTCCATAACCTCCTACAACGTTTACTTCAGCAGGCGAATCATCTTGTAGTTAAGGACAGGCGTCAGTGGGGTGGAATTGATCGGCATAGACCTCACACACTTTGAGTTACTGAGGAGTTCCTTGCAGCGTAAGTCTCCTCACCATGTCCTTCAACTCAGCAATATCACTGGCATACACAGAGCGACTAGAGTCAGCAGCATTGACTCCTCTCTTGGTAGAAGCTCTGCCGAAATATCTTGTTTCCTCTGTCATCTCCTGAATCTTCTCCATAGCTGCTGCCGGTGTTGTGTTGAGAATATTGCAGCCACATGCAGCGTCGACAATCCTCCTTTCATTGTCTAACATACCATTGTAAAGGTGGAGCACCAGATCTTGATTGGAGTACCCGTGGAACGGACAGCTTGAGCAAAGTCTCTTGAACCGCTCATAGTACTCATACAGGCTCTCGTCAGCCTCCTGCTCAATGTTGCTAATAGCCTTTTTCAAACTGTTTGCCTTCTTTGCAGGGAAATACTTTTCAAGAAACGCCTTATACAGCTTGTTCCACGTATCGATGCTTCCAGTAGGCAGATGGTAGTACCAGTCATCAGCAGTGTCCTTCAGGGTGAACCCAAAAGCTCTCATCTTTATTTGCTCCTCAGTAACATTCGCCGGTTTCATGCTCATGCAGACTGTATGAAATTTACCCATGTGCTTGATTGGGTCCTCTCCAGCCAGTCCATGGAAAGATGGGAGCAAATGAATCAGCCCCGGCTTCAACTCAAAGTTTACGCCCACTCCTATAGCAGGGATAGTCACAGCCAAAGGTTGTTGTTGCAGGTCGGGCAGTCAACTGTCTCAATGTTCTATCCGCGTCACCCATCTCAAATGCAGGGTTGTCAAAAACCAAAGTACGGTTCACTCTGCGATCCTGGGACAAAGTTCTCTCAATCTCTGGATAAAAATCAAGAAGAGGTGATTTAGTAGCACGAGTGTGGACCATAAGATAGGTCCACACCAAGGTTGGTAACAAACAAACCACAAAACAGAAAATTTGACTCCCCGGCAACGGCGCCAAATTTGACAGGGCTAAAGTTGTATGCCTAATCAAAGAAATCCTAAAGTACCTACTAAACAGAGTATAGCAAGCAAGTCAGGGTCGATCCCACAGAGAGTCAGGTTATATATTCTTGTAATTCACATCACCAACTAGGAACTAGGGGGGGGGGGGTTTGTAGAGATCTCAAAACAAAGTAACAAGTAAGCAAGTAAACAAGTTTGCAAGTAAAGGTTGTGAATATGAAGAGGAAAAGCGCCACACTTAACAAAGATCCACACAACAAGAGAATGGTCAATCACGGAATTCTATCAATCTCAAGTTCTTAACTTTCCTATAGTTGTTCTTATCCTGATCTTAGATAACTATTAGTTCTACCAGCCCTAATAGTACTTATTACTAAATCAAATCTGAAAACCTTCAAGACTCAATAAAGCAATAGCAATCAAACAAGGATTCAACAAGATACATGCAATAGAAACAACCCGTTACTATAAGCATGCAATTAACTCTCTCTCTCACGATGAACACTCGCAACCCGCTTATGTAAATCGTGCTTGTCACTAGATATGCAACCCGAACCTGGAATCACAAGTCCTAGCAATCAGGAAGATATCAATAGACCTAGGTAGCTACTCTAGATAAATCAACATAAACCAATAGACAATCAAGCACAAGAAAATTAATCCAACTAAATAGGAAATCGAACAAGAGTAGAAAACTCACAACCAATTAATTGCTGGCTTCAAACTGTCAAGTGCAACAATGGAGGTTTAGTTCTCCATTAGGGTTTGTGAGAGGAAAAATATGAAAAGTGGCAACTAGGGTAAAGAGTAGATGATGCTCTAAAAGAGTCTTAAACCTAACTTAAATACTAAAGTAATAATTCAGAAATAAAGAAAATAAAATAACAAACTAGGAAACTAAGTCTCGAGAATAAAATAGAACGAAATAAAAACTCGGAAATAAATCTTGTCAGCGCGTTGCCACCGCTGGGTGCGGTGGCCTTCAGGCCGCGGGGTGCGGCAGTCTTCATTGGCCTTCAACATCTGCGACACTTCAGGCAAAACGCCATAACTTTTGATTCCCAACTCGGATTGCGCTCATATTTTGAGGACTTGTAGTAGACTTCAAGATCTAACTCCTCGAGTTAGAATAACTCCATTTGGACATCTGAGTAGAGAGAACAAACCAATTGAATTCAGCACACTGTTCTTCTACTATGATCTCCAAAAACAGCTCCTTCCTCAGTGTCTCCTATGATCTCCAAAACAGCTCAAACACCTCCAAAAACACCAAACTTCACCCCCAAACGCCATGCACATGAATGTGTCTAAATCTACCCGAATGACACCAATAAACCCTCTAATGACTCTTACTTAAGCCCTACAAAGTAGTGCTTATCAAGCAAGCCTTCCAAGACTTACAGACGTATCTGGCGAGTCCCCTCATGCTGGCCAAACCAAAAGACGACGAGCCATTACCACTGTGCCTGGCCGTATCATAATCAGCCGTCAGCGCAGTCCTGAAAAGAGAAGACGACGGCAAACAATCATAGGTCTATTACGTAAGTCGTTCCCTACTTCCTGCCGAGACAAGGTACACGTCATTTGAAAAATTAGTTTTGGCACTAGTTATGGCCTCGAACAAGTTAAGGCCCTACTTTGAGTCACATGCTATTATTGTAAGGACTAACCATCCCATGAAAGCCGTTATGAGGAAACCAGAATTTACAGGACGAATGGCTAAATGGGCTATACACCTTAGCGGATTCGACATCGAGTATGAGCCAAGAACGGCAATCAAATATCAAGCTTTGGCCGACTTTGTGGCCGATTTCAGTCCTACATTGGAACAAGAAGCCATGAAGGAAGCAAAACAGTTGAAAACTGAAGAGGACCGGGGCATGTGGAAACTCCACACAGACGGAGCATCGAACGTAAGAGGAGTCGGCCTAGGTGTCGTACTAAAATTGCCACAAGGGGACCACATAGCCCAAGCCGTGAGATGCGAGTGGAACGCGACTAACAATGAAGCAGAATATGAAGCCCTCATATTTTGGTTGACACTCGCGCATGATCTTGCAATCCTGAGCATAGAGGTGACATGCGACTCCCTCTTGATCGTCAACCAAGTACAAGGCTCTTACGCCGCTAAAGACGACAAGATGATGGCATATCTGGATGTCGTTAATAAATTAGCAAGCAAATTCTAGAACTTCACCATATGGCAAGTCCCACGCGACCTCAACACACAAGCCGACGCTCTAGAAAATCTTGGCTCCGCCCTACATCCCGACGACTTCCACAACATCCCATTGGCACACATCACCACACCAACCGTCCCCAAAATCTTCAAAACACCCAGTCAAAATGACACTCAGATGGTGAGCGAACTGTCCTTGGAAGAAGTCGTTTCAGCGGAAGTAGGCGACCACACAGAAGAAGACCTAGTAGGCGACCAAGATGATTGGACCACGCCCTACATCAAGTGGCTCAAAGATGGAACACTCCCAAAAGACAAGACAGAAGCTAAAAGACTTAAGGTACAAGCCGTAACATTTGATTTAAAAGATAATGTTCTACACAAGTCGATCGACACACAGGGAATGGAGAGACAAAACACTACAAACGCTCTATTTACAAGACTTGTCCTATCCAAGGTACTCGTCTTTACCCTATATTACAAATAACTCTTCCCTGGACATACAAAGCATGCCATATTAACATTTATAATTACAGGTCATCACGACCAAACATTTCGCGTCACGGCCAAGGGGCGATTGACAAGTCCACCTGGAAGAAGCACACAAAACAAACACAAGGTACGTAGCAAATACTAAAACATTTACAAAACACGCGACCCGCGATGGTGGACGGGTCGCCAAAACATTATCCATCACATCTCCACGATGGGGCACAAAACGTTATGATAAAAGTACCTAAAAAGTCAGAATGTTTTCACAAAAATGCACACTTCTTCACACATACTAGGACTTGTCTGATTTCTCATTGGTCTGCACAGGATCAAGTTCCTTACCATTGGTCGCTTCATGGAGGGCCTTCGGCACGTCTTCAACCTCCTCAATCGCTTCAGAATCAACCTCTTCCCTTTGGTCGTCCTCTCGTTCTCTTAGGCCGGCCAATTTGAAGAGCTCGTCACCAAGATTGTCGTCAGGGTACAAGAGATCCAGATTGGCTCTCTCTTTTTCGACCTCCCAATCTACATGAGTGTCGGAGGCAAACTCCTCCATCATCTCAATACGAGACTTCAAGCAATAATAGGTCCCTACATCGCCAGCAGTCCGAGCATCTTTCTCGTGATGCCTCTCAACTTCCTCAATTTGAGATCGGAGTTTCTCCTTGGTCGACAACAACTCCTTCTCGACGACTCTTACACGATCCTTAGTAGCCTCCGCCTGTGCAATCCGTCTGTCGGACCTGTCACTTAGCTCTTGAATGGTAGAAAAGGCGACCATCGAATACATTTTACACGACATTTCACACGACATGTAATCAGTTTCCTACATAAAAAAAAACATAAAAAAAAAATTGAACATGAATCTTTTATTACTTACTTTCCAAGCGCCAACTGCAGCCTCATCCATACAGTCAATGTGGGAAAGGTCGCCGATCCCCTTCTTGGCTTCCGGATTGACAAACCGAAGCAAATCACTCGTTGGTCTCTCTTTTAACATCCCCGACGAGGAGTCTAAAGCGACCGACGCCTTTCTCTTTTCCCCTGACATCTTGGAAGACAAAGATCCAAGGTGATCACTCCAACAGATGGTTGAGCCTTGACGATAGCTCTTGAGGAAGACGCCTTAGCAACCGACAACTTTTGCTCTAAAGGAACCGATCGAGAACCGATCGACAACTTATGCTGATAATATAGCACAACCACATAAGCATATAAAAACCCCGAAGACCAACCACACGCATACTGTTGGGCCCAAAATGCTCTAAAGGAACCGATCGAGAACAAATTGGGCCAACCTCAGTTGAAGGAGTGGGCCGAGAAGATTGAAGAAAGGCGTCGGACGCTCCTCAAACGAATAAGATCCGACCAATCCCGAGAATCTCGCCCAAAGCCTTAACTACTCAATCCTAAGCAAACGGCAGCCAATTCAAGTACAAGATTAGGGGTGTCATTAAGAGGAAGATCCTAGAGATTATGCTCGGCCATAAATGGAGAGATCTCACAAAAACAGTAACGGTCAAGGGAAAAAGTCCATAAATAGATCGTGAAGAGGCTGGGCAAAAGACGATCGACATTAGACACGTTTACCAAGCAACATCCATCAACTCAGCTCTTGCGAAGCTTACTAACTCACCGGTTCTCGTTTAGTTCTTTTGGTACATCATCCGACTGCGAACAGTCGAGTCACCAGAATAGCCGGTCGGACAAGGCCTGATATTCTATTCCTTGAGGATAAGTTGTATTTCGATTCATTTCTGTTATCACTTGATCAATATATCATAATATAATCTTGCTCCTATTTCATACGTAGTTGATTGTTTATTTGGTTGGATTTACCGCATTCTATCCGATCGACTCGTTACCCCGTCTAAGGCGATTTAGGTTGATTGATCTTTCTGCCCCAAAACAATTTGGCGCCCACCGTGGGGCAACTTGCCGATCACCATCTCAAAAATCCTCCAACCATGACTGTCAACCTACCTACCGATACCAAGGAGCCATGCCTCGAAGACGACTCCCAAACTCAAGGAAACACAACCAAAAACCCGACTCTGAACCCACTCCAAGAGCTTGCCAAAAAAAATGACTACCCTCCAAGATGACCTCGCCCAGCAATGTCAGAAGACCGAAGCTCTGGCTGCCTTGTCCACCCAATCCGAAGCCAAGATTGCACAACTAACTCGTGAAAATGAGTCTCTTAGATCGCAGGTATAGTGGATGGCTTCTGGATCCAGACAAGAACCTATCCATAGCAACGTCCAGACGCGTCCTAACATGGATAGCGTCGAGCTAACTCCCCCAAGCATCCGACGCCTCGGATATACTGAGGGTACATCTCGAACTCCTTTGGTCAATCATTTTCAACTAAGCCTTCACCGAGCCCTTCTAACCGATTCCCCGAACCACAACCGAACCACCACCGAACCCACATCACTGAACATGAACCACACTTCTCCCAATGTGGATCTCGGCCCAAGCCGATATCCCCTTCAGCGAACCACGTTCGAATCGCACAGACGCAACAACAGTCGCATTTTCCGCGATCGCGGCTCCATATCCGCGCCAGCGGAAATCGCCCAGATCGTCCCCGAAGTTCAGCAAACGACGTTTCCTCAAGCAAGCAAGATTGTTTTCGTCCGCCTTCTACCTAGATCCGCTCTGACTAGTGTTTTGGAAGACCGGAACACATCAACTGGTATCAGATTTCAGGGGTACAAGGTTGGTCTTTTCTTTTCTCGCTTTGTTCTCATGTTAAAAATCCAATCTTTCCCTTGCTTCCGCACTCATTTCGTTCGTTTCTTTCCTTTCTTTCGTTTCTTTCGTTTATTGCATACCCTAGGTTGAACTTGTGACTTCCTAAGTCCTTCTTCAAGACCGAGAGATCAAAAAAATAAGAGATCTTTGTGAGAAACCCTAACCCTAGGTGTGGACTTTGCTTGCCCTAAATCATATTCATCTTGTATATTTGGTTTGCTAAAGTTCTTGATTATTGTTAGAATTTTCTCTATTGTTATCTCCTAGTATTCATACAAAAATTCCTTCTTTCTAGTCTCTGCATCAATTGCTCATCGTCTACAATCAAAACTTGTGTCAATCAAAACAAACAAATTGAAAAAGGCATTCGGTTAAAAAAAAATATCAGCCACCCGAAATTGAAAAATCACAAGCCTCAGGCAATCTCGGTGAATCCGATTCACTATTGACACAGGTCCATTAAGCTTCTCTCCCCGTATTCTTTCTTCCTGGACTCTAGGATTTGCATGCTGGAATACTTCTTGCGTAGTCACTATACTTTGGCTTATAAATTTTGAGATTTGTGTGGTTTTTGTGTTGGTTTAGACCACGATGAGTCAGCCTAGCCACTCCGCCCTCACGGCTTTTCCCAAATTAGTGTCCTACGTGAGACTTTGTGGGATTGATTTGATCTAGTTTGTCCTTTATTTTTAGTTCCCTTTTGTGTTTGTTTTTGTCTTTCTGCGCTTGTCATGGTGTCTACAGGGACAGAAACAGACGACACACTCGCACCGCGCCAGGCCACTGACGATTCTCTAGCCCGGCACGAGGTGATCCTTGCCCGGCTCGAACAAATGGAGAAGAACGCTGCCTCCGACAGAGCCGCATTCCTCGCTGCACTCGCAGCGAACACCGCGACGAAAACCGCGACCGCGGTACAAACCGCGACCGCGGCACAAACCGCGACCGCGACCGCGGCCCAGATCCCCGCGACCGCGGAACTTCCAGCACCTGCCGACATCGATCCAGTTGATCCCCTGTTAGCTCCCGTGCTCACTACCGACACTACGCGACGCCTCGACAAGGGAAAGGGCACGATGCCCTCTAGTTCGCAACTCCAACCGGGTCTTCGTCGCTTGGACTCCATCATTGAGTCCCACCAGGAGGACCATGGCTTCAACAGCCCCTGCGCTCGCCAGCCGACGACCTCGCATATGACTCAGTCGAACATGAGTCCCCCGCCACAGCCTTGGGTCTCCACCCATACGTCGATACCACTGACCGCCGTCAGCGTTTCACGACCATGCAACGCGAAGAGGCGCGCCAAGATGCCTTCTTTGAGAGCCGCCGACACGCAGCTCGTGGCAACACCAGCGGAAGAGCACAACCGACGGCGCCCACACGTCCTACAACCAGCCGCGACCCAGGGACTCTTCCCCGTGCTGCACCTTCCAGGTATGTACCTCCTATTCCTTTTACTGAATATGATGAGGAGGGTTTTGAGGTTTCAGGTGTTCCCAACCCGGGAAACTTTCATCCCTCCTTGGGTGACCCAGTAGAGAGCCAGCTCTCCCGATGGACTACATCCCGCCGCAGATTCCTACACCCCCGAGAAGGCCTGTGTGTGACGGACAGCGATCTCGCGCGGATCATCACGACCGTTGTCGCCAACGTCAACCTCGCCCCATCCAGGATGACTTTGATCATTACGATGACGACCTAGATGAGCCATTCCCTGAGCAAAACCTTGTAGCTCGAGGTTTCCAAGACCGCAGACGTGCCCCCAACCCCTATGCTAGTCGTCGCGAGATCAAGGTAACTGTCGAGCATTTTCATGGTGATTATGATCCTACGGTGTTTTTAGATTGGTTGCAGGCTACAAAGCACACCTTGCGACACTGTCATTATAAGGAGTTCGAGAAGGTCGATATCGCCACTCTCCAGTTTCGTGGCGCAGCCCGCTCTTGGTGGCATCGCTTCTGTACTGACAGGGAACGAAGAGGCATGGAACAAATTGATCAATGGCACCAGTCGGTGTTCATTATGCGCCGCAAATATGTTCCAGATGACTTCCAGAACCACATGAGGATAGAGATAGTGCTCGCTCGCCAGGGCACCCAGACGCCAATCGAGTTCTTCGCCAAACTCGAGGATCTGTATTACAAGGTGGGCATGAGCATTGGCCCTGCAACTCTGAGGACCAGATTTTTGAGTGGGTTGAATCCCAACATACGCGACCAGCTAGAGATCCTACATATTCGAGACCTGAACCAGCTCACTCACACGGCGATGATGATCCACCAGCAGAATCAGCGCCGCACACAGACTCCCTGGTCACCAACTCCGTCTCGCAGGTATGACACTGCACTTATTCCTTCTATGTCTACTGATGTGGCCTCTTCCATGTAGACTAGACAGGTTCAGCCCCCGGCACGTGGACATGAGGCTTCACGCACCACCGCAGCCCCTACACTAACTCGAGAGGTCCCGCACACTAATGAGAGAACACGAGACCAAGCCTGTTATCGTTGTGGAGGTTATGGACACATCCAATGCGACTGCCCCAACCCAAAGAAAGTCCTTTTCAACCAGGCCGCCGGGGATGAGTCCTTTGAGGACGAGACCGAAGAGGAGATGGATCCCGCTATACAAGATGTTGGGTACAACTGCTTGCCAACGGACTTATATGTCGGTACCCCTCTTTGCCTTCACATCCAGTGCATAATACCTGTGCGGGAGGGACCCTTGATGGACCGCCCGACTAAGGAAGACGATCAGCGTCTCGACATTGTCAAAACCAGAACCACGGACTACTGTCCCGCGACCGCGGATTCGACCCTGGCGGACAACGCCTCAGCACTCACTTACGTGACCGCGGAATCAATTTCCGCAACCGCGAAATATTCACTGTATGGCCCAGTTACAGCTCCTGGATCCGCGACCGTAGAGACCCTTGCCGCGACCGCGGATTACCTACTGTTGGCTCCCAAGTTTATTGCGGAAACCGCGACCGCGGCATTGCACCTGAGCCATGAACCCGATACATCCCCAATACGAAGCCGCATCCAGCCGCGCGCTTTACTCATTGGCTTCTGCGCATCTTCTCCTATTTCTCAGGGACGTTCTCCTAATTCTACTACTACGTGTCTTTTTTTGTTGGAGAACACATATGACTTATACCCGCTTGTGCACCCAATATTACAGGTTTTTGATAATGTACCCCCGAATGAGACTTCACCCGCTTCCAGCATTGACCAGGCTTTGGACCTGCACCCGAAAACAAAGCGGATAGACGGACTTGCAGCCCGTGTTGGACCTGACAAGAGCAGAGCAGCACTGGATGGCGACACGCGGACTGACGCACCGCCGCTGCTCACGGATCCCCCTCGCTACCATATAAACCACGACGGCTTGCTTCCCCACGAGCCCCCGAACCGCGACATTAGCAAAACGGGGATGTTTCGTAGTCAAGTGGGGGAGGATGATGTGACCCTGGTCACAACCTTACTCGGCACTACGAGTGCCATCTGAGTATTTTAGACATTATGAGACATTTACTATTTTTAGCAGTTTTTCGATATTTCACAGTTTTCTTTCTTAGTAGTTTCCATTCTTAGAATGTTTCTAAGTTTGGAATATTATCGTTTTAGTATTTACTATTTTTAGACGCTTCCATTTTTAGAAGATTTCTATTTTTTGGATGTCGGGCCTCTCTTGTGCCAAGAGGGCCGGTCCATTTATGCTTTAGGCCCATTAGGGCAAGAACTTTGTTTGACTGCTATATAAGCCAACCTTAAACCTAATTAATGATAAGTTAAATTGAGAGTTAAAGCCTAGAGCTGCCGTTGAGCCAAGCTCCCGCCCCCTAGGTCTAGCTCCTTCAACTAAGCCTTCACCGAGCCCTTCTAACCGATTCCCCGAACCACAACCGAACCACCACCGAACCCACTTCACTGAACACGAACCACACTTCTCCCAACGTCGCATTTTCTGCGATCGCGGCTCCACATCTGCACCCACGGAAATCGCCCAAATCGTCCCCGAAGTTCAGCAAACAATGTTTCCTCAAGCGAGCAAGATTGTTTTCATCCGCCTTCTACCTAGCTCCGCTCTGACTGGTGTTTTGGAAGACTGGAACACATCAACTACCATCGCGGGTCCCGCACTAACTTGGTTTATGTGTTTGCCTCAGGGCACGATCACCTCGTTCGCAGATCTGGTCAATTCCTTTAAGGTCTAGTTCGCCAGCAGTCGGAGGCTCGAGAGACAATCAAGCGATCTCATCGAATCATCCAAAAATATAATGAACCTCTTCGAAGTTATCTTAACAGGTACAACAAGAAAAAGGTCGCGATACCCCATTGCGTTGTCACCACCTCCATCGAAGCCTTCAGACAAGGTTTGATCAAAGATAGCAACCTTTACAACGAGATTACCAAGTACCCGTGTAGAATCTTCGAAGATGTCAAAGCCAAGACCATGGCTGAGGTACGTTTAGAAGAAGATCGCGAGTCACGAAAGGCATCCCATGGACCCGATCATTCCGATCGCAAATCCTCTTCCGACAGTCGCCGAGACAGACGCCATCATCCGTACCCTCATGGTCGGAGTGAGCAAAATCAGGTAAACTCTTTCCATGACAGGTCAGAAGACTGGAAAGACGGTCCGACGCTGCCTCCCAGGGTTCAATCTTACAACTTCAGTGTTTCTGTGTCGGAGCTCGTTAAGAGTTTCGACAAATATGGGAAAGAAGTAAGATGACCCCGAAAGAGCGACCGACCAGACGTCAAGAAGGACATGAGCAGATGGTGCGAATTCCATGGTGACCACGGTCACTCAACGGACGAATGCATCGCATTGCGCAAAGAGGTCGCTAGGTTGCTTGCACAAGGCCTCTTACGCGACGTAATGTCGGAACGGGCCAAAGACACCATGGAACGATGAGACTAGGTAAAGCCCGATAAACCCCCATCTCATGTCCATACAAAAATTATCAATACCATTTCAGGAGGCTCGGATGTATGTGGAAACACGTACTCCACAGCAAAAAGACATGCGAGAGAAAGCAAAGGCAACAAGCCCGAGTTACCAGAGTTCATACGACCCAAGGTCTCTAACCTCCCAACGGTCACGTTTGACGAATCCGACGTTGACGAGTCGGAAAACCATCATGACGGTCTGGTAATCTAACAGTCTATTGGAAACTGTTTGATACGTAGAGTACTAATCGATACATGAAGTTCGACCAACCTTCTGACCTTCGACGTCCTCAAAGGGATGGGTCTGGGTGAAGATGAACTTGTCAAGAAATCGACTCCACTAGTTGGGTTCAACGGCGAAGTCAAACACACTATTGGCGAAATCGTTCTTATGACATACGCCGGAGGAATAAACCAACAGGTAAAATTCCTAGTCCTGGACTGTCCGTCTCCCTACAACTGTATTCTTCGCAGGCCTTGGATACACGCGATGAAGGCAGTACCCTCAACGTACCATTAGACCATCAAGTTCCGAACCAAATGGGGAGTCTAAGAGATCAAGGGCGATCAGAGGACGGCCAAGGAATGTTATGTCGCCTCCATGAAGAGCGCGATCGAACCAAAGATCACGTAGCAATTACAGCTCGACAAAGGATCCAGTCGATACATCGAACCAGAAATGGAAAAGCTCGACGAGATTGCACTAGATCCTTCAAAGCCAAACCAAACGGTAAGGGTCGGGTAGGATCTGGACCACTCGACCAGGCAATGAATATTGGACTTCCTTCGGTCTAATGATGACTTCTTCGCGTGGTCACATGAAGACATGGTCGGGATATCTCCAAACATTATTACTCATAAATTAACTGTAGATCCATATCACCCTCCTGTGAAGCAAAAGCGCATGAAATTCGCCCCCGAGCGGAATAAGATCATCGACGACGATGTCAGGAGCCTGCTAGAAACTCCAACCGGGTCTTCGTCGCTTGGACTCCATCATTGAGTCCCACCAGGAGGACCATGGCTTCAACAGCCCCTGCGCTCGCCAGCCGACGACCTCGCATATGACTCAGTCGAACATGAGTCCCCCGCCACAGTCTTGGGTCTCCACCCATACGTCGATACCACTGACCGCCGTCAGCGTTTCACGACCATGCAACGCGAAGAGGCGCGCCAAGATGCCTTCTTTGAGAGCCGCCGACATGCAGCTCGTGGCAACACCAGCGGAAGAGCACAACCGACGGCGCCCACACGTCCTACAACCAGCCGCGACCCAGGGACTCTTCCCCGTGCTGCACCTTCCAGGTATGTACCTCCTATTCCTTTTACTGAATATGATGAGGAGGGTTTTGAGGTTTCAGGTGTTCCCAACCCGGGAAACTTTCATCCCTCCTTGGGTGACCCAGTAGAGAGCCAGCTCTCCCGATGGACTACATCCCGCCGCAGATTCCTACACCCCCGAGAAGGCCTGTGTGTGACGGACAACGATCCCGCGCGGATCATCACGACCGTTGTCGCCAGCGTCAACCTCGCCCCATCCAGGATGACTTTGATCATTACGATGATGACCTAGATGAGCCATTCCCTAAGCAAAACCCTGTAGCTCGAGGTTTCCAAGACCGCAGACGTGCCCCCAACCCCTATGCTAGTCGTCGCGAGATCAAGGTAACTGTCGAGCATTTTCATGGTGATTATGATCCTACGGTGTTTTTAGATTGGTTGCAGGCTACAGAGCACACCTTGCGACACTGTCATTATAAGGAGTTCGAGAAGGTCGATATCGTCACTCTCCAGTTTCGTGGCGCAGCCCGCTCTTGGTGGCATCGCTTCTGTACTGACAGGGAACGAAGAGGCATGGAACAAATTGATCAATGGCACCAGTCGGTGTTCATTATGCGCCGCAAATATGTTCCAGATGACTTCCAGAACCACATGAGGATAGAGATAGTGCTCGCTCGCCAGGGAACCCAGACGCCAATCGAGTTCTTCGCCAAACTCGAGGATCTGTATTACAAGGCGGGCATGAGCATTGGCCCTGCAACTCTGAGGACCAGATTTTTGAGTGGGTTGAATCCCAACATACGCGACCAGCTAGAGATCCTACATATTCGGGACCTGAACCAGCTCACTCACACGGCGATGATGATCCACCAGCAGAATCAGCGCCGCACACAGACTCCCTGGTCACCAACTCCGTCTCGCAGGTATGACACTGCACTTATTCCTTCTATGTCTACTGATGTGGCCTCTTCCCTGTAGACTAGACAGGTTCAGCCCCCGGCACGTGGACATGAGGCTTCACGCACCACCGCAGCCCCTGCACTAACTCGAGAGGTCCCGCACACCAATGAGAGAACACGAGACCAAGCCTGTTATCGTTGTGGAGGTTGTGGACACATCCAATGCGACTGCCCCAACCCAAAGAAAGTCCTTTTCAACCAGGCCACCGGGGATGAGTCCTTTGAGGACGAGACCGAAGAGGAGATGGATCCCGCTACACAAGATGTTGGGTACAACTGCTTGCCAACGGACTTATATGTCGGTACCCCTCTTTGCCTTCACATCCAGTGCATAATACCTGTGCGGGAGGGACCCTTGATGGACCGCGCGACTAAGGAAGACGATCAGCGTCTCGACATTGTCAAAACCAGAACCACGGACTACTGTCCCGCGACCGCGGATTCGACCCTGGCGGACAACGCCTCAGCACTCACTTCCGCGACCGCGGAATCAATTTCCGCAACCGCGGAATATTCACTGTATGGCCCAGTTACAGCTCCTGGATCCGCGACCGTAGAGACCCTTGCCGCGACCGCGGATTACCTACTGTTGGCTCCCAAGTTTATTGCGGAAACCGCGACCGCGGCATTGCACCTGAGCCATTAACCCGATACATCCCCAATACGAAGCCGCATCCAGCCGCGCGCTTTACTCATTGGCTTATGCGCATCTTCTCCTATTTCTCAGGGACGTTCTCCTAATTCTACTACTACGTGTCTTTTTTTGTTGGAGAACACATATGACTTATACCCGCTTGTGCACCCAATATTACAGGTTTTTGATAATGTACCCCCGGATGAGACTTCACCCGCTTCCAGCATTGACCAGGCTTTGGACCTGCACCCGAAAACAAAGCGGATAGACGGACTTGCAGCCCGTGTTGGACCTGACAAGAGCAGAGCAGCACTGGATGGCGACACGCGGACTGACGCACCGCCGCTGCTCACGGATCCCCCTCGCTACCATATAAACCACGACGGCTTGCTTCCCCACGAGCCCCCGAACCGCGACATTAGCAAAACGGGGACGTTTCGTAGTCAAGTGGGGGAGGATGATGTGACCCTGGTCACAACCTTACTCGGCACTACGAGTGCCATCTGAGTATTTTAGACATTATGAGACATTTACTATTTTTAGCAGTTTTTCGATATTTCACAGTTTTCTTTCTTAGTAGTTTCCATTCTTAGAATGTTTCTAAGTTTGGAATATTATCGTTTTAGTATTTACTATTTTTAGACGCTTCCATTTTTAGAAGATTTCTATTTTTTGGATGTCGGGCCTCTCTTGTGCCAAGAGGGCCGGTCCATTTATGCTTTAGGCCCATTAGGGCAAGAACTTTGTTTGACTGCTATATAAGCCAACCTTAAACCTAATTAATGATAAGTTAAATTGAGAGTTAAAGCCTAGAGCTGCCGTTGAGCCAAGCTCCCGCCCCCTAGGTCTAGCTCCTTCAACTAAGCCTTCACTGAGCCCTTCTAACCGATTCCCCGAACCACAACCGAACCACCACCGAACCCACTTCACTGAACACGAACCACACTTCTCCCAACGTTGCATTTTCTGCGATCGCGGCTCCACATCTGCACCCACGGAAATCGCCCAAATCGTCCCCGAAGTTCAGCAAACAACGTTTCCTCAAGCGAGCAAGATTGTTTTCATCCGCCTTCTACCTAGCTCCGCTCTGACTGGTGTTTTGGAAGACCGGAACACATCAACTACCATCGCGGGTCCCGCACTAACTTGGTTTATGTGTTTGCCTCAGGGCACGATCACCTCGTTCGCAGATCTGGTCAATTCCTTTAAGGTCTAGTTCGCCAGCAGTCGGAGGCTCGAGAGACAATCAAGCGATCTCATCGAATCATCCAAAAATATAATGAACCTCTCCGAAGTTATCTTAACAGGTACAACAAGAAAAAGGTCGCGATACCCCATTGCGTTGTCACCACCTCCATCGAAGCCTTCAGACAAGGTTTGATCAAAGATAGCAACCTTTACAACGAGATTACCAAGTACCCGTGTAGAATCTTCGAAGATGTCAAAGCCAAGACCATGGCTGAGGTACGTTTAGAAGAAGATCGCGAGTCACGAAAGGCATCCCATGGACCCGATCATTCCGATCGCAAATCCTCTTCCGACAGTCGCCGAGACAGACGCCATCATCCGTACCCTCATGGTCGGAGCGAGCAAAATCAGGTAAACTCTTTCCATGACAGGTCAGAAGACTGGAAAGACGGTCCGACGCTGCCTCCCAGGGTTCAATCTTACAACTTCAGTGTTTCCGTGTCGGAGCTCGTTAAGAGTTTCGACAAATATGGGAAAGAAGTAAGATGACCCCGAAAGAGCGACCGACCAGACGTCAAGAAGGACATGAGCAGATGGTGCGAATTCCATGGTGACCACGGTCACTCAACGGACGAATGCATCGCATTGCGCAAAGAGGTCGCTAGGTTGCTTGCACAAGGCCTCTTACGCGACGTAATGTCGGAACGGGCCAAAGACACCATGGAACGATGAGACTAGGTAAAGCCCGATAAACCCCCATCTCATGTCCATACAAAAATTATCAATACCATTTCAGGAGGCTCGGATGTATGTGGAAACACGTACTCCACAGCAAAAAGACATGCGAGAGAAAGCAAAGGCAACAAGCCCGAGTTACCAGAGTTCATACGACCCAAGGTCTCTAACCTCCCAACGGTCACGTTTGACGAATCCGACGTTGACGAGTCGGAAAACCATCATGACGGTCTGGTAATCTAACAGTCTATTGGAAACTGTTTGATACGTAGAGTACTAATCGATACATGAAGTTCGACCAACCTTCTGACCTTCGACGTCCTCAAAGGGATGGGTCTGGGTGAAGATGAACTTGTCAAGAAATCGACTCCACTAGTTGGGTTCAACGGCGAAGTCAAACACACTATTGGCGAAATCGTTCTTATGACATACGCCGGAGGAATAAACCAACAGGTAAAATTCCTAGTCCTGGACTGTCCGTCTCCCTACAACTGTATTCTTCGCAGGCCTTGGATACACGCGATGAAGGCAGTACCCTCAACGTACCATTAGACCATCAAGTTCCGAACCAAATGGGGAGTCTAAGAGATCAAGGGCGATCAGAGGACGGCCAAGGAATGCTATGTCGCCTCCATGAAGAGCGCGATCGAACCAAAGATCACGTAGCAATTACAGCTCGACAAAGGATCCAGTCGATACATCGAACCAGAAATGGAAAAGCTCGACGAGATTGCACTAGATCCTTCAAAGCCAAACCAAACGGTAAGGGTCGGGTAGGATCTGGACCACTCGACCAGGCAATGAATATTGGACTTCCTTCGGTCTAATGATGACTTCTTCGCGTGGTCACATGAAGACATGGTCGGGATATCTCCAAACATTATTACTCATAAATTAACTGTAGATCCATATCACCCTCCTGTGAAGCAAAAGCGCATGAAATTCGCCCCCGAGCGGAATAAGATCATCGACGACGATGTCAGGAGCCTGCTAGAAACAAGAAGGATAAGAGAAGTCGACTACCCTGATTAGCTAGCCAACGTGGTTGTGCTCCACAAGAAAAACGGCAAGTGGAGAGTCTGCATCGACTTCACCGACCTTAACAAAGCATGTCCCAAGGACTCCTTCCCACTCCCCCATATCGACGCCATGGTCGACGCGACAGCAGGACACAAAATGTTATCCTTCATGTATGTGTTCAGTGGATACAATCAGATCCTCATGGAACCAGAAGACCAAGAAAAAACGGCGTTCGTCACAAGTCAAGGTATTTATTGTTATAAAGTGATGCCCTTCGGACTAAAAAATGCAGGGGCTACTTGTCAATGACTAGTCAACAAGATGTCCAAAGACCAAATTGGGGACACAATGGAAGTCTACATAGATGACATGCTGGTCAAGTCGAAAAAGAAGAAGAATCCCGTCGATCACCTCCGCGACGGCTTCGAGGTACTGAAAAGATATAATATGAAACTAAATCCAATAAAATGCTCTTTCGGAGTTTCATCAGGGAAATTCATGGGGTATATGGTGACACAAATAGGAATGGATGCCAGCCCGGAGCAGGTCAAAGCCATCATTAACCTCCGATCTCCTCGATGCGTCAAGGACATACAAAAGCTGACAGGTCGAATAGCAGCCCTAAACAGGTTTATCTCAAAGTCGTCGGATAAGTGTAAACCCTTCCACGACGCTCTCAGAAAGAACAAGTCCTTTCAATGGACGAAAGAACATGAAGTCGCATTTCAAGATCTGAAGAAGTACCTGGCCAGCCCCCTACTGTTAGCAAAACCTAAAGATGACGAGCCACTATTATTGTACCTAGTAGTGTCGGAGTCTGCTGTAAGCGCAGTACTGGTCAGAGAAGAAGATGGCAAGCAATCACCGATCTACAACGTCAGTCGAACGCTACTCCCAGCGGAAACGAGGTATTCGTCATTGGAAAAACTCGTCCTAGCATTGGTAATGGCATCGAACAAACTTAAACCCTACTTCCAATCTCATACTATAATTGTTCGCACTAACCATCCCATGAGAGCAATCATGAGAAAACCAGAATTCACAAGACGAATGGCTAAATGGGCCATACATCTCAGTGGTTACGAGATCTAATACGAGCCCAGGACGGCGATCAAGTCACAAGCATTGGCTGATTTTATGGCAGATTTCAGTCCGACCCTAGAATAGGAAGCCATCAAAGAAGCAACACAATTGCTCACAATAGAGGAAACGGGTAAATGGGAGCTCTACACAGATGGCGCGTCAAATGCTAGAGGATCAGGGCTGGGGGTCGTGCTAAAATCTCCACAAGGGGACAAGATAGCCCAAGCCGTAAGATGCGAATGGGACGCGACTAACAATGAAGCCGAATACGAAGCACTCGTATTTGGGCTCATTTTGGCACGCGACCTAGGAGTCTAGAAAATCGAAGTCATTTGCGACTCCCTCCTAGTCGTGAATCAAATTCAAGGGTCATACGACGCCAAGGACGACAAAATGATAGCTTACTTGGACGTGGTCAAGAAACTAATCGATCAATTTCGAAAGTTCGACATCAGACAGGTTCCCAGAGATCTCAACGCTCAGGCCGATGCACTGGCCAACCTAGGGTCCATCTTGGATCCGAAAGAATTCCCAAACATCCCAGTGGCACAGGTCACGACACCAGCTGTTCCAAAAACATCCAAGGATCTGAGCATGCCGCTGGAAGAACTTGTCGCATTGAAAATAGGCGACCGACCAGAAGAAGGCATCGTCAACGGTCATAATGACTGGACACTACCTTACGTCAAATGGCTAAAAGATGGCATCCTGCCCATTGACAAAACGGAAGCAAAAAGGCTAAAGGTACGAGCTCTTTCCTTCGACATTATAAGTGATGTCTTGTTCAAAAGATATGTCATAGGGATACTCCTACGATGCCTCAAGACTCCAGAAGTCAAACGCATCTTACAATCATTACATGAAGGGGAATGCGGCAACCACACCGGAGGACGAAGCCTCTCGGGGAAAGCCCTGCGAACGGGATACTACTGGCCCACAATGAATAGAGACGCGATGGAATACACCAAGAAATGCGACGCCTGCCAACGACACGCACCCATTCCACATCAACCCTCAAAACTCCTCTATCTGACTTTAACAACATGGCCCTTTATGAGGTGGGGGATGGACATTTTCGGAAAACTCCCACCGACATCGGGCCAACGGGTCTTCTTCCTTGCCATGACAGACTATTTTTCCAAATGGGTCGAAGCTGAAGCCTATCGAGAGGTAAAAGATCAACATGTCATTTCATTTATAAAACGCAATATCATGTGAAGATTTGACGTCCTGTCAGAAATTGTGTGCGACAATGGCTCCCAGTTCATCAGTCATAAGACTCGAGCCTTCTGCCACTAGTGGAACATCAAACTGGTCACATCCACTCCTCGATACCCGCAATCCAATGGGCAAGCCGAGTCTAGCAATAAAATCATCATGAATAACCTCAAGAAACGCCTCACAAGGTGATGTGACCTCGCCTACCATGACAGCTGCAGACGAGGAGGAGGCTATGAGTCTTAGGTCCTCAGGTCCCATTACTAGAGCACGAGCCAAAGCTATTCAAGCTGCGACTCAATCACTGGTGACCAGACTCGTAGCAGGTCATGGACGTCCAACTACAGATGAGGGATCCATTCTGAGTTTAGTGACAGTTGGGACGTCTATACAGTCTGCGGAGATCCCGGAGCTTACAGATTAGAGATATTGATCGCTATTCGCCTAGTTATCGATATTTCTGATTTATGACATTTTTTTAGTTTTTAGTCCAAATATTATTTATTATTATTTTCAGCATTTTTAGGGAGTTTAGGAGGTCATTTTTATACTTAGAATGACCAGTCCCCTTAGAGTAATTTTTAGTGTTTTATTTGTTTTATTTTTAAACTTTTTGGTTAAGGAAAAGGAAGAGTCTTCCTTTTACTTAACCTAGCTTTGTAGCCTCTTTTCTTTTTACGTTGATAATTATAACTTTTATGTTGAGAGAAAACCTCCATTGAAGCTCCTTCAACGTCACCTTGAATCACCTAGTCGAGCTTGCTCCTTCGTCATTCTCACATCAAATCCTTTAGATCTAGGTCGAGCATGCTCCCTTCATCTATTCCGCTTCCAAATCTCCATCTTTTCCAGCCCTATACTGGCCGTGAACTCCCCTTCACCCCTACGGTCATCCACTCACATTTCTATCGCTTCCGCCTCGTCGTCGTCTTGCAATCTCCATCAAACGCAGACGCCTATCCAAGGAGTTGCTTTGCCCCACTACGGATTCATCACGATCTCATCCGGGACTTGAGACCTTCTTCATAGCAAGGTCACATCAACTGGCATCAGAGCCTTCAAATCTGTAAGTCGAATCGATTCCTTGCTTATCACAACCTTATTTTTGTGTCAAAAAATTCAAATTTTTTTTTCCTGCATTTTTCTTGATAATTCTGATTGTTATTATTCAGTTCAGTTTTTAGAGTCAAAAAAATTCGGAAAAAAAAAATTTCCCCTTGAAGACCGAATTGTTTTTAAAAAAAAAAAATTTGGGTGATTTTCTCTAGTTCTTCATGGCTCTAGTGAATTTCTTCCCCAAAAATTTTGTTTGCTTGATTTTTAGAGTTCTTACCTTGTCCCCTACGCACAACAATTGCTTCTTGTGTTGATAAATTGGTGATTGAATTATAGATCTAGATTTGCATGCATATACGTTGAATTGTTGTACTTGACCTTTTTGCCATTAATCTGCATCTTCTTTGATCTCTTCTTTCCCACTTGAATCAATTGAGTGTGTTGGTGTCTAGAATATATTTTTTAAAATTTTTTGAGTCCGATCTGCGCAACGGAGGCTTCCTTGAAGAATTTCGCCCTTGAAGATTAGGGTTCTTGAGTTCTTGTTGCAATTTCTCTAATTCAAAAAAAAAAAAGGTTGAGATCTTTCCTTGTAGAAAAAGCCAGATCTGAAGAATTGCCAAAAAAAATTATCAATCAAAAAAAAATCAAGGCAATCAAATCCTTGTAAGTAGGGAAAGTGGTTAGGGCACCATTGCCTTCGGCGCCACACAAGAACCGAAGCCAGTAGCGTCGGCGCCCAGCAAGCCGCGCCCGCGCGCGCGCGCCTAGCACACACCCCCTTATATCCCGGGTGCCTCTGAACCGGTTTAAAAGACCCCCTCCCAGCACAACGAGCACGGACTTCCCTGATCCGGGTTCTTTTCGTGGGTTCCGAAACTTGCACCCTACGGAAGATCTTTGGTATTTTTATTTTTAATTTTTTATTTCGTTCTTTTTGTGTCGATTTCTGCATTTTCTTTTTACAGTTATCCTTCTGACTTTGGTGTGAGTTATCCGCTTTTGTTAGTTTACAGCTGCTTAGCCGGGACGCCTAGGTTCACGCCGGATTAATTTATGTGCCTACCGTTATATCCTGGCGACAGCAGTTGAGGTTACTGTAGGGGTATTAGATTACAGGGATCTGAGTCCTTTTATTTTTATTTTTATTTTTCCTTTTTGTGTCGGTTTCTGCATTCGCTTTTTAAAGTTATCCTTCTGACTTTGGCGTGAGTTATCCGCTTTTGTTAGTTTGCAGCTGCGTAGTCGGGACGCCTAGGTTCACGCCGGATTAAGTTCTGTGCCTACCGTTATATCCTGGCGACAGCAGTTGAGGTTTCTGTAGGGGTATTAGAGTGCATGAGCTTTTTGTGAGAAAAGCCGAACTTAGGTGGCATCGGTGAAGAGATATAGGGTGCGCAAAGCCAAAATAAGGTAATCGTTGCCCTATCGTTATTGATTCATTTATCATTTCCTCTCTCTCTCACTGTCTTGGCTGTTATAGTCTTGTTGGCATATCTAGGCTTATATTGCTGCAATTTATATCTACAATTTGTTTGCTGAGTTATCGCTGCATTTTGTGATTGTTGTGTGATTATCCTTAGCCTTCCCGCCCTCACGGCCATATCAGCCTTGCTTTCAGTTGTGATATCTTGGTAGTTCGACTTCTCTTTCGTTTCTGTTGCTTTGTTTTTGTTTTTCCTTTGCTCTGTTAGGGTTTCTGTTGTCTTTTCAGGATAATGGTGAACTCCAATGATGGACAGGATACGGGTCGGGTCGATCAACTGGCTACTGCCATTGAGCTTTTGGTGGCCAATCAGCAACGTTCCGAAGCCAATTTTGCAGCCATGCGTGACTTGCTCAGTAGAGTGATGCCGTCTCCGTCACCGAACCAGCGTGACGACCAGAGTACCCGAGCCCAGAAGCAGAAAAAGGGCAAGGGCGTTCTAATATCCGATCCTCCTACGCAGCCTCAGCGGAAAGGATCACAGAAAGAAAGCAGTGCGTCGAAGAAGAAGGTGTGCTCCAAATCAGCCCAGTTGACAATTCCTGAACACAACTCTCAGGACGAGGACGAGCAGGACGATGATGAGTCATCTTCAGAGGAGGATGAACAGGTCGATGACAGTGCCGTCAGACGCCAGAGCAGACGCACAGACCCACATGCTTCCACCAGCAAGCAATGGAAACCCTCCACAGCTCGTCCAAGTCGACACCAGGTAAATTCTGAAACCTTTAATATCCATTCTTTTGCTGACCATCAGAGTACTATTTCTCCTGTTGAGTCAGATTCAGATGAAGGGTTCAAGGAATTTGACCTTGAGGAGGAGGAAGAAGGGGCCTATGGGTTTTCTGCAGGTTATCACCCACCCCTATAGGACCCACCAGAGCAGTAGTTTCATCGTACAGGTTGGGTTCCTCCTCCACAGCAACCACAGAATCAGGCTGCTTATTACGCTGCACAGGGTTATCCACAGCCATATCAGCAGCAGCGGGTTGCCGGTCCTCCACGAGCGCAGCGACGGCGATAACTACCAGTTGGACAGCAGCGGCAGGGGCTTCCACAGTAGAATTTCTATGCTCCAGCTGCAGGCCACCAGCGATACCCACCTCCAGCTACGTATCGCCAAGAAATTAAGGTGAAAATCGAACCCTTCCTTGGTACTTATGATCCTTCTACTTTCATAGATTGGTTGCAGAGTACCTGTCATGTTCTTCAACACTATCAATATGAGGAGCATGCGAAGGTGGAGATCGTCACCTTGCATTTCCAAGGAGTCGCGCGCACCTGGTGGAACCGACTGGTCCAACAGCAGGCACGCATGGGGTGGCCACCTGTGATAGAGTGGCAACAGCTAGTGGCGATCATGACGCGCAAGTACGTGCCGACGACATACTGAGAGGATATGAAGACAGCCATTGCACTTGCTACTCAGGGTCGTGATACGCCACAAGAGTTCTTTGCTCGCTTAGAAGACATGTACTTCAAGGCTGGGGTAAGTGTTACTCCCTCTACTCTACGTACACGTTTTGTAACGGGTTTGTCACAGCCGTACAGGGATCAGGTTGACGTCCTGCCAATCCGAGACCTCAACAACGTAGTACATACTGCGCAGAAGCTCTATCTTCAAGCGCAGAGACGTCGACATCAGCCTTGGCAGTCTTCGTCTTCTCCCTCACCAAGGTATACCTCGAACCCTGTCAATTCTTATCGCACTAACTCTTCTTCTAGTTCTGTGCCTAGACAGGATCGTACAAGTATTGCGTCTTCTACGACGCCGCGGCCGGCGCCCCCTTCTTCTGTGCGCCGACAGCCATCGGCCTCTGCTGAGACAGGCCGTACAGATCGTTCTCGCGATCTAGAGTGTTACAGATGTGGTGGACGAGGGCACTATCAAAAGGACTGCCCTAATCAGAAGCGTGTCCTCCACTCCGCCCAAATTACAGACTACGAGAGCCTTTCGGATGATGAGGAGAACGTCCCAGAGGAGTCTGCAGAGCTGACTGCTGAGGTGATCAGGCCGAGCGACCATGATACAAACGTCATGCATTATGCCTTGGTCACCAGACGCGTCCTCAGCGTCAAGGAAGGAGGTCCGCTTGACCAAAGGGAGAATCTGTTTCATTCCCGGTGTCGTATGAAGAATGCGTCGCTGAGTCTGATAATTGATGGAGGGTCGTGCTGCAACATTATAAATGAGAGAGTCGTCCGCGACTTCAATCTTCAGACGCAACCACATCCTCAGCCCTACGGTCTGCAGTGGATTTCAGACCAACCAGGTAACAATGTCTCTTCATAGTGTCCGGTTACTTTTTCCATAGGACCATTTACAGACACTATTTTGTGCGATGTTACCGCCATGGATGCCACCCATATTCTGTTAGGGCGTCCTTGGCTATTTGACCGTCGCGTCTTCCATGATGGGTTTTTGAACAGTTACATGTTCACTCACCATGGAAAGCGCGTGACGCTCTTACCTATGACTCCGAATAAGATTTTACAGGACCATGCTATAAGACAGAGGAACAAGGCTATACAGGCTACAAAGGACGCCGGAAAACCCCCTCCAGAGTCCCCTACAGTTTTCCAGCAGAGTTCCCTACAACTTCCTGCAGCATCTTCTTCGGGTACCCAGGGCACTTCAGAACAGGTAAGTGACCAGTCCATTAGTCTTAAATTTCCTAACTTTAGTGGTAATGGTCAGCAGGTACCTTCTGGAGTCCATTCCGGACTTTCTGCAGCTTCGGACGCTTCCATTAAGGGTTTAGAGAAGGGCGATGTAAAGGGTTCTGATCATCAGAAGGGTGGAAAAGGTAAGTTTTCTTCCACCACTTCTTCACAGATACAGCCAGCTGAGGTTGTACACGGCCGTCGCACTTCCAGAGACAGTTTTTCACAGCCTATAGATAGTTCTGAGCTGAAAGGCACTTGTGAGCAGCGACTTCTCTTGGCGCGACGCCGGAAGGTTTCCAACGTCATCCAAGGCAAGTCTCCCTGTTTCCTACTCATTGCTCTTCCTACTGCCCTACCTGTTTCAGAGTCCGCACTCCCCTCTTGTATTTTGTCTGTTTTGCAGGAGTTTCAGGATGTGCTGCCGGACGAGTTGCCAGATGGTCTTCCACCACTTCGTGGCATTGAGCACCAGATCGATTTTGTCCCGGGAGCTTCTCTTCCCAACCGAGCTGCCTACAGAACTTCTCCAGAGGAAACAAAGGAGTTGTAAAAGCAGGTGCAGGAATTGTTGGAGAAGGGGTATGTGCGCGAGTCTCTTAGCCCGTGCGTTGTTCCCGTCATATTGGTGCCTAAGAAGGACGGTTCTTGGAGGATGTGCATGGATTGCCGTGCCATCAACCAGATCACCGTCAAATACAGACATCCCATTCCTCGCCTCGACGACATGCTTGACGAGCTATATGGAGCGCAGTTCTTCAGCAAGATTGATTTGAAGAGCGGCTATCATCAGATTCGCATGAAGGAGGTGGACGAGTGGAAGACTGCTTTCAAGACGAAGTATGGTCTGTATGAGTGGCTAGTCATGCCATTTGGACTGACCAATGCTCCTTCTACGTTCATGAGACTGATGAACCATGTCTTGAGAGCTTTTCTGGGTAAGTTTGTAGTTGTCTATTTTGATGATATTCTTATTTACTCCAGGGCTTTAGATGACCATGCTGAGCATCTTCGCCTTTTTTGAGAGTGTTTGAGAGTAGAGAGCTTATACGCCAATCTTGGCAAGTGTGTATTTTGTTCTCCTTCTACAAACTTCCTAGGTTTCGTCGTCAGCAAGGACGGCCTGCAGGTGGATGCAGAAAAGATCCGCGCTATCCAGGAGTGGCCGACGCCAGCTACTCCTACTCAGGTACATTCGTTTTTGGGTTTGGCTGGTTTTTATCGACGGTTTGTTCGTGATTTCAGCACTATAGCCGCCCCATTACACGAGCTGACCAAGAAGGCCACGTCTATCACTTGGCTTCCACGGCATGATGCTGCTTTTGCCACCCTGAAGGATGCCTTGTGCCGCGCGCCACTGCTGCAGCTTCCTGACTTCACCCATCGGTTCGAGGTGGAATGCGACGCTTCTGATTTCGGCATCGGAGGTGTCTTGCTGTAGGAGAAGAGGCCGATTGCCTACTTTTCAGAGAAGCTGTCAGGTGCACAGCTGAACTACTCGACGTATGACAAGGAGTTGTATGCGCTGATTCGGGTTCTAAAGATGTGGCAACACTATCTGTGGCCTGCAGAGTTCGTGATTCACTCAGAGTGGCCGACGCCAGCTACTCCTACTCAGGTACATTCGTTTTTGGGTTTGGCTGGTTTTTATCGACGGTTTGTTCATGATTTCAGCACTATAGCCGCCCCATTACACGAGCTGACCAAGAAGGCCACGTCTATCACTTGGCTTCCACGGCATGATGCTGCTTTTGCCACCCTGAAGGATGCCTTGTGCCGCGCGCCACTGCTGCAGCTTCCTGACTTCACCCGTCGGTTCGAGGTGGAATGCGACGCTTCTGATTTCGGCATCGGAGGTGTCTTGCTGTAGGAGAAGAGGCCGATTGCCTACTTTTCAGAGAAGCTGTCAGGTGCACAGCTGAACTACTCGACGTATGACAAGGAGTTGTATGCGCTGATTCGGGTTCTGAAGATGTGGCAACACTATCTGTGGCCTGCAGAGTTCGTGATTCACTCAGATCATGCAGCTCTTAGTTATCTGCGCAGCCAGACGACTCTTAGCAGACGCCACGCTCGCTGGGTTGAGTTCATGGAGACGTTCCCCTATCTCATTGTTCACAAGAAAGGTAAGGAGAATGTGGTAGCCGACGCCCTTTCTCGCAGGTACGTCCTCATTACTCAGCTACAGTCTCAGTTATTTGGGTTTGCATTGCTCAAGGATCTTTATGCTGTTGATCCTTTCTTTTCTACATTCTTTGAGAAATGTAAATCCACTAGTCGTGAACATGCTACGTATTTCCTTGATGACGGCTTCCTGTACAAAAGTGGGAAGCTTTGCATTCCTTCATCCTCTGTCAGAAATTTGCTGATTGAGGAAGCACATACTCGTGGTCAGTGACCACGAGTATGGTGTATTAGATGCAGAAAAAACATTAGTTACATCATAAAACTGACTCAAGAACTTTTTCAGCTGAGATACCTTTGCCCATTCCTCCTCCGAAAGGCGGTGCACTTTCAAATCAGCATCCTTACTCACAAAGCTTTCAATTGCATCTCAAAAATAGCAGAAATGATCAAGCATAGTGTAAGTAGAATTCCACCTAGTAGGGGTGTCTAAATGAATCCTTTTTGCGGTGTTCAAACTGAAATTCGTGGATGCTATTTCATAGAACTTTTTTCTGTTTGGGCATAGAATGTTTTAGATGAGAGACAATTTTTCTTATCTTTATAACAACATCCTCTATCACCTTTAGTCCAGCTTGCACCACCAAATTAATGATGTGACAAGAGCAACGAATATGAAAGAATTCACCATGCAACACCAAAGAATGCTTCCTCAACAAATGACTTCTAATTGATGCAATCATGGTATCATTATAAGATGCATTATCAACAGTGAAGCTAAACACCTTATCTGTAATCTTCCACTCACCCAAACACAACAAAACCTCATCTGCAAGAGAAGCACCATCAAGTGGAGGACACAAAGCTCCAAATTTAATTATTCTCTTTTGTAGTTTCCAGTGTTTGTCAATCCAGTGAGCAGTTACACACATAAACTCATCAATGGTATGTTCACTTCTCCAATTATCGGTTGTAAAACAAATACGATCGGGAGCATTTTGCAACTCTTGAGCAACTACCATTTTTTGTTCCTTATACTGACCCAATACATCTCTCTGAACTGTATGTCTACTTAACTGATGAAACTGGGGTGCAAGAACACTCATGAAATACTTGAAACCCGGTGCCTCAAAAAGACTAAATGGTAGAGCACAAGATACAAGCAAAACAGACAAAGATTCACGGATTGCATCAAAACTTGGTGCAGGATTAGTCAATGACATAAGATTAATATTCGCAGCAGATTCAGATGCAGCAGCAGGAGATCCAGAAATGCAGAAATTTTTGATATCATGATAGCGACGTGCAGGACAAGAATCAACATGTCTTCTAAGATGAGAAGTACCATTAGAAGATTTACCAGTTAAGACTGTCTTACAGTGATTACATGTAGCCTTGATTGTTCCATCTGCCAAAACTTCCCTCTTCATATTGGCCCACACCGCTGATGTCAGTTTTTTGCCCCGAATCGTGCATTGACTTTGAGTATTTCCGACGTTGGGATTAGTGCTGGGTGTAGTTTCTTCATTTTCAGAACCACCTTCCATGTTACTCTCCATAAAGCTGCACAAATGTACATCAAAGGAGAATTTTTAGAACCACATTCTAGATCAATTACACATCATTAACAAATTACAAGTTTAAAATTATATATACACACAAGCAGTTAAGCACTAAGAAGTAAACACTAAGCAAAGCAGTAAGCAGTAACTCAGTAAGCACTAAACACATATTATGTGTGAATCTTTGAAATTTGAATCAAATATTCAAAAGTGTTCAACACATATAATTTGCCCAATTTCCTCTTTTTTGTCTGAAACCCACAAATTACACATTAACAATACCAAATACACGGTTCAGCACACACAAATTACACGGTTAAACTAGACAAATTTAGGCAAAAACAGATCCAAAGTAACAAATTGACTAATTAAGATGCAATACAAAGAAAACGTGTAGAAGGGGTAGAAATACAAGGTTCAGCACACACTAATTAAGATGCAATACCTTTCGAATCTCGATCTGACTTTTGAGTTTTCATGATGATGGATATTTGAGAGGCGAGAGGAGAGATGGAGAGACTGAGAGGCGAGAGGACTGAGAGGCGAGAGGCAAGAGATCGGACCGGCGGTGGGTGAGGCGGCCGACTGTGGGTGAGTCGAGAGGGGAAATGGAGAGGCGAGAGAGAAAAGTGGAGAACCTGAGAAATGAAGAGGCGAGAGGCGAACCTGAGAAATGGAGATGCGAGAGAGATTAGGTTAGAAGAGAAGTGAGAGCGGCAGTGGTTAGGGTAGAAGGGGTAGAAATTAGGTTAGAAGAGTATATATATGTAATACTTAATATATATAATATATTTTTAATTTATTATATATATAATATGGGCGGGCCGGGCCGGCCCGACGGGCCATATTCCTTATCCATACCCATCCAGATTTTTAAATGGGCGGGTCGGGCCGGCCCGGATGGGCAAAATCTCTTGTCCAAATCCGTTGTTATGGTCGGGCGGGTTGGACGGTCCGGGCGGGCCAGCCCGCGTTTGAGCAGGTCTAGTGGTCACTTTGGCGTGTCTAAGACGCTGGCATCACTTCGCGAGCACTTCTTCTGGCCTAAGATGGCCAACAGTGTTACGAAGTATTGTCAGAGTTATGTGACATGCCATAAGGCTAAGGCCAGGTCTAGTCCGCATGGTCTCTACACGCCTCTGCCGATTCCAGCTAGCCCGTGGGAAGATATTTCCATGGATTTTATCACTGGGTTGCCTATGTCTCGGCGTGGTAGAGATTCTATATTTGTGGTCGTAGACAGGTTCTCTAAGATGGCACACTTCATTGCCTGTAAGAACACTAGTAACGCCACTGACGTTGCTACTCTGTTCTTCGACAATGTCGTGAGACTGCACGGTATTCCACGCACTATTGTTAGTGATCGGGACACCAAGTTCATCGGCCATTTCTGGAGAACCTTGTGGGGTAAGCTCGGTACTAAACTCCTATTTTCTACGAGCTACCACCCACAGACGGATGGTCAGACAGAGGTGACCAACCGTACTCTTGGAGCCCTCCTTCGGACGGTTCTGAAGAGTAACCCATGCAGGTGGGAGGACTTACTGTCTACTGTGTAGTTTTCTTATAACAGGTGCAGGCACACCGCGACTAAACTCACCCCGTTCGAAGTTGTCTATGGACGGAACCCGCAGATGCCGCTGGACTTGACTCTCTATCCTATGAAGGATACAGACAGCACCACAGCTGACAGATTGGCCGATCACATCAAGGAACTGCACACTCGGACGCGCACCCAGCTGGAGCGCAGAGCAGCACAGTATGCGGCCCAGAAGAACAAAGGACGACGCAGGATTGTCTTTGCTCCTGGCGACTTGGTTTGGCTTCACTTGCGGAAGGAGCGTTTTCCTTCCAACCGCAAGTCTAAGCTCAACCAAAGGGGTGATGGACCATTCCGTGTTGTCAAGGCCATCAATGACAACGCCTACCAGCTAGAGCTCCCAGACAAGTATGGTGTTCACCCAACCTTCAATGTTGCTGATCTATCACCGTACGTGGAGCCAGAGTATGATGAGGGTGAAGCAGGGACGCTTCACACTCAAGTGGGGGAGGATGATGTGACCTCGCCTACCATGACAGCTGCAGACGAGGAGGAGGCTATGAGTCTTAGGTCCTCAGGTCCCATTACTAGAGCACGAGCCAAAGCTATTCAAGCTGCGACTCAATCACTGGTGACCAGACTTGTAGCAGGTCATGGACGTCCAACTACAGATGAGGGATCCATTCTGAGTTTAGTGACAGTTGGGACATCTACACAGTCTGCGAAGATCCCGGAGCTTACAGATTAGAGATATTGATCGATATTCGCCTAGTTATTGATATTTCTGATTTATGACATTTTTTAGTTTTTAGTCCGGATATTATTTATTATTATTTTCAACATTTTTAGGGAGTTTAGGAGGTCATTTTTATACTTAGAATGACCAGCCCCCTTAGAGTAATTTTTAGTGTTTTATTTGTTTTATTTTTAAACTTTTTGGTTAAGGAAAAGGAAGAGTCTTCCTTTTACTTAACCTAGCTTTGTAGCCTCCTTTCTTTTTACGTTGATAATTATAACTTTTATGTTGAGAGAAAACCTCCATTGATGCTCCTTCAACGTCACCTTGAATCACCTAGTCGAGCTTGCTCCTTCGTCATTCTCACATCAAATCCTTTAGATCTAGGTCGAGCGTGCTCCCTTCATCTATTCCGCTTCCAAATCTCCATCTTTTCCAGCCCTATACTGGCCGTGAACTCCCCTTCACCCCTACGGTCATCCACTCACATTTCTATCGCTTCCGCAATCGCTTCCGCCTCGCCGTCGTCTTGCAATCTCCATCAAACGCAGACGCCTATCCAAGGAGTTGCTTCGCCCCACTACGGATTCATCACGATCTCATCCGGGACTTCAGACCTTCTTCATAGCAAGGTCACATCACAAGGGCTAAAGGAAAATGGGAAGACAAACTCCCCCTCATCCTCTGGTCCGACAGGACCACTCCAAAGAACGCAACCGGACAATTCTCCGTTCTCACTCGTCTATGGCAGCGAAGCGGTCATTCCCGCCGAACTACTAGTTCCGACAGCTCATTACAGTCTCCTAACGAATGAACAAAATGATGTCAAACTATCACACAACTTGGACACGATCGATGAGGCTAGGGAAAAAGCTAGAATTAGAATGGTCAGGTTCCAGCAGCAAGTCGCAAGAAGTTACAACAAGAACGTTCGGACCAAGGTCTTCAAAGTTGGTGATTCGGTCCTTAGAAAGACGTTCCAGAACACCAAGGATCCGACCAACGGCAAGCTCGCACCGCAGTGGGAAGGTCCCTACCTCATCAAAGAAGTAGTCGGACAGGGGGGCATATCGACTGGAAAATAAAGACGGATAACCGATCCCAAGAAGCTGGAACGCAACACATCTAAAGTTGTATCACTTCTGACCCCATCTGGTAAGGCACTAGAACCCTCTCACTTTTCATATATTATTCGTTGTTACGAACTCGATTCTATTTCGTGAACCTAAAACTTACATCTAGCAAGGACACGTTCTTGTGACTATAAGTACAGGACAACACAAAAACAAGCTGGATCCAGTCACACACCAAAGTGCTTACATTACATTTACACGATCGATCGGAATACGAGGAGATGAATACCAGAGGCATACCGGCACACCGCCTGCCTTATACACTACATAAGGTCGAACACCTTATTACATTTACGCAATAAAAACATATTGCTTTCCTCTTCGGCACAACACTAAGTCATGACTAAACATAAACATATACACTTGCAGGCCTCCCTTTTCTTACATGACACGGAAATCCCTACTCGAAGGAGCATACAAGCAAATCCGACACAGATCAAAGGCGTCGCGATTATCTTCTCTAAAAGAGTCTGACAAACATTTAGACATAGAACAAGGTCGACCCTTTGTAAAAAAGATTACGTCAATAAAAAAAGTCTAATTCTTTTTACATCCATGCGACCCGCGATGGTGGACGGGTCGCCAAAACATATTGTCTGCCTACACACGAGTAGGACTTCAAACATTCCTAAAAACATTCTATGCGACCCGCGATGGTGGACGGGTCACCAAACCAAAAGTACTTCACCCACACATAGGTGAAACCACAAGTCATTTGCAAAAAGTTCGTAAAAAGGGAGGACGAAGAACTAGGAGTCAGGAGTCTTATCATTACCTTCGGCGGGAGCCAGGATAGACGAAGGCTGGGGCTCGGACGGCACAATAGGAGCAGTGCCGCTGGAATGAACTTCATCTTCACCAGCGCTCTCATCAGGAAACTCATCTTCGATGTCGGCCAGTCGAAACAACTCCACCCCCCGGATTCCCCTTGGGAAACAAGGTATCCATATTTCCTTTCTCCGTCTTCAAGTCCCAAGCCTCGTGCTTGCCCTCTTCAAACTCCTCGACCATTTCGACGCGCGACTTCAATGAATAAAAGGTACCAACATCGCATGCAACTCGACCAACGTCGATCCTAGCTTGCTTGACCTTCTCCTCGACTCTCGTTGAGTTCTTTCTGACAAAAGTATAACTCATCTTGACGAGCCTTCAGTTCCCCCGTGAAATGGCGTTCAGCCTCCTTCAAACGGCTCTCAGCTCCCTTCACCTTGGTCTTCAACACCGCCAAGTTAGATTCCGATTTGGCAGCTATTTCCTCAGCTTTGGAAACCATCTCCTTCATGCCATAATAGGCACCCAAGAGAAACTGGAAGGTCTAAAAGATGTAAAACAAAGAAAAAACATGTGAAAAGTCACCCGGTGGAAAAATTGAGAAAAGAGACAAGACTTGACAAAAACATACCTTCCAAGCGGAACAACCGGCCTCGCCAATACAGTCCAGAGGTGAAAGACCATCGACTTCCGATTTCAAACCGGGTCCTGGGCCTGGAATAGATCAGCAATCGATCGCCCGACCAAATCAATCCTTTCGATGCCAGAAGGGATCTCCGATCTCTTCTTTGGAACATCCGGAATGGTATTCTCAGCATCAAGGGAAACGACTGCCTTTCTCTTGTCGTCGACCTTCGATGAAGGACCAGATTCGACAGGCGTCGACTTATTCGACAAAGCTCTAGCCGTCGCCAACTTCTGTTCGATCAAACCTTTCTCAGACACGCCCTTTAAACGGGCACTCGACCGACCAATACGAGACACTGTCACACCAACTAGAAACATAATTACAAATACGGCACATAAAAACACGAGCGACCCAAACAAAAGACTTACGCTTGACAAGAGAAGACGAAGGGGCCGACATAGTGTCTTGAGTCATCGGACCAACAGATAACAAATTGACATTCACGAACTTTTGCTCCGGCAAAGGAATCTCAAGCAGAATGTTGGTCAGACTCTCCGATTTAGCGTCGACTTCTAGGTCCTCAGGTTCAGGAACTGCATAAAGAAAGGGGTAAGCACGAAGTTAAAACATATCTAGCAAACGAAAACAAAAGAAAGGTGCGTACTTTCGACCCGCCACTCCGTCAGCAAGAACGAACAATCACCCCCCTTTTTCCAAAGACGACCGCTCGATGAAAAAGAACTTCAACCCCCATCCACGGTCGTTTACATCCAGATTCGACACAAACGGTTTTCGGCCCTGACGCCTACGCAACTGAACCCGGGAAGAACTCTTCGACCCCAAGGCATACTTGTACCATAGGGCATCGAAGTCAAAGCTAATCCCCGACTTCAAATTCAATAGATCCAAAACCCTCAGAATCCGCCACGCCTGTGGCATGTCTTGACACGGCACAAGCGCCAGAGTCGCCAAGAAATCACGTACGAGGGGAGTAAATGGGAATATGTGCCCAATCTGAAACGGATAAGCATAAAAACATATCCACCCCTCATATCTAGCGTCTGCTCTCTCGTTCGGGTGAGGAAGCCTCACGACCGTCTCTGGTGGAAAACCACCGACCTGGAGAATCTGCTCCAAATCCGCCTCTGTCAAAGTCCCCGTCAGGGCGTCGGCCTCCTTCAACAAGAAAAGGGGGGAACCGTCATTTTTGCTCGAACGAGTGGTGGACGATTCTGTGGAGCTACTGGAGACCATGTCTAAAATGGAGAGAGGGGGAAATCGGAAAGCAATCTTGAAAAGATCCTAAAGACTTACCAAAATCAAAGAAACGCAAAGAGATCAGAAGGAAAGAAGATGAAAAAGCTTGTCGATTTACTTCAAATTTATGGAGGGAAGGCTAGAGGCTTAGGCTATCCCATCATGCCACACGATTATTGCCACGTCGACCCTCGCCTATCGCGCCCGAATCGGATGGTGGAGGTCGTGCATAATGGAAGTCGTTTGGGCTCCCGCTCATGGCTGCCTTGAGCCCAAAACAACTTGGGGCTATTGTTGGGCCCAAAATGCTCTAAAGGAACCGATCGAGAACAAATAAGATTCGACCAATCCCGAGAATCTCGCCGAAATCCTTAACTACTCAATCCTGAGCAAACGGCAGCCAATTCAAGTACAAGATTAGGGTTGTCATTAAGAGGAAGATCCCAGAGATTATGCTCGGCAATAAATGGAGAGATCTCACAAAAACAGTAACGGTCAAGGGAAAAAGTCCATAAATAGATCGTGAAGAGGTTGGGCAAAAGAGGATCGACATTAGACACGTTTACCAAGCAACATCCATCAACTCAGCTCTTGCAAAGCTTACTAACTCACTGGTTCTCGTTTAGTTCTTTTGGTACATCATCCGACTGCGGACAGTCGAGTCACTAAAATAGCCGGTCGGACAAGGCCTGATCTTCTATTCCTTGAGGATAAGTTGTATTTTGATTCATTTCTGTTATCACTTGATCAATATATCATAATATAATCTTGCTCCTATTTCATACGTAGTTGATTGTTTATTTGGTTTGGATTTACCGCATTCTATCTGATCGACTCGTTACCCCGTCTAAGGCGATTTAGGTTGATTGATCTTTTCGCCCCAAAACTCATACCTGCAGGAACGAACAGGTGCCTTTGGAGATGGATGCGGAAGGCGCCGACATTTTCGCAGGATCGGGTATTGTTTTGGGGCGAAAAGATCAAACGACCTAAATCGCCTTAGACGGGGTAACTAGTCGATCGGATTATAGATATGATAGGTGTCATTTCATGCACCTTTACTAGCAATTATTAGCATCATTTGGAGGAGTTTAGGATGAGATTTGAGGCTAAGTCTGTGATCCAGAAGTTGTGGAGAAAAGTGAAGATATCCAGGGATTTACAGCTTAGACGGAGATGGAGATGGAGATGATGAAGATGGATGAGGTTCTGTTAGAGTTTATTGGAGAAGGCTACCAACACTTGGTAGTAATGAAGAGCAGAAGAGAAGAAGAAGAAGAGTTGAAGAAGGAGTGGGCGATTTCACCGCCCCGCGCCAGATGCCACCGCGACCCGGCGGTGGGACTCAGAGAAGAGTTGGCCGCGCCAAAGAAGGATCTCACCGCTCCGCGGTGAGGCACATAACGCCCCGCGGCCAGAAGGATTTTATTTCCTTTTATGCATTTCGGATTTCCTTATTTCTATTATTTTATTTCCATTAGGTTAACTTATTTTTCCTAAGCCTATTTAAGACCCTTTTCTAGGTTAAGAAGAAAGACTACTTTTACATTACGCAATTTTACTATTCATTAGGGTTTCATTCACCTCTGAATGGAGCACTAATTTCCCTTTGTTCTATTAGACGTTTGAAGCAATACAGTTGATGTGTTTGTGAGATTTCTATTCCTTGTTCCTATTCTTATAAGTGTTGGTTTGATTCTCTTGGTTATATTGAATATTGATTTATTGTTATTCCTCATAGCCTGATCAACTAGGTTGAATACTATTTATCAATTGCTAGGATTTGCATATAGTGGAATATGAGTGCATATCTAGTAGCATACATGATTGTTGCATATTGTGGAATACGAGTGCGCAATCGTGAGTGAGAATCATTTGCATGTTAAGTAGTAAGGTTTTCTTCTATTTGCATGTATCATATATCCTTGTGTGCATTGCTATTGCTTTATTGGTGGTAAGGTTTTCTTCCATTGATTTTGTGATAAGTCTATCAATAACTGTGAGAATTGGTAGTACTTAAGATCAGGGTGGGAACAACCATAAGAATAGTGAAAGAACTTGGATTGAATAGATTTCAGTGATCAAATTTTATCTCTGTATTGTGGATCTCGTTCTAGTGGAACTCTTTTTTCCCCAATCATATTCTCAACTCAATCAAACTTGTTTGCTTTATTCTCCTTGATAACTAAAACCCCCCTTCCTTGTTACTTGTCAATCATAATTGCATACTTCATCAGATCTTCCCTGTGGGTTCGACCCTTACTTGCTTACTATACATCCATTTAGTAGGTCTGTTAGGACATTTACTTTGACTAGGCCATTCAACGATATTTGCATTGCATATTTTGGCCACGTCAAATTTGGCGCCGTTGCCGGGGAAGTTTTCTGCTTTGTTGTGTGTTTTCGTGATTGATTTTTGGTGGAGACCTATCTAATGGTCGACACCCGTAGTACTGACTCTCCTCTAGCTGCTTTTGACCCAGAAATTGACAGATCATTCTGTGCGAACCTATGCGATCAAGAAGAAGAAGCAGGAGTTGAAACAGTTGAGACCGTTGCGCCAGTTGATATTCCTCCTGCTGCAATGACCGGAACTCTGAGAGAGCTGACTGAACCAAACATTGGGGCACAACCCTTGGCTGTCATCATCCCTGCGCTTGGCGAAGGGGTGAACTTTGAGCCAAAGTCTGGAGTTATTGCTTATCTCCTGAAATTCCATGGTTTGAGTGGAGAGGACCCGATATCTCATCTAGGTAAATTCCACAATGTCTGCATGACTATGAAGCCAAGGAATGTGACGGAGGATCAAATCAAGATGAGAGCCTTTGGATTTTCTTTGCTAGACTCTGCTAGCGACTGGTATTATCACTTGCCATCAGGGACTATAGATACCTGGACTAAACTGCACAAGGCATTTCTTGACAAGTACTTCCCAACGAAGAAGGCGAATGCTTTGAAAAAGGCAATTGCTAACATTGAGCAGGCTGGTGATGAGACGTTATATGACTATCTTGAGAGGTATAAGAGGCTTTGCTCTAGCTGCCCGTTCCACGGATACGCCAAGCAGTATCTTGTTCTCTACTTGCATAATGGTCTGCTAGATCAAGAAAGAAGGATGGTTGACGCTGCATGCGGTGGGAGTATTCTGAATCTGACACCGGACGCAGTCATGGAGAGATTTCAGGAGATGAGTGAGAGTACCAGGAGCTTTGGAAAGACATATCAGAGAAAGGCAGTCAATGTTGTGACTCTTGCAGGACCCAGCCCAGTGCTGAATGATTTAGCTGAGTTGAAGGAGATGGTGAAGAGAATGACGAACCACAATACTCCTCAACAAGTCAAGGCATGTGGGATTTGCTGTGATCAATTCCACCCTACTGATACTTGTCCTCAGTTGTAGGAGGAAGGTACTGCTGAAGTGAATGCTATAGGAGGTTACGGACCCCCTAGACCGTAATTTGGTAGACAGCCCAACTACAATCTGAGAGGGCGAGACCATCCGGGTTTCAGGTGGAGCGACCCCCAAGGTGGTCAACAGCCAGCACAACAGCAATACCAGCAGAGAGTCCCATACCAACACATGCCTCAAGGCCAAACCTCTGGTGCTACTACTGAAGAGATGCTAAAGACTCTGACTCAGCATTTCGCCACTCATGTTCAGGCTACTGAGTCAAGCATAAAGAATATAGAGAGGCAGATTGGCCAACTGGCTGATGTTGTAACCAAGATTGACCAGAGGACATCTAACTCCCTACCCTCTCAGACTACAGTGAATCCAAGGGAGAATGTGAGTGCCATCACCCTCAGAAGTGGAAATAAGCTGGTCGTTCCTCCTATTGCTGAAGAGGAGAGCGAGTCTGAGAAGAAGAATATCGGTGACCGCCCCGCGGTGGACTCCACCGCGACCCGGCGACAAGTTGAGGCTGAGGCCAGGAAAGAAGGATGCCTGCCACCGCCCCACGGCGACACTAGCCGCGACCCGGCGGCAAGTCTCAGTAATCCCACCGCGACCTCACCGCCCCGTGGCGATAACCACCGCCCCGTGGTGAGCCTATCGCGACCCGGCGTCCAAAATCCTTGCTCTGTAGAAGAGATCTGTGTTGATGATTATGTTTATCCGTTTTCCCCCTCTTGGTTCCGAGAAGCCACCATCACCTTTTCCCGAGGCGCTAAAGGCTAGAAGGGTCGCCGACGACAGTGATCTTTTCGAGACATTCCGAAACTGTGAGGTGAACATTCCTCTTCTCAAGCTTATTAAGGTTGTTCCTCGATATGCCAAGCTTTTGAAGGAGTTATGCACCGTTAAAAGGACACAAAAGCTGAAGGTCCAGAAGAAGGTTCCGGTTGTGAACATGTCTCGGCGGTATTTCAAAGGCGTATGCCTGAGAAGTGCAAGGATCCAGGTACATTCACTATTCCTATTGCTATAGGTGAGCATCGATTTGGGAAAGCCTTGCTACACTTAGGTGCCTCTATTAATGTTTTGCCTTATTCATTGATTGAGGATTTAGGAGTAGGACCCTTGCATGATACCAATATTGTGATACAACTTGATGATGGTTCTTGTGTGCCTCCTAAGGGTATTGTGGAGGATGTTCTTGTTAAGATAGGTCCTTTGATTTTCTTTACTGATTTCTTTGTTATGGATATGGACTATGATGAGCAGGTTGCTCCTGTTATGTTAGGTCGACCTTTTATGAAAACATCCATGACGAAAATTGATGTGGATAGTGGAACTTTGACTATGGAATTTGATGGAATAATTTGTTAGCATAATATTCATAAGGCCAACTCCATTGAATTGCCTGCCCTTTGCTGCACTAGTGATATCGATAATCCTATTCAGGAAAATGTTAAGACTAGTGTAGTGGAGACCATAGTTGAACTGTCTGCTATTGCTGAACCTTTTGATTCGCATGAGTATGATGTCTTACTCGATGACATAGGAGATTCAATTCCCTCTAATTTAGGCACTTGCCCCCCTGCACTAACCATACAAGGCTGTAAGCCTTCATCTAGTGTCGTGCAGCATGATCAGGTCAAGCCCTATCGGCCCCCACATCGCTCTAAGTATGGGGGAGATGCTCCAAAGGGAGCAATTATGGAGTCATTGGCAAAGAGGGAACATGGTCTAAGGTCCAAGCCTTTCCACGGGAAGTCCCAGCAGGAAGAGACGAGTAAGAGGATTCCGAGGGGATCCTATTTTAGGTGGTGATTGATCTGTAGTACGTCGAGCCAACGACGTTAACTAAGGCGTTGTCCGGGAGGCAACCCGTGGTAGTCTTCCTTGAGTTTTCTTTCTTTTAGATTAATTTCGTAATTTCTTTTGCTTTGTTTCGTTCGCTTGTCACTAACATTTCAGGTACGAAAGTAAATGGAGGGAGACGGTGTTCCCAGCCAATTCTCACCGCCCCGCGGTGGAGATCACCGCCCCACGGTGGAGGTCTGGTATGCCTTCTCAACTCCGGGAAAAAAAAAGAATAAAGGGCCTCGAAAAAACCTTAAACGGGGAGTAAAATTTTTATTTCTTGAGTGGTAACTAAGGATTTGACGGTTTGGGCCCCCTTTTGGGCCGAGATTTCTCTTTGGGCCATTGTATATGACCGGCCCCATCAACCCCTTTTCTTCCTATTCCCTTTCCCTAACCTAGCCCCCACTCTCTCAAACCCTCCATATCCAACACCCCTCTCAAGTTCTCCAAGCCAAATCCCCCATTCTTCCCACCGATCCCTCTTGCTCTTGGTCCGAATCTAACCTCCAATTACCTTAATCTTGAGTTTCTTTTCCCAATTTGGAGTTTAGCCTCACAAACAAGCCAAACACATAACCCCACCACGTCGTAGTCACCCCGCCTCGCGTCTCTCTGCCTCGCGTCGCCTGCCACCGCCCTGCGGCGACCCCCACCACGACCCGGTGAGAAGTTCCAGTTATCTCACCGCGACCCGTCGCCTGCCACCGCCCCGCGTCGAGACTACCAGACTTCGTGTTTTCGCTCGTTTGTAAGTCCTCTTGGTTGCCCTTTGTTTTGAGCATCTCAATTCATTACTTATGGCACCTAGAGGTAGGAAGCAAGTATCTACGAGGGATGAGAATGAGGTCTATAATGTTGTGAAGGAGAGGAAGGTGTTGGCTACTAAATTCTTTGACAAGCCGACGTTGGCTGAGTTTGGTATGTCGGAGTGTGTATCCCTGTGTTTAATAGAGTGTGGCCTGGGGACTCGACCGGTGGGGATTTTATTGATATATTGACGATTGAGCCGGATCAAAGTACAACTTATCCTTGGAGGACGAGAGATCGGATCTGGTCTGACCGGTGACTCTGGGGCTCGACCGGTGGGGATTGAGCGATGTTTCGAGGAGAGTAAGCTAGAATCAGTGTGTTCCTTTGTTTTTCTTCAGAGTAAATCAGTGGATGTGGTGTTGTAATCGTGTGTGTTTTTGCCTGCCCGATCGAGGTCCATATATGGAAACTTTTCCCTTCCGACCGTTATCCATCGTTGGCAATATTTCGTGCTTTAATTCTGGGCGAGATCGTTGGGATATGCCCTTAATTGCCATCATAATCTCTATGTTGAATGTTGTGGCCGTTACCTTCAATTAGGCATTTAATGCTCGAGCGAGATCCTCGGAGCTGGTCGGGTGCCACTCGTCTGCAGGGTGTCCGACGCTTCTTTCCGTTCTCTCTTGGACTTCAATTTCGTTTGGACCTGGGTGATAGCTCCATGACCCCCTTGATGACGGAGAAGGACGAAGAGGACGCGATGAAGGTGCGCTCGGATGGTCCGATGACAAGAGCCCGTGCCAGAGCAATGGAACGAGCCATACAATCCTTAGTATCGCGGGCGTACGCAAGTGACACGACTTCATCTAGTCCTAAATGGGTTCTCCTCGTGACCTATGAAGGCTTAGGCGAAGTTTCGTCCAATCCAACCTGACCAAAAGACGAAGACGCTGAGCTCGCGGAAGATGCTGAGGGGCGGCGACCGCCGTAGGGCTTACGGCGCCCGCCGTCGGGGCGGCGACCGCCGCGGGGCTTACGGCGCCCGCCGTTTGGGCGGCGACTGTTGTAGGGCTTCCGACGCCCGCCGTTTTTGTCTCCGCAAGAAAGTTGCTTACGACAAATGGCGGCGACTGCCGTTTAATTACGGCGACCGCCGCCTTTCCCGAGTTTGGTCCATGTCAGCGGTTTCAATCTTCGTCGTTTTAATGAATCATTTTATTATTATTCTTTTATGTTATTTATTTTAGCCTATTTAAGACTTCAAACCGTAGTTTGTATCTTTTACGTTGAATTTGAGTAGTAAAGTTGAGTACGCTCCTTCCCTTGAGTTCTAACGTCAACTCTTCGATCCCACGGATCGTCTATCCCATAGCTCGTCGCTTCGAGCAATTCATACATCGTCTCTTCAGTGTTTCAAGATCATCTATTTGATCTCTCCGTCATCACTTTGAACGCGTTTGAGGGTTATCTCTTTATTCCTAGGAAAGTCATCACTTTGGCTACGGAAGAGAAGGAATCGAATTCAACAACAAGCTTGAGGAATCAAAGATCCTACGTTGCAGACAACACTTTAGGGGTTGTTCGCATCAACTGGTATCAGAGCCTTTTCCAAGCTAAGTTTGTTCTTCTCTCCTTTGTGATTCTTGAAATTTTACCGCTTGCAAACCCTAGAATTTTTTTTTTCTAGCCACCACCCATTACCGTTCGCCACCACCACCGATCTCTACCACCACCGTCCGCCACCACCACCACCGTCCACCGCCGCCTATCTCACCTTCACGACTAACCCTAATTCCCTTAGGTTTTGATTACTTGTTCCCCAATCCTACCATCTACCCTCTAGCAATTTTTGTTTCCTTTGATTGCATATTTGATTTCCTTGTTCTTGTTGATCAAGTCTTGCTTCCCTTTGGATTAATTGCTAGATTAGTTGTTAGATTTTATTCCTTCCTAGTTGCTTGTCTCTTCTTGCTTTTCCTGCACTTGCTTGTGTGGTTCTTTCTTGCTTGATTCGCCATCATATCAGCACAAAACAAAAACAAGGTGTGACCGTATAAACAAAACAAACATACTATTCTCACCTTTCATCCAACAAAAACAGAAAAGTTTAGGAAGACGGAAGCCTCAAAAACAAAAAAATACAAAGAGTAGGCAGAGAACGCACCATACGGTCATACTCCATCTTCTCGTCTTTCATGTCTCTATGCAACTCTCATTGAAAAGGGCAAAATTTTCAACTCTCTTGTGCTTAATTCTAAGAAACTTGATTTCATTTGCTTGCACTTGGAAATTTGTGTGTTGTTTGGGATTTCAATTGCTAGTTCTTGCTTTCTTGCCTTCCGTTCAAGCCTCTCCCTCCTCACGAGCAACCCAAATTAGTACGCCCCGCGGAAAATTTCTTGGGTCACTTTTGAGACAAGGACTTGGCTTGGACTTGTTCTTTTGCTTGGTGCAACTTACTCCTTGTGTTATATGCTTCGTATAGGTACTATGGAGGTTCCTACGACAAGCTACTCTCCTTCTACGGGCAACCCCAGCCCCGGACAGATGGACTCCGTCTTTGAGCGAAACGTCGCACTTCGTGCACTGAGTGAAGAACTAGACCGCCAACTCGCCGCACAGGCTGCTGAGCTTGCTCACCTTTGTCGGGCCTTGAGTGACATGAGGTGGCCCACGGCTGACCCAATGTTGAACCCTCCGGCCACCACTAGCCGGCCAATGGACCGCAAGGGTTCCCTTCTCAATGTCCTCTTCTCGAACACCTCCGGCTACGAGTCTTTTGACGAGGACACCTCCGCAGCCGGCCCGGTATTTGACATCTACGACGATGAGGAGGAGGAGATGGACGAATACATATGCATCTCTATGGGCGAGCACGACAACGTGCCTATTGGCTTGGTTCCACGCATCGTTATGACCGCCAACGAGGATGGTGGGAGTTACCGCGACATCATCAATGAAAAGGTGACCCAGCACTTCACGTTTGAGACGCCTTCCCAACCCGACATTCAAGGCAAATGCGAGACCCGACTACCCTTAGCCCGATTCCAAGATGTCTCTCCAATGATTCAGGGACGTCTTCCTTGATTTTTACTTGAACCTTTTACGTGTCTCTTAAATGTTGAGGCTTTGGTTGATTTACCCCCTATGGTGTCTACTCTTTTGCAGGAACGCAATGCAGGCCGGCATGCCGTGGAGTTTGAGCCCGAAGGCTTGGTAAGGCTACACTTGCGTCGCGATCTCTTTCCATTCAAGCGACGCCACAAGATGGATGCTAGAGGTGATGGTCCATTTCAGGTGCTACAACGCCTTGGTGCCGATGCCTACCGCTTGAATTTACCCGATGACTATGGTGTGCATCCGACTTTCAACGTCGCTGACCTGCCTCCTTATACGCCTCCTGCTGTTGACAACGAGGACGAAGCGGGGACGCTTCGCAGACAAGAAGGGGAGATTGATAGCTCCATGACCCCCTTGATGACGGCGAAGGACGAAGAGGACGCGATGAAGGTGCGCTCGGATGGTCCGATGACAAGAGCCCGCGCCAGAGCAATGGAACGAGTCACACAATCCTTAGTCTCACGGGCGTACGCAAGTGATGCGACTTCATCTAGTCCTAAATGGGTTCTCCTCGTGACCTATGAAGGCTTAGGCGAAGTTTTGTCCAATCCAACCTGACCAAAAGACGAAGACGCCGAGCTCGCGGAAGATGCTGAGGGCCGGCGACCACCGCAGGGCTTACGGCGCCCGCCGCCGGGGCGATGACCGCTGCAGGGCTTCCGGCGCCCGCCGTTTTTGGCTCTGCAAGAAAGTTGCTTACGACAAATGGCGGCGACCGCCGTTTAATTACGGCGACCGCCGCCTTTCCCGAGTTCGGTCTGCGTCAGCGGTTTCAATCTTCGTCGTTTTAATGAACCATTTTATTGTTATTCTTTTATGTTATTTCTTTTAGCCTATTTAAGACTTCAAACCCTAGTTTGTATCTTTTACGTTGAATTTGAGTAGTAAAGTTGAGTACGCTCCTACCCTTGAGTTCTAACGTCAACTCTTCGATCCCACGGATCGTCTGTCCCGTAGCTCGTCGCTTCGAGCAATTCATACATCGTCTCTTCGGTGTTTCAAGATCATCTCTTTGATCTCTCCGTCATCACTTTGAACGTGTTTGAGGGTTATCTCTTTAACCCTAGGAAAGCCATCACTTTGGCTACGAAAGAGAAGGAATCGAATTCAACTACAAGCTTGAGGAATCAAAGATCCTGCGTTGCAGACAACACTTCAGGGGTTGTTCGCATCATTGGGCCCAGCTTGCTCGTCTGATTTCCTTGGAGGATGATGGGCCCAACAATAGCCCCAAGTTGTTTTGGGCTCGAGGCTTGCTAAGGGATGGAGTCCAAACAACTTTCCACCACACGATCTCCACCTTCTGGTTTTGGTGCGTCAGACCACGGCTACGTGGTGGAAATCGCGTGGCACGATGGAACGTTTCTGAAGTCTGTTGTCTCCCTCCATAAATTCGAAACAGGATTTTGCCGATTTGACTTCATCTTCTCCCTTTGCATCTTCATCTGGTAGGTTTTCTCAAGGGCCGACGCTCGCTATGAAGGATGGGTTTGCTTCTACGCGTACCCATTTAGGATTGGGCACAAATTTCCCTTCTCCTCTCTCGTCAAAGACTTCTTGGCGACCTTGGCACTTTGGCCGTGTCGAGTTATGCCACAAGCGTGGCGAATCCTCAGGGTTCTGGACCTGTTGAATGTGCAGTCTAGGGTTGGCTTCAATTTTGACGCTTTGTGGTACAACTACTCATTGGGGTCGAAGAGTTCTTCCCTTGTCTAGCTGCGTATCCGATCGGGTCGGAAGCCCCTGGTGTTCAATCTGGACGTGAATGACCGCGGATGGGGGTCAAAGTTTTTCTTCATCGAGCGTTCGTATCTGGAGAAGGGGGGCGACTTCTCATTCTTGTTGTCGGAGTGGCGAGTCGAGAGTATGTGTTCGACCTCTCTTTGCCTGTTTATGTGTCTTAACACCTTGTTTTAACTTTTCTTTTTTGTAGTTCCTGAGGCGGAAGAGTTGGAAGTTGATGCTCAATCGGAGGGTTTGTCGAAGATTATTCTCAGCATCCCTGCGTCGGAGAGGAAGTTTACAAACGTCAATTTGCTGTCGACCTCCCTGCTACCCAAGACGTTATGTCAATTGTCTCGTCGTCTCGTGTCAAGTGTGAGTTTCGATTTCTGTTATACTTGTGTTTTTTTTTTCGTCATCTGCTTTGTGATTTTCGTATTGTCTGTCATGTCAGCGTCTCCGGCCGGTCGGTCGAGTGCTCGTCTGAAAGGAGTGTCCGGGAAGGGCTTGATAGAACAAAAGAAGGCGGCGGCCAAAGCTTCGTCGAGTAAATCGACTCCGGCGGATAAATGCTCCAGGTCAAGGTTGGCTCGAAGAGGAAGGCGAGTGCCTCTTCTGGTGACGCAAAGGCAGTGGAGATTCCAAAGAAGAAGGGGACGACTACTCAAGGAGTCGACAAGATTGACGCGGTTGGTCAATCGATTGCTGACCTCTTCCACGCCAAGGACCCGACTCTGAAATCCGAGGTTGACGACGTCTCTCCCCTGGACTGCATTGGTGAAGCGGGATGCTCCGCGTGGAGGGTAAGTTGCCTTGTCGTTTTTTTCTTTCCTTTTCGTGGTTTTGGCTGAAACTTTTGATTGGCTTTGTTTTCCTTCCAGACTTTTCAGTTCCTCTTGGGGGCGTATTCCGGTGTCAAAACAATGGCCGCTAAGGCTGAGGACAGGGCTATTAGGTCAGAGTCCGACCTCGCATCTTTGAAGAGCAAGTTGGAAGGGGCTGAGAGTCGTTGTCGGGAGGCTGAGCGCCGCTTTGTCAGGGAGCTGAGGAACTGCCAAGATGACTTGGATGCGTGTCGAAGAGAGCTCAGTGAGAGCCAATCAGGTGTCGAGGAAAAAGTGAAGCAGGCTTGGATTGAGTCCGGTCGGATCGCAGGCGACGTAGGCGCTTTTTACGGCCTGAAGTCGCGTGTCGAGATGATGGAGGAGTTTGACGAAGGCAAGCAGGGGATTTGGGACTTGAAGGCAGAGAAGAAGACCATGGACTCCCTATTTCCGAAGGGGAATCCAGGCCTGGAGCTCTTTCAATTGGCCGGCGTCGGAGAGGAAACTTTGGATGGAAGTGCCGGGGAGGATGAGGCCCACTCTAGTGATACCGAGCCACTCGAGCCCCAGCCTTTCTTGACCCGGCCCCTGCTGAAGGTAATGTTGCCGACCCCGATCCTTGATTTGTTTTTCTTGCAGTCTGACTTGTGATCCCACTTGTGTGTGTGTAAGACATTCTGTGTTTTGGCGATCCGTCCACCATCGCGGGTCGCAGAATGTTTTTTAGTGGATGTTTCTGAAGTTCTACGCAGATGTAGGCAGACAATGTGTTTTGGCGGCCCGTCCACCATCGCGGGTCGCGTATTTGTAAAAAATGCTCTAGACTTTTATTTGATGCATAATGTTTTTTACAAAGGATCGTATGTCTGTGCGTTTCGTACATGCCGTCAGACTATTCTAGACAAGTTTGTCGATGACGCTTGTGTTCTGTGTGTCGGGTTTGCCCTTGTGCTCCGTCGAGTAGGGCTTGCCGTATGTATGTAAAAAATGAGGCCTGCAAATGTATGTGTTTGTGTTAGTCATGACTTTGAGCCGGGGAGTGAACGCAATATGTTTCTATTGCATAAATGTAATAAGGTGTCTTAACCTTATGTATTGTATAAGGCACGCGGTGTGCCGACGTGCCTGTTTGTTCATCTCCCCGTGTTCCGATCGATCGTGTAAATGTAGTGTAAGCGCTTTTGTTTATGACTGGATCTAGTGTGTATGTCGATGTCGTCCTGTACTTATGTTTTGCAGGGAAGAAGTCCTTACTTAGTGTCAAAAGAAACATGTCAAGAAATAAAGTTGTGCATGCAACAACAAGTAATATACGATATGTGGAGATATGTCAGGGTCTAACCTTGCCACTTTAGAAGTGGTATAACTTTAGATTTGTCGCGTTCCAACTTCTTGGGATCGGTCGACCGTCTTTGTCCTCTAGTTGGTATGCTCCTTGTCCGACTACTTCAGTGATTAGGTAGGGTCCTTCCCACTGAGGTGCAAGCTTTCCATCAGTCAGACTCTTGGTATTCTAGAACGTTTTTCTAAGGACCCAGTCCCCAACCTTAAAGACTTTGGCTCGAACGTTCTTGTTGTAGCTCCTTGCGACTTGTTGTTGGAACTTGACCATCCTGATACGAGCTCTTTCTCTAGTCTCGTCCACCGTATCCAGGTTGTGTGCTAGTTCGACGTTGTTCTGCTTGTTTGTTTGAAGGATGTAACGAGCAGTCGGAACCAATAACTCAGCGGGGATGACCGCCTCACTCCCATAGATGAGTAAAAACGGTGACTGTCCGGTCGCGTTCTTTGGAGTGGTCCTGTCGGACCAGAGGATGAATGGGAGTTCATCTGCCCATTTGCCTTTAGCCCCTGTGAGGCGTTTCTTGAGGTTATTGATGATGATTTTGTTGCTGGACTCGGCTTTTCCGTTGGATTATGTATACCGAGGGGTGGAGGTGACTAACTTGATGCCCCATTGGTCGCAAAAGGCTCGAGTCTTATGACTGATGAACTGGGATCCATTGTCGCACACGATTTCTGATGGGACGCCAAATCTGCACAAGATATTGTGTTTTGTAAATGAAATAATGTGTTGATCTTTTACCTCTCTGTAGGCTTCAGCTTCGATCCATTTGGAGAAGTACTCTATCATGGTGAGGAAGAAGACTCTTTGACCCGATGCAGGTGGGAGTTTCTCGACGATGTCCATTCCCCACCTCATAAAGGGCCATGGCGCTAGAGTCGGATAGAGGAGCTCCGAAGCTTGATGAGGAACGGGTGTGTGGCGTTGACAGGCGTCTCACTTCTTGGTGTATTCCATAGCGTCTATGTTCATGGTGGGCCAGTAGTATCCGTTTTGCAAGGCTTTTCCGGAGAGGCTTCGTCCGCCGGTATGGTTTCCGCACTCTCCCTCATGTAACGATTGTAGGATACGTTCAACCTCTGGAGTCTTGAGGCACCGTAGGAGTATGCCTGTGACAGATCTTTTGTACAAGATGTTATCTATGAAATCGAAAGAGAGTGTTTGTACCCTTAGCCTTTTTGCTTTTGTTTTGTCGTTGGGCAGGATGCCGTCTCTTAGCCATTCGATGTAAGGCAGTGTCCAATCGTCATGGGTGTTGACAACGTCTTCTTCTGGTCGGTCACCTATCTCCATCACGACAAGTTCCTCTAATGGTGTGGTTGACTCACTGGATGTTCTCAGGACGGCTGGCGTCATGATGTGTGCCAACGGGATGTATGGAAATTCCTTTGGATCCAAGACGGACCCTAGATTGGCGAGTGCGTCAGCTTGAGAATTAAGATCTCTTGGTACTTGTCTGATGTCGAATGTTTGGAATTGGTTGATCAGCTTTTTAGCTACTTCCAGGTAGGCTATCATTCTGACGTCTTTTGCATTGTATGACCCTTGTACTTGGTTTACGACCAGGAGGGAGTCGCAGATGACTTCGATCTCTTGAATTCCTAGGTCACGGGCCAGGATGAGTCCGAATATGAGTGCCTCGTATTCAGCTTCATTGTTGGTCGCGTTCCATTCGCACCTCACGGCCTGGGCTATCTTGTCCCCTTGTGGCGATTTCAGCACGACCCCTAGCCCCAATCCTCTGGCGTTCGACGCGCCGTCGGTATAGAGTTCCCATTTACTTGTTTCCTCCGTCGCGAGCAATTGTGCTGCCTCTTTGGCAGCTTCTTGTTCTAGGGTCGGGCTGAAGTCTACCACAAAGTCATCCAAGGCCTGCGACTTGATCGCCGTTCTGGGCTCGTACTCGATGTCGTAGCCGCTAAGGTGTATGGACCATTTGGTCATTCGTCCTGTGAACTCAGGCTTCCTCATGATTGCTCTCATGGGATGATTAGTGCGGACAATTATAGTCTGGGATTCCAAATAAGGTTTGAGCTTGTTCGAGGCCATTACCAATGATAGTACAAGTTTTTCAAGCGACGAGTACCTTGTTTCCGCTAGTAGTAGCGTTCGACTGACGTAGTATATTGGCGATTGCTTGCCATCCTCTTCTCTGATCAGTACTGCTCTCACAGCTGACTCTAACACTGCTAGATATAGCAATAATGGCTCGTTGTCATTCGGCATGGTCAGTAACATGGGACTGGTAAGATATTCCTTTAGGTTCTGAAACACAGCTTCGTGCTCTTCCGTCCATTGAAAGGATTTGTTCTTCTTGAGAGCGTCGTGAAAGGGTTTACATTTGTCGGATGACTTTGAGATGAATCTGTTCAAAGCTGTTATCCGACCTGTCAGTTTTTGCACATCCTTGATGCATCGGGGGGATCGGAGGTTGATGAGGGCCTTGACCTGTTCTATGCTGGCTTCTATTCCTCTTTGCGTCACCATGTACCCTAGGAATTTTCCTGACGACACCCCGAAAGAACACTTCATAGGATTCAAATTCATGTTGTATCTTTTTAGTACCTCGAAGTTGTCGCGGAGGTGGTCAATATGATCTTCCTTCTTCTTTGACTTGACCAACATGTCGTCTATTTAGACTTCCATTGTGTCCCCTATCTGGTCTTTAAACATCTTGTTGACCAGTCATTGGTAGGTAGCCCCTGCATTTTTTAGTCCGAAGGGCATTACTTTGTAACAATAGATACCTTGGCTTGTGATGAATGTCGTCTTCTCTTGGTCCTCGGGATCCATGAGGATTTGATTGTAGCCACTGAATGCGTCCATGAATGTTAACGTTTCGTGTCCCGCCGTTGCGTCGACCATGGAATCGATGTGGGGGAGTGGAAACGAGTCTTTAGGACAAGCTTTATTGAGATCGGTGGAGTCGATGCAGACTCTCCACTTGCCATTCTTCTTTTGAACTATGACTACGTTGGCCAGCCAGTCGGGATAGTGGACTTCCCTTATCTTCCCTGTTTCTAACAAGCTCTTGACTTCGTCGTCGACTATCTTGTTTCGCTTTGGGACGAAACATTTTTTAGGGTTTCGTCGACGGAATCAGAGAAACTAAGGAGCCCTAAAGGCGTGAAGGCATTTTCATCTTCAAAGGGACCCCCATGTGCGATCCTACTGCTCTTGGACCTCGAAGACGCCATGAAAGCAGTAAAAGAAGAAGAATGGTGAAAATTTGAAAAGGAAGGGAAATTACCTTGACAAAGACGTAAGACTCTGAGGTGACAAGAAGGACGATTGAAGGTTATTTAAAGCAGTAAACCGCCTCACCTGTGGTCAAATCATTGGTCCACTCATAAGACGCCACGTCAGCATACAGTTTGCAGAAAAATCAGGAGAAGATTTCACCGGCTAAAGATCAAACCGTCCCTTCAGAAACCGCCTTTTTTCCTCCGGCCCACTTTGATCTTGGGGCAATTGTTGGGCCTAGAATTTATCACTAGCAATAAGGCCGGCCCAAATACGAACAAATCGGGCCACGATCTGAAGGAAGCAATAAGATGGAGAATGTTGGAAAGGTTGAGCAAATATCGGAGGAGTGAGGCGACGACTCGACGGATCCCTAGGATCTCGGAAGACAACGGTAGGATTAGTTTATCCCCATAATTATGTATAAAAATTAGATTAACTCTGCTCTTGTAAGACACGATCATCATCATTGAATACGAGTTCCAATTCTTTACTTTCTTACTGATCTTTACCAATTGCTTTCTGGTTCAATTCATCGTTTTGATATCGAAGCGACCGTCGACTAGATCATTGCATTCGATTACTCTCTCTTCCTTAAGGGATAAGCTCGCTTTTTACATTCCGTTAATCTATTTCATTCCATTGTTAAGTTGATTCGGATTTTCTAGATATTATTAATCTGATTCAATTCATCGATTCGACCTTTTCGCCCCAAAACACTTTACCTACTTCAATGAAGGCAAACAACGTAAATGGGATATGAATTGTAGATTGTCCAAACAACTTTCCATCTACATCCTTGGGTTGCATATATCTCAAGAAATAAAAGGGATCTTAAATATAAAAAAATTGGGTTCTTGAATAGGACTTTTTTGCTTTCAAAACCTAAATTTATGCAATCTTGTGAAAATGATTAGACCATTGCATTCATCAACATTCAGTTTCAGACTACATATATGAACCAAGTGTAATAACCCTCGTTTCTACATAAGGGTACGAATGTAATTTTTAATTTTTTGTTTAAATAAAGGCTATTGCATTTATTATATTATTCCAAGTGTGAATAGAGTAACCAAATTCTTATCCTAAATATGTTATCTCTTTAAGTCATGGTTTATTTAAACTTGTTTTAACATTATGTTAATTTTAATTTAAACAAACTTATCAATTTAACATAAATTAAGAAAAATTTAGATTAACAATATGTTAATTATGATTTAAGCATTGTTAAACTTATGAGGAAATGTGACTTAAGTGAAGAACTAGCCTAGTTTAATTTTCTATCATCTTAAAATTGGGTTAAGATGTACAAGTAAACTTAGGTTAATTTTATAAAATAAGTATGAGAAATTTATGTAATTTTTTTAATTTAAAATAGGGGAAGTTTTGCCACAACTTCAAAAGGTTGGGCAAAAATTATAATTAAGCAAAAGGTTGAGGTGCCCGATCACAAAGTCCATCACCATTCTTCAACCTCTACTCACATGGTTAGGGCAGGCCTTTCATGGCCAAAATTCGACTAGATTTATGCGCGGTTTTTCAAATTGGAATGTGGTTACTGTAGATAAGGTTAACCCTTTGTTTGGAAGTGAATATTTGAAGGGAAAAAGGAGGATGGAAAAGGAAGGAAAATTAATAGATGTTGTTTGGCTGAATTATTGAAAGAGATTTGAGAGTAAACTGGGAGAAAGGAAGAGAAAATAAGCTAGGGATTTGAGGATAAAGCAATCCCTTCTATTTGTGTGGAATTTGGAGGGATTCCTATTTCTTAACAATATTAGAAAAGGAAGAAAAAAAAATCAAACTCATTCAACTCACATTTTCTTTTACTTTCCCCCACTTTCCAAACAACAATTTTAAAATTCTACCCTTTTTTTTCCACTCTAGCCAAACAACATTTATTTAAAATTCTGTCTTTTCTTTTCCTATCATTTCCCTACCCTCTTTTACTATCTCTTCCATCCCTTTAATAAACGTTTAGCCAAGCCCCCAAATTGCAGGTCCCAAATCCCCCGGATTCAATCGCATTTTTTCCAAGAAGAAAGGCCACATCGGTATGATGTGTTTTGGCGTATTTTGGGAAATTTGAGCTTATTCAAATCAATTGGGGCACGAAATCAGCTCGATTATGAAGCCCTGATTATGGGATATTCCCACACTATACATTCAACCCCAACCATTGCCAATTCATCATCCAAGTTCGAGTAAAATCACCTCAATTCTCTGTTTTTCCTGCGTCTGTTCTCGTTAAATTCCGGCCACCACGGTGCAGCTCCTCTGCCACTAACCACACTAGGAACTCCACCTTGAAGTCCCAGTCTGCACTACACCGGCCCCGACCAGGGGGGCCCCGTCGAGCAGGATTGAACCACTTATCCCGCCTCTGTTCGACCTTGTCCGGTAATGGCCGATTGTGATTTTGTTATTTTTTAGTTTAATCTTAATTAAATGTATATTTAAGATTAATAGGGATACTTATATTTATTTTATTTTATCGGTATTAAAATTAAATTAAACATTTTTTATATTGTATTATCTTAGTTTGAATAATGTTAATTTTTAGCATTACAAAGTATATAATATATAGATAAGTGATTAATTAATGTTGTAAATAAATTAAACAAGTTAATTTATTTGCAATATGATTATTAGCTTATGCCACTAAAGAATTTATGGTATCGTATAAATAATCGTTATAACTTTGTAACCTCAACAATTGATTTGTTTAGGCTTAAACCAAATCAATTAGAAATTGATACGAGTCACGTTCGATTTTCCATTTCTGAATAAATTATCTGATTATAATTTATTTTGTGCAAATTGGATACGTCTCGGAATGACTATGGAGAACGGAAACGAACTAGGAATCAAGTTTGTTGGTTAAGAGCAACTTTCTCTTGTACGACGTTATGCCGTTCAATCAACAACTTAAATTGAGGCAAGTGGTGGTTCACTCTTGCATTTATTCCATATGTTTCTTAATTGATAAATAACTAATTATTTTAATTAAGATGGGATAAATATTGACATATTGTGTTTGGGAACTTATGTGTTATAATGGTGTGATAAAAATATGAATTATATATTGTCAAAGACTACACTTTTAAATATATTATTATTGTTGTAGAGTGATAGTTGGACTTTGGTGTTAATTTGGTGTGGACTTGTATGCGTAGTTGAGTATTCGTAGGAACGCTATATGCCTTGCGAGATTTGTTGTTTCTTTATAACAGTATTAGGAGGATTTTTCCCTAGTACTTTTAATAATGATTGTACCCTTATTCGAATATAATTTGTGGTGTACTTAGCTAGTTCCATTATTCAGGATTCATCACATGATTAAATTCTTATATCGAGATGATGTGGATTAAAAACTTTAACGTAAATGTATTGTTGGATCGTTAGAGTTCCGTCTGAGGGAACAAAAGCTTTGTTCCCACAGAAGTTGCAGCGGATAAATATAGCAAGAAAGTTAATAGAACGAACTCACGATGTATAGTGGAAACCCTGATTAGCAGAACTAGCTTCTCAAGGAAAAACCACTACCTTCAAGCTTCCGCTTGAGAGGATTTTGAAGTGTGTACTTGTCTTATTGATTTCTTGTTTGATTACACTTGTAGCATGGACTCCAAACCACTAGACCTCTCTGCTAGATTCGAAGATCACTCCTACAACGATGAATCCAAACTCAACCCTCAAAGACTTACACACACCTCACTCCTTTTCTTTCTCAATTTTCGTTCTCTCTATTTTTCCCGTCGTCTATATATTACAAAGAAATGAATCCACACATCTCTTAAATACAACTCGACTAACCCTAAAAGTAACAAGATAAGATTTATCCAATTAAGATAACAAGAAGATATGATTTGATAGAGAGAATAATATCTCAGCCGTCCATATTAATTAAGGAAAAGATTCCTTCAATTGATATAAACGGATAAGATAGAATTCTCTCTCTCCAATTATCTTATCTTAGGAAAGATGTCCTAAGATAACATAATCGGGCTTCTCTCTCCATATCTTCTCAAATCGGCGTGATCCTTGGAGCCGAAGTCTTCAATCCTTGACCGCGTGATTCTTCTGATTTGTTTCCATAATTGGCACGTTGGATTTCTTCTTTCCTTCGCAGCATCGATCTTGTTCGGCGCTTGAGTTCCTTGCTAGGTAACAAAGCACATAACCAGAGCTTTGTTCCTCAGCGCTCCTTTGCTGCGTTGGTTCCCTAAGACAACTGACTTTGTTCCTGAAACACTTAGTACGCAGATTAGTTGAATGTTTGTCACTATCAAAACCTAAGGAATTCAACAAATTCCCCCTTTTTGATGGTGACAAACATCCTTGACAATAAAGCATATACACACGAGATAAAGACAGTTGTATGGGGAAAGGTTCCCCATACAAGATCATAATAGTTCCCCCTCAACTCAGCAACATATGAAACCATGTGTTGTTCCCCCTCAACCGAAGCTGCCTGTCATTTTTTCCCTTTTGTCATCATCAAAAACACAGTAGAGAGTTAGAGAGGAAAAGTCACATCCAGACGAACATCATTCCCAATCGCATTAGATTGAAACGCACAAACACAGACAGCATGTTAAGACAACAGCAAAATAGGCAAGGATAACATTCATGATTAACATGCCAGTCAATGTCCACACAAGAATCAGAGACAAATAAGTTCGAAAAGAGAGGGATAGATGTGCTAGGGAACCAAGGAGGGGTTGGTTTGCCAGAGAAATACAAATTAAGTACCACTGGGGCTACCAGCTAGAGCTGAAGTATGATTAGCAATGGAGTTCATCTTTTGTTCCCACTCAAAGTTTTTGCATCCTTATTGGCATCATCATCCATCATAGGCTCAGCTAATAGAGAGTCTTTGATTCCTTATTTTCTCTTCTTTGTGTATATTCTGATGTCTCCCTTTTTTTTTTTTTTTTTGGAACATCACAACCTTCAGCTTGCCTTCATTCACCAGGGATTCATTTTGAGCCTACTACGCGCATCATTAGCTTTTAAGCACGAACCCTCCTTAGGCAATTGTAAGCCGGCATCACACACACCATACCTATCGAACCCTATCCACAGACCACAGTGGCAACAATTCGTATTCTCGACTTTCCAGAAAAATAGAAGAGTGTGATGCGGGGGTAATGTTACCAGAGAGGGTACAAAGAACATCACACAAAAGCATATATGAAAATTTTGCAATAATGTGTAATCATGAATGAGAGGCTCCCAGATGTGGATGATTAGAGGGGCTCATAGGAAGCATCAAACATGATAGCTAATATAAGTTGTAGAGTCAACAATCATTTAGGCTTATAATGAGGGATCAATGCATCAAGTTGACTCTTTTGGGCCGAAAGAAATCTGAGTCGTGTATAAACAAGATAGCATAGAGAATCATGCATGAAATTTTGCATATAAGTGAGGTATTAGCATGAGTCTAAGCAAGTCGTTCAACTAATGATCAAGAGAAGAGATGCAGACCAAGACATGATGATTAACCCTTCACACTTTACCATGTAAATTAGCCAATCATCGAGGGAACACAACAAGTAGACAGTCAGTTTAGAGAAATCATACCTAGTTCCATACGAAACTGTTCGAATGGTTCCCTGTTTAGTGTCTTGGTGAAGATATCGGCGATTTGATCCTTAGTTCCACAGAAGTCCATTGTCACCAACCCTTTCTCCACACAATCACGTAAGAAGTGATGTCTTATCTCGATGTGCTTGGTACGTGAGTGTTGTATCGGATTCTTGGAGATATTTATGGCGCTGGTATTGTCACAGAGAATGGGAGTAGTGTTAAGAAGAATACCGTAGTCGCTGAGTTGTTGTTTGAGCCATAGGAGTTGAGTGCAACAAGCAGCAGCGGCTATGTATTCAGCTTCTGCAGTGGAGAGAGCTACGGAGTTCTGCTTCTTTGACCCCCAGGAAACCAAGCACGGCCCAAGGAATTGAGCCATTCCAGATGTAGATTTTCTGTCCACCTTGTTCCCTGCGAAGTCAGCATCTATGTATCCGACAAGATCAAGGCTTCCTCCCCTTGGATACCACAGACAGAGATCATCTGTTCCCTTCAAGTATCTCAGAATCCTCTTCACTGCTTTGAGATGTGTTTCTTTGGGATCGGCCTGAAAGCAAGCACAAAGACATACACGATACATAATGTCAGGTCTACTAGCTGTGAGATAGAGAAGCGAACCTATTATTCCTCGGTAGAGAGATGGATCAATTCTTTGCTCATGTTCGTCTTTTCCCATTGGATTGTTTGGAGATATGGGAGTGGTGAAGGGTTTTGCATCATTCATACCAAACTTTTTAACGCACTTCCTGAGATACTTCTGTTGGTGCACCTTGGTTCCCTCATCCCCTTGAGAGACTTGAAGACCTAAGAAGAACTTGAGTTCTCCAACCATGCTCATCTCGAATTCACTGGCCATCAGCTTTGAGAATTTTTGAACCAGTTTGTCATCTGTAGAACCAAAGATGATATCGTCCACATAAACCTGAACCACCAGAATATGCTTCCCTTCCTTCAGCAGGAACAAAGTCTTATCGACCTTTCCTCGAACGTATCCATGCGTCAGAAGGAACTTTGAGAGCCTTTCATACCAGGCCCTCGGGGCTTGCTTGAGACCGTACAAGGCTTTGTCTAGAATGTAGACATGATCAGGTTGAGTGGTGTCCTCAAAGCCGGGTGTTTGCTCCACATAGACTTCCTCCTTGAGAACACCATTTAAGAAGGCGGTCTTGACATCCATCTGTTGCAGCTTGAACCCATGAAAAGAAGAATACGCAATTAGGAGTCTTATTGCTTCTAACCTGGCAACTGGAGCAAAAGTCTCATCATAGTCGATGCCCTCCTGCTGGTTGTAACCTTTCACCACCAGCCGAGATTTGTTCCTTGTGACCTGACCTTGATCATCCAACTTGTTCCTGAACACCCATTTGGTTCCAATCACTGTTCTGTTCCTTGGGCGAGGAACTAATCGCCAAACCTTGTTTCTCTCGAACTGATGGAGTTCTTCTTACATGGCGTTTATCCAGTCAGCATCCTTCAACGCTTCTCCTACAGTTTTGGGTTCTTGCAACGAAAGAAAAGCATTGAAGGCACAAAAATTTTGTAGGGAGGAACGAGTGCTTTGAGGTGCTCCCTTCCTATAGTCTGTGACGATTAGTTTGACTGGATGAGCCCACTTTTGCTGGTAGTATGGAACTTGTAGATTGTTGATGTCGAACACCTCCGAATCAGCGTTGCCATCACTTGAGCCTTCACCACCAGTATCATCATTAGGATTGACACCCTCCGTTCCTTCAGCAGAAGGGCAGTCCTCAGAGGGCTCCGCTGTACCGTGACTTGGGCTCTGTTCCCCCTGAGGTGCCTGAGAAGTATCTGGCGGGTTAGTGTGTTCTTCATTGTCACCAGAGCCAGCGGAGTTGGGAGTTCTTGGTGTTAAGGGATCATTCTGAGTTTCTTGATCTTGAGAAGTACCCCCATTGACACTGCTATCAACAAGCTGAAAGAAATCATCTTCGGAAGACTCGATGTTGCCTGATTGTTCCTGCACATTGTTACCAGCCATAACAGTTTCATCAAATACAACATGAACGCTTTCCTCTACCTTTCTGGTTCTCTTGTTGAAAACTTTGTAGGCCTTGCTTTGCTGAGAATATCCTACAAAAGTTCCTTCATCACTTCTGGGATCAAAATTCCCAAGAGAATCTTTCCCGTTGTTGTGGACGAAGCACTTGCAACCGAATGTACGCAAATGAGACACATTAGGTATTCTTCCCTTCAGAAGCTCATAGACAGTTTTGTTCAGAAGAGGACGAATGGTTGCCTTGTTCAGAACGTAGCACGCAGCATTCAAGGCTTCGGCCCAGAGACTCCTAGTAAGACCGCTTGAGATGAGAAGAGTACGTGTCATGTCTTCCAGAGTCCTGTTCTTCCTTTCCACAACACCGTTTTGTTGTGGGGTCCTGGGAGCAGAGAAGTTGTGGTTGATGCCTCTGTTCCTACAGAGGGAAAGGAACTAAGAGTTCTCGAATTCGGTTCCGTGATCAGTGCGAATAGACCCCAAGGAATGACCAGTGCTTCTTTCGGCTGCCTTAAGCCAGGATTCAAACTCAGCGAACACTTCATCCTTTGTTGAGATAAAAATAGTCCATGTGTACCTGGAATAGTCATCAACAATAACAAAGACATATGCATTCCCCCCACGGCTCTTTGTGCGCATAGGCCCACAAAGATCCATGTGGACTAATTCCAGAGGACGAGTTGTACTTACGTCCCTTTTTGACTTGAAGGAAGACCTGACTTGTTTTCCTTTGATGCATGCGTCACACACGTCACTTCTCATTGCTTCAACCTTTGGAAGGCCGTTCACTAATTCATGTCTGTGAAGCTTGGAGAGGAGTTGAAGGCTAGCATGTCCAAAGCGTTTGTGCCACAGGTCTGTCGTCTCAGCAATAGACGACAAGCATAGATCCTTGTCAGGGATGAAAGCAGGGTCGACCTTGTAAACGTTGTTGTCGCAGATCCCTTTGAGTAAGATTTTCCCTGTGCTTAGACACTCAACATGACAGTCATTAGTGGTAAAGACTACCCTATTTTTCTTGTTTTGACATAGTTGAGCCACACTAAACAGATCAAACTTGAGATTATTTACTAGATTTACGTTATCCACAGTGATGTGTTTAGAGAGTCTCACTTTACCGATACCACAAACCTCACCCTTACTTTTGTTCCCAAAAGTTATTGATGCCCCTGAGGCTGGCTGGAGAGAAGTGAACCATTCACTGTTCCCTGTCATGTGACTTGAGCATGCACTGTCAAGGTGCCAAGAACCTTTCCTTGATTCCTCTTCGAGTTTATGAGAACCACCTTCTGATACGTTGTGACCTTTTGAGCTCATCAAACAGACCTCCTTAGAGGGAGGAGACACTTCAACATTTGAGCTGCAGTCTCCCCGTTGAAGACCTGAGAGGAACCTGCGGCTTTGTTGAGGCAATTTTTTGCGAAGTGTCCGTTGTCATAACAGTGAGAGCAGACAACCTCCTTCATGTCATTGTGAACCATGAACGAACCCTTAAGCCCTTTGCTTCGAGACCATATCTTCTTCATGGCTTGAGTGATGAGAGCCATATCTACATCACTTTCACGAGAGTCTTTGTCCAAGGCTTTTCCTGATGACATCTTTCCTGCAGAATCTGTAACTAAGACAAACAATCTAGAGCACCAGGCTCTGATACCAATTGTTGGATCGTTAGAGTTACATCTGAGGGAACAAAAGCTTTGTTCCCACAGAAGTTGCAGCGGATAAATATAGCAAGAAAGATAATAGAATGAACTCACGATGTATAGTGGAAACCCTGATTAGCAAAACTAGCTTCTCAAGGAAAAACCACTACCTTCAAGCTTCCGCTTGAGAGGATTTTGAAGTGTGTACTTGTCTTATTGATTTCTTGTTTGATTACACTTGTAGCATGGACTCCAAAACACTAGACCTCTCTGCTAGATTCAAAGATCACTCCTACAACGATGAATCCAAACTCAACCCTCAAAGACTTACACACACCTCACTCCTTTTCTTTCTCAATTTTCGTTCTCTCTGTTTTTCCCGTCGTCTATATATTACAAAGAAATGAATCCACACATCTCTTAAATACAACTCGACTAACCCTAAAAGTAACAAGATAAGATTTATCCAAGTAAGATAACAAGAAGATATGATTTGATAGAGAGAATAATATCCCAGCCGTCCATATTAATTAAGGAAAAGATTCCTTCAATTGATATAAATGGATAAGATAGAATTCTCTCTCTCCAATTATCTTATCTTAGGAAAGATTTCGTAAGATAACATAATCGGGCTTCTCTCTCCATATCTTCTCAAATCGGCGTGATCTTTGGAGCCGAAGTCTTCAATCCTTGACCGCATGATTCTTCTGATTTGTTTCCATAATTGGCACGCTGGATTTCTTATTTCCTTCGCAGCATCGATCTTGTTCGACGCTTGAGTTCCTTGCTAGGTAACAAAGCACATAATCAGAGCTTTGTTCCCTAGCGCTCCTTTGATGTGTTGGTTCCCTGAGACAACTGACTTCGTTCCTGAAACACTTAGTACGCAGATTAGTTGAATGTTTGTCACTATCAAAACCTAAGGAATTCAACATGTACGTTTTGGAATTAAATAAGATAAGTGATTTTATGCACATAATTAATAAACTTCGGGAGAGAAGTACAACGTGAAAACCGCTCGGGTTTCTGTCTAAGTATGTCCCCTTTCCAATCTGAATTTGCACAACACACATGTGGTGAGGTTGGTTGATGACCCAATTAGTCAAATGAGTCATTTTAAAAAATTTGGTGCATAATTATTATAAATGTTCCCGAACAAGTACATAAAATTTCCATAAGACTCAATTTGATTAGAGTTTTCTCTTGAATAATGCATTTTCCGATATTTCAGTGGAAGTATTTTAGATATATATCGTCTATCAGCTTTTATTCGAGAGACAATGATAGTAAATAGATACTACTAAATAGAACCTCTCATAAATACTCGTGTTTAGTCTTTCATTAGACTAACCAATCTTTCTTTTTCCTTGCATGGTTGGCTGGTGTTATCCGTCCCATACGGCACATCGGGTACTTCTTTCCAAGTGTGAAGAAGCAGAATAATGACATTGGAGGCATATGTTGTTTTTAATATTTTTGTTTAATAAAGTTGAAGATCCTGAAGTTAGATTTTAAGTTTGTAGCCTATTATATAACTTTTGGCATTTTCTATTAAGTCTTCCAGTACGACATTTTCTATAATTTGATATTTCATTCTAGTTGCTATTTTCTGCAATGTCATTTATAAAACATTATTATGCAATTATATATGAAAATTTTATGTATTATTTTGTATTTGAGATCAATACTGTAAGCCTTGGATGATTTTGGATATGTGTTTCGAGGTCACTTGCGGTAATATTCCTAAGGTAATTTAGGGTGTTACACCAAGTAACCTAAATTTAATCTCTTTCATAGGATCTCAGTAATTGAAATAGAGAATCATTGACTCCAAAAACAATAATAGGAAAATGAAAGAACATGAATAGCTGAACTAGCTAGTTTCCTTCTTTATTTTCATATTAATGTCTTTCCAGGTAATAAGATCTTCCAGTGATATCCACCCATACAAACTATCACTCGTTTTTGGCACTTCACAACCTAACAAGTAACATAACCAGATCAAAATCTCCCCTTTTAGCAGCAAGCTAGAAACCAGATTCAAAACAAAAATCAACCTAAACCTAAGGAAATGAGCACAATTACTTTGTAAAGAACACTGAAATAAGTTGATTATTCAGAAACTCACCTACAAGTCACTATAACTCTCGGGTCCATCTCCCCCAAAGCCAAAATATGGATCTTCAACCCTTCATTGTAACACGTCGGCCGATTGAGCCGTCCAAGCATCGATATGTATCCCTCCACTGCGTATCCTCCCAATTTGGGGCCATCGAGACCTTCGACACCTTGATCTCCATCTCCATAATGGGGATCGTGTCTTCGAACCTCCCTAGGTTGCAGACTCGAAAAACAAAAGAACGACAATGAAGTGAAGAAATTGAGGAATAGGAATCACAAATGTCGATACCTTCGGCACCTTAATCGTCATGTCTAGAACCGGGATCGCACGCAGTAGAAGTTGAAGAAGGAAGACAAATTGGAAGAACAAAGTTTTAAGGTTTAGTTGGATATTTATTAAGTGAGCTACAAAGGCTGTAGACTTCTAATTTCATGTTGTAAGAATATAAAACAATTCGAGTGTAGAAATAACCGAGATATATACTACGAGATGAAAACTTAAATAGCCCAGACCTCAACATATCCAGGATATATATAAATATGCAGTTCGATCAACATTAATAAATAACCCGAGTGTTTTTCAATTAGACAAGGTCCGGGTTATTTTCTTATCCTATATAGCTTAATAACCTAGATATAACAAGTGAAAAAATGTGCAGGTTATTCTCCCACATGGCTCAAAGAGCTATGTACTTAAATAACTTGCACGTGTTGTCATATATCCGGGTTATTTGTTATTATTATCATAAAACTTAGAAGAAAATATAATTAACTAGTGTTTTCACCCCTTATTAAACCGGATATATGATGTTTGTGTTATTATATCACGAGTTAAAATAGAATTTTTGTAGTAGTGTGGAATAGTCTACAATTCGCATTTGCAAGGATACATGAAAGTAGATATACAACTTGCATTGGAAATCTCAAAGGAGTTTGATCATTTTGTTGATTATGTGCATCTAAGAAAGAGTTATTAATATCTTGATGCAAGTAATATGGGTATTTTAAGGACATTGGAAGCTTCAACATACTCATGTGTGGATGGGTTGACCCTTGCTTAGATGGGCAACATGATTATAATAAGAAAGGCAAAGAAAGAAATTAACCATGTAGAGGTGTATATAGTAATAGCAGGGAACATCGCAAAATAACAAAGAAAAATATAGAAAACATAAGGCACAATTACAAAAACATAAAAATCAAAAAAACTAGGAAAGTACGAACTAGGGAACAGAAAAGGGAATTCCACTCAGGCTTGTGGAGCAGGGTCCTTGAGCTCCTCTTTTTTGAGGAGTAATTTGTGCAACACATGTGCTTTATGATTCACCTTCTTCAACTCCTCAAGAATTCATTGGTTCAGAGAACCACCCTTTGACGATCCTTCCTATGTGTCCTTCTTAGATGAAATTATTAATTATGGCCGGTGTTCCCTTGTCATTTGCTTCATACTTCATCTTGGAGATATTCACCAACTCCGAGTATAAGCCCTAAACAACCTCATGCTTAGCTTTGTAGAGTTGTTCCCATTCCAAAAGCAACCTTATTATCTTAGGATAAGACAGCGAGTGATTCTTGCCAATACATTTCCTCATATGCTGGATTATCACCTTGGGGATATCTATCTTCTCCTTACTCAATAAAAGATCAAGCATCAAATGTTGATACATGTAACACCCCCTGACTTATGTTTGTAGTGTCACACGCCAATGACCTCAGACTTTAATGTCCAAAGCCACCTTAGGCTTAATCCATACAATTTATGCATAAAATAAATAAACATTCAATAATAAAAGAGTAGAGGAAGACTTTTGAAATAAATATCCAATCTGTATTAATACTTCCCTCGTAAATTGAGAAGTTAAGTTTTACAAACGATATTGAAATTAGCGTAGAACTTTAAATAAATCCCTAATTAGATGACTAGGTTATCTAACACTTTCACATATTACATTAATTAGGAAAATTAATTCTTATATTCAAACAACCCCGAAAATTCTTCAAAACTAAACTTCAACCGCAAGCCTTCTTCTCCGTCTTTCTACTTCTATACAACACGAGGCAAGTCAACTGATGTGCCGTATGGGATGGATGACACCAGCCAACTATATAAGGAAAAATAGTGGTTGGTTAGTCTAATGAAAGACTACGCAAGGGTATTTTATGTGAGGTTCTGTGTGGTCATATTTAGTTATTATCATTGTCTCCCGAATAGAAGCCAATAGACGGTATATAACTATTATACTTCCATTGAAACGAAGAATGGGCAAAAGAGATATACACCAAGAGAATTCCCGAATGAATGTGGGTTTTATGGGAATAAGATATGATTTGTTTGGGAACGTTTTAAATTAACACACAACATATAAAAACTCCATTAAGTAATTGGGTCCGACCAACCTCACTACATACGTGTTGTGCGAATTCAGATTGGAAAACTGATCTGCTTAAACTTGAGGACGAGCGGTTTCCAAGTTGTGCATCTCGCTCGAAGTTTATTAATTATGTGCTTGCAGCACTTATCTTGTTTAATTTTCAACACACCACATTTAATATTTAAACTTTTAACATAGTCTTTTATAAAACGAGAACACATGGCGACATCACGTCCAACCCAATTGCACTAGCAAGGTGCTTAAACACCTCTTATCCTTAACAAATGGATAAGAAGCAATGGTCATGACCTTAAAAGTATTAGGGAGTTATTTTGACTAATACCGAGTTATAAAGAGATCATTATGCCTCGCAAGGCCATAATATCCCTGACACACACAACTTTTAAATTAAGTCCACACTTAATGACTGTATAGTCCACACATAACACACAAATTCCACACCCAATACCGTCATTACAACGAAAACAACATATCATATATGCCTATATATAACTATATATATATCAATAATGACTAATAACCTAGATACGAATTTATTAAGCACACAAATGTTCCCAAACATTAATTACGTTTTAAAAAAATACCCAATTAATTAGCAATTATTTTAAATATTAATTGTCGATCAAAACAATAACTGAAATGACAAGAGCGAACCACCTGGTGTGGCTAGTGGCGGCGGAGGTGCACCGTGGTGGTCGAATTTCAGCAAAATTAGACGAGACAAAAACTGAGGCATTTGAAATTGGGTGATGAAGATGCATTGGTTGAAGCCAAAATTGAAGTGTGAGCCCATAGTTGTGGCTTCACAATCACGCAAATTATGCCTCCTAAATGATTTGCATTTGTGCAAATTTCCCAAAATACTCAAGAACACGTAATATCGATGTTTCCTTCCTTCTTGGGCGAAATCCGATCAATTATGTATGAATTGGCACCCGATAATTGAGGACTTTTGTTCGTATCGTTTTTATCTATAAAGCTCGTGCTTCAATTTGGTCCAATTCGACTCGATCAGGTCAAATTTCCACCATGAAAGGACGCCCTAAACCGCTTGAAACAAGGGTTGAAGAAGAGGGCACTGTTCACACTTAGCCTCCACCAGATTTGGCTTAATTACAAAATTTTTCCAACTTTTTGAAGTTGTGGCAAAATTACCCATTTTCTAAATTTTAAAAATTACAAAACTTCCCAAACTTATTTTTATAAAATTGTCCAAAGTTAAATTATACATCTTAAACCAAGTTTAAGATGAAAGAAGCTTACATTAAGTTTGTTTTACGCCTAAGTCACATTTTCACTTAAGTTTTCACTATTTGTCTCATGATTAACCTAATGTTAATATCAATTTAAGTAATACATGTTAAATTGATAAGTTTATATAAATTAATATTAATGTAAGGCTAACATAAATTAACTAATTTACGACTTAAAAGGATAACTTTCTTAGGTTAAGAATCCTCTTATCCCTACATGGAATAAACATAATAAATTCTATAATCTTTGTAATAATACTCAAAACCCCAAAACTGTGATATCCCATAATTTTGTAAGGCTATTTTGGGAATTATGGATTTTTCCCGAACGTCCGTTTGGTACGTCGGATTTAATTCTGAGAGCTTAAGACATTCTGTAATGTGCTCTGTCTCTACAATATTTTTCTCAGTGAAGAATTATACAGTCGAGATGTTTTGGAAGTTCGTACTCGTTCGTGTATGACTTTTGTTAACGCGGGTTAAGATTGGTACAAGTTTATTTCCCAAGAGTTGTTATCTAATGGGCAATAGTACAAGATTCTTTATCCAAAGGTTATTGTCCAAGAGCTATTATCCATGAGGCAAAAGTACAAGTTGGTTAACCAAGGATTATTACCCAAGCTCCCTTCCAACCCTAATTTTGCCTATAAATAGAGAGCATTGGGTGAGAGTGAAAGGGGCTGAAAAACGCGGAAGCGCTGTCAAGCTCTCGTCTCTCAAAAATGCTCTCTCTCGGAAAGGCTCTAGTGGATCGTCGGAGCTCGTTTAGTGTCGTTTCCGGTGGCCAAGAGGAGCATTGGAGGCTCTCGGACGCCTAGAAGCCAAGCAAGGCGAAAGACGAGCCAAATCGATCGTCGAGGGTGAGTTTTCTCCTCTCGTATTTCTATTTTCGTTCGCGACGGCGACTGCCACGAGGATCACGGCGACCGTCGGCTCGAAGGTGGCGACCGCCGGCATGAGACGGCGCCCGCCGTGAGGAACACGGTGACCGCCGGCATGAGACGGCGCCCGCCGTGAAGATCCCGGCGCCCGCCGTGATGTTGTGGCCAGCCGCCGTGAAGAAGGGCCAAGGAGCGGCGCCCGCCGTAGTTGGGCGGCGCCCGCCGTAGTTGGGCGGCGCCCGCCGTAGTTGGGCGGCGCCCGCCGTAGTTGGGCGGCGCCCGCCGCGTGGGAGGCGGCGCCCGCCGTGAATTGGGCGGCGCCCGCCGTGATTGTTGTGGCACCCGCCGTGAAGTTGTTGTTGGCCGGGTTGATGTGTTGGCTTCCGTAGCCTTCGTTCGGGTTTCGTTTCCGTCGATTCCTTTCGTCCTTTCGTAGTTTCTGTATTGTTGGTTGTCGAATCTAACTTAGGGTTTCTGTATGGGTCGATCCGAAGGATTGATGCAGACCCGTCAGGAGAGCGTGAGTCTGTCTTCAACAATAATCCAGGAGGCAATGGCCAAGCTCAGGCCGACGCTCCAGTAGTGCTCGATGCAGCGACAGTCGTAGCAATTCGGGGGATTGTTCTACAAGCAATCACCGAGATAATGAGGCCAATCGCACCTCAGGCACAAGGAGTGCCAGTACCTCCAGAAGTTCCGAGGTTTGAGGAGCAAAGGAACCAGGTACTATAGGGAGGCGTGATCAGGAATAGAGGGGACTATGGCCGAGCACTGAAGGCCATTAACTCTATGAGACTTGACAGCTATGATGGAAAAGGAGAGCCAGTCAGAGTGGCTCATTGGTTCTCACATATGGAACGGTTGTTTCGTAATTTTGAGTGCACTGAAGCGGAGAAAGTGCACATAGCTTCTCTATAGTTGAAGGAAGAAGCCAGTGAATGGTGGGAGAGTACCGGCTTAGCTGATAGCCCGGTGTTGACCTGGTCAATGTTTAAGACTAAGATGACGGATCGTTTCTTCTCTCGAGCTATGAGAGAGGAGAAACACAAGGAGTTCTTGTATCCTAAGATGGATGGATTGAAGGTGACTGAGCTGGCCACTAAATTCAATCATTTGCTACAGTATGCTGAACCAGAGATATCCAGTGAGACACAGAAGATCTGGTACTTCCATGAATGGATGAACCTAGATATTAAGCCATGGATGATGCACCACACATGCTCTACTCTGGAGCAGTACGTGGATACGGCCTACAAGTTGGAAGTCACACTGGAGGAGTCCGCTCATAAGCGAGAGAATCAAGTTAAGGGAAAGGGTGGGCAACAGGATAGCCAGGTTGGTTCATTCAAACGACCGGCATCGCCTACCAAGTTTGAGAAGTCTGGTCGTGCTAAGACCGAGACAACTCAGTCTGACTCTGCCAGGGGCTCAGGTTGGAGCAGCGGAGTGATTCAGTGTCACAATTGTGGTGCATCTGGGCACAAAAGTTTTGCATGTCGGAATGAGAAGAAGGCATGTTTTGGTTGTGGGAAGGAAGGGCATATGCAGAGGTTCTGTCGGCAGGGAATGCAGAAAGGAGCGGAGTCTCATCAGGGGTCTGTTAATCCAAACAACAGACCTAGGTTTAAACCAGCAGAGACTTGCAATCCTTCGATGCAGAAAACTGCGCGGGATAAGGGGAAAGCCCCAATGGCTTCTGGAAATCAGAGTCAACGTCTTTACGTGATGCGTGAGGCGGATGGACCCTATGCTCCTAATGCTTAGAGTACTTTGTATCTGCATTACACTTTTGTTAATGTGTTGTTGATGTGGGTGCTACCTAGACTTTCATTTTGGATGGTTGTAAGTTAAGTTGTGTGTGCAACGAGGTTGTGAACCTTTTGTTGTAACTCTTCTTATATTTGAACCTTTGGTTTATACCAAGTTAATGTTTCGTTGCTTGGTATGGGGTAAGGTCTCGTGTTCGAGACTCACCAACAACCTCTTAGGAGATGGCTGCCTATTAATTAGGTGGAGCTACCAAGGATGGGTTGAGATGTATGGACAGCGGCTCATGGCAACAGTGGACGCTGGTAATGGTTGGGCCTGGGCTCAGAGCCACTAGTGAGTCGTCTGTGAACCATGTAGTGGGCTGGTCCAAGATGGTGACCATTTAGTGGGAACCAATCGTCTGTCGGATTGTCGATTACCATCAAGGGTAAGAAATTCAAAGCGATTTGACCTAAATAACCATGGTCCCATACGATAATTATTCTCGGTATGGATTGACGGAAGCGTCATAAGGCAGTGATCGACTTCAGTTTTGATATTCCTGTGGTTAGAGGATTTCTGGGTGTCTTTCCAGAAGATATTCTTGGATACCCCGAATCGTGTTGTGGAGTTTGCCGTTGATCTCGAGCCGAGTACCACGCCGATCTCTGAGGCACCGTACCGGATGGCTCCTGTTGAGATGTCAGAGTTGAAGAAGCAACTCAAGGATCTTCTTGACAAAAGTTATATAAAGCTGAGTGCATCACCTTGAGTAGGAGTGCCCTAGTTTTATTTGTCAAAAAGAAAGATGGACCGTTTCGACTTTGTTTTGACTTTCGAGAGTTGAATAAAGTCACGATCAAGAGCAAGTATCTGTTGCCAAGGAGTGATGATCTGTTGGATCAACTACAGGGAGCAAAAGTTTTCTCTAAGATCGACCGGAGGTCTGGTTTTTATCAGCTCAGGATTCGTGAGGATGATATTCCAAGGATTGCGTTCGGACGAGAGATGGTCACTACGAGATTGTAGTCATGCCATCTGGATCTACGAGTGCTCCAGTAGTTTTTATGAACCTAGTGCATCGATGTTTTAGACCAGTACTTGAATAAGTTCATAGTGGTCTTCATCAATGGCATTTTGATATTTTCTCGAGCAAGGAAGCTCACAGGGAACATCTGCGGATTGCTTTATCGGTCCTTAGACCAAGTCGGTTATACGCAAAGTGGGCTAAGTGCGATTGTTGGATCTAGAAGTGGCTTTCTTAGGCCATGTGATCAATAAGAATGAGGTTATGGTTATTCCCCAGAAGAGTGAATCAGTAGTTGTTTGGAAGCGGCATCAGGGTGTGAGCGAGGTGTGCAGTTTCCCAGAGCTTGCTGAGCATTATAGACGGTTCATGGAAGGATTTTTCTAAGATCACTCCACCTATGACCAGTCTATTCCGCAAGGTCAACAAGAAGTTGTCTGGGATGACAAGTGCAAGACCAGTTTTCAAGAAGTTGAAACAGTGTCTGACTTATGCACCAGTTTTGGCATTGTCGGAAAGAATGATGGCTATATGGTCTATAGTTAATGCTTCGAGAAATGGATTGGGATGTGTCTTTGATGCAGAGGGGCAAGGTTATTGCATACGCATCTAGACAATTGAAAACCTATGAAGCAAACTAACCAACACATGACCTAGAACTAGCAGTAATAGTGTTTGCATTGAAAGCCGAGGTTACTTGGGTAACCCAGAGGTCAACAGAAGTTTTCCACCAGAAGATTGTCCATGTACATGGCATTCATAAGACCATTGTATCGGATCAAGATAGCTTAGTTCGAAGCTTTGTATGGTCACAGATGTAGATCTCAGACTTGTTGGGATGAGAATGCCGACAAGATTCTACTTGGACCAGAGTTGGTCGAAAGGACAGTTTCAGTCATTGCTTGATTAGACAGAGGATGTTGACCGCTCAGAGTCGGCAAAAGTTTTACGCAGATCAGAAGCGTTAAAGTGTTGAGTTCGAGGTTGGTGGCAAGGTACTTGTCACAGTATCGCCACCCAAGGATGTTTTCAGGTTTGGTAAGCATGTGAAGCTTAACAATCGCTATGTGGTACCATTAGAGATTCTGGTTAGAGTAAGATCTCTAGCATACCGTTTGGCGTTGTCGTCATCAACACACCTAGTGCATAATGTGTTCCACGTATCCTTGCTAAGGAAATTCGTGTCAAGATGAGCCTCATGTGCTAAGCTTTAAGGACATCGAGATTCAGGCAATGATGCTTGAGAGGAGATGCCAGTGTGCATTCTCGAACACCGTGTGAAGCAGTTGTGCAACAAGATCGTACTGTTGGTACGAGTTCTGTGGTCCAGGTCGGGGACTGAGGAAGTTACTTGGGAAACCAAGACAGAGATGCTCAGACACTTTCCCGAGTTATTTTTCGGCCAAGTTTCGGGGTCGAAACTTCTTTTAAGGGGGAGGTGATGTGATACCCCGTAATTTTGTAAGGCTATTTTGGGAATTATGGATTTTTCCCAAACGTCCGTTTGGTACGTCGGATTTAATTCTGAGAGCTTAAGACATTCTGTAATGTGCTCTGTCTCTATAATATTTTTCTTAGTGAAGAATTATACAGTCGAGATGTTTTGGAAGTTCGTACTCGTTCGTGTACGACTTTTGTTAACGCGGGTTAAGATTGGTACAAGTTTATTGCCCAAGAGTTGTTATCTAATGGGCAATAGTACAAGATTCTTTATCCAAAGGTTATTGTCCAAGAGCTATTATCCATGAGGCAAAAGTACAAGTTGGTTAACCAAGGGTTATTACCCAAGCTCCCTTCCAACCCTAATTTTGCCTATAAATAGAGAGCATTGGGTGAGAGTGAAACGGGCTGAAAAACGCAGAAGCGCTGTCAATCTCTCGTCTCTCAAAAACGCTCTCTCTCGGGAAGGCTCTAGTGGATCGTCGGAGCTTGTTTAGTGTCGTTTCCGGTGGCCAAGAGGAGCATTGGAGGCTCTCGGACGCCTAGAAGCCAAGCAAGGCAAAAGACGAGCCAAATCGATCATCGAGGGTGAGTTTTCTCCTCTCGTATTTCTATTTTCGTTCGCGACGGCGACCGCCGCGAGGATCACGGCGACCACCGGCTCGAAGGCGGCGACCGCCGGCATGAGACGGCGCCCTCCGTGAGGAACACGGCGACCGCCGACTCGAAGGCGGCAACCGCCGGCATGAGACGGCGCCCGCCGTGAGGAACACGGCGACCGCCGGCATGAGACGGTGCCCGCCGTGAACATCTCGGCGCCCGCCTTGATGTTGTGGCCAGCCGCCGTGAAGAAGGGACAAGGAGCAGCGCCCGCCGTAGTTGGGCGGCGCCCGCCACGTGGGAGGCGGCGCCCGCCGTGAATTGGACGGCGCCCACCGTGATTGTTGTGGCGCCCGCCGTGAAGTTGTTGTTGGCCGGGTTGATGTGTTGGCTTTCGTAGCCTTCGTTCGGGTTTCGTTTACATCGATTCCTTTCGTCCTTTCGTAGTTTCTGTATTGTTGGTTGTCGAATCTAACTTAGGGTTTCTGTATGGGTCGATCCGAAGGTACCGGAGTTGGCGGATTCGTCTCTGCGTCGAGCCCGGAATCCCGTCGTTAGACTTCGTTCAATCTCTGCGGACTCAGGCAAGTGGCGGTTCGCTCTTGCTCATCGTTTCATATTTACATTAATTATCAGTTGTTTATCTGAGTAATTAATTTGGAATGATTACTGTGTTTGTCTGGAATTGGTTTTATAAACTGTTTTGGAAAATCATATAATAGGTTGTATATCTGTTAGAATGACGCTATTATCTGTGATCGCCTTGCGGGCATTTATGTGGATTTATCCGTACTGTTGTTGTGCTTGAACTGTTAGTTAGCATGAGTATTTGTAGGAACGCCTGGATCCTGAGAGTTCTATGCGCATTCCTTTATAAATGTAAGGGCGATGAAGACCCAACGATAGTTGAAGTTTGAATTCTGTGAGGTTCATTCTTTTAAATGGCGAGCAAGACCCATCGATAGTGGTGGTTTGGACTCTGAGAAGTTCATTCCTTAGATATGTGTTCTGTGTAACAGGGCATGTATAATTAAAAGCTTACAATGTGTTAATCATTTTGGAATCAAATAAGATAAGGTGCCCGAGAGCACTTAATTAATAAACCTTCGGCGAGTAGTGCAGCTAAGTAAATAGTGCAGCTAGGAAAGCTCGTCTCGACTTTGATCAGAGTACGTTCTCTTCCCAATCTGGATTCGCTGTAAGGGATGAGGTTGGTCGTGAACCGAAACAGCTTAGTCAGTTTTTAAATGATCGTTATGTGGTTCTGTAAGATCCAGACTTGAATGTAGTACGTTCTCTTTCCAATCTAGATTCGCTGTAAGCGGTGAGGTTGGTTGTGAGCCGAAGCATCTCAGTCAGCTTTTAATCGATGTTGTTTGATTCTGTAAACTTTCCAGATTTGTCATATTTCCTTAAAGACTCATTTCCTTTGGAGTCTTCTTTCGGGTCGATTTCTGTGAAGATTAAGTCTTCCAGAATCTTCTCTTGTTCATTTGATTGATGTTTTGATTTGAATACTTTGATCATTATGTATCAATTGTATTCCATGATTTGTATTTAAACCGGTAAAGCCTTGGGTGATCTCGGTAAGGAACACTAAGGTTACTGGCGGTAATACATTTCCAAATGGGTTAAGATTTGGGGGTGTTACAAAAACTACATTAGTGTTTACACATACTTATTGGTTACTATACTATTGTAACCCATTTGATCATTTGTACAAAAATTATCTTAACATAATTTCTTGACTTAAGTTAGTGAAAATTTAAATTACTCTTCTATAAAAGAAATAAAATAATTCTCATAACTTTTGATATTATCAAGATAAAATTACCATAATGCCCTTCTATTTTATGTGGGATGTTACAATACATATGATGGCGTTCCTCTTCTCCTATCGAGGGACAACAACCTTGATGATATACTGGTGAGCAGGATGTCCAACCAAAGTGAGATCGGAAGTGGAGTAAGTAGACAAGTCCTCACCAAACACATTCTTGACACTCTCAATTTTATGTTCCTTGGGAACAGTCCTTGTTAGCAGCTCATAGAACGCTTCTGAGGGAATAGATAACATCCTTGCTATTGTATCACAGATTAACGACGTCGAAATCGTTCCCTACTGTTTTCATCCCCACAAGAGAGCCCGTTTTAGTGGCCTCGAGATTTTGTTAAATTGATGAACCTGCTCAACATTGACAACCACCTTGAACGCACATAGTCGTTCCCATCCCTAAAACTTGATCAATTCCCATAGTTCATCAAGTCATTTTATCCTTCAAGAATTATTCAAAAATTACCAGGGTGGCAACAGCCGTTTGCTATCTTTGTATGGTGGCGTGGAAGATCATTTTTCAAGCTTGGCCATCTTCTTGGTCGGGTTGGATGTAGATCTCAATCATCCCTTTAATGAAGCAGTTTCACCGGCAATTGAGTAACTCGAAGTAAAGAGCTCAGTTGACACCCTGGTTTCCTTGACGATTCGACACTCACCATCATCTTCTTCATCACCATCTCCTTTACCTTCATCTTTCCTAAAGATTTCTTGAGGTTTTCTTTTGTACGTGGCTCTATGCGGGAACGATGGACATTGGTGTTTTATCTAGTTTTGTTTCCAAGTCGGACATATGTTTCCTCCTCCAAATTCCGGGAACGGAGCGGCAAAGAAGCCTCTTGATTAGCTTGCTTCAGTGACGATTTTTTTCTCCTCAAACTCTACAACCTCTTCTTCCACCGGTGCCAATGTCTCATTCTCCTTCTCCATTGCGACTTCCACCGATGTCACTGCCTCATTGGCAATGGCGACGATGTCAGATGTTGAGGATTGGCTTTTGGAGGGCTTGGAGGAGGGATGAGTTGAGCCTTCTTTGCCCGAGCCTTGTCGATAAGCTCGGTGAGTTAGGTCTCGGTAAGGTTTTCAATGAATGTGTCGATGTTGGATGAAGAGAGGTTGGTGTTTGAGGAGGAGGCCATTGTTTTCTGGTAAAGATATGGGAAAGTTTGTGATTTGGGAGAATTGAGGGATTGAAAGCATGAAAGCAAGAGATTAGGGATACAGAGATTGCAAGAGAGTTTGCGAGAACATAGAGAATGCATGGAGGGATTAAGCTTGGGACAGTTAGGTATTTATAGAGAGGATTAGGATCAAGGTAAATCAAGATAAATCTCTTAAAGATCCATTTACCCAAAAAAATCATTGTGCCAACATAATTTTTCTCCTTTATAATTTTCTCTCTCTAGGTAACGGTCACTTTTTCTTTCTCTTTTACCTTGCATGCAATTCCTTTTGCAAAGGTGTCAACCCGCAATTCAATTATTTTCCTAATTCTTAAGCAATGTTCACATGCTTTCTTCTTTTAATGTTCCCATATCATTGTTCCACACATATGTCCCCCCTGAGCTTAATAGACCTTGTTCCCTTCTCCATTTACCATGAATGGAATAAAATAGCCGGTTCGGATAGCATAGAGTATAAACACATACCATAGCATATTCAAACAAATGATTTATGGTGGGAAAATCAAATATCCAGATAAATAAAGCTAGTAAATATTGGCAAACAATTAGAGAGACCATATGGAACATTTACCTGGATCAATGATTTTGGGTAGGCATGACAACAAACTATCATTTCGGCATATACTGAGCATTAAAAATCAAGTTAGTTGTGTAGATCTCAAATAAAATGCTCACATGCTTTTCTAAAGAAAGTCACCTCACAAGATTTCATGATAATGTGAAACACAAATTAACCGGTCATCGAGGGAATAATAGACATGGAATTTCTCAATTCAGGGATATCATGCCTAGAAGCATCATAAGATTTTGATTAGGCTTTTTGTCCAATGTTTTGGTGAAAATGTCGGCAACTTGATCTTAAGTCATGCAATGATCCATCTTGATAAAAGCTTTCTCAACATTATCACGAACAAAGTGGTGAAGAATATCAATATGTTTGGTATGAGAATGATGTACTGGATTTTTAGAGTTGTTAATAGCACTAGTATTATCACACATAGTGGGAACAAATACATACCATAATCTTCCAGTTGTTGCTTAAGCCGTTATAGATGGGCACAACTTGTTGTGGCGGCCATGTACTCAGCTTTAACGATTGAGAGAGCAACCAAGCTTTGCTTCTTATATCCCCAAGAGACTAAGGGCCTAGGAACTGTTCCATCCCATAAGTGATTTTCCAAACCACTAAGCGGCCAACAAAATCAACATTTGTGAAGCCAAGAAGTTCAAATGCATTGTTCTTTTGTAACCAAAGACACGAGTGGTCTTTCCATTTCAAGTACCTCATTATTCTCCTTTATTTCATTCAAGTGTGATTTTCTTCGATTCTTTTGGAACCTTGCACAAACGTACACACTAAACATAAAATTTTGCTTGCTTGCTGTGAGATAGAGAAGTAAGGCAATCGTTCCACTATACATGGTTTGATTCACATGTATGCCACTTAAATCTGAATCTAAGTGGGTGTTATGAGAAATAGAAGTATCAATGGGTTTAGAACACTCTGAACCATACTTCTTCAACAACTCCTTTATATATTTTCGTTGATCGAACTTTGATCCCTCTTCACTCTATGAGACTTGTAATCCCATAATGAACGATAGTTCCCCTATCGTGGTCATCTCAAATTCATTGCGCATAAAAGGTTTTCATGGTTTCAACCTTGAACCATGTATGCACTATTACTGTAGCACATAAAGGGGTTTGAACCCTAAAACCCGTAGAAGGTTTCAGGGTTGAAACCATGAACCCTTAAGGCGCTACATTGTAGCACATCAAGGGTATTCAGGGTTTCAACCCTCAAAACCCTATTTCACTTTTTATTTAAGGGTTTCGGGTATGTTTAGGATCATGTGTATATAAATGGGTTTCAACAACCTAGGACTCATTAATAAAACTGAGTTCACACTATTTCTATAACAACTCCACCATTATGTTCATTGTTTACGCCAATGTTCGAACTCATTCATATATGAGTATAATTCTATGGAGTTTGACATGCTCATATTTGGGTTGTTTGAGTTGATTCTATACAAATCGATATATATGTGCATAAATTTTATTACGTTTCACTTACTTTTATTCAGAACGGCTCCAACACGGTAATACTTCAAACTTGAAAATTACAAAATATTCGGGTCATATTTAGCTATTGGATGTCATTTAAACATCATAAATCCATAAATATCATACCCTATTGTATAATGTATAAGACCCTAAACCCTAAACCATCAAAAGTGTTGACCCTAGGCTCCCCACAACATTTATGTGCTATAATGTAGCTCATAAAGGGTTAAAGGGTTTCATGGTAACAAGAGTTTACAAGGTTCCAGGTTTAGGGGTTTAAACCCAAGTAGAACATAAAGGGTTCTAGGAATACTAACCCTTGAAACCCCTAAACCCTTTATGTGTTACATAGTAGTGCATAAAGGTGTCCATAGTTTAAACCTTGTAAACCCGAAACCTAGAACCCTTTTATGCGCTACTCTGAGATCCAAGGGTTAGTAACCCTAGAACCCTTCTATGTTTTCTAGGTTTACCCCAAAAACCCTGAAAATGCATTAATAGGGTTTATTTCACTTAATGGATTTTGAAATTACTATGTAGGGTATAATATGTAGTTATATGTCGAAATAAGTGGAATATACCTAAATATGAACAAATACGATATAAAATATTGTTACATTTTTGTGGTCTATTTATTTTATTTCATTGAACGAAATTTGAAACAGCAATGTGGAAAAGAAGAGAATTTATATTGTTCGAATATATCCAAGTTCTTTCTCGATCCAACATTTTTAGTAGTTGGTAAAAAAAACGTTACGGAACTATAGTGATGACTCATGGCAAGCCTTGACTTGGAAGGACTTAGAGAAGGTGATTCAAGAGTCAAAGGAACCACCATAGTTGCATTTTACTCACCCATATGTAAGGGATATTTCATTCCTATCATTTGTTTCAGTTTCAAAACTTACTATTTGTGGCAGTTTGTGAGACTGAATATTTCTGCTCTTACTATTTTTAGTAGTTCTTTGTTAGATTTCAATATTTATGTTACTTTATTATTTTAGTAGGCTTAGGGTTAGATGAAGAGACCTAGGGCCGGCCATGTTGGTGTGTGCCATCTCTCTTCCTTGCTCTCTACTCTTCTTTTGTCTATTTAAACTCCTTTCAATGCTAATGAAAATCAGATTGAATTTGAGAGTAACTTAGCTAAGTTACTTTCAAGATTGTTCAGTCCAAAGTTTGTTTCTTTCCAGCAATTAATCTTGCCAAACAAAAACCACTTTCGTTCTCATCAATCAAACAAATCGGAGTTCTAACATTCTCGGAGATTTCCCATTCTCAGCATTGCGCGCTGAATTTGTTTCTAATAGTTATGGAGTTATTAGAATCCACTCAATGTGAAATTTGGAGTAGTTCTAGTTGACTTCTGGATCTTTAATCTCGCGTTGGAATCACGCAATTCCGACATCGGAGCAGAAAGTTACACTTCACCAAAGACGAGACCAAAAACTGAGATCTCTTGTGCGTCAAGGCGAGTTCTTTTCATTCAAGAACGTGGCAACCAAGGGATTTCACATCAAGTGGTATCAGAGCATTCACATGAATTGGTATCATAGGGTTTTAATTCAAGAAATTTCTTCTTGCTCTAGGAAGAACGTTCACATCAAGTGGTATCAGATTCCCAGGTTGAGATTCTCTAACAATGAGCAAGTACCAAGATATAGAGAACCTCTTTCATACTCATTGTGAGATGAATGACTTCACTATTGGAGTTATTATAGATAGACGGAGTTGCAGCAATCAAATCAATCAACTATTGGTTGATCATCTCCAGTTGAAGATGACGCCACATCCCCTACCATACGCTTTGTTGGGATCAGATGGCTAAGGAGACCATATGATTACGAGACAATGCTTGGTGTAGTTTCACATTTCCCATTATCAAGATGAGGTGCTTTGCGATGTGGATCCGATGGATGACACTTACCTTCTTCTTGGCGTGCCTTGGCAAGACGACCACAATGCAATCTATGATGAGTCCTTGAATCGGTTCAAATTTGTGCACAATGGGAGAAAGATCACTTTAGTTTCCCTTACTCCCCAACAAATCAAGGAGAATCTGGCCCATCGTACGAAGGTAAAGGCCGAGAGATCGGCCAAAGTTGTGAAGGAAGCCATTGTGAAAGAAGCTGATGCAAACAAAGCCGTTGTGAAGGCAGCCACTGTTTAAGAAGTCGCGCACACCGGGGATGCCGCTTCGACCAAGCCTCACAAGGAGGACATTGAGGCCAAGGAGCGGATTGATGTTGAGCACCACATCCATATGACACCTTACTCAGCGCCACACACGCCCCATGCCGCCAAGGGTCACACGAGGAAGCCATGGGACGAGAAAGAAATGGCATGGCTGCGTTGGAGGGCTAGGAAACGCAAGCTTGATCCGAGAGTCGCTAGTCCTTGGCATTGAGGGAAGAGGATACAGGCCTATGATTATCATCTCCATGTGCCCAACAAGTTATGGCCTCTACACCCATTGATATCTTCTCTTCCATGGTTGTCGAATCGAGGACGATTCGAAGCCAAGTGGGGGAGAATGATGACTCATGGACAACCTTGACTTGGAGGGACTTAAAGGAGGTGATTCAAGAGCCAAAGGAGCCACCATAGTTGCGTTTTACTCACCCACATGGAAGGGATTTTGCATTCCTATCATTTATTTCAGTTTCAAAACTTACTATTTGTGGCAGTCTATGAGACTAAATGTTTCTGCTCTTACTATTTTTAGTAGTTCTTTGTTAGACTTTAATATTTATGTTATTTTATTATTTTAGCAGGCTTAGGGTTATATGGAGAGAGCTAGGGTCGGCCATGTTGGTGTGTATCATCTCTCTTCCTTGCTCCTTGCTCTTCTTTTATCTATTTAAACTACTTTCTATGTTAATGAAAATCAAATTGAATTTGAGAGTAACTTGGCTAAGTTACTTTAAAGATTGTTCAGTCCAAAGTTTGTTTCTTTCCAGCAATTAATCTTCCCAAACAAAAACCACTTTCGTTCTCATCAATCAAACAAATCGGAGTTCTTGTAACACCCCGTAATTTTTAAGGCTATTTTGAATTATTTTTAAATTTTTCTTATGCCCGTTTTGCTAGACGGATTTAATTCAGTGAGTCTCGGACCTTCTCAAAAGGGGTCTGAGCTCTGTAAAATTTTCCGAGCATTATATAATACAGTTGAGGTGTTTTCGGGGTTAATGTATCGTTAATGTATGAATATATTTAACCCGGAGTTAAGAAAATTAACCCAAGTTGAGTTCGGATAAGAATTAACGAAGTCGGCCATTAACCGCGACTCACCGCGACCGGCCGCGATCGCGGTTTCGCTGAAAACAGAGTTGGCTTCGTCTTCCTCGCGCAAGTGGCTTGGGGGAGATATTTTTGGGCTCGCAAGTGGCTCTTTTGCCTTGTCCCCTTGTCCCCTTCTTGTTTCCCATGAGGAGGCTCGGATTTGGGCTATAAAAGGGGTGAGAACCGGAGCTCTCTTTCTCTTCTTCTTCCTTCTTCTTTCTCCTCTGTTTCTCCTCTGTTTTTCACCATTGTTGAGCAGTTTTGGAGCTTCGTGAGAGGGAGATTTCGAGTGGTTCTTGAGTCGAGAAGGTGCTCTTGAGTGTAGTGAGAAGCTTTGAGGTGTTGGGAGATCGAACCATAGACAAATCGAAGGCAAACAAATCGGTTTGGGTAAGAAATTCTCCATTGTTGTCTCGCGAGCTAGCCACTGTCACAGCACGAAAACCGCGACCGACCGCGACCTGCCGCGATCGCGGTATGTGTGTCCGAGTTGTGTGTTTTGTGGTTTGGCTTTGGGCTTGGCTCGTTTCCTTTGATTTCTTTTCGTATTCTTTTAGATTCATATATAAGTGTATTGAATCTAACTTAGGGTCTTGTTATGGGCCATTTCTTAGGGATTTAATATCCAAGATCTGCTCCAGTTTCAGATCCAGGAACTAGACGTTGCTCAGCTTGATTCGAAGTTGTCGGATCTAAGGCAAGTGGCGGTTCACTCTTGCTCATCATTCCATATTTCAATTAATTATCAATAGTTTTGTTGTTAATTAATTTGGGATGATTGTTAAGTATGTTGGAATTGTTTGATAACGTTATGTGATTAAAAAGAAGATATTATACTAGGTTGTATATTTTGCTAGAACCGACGCTAGTATATTGTAGATTTTGTGCAGGTGAAGACCTTAAGGGACTTTGATGTGATTTATTGTGTGTTTGTTTAGATTATTAAATCTAGGATGACTGCCAGGTGGGCAAAGATAAAGATGTTTGTGCAGGTTGGGCCGTGATGGTCCAGTATATGAATTGTTGTGTGTTTGACTGTTTAGTCAGAACGAGTATTCGTAGGGACAATGGATGAGAGGTCTTGTCGTCTCTTTATAATAAATTTGTAAAGTCATTGACTGACTTCTATACTCGAGTGGAGTAAGAAGTGGTGCACTCTGCAGGTGTCACAACCCGGTTTGATATGTGTTTCGCGAGTGGCGGGACATGTATGTTAAAAGCTTAACGTGATGTGTGTGTGTGATGACATTTAATAAGATACGTGCAATGAATAACGCACATAATTAAAATGCCTTGACCATAATATAAAGTGCCGTATGAGTAAGCACTTATTTAAAATGTTTGGCGAGTAGTGCAGCTAGGCGCTAGTGTAGCTAGGAAAAGCTCATCTTAATTGTAGATCGCTCGTATGCGATACTTGTGTAATGTGGTTGTGTGTGTTTGGTTATGTTTCCCCAACATTTGTCATGTTTCCTTTAAGGCTCATTTCATTTTGGAGTCTTCTTTTGGGATTGATTGCTGTGAGACTCGATCTCTAGAATCTTCTCTTGTGCATACCTTTTGTTATTCTAGTAGGAGTATGATGGTTGACTAGCGTACTCGGTTATTATTCGAGGAACGATGAGTCTAACCTAATACGACTGCTTCGAACCACTCTGCTTTGTACCCTTGCATAGTCTTTCATTAGACTGACCAACCGTTGTATTCCTTGCATGGTTGGCTGGTGTCATCCGTTCGATTCGGCACATCAGGTGTGTTGAAGATCCGAGAAGGCTAGAACGACTATGAAGATGAACGGTGTTTTGACAAGTTGTTTTGTCGTTGTATTTTAAAGATTTCCGCTGTGCTATTTTGTATTTTGTTAAAGACTTTCGCTGTTGTATTTCTGATTGTTGGATCGTTTTAGGAATCGTGTAATTCCGCGACCATGTGGTTTAATAAAAGTTATGATTTTAGTATTGTAACTGTGTTTTAAGTCAGTTATGACGTCGGAAAAGCCTGGGGTGACTTCGGGGTTTACGTCCGGAGTCATCGGCAGTAACGCTTTCAAATGGGGTTAAATTTGGGGGTGTTACAGAAATGGTATCAGAGCTAAAATGTTTTCCAAGAGCTCTGAATCTTTTTCAAATAAAAAGCCGCTCATAGTCGTGCCTTCTACAGTCTGATACGGAAGTTTGCTTCTGTGTCTAGAAAAACTTAGATTCTCTGTTTGTCACCCGTAGTTAGGGGTGCATTCTGTTCTCTTCAGAAGGACTCGGAAGAAGTCGAGGTGGTTTTGCCATCTCCAGTTAGACTCGAGTTTCAGTTCTCTTGTCAGGACTTGAGGTTGTAGAACCTAAGTATTTCAGTTTGGTGTTCATCTAGGAACGTTACCAAGTTGATCTATTCCAAGTGACGTTATCATGATAAGTATTATGGAAAAGATATTAATACTTGGGATTTGATCGGTAAACAGATGGTGAATACAAGGAATACCATACGCGTTGGTGCTGGGCCAAGCAATCCAAGGCCAATCATAAGGGACGACCTGGACCGTGTAGAAGAACACGAGTCAATGTCACAGAACAACCCTGGAGGCAATGGCCAAGCTTCGGCCAACGCTCCAATGGTTTTTGATGCAGCAGCTATTGCAGCTATTCGGGAGATTATGATGCAAGTACTTACCGAGGCTAGGCAACCTGCCGCACCACAGGCACAAGCGGTGCCAATTCCCCCAATGGTTCCTAGATTTGAGGAGCCAGCTGTTTATGTACACCGAGATGAGGCGGTCAGGAAGAGAGGTGATTATGGTCGAGTGTTGAAGACCATTAACTCTTTGAGACCTGACCATTATGATGGAAAAGGAGAGCCAGTTAGAGCTGCTCATTGGTTTTCCCACATAGAGCGGTTGTTCCGCAACGTGGATTGCACCGAGGCAGAGAAAGTGCAAATAGCCTCTCTTCAGTTGAAAGAAGAAGCTAGTGAATGGTGGGAGAACACTGGGTTGGCTGATCGAGTTGATTTGAATTGGGCTATGTTCAAGACGAAGATGATGGACCGTTTCTTTTCCCGAGCTATGAGGGACGAGAAGCACAAGGAGTTCATGCATCCAAAGATAGAGGGATTGAAAGTCACTGAGCTTGTGACTAAGTTCAATCATTTGTTGCAATACGCTGGGTCAGATGTAACCAGCGAGGAGCAGAAGATCTGGCACTTCCATGAGTGGATGGGTCCATACATTAAGCCACTGATGGTGCATCACGGATGTTCTACTTTGGAGCAATACGTGGATGCAGCCTACAAGCTGGAAGTGACTCTAGAGGAGTCAACCAAGAAGAGGAATCACCAGAAGTTGGTGCAAGAACAATCTCAGGCGAGCGGATTTAAACGTCCTGCGCCACCGTCTAACATTGCTAAGTCAAGCAAGGCAAGGACAGAGATGACTCAAGGAGGGTCGACACAACGATCGGGTCAGGACCAGGGTCTGATCCAGTGTTTCAATTGTGGTGCCACTGGACACAAAAGCTTTGCGTGTCAAAAAGAGAAGAGAGGATGCTTTGGTTATGGAAGGTTTGGGCACGTACAGAAGTTTTGTTGGCTAGAAAGGCAAAAAGGACTGGAGTCGCAGCAAGGGTCTGCTAATCAGAATAACCGGCCTGAGTATAAACCAGTGGAGGCTCCTAGTCCTACGATGCAGACGACTGCACAGAATAAAGGGAAGGCTCCAGTAGCTTCTGGAAGTCAAGGTCAACGTCTTTACGTGATGCTTGAGGCGAATGGATCTGATTTTCCATTTGCTTAAAGCTTTCTACTTTTGTTGTAGGTTGTGGATATGGGTGTTACCCAGTCTGTGGTTAAGGATGGTTATGTTAGTAAGTCTAAGTATGCAGCAAGGTTGTAAACCTTTTGTTGTAAATATTCTTGCTAATATAAATATTTGGTTTGAACCAAGCGGTTGTCAGATGTCTCGATTACCATTCAGGGTGAAGTTTGAGACAGCTGCGTAGTAAGGTGGTACCTTTGGTACAAGTTTGTGCTCCAAGTTAGAAACCGAAGAGGTTACTTGGGAGACTGAGACGGGTGTACTTAGATACTTTTCCTACATGTTGTCGGCCTTGATAATGCAAGTTTCGGGGTCGAAACTTAAAATAAGGGGGTAGTAATGTAACACCCCGTAATTTTTAAGGGTATTTTGAATTATTTTTAAATTTTTCTTATGCCCGTTTTGCTAGACGGATTTAATTCAGTGAGTCTCGGACCTTCTCAAAAGGGGTCTGAGCTCTGTAAAATTTTCCGAGCATTATATAATACAGTTGAGGTGTTTTCGGGGTTAATGTATCGTTAATGTACGAATATATTTAACCCAGAGTTAAGAAAATTAACCCAAGTTGAGTTCGGATAAGAATTAACGAAGTCGGCCATTAACCGCGACTCACCGCGACCGGCCGCGATCGCGATTTCGCTGAAAACAGAGCTGGCTTCGTCTTCCTCGCGCAAGTGGCTTGGGGGAGATATTTTTGGGCTCGCAAGTGGCTCTTTTGCCTTGTCCCCTTGTCCCCTTCTTGTTTCCCATGAGGAGGCTTGGATTTGGGCTATAAAAGGGGTGAGAACCGGAGCTCTCTTTCTCTTCTTCTTCCTTCTTCTTTCTCCTCTGTTTCTCCTCTGTTTTTCACCATTGTTGAGCAGTTTTGGAGCTTCATGAGAGGGAGATTTCGAGTGGTTCTTGAGTCGAGAAGGTGCTCTTGAGTGTAGTGAGAAGCTTTGAGGTGTTGGGAGATCGAACCATAGACAAATCGAAGGCAAACAAATCGGTTTGGGTAAGAAATTCTCCATTGTTGTCTCGCGAGCTAGCCACTGTCATAGCACGAAAACCGCGACCTGCCGCGATCGCGGTATGTGTGTCCGAGTTGTGTGTTTTATGGTTTGGCTTTGGGCTTGGCTCGTTTCCTTTGATTTCTTTTCGTATTCTTTTAGATTCATATATAAGTGTATTGAATCTAACTTAGGGTCTTGTTATGGGCCATTTCTTAGGGATTTAATATCCAAGATCTGCTCCAGTTTCATATCCAGGAACTAGACGTTGCTCAGCTTGATTCGAAGTTGTCGGATCTAAGGCAAGTGGCGGTTCACTCTTGCTCATCATTCCATATTTCAATTAATTATCAATAGTTTTGTTGTTAATTAATTTGGGATGATTGTTAAGTATGTTGGAATTGTTTGATAACGTTATGTGATTAAAAAGAAGATATTATACTAGGTTGTATATTTTGCTAGAACCGACGCTAGTATATTGTAGATTTTGTGCAGGTGAAGACCTTAAGGGACTTTGATGTGATTTATTGTGTGTGTGTTTAGATTATTAAATCTAGGATGACTGCCAGGTGGGCAAAGATAAAGATGTTTGTGCAGGTTGGGCCGTGATGGTCCAGTATATGAATTGTTGTGTGTTTGACTGTTTAGTCAGAACGAGTATTCGTATGGACAATGGATGAGAGGTCATGTCGTCTCCTTATAATAAATTTGTAAAGTCATTGACTGACTTCTATACTCGAGTGGAGTAAGAAGTGGTGCACTCTGCAGGTGTCACAACCCGGTTCGATATGTGTTTCGCGAGTGGCGGGACATGTGTGTTAAAAGCTTAACGTGATGTGTGTGTGTGATGACATTTAATAAGATACGTGCAATGAATAACGCACATAATTAAAATGCCTTGACCATAATATAAAGTGCCGTATGAGTAAGCACTTATTTAAAATGTTTGGCGAGTAGTGCAGCTAGGCGCTAGTACAGCTAGGAAAAGCTCGTCTTAATTGTAGATCGCTCGTATGCGATACTTGTGTAATGTGGTTGTGTGTGTGTATGGTTATGTTTCCCCAACATTTGTCATGTTTCCTTTAAGGCTCAGTCATTTTGGAGTCTTCTTTTGGGATTGATTGCTGTGAGACTCGATCTCCAGAATCTTCTCTTGTGCATACCTTTTGTTATTCTAGTAGGAGTATGATGGTTGACTAGCGTACTCGGTTATTATTCGAGGAACGATGAGTCTAACCTAATACGACTGCTTCGAACCACTCTGCTTTGTACCCTTGCGTAGTCTTTCATTAGACTGACCAACCGTTATATTCCTTGCATGGTTGGCTGGTGTCATCCGTTCGATTCGGCACATCAGGTGTGTTGAAGATCCGAGAAGGCTAGAACGACTATGAAGATGAACGGTGTTTTGACAAGTTGTTTTTTCATTGTATTTTAAAGATTTCCGCTGTGCTATTTTGTATTTTGTTAAAGACTTTCGCTGTTGTATTTCTGATTGTTGGGTCGTTTTAGGAATCGTGTAATTCCGCGACCATGTGGTTTAATAAAAGTTATGATTTTAGTATTGTAACTGTGTTTTAAGTCAGTTATGACGTCGGAAAAACCTGGGGTGACTTCGGGGTTTACGTCCGGAGTCATCGGCAGTAACGCTTTCAAATGGGGTTAAATTTGGGGGTGTTACAGTTCTAACATTCTCGGAGATTTCCCGTTCTCGGCACTATGCGCTGAATTTGTTTCTGATAGTTCTAGAGTTCTATGAATCCAATCGACGTAAAATTGGGAGGAGTGCTAGTTGACTTCCTGATCTTTAATCTCGCGTGAGAATCACTCAATTCCAACATCGGAGCGGAAAGTTATACTTGTCCAAAGACGGGACCAAAAGCATAGTTCTCTTGTGCGCCAAGGCGAGTTCTTTCCATTCAAGAAGGTGGCAACCAAGGGGTTTCACATCATATGGGGGCGACCATGACTAGCATGTTTCCTAACATACCTATCAAACCTAGCCTTGAAGGGGATATCCCATCTGTGGACACTTCTACCGTGGTGCATGGTCCAAGCGGGAGGCGGGAGGCGGGGGTGGGATGACATAAAGGTTGTCAACTAGCCAAACCTGTACAAATTTGAAGTTAGTATGTGAATGCAATAATTCACTTAGGTAAATAATGATCTACTGTAAGTATGCTTACCGCCTTACTGGGATAAAATGATCATAGTTGCCTACAAGTGCTAGCGTATGCACCTCGGTGGGAGGCATGACACCCTACTCAGCTATCATTGGGAGGTAAATGAGAGGGCCATGCATGATAGAATAACAAGAGTCACCTGCAATCTCTTGGCAAATGCCAACCCTGCCATACGTATTTCAAGCCAATGATTTGATGTGAACAACCCCTGAAGTGTCGTTGCAAACGCAGGATCTTCGTTTCCTCAAGCTTGTAGTCGAATCTCCTCTTGCGTAGCCAAAGAGATGGCTTTCCTAGGGCTAAAGAGATAGCCAAACTCATCCAAAGAGATGAACGTAAGGATCAACGTGATGATCGTGAAATACCGAAGAAACGGTGTTTGATTGCTCGAAGCGACGAGCTACGGGATAGTTTGATCCGTGGGATCGTAGAAAAGATGCAAGGGATTTTGGAAAGGAGATAACTCAACTTAATTCTCAAAATCTGCATAACATATAAACTAGGGTTCGCTAGCTTAAATAACAACTTTAGAAATAATAATATGTTTAGAAATAAAGCGTCTGTCGCCGAAGTCGCTAACGCCCAGTCCAATATCCGCGGGCGCGGAAATACCTCCGCGGTCGCGGAAAACGTTCTATAAAAGACTCGAACGTCAGTAATAATTCCGCGGGCGCGGAAATACTTCCGCGGTCACAGAAAACCTTTTGTAAAAGACTCGAACGTCAGTAATAATTCCGCGGTCGCGGAAAACCTTTTGTAGAGCCATCCGACAGTGGATATTCCACGGTCGCGGAAATGGTTTCTGCGGTCTCGGAAATGGTTTTTGCGGTCGCGGAATCGCTTTTGTTCTGCGTCTGGCTCTCCTCGGCGGGGGCGGCTAAGGCGGGATCTCACCCAACCCTTCATAGGTCAAGAGAAGGACCCATTTAGGACTAGATGAACCCGAGTCACTTACGTAAGCCCGAGAGACTAATGATTGAGTCGCGCGTTCCATTGCCTTTGCGCGAGCTCTTGTTATCGGGCCATTCGAGCACACTCACATTGCTTCCTCTTCATCCTTCGCCGTCATCGAGGGGGTCATGGAGATATCATGATTGCTCGAGCACACTCCCGTATAATTGAAAAACTAGAAAAGGTCGTCTATATCGGTAATATGGCTCATCGGTCGGTAAACATCTTGACGCCATTGTAGTTCCCTTGCCAGCTCCCACTGAATGTGCTTATACTGTTATTGCCCCAACCCTAATAATTCTGCCAAGGCACGGTACCCACAATGACCATTGACCGCTACTTCTCGTACTGAGGCAATATAGCCGAACATGAACGGGTCAACATTTGTCCAGCCCCAATTAAAATCATGGCAAATCACATCCTCGTCCTGATTAGCCCCTTGGAGATCGTCATCATGGGTTGATGGTGGCACTCACTTTTTCTGTTGAAATTCCGTTGCACGCTTGACTGCTCGGAGGCCATCTTCGAGATTCTATGGATGATTTCTTCTTATTCGACTTCTTCTTCCCATCAAAATTCTTCTTTTGCTTCTTTGCCTAAAGATCAAACCAACTCGAATCCCTTTTGATGTGATCACACCTGTGCCACATCAAGATGAAGCCTCGGCCCATTCAAGGGTCCCTGAAGGGGAGTCAATTGAACCAAGCACACCAGGACAATCGTCCCGGATCACACGTGCGGTTTCACGGGCACAATCCAAAGACACCAAACAAGGTGCACCTCTAAGAGCCTTCACTCGAGCCCAAGCTCGACAACTTTGTCTATACCTCCAAGGGTGCCTTTGGAGTTAAGGAGTGTTGAGCCAAGCTGAAGCAAGACAGGTGATAATGATTCAAAGAGTCTTTGCAATTCTATGCTATTTGATCTTTATTGGCATAGGCTGCACCATTGAAGGATTCCAAGATCGACAACATTGTCTATACCTCAAATTCTATGCTACTAGACGCACCAACACCATTGAAGGATCCCAGTCGGCCACAAGATGTTTTGAGCTATCTATTCACCGAGGTCGTGACCAAGGATGTGGTAGTCCAATGGGACAAGCCGCCAACTTATGATGAGTACCCGGAAGATGAGGTGTTGGGACAGTATGAAGCCGAGGATGAGAAGGAAGAAATGGTTGAAAAAAATGAGACCAAAGAAGATGAAGAAGAGGAAGTACTGGCAACCACCGTCGTATGAGAGTGCTTTGTGACCTCCAAGCTGATTTTTGAAAAAGAAAGATCTTTACAGCCCATTTATGATGAGGAGTATAGGGAAGGATCCCACAAGGTTTCAATGATCCTATACTTTGTAATATCCCACTTAAAATAGAAGGATAAAATAGTAATTTTGAAGTGGTAAAAATAAAAATTTGAAATTTATTTTATTTCTTTTAGTGGAATAATTTAAACATTCATAAACTTAGATTCAATGGTTGAGATGTGGCAATTTTTGGTACAAAGTATCACATGAATAATAATGTATGGTGTTAAAAATATATAATTAAGTGCAACAATGGTTGTAATTTTAGAATTTTAAATAACAATAAAAGTTATAAGAATTATTGTGTTATCCATAAAGGGATAAGTAATAATTGTCCTAAGTAAGTTATTTCTCTAATCTATGAATGGTCTAAATTATGATTAACCTTATGTTAATTCTAATTTAGATAAAACTTATCAATTTTTTACTTAGAAGATTTAAATCAAATTTAACAAATTTTGTTAAGGATTTAAGTATGGTCAAATTCATAAGAATACTAACTTAAGCCTATCTTAACTTAACTTAAATTTTTCTACACTTTAATTTTGGGTTAATATAATATTATAAACTTAGAGAATTAAAATAAATAAATTTAAGAAAGTTTTGTGATTTTTAAAAGATAAAATAAGGGCGTGTTTGCCACAACTTAAGAAAGTTTGGAAAAAATGTGCAAATAGGCCAAATAAGGGGGGCGTGTGCAATTAACCAAAAAGTGGGTCTTCTTCCCCAAGTGTCCAGCAGCCATTTAACGTGGAGCTTGGAGCTCTTTATTGGCGGGAATTCGACTCCCTTCGGATCCTATTGAAGCCATTACTCCTTGGGCATTCAAGACAAACATATCCTCCACGTATTTCCTACATCAATTGGATTGAATGTCCTCTCAAATCGTGAAATTTCAGCCACAAAACCCACGCGTCGTCTAGGTGGCTGAATTGAACAAATCCAAAATTGGATCATTTCGTCTTCAATTGGAGGGATTAATGAGAGGGGTTTTGTAATGGAAGTCTCACCTACAAGAACCCTATAAAATCCATCCCAATAGAACCCCCAAATCATCCAATTTCGAAGTCCAATCTCAAGAACACCTATTTCCGAAAACCGGTTGTTCTTGACAAACTCCGAGTACTTGGGAGCTTAAATCTTGCAATTGGAGGTACCCCTAGCTTCATCTTTGAGTCCTCTACAAAAGCCCCATCCTTCCACCGCCGGAGAACCACCTCCGGCCACCTTATTCGCCGGAAATCACGGACAGCTCCACCGACGAACCAATATGGGTATTTTTCGGGATTTTTGTCCGATTTTCAGTTAATTTTTATAATTATTTGGCTTAATTAAGGTTAATTAAATTAATATTAATTACTGAATAATAAGTTTGAATTAATTTGATTGTAATAAAATTAAAATTAAAATAATTAAAATTACTTTGGGTATTATCTTAGACTATGAATGGTTAAAATATTAACTTTTCATTTGGATAATATTTTGTAGTAAAATTTCTGGACTTGTAAATAAATTATGAGATTTATTTATTTATAAAAATATTATTTGTAATAATTGATTTTTAATCGTATAGATAATCATCCTACCGATTAAACCTTGAAAAATGAATTAATAGGAGATAAATTAATTCAATTTAAACCTTGAGAAATATACCCTTCAAAATTCAGTATTAAATAAATTATCTAATTATAATTTATTTTTGTGTGTGATTCGAGTACGTCTCGGATTTGCTTCTGGAACGAAAATAGAGCAGTGATTCAAGTTGCTACTCGGAAACAACCATCCCCGTGATACCGTTTATCACTTCGTGATTCAAGGCAAGTGGCGGTTTGCTCTTGCTAATTTATTCCATATTTTTCTTAATTGACAATTAATCTATTGTCTTAATTAAGTTGGGATAAATATTCTTAATTTCTCATTTGGGAACTTGTGTGTTAAACTGTTGTGTAAAATGAACCTTATTATTAGGTTGTATATATGCTAGCTATAACCCTTATATTTATATATATATTTATAGGGGTGCGATTCCGGTGAGAAAGACCCTTATAATACAAAATAAGAATAGCTCCTAGCCGTTAGATCAGATTAAAAGCTCAAAAAAAAGTGCAACACGGAGGCCCTTTTGTGCATGCCTTTGTTTTTTTAACATTACTGACAAAGTGCAAGCCGGAGGTCTAAAAGTGCAAGCCGATGAATTGAAAAGTGCAAGCCAATGCAACACTTCTATGCATGCAAATTCAACATTTTGTGCATGTATTTTTTTGGATTGTGTTGGAACCTTGACGTTCCCTCTGGTTTTGATGATGATAAACACCATTAGGTTTTATATTTTCTTGTTGTTCATGTGTGTTTCAGATCTAATGAAAGAATTAAGGAACAGTGGAAAACGCATAAAGAAGATAAAGCAGAGAAGAGCTAAGGAACGTTGTGGAAACAAGAAACTGTTACGCGAAAGCAAGTTGAAAATCTGACACGCGTAGTTCCTATACAAGGAAACTCTATATATGGAAACAACATCTGTGGAACGATAAGGAACACAGATATGTGCCAGCTGTTCCCAGAGAGACTCAGTTATACAAGGAAACGATATTTTGAGTCTTGCTTGGTTAAGAAGAAGAAGATAATGAGTCTTAGGAGAGTTTATATAAGGAAACCATGTGTTTATAAGCTGAAAAGTATATTTGGTAACGAAATTGTTCGTTGTTACCATATACGTCAATTGTTAGATATTTGGTAATAGGATATTTGTTAGACCATATATATAGATGAGATTTGCCTTGAGGTAAGGCATCTCAGCTATAACCATCACGCACACGAAGGAACTCTTGTGATAACTGAGATCGAAGGTCTAAGGCAAGATACGGGTAGTTCTTGCGAAAGGTCTTGTTTTGTTCTTGTGTCTTTAGGAGTTGATTACACTCAAGGTCTTTAACCTAGGGTATAGGTGGAGATAAGACTTGTGAGATTGTACAATTCTTAATAATACAAGTATTTGTTTTTGGGAAATTACTTGTTACTTTGAATCTTTATATTCCGTTGCCCAGATAACAGTCACACCGATCCCTGTCTAACACATTACGATTCAACAATTGGTATCAGAGCAGGTTTGCTCTAGATTGTGTGTTCTTTTCAGATTCTTAGATAACAATGTCTTCCACTCATGAAGTTGGGCTTGGGAACAACAAACCACCGTTCCTGCCTATCGGTGGAAAGTTCCAACACTGGAAGGACCTCTTCACAGACTGGTTGAAGAGTAATGACTACCAATGTTGGAGGGTCATTGAGGTTGGTGAAGAAAAAGTTGCTAAAGATGTAATCAAAGGAATAAAACCTTGGAGCCCAGATGATTTCAGAATCATGGAGAAAAATTCTACGGCTCATATGTTTATCAACAACGCTATCAGCATTGAAGATGCATCCAAGTTACACTCTTGTGCAACTGCAAAGGATATATGGGCAGCCTTGGAACAGATGTACATGGGAAGTTCTGATCTTAGAGAGCTTGTTCGTTTCCAAGCAAAGAAAGACTTCTATAACTTCGCCATGATCGATGGTGAGACTGTTTCCTCTTATCAATCCAGATTTGAGGAAATCACCACTAGACTTACTGCTCACGATGTCGATGAAAATGAAATTCTTCCCAAGGAGAAAATTTTCATCATTATTGATGGACTTCCTCCAAGGCATAAGATGACTAAAGCAATTCTCAAGGAGAATCCTAATACTCTCAAACTCACACTTCATGAAGTATTTGGGAAGATTAAAAAGTATGATGAAGAAGACAAATATGTTAAACCTAAAGGCATTGCCTTGATGGTTGAAAGGGCTTTCGAGATGATAGAAAACAACAAAGATGACAACTTGGATGGTGTAGATCCAGAAACTGCTCTTCTCACCAAAGCTATGCGAACTCTCTATCGCAAGGGTAGATCATTCAGGAATGATGGGAACAATGGTCAGAAATGACACATCAACGATGTTACTTGCTTCAACTGCAATGAAAAGGGTCACTATGCCAATAAGTGTCCAAAAGGGAACAACTCAGACAACAATGGTGAAAATTCTGGGAACGATAAAAAGAAGGCTTTCGTTGCTGTCTGGGGAGATGATTGTGCCAACTCTGATGATAATGAGCCTGAGTCATGGGGGAACAACAGAATGTGCGCAATGACTCTGAAGTCATCAAGTGAAGAACAAGAGGTAGATCCTGAAACCTTCTTTGAATATCTTGTCAATTTTGATAAAAAATCCTTGATCTCTCTTATCAAAAGCATGTATAATGAGACTCTTAAAACCCAAAATGACCTAAGTGATACTGAGGATAAATGCATTGAATTATATGAATCCTTATCTAAAATTGCTAGTTCCTCTGTTGTTTCTTGTGTTAGAAGTGATGTTACTCACAGTGAACCTAGTTCTCTTAGCACTGTTAGGGAACTGTCTCAGATGAAAGCTCAGATTGATAAAATTCACTCCATCTTAGTTGAGCAAAAGCTTAAGGAAGAAGAAATTTCCTTTGTTGCACCCAAGTATGGTCTGGGGTATAAAGGAGAAAAACAAGAAAGTGAAGAACATGAGTTAACCATACTTGAGCTTAGAGAGATGAATGATAGGGAACTTCAGAGTACTAGGGATAGGAACTTATACCTAGAAGAGCGTGTGAAAACTCTGGAGAGTGGGTTGAGTGAAGATCAATCATGGTACCAAGGTCAACCTTCCTATAAGATGTATCTCATCCAATCCCAGGGAAATTTGCCTAGTACACCTGACCCAGTTAGAGCCAAGCAACGTAGGATGTCTGTCCCAAACCGTAAGTACACCTTGGGAGACTATTATAAGATTTGCTGGCATTGTGGGAACAACGTCCATGTTGTGAAAAATTGTGCTAAGAAACAAAAGTTCACTGAAGAGAACACTCAGCGAAGGAACAATAGAAGTAACAATATTGATTTGAATGATCATAATGCATCTCCTAACATGTGCAATGCTAAGCCTAAAGAATATCACGTTGTCTCTAAATGACCAGGTAAAGCCAAGCTTGCCTGGGTCGCTAAACACTAACTCTCTTAATGCAGGATGAAGTGAGGGGGAACAACAGGTGGTTCATTGATAGCGCATGCTCATGCCATATGACAGGAAATAAAGATCACCTTACTTCACTTCAACAACACTCTAGGGGAACCGTTTCCCTTGGAGATAAACGTTGCAGAGAGATAGTGGGAACAGGAGAAGCCACCTTGAACTCAAGCATCAAAATAAAAGAGGTTAGTCTGGTTCATCAACTTGGTTTTAATTTGTTAAGTGTAGCTCAACTTTGTGATCAAGGAGACAACGAAACTGTGTTCACAACCAAAGATTGCTACGTAAGGAATAGAAAAACCAAGGAGATCATACTAAAAGGTGTCCGATTCAATGATGTATACACTGTTGACACAACATCAAGCCTTCAAGGGAACTGTGCTTTGCGTCTCTAGCTGAAGAGACGGAACTGTGGCACAGAAGGCTTGGACATGCAAATTTACAACTCATTCCATGGAGTCTGTAAAGCCTGTGTAAGAGGGAAGCAAACACGTTCCTCTTTCAAGAGCAAACCGGATGTTACCACTTCTCGTCCTCTGGAACTGATCCATATGGATCTCTGTGGTCCCATGAGGATAAGAAGTCATGCAGGGAACAAGTATGTGTTTGTTATTGTAGATGATTACTCTAGATTTACATGGACAATCTTTCTCTCTTCCAAGGAACAGGTATTCGAGTCATTTGAATCTTTCATCAAAGGTGTGGAAACAAATCTGGGACAACAGCTCGGCTCCATCCGATCTGACCATGGAACGGAGTTTGAGAATTCCATGTTCCTTGGTTACTGCAGGGACCATGGGGTTTCTCATAACTTCTCAGTTCCTAGGACACCACAGTAAAATGGAGTGGTCGAGAAGAAGAACAGAACATTGGAGGACATGGCTAGAACAATGCTCATAGCAAGCAACCTTCCTCGAATATTCTGGGCTGAGGCGATCAACACTTCATGCTATATCCTTAATCATGCCATGCTTAGACCATTGTTAAATAAAACTGCTTATGAACTAATCAGGGAACGCAAGCCCAATGTTTCCCACTTGCGTGCCTTTGGTTGCAGGTGCTTTATTCACAACAATGGAAAAGACAACTTGGGAAAATTTGATCCAAGGAGTGATGAAGAAATCTTTCTAGGATATGCAAATTCAAGCAAAGCATATAGAGTCTACAACAAAAGAACCCAGAAGATTGAAGAAAGCATTCATGTTATCTTTGATGAACACTCAAAAGCTGTGAGTGTTGATTCCAACTCACAGTTCCCTGATGATCACTTTCCTTGCATGCAACGTGAAGATTCAGATGATGAAGGAGATGGGAATCACTAGGATAATCCACGTACATGGAACAGTGCCCCCAATACTGGTGGGAGCACTACCAGTTCTCTTGGAGCTACCACAACTAGTGACAATAACACACCTTCCACACCAGCATCTGATGCTCCCACAACAACTCCAGCCATCGATGCTAATGTCACCACTGTTCCCAATGGAACTTCTGGTGGTGATACTTCGAATGCACAACTTGTGCAAGATGGCCAATTGAGTGGTGATGTGGTAACAATTATTGAGGAAGAACTCATGGATATTGTTGAAGGAACTGTCTCTCAGGTAGCTACTCCAATTGCTGTTGACGTTCCTCCCTCTTCATCTTCAGTTGCAACAACAATTGTTGCTCTTCCTCCTATTCCTCCACCGCCGGAATCCAAAAACGTCTGGACCAAGAAGAATCACCCAGTTGATGCTCTTCTCACACCATACGAACAAAGAGGTTCACGCTCTCAACTATATGACTTTTGTGCTTTCTATGCTTTTATGTCTTTTGTAGAACCAAAGAACATCAAAGAAGCACTGAAAGATCCAGATTGGATAGTTGCTATGCAAGAATAGCTACATCAATTCGAAAGGAACAAAGTTTGGAGACTTGTTCCCCTTCCAAAGCACAAACATGCTATTGGAACTCGATGGGTTTTCAGAAACAAGCTCGACGATTCTGGCACTATGACAAGGAACAAGGCGAGACTGGTTGCTCAAGGCTACAATCAACAAGAAGGGATCGACTATGATGAGACATATGCTCTAGTAGCCCGCATTGAAGCCATTCGACTTCTCATCGCTTATGCTGCTTTTAAAGGATTCACGTTGTATCGAATGGATGTCAAAACAGCATTTCTCAATGGCTATCTTCAAGAGGAAGTTTACGTGAAACAACCCCCAGGTTTTGAAGACATGGAACATCCTGACTATGTGTATGCACTGGCCAAGGCACTGTATGGGCTCAAGCAAGCTCCTAGAGCTTGGTATGATCGGCTGGCACAGTTCCTTCTCTCAAATGGATACAGACGTGGCGCGATTGACAAGACATTGTTCCTCTTGGAACACAAAGGTGAGATTCTCGTAGTTCAAGTCTATGTTGATGATATTGTTTTTGGTTCCACTAACTCGTCCCTTGTAGAAAAATTCAAAAATCTAATGAGTAGTGAATTTGAGATGAGCATGATTGGGAAACTCCCTTTTTTCCTCGGATTATAAGTCACTCAATCCTCTGAGGGAACAAGGGTACATCAACAAAAATACATCAAGGAAATGTTGAAGAAGTATGGTATGGATAAAGCTAAACCTATTGATACACTTATTTCTCCTAACACTCGTCTTGATACAGACTTGAATGGCCAAGATGTAGATGCTACAATGTATAGAGGCATGATTGGTTCCTTACTCTATCTAATGGCAAGTAGGCCAGATATTATGTTCAGTGTGTGTCTTTGTGCTAGGTTTCAAGCAAATCCTAAGGAGTCACACCTAACTAAAGTCAAAAGGATCCTGCGATACTTGAAAGGGAACGACAATCTCTGTCTTTGGTATCCAAGGAACAGTGGGTTTGAACTTATGGGCTTCACTGACGCTGACTTTGCTGGTCACGTGGTGGATCGCAAAAGCACATCAGGGACGGCACAGTTCCTTGGCCCATGTCTTGTCTCTTGGGCATCAAAGAAACAAAATTTGGTTGCCCTTTCAACCGTTGAAGCTGAGTACGTCGCTGCTGCTTCTTGTTGTGCCCTGGTATTATGGCTCAAACAACAATTGGAGGATTTTGGTATGTCTCTTGGCATCGTTCCCATTATGTGTGATAATACTAGTGCTATCAACATTTCCAAAAATCTTGTTCATCACTCACGTACTAAGCATATTGATATTCATCACCATTTTCTTCGTGATAATGCTGAGATAAATTTTATTAGAATGGATCATTGCAGGACAGAGGAACAAGTTGCAGATATCTTCACCAAAGCACTAGATAGAAAACCCTTTGAGTATTTGTGAATGCTCCTTGGGATGATCTCTTTAAACTAAGGAACTCCACTTCCACTATTCCCTCAGTGATTGGCTAGATCGATCATTCTTAAACTAGGGAACATCCTCTATGTAGCATGCTATTTGCAAATGACTTGTTTATTAATCTTGCTATGTTCTTTGTGTTACATTATATCAAAAACTTTTTGCAACTTCTACTCTTGATCATATGTGCTTCATTTTTACATGATAACATCTTCTTTCAAGCCCAAAGCAACCGATTTGATTATCTGCACCCTCATTACAAGCCAAAATGATAATTGGTTGCACTGCCGTCCCCAGCTTGGATCTAGGTAAATATTCCCTATGAACTTCTTTTTATTTACCACATTTTATTGGGAATCATTATTTGGATCATCATTGTTCCCTACCTATATTTCTGTTTGGATATATCTTTGCAATTTTGTGTGAACCCATTAAAATATCCAAACTAGCCTTTCTATCCACTCAAGCAACTCAGAGTCATCTGTATGGGCTTTGCCTAAGGGGGAACTACGAAAGGAACAGTGAATGGGAACAGTCTGCTGAACGTTGAGAGTTGCAGGTGACCGTTGCTCTCTGTGGAACTTGCATTCAATGGTGATTTGATAGTTCTGCAGCGAGGAACAGTGTGATTGCGAGAAACGAGAAGAAAATGGCCGTTACCTATAGAGAGAGAAAAGATCTGGTTGTCGTTTTCAAAGATGTCATTGGCGAGATTTTTGGTAAGCCAATCCTCATCCTTTCCTTTCTTCCCAATATCTCGCCTTCTATAAAAACCTCACCCTCACCACAACCCGATTTACCATTGTTTCACATATTCTCTCTCTCAATCTCTGAAATTTCCTTCTCTTTGCTCTTTGTTGTTTTCAAACCCTAAATCACCATCCCTCCTCTCTCCAAACACAACCACATCATCATGTCTACTCCCACATCTTCTTCTACCCCCGCCATTGACGTCTCTGCTTTCACTGAGGAGCAACTCAGTGCTCTCAAGCACTCAATTGAGGTGCTCCAGGCTGCTAAGACTCCGCAATCCAAGGATACCACCTCCATTGCTGCTGTGGAGGAAATAGCCAAAGAGGCCACCTCCTCAATTGCTGAACTTCATGAGGAACAGCCTCAGGGGGAACAGCCATCAGTGGAACAAGTCCAAGAAACTGATGCCTCCAAGGAGATGGTGACCATTACTGAGCCAGAAGACGAAGTCAACTCCCCTCCTAAATCAAAAGAAGTTGAAGAGGAGGAGGCCATGGCTGTTGTAGAGGTCGATCTAGGTCTTCATCCTCTGGAAACTATGGAGCCCAGTCGCAAACGCAAACACACGATCGGCTCTGAGGATGATGAGCACCCAGATGTTGAGTACTTAGGGGAACAGCGAGCGTCCACCGACTTCTCCACCCCAACTAAGTCTGCCGCCGGTGAGACTACTCCAGGTACTCTAAAGGAACGTCTGCGATCTGCAAAGAAGATCGAGGCCAAGACTGAGCCCAGAAAGAAGGCTAAGCTAGAAGAAAAATTGGTTGATGGGAAAAAGATCATTCCTCACCTCCTTATCCTAGAAGGGTTCCTAGTCGCCAACGGCTTCGAAGATGTCTTGGAGTGACTCAAATTTCAAGGTTGGGAACACTTCCTTTCCAACCGTGTCATGGCCAACCCTGATCAGATCCGGGAGTTCTACCATTCCTTCCAACTCAACACTGCCGCCACTATGGTGGGAACAGCGTCGATCAACGATGAAGATCTGTCCTTTACTATGTCCAAGGTTGCTCGACTGTTGTCCATCTCTGCTAAAGGGTTTTGCAAAATCTCTGGAGAGAATAACTCAGATGCTTTGAAAATGTCCATGGAGGCTAGTGTTGAGCGGCTCTTCAAATCCAAAATTCCAGCCACTCATGTGTCTACTCTTACACTATCTCAGTGGATAGCGCATCACATCATTATGAAGGCTGTCGTTCCCAGGCAGGAGAAGAGAAACACAATCACTGCCACCGATCTGCTGATGTTGGACAGGTTTTGGCACATGGAGAAGATTGATCTTCCTAGGATCATTCTACAACACATGGCAAAATGCAGTGCCAAGACTCATTCCCTTGCCTACCCAAATGTTATCAAGCTGATTCTACAAGCAGAAGGGGCTTACAGAGCAGAAGGCGAAGTTCCCCTGGTCACCGAACTGGATATGGTGAATGTGAACAAAATGAAGTTTCAAGGAGACAGAAAGGGAACTCTGCCTGTGTCTGATATTTTGAAGCGGGGAGCTGGAGAGGGAACATCTAAAGGTGCCTCTGTGCAAAGCCAGATATTGACTGAATTGCGTGAAATCAAGAACATCATTTCACTGCTTCTTGAGTATTTTCTCAACAAGGACAAGGCCCAAAAGGAGGATTCTGAGTCTTGAGTGGACATTTTCTCTTATCCAGCCCGTCTTACCCTCTTCTCTTCGTTTTTTTTTACATGTTATTTTGTTTATGTGTTTGCATTTTGATCTTTTTGTGTTTGTTTGTCAAGTTGTTTCTGCAATTTTGTAATCAATTCCCTGCTTGATATATATGAACTTTTCTTTTGCTTTTGCCTGCTGCCTTAGTTATGTTGTTCCATTGTTTATTTTTGATCCTTTGATAATGCCAAAAGGGGGAAGTGTGGAAATTGTGCGATAACTCAGTTATGAGAGGTAACAGTTTACGATGTTCCTAATTCTTTATGAATTTCTGGGCAATGCTAGTGTTGAGGGGAAACGATGATGCAACTTGAAGGTATGAATTGCAATTGTTCATTTGACATAAAATTCTGCTTATACATTGAAACTGAGATACATGTTGATTAATATTGCCTTGCTTATTACTCTATTTTGATCGAACAATTTATGAATGGGTTTGTCATCACCAAAAAGGGGGAAATTGTTGGTACCTTGACATTCCCTCTGGTTTTTATGATGATAAACACCATTAGGTTTTATGTTTTCTTGTTGTTCTTGTGAGTTTCAGATCTTATGAAAGAATTAGGGAACAGTGGAAAACGCATAAAGAAGAGAAAGCAGAGAAGAGCTAAGGAACGTTGTGGAAACAAGGAACTGTTACGCGAAAGCAAGTTGGAAATCTGTACGACATATATAAATGAGATTTGCCTTGAGGAAAGGCATCTCAGCTATAACCATCACGCACACGAAGGAACTCTTGTGATAACTGAGATCGAAGGTCTAAGGCAAGGTACAGGTAGTTCTTGCTAAAGGTCTTGTTTTGTTCTTGTGTCTTTAGGAGTTGATTGCACTCAAGGTCTTTAACTTAGGGTATAGGTGGAGATAAGACTTGTGAGATTGTACAATTCTTAATAATACAAGTATTTGTTTTTGGGAAATTACTTGTTACTTTGAATCTTTATATTCCGCTGCACAGAGAACAGTCACACCGTTCCCTGTCTAACACACTACGATTCAACAGATTGGAGTGCAAGTTGTTAACTTAAATGTGCATGTGAATTATTGTGCATGTGAATTTAACATTTTTGTGCATGTATAACTCGCATGCACTCTCAGTTGAATTTACATGCACTCTCAGTTGAAGTTGTATGCACTCACAACACATAAAGCATGCACTTGATTTCACATGCACTCAAAAGTCAAAAGACATATAAGTACACTCAAAAGCATGCACTTTAGTAGAATTTACATGCACTCTTAGTTGAACTCGCATGCACTCACAACACATAAAGCATGCACTTGATTTCACATGCACTCAAAAGTCAAAAGACATATAAGTACACTCAAAGGCATGTATTTCAATAGAATTTACATGCACTTCCGGTTGAATTCACATGCATACTCCTAGTAGAATTTACATGCACCAATTTTCTAATTCGTATGCACTTTTCAGTTGAATTTCCATGCACTCCCAATAAACCTTACATACACTAATAACACATAAAGCATGCACTAAATTTCACATGCACTTGAAAGTCAAAAGGCATGCACACTCAAAGGCTTGCACTTCTAATAGAGTTCACATGCACCCAAGGGTGGTCTGGTGGCCGACGGTGGTCCGACGACCGGTGGTGGTCTGACGGTGGTCCGGCGACTGGCGGCGGTGGTCCGTCGACCGACGGTGGTCCGATGGTCGGTGGTGGTGCTCCAATAGTCAACCCTTTGAATTAAAGACATGTGTATGGCACATGACTTTTAATGAAAGTTCAATCATGATCTTTGATTTATTTCTAATCCAATGATCTATATTCATTCTTATTTTGTACCATATTAATCTTTCTCACATGACACTTACCTATTTATAGGGTGCTAGATAATAATTGGTGTGGATTGTTGTGCTTTGGTGTGGATAATAATTGCTAGCTAGCACGAGTATTCGTAGGAACGCTATTACGTTGCGAGGTTTAGCTGTTTCGTTATAACTTTGGTATTAGGAGGATAATTTCCCTAATACTTTTGGTCATGACATACCCTTATTTTATATAAGTGGTGGTGCACTTAGCTAGTGCCGAAATTCGGGATCCGTCCCATGGTCTATATCTCATTGCGAGATTGGTGTGGATTAAAAGCTTTAATGTCATTGCACGTTTTGGAATTAAATAAGATAAGTGCCATTTTGCACGAAATTAATATACCCTCGAGTGAGAAGTACAACGTGGAACCCGTCCGGTCTCTTGTCTAAAGTAAGTCCCCTTTCCAATCTGAATTTGCATTATTCGGTGAGGTTGGTCGAGGACCCAAATATGCAACGAGATGTTATTAAAACTGTGATATTATAATGTTCCCAAACAAATTCATGTAATTTCCCATACGACTCAATTCATTGGAGTCTTCTCTTTAATCATACCTCATCATTCTTTTCAGTAGAAGTCTATAGTTATATACCGTTTACCGAGTTTTATTCGAAAAACAAGGGTAGTGATTATATACGACTACGAGAATCAATCTGTTTTCACCCTTGCATAGTCTTTCATTAGACTAATCAACCGATTTTATTCCTTACATGGTTGGTTGATGTCATCCGTTCTATATGGTACATCAAAGGTTGGTCCCCGACGATTTGAAGTAACCAATCGTAGACGAAGGCTTGCAGTTGAAGATTTAAAGTGATATTGTTTTAAGGTTGTTTAGTATCAATTTAATAAACACTTATATAATTTAGTCATGTATTTAAGGTTTACTTAAAAGCCTTCCGCTATAAATTCAATACCGTTTGTAAACTTTTCTTCTCAAGTTATGAGAAGAATTTTAAAAAAAGATTGAGTTCTATATAAAAGTCTTTCGCTGATTATCATTTCATTATCTAATGTTTATTATTTATTTAGGCGTAATTGTTCCAATTAAAGCCTAGGGTGGCTTTGGTCATTAAAGTCTGAGGTCACTGGTGTGTGGCACTACCGACATAAGTCGGGGTTGTTACAATTATGGTATTAGAGCAATGGTTTTGAATTTCTTGTCTTATTGTTAGGTTTGAGAATTTTCAAAATTATTTTCGAAGCTATTTTAAACTATTATATTTTGATAAGAGAATTTCGAGAAAATTAATTGATAGTATTAAACCTAAGGTTTATAAATTTCTTAAGGTTTAGAAAATTTTAAGAAAATAATGGTTTAACTACTAATAATAAATTTTATAGTTCTTTTATAAAATGGTATTATAAATGGTGTTAAAAGTAATGGTTTGAAACTTCTTTTGTTAAGTATTAGTTTTTATAGTGCTTTTATAAAATGGTGTGGTATAGGTTAGAACAAAGTTTATGATTTTAACTTTGAAGGTGTGGTTGTGGATTTTTGGTAAGGATTATAAAGTCATCAGTTTAAGAAGTTATTAAATTAAAAGTATAAAGTTTGAAAGTATAAGGTTTAATAATAAGTGGCTTTCAAACTTTTGCAAGCTTCGATTCTTTTAGTTGTTCCTTAGATCCATTCGGAAGGATATCGTCCATTCTTAGGTTTAATGTCATTCTAAAGTTTACACATCTCTTATGTGTCTTATTCTCAAGTAAGAGAATAAGATTGTTCTAAGGATAATGGTAGGGGGACAGTCAATCTAATATGAGATATTGGCTTGGACCCTTACAATTCATATCATAACGTGATTGATTAAGTATCATGTACAAGTTGGAAAAAAAATTAATTTGACATTATGGTTCATCAACAGATAGTCTCCATGGATTAGTAATCTGTATGTCTGACATTCCGTCGGTTATTGTAATTCAAGGTTTCGAATAATAAAGAAGTATTTCATTGTTTCGGAAATTACTAAATTCATTACTATTACGAGTTATGAGTTCATGAAAGAGTCCTTGGGTGCCACAAACAGTACAGGTCACTTGTTGATAAAGATTGTCTGGACTCATAAAGGATAGTGCATTGGGTTGGGACATGTGCAATTGTTCCCTACCTTGTTAACGCTAGTTTCGGGGTCAAAAATATTTTTAAGGGTATAGTATTGTAATATCCCACTTAAAATAGAAGGGTAAAATAGTAATTTTAATGTGGTAAAAAAAAGTTTTGAAAGTTATTTTACTTCTTTTAGACGAATAATTTAAACTTTCATGAACTTAGGTTCAATGGTTGAGATGTGGTGATTTTTGGTACAAAGTATCACATGAATAATAATTTATGGTGTTAAAAATAAATAATTAAGTGCAACAATGGTTGTAATTTTAGAATTTTAAATAACAATAAAAGTTATAAGAATTATTGTGTTATCCATACAAGAATAAGTAATAATTGTCCTAAGTAAGTTATTTCTTTAAACTATGAATGGTCTAAATTATGATTAACCTTATGTTAATTATAATTTAGATAAAACTTATCAATTTTGACTTAGAATATTTAAATCAAATTATACAAATTTTGTTAAGGATTTAAATATGGTCAAATTCTTAAGAATAATAACTTAAGCCTATCTTAACTTAAGTTAAATTTTTCTACACTTTAATTTTGGGTTAATATAATATTATAAACTTAGAGAATTAAAATAAATAAATTTGGGAAAGTTTTGTGATTTTTAAAAGTTAAAATAAGGGAGTTTTTGCCACAACTTAAGAAACTTGGGCAAAAATATGCAAATACGCCAAATAGGGGGGGCGTGTCCAATTAACCCAAAAGTGGGTCTTCTTCCCCAAGTGTCCAGCAGCCATTTAACGTGGAGCTTGGAGCTCTTTAATGGCGGAAATTCGACTCCCCTCGGATCCTATTGAAGCCATTACTCCTTGGGCATTCAAGACAAACATATCCCCCACGTATTTCAACCATCAATTGGATTGAATGTCGTCTCAAATCGTGAAATTTCAGCCACAAAAACCCATGCGTCGTCTAGGTGGCCGAATTGAACAAATCCAAAATTGGATCATTTCGTCTTCAATTGGAGGGATTAAAGAGAGGGGTTTTGTTCATGGCATTCCCACCTACAAGACTCCCAATCGGACCCCCAAATCATCCAATTTCGATGTCCAATCTCAAGAACCCTAATTCCGAAAACCGGTTGTTCTTGGCCAAGATTCGAGCACTTGGAAGCTTCAATCTTGCAATTGGTGGTACCCCTAGCTTCGTCTTTGAGTCCTATACAAAAGCCCCATCCTTCCACCGCTGTGTAACCACAGCCGGCCACCGTATTCGCCGGAAATCACGGACAGCTCCACCGACGAACCAATTTGGGTATTTTTCGGGATTTTTGTCCGATTTTCAGTTTATTTTTATTATTATTTGGCTTAATTCAGGTTAATTAAATTAATCATAATTACTGAATAATAAGTTGGAATTAATTAGATTGTAATAAAGTTAAAATTAAATTAATTAAAATTACTTTGAGTATTATCTTAGACTATGAATGACTAAAATATTAACTTTTCATTTGGATAATATTTTGGAGTAAATTTCTGGACTTATAAATAAATTATGAGATTTATTTATTTATAAAAAGATTATTTAGAATTTACGATTAATTGATTTTTAATCGTATAGATAATCGTCCTACCGATTAAGCCTTGAAAATTGAATTAATAGGAGATAAATTAATTCAATTTAAACATTGAGACATATATCCTTCAAAATTCAGTATTACATAAATTATCTAATTATAATTTATTTTTTTGTGTGATTCGGGTACGTCTCGTATTTGCTTCTGGAACGGAAATAGAGCAAAGATTCAAGTTGCTACTCGGAAACAACCATCCACGTGATACCGTTTATATCTCTGTGATTCAAGGCAACTGGCGTTTCGCTCTTGCTAATTTGTTCCATATTTTTCTTAATTGAAAATTAATCTATTGTCTTAATTAAATTGGGATAAATATTCTTAATTTCTCATTTGGGAACTTGTGTGTTAAACTGTTGTGTAAAATGAACCTTATTATTAGGTTGTATATATGCTAGTAATAATCCTTATATATATATATAGAGTTAGGCTCCGATAAAACGGATGCTTACGGTGAAACGTGAGGAGAAATGAGAGCCAACCATTTTGGGACAATGGAAGGCTATGATGGAACATCATCATAGCAAACATACACCCTCTCACACACAATCACACCCCATGGTCAACATCTGACCATTGACTGGTCAACGGTCAACGTTGACCGGTCAAACTGACTTTTTTTTTTCATCATAAAATTGTTTCTAAAAAAATGAACAATTTTTTATTAAATTTGAACAATTGTATATTAAAAGTTGAACAATATTTTTTGAACAATATATAAAGTTGAACAATTGTACGAACAAAGTTGAATAATTGTATCTTAAAGTTGAACAATTTCATTTTTATGGTTAGACGACTGTTTCACTAAGCAAATTTTATTTTTTATTTTTTTTGGGCAAGTTTTTTTCTTCTTTTTTTTCTACACGTTTTTATCATAAAATTGTAATTAAAAAAGTTGAACAATTGTTCAACTTTATTCCATAAAAAATAAGAATAAAAACGTGTAGAAAAACAAGAAGAAAAAAACTTGCCCAAAAAAAATAAAAAATAAAATTTGCTTAGTGAAACAATCGTCTAACCATAAAAATGAAATTGTTCAACTTTAAGATACAATTATTAAAATTTAATAAAAAATTGTTCATTTTTTTAGAAACAATTTTATGATGAAAAAAAAAAGTCAGTTTGACCGGTCAATGTTGACCGTTGACCGGTCAATGGTCAGATGTTGATCATGGGGTGTGATTGTGTGTGAGAGGGTGTATGTTTGTTATGATGGATGTTCCATCATAGCCTTCCATTGTCCTAAAATGGTTGGCTCTCATTTCTCCTCACATTTTATCGTAAGCATCCGTTTTACCGGAACCTGACTCTATATATATATATAAGGATTATTGCTAGCATATATACAACCTAATAATAAGGTTCATTTTACACAATAGTTTAACACACAAGTTCCCAAATGAGAAATTAAGAATATTTATCCCAACTTAATTAAGACAATAGATTAATTTTCAATTAAGAAAAATATGGAATAAATTAGCAAGAGCGAAGCGCCAGTTGCCTTGAATCACAGAGAGATAAACGGTATCACGTGGATGGTTGTTTCCGAGTAGCAACTTGAATCTTTGCTCTATTTCCGTTCCAGAAGCAAATACGAGACGTATCCGAATCACAAAAAAAAAAAATTATAATTAGATAATTTATGTAATACTGAATTTTGAAGGATATATGTCTCAATGTTTAAATTGAATTAATTTATCTCCTATTAATTCAATTTTCAAGGCTTAATCGGTAGGACGATTATCTATACGATTAAAAATATTAGATTCTTTTGGGAAGCATGATACATTGACATGTAGGGATAAGAGTTCTTGCATACATTATTGCCTTCTTTCTCAAGACGTTTCATGTATGATGCATCTAGGTTACTATGCTAACTACATGTCTAAGGATGTTTGTCATTTCACTTGTAATAGGATTAAGCATTTGCATAAGCATAAGGGAAACAATGACTCTAGATGTGGACATTTTAGAATGCATCATAGGTTTCCTTTTCAAGACAAGTCATATAGGATGCATATATACCCTAAAGTCATTTTCGAATTTATGTATGCTTTTTTTGTTCCTAGTATCATGATTAGGCATATTCATAGAAAGAAAAGTGGTTTTCCTAGTGCATACATTCTTGCATACCATCTAGACCTTGGAAAGATGGAATTGATAGATGAGTATGATGTTCATTACAAGATTAGTGTGATTGGCTTTGTGCTTTTGATTGTGTGAAAGAATGTCATGGACAAAGAGGTTGATTCAGGGTCGAATCCTTTTCAAGAAAGGAAGGATGAAATGATCACGCTTGTGCCACATTAAGATAAAGCCTTAGGCCCTTCAAAGGACCCTCAAGGGGAGTCAATTGAACCAAGCACTCCAGCTCCGTCGTCCCGGATCACACGTGCGGCTCCGCGCGCACAAGCCAAAGACACCAAACAAGGTGCACCTCCAGGAGCCTTCACTCGAGCTCGAGCTCAAAAACTTTGTCTATACCTCCAAGGGTTCCTTTGGAGTCAAGGAGTGTTCGGCCAAGCTGAAGCAAGACCGGTGATGATGATTCAACGAGTCTTTGCAATTTCGTGCTACTTGATCTTTATTGTTATTGGTTGCACGGATTCGAGGTCAAATCCTTTGAAAGGAGGGGAGAATTATGTGATTTGAAATTCCATCAAGCATTAAGACCAAACCAATAGCCAAGCCGAGCCTACAAGAATGACAATGTCGCTAACAACGTCGTTGTCGCGTCTCAAACTAGAGTTTCTCAAGACAACCGAGCCAACGTCGCTGAAATTGATCCCTTCTTGTTCCAATCATCAAGAAGGATTATTTTAGGAACCCCTGCAAAGTATGAGGCCATTTGGAGGAGGAATGCTTTGAGAAGACACAAGGTACCTCACCGTTGCAAAGCCGGCAAGGCCAATTGAGAGGAGCAACGGTCAAGTCGACGATCCACATAACTTTACCCGCACAAGCATTATCCCATATTCATTTGGGATTCCAAGGAGTCCAGCAAACCAAGGTTGGCCGAGGGAAGTGGAAAAGGGCTCGGAAATTCAAGCCCAGAAGGCCTAGCCATGGCGCTAGCGAATACAACATGCGGGCCCGATTTTGTCCAAAGGCGCAATTTTATTCTACTTGTGAGTTTGGGATTTTTTATATGTTGGAGTCCATGTGCTTATGTATCCACTGTCCAAATTGCAGACCTAAAGGAGCTCTGAAGAGGGTGTATAGTTTAGAAAACAACTAGGGTTTCCGATTTTGTCCAGAGGCGCAATTTAAATCCACTCATGAATTTGGGCTCATTTGTGGATATGTTTGGTCTCATGGGCTTATCCAGCTCTTGTCTAGATTTCAGGCCCAACGGAGATCTTTGTAGGGAGAACGACTTGTTTCAAGTTTACTAAAACTTTAGGGTTTTGTGGAGACATTCGGTTTATTTTAGGCTTTCCGTTTTTCATTATTGGTTAGGCTTTGATTAATTGAATATACAAAACTTTAAGTTTCTTGAATGAACTGTTAAGTTACGTTCTTGAGTGTTTTGTCTTGGTGAGTCATATCCATTTCAATCGACTCGGTTTTGGTGAGTCATATCCAAAATGGTTGTTTAATTTACCTACGTACGTCATATCCATGGTGAATCAACAAACTCCTTTTTGAATCTATTGGTGCGTCATATCCAATAGATCCAAATTGCCTATCCTTTTATTTTCTTGCAAACATAAACCCTAAATCCACAAAAAGAACCATTTTACTTGTGCATTGTGACATACTCATGTGATTGCACTAACCTTATGATCAAGTTCAGGTATTATAAGGAAACCCTAGGTGCACGGCCAGCCTAAGGAGATTAAAGGAGTGCGCCCCAAAGAAGGTACTATCTTGTATGAAGTTTGTGTTTTTATTTTTTATTTTCTTCTAACTTAACAAGTTTGCTTGCTTTGTTAGTACTAGAATAGATTCTTTCCTTTTATTCAATGTTGTTTTGAGTCATGTCTCAACGAAATATAGGTGAGGTGACCATGGAGAGCTCACGTGAAGAAGGGAGGTCGATCACATTGGGTGTTCTTCGAGTCCTTCTTGAGCAATCCCACCGTGATTTCCTTGTATCCGTTAACACCAAAATTGAGTCAAGGATGGAGAAACCAAGAAAGATGGTAGCCTTTGACGCGCCGGCACCATCGAAGGATCCTAGTCGGCCACAAGATGTTTTGAGCTATTTATTCACCGAGGTCGTGACCAAGGATGTGGTAGTCCAATGGGACAAGCCGCCAACCTATGATGAGTACCTGAAAGATGAGTGCTGGGAGAGTATGAAGCAGAGGATGAGAAGAAATAATTAGTTGAGAAAAATGAGGCCAAAGAAGATAAAGATGAGGAAGTGTTGGGAAACACTGTCGTAGGAGAGTGCTTTGTGACCCCCAAGCTGATTTTTGAAGACGAAGGATCTTTGCAACCCATTTATGGACGAGACACGTAAATAACCCACAACTATACATGCCCGGGTTTAATCCACATTTATATATGCCGAATAAGTAGAATCCGGGTTATTTGGGAGTCTAATTATTATTATTATTTTCAAAAGCCCGGGTTTTAATCTACTTCGATAGAAGAGTACGTGCCCTACATTGTGGTTTGCCCGCATGATCGAATGATCCTTCCTTCTCTTTCGTTAGAACAATGCCCTAGCCCCAAATTGACCACCATCGATATGCTTCTTCCTTCTCCTTCATTTTTCTGATGCTCCGGCCTCTCTCTGCCTCGCTGGTGGATGCCATGGCTGGAGCTATGGATGAATTACAGAACCCCAGCTCTTCTTTGCACTTTTTATGGTTTCACAGAGAAAGAAAGGGAAATCGCACCGATGGAAGAATACAAGCTCACATCTGCCATGGAAGCGTTCGAGAAGCAAGAGAAAGTTGGCGAAGGCACGTACGGGAAGGTGTATAGAGCGAGAGAGAAGGAAACTGGCAAGATCGTCGCTCTTAAGAAGACTTGTCTCCATGAAGATGACTAAGGTGTCCCTCCCACTATTCTCCGCGAAATCTCCTTGCTTCGTATGTTGTCTCGTGATGATCCTCATGTCGTCAGGTACTTCGACTTTCGTCTTTGATTCTCATATTCTAGAGTTTTCGAGGTTGATGCAGGGTTGAATAATTTTCAAGAACGGGAGGATGATGTGATCATGTCTGTTTCACGTCAAAATAAAGCCTCAGTCCCTTCAAAGGACCCTCAAGGGGAGTCAATTGAACCAAGTACTCCAGCACCGTCGTCCCGGATCACACGTGCATCTCCGTGCGCACAAGTCAAAGACACCAAACAAGGTGCACCTCCAAGAACCTTCACTCAAGCCCGAGCTCATAAACTTCACTTATACCTCCAAGGGTGCCTTTGGAGTTAAAGAGTGTTGGGCCAAGTTGAAGCAAGACCGGTGATGATGATTCAAGGAGTCTTTGCAATTCTGTGCATCGAATCCTTTGAGAAGAGGGGTGGATGATGTGACTTGGAATCCCATCAAGCATCAAGACCACGCCGAGAGCCAAGTCAAGCCTAGAAGAGTGACAATGCCACCAACGACGTTGTCGCGTCTCAAACTAGGGCTTTTCAAGACCACCGAGCCAAAATCGCCCAAATTGATCCATTCCAGTTCCAATCATCAATAAGGATTATTTTAGCAACTCCTACAAAGTATGAGGTCATTTGGAGGAGGAATGCTTGGAGAAGACACAAGGAGCCTCACAGTTGCGACGCCGGCAAGGCCAATTGAGAGGAGGCACAGTCAAGTCGAGGATCCACATAACTTGGCCAACACAAGCCTTATCCCATCTTCATTAGGGATCCAAGGAGTCCAGGGAACCAAGGTTCGTCGAGGTAAGTGGAAAATGGCTCGGAAAAGTCAATCTGAGAAGGCCCAGCAAACGACTCCAGCGAATACAACATGCGGGCCCGATTTTGTCCAAAGGCGCAATTTTAATCCACTTGTGAGTTTGAACTTTTGGATATGTTGGAGTTCATGCCACTGTCCAAATTGCAGGCCCAACGGAGCTCTGAAGAGGGCATACAAGTTTAGAGAACAATTAGGGTTTTCGATTTTGTCCAGAGGTGCAATTTAAATCCACTCGCGCATTTGGGATCATTTTTTGGATATGTTTTGTCTCATGGACGTATCTAGATCTTGTAAAAATGAAGGCCCAACGGAGCTCTATGTAGGGAGAATGACAGGTTTCAAGTTTACTAAAAAAATAGGATTTTGTGGAGACATTCCGTTTATTTAAGCGTTTCCATTTTTCATTGATAGTTAAGCTTTGATTAATTGAATAAACAGAACTTTGAGTTTCTTGAATCAACTTTGAAGTTACATTCTTGAGTGTTTTGTCTTGGTGAGTCATATCCATTTCCATCTACTCGGTTTTGGTGAGTCATATCCAAAACGGTTGTTTTACCTAGGTGTGTCATATCCATGGTGAATCAACAAACCACTTTTTGAATCTATTGGTGTGTCATATTCAATAGATCCAAATTGCCTATCCCTTTTATTTTCTTGCAAACATAAACCCTAAAATCAACAAAATGAACCATTCTTGACGACGATCCGACTCTTGAACAACTCGAAGCGTTGGAGGATGACTTTTCTTGAACCAGAACAAAGATCCTTAGGCGTAAACGCATCACCTTTTGCACAAGGTCTTCTTCGTCTTGGGTATTCCCCTTACGGTATCTCCACTCGGGGGTTCTTGTAATGTAGACGTCATCGGGTTTCAGAGGTCATTGTACTTGGCTGTGATGTTGAGTTGTGAAGGGCATGTTTTCATCATCACCAAGATCTTCAAGACCGACTCCTTCTCACTTTAGTTGTTTCTAGAAAACATGAATTTCACTTGGATTTATCGGGATACCAAGATATATATATATATATATTTCTAGAACGTGTGTGGGCAACGCAACCCTAGAGAGTCTCTCTACCAAGTATCACTATATTTTTCCCCATGTATTTTTCCAGCCTTCGATATGACACCTTGTTTGAATAGTAATCTTACGCTTTCGGCCGAGACTCTACGCGTAAGGCAATTGAACAAGCACTTCACCCATTATGGCCCATCCTCGATCTCATTGGGCGTCTTTTCATGACCCTGCTCCATACCCGCCCTCACTTCACGTACCTAATCCCTAAACATATTGCCTAATTGTACCACCAACGTGTCGAGCCCTCTAACAGATGTTCGGATCATCTCCTTCTGCATAGAGTGTTGAGACTCGAGCTTGAAAAGTATTTCAATTTTAATAATGAACCCTAAACTATGTAATCCAAGAAAGTATCAAAGTGAAAAATTAGAGATTGAATTTACCTGATTGATGTTCTTGTGGCAAATGAAGATATACATCAGACCATGCACTGACTAGCCTCTCCTCGTACGGTGTAATCCATACGTTCTCAACGTAATTCATCACCCACTTCCACTTATCCGTCAAGTATGCAAGTCGTTCCTCGTACATTCCTTTGTGTATGACATCAACAACCACCTAATATTGCTCGCAAAATGTTGAATATTATCATCCTAACATATGCTTCAACATTGCAGTTGACATGCACCATACACAACTAATGGTTCGCGTACATTATTGTTCAAGAGCTTTCACTATAGTCAACTCATAATCTGACATGATAGGCTTGGGTTAATTTTTCCCAAGCAAATGCTCCAAATGTTGTAAGGCTCATTCGTAGTGCTTGGTTGTCTTTGTTTTCGTGAATACGATTACAATGCAGAATGGAAGCTTGGTGCAACTGAATCCAAACATCTCCAACAAAGGCATACCCTACCTATATGTCAAAAAATAAATGAATATGTAATTATATATTTTATTGGTAATTTTAAAACCAAATTAATGAACAACTAAAATTTACATGTTGGTCTTGTAGGTGTATCCATGATGACGAAGTGTGGGAACAAACTCAACAAATGCCTAGAGCATCAGGGTGACTGAAAAAAGGTTTCTCACAACATTTGTCCCGCCCACCCGTTCGACGTCCGCATTATGTTCGTTCTCCCTTAGATATTCCAACGTGTATTGCGTTACCGTCAGTTTCCCCTTGGATTTCTTCCTTTCACTAGCCTTGGAATTGTACACTTGACTCCTTGATCACACACTCTGGATCCTTATCTAGAAATACAAAAATAATATTCTTCGGCTTTGCACTGGCGAAAGACAAAAGCTTCACTTGCTGACGTTGTTCCTCAGTAAGTCGTTCAACAAATGCATGACCAAGTAAGCAATCTACAATATCATGGTTGTGTGATCCACAAATGACACCTAATTTCCATGTATCCACTTTTCCTCGGCTTCCTTTTCATAACAATCCGTACAACTCAAACAGGCACTCGGACTTCTTTGTCCTCGATAGTCGTTTGGATTTAAGGGCGGCCTCGGGACCTTCGGTTACTTTATTCTTCACGTACTGGTATGTATGATCCAAACTTCTCACACGATAATATGACTTTACGAGCTCTTGATTTTTTTATGACCATGACCATGTTCATTCTCCAACACATCGAACAAACCCAAGCAATCATAATGTCTCTATTGCTCCATTATTCATCATTACTAAAGTGAGAAGAATAATTTACTATCACAAAGTCGTTATCACTAGAATGATCTTATTTATTTGACAATTATATATAAATTAGGACATTATAAAAATATCACTCTATCATCAAAATCATCATAAATTAACACAAAATTAGAAGTTATTAAATATAGGAAAAGTATCATGTGCGAAAGTTTATTAACGTACAAAATACGAAAGAATTATAACCGTCCGATTTGCTTCAGTTTTTTGCATTGTTACACGCGCTTTCAATTTATTTATTTTTCGCTTCAGCCTTCTTTTTTTCGCTTCAGCTTTTCTAATTATTTTTTTTCAAATTTTTTTTTGCATTGTTACACGAACTTGCACTTTTTTTTATTCATTTGCACTTCCTCCTTAACCACTTGCACTTTTGTTTAACAGCTTGCACTTTCGTTCTATTCGCTTGCACTTATTCATTATTCTGATGCACTTTATGTTCGCTTACTTGTATTTTAAATATTTTTTAATATCATATTTGCTTGCACTTTCTGTTCACTTACTTGCACTTTACTCTGTATTTCCATGTACTTTCTTCCTATTGGCTTGCACTTTCGTCATTTCACTTGCACTTATTCATTATTCTGATGCACTTTATGTTCACTTACTTGCACTTTACTTCGTATTCTCATGCACTTTCTTCCTATTGGCTTGCACTTTCTGTTATTTAATCTCTTGAACCTAAAGTGCAAGCATATAAGAAAAAAGTGCAATCAGAAAACATAAAGTGCAAGCATATAAGAAAAAAGTGCAAGCAAATCAACACAAAGTGCAAGAAAATAAACACAAAGTGCAAACAAATACAATGTGCATTCGAATATACACAATGTGCAAGCAGAATAAACAAATGTTCAATGAAAACATAAAGTGCAAGCATATAAGAAAAAAGTGCAAGCAAAAAAATACAAAGTGCAAGCGAATAAACACAAGGTGCATTCGAATATACACAATGTGCAAACTAATAAATAAAAGTGCAATCAGAAAACATAAAGTGCAAAAAAATAAACACAAAGTGCAAGTAAACATAAGGTGCATTCGAATATACACAATGTGCAAGCAGAAAAAACAAATGTATAATGAAAACATAAAGTGCAAGCATATAAGAAAAAAGTGCAAGTAAAACAAAACAAAGTGCAAGAAAATAAATACAAAGTGCAAGCATACATAATAAAGCGGGTGTAATGACACACTCCATAGCGCTGGCCACGGTGGACGGCTGAAGATCTTTCGTATTTTGTATTTTAACAGTCTTTCGCACCCGAACCGCGTCCTTAAATATAATATTTAAAACGCAATGATCAATTATTCGACCGTTATGTTTTTACCATTTAAAGTTCCCACTTCAAGTGATTCGGTTCAAAAATTCAAAAAAATGTTAAAAAAACTGATTCTCAAAAGTGAAGGGCCTTATCAAAATAGTCACTACAAAAAAAAGTCTTAATAGATACATTCTTTTGATCCAATAACCATTTTCTATTTTTCACCCAAAGATTATTTCACTTAAGCTTAAACCTGCCTCTAAAACACGCACCCAATTGTCACGCCTAGTAGTATATCATAACTACAGCAAAGGAATTAACACCTCGATACTTTTCATTGCTTTATTCATTAAAAATGAGGATATATTAGAAACACCAAGAAATGAAGGCTTGCTATATTCTATTGTTTCCAAGCAAAGCATTCCTCAAAGGGTTTGCCACCAGGGTTGGTCAAGCAAGGGCCAACCTCCTTGATACTCCAGTTACATCTATCCATCCCAACATGAATCTAGATCCCTATCTTGCTTGTCTATATGAAACTGTTGTTCGTTCCCTAGAAAGAAAAACGTACAATAGTAATCCGCTTAGCCCCAAAACACGTTCTTGACATGAAACTCGTACGACCGTTGGTACGGGTTCTTGTCCTTGCAATGAACATGCAGGTGCACCTCCGCTTCCAACTCGTTGATGATTCACACCACCATATTCGGATAGTTCGAGCTCCGATTCTCCATTGATATTTTCGGTTTTTAATTTGAATTTGGTGTGGAGATTGATCCTTTTCTTGGCCTCTTGATTGGGTTCTTATATAACTATGAGGTGGGTTTTATAGTTAAGAGTTTGCTAGGAGCGTGTTTCTGCATTAATGTACATATCATGTTCCATTTATTGTTTCGTACCAAAAAATTGAGAGATTGATTACTTGTACGTCCCCTCCCAAAAAAATTACACCGAATTGCAAAAATATCCCAAATGCATTAGTGAGTTGCATATATACCATTTTGACTTTTTTTTTGCATATATACACCAAATGGGGTATTTTTGCAAAATATTTAATTTTTTCTTTTAATTCAGAAATGAAATAAAAAAAAAGCATGAAAAGAAAAAGGAAACAAAAAGCCCAAAATAGTAAAATAATAATTTTTAGGATTTCCCTCTAAAACCCCAAAATATTTCCCGCCCCCTTCCTCCCACTTCCCGCCCACTTCCCTCCCACTTCCCTCCCACTTCCCGCCCACTTCCCGGCCATCCCGACTTCCTCCATCCCGCCGGCCGGTGCATCAACAGTTGAAAGTGAAAGATTTAAACTCATCCTCCCTCCCCTCCCCTCCCTCTCCCTTCCATTCTGCAGACGTCCTTATAACTGTTAAAGTGAAAGATTTGAACTGGTAGGTAGTTATATTCAGAGGTTTTTTTTCATGGCGAACTGTGCAACTGTAAAAAAGGAATGGTGATGTATCTCCATGGCGATGTAAACAGGAATGACGATGTATCTCCATGGCGAACTGTGCAACTGTTAAAAAGGAATGGCGATGGGCGAGAGAAGGGTTGAACCTCAGCATATGAACCCGAAGAACTGTTGAACTCAGAAGATTGATTAAGAAGCAGTTTTCAAGGTGAACTGGTAGTTATATTGACAAGGTTTTTTTCTGAAGTAAAGAAATGATTCTAGTCTGGATGAACTGATAGTTAAAGAAATGATTCTAGGGCTAAAGTATGTAAAAACAAATATTCAGAAGGGAGCAAATGTAAAACCCAAGTGAAGAGATGAAGTGGAAAATTTTCTGAAGTAAAGAAATGATTCTAGTCTGGATGAACTGGTAGTTATATTTCAATGTTTTTTTTCCTGGTATAATAGAAAGTTCTTGTCGGACTTAGGAAAACAATTGTCATACTTAGAAATAAAAATGTCATAACTACAGCGTTGAAATTGGATATATGTCTACTAAGAAGGTGGATAGTTCATCTCACTAATCTAAATACAAGATGTCTTAATTAGATCTCTCGTTCCTGATGCTATACTTCTTTGGCAATTTTACTTTACATAGATATTAATTGCACTTCATCTCACCAATCTACTTTACAGATATATTAATTAGAAAATGCTCCATGTTTGAGTATTTTTAGGTACAGAGGAGGCACTTGTAGTGCTGGTGATTTCCAAAGCGTGACATTTTAAATTGTTATTGTGACATACTATTTATACTATTTTCACAGTGTAATAATGTATGATTGACAAATGTGACCGTATTCAGACTGATTTACTTCGCAGAGGTCTTACTTTATGGAGATAGTAATGGCACTTCATCTACCCCATCTCATTGGAGTGTGTGTTGTTTGACTATCCTAACTGTACATACTTCCAGTTCTACTCTCTCTTTGTTTCACTTCATCTTACCCATCTCTTTCCTCTCCTTAGAGCAGCTCGTGTGGTTGTTGGTGTTTTTTCCTGGGGTGTTGGATTTGAAGCGTGGACAAGAAGTCATATGCTCGCAAACAGATTCAACATTATGACGTCCAACAACGCAGAATCCGTGAATAGTCGCTTACTGGGCCCGCATCGACTGTCGTTGATTGGGTTGCTTGATGGTATACTGAATGTCATGAGTAATTGGTTTTGTGACAGGCGATTTAAGGGAGAACGACATTTGGATATTCTGACCCCGACTGTTTCTACTGAGCTAGAAGGTAATTATTTGAAATCGTTGACAATGGTTGTGAGTAGGCTAAATCAATATGAGTTTCAAGTGCATGCCAATGGAACTACACTCTTGGTAAATCTGCATGCTCGAACCTGCTACTGCAACGTCTTCCAAGTTGACCAAATTCCATGTGCGCATGCAATAGCGGCCGCGAAGGATTGTGGTGTGGATCATGTCACTCTTGTTCATCCCTTTTTTACTGCTGAAATGTGGAAGGAAGTGTACAAGGAAACTATATATTCGGTTCCTGCATTTGAGCGTTGGGAAGTTCCTGACACGGTCTTGAATAGAGCATGTTTGCCCCCGGTTGTTAGGAGGAAATCCGGAAGACCAAGGAAGAAAAGGATCCCGTCACGTGGAGAATATAGGGGCCTGAGGAGAAGGTGTGGAAGTTGTGGTGTTGTCGGCCATAACTCACGAAACTGTCCTAATCCCTCAACCGACCCATGATGCCGTTAATTGTATTGTGTTACCTCTTCAATTATGTATTTTGTTAATATGTGTAGTCAGAGTTCCAAACTCTTGAAGGATCTCTTACCACTCATATTAATTTTCGTATAAATGGTATGTATTTTGTTAATATGCATCCGTATGTTAATGTAATATTATCCTGTCGTCGTTATATATATATCCCGACATAGAGTATTCACCATAGAGTATTATTTCATGCGCCATTACCATCACCATAGAGTATTATTTCATGCGCCATTACCATAACATTCTATATTAAATAAAAGAGAATTATATAATATCACATTATGGATGAGGAACTTGACATATAATATTAATTCATGCGACATTACAACATACCATAACATACTATACCATAATCTACTGACTATATATAGTCGCTATATGACATTATCATCTTCCTACTTGACATACCTATCATAACATACCATAAAATACTACATTACATTGTCCCTAAACTAGATCACTTAATCAGATTCTATATATTTGCGGAGGAGACAGATGATTCTGGGCCGTCACGCTGCGGAAGTTCATCAACAATATCTCTAGTGACGACATATATGTTGATGAAGGCAACGGATCTACCTTGGGCGGCAAGGGCGACGGCGTCTCCGCGGCGCTGTAAGGCCCTCAAGGTACGAGGCCCGTCATGGGTGGGCACAACTTCGAAGAAGTAAGAGGCGTCCCGTTCGGAGTCGTTAAAATAAAATAGTTGGTTCAACAACCAATGGATATCTTGTACCATTTCAGCCGAGGGCCTCCAGTTTTGCTTCCTCCCGCCTTGGTAGACATGGGTTGAAATTCTGGTATCTTGTCCCCTTGAAGGGATGAGTCTCCCCCCGGTATGGACAGTTGTGTAAACCATGTGATCGTTTTGGCCGTAAGGCTCATAAGCCATGGTTAGTATGAGGAAACAAACGAAACAAGAGAAGGGAAATTTTTGGAGCGGATTGTGGAAGAAGTTTTGGAGCGGATTGTGGATGAGGAAATATGGTTTGTATGAGGGGGTATATAAAGAGGTTTTTGGGTTGGTGGCGGTTAGGGTTTCATTTATTAGGGTTAATTGGGTTAATATCCTGATTGACAGGATTTGGTGGGCATTTAATGAAAGTTCATGACGGTTGACTATTTTTTTGTTGTCAGTGAAGTTGTCATAAAACGTGTATGCAATCTAAAAAAGTTCAATTTCAAGTTGTCATATTATCCTGTCATTGATTGACAGGAGTTGGTGGGCACTTGGGCAGTTAGTGAAAGTTCATGACGGTTGACTACTTTTTTCTTGTCAGTTAAGTTGTCATAAAACACATTGTGATCTAAACAATGTGAGCAATCTAAACAAGTTCAAGTTGTCATAAAACACGATGTGATCCAAATATCCAAAAATCTTATATCCAAATAAACTTCCTTGTAATCTAACCGATGCACACTCTCATATACTCGACCTTCAGACCCCGTCAAACACGCTGTGAGCCATGTCGCTCCTGAAGCCGTCAATAAATTTGTCTGCCACAACGTCCAGATATTTCCGACCAGCACTGAGCAACTCCATGTGTTTCAGAGTGTATATCCCAGAGTCATGACTACGAACACAACATGCACTTTGTTACTCAGATGAAGTATGTAATAAAATTCATAAGGGGATTCATATTTCGACTTACCCACGCTTGTTCTGCTTCAGTCCTTGAATTCTCTCAAATTTAATCTCTTTAGTACCCCGATGTTCAAATCTCTTGCCAAGCGGGAGGTACTGTGTCATGAAGTGAGGAAGAAACCGACAAATCGCATGCACGCAGTTCTCTATGGCCAAGTCAAGGTTCAAAGCCACATTACAATCATATACATTTGCCTGCCATTACTGCAAATCGATCTCAACAACCACCCAATGGTTGTTATCGATGTTGAGGGGGAAGTAAATGAAGTCCAGATCATCCCAACTGGACCCATAAGTCTTAGGTTGATCTCCCCTAAAGTATGCGAGTGCACGTTCAGATGCAGGTGGAACAGTGCAGTCATTTTTCATATAGTATTTCAATGCATCCGTATAATCAGCAGTCCAGAAAACGTCCAATATTGTGGCCTTGCTTTTAACTTCGGACTCCAAAAGCGCCTTATGGATATAACCACAAACTTCATCGATATGCTTCAAAAAAATATAATTCATCCTGTCAGGCATTGCAATAAATCCCAACAGTAAACTATGTTGACATCATACTTAAATAGCTTACACCATCTTCCAGCCAAGCTTTTGGTTCCAGTATTAGGCCAATCCACTTCTTGCCCATCTCTTCACCACACAGTCCAACTATTGGCTTAGAGCTGAAAAATAAAGAAGGCGTAATTCAATCCATGAAAGATAGTTGAACATTATTATTAAATCCGTGGGATACTAACCTTTCATCATTCATCCATTCCAGCAAAGCAGTCATCTCCTTCACCTGTGGATTCTTGGTTATCTTCTTCACAATTTTCCCCTTTTTCTCATCTGTGTAAGGTGTTTTTTTTTGGGCGGATGGCTTCACCATACGACTAGGAAGAAACCTCGTCGGTTGGAGATGCTGCTCTCGTTTATTTCTGGGTTTCGCCTTCTTGGATGAAGCAACCACAGCGGCTAGCACTGAAAGAGGTTCCTCTCTTTCCTCTACCTCAGCTTGGGTAGCCTCCGGTGCTCCTTCAATGTCGTTAGTAAAATCCTGCTCCTGGTCCTTTTCCCCAACGCCAGTATTTTCATTTATGTCTTTGACAAGGGCCATAACACCATACGCACCCTCAACATCATTGTTAGCCTCAATGGAATTATCAAAATCCTGCAATCATAATAACCATGTCATGCATGTGTACAAATCCTGTCACCATGCCTTTTCTTGTAAAACATAAAAACTCACAGACTATAAACTATAAATCTTGTCACTTCGTACAAACATTAATGTCATAGTAGGGATGAGAAATTGATAATTTTCATACCTCTTTTCCTTCAGCCTGTACCTTCTCCACCGCAGCCTCCTGAACCTCAGCCTCTACCTTATCCACCTTCTCCAACGCAGCCTTCTCCTCCGCAACCTCCTTAACTTCCTCACCATCAGTCTCATTATCCTCATCAGAAACTTCCTCCTTATCAGAAACATCTACCTTGTCATCCTCCTTCGGTTTGTCACCACCCTGTCGAAGTTCTTCATTGTCATTAGCCTCATCACCATCACCAGATTCATCATCATCATCATCATCATCATCATCATCATCATCATCATCATCATCATCATCATCATCATCATCACTCTCAACCTCATCACTCTCAGATAAAACACCCTCAACTTTCTTATCATCCACCTCATCATCCTTATAAACTTCCTCTTCTTCCTCATCAGACTCACCATAGGATTCATCCTCATCCGAATAATTATTTGATTTCCCAGTACTCTTGAGCTTACGCACCTCCTCCTCCTTTGATACCCTCTTTTCCAGCATTATCATCCTGTCAAGCACTCCTTTTTCCAACCTCTTCATCATTCTGAACATCTGACTTATCACCTCTGATGACTGCACAGATGTATTACTCGAGCTCGCTCCATCTTTTCCTTGCTTCCCCTTCCCCTTCTTTTTCAAACCCTTCATTGCTTCCTTCACAATTTTTTCAAAATGCGGGTCATCCAATTCAACAACATAGTAGCAGTCGGACAGCTCATCCTCATCGGGAATAAGAATGGGCTTAACCACATGTGTAGGATCAGCCAAAGACAACTCCAACACTCCATGTTCAGGGGCGTCATCTGAAAACCAATGAAGACCTCGAGGCATTGCAGATTCACTCAACTTTGATGCAAATTGGAGACCAAATGTTGGCACAGCTTCCCATACCCATATCTACAATAACAAGCGGTTTGAGAATTAGCAAATTAAGATACATTATTTCATTTTATCCTGTCACCCTATAATTTAGATCAGGTCACCCTAAAACAATCTGGAATGCAATTAAAAGTATGTTGGAAAACTACTATGTAGTGTCAATCAAACAAGAAAAACTTCGGGCATATTCACTACGATCCTGTCACCCAGTACTCAAATATCTTGTCATAGTATATAGCATAAAGTATACTACTATGTTGCAAATAAAACACATTCAGTAATTAATATTTCAACCATTACACATTTAGATCAGGTCACCCTAAAACAATATGGAATGCAATTAAAAGTATGTTGGAAAACTACTATGTAGTGTCAATCAAACAAGAAAAACTTCGGGCATATTCACCACGATCCTGTCACCAAGTACTAAAATATCCTGTCATAGTATAGCATAAAGTATACTACTATGCTGCAAATAAAACACATTCAGTAATTAATATTTCAACCATTACAAATTTAGATCAGGTCACCCTAAAACAATCTGGAATGCAATTAATAGTATGTTGGAAAACTACTATGTAGTGTCAATCAAACAAGAAAAACTTCCTGCATATTCACCGGCCACGATCTTGTCACCCAGTACTGAAATATCCTATCATAGTATAGCATAAAGTATACTACTATGTTGCAAATAAAACTACCTGAAACACAACTGGCATGCCTTGAATGCAATATGGAATTCTTGGTGTGTCGGAGAGTAGCTTTGCCTTCTCTACTGTTTGCATCCTTTTGGCCAATGATGTGGTCAATGACTTGTGAAGCTCTTCATAAGCAACCCTTCCCCATGGATAATCCCAAAAGTTATCCATATTCTCCAGCAGCCTAACATGCAGCGGCTTCACTAGCCTCTTCTTATCCCCTCCCAGCAACAGACCCTCAACTATCAACAACAGTGCCAATTTCATTTTGTAGTTGTCCAATTCACGATGTTCTTTAAATCTGTTGTAAACATCTTGTATGGTCGTCTTAGGACCACCAGGACTACCAAAAAAACGCTCCATTACTAGTCCGTCTGCTTTAGTATCCACAAATGGAAGTTCCCCACAATTCAGTCCAGTTATGAGAGAGAACTCCTTAATCGAAAACCTCAACTCTTTCCCTGCCACCTCATACCAAGACTCCCACTTCTTTTTTGTTTCAAGTTGCTTAAATAGAACTGCATGCACTGTCTGTGAAGAAAATGATACCTGCTGCAACATTTTCAAAACTTTTCCAAACGGGCCATCCAAAACCCGTTGCCAATCCACATGTGTCAACTTGTTTTCAATCTCACGAACAAAGTGCACCCTACAATTTATGTTAATTATGCCGTAGAAAGGTGCACCTCTGAAATAACTGTACCTAATCTGCAAGCGAAATGAAAATAACCATAAACACACGCAATCGAACCATTTCAGAAGCCTCAGACGACAGATGAAAAAACATAAAACCCTAAAAAAACACTCCTGATACAAAGTAAACCATTTCAGATGGGTGACAGGACAATTGAAAAATTACGCTAAGCCCTAAACAAAAAAATTTAGATAACTTACATCCTCTTTAAAGATTAAGGGTTTATTCCCCTCTTCATCATTCGCTTTTGGCCTCGACCTGCCCTTCGCGAATTTTTTCCCTATGGAACTGTTAGAAGTTTTTCCGCCTTTCGCCTGCACTACGCCTCTCTGCTTCTTCTTCTTTCGAACCTGGTTGTCGTCTTCTTTTCTCTTCCTTTTCTCTCCACTCTTCTTTGGGGTCGATTCTTTACGGTCTCTAAGCACTACCATTTTCTAGGGTTCTTTTGTAACGCGTTAATGGAGAAAGATGGAGGAGGGAGTAAGTAAGAAAATGTGGAGATGGACTTCAAGAGTAAGTAAGCATAAATCGAGAAAGATGGAGGAGTTGAAGAGTCGCCTTCTAGGGAAGAAGAAAATGTCTGATAACAATGATGGATGTTTGCAGAGTCGCCTTCTTGGGAAGGAAAAAGAAGAAATGTGGAGGGAATTTGGAAGGTAAACACGGAGGGGCTTTTGGGAGAATTCGAACTTCGAAGAAAGGTAAATCGGTGTATGTCTTACGCTTTTTATTCTAAATTAAATATTATTAAAATGGTCAAATCGGTGAACAAATAATATTACAAAATAATTTTGTACCCTAAAACAACAGAAAAAAAGGATATTTCCGACAATAGGAGTATATAATGTGACAAATAACATATGTGCAACACTAGCAATTACCCTAGATTTCCAAAACAACACTGACAAGAATTTTGAACAACACTGGTAGGAATTTTGAACAAGAAATGCAACAACCAATATTGCTACATTTCCAAAACAATCTCAACACAACTTATTGTCAACAATACAAGTCAATTCTAGCGAAAACTCCCTAACAAGGAATCATACAACACTAGCACTATCCCAACTACAGTGAAGCTTACATGAAAGTGAATAACATATCCTCCACTAGTCAAACCAGTTCATATCAAATATACTATCGGCTATCATTTTTCTGTACTCATCCATAAATTTGTCACCCACGTTCACGATGTTTTGACGTCCGAAACTTAGCATTTGTCACCCACGTTCACCTTGTATCGTTTGGGATTATCGGCTACTCTGGACAGTTCTCTCTTCCTGACAGGATGGTCCTTCAGTTCACCAGTTGTATCAATTGTTTTTATTGAGCTGTTTTTTCTTGTTGAGAGTCCAATTGATTCTTTGGTAGACTCTCCTTCCACCTCAGCTTGTTTTTACGTCTGCAAATAAGTTTTTTCATAAATAACATATTGGTGATCTGAGGGACCATCCTGTCAGGATGGTTTATTGATGCATACATCAACTCCTCTTGTCCTCCCTATTTTATTTTTCGCCTCATTCTGAACTGCGCCATCTTCATCACCCATCTTCTTTTCTGAGCGAGTCTTCCTTGTCACTACTTTTCCTTCCTTGCGATTACTTTTCCCCTCATCCTGTATTGCACCCTCAACATCATCTCTCTGAACTGCACCATCTTTATCATCCTTCTTCTTTTTTGAACGAGTCTTCCTTGCAACTTGCTTTCCTTCTTTCTTATCGTCTTTTTCTTTTGTCATCGTTTCTCCATTTTCCCCCTCATCTTCTACTGCACCCTCAACATCATCTCTCTGAACTGCACCATCTTCATCATCCTTTTGCTCTCGATAAACAACCATGCTTCCTAAATTGCCATTGTCGACTTTAGTGGCACCTTCATCATCGTCATCCTGTAGGGGATTTGAATCAGACCCCCCCATTCTATCCATTTTGACATCCTCATCACGACCATGTACACCATTCTGCTTCAATAAATTACAAGTTAGATTTAACTCAAAAGAATAATCAGTAAGTGCACCATTCTATAATGTTTGTCAAAAACAGAGCTTTATGCATAACTAAATTACAATTCAAAATGACATTACTATTCTACACAAGTACAAATGCTTGAGCTTCCACGACATATATATATCTAAGTTCCCAAACATAACTTAATAACGATTGTTGACAGTTATCTTACCTCCCCTTCCTCTTGTTCATCATTTGTTGAACCTGACTTGTTGAATACCCTCTCCTTGATCATCTGTTGCATTATGCCCAAGGTTTTATTCATAGCATAAAACCCTGCGTCCACTTGGTTTTCCAAATTAATCATACGCTCATGAAGCTCTTTCATAGCGCACATGACCTGTCTTGCATCCAGGCCCGAGGACTTTGTAGCAGGGGCAGAGTCCGAATCATTCTTTCCTTTTCTTCTACCATTGATAGACCTCTTATTACTTAGCTCGAATTTCTCAACTGCCTTGTCAAAGTAAGTGTCCTTCACTTTCCCATAAAATTTGCATTCCTTTAAGACCTCCACCTCTGCTTCTTCCTCTATCAATACCACATTTGGAATAAAACGGGATGTGGCCTTCCCTAAGAAAGACTCCATAGCCGTCGCATCAGGTTGTGAATCTGATGACCATCGTAGACCGCGTGGGTAGGCCTCCTTATCCACCAAATGTGCAAACGCTGAAGCAATTGGTTTAACAGCTTCAAACAGTCAAACCTGAATAGCCAAACCATCAATATATTATAACTACAATACCAACTTCAATACAATATACATTACATCCTGTCATGTTACATGAAAGGCCATTGGCAACCCCTTGAGTTTGTAACCCAACCTTGCACTTGAGTCTCTGCTTGTTTCAACCGTTTCCAATCTATTCTTCACCGTTGAACTCAATCACTGATGAGTTTCAATGTAGCTAACCCTGCCCCATGGGAATTTCGTGAATCGATCGATATCAGCCAATAATTTCACATGACCTGTGCTTATGCGAACTTTTTTCTCAACCCCAAGAATGACGCCCTCTAATATAATCAATAATGCCATCTTATATTTCAAAGGGCTATCAAGCTGTGTACGCATAAATAAAGACTCGAGCTCAGCCAACGTCAAATTATGTACATCAAATAACTCTTTCACGGCATTTTTATCCGGGTTCAGCTCATTATCTTTCATTCTGTGGCAGCATAACCCCGTCACAAGTGCAAATTCCTTCATTGAAAAACGCAGCAGCTGTCCTTGCAGGTCATACCACGTCTCCCACAACTTCCTCGTTTCTACTTGACGAAATAAAACGTAATGTACAAGCTGGCATGAAAAGTTTTGGCGATGAACCATCTTCACAGTAGGTCCAAATGGACCATCTATTATCCTCTGCCAGTCCACAGGGGAGAGGCATTTCTCAATAAGATTCAGCAATTCACGCCGACAGTTTTGGTTGACTCTGCCGATGAACTTTTTCCCTTCAAATCTCATTAAATGACCCTAAAAAATACAAATTATACAAGGTCAATAAATACAAAATGAACTTAGACTTAAACACAAACTGACAGGATGTCAACTATGGAAAATTACACACAATGAGCTAAACAAAATTTACCTTTTTACCCATTTTAATCTCCTCCGTTTCAATATGGAGAACTACACCACTTCAGCTGCACTAGGGGAGATAGACAAACAACATAAAATATCAACATTTAAGCTTTTTCTAAGCACCTAACTCAACATACTCAGTTGTAGAGATCACACGAGAAGACAAGGAAGTTGTAAGAGTAAGAGAGCTATAATGTCAGGAAAATATAAACATTATAATTTCAAGTAAGGAAGATAATCTGACATTCATGACAATCAAAGTGATCATTTCAACAATAACACTATACGATGTGACAAATATTTCATCAACGCTGACAAGAAATGTTGAAACAATGGTAATTCCTGCCATTGTGACAAAAACAAACATAATCTGACATTCTCATTTTACAAACACGGATTTCACAGGTTTATACAATTTGCTGCATTCAACCTCACTTCATTTCAGCTCAAACAACAGCGAATCAACCCTAAAAACCAAATGAAGAGCAACGGAGCAACCCTAAAATGGCGTTACTTGACTTGAACTCTGAAAAACTTGACATACCTACCTCCAACAACAAGGGCCTTAATCGGAGCAACCCAAATGAACAACAAGGCTCGAAGGAGATAGACAGAAGAGGCAGATGAATCGGATTCGCGACCGAATCGCAAGGGCCTTAATCGGAGCTCAAGCGGCGATGGGATTAAGCTACCTCGAACGGTGAAAAAGGGTTTAAGCTACCTCGAACGGTGAAGAAGGGTTTAAGCTACCTCGAACGGTGAAGAAGGGTTTAAGCTACCTCGAATGGGTGAAGAAGGGTTTAAGCAAACAAACCTGGAAGAGAAACCTTCACGCCGGAATCGGTTAAATTCGCCGATAAAAAAACAGATCTACACTCCGCTAGAGAAGATGGACATTCCGCTGGAAAATATCAGATCTGGGAGAGAGGCTTGGTTTTTTTTCCTGTTGCGAAATTTTCAGATTTCATTTGGGATTTCAAAATTATTTGGGATTTGCTTTTTTTTTCGCATTTAAAATAGTGTCATATCATATTTTATTTTCCAAAAGAAAAGGTAAAGTCAGATTTTAATTTACCTTTTTATTTGTGGGGTATTTTTGCAAAAAATAAACAAAAAATAAGTCAATAGAATATATTTGCAAAAAACAAAAATATTAGGGTAGAATTACAAAGCCATATATGATTTGGGGTATTGGTTGCTATTTTTCAAAAAATTACTTGTACGTTCTACAATGAATTGAAGGGGGCTTCTAGTTGTAACTGAAATTCACTAATTTTTAATCAAGGAAGATTTAATATGTGTAATTTCGACTGTGGAAGTTTTAATTAGTCAAGAAATTGAGGTTGGTAGGAGAAAGTTCTTACTAATGCTACGATGACCTAAACCGTGCAGTGGGTTTTAATTCGATTCATGAAAAGGACACGAAATTAAACATACTCCCCACATTTCACCGTATTTGGATTTTTTATTCATTTAAACCTTTATAAGGTAAATTAGAAATAGAAAGAAAATGAGTTTTTTTTATGAGTAATTAATTGGAAAATGTGAATAATTCAAAGTTAAAAAACAAATGCTTTAAATTTAAATCTAACTATTTAAAAAATATTAATTACATATAAAAACCAAATAATATCAATAAAAAATTACAATTAAAAAAATGAATATTGTGAAACAGAGGTAACATTACTACTATGGGCCCGTTCGATAAGTAGTAGTAAAATCGAGTGGAAGTGGAAGGAAGTGGAAGTGAAAGTAGAAGTTGAAGTGGAAGTATGAGTTGAAGTTGAAATACGAGTTGAAGTTAGAAAATGGCGTGTTCGGTAAGTAGTAATTTAGACGAGTTGAAGTTAGGTATTTGTGGTGTGTAATTACCAAAACGGCTATTAAAATTTGGTGAATTTACATGTGCACGTGAGTAATTTGCAGTAGCACGTGATGCACTGATGCTTGATCTGAGCTATGCTTCCTCCTTCCTCCCGATATCCCCAATTCTCAATTTTTAGGGTTTTCCCTGGTTTCAAGCTTTCAATCCCAAATTCGAAGGACACTCCCAGGTAATCACATTCTTCCTCATTTCCAATCTCTCAAGTTTCAAGTCTCTTCATCTCGCTTTCGAAGCTCTCGTCATCTTTGCTTTGAAAATCTGGACTTTTTTGAGCAGGTAATCACAGTGCCTCCTTCCTCTAGCTCCCTCGGTCCCTCCCGATTATCCCCAAATCCTAGGTATCATCTGCATTCTCCTTTTCAAATTGATCATGTATTCAATCTCTTCACCTAGCTAGAGGTCGTTTATTGTCTTCCTAAACGTTTTCCCTCGGTCCCTCCCGATTATCCCCAAATGCTTACATGAAAGTCCTAAACGTTCAAGTGAGATCATGGAAGTTGTCTAATGCTCTTGAATTGTGAGCTATTGATGTTTCTCATTCAGTTTCCAACCTTCAATTTTGATTATCTTGTCGCCGAAAGTATTATGGTCGTAAATGAATTACAATTGCTTAAAATGAGATTCCTAGTGCTTTTTATAACTTGGGTTCAAATGAACCCAGGTTATAAAAAGCAGTAAAATCTTTTATAAAATAAAAGAATAAATAGTAAAATAGAGATTTAGAGCGTGAACAGTAAACATAATAGTGACTTTTTTGAATAGTAAAATTAAGAACGAAAGCAGGGAGAGAAATATGAACTGGAACATGAACTTTTATAAGAACACAAAGAGAACTTACAAACTGTTATTAGAACGACTGTTGTAGAAAACTTGTTAAAACTTGAAAGCTTCGAAAAACTTCAAGGGGAGACTTTGGCTAAGGGAGAGTTTTGGGAGGTTTTCTCAACACATGAGAGTCTAAATTGTGATATTAACATACCATTTTTGAAAATTAATCTTATTAACAACTGATACAAAATTCTCTTCAATAGGGGGAGATTCATCTTCACGTTGTTGTGAATAGGAGCTAGAACTGGAATTGGCCTCAGAAGTTTTTAAAAGTTCTAGATGAGCTATTCTAGTCTCAAGCTCAAGGTCTTTGGTCTCATTTATTAATAATTGTTTGCTGAGGGTTTCAATGTATTTTTTAAGTCTATTAACTTCAGTTTGTAGGTCTGTAATGGTAATAGATGAGAATATCTTAGTAGGAGATTTTTTATTAATAATTTTGGAAATACTAAAAGGTTCTTCAAGTAAAGGTTGTTGTTCTTTAAATATTAGTTCCTTTAGTTTCATGAAATATTCTCGTTTTATTTGAGGATCTTCAAGTTTATCAATAAGTTCAAAAAGGGCTTCTTTCTCATCACTTTTGGTGATAACATTACAGAATTGGGTTATTCCTGAATTTTCTGAATATGAAGAATCAGGGATATAAATATCTTCCTCAGAGTCCTCCAAAAGGATTTTAGTAAGTCTATTTTTATGTTATTGTCGTCTTGGCAGATTTCATTAATTTTTTGTTTTAGTCTGCAGTTGTTTGCCTTATGGCCAGGTTTACCACATTTGTAACATATAATCTGTTTATCTGTCTTCCTAGACTGGAATTTCTTCCTATGAGGGTAGTTAGATCTTTCATGTTTGTCTTGTGAACTAATTTTTGTGTGTTTATGTTTATAAGTTTTATTTTTATGAGAAGGAGGTTCTATTTTAGCAAGACCAAATGCTTCACAGAAGTTACCTAGTTCTTTTCCTCTAGATCCTTTATCGCTACCATATTTGGCCTGAATTTTTAATTCGGAGCAAAGGGCTAGTCCTTCTTTTTTAATAAAAGTTGTTAGTTGACCATAGGTCATGTCTTTCCATGGAATTTCTTCTTTTTGAATTTCATCTTTTATTTTCTAATTTATTCTATCGGCAAACAAGGTTGGAAGACCAGAGACAAAATGCTCTTTCCAATAACCCTTATTGCAGTCATCTCTTTTGTAGACATAAGATAATAAAACATCTTTATACCACCTATAGTCACTAAGGGTTCTACATCTATAGTTAGAAAGGATTTCTCTATTGGCTTGGATTTCCTCTCTAGGGTTGCCTATAAAATGCATACTAATGGTATATATTAGTTGATGGACTGGTTCTGGTTCTCCTTCTTCATTAGTAAAATCAAGGATCTCTTCTTTTTGAAAGGAGGTTAAAGCATTATCCCATCAGTTTTTTAGTTGACCTGTAAATCCAGTAACTAAAAGGGAAAAGCAAGTTTTGGGGTCTTTTCTACCAACTGTATAGGCTATATTAGCCATACCCATTTCTTGTAAGGTGTTAAGTATTTCATGTTCAGACTTACCATCTATGTTCCATTCATAGATGGATTGCCTGTTATAATCTGTGGATCTAAACTTAGATCTTTCTTCATATTGTAAGTCGGGAGGTGTAGGTCTAGAATAGAAGTTTCTAGTGTTTGTATTCCTGAATATTTTTCTATGCGCATGTGGTCTACCATGGGTTCTTCTTAGCTTATTAATTGTAAGGGGATTTTCTTTGAAACATGTTTGCAAGGTTTCTATAGCCTTTTTATCGGATGGGCTTTCTTCTCTTTCAGAATCATCTGAAGAGCTGTTAGAGCCTGTGTTGGAACTGTTGTTGCATTCATCGACACACCTTTTAACTTTTGGTCAATTTTATCCATGATAGTAAGAGAAGGGTTTAAAGAAATGTTCTTAAGGGTTTCTTTTGTAATTCCCTGAATATGGAAATGAGGTCTAGATATGTCTCTAGGGAATTTGGGTATCTCAGTGCTGATTTTATCATGTATCAATTCTACTTGTTCAGCTATTGTGTGAAGGATCTGGTTGGAATAACTATGATGTTGATGTATTTTCTTAACATCTTCTAAAGTGGCAGGACCGTTGTCTGAAGTAGTAACTCTAGGGTTTTTGAAAGGTTCTGCAGGGACCTCTCCATCTTTTGTAATGATTTTTATTCCTTGTAAAGGAGGATGAATACTTTGTGTAAAGCCTGAAGGTAAGATGTTCCAAGTCTTAGTTAATCTAGTTTGGACTTCTATAGACTTTTGTTCCAAAGGGTTTTCTATTCCTTGATTTCTAAGATAATTAGGAAACCAAGTGAAGAATGGGATGTTGATTCTATGTCTTTCCATATCAGAATACCATAATTCTCTTATTTTATCTCTATGTATTTTATCTATTTTCATGAACCAATTTTTCTTAATTCTATTCTTAACGGATTCAAAGTCTGTTCTTAAGTAGTCTTTATTTAGGGTAAAATTTGTTTTAGATATAACATTTATTGAGGAATATCCAGCCATTTCACTCTGAGTAGGTGAAGAGGGAAAAGATTCTTCTCTATTTTGTTCGTTAACTGGGTTAGAAATAGGATTGCTAAATTCCACCCTAACAGAATGGTCTCTAGCTGTATAGAGGGAATCTGAGAGAGAGTTTCTTATAGGGAAAGGATTTGGATTTCTAGGTATTAGGGTAAAAGATCTACTGGAGTTAAATCTTAATAGGACTCTACCATCATTACTTTCTTCTATGTGGGAGATTTCTGTTCTTTCCAGATTGTCGGGAGGACAATCATGTTTAAGTTCAAAAGTCTCTGGTATAGTAATATCTTCCCATTTTATTAGCTTGGGAGTAAAGGTTGTAGATCTTTCAGTTTCAAGTTGTAAGAGAACTGTTTCTCCTCTAGGGACAGGAGGCATTATGCATTTAGGATCTATACAGGAACTCAGAATTCTATAATGGATTCTGTAGATTATAACAAAAATTTTAGAAAGGTTTTTGAAACCCTTTTTAAGGAGCTTGATATCAAGGGTAATAGTGCTACTGATTCTTGGGTCTGTCATATCAACTGTGAAATTAGGGGAACAGTTGAATAAGATAGGACCATTGCAGATATTAGTCTGGATAACAGCAATTAAGGAATCTTTATAAGTAAGTAGTCTATCATCTCTTAGGGCTATAAAGACTAGGGTGTCTATTCCTTTTCTAGCTAGAGGTTTTAGAGCAACTTGTATTAATCCTATATGAATATATCTATAGTTCTTTTTGAAGTATTTTTCAATAGCTATAGAGGATAATAATTGAAGGGTCTGTTGATCCTTGTCTAGACTAAGAGTTTCCTCATGACTTTTGGCACTAAAGGCTGTTTTGAAGTATGTCCAACCTATTCTGTAAATGGATTGTATAGTCTGTTGTGGTATATTCCAATCGGAAATATTATCTTCATAAAGACTTTCACTACTATGAACAACTGGGGTGCTAGTTGAACTAGAACCTCTAGAAAGAATACGTCTAAATTTTAGTGCCATGATCTAATACGTTTTAGAAACTGTTAATCTTAATCATATGTGTTATTGTTACAGTTGGTGTGAGACCATCGACCGGGACCACCCTATTCAGCGGGCTGACCAAGCGGTTTTACGATTAAACCAAACACGCACTCTTTAGTAACAGTAACAAGTATGACCTTGGTAAACAGTAACTAAGGCGTAAGGATCCATTAAGGTTTATGGTTCCATTAATATAGCTACTTTAAGGTTCCATTAAGGTTTATGCAGACTTTTGCTTATAAATAGGTTTATGCAGAATTTAATGTTTCATTGTTGGTTTATGCAGACTTTTAGAAGTTGTGTATGTCTATTATAGATTGTGGAATGCTTGGTGTATGTGGTTAATGTTGAATGTGGATTGGGAATGTGCATTACTTGATTAGTTGGTGTATAATTCCGTTAGGGTTAAGAGTGCCATGCATTTGTGTTTATGTTGAAATAGAATTCTGGATGAGGATAAAGGTAAGGGAAAAGCAAAGGAAAAGCCATTTGTTTGGACTGAAAATCTTGCATTGACATTGATGAGGGTATGCAAAGATTATTAAAGGAAACATGGCTACTATCAAACATTCACTTGGCCTGATGTTAATGAGTAATTTGAGAAGAGGACAGGCTTGAAGGTCTCAAAAAATACATGTAGGAACAAAATTGAGCATATGAAAAAATTGTGGAAGCCATGGTGCGACCTAAGGCGCAATGTGACGGGTGTTGGGTGGGATTCGGCGACTGGTTTGGTCACTGCAGATGATGAATGGTGAGAAAGACATAAGAAGGTCTGTAGGCATAACAACTTATCTATGTATATGATTTGATATATATTAGTTAGGAGTCAATTAATACTTGGTATATTTCCTTCAGTTTGGCAGGAAAAATATGACAAGTATAGCCAATTCAGAAAGAAAGGGGTTAACCCGGAGTTGAGTGATTTGTGGGATGACGTGTTTGGTCAAATTGTTGCAACGGAAAAGCATGTCATGTCACCAAGTATGGATCCTAATGCGCTTCCGCTTTCCCTACCTGGAGTTGATGATAGTGTTTATCTGGGTTCACAAGAGGATAGACTTGACCGTCAAATAAAGAGAAAGATGTTGAGAAGGAACAAGAAAGCCTTTGGTCGCTCGCTGCTAGGGTAAGTGTGGAGTTGCCACTTGATGAGTGCTTAGAACAAGTACACGAGGGAATTACTGCCATAAGATCTTGTCCATCAAATGTCAGAGGAAGATCATCAGGCTTGCAGTTACACCTATTGAGTCCATCAAAAAGAAGAAGGAGAAGGCCAAGTCCTGCTTCAACGGCATTCAACGAACACATGGCTGTTGTGGGTGATGCTAGCCAGAAGATGCTTACCATGATGGAGGGTGATATTGGAAGTACTAATGATCTGGCAGGGGAAGTGAAGAAATATGGATATTCAGAATGTGTTATTGTGCTGGAATGCCTTATAATTGATGGGCTTCTCAAAGAGAATTCAAAGTTGTATTGCTTTGCAGCCAGTCAGCTTGCTCAAGAACCAAGACGTGAGGTCTTCATGTCCCTCCTGAAAGGTAGTAACAAAATTGCATGGCTATAGTATGAGTACGATCTTGCATACCAGTTATATCAACCGTAGATGGAGTGTGATGGGTTAGAGTGTCTGAGTACTGCTTCAAGGATTTATTTCAGGGTTTTATCTTCTAGAGTTATCACTATTGTTTGGTGTTTGCTGTGTTTGGATAATGATGTGATTTATGTATGAACTTACTGCTTGGTGTTTGATGTATTCCAGACTTTATTAGTTCTTCATGTTAAGACTCTTGCTTTGCTTTTGTGTTTTCCCAGTGCAATGTTTCATTAATGAAGTGAGTGTTATATATGTTGTTATGTAGTTACGTTATTAATATTTGTTATTGAAGATATCTTATATTTTAAGTTTATAATTTTCAGTGTATGTCTTGATCTAGTATAATCCGAAGACATGGATGAACCACTTGGCCCGAGACGAAAGATGTCTAGACGCGAGTTACAAAAGAAGTGGCTTCCTAGATGGCAGGTGTGGTTGGAGATGTGTGTGCGTCTCTCAGCTGCATACCATCTTAGGTTTATTCACAAGGTTCCTTGTTATGATTCAGAGCTCACGGGGTACATGTGGATGCGCCAACTGATGGACTTTGCGTCGGATGTTAGATGTATCAATGCATTTCGGATGGAGAGGCATGTCCTCCAATATCTTTGCGATGAGCTAGAGACCAACTACGGGCTATTACTTTCACGCGGTATGTCCGTTCTGGAGAAGATTGGGATTTCCTTTACACTATTTCTGTTGGGTTGGTTAATAGAGATGTATGTGAGCGGTTTAAGAGATCAGGCGACACCATTAGCCGTGTGTTTCACCAGGTTCTAGATGCAATGGTTGGCAGGCACAGGGGTTTTAACGGCTTTGTACGTAACCTTCTGAAACCTCATGATGTAAATTTCACTAACATTCCAGCAAAAGTGATGAGTGAGCCCCGATATAGTCTTTTTAAGGTATGGATTATTAAATATATTTTCAATTTATTGGCAAGTTGAACTAGCCATGTCGTCTAATATTGTTACTGAATTCATTTAGGGTGTTATTGGATGCATTGATGGGGTTCACATTGAATGTTGTGTGCCTGAGGAAGAACAATTTCCTTATAGATGTGGTAAGGGGTATACTTCATTCAATGTAATGGCGGTGTGCGACTTTGATATGTACTTCACATTTGTATCAGTCGGGTGGGAAGGAAGCGCCCAAGACACTCGGGTGTTGGACCATGCTTTGAGCTATCCTCATATGAACTTTCCCCGTCCTCCATCTGGTAAGACATGATCAATCGTCTGTTATCCTTACTTTAACATATCTTATATATTTGACATCATGCAGAATTTCCTTACAAAATGACATATATGTATGAATGGGTTTGTATTTTATTAACTTATATATTTAAAATGTATCGTTTTTTATGTTTAATTTTTCGTAGGTAGGTACTACTTAGTTGACAATGGATATCCAGACATAAAAGGCTATATGGTTCCCTACTCAAAGGTAAAATATCACTAATTTCAGTTTATGCGAGAGGCTCTGAAAAATATTTCGAGAAGGATTTAACCGAGTCCATTCTTCTTTGAGGACGACAATCGAACGGTGCTTTGATATTTTGAAGAAGAGATGGAATATATTAAGGGTGTGTTTGGATTACGCATTATAATGTCAAAAACTGACATTATAATGCCAAAAACGACATTATAATGCCAGTTTTTGGCATTATAATGCGAGATAATGCGTAATCCAAACACACCCTAAAAGGCATGCCGTCATATGATATTCACACGCAAATCGACATCATTTGTGTGTGTTTTACGCTGCACAACTTCATACTAGAACACAAGCTGAATGATTCAATCCTAGATGATGATGATGATGATGATGATGATGATGATGATGATGATGATGATGATGATGATGATGATGATGATGATGATGATGATGATGATGATGATGATGATGATGATGATGATGATGATGATGATGATGATGATGATGATGATGATGATGATGGAATGAAGTTTGACCCCAATCATGATAAAGGCAAGGACAATGACCCCAAAGGCTACATGAGTGACATCTGAGATGCCTATGCTAAATAGATTTGGGATCACAAGAATATCTATTTGGCTGGCATGTAATTCGTAGGAGTACAATCCCAAGTTTTTGGTAAACAAGTCTAATCTTAAAACATTACTTATAATTAGGTGTCTAGCTTCTGATGTAGGTGGTTAGGCTCTTAGGCAGATTGACCATGGATGATTTTGTATGGCGGGATATCTACGTCCTTCTCCATTTTGTATGGCGGTTAGGCTCTTAGGCAGATTGATGATGTATGATGTAGGTGGTTAGGCTCTTTGATGAATTATGGATGATTTTTTATGGCGGGATACCTACGTCCTTCTCCATTTTGTATGGCGGTTAGGCTCTTAGGCAGATTGATCATGTATGATTTTGTTGGTGATTTTAGTGTCATCGGCACATGACGAGTTTCGGACTCGTAGGTTTGGACTCGGACTTTCGGGCGGGAACCTATGCCAGTCACTGTGTGCACCAAGGTCAAAAGTGGCCTCAATAAAGGTGCACAGTCTAAGTGCCACTGTCTGTGCACAACCGTGCACATGGATTGGCGCCTCTCTGATGAAGTGCACGGTTTGTGCACAACCGTGCACATGGACTGGCACCTCTCTGATGAAGTGCACGGTCTGTGCACAGCCGTGCACATTGACTGATTCGATTATTTGGCGGCTTTGAAGTTACACTTGATGGTTTTAATGGTTTTAATGGATGAAATACATGTACGTTGTCAACACTTGATGGTTTTAATGCTTTTAATGGATGAAACATTAGTACGATACCTACAGTTTCAAGATGTGCTTTCAACTTTTCAATTTTGGGTTCAATGGTTTTAATGGATGATAAGTTTTAATGGTGTTAATTTTTCTTTGTGACCTTTCCACACACATGCAACACAAGAAGGGAAAACAAGAGCATCATTCACTACGAAACAATGTTTCAAACACTTCAACGAGATGATTATCCAGTACAAACAAAGTACCACAAAACAAAGAAGCAAACTTGACCATGACATACCGACAACGACAATGACAAACTGACAACGACAAAGAAGCAAACAAAGAAGCAGTTCAATGATACAAATACCCCTAAATAAAGCATACCGACAACGACAATGACATACTGGCCCATACCACACATGTTCCTCTGGGAAACTAATCTAGTTGGATGACTAATGGGTTCGGACGTAACCAAACTTGACCATTCCAGTAAAGGTGGGGCCTAAGATATGCACCACTGACAACCACATTGTCGTAGTTGAATACCGAGAAATTGATTTCATACATGCCAATCTCCGGCCGTCATATAATAGTTCCATACCTCAATCCGTCATGATTTCATACGTCTACGTGTTGGCCAATCTCGTAAGTGAACACATCTCTATATGGTTGTATAGGGCGCAACAACTTGTATGGGACATCTTCCTCAAGGTAATCGGAGCCGTCGTCACGCATCAATGTTTCATACTCGACCCGGTAAAATTCTACCATTGGTAAGACTAACGTGATCCTTGTAGTGTGGTATGAACCTAGCAAGCCATGTTCCGCTCCAACGACCTCAACACGTTCCTTTAAATGGTAATGTCTAGCCATTCCCGAATCTAAAAACATACAATAATAAGACATGTAGAGCAATAAAAGTATATATTGTAGTGGAATAAAAACATACAAATACAGAAATCGGTTTTATATATATTGACAAACCATACTTATAGATATCTAGATACATGATGTTCTTACCGGATTTGTGAAGTGTGTTTCTCGGCTCCTTTTGGCCCTTTGCTTAACACTCCCAAATTAAGTGGGTGCAAATGTGTGTCGGTAGCTTGTCCACAACCATAACAATATATATACTCTCGGTCAAGGTTATGTAACTTGTTCCATTGTAGACAAACCTATACACCAGCTTCCATAGGTTTATTCACAAAAGTGGAGGTGAAGACAAGACATGGGCTTAGCTTCCTTTGCTTAGCAAAAGTTCACGTAGGCCCCAAAACCTATACACTAGCTTCCTTAGCAAAAGTCACGTGAAACACAAAACCTATGCATGGAAGTGAAGAGACATGGTGTACCACAAAAGAAGCAAAAGAAGAAGCATCTTCTTGGAAGGGTACCACAATGTTGGTTTGTGACCATATCTAAAAACGTACACAAGCTAAAACAAAATGAGATGACCATTTACTACGAAACATAGCTAAAAATGTACAAACGAGATGATCATTCACTATGATACAAACATACAAATGCACAACGAGATGATCAAGTACATTACAAGCACTTCAAAGATACGAGTACCACAAAAGAAAGCGGAAAGCACCACACCAACAACAACATATCGACAAGTACCACACATTGAGTTCCTAGTTAAAAATCTAACCATTATCATTACCATTCCGGTGAAGGTCCTCATGGAACTAATCTAGTTGGATAATAGCGGGTCTCAGACGTAGCCAAACATGACCGTTCCAGTGAACGTGGAGCTTGAGATGATCATAACCAACAATGATATTCTCGTAGTCGAATTCCCCAAAACTCACTTCATAAATACCAAAGTCCGGGTGTCGTAGAACAGTTCCATACCACCATCTGTCACGATTCTATACGTCTATGTGTTGCCCTATCTTGTAATAGCATAGAGTTCTATGAGGAGGTATGGGGCGCAACAACCCCCATGGGACTTGTTCTACAAGGGGACCCGAGCGGTCGTTAGTCATCAAAGTTTCGTATTCGACACGATAGAATCCAATCAATGGTAAGACTAAGGATATCGTGGCGGTGTGATATGAACCGAGCAATCCATGTTTTTCTCCAATGACTTCAACTCGTTCCCCTAAATTAAATTGTCTTGCCATTTAGGAAATCTAAAAACATTACACAATAGTAATAATTGTTAAAAACATACAATAGTATATAAGACAATGTTATGTATAGTGACAAAACTTACTTATCTTACCAAATTTCTTACCGAATTTGTGAAGCTTTGTCACCTCCTTTTGGCCATTTGCTTAGCAATCCCTATCCCAAGTGGCTGCAATTGTGTCTGGGTTGTACCTTTAAATGGCAATATGCACAACCCTAAACACTAATATACTCTCGGCCAAGACATTTGCTAACTTCTCCTATGCATGGGGTCAAGACAAGAAAAGTGCTAAAGGACAACCAAGTGGCTAGTCTAACTTCCATAGTGTAGCAAAAGTGGAAGTGTAGACAAGGAATTTGATGCCCAAACGTTCACGTGAAGCACTAAAGGAGTGGCTGCACTTGGAAGTGAATATGCATGACAATGTCTCGTGAAGCACAAAAGAAGAAGATGCTTGGAAGGGGATGATGTTGGAAGAGGATGATGTAAAATTTGGTGAGTTGTGTTATCAAGTGTTGGTGAGACCAAGTACCCCTAAAATCATGTGAAGATGCAGCTAGCAAAAAAAAAAAAGAGAGTGTAGGCTGCAGCTAGCTAAAAAGGAAGAGGATGATGTTGGTGATTCATACCTATCAAGTCACGTGTTTGTATTTTAGCATGCAAAACATATATTCCATTTCTTATTTAGCTTATAGGGTAATAATATAGTCAATTTACCTTATTTGTTAATAAGTTTTTGGTTATTATGTTTGAAACACATAGCACCGAACGAGCATTTACCTTATTTAAACCTTAAACCCTAATACTTAAGATTTAGGTTAATTAAGTTAATTTGAAACACATTTTGAGCACAAACACTCATAAGCATGCAACACTATAGGTTCACGTGAATGTAGAGGCATGCCCAACAAAAGCATGCAAATTCAGAATTTCCATTTCTTATTTAGGTTAAATTAGAAGAATATAGTCCAATACTCAATTTGTTAATAAGTTTTTGGTTATTTACTACTTTGAAACACATAGGTTTAATACAGACCATTTGGTTATAACCTTAAACCCTAATTCTTAACATGTGAATGATGCAACATTTCTAACATGTGAATGATGCAACTTTGTTAATAAGGATTAGACCTGATCAAACCCGGGTTAGCCCGCCCGACAAATAATACGGGATTGGACAAAGATTCTAGCCCAAACGGGCCATTTGGCCCGACTCGGACGGGTAAGCGGGCCGGGCCCGGTTACAGGTTCAGGCCCGTACGGGCCGCTCGGCCCGGCCCGCATATTATTTTTAATTAATATAAATATATATAACAAATATATATAATAAAAAAACCATAACCTAAAATTACTTACCATTTTCTTATTAATAGTATTAAATACATAGTTTGGAGAATACAAAATATAAAAAAATACTTGAGAATGACCAACCAGGCCGCCCGCGGGCCGACCCGGCGCGGAATTAGGGTTGGGTCCGGTTAAGGGTTATGGCTCGAATAACGGGCCGAGCCCGCTTAAATGGGTCGAGAAAATGGGTCCGGCCTGGACCCGTGTTTGATCAGGTCTAATAAGGAGCACATCAACAACACCTTTTGAGAACTTTTGATTAGTAACGAGTTCGTCCATGCACGAACCTTCTCGATGTTAAGGAACCAACTTTCATGAATACGAGCATCTACCAACTTTGTTAGTTATACAAAACATAGATGTTATACAATACGGCTAGTCCCATAACAAAGGATCTTCCATCCGAATCAAAAATTACACAACATGATCGAGCTAAACAACATAAAGATAAACGGATGTCTAGGTTACCCTCCTCGGGATGGGGACATGCAATTTTGCATGCTGCGACACTAATTCGACTTAGACCAACCGCTAGTAACAAACTCTCTCCATTGCATCTTGTCTCCAGAAGAGCACTTGATATTTCCTATATGAGAATTTTCGGATGTGCGGTGTATGTCCCTATTGCTCCTCCACAACGAACCATGGCCACAAACAAGGTTAGGAATATATGTGGGGTTTGAGTCCCCATCAATTATTAAGTACTTAGAGCCTATGACTGGTGATCAAATTACAGCTCGGTATCTAGATTGTCATTTTGACAAGACAAAATTTCCAACTCTAGGGGGAGAAGAAATGGATAAAATTAAGAAAGAGATTGCATGGAATGCGACTTCTTTATCGTTTTCAGATCCAAGGACAAATGAAAGTGAACTTGAAGTTCAACGGATCATACATTTACAAAGTGTAGCAAATAGGCTACCAGATGCGTTTACAGATGCCAGGAAAGTGACTAAGTCACACATACCAGCCGAAAATGCACCAACTCGTTTAGAAGTTCCAATAGTAACACCAAACCAACAAATAGGAAGCGATTCTCAAATACGCCGAAAGCGTGGGAGACCACTAGGATCTAAGGATACAATTCCTCGGAAGAGGAAAGATCCGATAATAACTCCAAAAGTTGTTGACATGTCAATCAACATCCATGAAAATAAAATTCCTGAAGAGAATTTATCTGAAAGCAAAGACAAGGATATTGAGGATAATTTTGAGATGTAAATCAATTATGCAAATACTGGTTTAGGGTGGCATCGAAACGATGTAATCCTTGATGATATCTTTTCTTATTCGGTTGCATTAGAGATCATGGATGAGGATGATAATGATCCTCAAACTATGGAGGAATGTCGACATCGAAATGATTGGGGGAGTTGGAAGGAAGTAATTCAAGTAGAGCTGGATTCTTTAAATAAACGTGGTGTATTTGGACCAGTAGCTCCGACACCCGAAGGTGTAAAACCAGTTGGCTACAAGTGGGTGTTCGTACGCAAACGCAATGAGCGTGATGAAATTGTGAGGTATAAAGCCAGATTGGTTGCACAACGCTTTACACAAAAGCAAGGGCAAGACTATATAGAGACATATTCACCCGTAGTGGATGCAACAACACTTAGATTCCTAGTTGCTTTGGTCGTTGTTGAACAACTTCAAATGCAACTTATGGATGCAGTAACTGCATATTTGTATGGGTCATTAGATACAAATATATACATAAAAGTCCCCGAAGGATTAAAAATGCCGGAAGCATTAAAATCAAAACCTCGTCATATGTTCTCTATAAAGTTACAGAGATCATTATATGGGTTGAAACAATCAGGTCGTATATGGTATAATCGTTTTAGTGAGTATCTATTAAGACAAGGATTTATGAGTAATCAAATAAGCCCATGTGTATTTATAAAGAGGACATAGTCGGGTTATGTAGTCATAGTTGTTTATGTAGATGATTTAAACATCATCGGAACTCTAGATGAGATCCAACAAGCAGCTGATTACTTGAAAAATGAATTTGAGATGAAAGATTTGGGAATAACCAAATATTGTCTCGGCCTGCAGTTCGAAAATACAAAGAATGAAATTTTTATTCATCAATCAAATTACATAGAAAAGGTCCTAAAACGCTTTAATATGGATAAAGCACACCCATTGAGTACACAAATGGTAGTTAGATCACTCAATGTGGATAAGGACCCTTTTCTTCCTCGATCAAACAATGAAGAGATATTGGGTCATGAAGTGCCATATCTAAGTGCAATTGGTGCCTTAATGTATCTTTCTAGTAATACCCGACCAGATATAGCTTTTGCGGTTAATCTGTTAGCAAGATATAGCTCAACACCAACGAAAAGACATAGGAGTGGTGTTACGCATATTCTACGTTATTTACGTGGAACTAGTGATGGGATTATTTTTCAAAAGATCAGATGGAGTACAAAATAACGAATTGGTTGGTTATTCTGATGCGGATTATTTATCTGACCCGCACAAAGCCATTTCACAAACAGGATACTTGTTCATGTATGTAGGAACCGCTATTTCATGGCGTTCAACAAAACACACCCTAGTAGCCACGTCATCAAATCATGCAGAATGGATTGCGTTATATGAAACAGGAAGAGAATGTGTGTGGCTCAGATCTTTTATTCACCATGTCCAAGAATCTTGTGGATTAGAATGTGTGATGCATTATCTTCATATACAACCAACGGTTATATATGAAGATAATGCAACATGTATCGCCCAGATAAAAGAATGATATATTAAGGGAGATAGAACTAAACATATATCCCCGAAATTTTTCTCCACTCATGAGCTTCAAGTGGAAGGCAAGGTTGATGTCCAACAAATTCAGTCAAGCAAGAACTTAGCGGATTTATTTACCAAATCCTTGCCCACTGGAATGTTTAACAAACTCATACACAATATTGGCATGCGTCGTTTGAAAGATATTTGCTAAATTGAGGGGGAGTTACAAGTGTACTATTTTTCCCTTTGCCTTGATTTATCCCATTTAGTTTTTCCAAGTGAAGGTTTTTAACAAGGCAGTGTGTAGACTACAAGGTGTACATCCAAAGGGGGGAGTGTTGTAAATCTCTTTAAATGTTGGATGTTCACATTTCCTTGAAGTCTCTCAAGTTACTAGTTTTGACTCATTTAGTATGTTTATATTATATAGCAATATACTATTTGTATTAAGTTTAGTCTTGTAACAACTTGTCTCTCTAGCCTATAAATAGAGGCTTTTGTCAAAGACAAAAACACACAGAAGAATATAAAGATAAATACTTATTTCCTCCTAAACTCTTTCTAGTTTTCTATTACATTGTTAACTAATCTTATAACATAATTATTGATTTTTGTTATTATAAAATATACAATATTATTTTATTTACCAAATTAAAATAATATTTATTATTTTAACTTAATATCTTAATCATGCTTAATCTAAATTAAGCAAATATTAAACTAATAACCTAGTGTGATATATATGTCCTACGTACAACACCAATTTAGAAATCTCTGCGTCTAACATATTCATATAGCACATGATATTCATGTACTGCAGCCTATGTAACCTCCACGTACAGCAAACCACCACCACTTACAGTGCAATCGGAGGTGGCTAATTGGCTCAACGACGGCACGACGGTGAGGCTTGGTGTCGGGGATGGTGGCGTGGCTGTCCTGCGGCGGCGACAAGCATCGTGGGTGGTGGCTGGACTGAACTGCAGGAGCAACAGTCCGGAAGACAGAAGTTGCACGACCTCGGATTCGGAGGGCTCGTACGGGCTTGTTCCGGGTGCAAATGGAGCGAGGTCGGCGGCTATGGACTCGTGGCGAAGAGGGATATGACCGAGGATGACCGGTGGCGGCGGAGGAAGACCACCGGAGTCGGAAAATTTCCCCAACAGTGGCTGCGGAAAAACAAAGAGTGGGAGAGGTTTTGATTGTTTGGATGAGAAATTTGACTTGTTTAGGGTCCAATTTATAGGGGGGGAATGATATCTTCGTTGGTTATGATTGGATACTACTCCAAATCACTCTTAGCAGAACGAATCGAATCGAATTTGTTCAATTCGAATTTCAAGCGCCAAAACGCAACTTCCACTATTTTGGATGAACCCGGACGAAATCGATGCGATTTACATCTAGTAACTTAGGGCTTTACTAGATAATTACCTTAGTAACAATATGGATTCGTTGAATGAACTGATTCAACAAAGATTTGGTCGAATTTTAACTGATTTGGGAGAACCCTAACTAAGGTTCTAGAAGAGGGGGGAAATGGCTGGAAATTAAATCTTTTTTTCTTTAATTACGGTCAGCCCTTCATGCTTTGGAGTTATTTGCAATTGTTTTCCCAACTTTCCCATTTGTGGCACATTTACCCTTATTCCCTTACTAAATTATAAATAAGTTCTCAAGCTTTATTTTATAAACTTAATCCTACTTGTTTAATACTTCTTTACTATATTAATGTAACCTTATAATAATTTGTACAAACATTATTCAAAACATAATTTTTTACTTAAATTATGGTTGATTGAAGTTATTCTTTTTTAAAAGAAATAAAATAAATACCATAAACTTTATTGTTATTCTCAAAATAGGAATTACATTAATATCCTTATGATAAAATGAGGGTTATTACAAGTCCATTTTAGTTTTATTTTTTACATCATCTGGCATACATAATGGAAATGTTATTATCGATCAAGATTTGTGAATTTCTAAGAACATAGTGTTATAAATTATATATAGTAAAAGTATTCAACAAAGAGAAACTGTAGAAATATCTAAATCAACTATAATTGGTTAAAATATATAATGAAATATACTCATAAGATTTTATAACTATAATTTATTAAAAAATATAAAGTCTATATATTTCTAATATTCTATAAGAAAAAAAAGATTTTATAATCAATAATTGTCTTGGTAAATTTTACTAAGAAAATAAGTATAAAGTGTTTGTAATTTTAAACATAATTTAGATAGAATGCATTTTAAAGCATTTATATTTTTAAATAGGTAAAAGGAATTTAAAAAGTATTTCTATATACAAAGATTTTCTTAGTTGTATAAACTTATTTTTCAAAATAATTTATTGATTCCTAAAATTGATTATTTTAAAATAAATAAATAGAAACACTACATTAGGGCTTGATAAGATATAACATTAACACTCATTTTTTTTTATTTTATAAATGAACTAATATTTTTATATTAAATATCTTAATTGTTCATGTAAATGTATTTTGTACTGTAATTAAAAATGCTACAAGCTTATATCGTGTTTCAAACAATTATTGTGCCAGAACTATAAACATTCAAAATTCTTTGTACAATTCATTTCTAAACTATAATACATTAAGTTGATCCAAAATAAAATAAGATTTTTTTTTTAATGAGTAGAGAAACTTGCACAATATTTTATAGGTTTAATCTCTTGCAAATAATAAGCATTATAGTTTTTGATGTGACTAGCATATATGGAATAGAAACACTAAAAGTTTTGTCTCGTATGATAATTTTTTTTTACTTATATGATATTTTAATTATGGAACTCGATATACACATGATATAAACTAAATTATGTAGTAACTTTTAAAAAAAAGCTAATAAATGAGAAAAAGAAACTATACAAACATATAAGATCTATTAAACATATTTTTCATCATATAAAAGAGTAATGTAAAAAAATAATTTATGAAATTTTATAGATACTTTTTTTGCGATAATTAATGGAAGAAAACATGTAAACCACGATTCTATTGTAAATTATGATTGTGTGGGTCATATAAAATAGATTCATTGTAAAAAGTAATATATTATGTGATAATGTAATAAAACATATGAATACAATAATGTATTTGCATGTAGTAGAATTGAAGAAAATGTTTAAGAAATAAATAATGTATTGATTTTTTGTTGTTTAATAATAGTATTTCTTCGAGATTGAAAAGGTAAAGTTCGAAAATATATATTCTCATTGAATTATATTATGGGGTCTTTTAAGAATTCTAGTTGGGTTAATTCTTTGCTTGGATATAAAGCTAGCCAATTAGTCATGTTGTTAGTCACATTTCAAACTTGATATTCTTAAAACTTATTATATTTTGAAATTGAAATGAACTTGTTTATTTACTTAATTACTTTTACAGAGAAAAAACATACAACATGATTAATTATGTGAGTTGATTAATTTGAATGTTCTTGTTTCTCTTATGATTTAAATAATGTCCATATAGGTATATATAGTTTGATTAATTATGTGAGTTGATTAATTTGAATGTTCTTGCTTCTCTTATAAAGCTAGTCAATTAGTCATGTTGTTACTCACATTTCAAACTTGATTTTCTTAAAACTTATTACATTTTGAAATTCAAATGAACTTGTTTAATTACTTATTTACTTTTATAGAGAAAAATCATACAACATGATTAATTATGTGAGTTGATTAATTTGAATGTTCTTGCTTCTCTTATGATTTAAAAAATGTCCAGATAGGTATATATAGTTTGATTGATCCATAGTCAAATATGTATATAATATAATTCTAAATTTTTAAAGAATATTTACATATAATATTAAAAAAGATTCAAAACACGATTATGTTCATTTTGGGAGAAATACTATATTTCAAAAGGAAGCTGAAAAATTAGGAAAGAAAGAGAAAAACTCTTAAATAAAAAGGGTAAAAATGTAAGTGGCTCTAAAATTTTGCCTACGTGGCATACTTAAATGGTTGACACGTAGGAAAGATAAATTTGGCTTTTGTATATGTATATAGATAACTTAAATGCTTTATCCCAAATTAGTTTCAAATGGATTCCATATGCTTTTAAAGAACAATATAATTAAAAAATTGGATGTGGCATGACCGGTACTTAAAATAATAAAGAGCACAATATTAGATAATAGTTTGTTTGAGATTTAAAGCAATAATTTAAAATAATATGTAGATATTAGAAAGCTACAAAATCGTAAAGGCTTATTGTTAGGATCTCTTGGTTGGAAAGTTTGTTAAATTAGGCTGAAGTTATTGATATAAAAATAATTAACTTTTATAGTTTATGGTTAATTGAAAATTTGTTAGTTGTAAATTTGAAAAAATAGGTTTATAGAATTAAGGAAAATGACAACTCATTATTATGAGGCCAGAAATATTCTGTTGACTCGAAATTCAATAACTTTAATATATATATATATAGATGTGCTAATTTTCAAATCTTTCCACCCAACTAAACATCTTTAATCTTTACCTTAACTAATTAATCAAAATCCCAAAATCTCTTTTATAAATTTTTTATTTGTTTTGTATATATTTCCAAAATAACTAATAAATATTCTATCAGTTGATAGCTGGGCGGATCATTCGTACTAATCACCTACTAATTAGTTCAAGCTTACCAATCCATCATTCATTCATTCCCCCTATCATGTATTGTTCTTACTTTTTTTAACTGATGTAACTTTTTCCTAAAAGTATATGAATGATGAATCACTACTAGAGGTGTCAAAAAATATGTCCGAACCCGTTTTATCGACCTGACTGACTCACATTTGAACCCAGCCCGAACTGACTGAAAACTTTAATAACTTGAAAATACCGAATCCAGATCTGACCCGAGAAAGTGTGACCCGGACCCGACCAACCCGAACCTGGCCCGATTAACAAGTAAATATAAGGTATTAGTAAAATATTACATAAATGCATATAATAAAAGAAATATAAATATTTTAATATATTTAAGTATACCTAAACAATCTCATTATACTTATATAATTTTTTAAATTCATAAATTTTGAGATTAATGTAAAATAAATAAAAAATAAAAATAAAAATATATTTTGTACTAATCTCAATTATAGAAATAATTGATATTTATAGTTTTAAACAATTAATATATATTTACATAGCTATAATATTTTTAAATTATTTACTAATATTTTAATAGTGAATAAATAATTTAACAAAGGCTATTTTGATTCGTTGGTCAACCCGAACCGCCCGCTAACCTTTAATGATCCGACCAACTTGACTTGTAATTAAATTAACCTGACATGTACTTAACCCAAACCTAAAATAACTGAACATGAACCTGACTTAACCTATCCGATTAACAAGTCTAATCACTACTCATCATCTATAAAATCATAAGTCATTAGAATATATAGTTGTCCAATACAAACGTAGACAAATAAAATGGTAGGTTGCATATTAGTTAAATTTCTGGAATTAGTCAAACTCTTTTTCATATTGTTTTCAACAATAATGTATTATAATTGTTAGAATTATATCCATAATATATACAAAGCAATTAAAAATTCATAACATAAAACAAAGTTAATTAGAATTTGTAAAAAAAACATAAAATCATGTTGAATTAATTTGACATAATAAAGTACCTAAAAACCTAATATGAATCAAGATTACACAACTTCGTTAATGAGTTGTGTGATTTAAAAATGCCCTGAGCTGAAAATAATCAAATGTGAAAGTCACAGGAGGGGTGAAAGAGTTTATCGTAATATGATTAACTTTGATAAAAAAAAAAAATTTATTCTACGGACAAAAATCGAAGAAAAACATGAAACAAGCACAATTGTTTTATGATCTTGAATATTCTCGTGCTTTAACCATCTCAATCATCCTATCTCCGGTCTTTGTAATTTAATTATGATATTAGTATTATATATTTTATTTTTTTAATTAATATTTTTATGTATATATACAAAGATATCAACAAATAATCAGGATTTTTTATAGAAATGATTTAAATGAGGACATGAATTTAAAAATATGAGACATAAAATAATAACATGAAAAATATACTTATATTATAATTATGTCTTAAAAGTTAAAACCCTTGTCTTCACATTTTTTATTTTATTTATAAAATAAATACATAAATACGTATTTGTTTTGCATGTATTCCTCATTCTCCATTAATATATCTCGGTATTTTATATGGTTGACAAACACAAACTCATACTTTGGTGGTGGTGTGCGATTTTGCTAAAACAACTTTTGTAATGAAGAATATTATTGTCCCTCAACCGATTGACTCCACTCTCCCCAAGGCCAAGTATTATTGTGATCGTGGATTTGTTTTGTTATTAATGATTTTTTTTGCATATATATTTTGTTAGCTTTTAAAATACTAGATTTAATTTCCGTATTTGTACTTTCGTTGATTATTGTTTCGTTAAATATACATTTTGTCTCATGACTGTTTTGTTGATTATTTTTGATGGGTTAAAAGTTTCTAATAAGCTTTTGTTGTGTTCAGTAATGATATAGCAATAATTTGAAAGTTTTTTTATGAAAGTCATTTTTTAAAATTTCCTACGTATTTCGTTATGTTATAAATGGGATTAAAAGTTGTGTTTTTTTATTATGAAAACATACTTTTAAATTTTAATTATAGGTAGAAGTTACTGATATTTTTAACAATATTGTATTTATAATAATTTTTAAGAGTTTTATCCATGATATAAATCAATAAAAAGTTCATAACATAAAACACAATTAATTAGAATTTCTAAAAACATAAAATTAAAATGAATTAATGTGACATAATAAAGTACCTGAAAACCCAATATTAATCAAAGTTACACTACTTAATTAATAAGTTGTGTAATTTAACAAACGTCCTAAGGTTAAAATGACTAAATGACAAAGTCATAAGAGGGGTGAAAGAGTTTCTCGTAATATGAACAAAATTACGATAAACTCTCTCAATTATAGGTAGAATTTACTAATACTTTTCTATTTATCAAACAATTTTGCCCCTTCACCCTATACTGACGATTCACAAGCCTGTATGAAGATATTGCTTATCATGGGTAGTCTTTCAATTCAAAGCCTTCCTTCCCTGTTTAAATTTCAAGTCCTCCCGTTTTCGCAAAATATGAAGACAATTTTGACAAATTAATTAAAGTTAAAGATACCTATATACTCTTTTTTCCTTTAAAATATTTTTAAAGTTACATGATTAATAAAAAATAGCGCATAAGAATGGGTATGAACAAAATATGCGAGATTTGTACGAATTATATCTTTAAAAAGAATATCAAACATTTTGCTTTTAATTAATTCATGTAGTGATATCTCAATGTTCCATTTAAACATGTAGAATATTTTTTTAAAATTACTTAAATATAATATTAATTTGATTAGATCATAAATGTTATTGATGATTTTTCAAATTACGTTTATCCATATATAATATGGGTTTTACACTAATATATATGAATAAATTATAAATCTAAAAGGATAATTAAAACCGAACAAGCTAGGGAGCATCATCTTATTTTGAGATCAAGGTCAATCCACATTCACTCATTCATTCATGAGTAATATAGCAATGTAATTGTCAAAAGACATCATAAAATGTGCAATTAGCTCATCCTGTGACAGATTATAGGATCAATGAAGTCTCGGTGCAAGGCAAACGCTCGATGAAGCCCCGGTTGCTCTAGATCTCAGTTTTGAGCCAAGGATGCCTCTTTAGTTTTTTGGTGTTTTTCGTGATGTTTCACGGCTGGTTGATGATGGATGATTATGATGAAGGACAGAGGCGTGAAGGTGGTTCAATGGTGGATGAAGATGGGGCGTAAAGGTGAAGATGATGATGACGTTTTTGATGAATGATAGGGCTCTCCTTAGCTGGATATGACGCACCAACAAGAAGAACAATATTGATAGATCTAGGAGATGTAACACACTCAAAGATCTATCAACAACACTTGATATCACACACAAGCAAGAGAATTGAAGAAGACGTTCTTCAATGGAAAAAGAGAGTTTTTTGAACACAATAACTGCCTCTGAATAATCTGATTAAATGTGTCCTTCTATTTTCCCCCATCAGCCCTTTTATATGGCCAAGTTAAAATAGAAGAAAAACAAGGAAAAACCAATAAAAAAACAATACTAAGGCCGGCGGCCCCCTAGGTGTTTTCCTAAGCTTAAAACGATCCATAAGCTTTAAAAATAAGTCTAGAAAATGTCATGAACTAAAACAAATAAGTCATGTGCTCGAACACGTCATAATAATGTTAACATGCTCAATAGATATCAAATTGAGAGCTCCAAGACTCGTAAGGACTTCAATGCTCAATAGGCCCTTCTTGAGCTCCATTTGTAGTTGCTTGGCTCGGGTCCTTGTGATAGAACCGGGAGGAAGCTCTTCATATTGATATTGGCTTGGAATGGAGTCAAGAGCTTTACTTGGCTCTTCTTGCTCTTCTTGGACACTCGAGCCATCACTTGGGCCATCATGGTCATCCGGGCTCTCTTGGTGCTCTTGATGGGAATTGGTCACATCATCCTCCCTCTTTTGAAAGGGATTCAACCTCGAATCTAGCTCGTTAAGGTCCACATCGTCTTTCACCAAGAAGAGCACCAAATCAGCCACATTGAACACATCATGAACACCATAGGATGACGGCAGCTCTAGCTTGTAGGCATTGTCATTGATCTTCTCTAGCACTTGGAATAGACCATCTCCTCGTGGCTTCAACTTGGAGTTGCGAAGGAAAGGAAAATGCTCCTTCCTTAGGTGCACCCAAACCAGGTCGCCTGGTTCGAATAGCACCTCTTTGCTCCCCTTGTCAGCTAGCCTCTTGTATTGCATATTCCTTCTCTCTAGTTGCAACTGAGTCTCTTCGTGCAACTTCTGAATCTCTTTGGCTTCATCAGCCCCCTCTTTACTCTCTCGGTCTTGGATGGCATATGGCATGAGCTCAAGTGGTGTTTTGGGGTTGAGACCATATACCACTTCAAATGGTGTCTTCTTTGTAGTCGAGTGGACCAATCTATTGTATGCAAACTCAATGAAAGAGAGGTATTCTTCCCACCTGCGCAAGTTAGTTTGCAACATAGATCTAAGCAAAGTACCAAGGGTTCGATTTACTACCTCGGTTTGTCCATCCGTTTGAGGATGACAAGAGGTGGAAAATAAGAGCTTTGTTCCAAGCTTGGCCCATAGCGTCTTCCAAAAGTAGCTTAGGAACTTTACATCTCAATCTGAAATAATAGACCTCGAAACTCCATGCAATATCACAACTTGGTCAAAGAAAAGGTTAGCAACATGAGATGCATCATCAGTCTTATGGCATGCATTGAAATAAGCCATCTTGGAGAACCTATCTACCACAACAAAGATGGAGTCCCTCCCTCTCTTAGACCTAGGTAAACCCAAAACAAAGTCCATAGAGATATCTTCCCAAGGTACTCGAGGTATAGGCAAGGGAGTGTATAGGCCGTGGGGTTGGCTTCTAGACTTAGCACGCAAACAAGTAATGCATGAAGCACAAAATTTCTCTACATCTCTAAGCATGTGTGGCCAATAAAAATGTTCCTTTAGAGTATGCACAGTCTTGAGAACCCCAAAATGTCCCATTAGCCCTCCCACATGAGCTTCTTGCACTAACAATCTCCTAGTAGAACCCTTAGGAATGCATAGTTTTTTACCCTTAAATAAGAACCCCTCATGCAAATAATATTGATCTATGCTACCCTTTGACACACGTTCAGCAAAAACATCACAAAAATCAGCATCACATGCATATAGTTCTTTCATGAAAGAAAAGCCAAGCAACTTTGCATCTAAAAGAGTTAGAAGTGAATACCTTCAGGAGAGTGCATCAGCTACTACATTATCTTTTCCCTTCTTGTGTTTGATGACATAGGGAAATGACTCATTGAATTCGACCCATTTGGCATGCCTTTTGTTGAGCTTGCTTTGCCCCTTTAAGTACTTCAATGCCTCATGGTCTGAATGAATCACAAACTCTTTGGGCAACAAGTAGTGTTGCCACACTTTAAGAACTCGGACAAGGGCCAATAATTCCTTATCATAGGCGGGGTAATTCAGCTCAGCCCCACCTAGCTTTTCACTAAAATAAGCTATTGGCTTCCCCTCTTGCATAAGCACGCCTCCTAGACCTATGCCCGATGCATCACATTCAATCTCAAAAGTTTTATCAAAGTTCGGCAATGAGAGAAGTGGTGCATGCGTGAGCCTAGATTTAAGGGTGGCAAAGGCTTCTTCTTGGGCAGCTCCCCACATGAAAGCCACGCCCTTCTTTGTGAGCTCGGTGAGGGGAGTAGCCAGGGTGCTAAAATCCCTCACAAACCGGCGGTAGAAGCCAACCAAACCAAGGAAGCTACGGACTTGAGTCATATTAGTGGGTATAGGCCATTCATGAATAGCCCTTACCTTCTCTTCATCCACTCTCAAGCCGTCCTTGCACACCACATATCTAAGAAATACCACATGATCCGAGAAAAAGTGGCACTTCTTGAGGTTGGCATACAACTTCTCCTTCCTTAGAACCTCAAGAACCTTTCTAAGGTGACCAACATGCTCATTAAGATCATGGTCGTACACTAAAATGTCATCAAAGTATACAACCATAAATGTACCAAGAAATGGCCTTAGAACATGGTTCATGAGCCTCATGAATGTGCTAGGGGCATTAGTTAGGCCAAAGGGCATTACCATCCATTCGTATAGCCCATATTTAGTTTTGAGTTTTCCATTCATCTCCTTCATGCATACGAATTTGATGGTTACCCATCTTTAGGTCTATCTTTGAAAAGACGCTTGCCCCATGCAACTCATCAAGCATGTCATCCAGCCTAGGAATGGGGTGGCGATACTTGATAGTAATGTTGTTGATTGCACGACAATCAACACACATCCTCCAAGTGCCATCCTTTTTAGGAACTAGAATGACTAGAACTGCACAAGGGCTAAGGCTTTATCTCACATAGCCCTTGTCAAGCAATTTGTGTACTTGACGTTGCAACTCCTTTGTCTCTTCGGGATTGGCCCTATAGGCAGCCCGTTTAGGTAGTGTTGCCCCCGGTATAAAGTCAATTTGATGCTCAATACCTCTTACCGGCGGCAACCCACTTGGGACTTCTTCTTGAAAGAGATCATCAAACTCTAACAAGAGTTGAGCAATGTCCTTAGGGAGTCC